>OU895878.1:35968387-37459432 GCA_917627325.4 Chironomus riparius | reverse complement strand
AGTGCTAACACAACATCAAGTCAATATTAAGTAAGCCATTTATTATTCATCCATAAATTTACAGAACAAACAACAAAGTCAGTCAATGTAAAGTCAAAATGAAGATTTCAAAGCATAGCGAGTCTAAGCTGTTTGGAGAATAGGGAGTGAAAGTAAATAATGTAGCGTACATTGGGAATTAAATGACGGCAACAAATTTAATTAAAATGTTCAAGTCTCTTTGTGGATGACTTTAAATCATCTTGAAAATGACGTTTAATAAAAGAAAGTGCTTATTTCTTTAAAAATTCTTTAAAAAAGTACGAGGAAGCAGAGAGACACAAGTGTTGTCATTGCGACGGCATATTAAAATTTAATGACATAAAAATGAGATTGCCGGATGCTGTATAGCGCGAAAAATTCTCATCAAATATCCATGAAGTTTCTTACATCTCAGATGCTTCTTCTTGTATTTCCTTTTCATCCTCGCATTGCAGGCTTTGATTTATGTATTTCAATTGCCAAATGTGTATTAATAAATATTTTAATTCCTTTTCTGTAGGCATTCCTTCCTGTTATCATAATATATCCGGGCATTATCCTAAAATGCCATTAAATTCATTCCTTCATGTTATATTTTATTTTATTATTTTAGCTTCTGTTGTTTATTTTTATGCAATTTAATTAATTTGAGCTGAAGAATTATGGTCGACCATTAATTTTTTGCTGCTTCGCTTTTTATCCGTCTCTGCTGGCTTTGTCCAGGGCGCTCTAATTTACTTTACTTTTTTTTTCGTGACAATTGCTATTTTTTAAGGTGACATTCATTAATGATGTCTATCAAATTTTAGTTAAGAGTCTCTGTAGTGTAGTCAGTAAAGCACTAGATTGAAATTTGGTGTGGTAACCTAAAAGTTCGATTCCTAACATTGTAGAATCTATGCATTTTTGGATGTCTTAATTATTTAAGTTTTCTTAATGGACGAGATCGAGGCACAAAAAAGAAGTTCTTGATAACTTCGGTTTGAGGATCGGGTGTGTACTTAAAGGTAGCAAGAGAAATAACAACTACCTTCTTGTTATATTCTAGTTGTACAATTGACTCTTGACATTAAGATCTAGAAATTAGCCAAAAAATAATCCAGATTTCTACTCGAGAACAGAATGGACCTATAGGGATCGGCAATTGAAATAGGAATCAAACCTTAAAACAAACTATCGATGTACCATCTGATAGCTCCAGAAACCTTCTTTTACCAAAAGTTTGACGTTACAAGAAGTCTACAAGACATTTTTGATTAAATTTTGAGCAGGAAATGGACAGAAATAACTCTGACTAATCCCCGACTTAAAATTATTCCATTGATACAATCTGGAGCAATATATATTCTTTTATCATTTCCTTGCGTTTTGTGCTCCATTAACACGCCACCATCCGAGCATGTTGTAAGCAAAACGCAATGGTGAAATGAGGAATGAAATGAAAAATTATTGAGCGGTATCAAGTAAAATTATAATTTAAAAAAATTCATTATTCTGACCCTTTTTTGCTTCTTTATTCTTTACAACAAAACTGTTTTTGTTTCCCTCACACATTAAGGAACGAAATGAGATAATTTTATTATTACGTTAATCATTATCTCATAAAATGTACGTCGATGTAATCCTAAAGTAATTTTACTGGGTGGTAAGATCTTTAAAATTACATTTATGATTTTAAATACTGCCTGTTTTCAAACTTGAAACTTCCTTATTCATTGCAATAAGTTAATCATAGATTACAGAGATTATAAGATTGAGATAATATAGCCTTTTAAGAACTGAAAAAGCTACAAAGCAATTATTTTAATTTCGACATTGAATAAATATTCCTTTTTATATGATCCCAAATGTTTACAGTTATCCCAATCTATGAATGTTAATTTCGTTCTGACAATTTCATTTTGAACTTAATAGAATATGACTTTAGGGGCCGTTCAATTATTATGTTACGGAAAAAACTATTTTTTCACCCCCCTCCCCTCCCTTGTTACAATATATTACAACTCACAACCCCCCCCCCCCTGAACGTTCATAATTTATTTTATTTTGATAATTTTTCATAAATCATTAAAAAGGTGGAAAATTTAAAAAAAATGTTTTCGGTGTGAATTTGTAAACAAATTTTTTTCATGAACTTTTTTTAAAAGACAGACGACAATTAGAACGTTACATACTTCTTGACACCCCCCCCCCCCCCCTTATATTTTGTTACAATGTTTCAAACCCCCCCTCCCCCCCAAAAATGCGAACGTAATAAGTGAACGGCCCCTTAGCAAATTCTTTGAAATTTTAAAAATAATATTTGAGGACACAACAAACAATCTATTTTGATCAAAAGTAAGGCTTAGGTTTGAAGTCCTATAAAGTTCATTTTAGGCAATTTCCAATAATAATTTTTTTTTTAATGAGTCAAAGCTTATGTTGAACATTATCAAATTAAGTTTATGGTTCATATTACTTCATTCATGCTAAATCAAAAGCTTTTGTAATGTAAATCTTTGAGGGACATTTTTATCTGTAGATACTAAATCTAGTCTTTGTCTACGAATTTTAATTATTAAACTTAATATTTTACTATAACAAAAATCCATACCTTATTTACATCTTGATCAAAGCTCAATGATTCCTGCAATTATTAAAGACAATCTTAAACATTTCCCAAAAACCTTATTCAGATTGTCAAGCTTGTCTCCTTTGGTTAATCACTCCAAATGTTTATTAAATACAAAATAAAGTTATACATTTCAGATTTGCAGACATATATTGAATAAAAGCCACAAAAGCAAGAAGGATCTGAATGAAGAAGAATCAAATAAACAAATAGTATATTTTTACCATCGTAAATCTCTCACAGTATTAAATTTCAGAATCTCTTTTGCGTACAGATTTTGGGTAAAGATGGAGAGGGAAAACAAATAAATAAATGGACCGTCACAAAGATCGACATAAATATTTTATAGCAACAACTTAAATCTCCCCTTTGTGTCATGAAATTAGAGAAAGATTTTCCATTTTTTTCCATTCATTCTGCTCTTTTTACACGCTTTTATTTAACTCACACTGTTTGTCTGAGTCAAATCTTGTAATCGATTTTACGACCACTTTCACTGCTCCAATAGAGCTCAAATTTTAAATGCACACGTATTCTCGATGACAATACAATATTTTAACACTTTGGAAACACAAAAATGCTTAATTACAGAGGGCGAAGTCGACTCGAAATTTGTATGAAGTCGAGTGAACTCAAGTCGACTTTTCCATACAAAATTCGAGTCGACTTCGCCCTCTGCTTAATTATAATACAATTTTAGTAAAAAATTTTTATATGGGAAAAAAATCCAATGTCAATGATATAAAATTTTGATTTGTTTAAAATATTACACTTGAAATACTCAACAGTCATTTATAAGATTCATTATAGTTTAATTAATATTACTAATTATTAATTATACTATAATTTTGAGCAGTTAAAGATTTTCTGGGAGGATGAAAAAATTGACAAGTGATTTTTTCATGAATATTCGTAAGTGAAAATTTGAATTTTCAAAAAAACCGTTAAGCATAAGTCCGTTTTGGATTAATGCCAAATAACTATTAATATGAGATGTGCATTTAGCACACATAGTTTGAGCATAAATTTATGCTGTTTTAAATGTATTACATTATTTATACCACTTCACTAATTTAATTAAATTGACTTCTCTTTTAACGGCATGACGTATTTTTGCATAACATATAAATGACATTCATTGAATTTAAATTTGAAAATCGGTTATATGCAACGTACATAAAGATGGGATTTGCATCTTTATGTAAAGAATCCACACGTTATGTAGTAGGAATGGTCCGGATAAACACAAAATCTTTAATTGAAGTTAGGACATTTTTAAGTGAGTTTTATGTGTTTTCAGGTATGACTTAAATAATTTAAAACGAATGAAGAATTTTGACATTCTTTACTAATTATCCATTAAAAAATGGTAATCTATGAACAGTTGAACGGATTGAAGTGAAAGGAAGTGGATTCTAAAACTTCCTGTAATCTAAAAACTGTAACCTACTCATTAAGTCTGATAAATTCAGTGTTGAAATAAAACAAAAACTCCAAATTTTGGAAGTAATATCGATTCATACATTTAACACGACTAAAAAGTAGAAAATAAAATACTATAAAAAAAAACTTTTTTTTAAAAAAGCACGCTTTTATTTCCGATTACAGTGCACTAAAAAGGAGAAAATAATTTTTTTCTAAGCACTCAAATATGATACAAAATTTTATGACTAAACATAAAAGCGTGGGGCGTTCTTGCATATGTCACTAAATCTTGAATTTGTGAACGATCTCAAAATGTTAAAAGGTCTTTCTTTTACAGAAGTTGCATCAAAAAATGAAAAATTACAATATAGTGTGAATAAATTATAGAAAATCTAGAGCAGGTTTAAATTGAACGCCCCACGCTTTTATTTTTAGTCATAAAATTTTGTATCATATTTGAGTGCTTAGAAAAAAATTATTTTCTCCTTTTTAGTGCACTGTAATCGGAAATAAAAGCGTGCTTTTTTAAAAAAAAGTTTTTTTTTATAGTATTTTTCTCAGTAAAACAAATAAATGAACAAAAGGCTCTTGTATGTGTATTCTACTATAGACTATAGATCAACATTCATGTCAGTAATAGCTCAATGGGAAGTAGAAGTAAAAGTAAAAGAGAGAGAAAATGAAAATAGTTTAACAGAGGTATTCAGTCGAAAAAAAAGTTTTAAATGAAAAACTTTTGTTTGAAAAACACCCGAGCAGCACATCATGACTATGGTTGCCAACTCGTTATCTTCAAATTGTCTCATCATAATCATATCACGAAATATTTGAATAACCAAAATAAAAGCTTATAGCTACCATACAACAGACAATGTGAAGCTCGGGTCAGAGTGAAAAAGCATGTATGAGCTGCATGGGAAAAGCGGAGAATTTTCATTGTTGAGGCCCAAAGCAATGATAAGAACACTGACTAATTCATGATTTTTTTGGGGTTTATCTGGCCTTTAACTGCTTGAGCACACTTAAGCCTTTCTGATTTATATTTGACAGTGGAATAAAGCTGGGTAATGTTACTCCCTCGTGAATGCGCAGCATGTATGAAAATTTATTCTCCAGCAGCATAAAATGTAATGAGAAGAAAAATATGCCTGCTTATGCTTACACGTTAAATCCAAATAAATGAATGAATATGATTTTTTGGAGCTTTTGCATGCATTCGCACTAAGTACATTGTATAAAATAACTTGTAATTAATTCGAGAATGGGACATTTTTCGTGCTTTTGCCTCATCTCATTTACACTGATTAAATAAAGTATTGTAATTTAAGTGATTTTGTGTTACTTCTGTGAATGAACATGGGATCACAAAATTTTCATAAAGATGACAAGTTATATCCAAGCAATGATGAGTTTTTGTGTACAGTACATTGAATGGTTAAGATGTTTTAAAGAAGTTGATAACCTATCGTGATATAGGAGAGTAGAGGTGTAACCATAATGGGGGGGGGGGGGGGGGTGGGCTTTGTAAAAATAAGAATATTTAAATGATTCTTTTAATCCTAAAAATGAAGACACCGCGCGATTCCTTTCAAAAATGTCCAATATCCTTCTGTCTAGTCTGGTGGTAAAGATTATTGCTGACTAAGCGTGTCTAGATTCGAAGCTCTAAGTGTGGTACTAAAATTGATATTTGCAAAAAGACGTTTGTCTATCGAGTACGGCGTTTACATCTGTATGTAATAGTGAGCTGGTGATAAGGACGACTAGGCTGCAGTACGAAGCCCTCAAATCCCATATTAATTTGTCATCAAAGTTCATATATTTAGGCACATAATCTCAAACCGGAAGAAACGCATTTTATTTCCAGAATCTGTGGTTTAATAGTCACACAAGCTTAACTAAGACAAGTGGATATTGAATGCAACGTCTTGCACATTAATGACCAAATGAATCTCCAACTATTAAAGTCAGTGACCTAATCAAGCAATCGTGGATAACAATTTCGAAGCAATTAGACTAAAAAGAATGTCTTAAGCACAAAAATCTCATTATTAAGGAAGAGAAATTCAAAAACAGCTCGTAAAATCCATAAAATAAAACTTTATTAATTATCAAAAATTCCTTTTCCCATATTCTTTCAAAGTGTCTACGACTGCATACTGCCTTCATGTTCAAAAAGACTACTATCTCTTCCACTCATAAGACATTTTAATTTCCGCACTTTTGTGCATAATGAGCACTAAGAAAAAAGAAAGGGAGATAAAAATTATTTTTTCAACTACAATAATTTCAGCAAGAATATAATTCAGAGTGACAGCATCTATAGAAAAATGAGATAATGGTGGAAGAAATTTTTTAAGGAACGGATGCATTAAGAAAAGTTTTTCTTTCTTTTCCCAGTTTCCTTTCTTTTTCTCACAACTTTTCTCTTGTGTTCTTCCTCCTTTGGTAGTGAACTTAATATTTTCACTACACATAAAAATGACGTTTTCATAAGCTTCCTGCCAACAAAGAAGGAAAAGAGAGAGAAGAAAGGATGAAAAACAATAAAAAAAAAAGTTCCAATTAAGAGCTATTTTTGCTGAAAAAAAAACTTCTTTTTGCCTCGACCAATTTTTCCACTTTATGGCACATAAAAAATGAATAGAAAATGCTTCTGCTGCTGGTGCTGGTCCCATCCTTTCCTTCTATATTGATGTTGTTGGAAAAAATTATTATTAAGGTGGTAATGTTATAGAAAAAGTTTTTTTTATTTTAAATGTTTTCCCTTATCCCCCAAAATTATAATTTATTGACAAATTTCCAAAACATAATGATTATTTTAGGCATTATTTTGTACATGGGGATTTTCATTGTTAATTACATTTTTAATGAAAGAAGGTTCACGAAATTTTTATAGTTTTGGGAATTTTTATGGTGTCTGGGGGTGCTTAACATTATTAACATTTTTATTGTTGTGTATTTTTTACACCTTGAAACTTTATTTTGCTGAAGAGTAAGCAGTAATGCTAAAGATGAGGCATATTTAGAGGTTGAGAGATGTCGCATAGTAAGTTTATTCAAAAAGTAAGGAAAGTTATTTTTATAATTCAATCATAGTCACAAGAAGTGCAGACTTTATGAATGGCAAGAGATCTAAAAGAAGACCAAAGAATACCTGGATTTGATGTGTTGATAACGACGTTAGAGTCCTAAATATGCCGAACTGGCATAAGGTCTCGAAGGATAGATCTGTCTTTAGACGATCTCTGAACGCAGCAATGGGCCCACGTGCGCCTCAGCCAAGGAAGTAAGCAAGTAAGTATTTTTATCTCTGTTTAAATCTCGATTAGATAAAAAAGAAATCAGCGAGATGGTCAAAGCAGAGTTGCGAAACAGGCACCTGTGACAGGTGAGAACCCTACAATTCCTTGTTAATTTATAAGGTTTTTCTAACAAAACCATACAAATTATCAAGGAATTGAACGGTTCTCACCTGTCACAGGTGGCCTGTTTCGCACTCTGGGTCAAAGTTCCCAGAATCAAAAAATCGAATATTCAAACAATAAGCCAATATGTTTATAAAGCCTATTATGGGAATAGAACCCAAACTACAATAAATAAATTAATAATAATCAGTCAAAATATTTTTTAAATACAAAACTACTTTCAACTTTGATGACTGAAACAACTATATATAGATCAACTACAAATATGCTTTAGATGCTCAACATACTGCTTATTTAAACTTACTACAGCCATCATTTTTCGTTTACACTCATTAACATTGGTTTTTAAAATTCAAGATGTTATTCAACGACCCAAAAATTATAAATTAAAATAACCTTTAAAAAATCCTCTATTAAAGTCATAATGGATATACAATTTTATCATCATGACGGGTCATTCAAAAACCACTTTAACGCCGTTAAGCCTGAATCATTTAACTTTTTAATTTTTTTTTTTTCAATATTTTCATCTTCTTTTCGGGGTCTCTTTCATCCACTTTTGTGTGCTCTTTTTCTTTTCTTTGCCTTTTCAACTAGAATTGTGGCAATGAATTTCATTTATTTCTCAAGTAAACAGATCCCTTTCCTTACCTACATCTATAATAAATTGAAAATTTATGATGCGTACGGACGATTTAAAAAATATGAACCTTTCTATCTATGGCATACCATTATTTGCCTTTCTGACTTTTTCTGCTTTTTCTGCGAAAAAAAAAATCTAATATTAACTTTTTGAGCACATTATTCAATGATAGAGGTGCCATGTAGCTAACTCATAATTTTTCGCTTATAATATATTTCCATGCTACACATTAATGCCCCCAGAAAAAAGTTTGTCATGGATTCCTCTCGTTTACATGATGATTTATAGATTGAATCAGATGAAAAAAGAAAATTGTCAGTTCATTGAAAATTATGAAGAAGTTTGTCCAATTTGGTTTGAGTTGCCTTCGGATATGATGAATATTGACTTTTTTTGAAGTGTGGGACATTTGAAATTTATTTTCAGGTCTTTTTGAAAGTTTTCATAATCTATAAAAGATTAAGAATTTTTAATCTTGAATTATAGCAAATGACATGCTAGGAATTCATGACGACTTCCCCTCCCATTACTGATTTCATTTCAATTAGAAATAAAAATGGAGATTCCTTCGAACTCTGCTTTAGAGTCTTTTATTTGTTATGTCTGGATATATTGACGAGAGGAGAGTCTGGAACATGAGAATTATAGGCCCGATAACACCCAGAGCTTGAAATTCCAGAGCTTGAAATGTCATTTAGAATAAACATTTCTTAACAATCCAAACTAAGGCACAGAGACCCTTTTATTTTGGATATCTTACTTACTTACTTCGATGACTTAACTGATCACTTGTGATCCATAGCCTCCTTCAGATGCCACCTAAAACTGGCTCTATTGTTGGCTACCGCTTGCCAATTTCCTATAACAAATGTAAAATTGTCTCTATCAAAAACCTTTTTCCATGAGTTCTTTGGTACCACGTGCTCTTTCTTATTCTGTGTATAAGTCGATAAAAAGCTAGATTTTGCATAATCTTACGAGCTCCTCCAAAAATTAGCTTCAATATAAAGCTGTTGAAATAAATCTATGAGCGAAAATTGCAGGCGTTATCAAATTTCACGCCTCTTGACTTTTCTATCCAAAAAGCAGCATAAAACATAAGTGTGCCATCGACAAAAAAAAATATACAAATTTGTTCACATTTTGTCATCATTTCGCTTTTCAATTTGGCAGCAATCTGCTATGTGTTTAAAATATTATACGACCAAAGTGAATCGTAAAAAATTTCTCCCCATTGGAATGACTTTTTCAACATTTTCGTTTCTTTTATTCCCCATCCTCAATATGTGCTTGAATTCTTCTCATTTTTCTTGCCGCTACTACTACAGTTATTGCTGTTTCATGCTTGCGGTGTTCTTGAGCAATGTCACATTTAAAAAAAAAATTGGCTCTGCCGTATACGGTAGATGTAGATTATGTATATCTTATACATATGTACACATTTTATGCTTTGTGTCACTTTAAAATCTACAATATGGAACGAAAATATCATGGCGTCAGCAGACGAAGCAGAAAGTGAAAGCGCTTCAAGGATAAGGGGAGAAAAAAAATATTGTAGAAAAAATTGTCATCCTATCGCTGTCTGCAGAATGATCTAAGGATCTGATTTTTCAATTCTTACACTTAGCGACAATAATGACATTTAAGTTATATAGAGACATAAAGGCTGTAAATGGATGAAAAATTGTGAATTATTGATTTTTGAATGTATTTACTGAAGCCTTAATGTAATTAATTACTATGGAAATGAGAAAGGAAGTTTACAGAAGGAAATGATTTTTTAAGGAACAATCAAAGGAAATTTTAATTCTTAAGAACTCTAAAATCACAAAAGAATTGCTTTATTTACTTTATTAGTATTCAGAACAGACTTCAAAGAAATTAAATTTTTAATTTCAAAAGAAAGAAAGCTATAGATTCCAATTGGATCAATAAGAAAATTTTCTAATCCATTAAATATTAATAATCCAATTCTTTTAGCACAGCCAGCGAACTTATTGTATCATAATGTACATATTTTAATGCATTCGAATATCAATCACCGCAAAATTTATGGATATTGGATTTACTTTTTATCTTGCAAGTTTTTTGAGTGTCTGACTTTTGCAAGTTTGAATATCCATCTTAATTTTTAAAACTTTATCGTTCAATAGCAAAGGGGCTGTTCACTTATTACGTAACGCGAAAAAATGACTTTTTAGACCCCCCCCCCTCGTAACAAAATTTGTATGAAAAAAAAATTTCCTTGTTTGAACCGTAACAAAATCTTAGACCCCCCTCCCCCCCTAAAAGCGTTACGTAATAAGTGAATGGCCCCAAATGAATAAATTTATTCCTTTGAAGTTTAACAGTTCAGTGAGTTGGTGGTTTCTTTGAGGTAATAATAATAATAATAAACCATGTCAAAATTTGTGCAATAAGCCATAATAAGCCATTTAAACCAAAATTTTGTTTGCAGCTCTGTGTAAAACGGTTGTACAAACATTTCTACATCATTTTGAACAGTCTCGAAGCTTGGAGCAGCTTTAAATTTGAAAAATTTAAAATCCCATACAAAATTGTGATTTTTTAATATTCATAAATATTTGGACATAACCAGTGCTGCTTGTAATCAAATCACAGTTTTCTCAAATCACAGGAAAAATCTCTTCCCATAAGCAGCATATCCTTCAAAAAACATTATTAACTGAAAATTTCCACAATTATTGATCTTTTGAGCCCATTAGCAAATTTTCATCATCAGTAATTAGCAAGTTATTTGCAAATCAAATCTCCATGTGCAAAAACACACAAATTTCAACATGTTTTACCCTACTTTATTGACTTAAAGATTCAAGTTCTTGATTACAACATTTGACAACTTTATGTCCAGTCAATGACAAAAGTATTCTGTTAAGAAACATTTAATTCAAGGAAGAAAAACTTCAATATGATTTCATGCCTACCTACTTTACAAACAACTCAAAATTACAATTTTTTATATTACCCAAAGAGGAAAAGTTCACCAATAATAAAATGGGAAGAAAACCTTTTTAATACTTGGATGCTCCAATTTTTTATTAAAAAACTTTTTTCTCGCATTTAAAGATAATTTTTTGGCTTGCAAACTTTTGTGATGAATGAAAAATCACGACGATGATGATAATAATGACTGTGTTGATTCGAGAATCTATTGATGAACAATAGAGAATGCGAGAAAGATAATAAAAAAATTAATTAATTTTGAATAAGCCCTGCTGACTAATAAAAAGGCATCATGGAAAGCTTTAACAGTACAAAAGAAAGAGTTTTTGTTTAAATTTTGTTTAATCAAAAAAGGAAGGAAATTTCCACTTGACTACATTATCAAATCGTGTATAACCGAAAGCATTTCGGATTCCTTCTCCTTTTGAGTTTCAGTTGTTTCCACCCTACTTATTTTGAAGCCTTTCATCCTCATTCCATTTTTACCACATTTCTCAATTTACCCATTTTCAAAAGCATTGATTTTTCCTCATATCCTCATAAAAAAAAAACTTTCTTTTTCCGTCCTCACTAAATTCCTTCCTATGTATTCTTCTCCGTCCCTTTTTGATTCAAAGTTCTTGTGCTAATTTCATTATTTCTTCTTTCTTTGTAGTTGTTGGTACTCAATTTTATATTCACAGTGTTTAATTTTAGCATCAATTAAAATGAGAAGTGACAATTAACAATTGCTCTATTTCTAATGAAAGGACAATCGCTATAGAAGTTGAAGACTAAAAGGTTGGGAATTTTTAGTGAAATTAAACTATGAGTGACAATTATCACATTGCGAACTATAATTTAAAGAAATAAATTTTTGAAATTTGGAACAAAAGAAGAAATTAACTTTGGGAAGCTTTTTGACATTGATTGATGGATCTCAATAGGAAGTAATCAGATAATAGTTTAAAACAGGATGCACTTGTAGATATTTCTTTAACTGTCAAATGTGTATACTAATGTAAAACAATTCGGGTTCGATGGGAATCAAACCCACGACCTCAAAAGAGGCGATCTCTGACCAATCGATCAGAGATCCCTGCCACACGTCCACTGAGATACTTATCTTACTTCGGCTATCCATCATAAACATATAACCAGTTCAACGCGAGCCCTATGCCCAAGCCTATTTACTACAGATATGCTCTTTGAGCCATATCAACAACACTAATCAACAATGATAATATCAAGATCCAGCAAACTCATATCTTCATCGTTGTAAATTAGGATACACTAATCATCACTTCAGACTAATGTAGATCAAACCTGGACTTAACTTTTTTCAATTCTAACTTTCAATTGATTTTCATGGTCATACGTCGTTAGCTTATTGTTCCAGAACATGAACATTAAAAAATAAAAGTTATTGCTTTTCAGTCTATACTAACCGCAGATTCATCTTCTTTAGTCCACAAATTCATAAACTAAAGTGTGAATATATTGCTGCAATAACTCATACTTTTTTTCCTTTAGAAGCTCAGCCTTGCATATCCAAAAGGAATTTTCCAACGAAGAAAGAAGAAAAGTCGTAAGAGAGCAAGAAAAAGTATATTTTTCCGGTAAAGGATTTACACAGTAATTTGATTAATTACAATGAGAGAAAATAAATAAATTATTGAAAAAGGAGTGAGAAGGATTTTAAAATTAATCGGTATTTCATGTAGCCACAAGAAAGTAAATTAAAGAAAACAAATTTTGGACCCTTTTTTAAGTTAACACTTTCTTTTCTTTCCATTTTCTATTACTCAAAAGGAATTGGGACAAGTGTATTTGATATCGTTGCTATTTTAGGAAGCAATACTATTGATTGACAAGTATCTTGTCATAAGATTGATGATGATAAAGATGTATTGTATATTTTGGAATCTGATATTTTATCAAAAGCAAATTGAACGGTAATTGCAAAAAGCTTAAGGAAATGCATCAATATCAGTTTGATGTCACGATTTTAAAAGATTGAATGCTAAAAATGTTCAATCCATGACAATGTTATTGATCCACATACAAATCAATCGTAAGTCTAACAGGACAGCTTCAAATGACAAGTAGAACAACTCATTCCTATAACTGGGCAATTCTTTAGATGAGTGGAATTTGAAAAAAATGAGCTTTCATAATCCAATGTCAATTTAGTTTTGTGTCAATAAAATGTTTTCTTTAATTTCATACTACTGTGAAAGAATAATAAGCCAGAACTTCCGTAGATCATAAAGCATAATTAATTCTTTACAAGCGATGTATTGAAATGTTACAACTCACCCAAGTTAAGTGAAAAATTGTAAAAATATGTTTGAAAATTTTGTATTTTTTCACGGATTAAGACAAAAAAAATCTTTTTTATAACTCGAAATATAAATTGAAATATTTCATTAAATAATGACTTAAAGCACACATAAAAGCAACCTAATAACCGATTTTTGTCTGTTCTATAACTCATTAAAAGTTATTCAATGTGGATATCAATAGTTTTCTCTAATTTTCGATTCTTCGGATGATGAAAATTGCAAATCTGATTTCTGTCATCGAGTTATTGACTAAAGAATCCAAATAACTTAATTAATGCAGCGATTAGAAGTATATGATATCAAAAGGAGTGTACATTTTAGATTTTTACGTCGATAAAAATCATAAAATCAGTGTTTCTGATGGGAAAAATCAATAAAATTTCGATTTTTTGCTGAAAATTTTCCAAAAGTCATCCAAAGAATTGCACAACTTTTAGAAACTTTCTAACAACTCTATTCCCTATGCATTATGTTTGATGTTTGATTCTTCTTTCAACACAAAAAGGATCTTCTTTCCATCGTTGATTAATTCTTCATTCTTAGCACCACAGAGAATAAACAATAAAAGCCAAACATTCTTTCACGTCAGAACAAAAGTTTTCGTCCCTTGAGGACACTTCTACAATTTCTATAAATTTTATCGCCCATGAAACTTGATCTGATCATTTATTTGTACTGTTCTCGTTCCGAAACATTAGTTTGAGTATGGCAAAAGAGGAAAAATCAAAAAATGAATGGGAGATAAAGAGAAGAACAACAAGAAGAGTTGAAAATAACATGAAAATACTTTTATTGCATATAACGTAACATGAATACAGACAACAATAACAAAAGAATGGCAGGAAAGGAAGGAAAAATAAATAAATACACAATGGAGAGAAGAAAAAAATCAAACAATAAACACAATTCAGTTATAATATAATAATAAATCTCAGGAGATTGAAATTGAGAAATAAAGCCTTGCCACACGATGGCATATCTATGGATTTATTATAAGAAAAAAAGCTTTGGACTCTTAAAAAAGCTTCTTTCTTGAGAATAATAATAAGTACTTTCGGGAGCACTTAGCCATTATAAGCACATTATGTAGGTACGCTAAAGATTCAATGGAATTCCAAAAATTTATTCTTAGTCGGATTATGGAAACGAGTCTTTCCGATGAGAGATGTTCTCAGAATTTTAATTTCATGTGGTGAATTATTTCTCATTTTTGTGAGATTATTAGTGGCTGAACTGTTGGAAACAAGTCAGCAATCATTTTAAATTGTTGAATTGAAGTTTTGTGACCGAGGAGAGGAGGTTCTAATGTTTCAATTCCAACCAAGTCGTACATCAATAATAAAAATATTGATCTATTGATTACCGAATCAGACATTGTGATTATCATCTAAGGTAAAAAGCGTAGAGAAGGCTCAGCCTTTTGAGCTGGTGGCACTGCGATTCAAATTATCATCTAAACCAGTGTTGTCCAAACTGTGTGCCGTAGAATTCTTTTTTGAAATTACGCGAGCCGTATGCTGTGTGCGACTTCGGTCATGGCTTACTCCTCAGAGTGCCATGGCTCAAAAAAGTTTGGACAACACTGATCTAAACATTCCCTAACTTCTTCAAAGGCAATATCAATTGGTATTAAATGAATCTGTTTTACCACAAAAAGTTCCCAAGTATAATCATTAAAATGCCAAAACTTTCCTGTGATTGAAATTTGATATTTTTGTATCTAAACCTTTGCCATTTTACATCAACTTTAATGACGTCTTGTTAAGGGAAAATTCATAAAAAGCAACATATTCCTTTATAGTCATCACATTATAATAAACATTCAAAGATTTAAAGAAATATTTATTAACAAATTTTCCAGGATTTTCTATATCCTGCATGCATGTATGAATTTTAAAAGCCTTTCTCAAGACTATTATGTAAAATACAGCATAACATAACAAACAGGAGGATGAGAAAATGTTTTGAAAATTGCATTATAAATGTTGAGATAATAAAATAAGCACAAAAGAGAGGATAAAAAAAAATCACACACCTCACAATACCTTAACATTTCATTCATTCTTTATAGCTTTCAGCTTACACGAGCAAGTAAAAGAGAAAAGAATGATGCTGTGAAAATAAGTGTAAAACAAAATTCCCAGATATCTCTATTTACATGTTTGAGCGTGCAGACATATGAATCTTTACAGGTTTTGCACCTGTGGCGTTCTTTGTATTGGATTAGAAATCAAAATGAAAGGGTATGTTAAGAAAATTATTGAGCCAAAACATGAAGAAGGATATTTTGAGGGGGAACGTTGCTTTATGGGATGTTTTAATTGATTTTTGGGTAAACTGGATGTCGTATTAAAGGCAAGCTGTATATAGAAGGAAAAGGTTTCTGCGGTTCAGTGGTTAACTATCAAGTCGTATATTTATGTGGATTGGATACTAATTAAAGCCTTTAAAGTCTCTCAATGAATACACAATGTGTTCGTATGTTCGTTTCTGGCATCTTTGCTTGAGAATGTTGCTACAAGACACAATGCCATAATTCTTACAAAAATCTTCTGTCCAAGACGCTGATCCCCCTTGCCAATGGATATCCTTCGCTTTTGCTTTCTTGGTCATTCAAACAGAAAAAGGTTTTTTGTTACAAAAAGTTCTTATCAATAAGACAGAAGCGAAGGAAAACTTTAAACTGTATTTCATTTAATGTCAGAAAAAGATATCAGCTGTTCATTCGAAATGACAGATCAGTGAACGGAAAAGATCCAATTTCGCAGCAATAAATGAAAAAGAATTCTAAGACCTTCATTTCTTTTATTTAAAACAAAAAAGGACACACTTAAATGTTCATTTTTGTGTCTCATTGTCACCTGCTACCCACCTTACATTCTCCGTCTCATCGTTGTCATGCTGTTAACAATATTAAATAAAATAATATGAAATTGAATTCATAGGATTAAGTATGTCTCATAAATTCAAATTTAAAGCTTTAAATAAACCATAAATTTCTATAGAAAGCACCGAGGCACGCTGTCGTACGCGTAGAAAAGAAGGAAATAAGAAGAAGAAAGTGAAAGCTCTCTCGTAGTGTCTGTCTGATAACGGAAAAGAGAAGTAGAAAAAAATTAAATGAAAATCACTTTCATAAATTCCATTTTCTTCGCTTTCAATTTACTTCCTTCTGCTATTGCTCATGCTACTGCCTTTTACTTTCTTGCTGTATCTTGTATGCTGTAGGAGTATGTATATACGGAAAGGAAATTGTGTAAGCACATTTCGAATCAATGAAGTTGAAAAAGAATGCTCATTTCTTTCTTATTGAGGCAATGAAAGGAAGAAAAATTGAAGAAGTAAGCGCTGTACGACAAGAAATAATTTTCACTCTGAAGTGTCCCTAGAAAATTATTCTTTCCTGGCATTTGAAGAAAATGTTTCTTTAATGGTCTATTTATGGACTGTAAAAAATTTATAGCAAAATTGACCACTTTCTTGAACTATCAATCATTTTTTTATGGATTTATGTGCTTTATGCTAGTTCGTTTATCAATGTTGTCCAATATATGTTAATTTGGCATCAAAATCCTTAGATACTATGAAACAATGGAGAACAAACTAGCTTGAACCTCTTAGTGCTGGACGTCATTTGCGAATAACTCCTTATAATCTACACTGAAGTTTTATCCGAGTTCTATGAAAAGTTGATCCTTAACAAACTCACTTTATTCACGAAAATCTCCATGACTATCCATAAACCCGCAGGAGGTATGCTTACTCAGTCATCCATATAAATCCACATCCAGTATACAGTAAAACTAGGAAATCTTACAAATTTTCTATATTAAAAGACATTCAAAAGATTATAAATACATGCAAATATGCCATGACACGTAAATCACATAAAATCAAGTTAACTTGATAACCTTTCTGGAAATGCCAAACGAAATGAACAAATGTTTATTTGAAATCTTTCCGCTTTTGAACCCTTTTGCTATCTCAAAGAAATATATGCTCGCGTGGAGAACATAAAACTTTTCTGATTCAATGCTTCCAAAAAAAAATTTATGTACATTGGAAGAACTTCCTACTTCCTTTATGTTTCCGTCTTTGAAAAGCTAACTTAGTAAGTAAGCTTCTAAGCAAGTGTTAATTTGGATTGAATTACAATTTTATTGATTAGATAAGCTTAAGAAGTTTAATGGTTCATTAGATTGATACACAGAGGCATCGAAACTTGTAAATCACAGTCAAACATAGTCTAACAATCTCCTTTAGGGGTCGTTTACTTATGACGTCTATCAAAAAACCTGATTTTTAACCAACCCCCCCTCCCCCTCCCTCTGTCACAAAAATTCTATAGAAAAAAATTTCCATTGTTTGAACTGTCACAAAATCCTAGACCCCCTCCCCCCCTAAATATCGGACGTCATAAGTGAACGGCCCCTTATCAAAAGTCATCATTTATAAACGAACTTTCAACAATTATTACAATAATTTCAAATGATAAATAGGGGAACTAATTCCTAATAATAATAATAAAGTACCAATACTTTATCAAAATCACTTGAGATGCAATTCAGAACAAATTTTCTAGGTATCTTATCACAATTTATGTTATTAAGTTCAATGTATCGTGTATTGCGTTCGGTGATAACTAGCTCAATCTTTCGACAACTTTGATCATATGAAGTTTGTCAAAACTGTTTCCATATCTTTTTATTTTATAGCTTAAGTTTGGATCAAGCAAGCTTAAACACTCATAAAGAATTCTCTTTTTAACAGAAACCTTCCTTAGTTCGTAGAGTTCTTAGGGGCCGTTCACTTATAACGTCCGACATTTAAGGGGGGAGGGGGGTCTAGGATTTTGTGACAGTTCAAACAATGGAAAATTTTTTCTATAGAATTTTTGTAACAAAGTGGGGGAGGGGGTCTAAAAATCAGGTTTTTTGATGGACGTCATAAGTGAACGACCCCTTAGAGCATTCGAAGAAAATTTATATTAGATCAAAACCATAATCAGCTCCAAATCAAAAATAAATTGAATATTGTATTTAAAGTTTAAGAAAATGAGAAACTTACAAGCTGAAGTTGTATTTTAATGCAGTGTTGCATTCTGGCTATTTGTCTGGATCAGATAAATTCTGAGACAGAAATTTCTTCATAAAATCGATTCTACATGTAGAAAGAAATAAACCATCTACATGTAGATTGTGTCTACATGTAGAATCTGTCTACATGTAGATTTAATGTAGATGTCTACGATTCTACATTCTTCTCTGATGTAGACCTGGAAAAAATGTAGAATTATAGACATCTACATCGAATCTACATGTAGACAGATTCTACATGTAGACACAATCTACATGTAGATGGTTTTTTTCTTTCTACATGTAGAATCGATCTTTATGAAGAAAGTTTCTTAGCTAGACAAAAACTATTGAAGAATCTACATTCTTCATCTAGTGTAGACATCTACATTTGCAACACTGTTTTAATGTGTAGACTCCTACAACTGGGTTGACTGGTTATTTCATTCTGCAGTCAGATCTTTTGTGCTTGATATTAATATACAGACAAAAGTTTTAAAAGCACTGATCTAGTTATAAACTTGTTTGTTTTCGGCACAAACAGCAATAAATCCCTAACCCATTCATCCATCTCAATGTTACGAAGTTGCTATAATTACGCAGATGGCATCAATAAAAATGAAATAGGAAAAATTTCATTCAAATTAAAATTCTAGCACCAACACTATGCAGTCTAAAAATCTCTATAATTATATCACCAAGAGACACAAGCTTTATGTTGAAATTTAAAGTCAAACTTGTTCGGATCTAAGTGAATGAGATGAATGCTGAAATGTAAATTATAATGACTTTGGTTTTGCCTTTATTATACTATGCCATTTATGACATGTACGGTAAATTCTCAATGCAAAACGACATGAACGTGGCAAATTGGGGCAATTAAAATTTTTATCCATTTTCAGCACAGCGATATGAAAAAAAAAAGCTTTTAAATCATTTTTAGCGATAATGGAAAGGGGTGAAAATTGCAAAAAGCTTTCTAAAAGTTTTTCGTATTGAAAAAAATCGCATACCTCTTGGCTGTATTTTGTGTACCATAGTATTGAATCATCAATCTCAGGTTTTGCCATTTAAAAAAAAAGTAAAATGAAATTTTTTGAGAGCTCAAACTTCTATCACGTTCTTTTCTAACTGGAAGAGAAAAAAAATTTGATATGCTCGTCACATTTTCTTATTTATGAAAATAGCAAAAAGTCATTTACACAAAAAGCACGCAAAAATACGAACACTGAATTTCGTTTCATGAGCTATTATCAATTTTCGAATGCCCTTCTCTCCCAAAAGTCTTTCTTAATTAAAAAAGTTTTTTTTTTCTCTTGCTTTAAAGTCAAGAAAAAAAGTTTGGGAACGTGACGAAATTTCTGTTATCAATAAAAGTGGAATGCATGAATTATTTAAGTAAATGTATAAGGCAGCTTTATGTCTTCATTAAAATATTTTAAGGTATGAAATCTTATTAGAAATGATGATAATGTCAATGAAGCAGTAGAGTTTCGTACATGTCTGTGATTTTTTAATTGCACGTCTGGTTTTATTTATTAAAAGTTATACTTTCGCTTTGGAGCTCATAATAGACTTATTACAGAATGTGTATGCTTAAAAAAGTTTGTCGTGCAATTTTTGAAAACGAATTTTAATTTTGCCTTTGGTAGTACTGGGGGTCCTCAATTTGAGTAGGTGATTTGTTCCAGAAAAATAATCCTATTCAAATCGAGGACCCATAGTATTGAAATGACTGCATGACATTTAGAACTAAGCTTCTTATGGTATGGCAAAGATAAATTGGAAGTTATCAATATCTCGTATTAAGTTAAGAACTTCAGCAACAAAAGTATGGCCTTCAAATCCTCTACAAACATAAATTGGATATACTTGCATTAATAGTTTAAACTCAAACTGTAAAAAAATGATCTTAGTAATCCGAGAAAAACAATAAATCAGTTGAAAATCTCGAACAAAAACATAAAGACGTGTTTCATTGAAAAATCAAAAATAAAACATGGCGCAGCTGTATTTAAGAATTGAAAAGTTCAATTTTGAAGCTTCGACGTTAGAAATTGAGTGGAAACGATTTTCAAAAGAATTCAACTCATATTTGGTAATCAATCAACTTGATGAGAAATCCGACAACATCAAACTCAATTTCTTGACACTATTGATGGGATATAAGTCAGTGGATATCATCAAGAATCTGCCGTTAACAGATCCAGAGAAGCAGAACTATGAAAAAGTGTTTGAGGCTCTCGAGAATCATTTTTCACCGTTATCAAATTTTTTAATTGAACGAATGAAATTACGTGGTCGAATTCAACAAGAAGGCGAATCTGTCGACAAGTTCATTATTGACGTTCAAACCCAAGCCGATAGCTGTGCATTTAATGAGTTCAAAGAAGAAGCCATTCGTGATCAAATAATTTTCGGTCTGCATAACAACAATTTGCGAGAAAAGCTCATTTTATCTGAAGAAAAGTCATTACGTCCGTTGATTAGCAAAATCAAAATTTTCTACTACAATCAACAACAATTGAATCAACTAGCATCAGACAGTGTTAAAGCGAATCAAATAGCAGCAGTTGACCAACGTGTTCTTCACAAACCGACGTCAAATAAACGTGAAAGTTCTCAAATTAAGAGCAAAAAATTTGAGAATTCAAGAAGCAAAAAGAAGTAGAAGGTCTGTGCAGATGATGAACGCAAAAGCAGTGAGTCTAATGTAGTAATCATTATTATTATTAATCAATTGTGATGAACTAAAAGAACATGCAATAGGCAATGTTTGGAGTAAAAAATTACTCGTGCATGATAAAATGATCAATTTTAAGTTGGATACTGGATCGCAGGTTAATACTTTAAGCATAGATATGTTCAAAAGTTTAGGAAAGAAATTTAAGATTGAGAAAAGTAATTTAAAATTACAAGGATATTTTGGTGAAATCAATCACCCTTTAGGGAAGACGATTCTTCCAATTAATTTCAATAATAATGTTTACCTTGAAGAATTCATAATCATTGATAAACATACGGTACCTTTATTAGGTTTAGAGACATGTGTAAATCTAAAACTTATATCTCGTATAGATTCCTTTCAATTGAATCAAATACCTTTATTAGGTTTAGAGACATGTGTAAATCTAAAACTTATATCTCGTATAGATTCCTTTCAATTGAATCAAATGTTGTGTTCAGAACAGCAAAAGAATATGTTTTTAGATTTTTATAAAAAAGCTTTTACAGGTCTAGGCAAATTTAATAGACCTCTTAAATTGAAATTAAACGATAATGCAATTCCGGTGGCAAATCAGAATCGTCGAATTCCATTCAAGTTGAAGAATAAGCTTCAGAATAAATTAAATGAAATGGAAAAGATAGGAATTATTTCACGTGTCAATGAACAACGTGAATGGATTAATAGTATAGTAATTGTTGAAAAAGGAGACAAAATTAGAATTTGTATTGATCCAAAACATTTGAATCAAGCATTAAATAAGTTTCATTTTCCGATTCCATCCCTTGATGAATTAAAGCAAGATTTGAAAGATTCTCAATATTTTACGGTTTTAGACCTCAAGGATGGTTTTTGGCACATAGAGTTGGACGAAGAATCCAAAAAATTGTGCACGTTTAGTTCTCCTTTTGGCTTGTGGCAATTTAATAGAATGCCTTTTGGTATAAACATTGCATCAGAAATTTTTCAAAAGTACATGACGGATACTTTTGGCGATTTACCTGGAGTCAAATTTTATATTGACGATATTATTGTTACTGGTAAAACGCTCAGAGAACATGATGAGAATTTAGGAAGATTAATGGTCAGGGCATTAAAGTCTGGTGTGAAATTCAATCAGAAGAAATTACAATTCACACAAAGTTCAGTAAAATTCTTTGGCCATATCTTTTCCAAGAATAAAGTAGATGTTGATCCAGAAAGGATTTCAGCAATTAATAGTATTCCAAATCCTAAAAATCTGGAAGACGTACCAAGACGTACGGTCAGATTGAAAAAGAATTATTAGCCGTTTTCTTTGCGTGCAAAAAGTTTCACAATTATATTTATGGTAGGAAAGTTACTATAATATCTGACCATCGTCCTTTAGAAAGCATAATTAATAAAGATATTAGTAAGATAGGATCAAAACGCTTGCAGCGTATTCGATTAAAGTTACACAAATATGATTTAGATTTGAAGTAAAAGCCCGGCAAAAGCATTCCTGTGGCAAATTACTTATCTCGATACGTTTCAAATAATTTGATAGCTGTAGATTTTGAAGAGAATTTCATGAAACAAATGATTCATTCAGTGAATATTAGCGATGATATACTAAAAATCTATCAAGATGAGACAGATAAAGATAAAGAATGCTCGTTGTTAAAGAAATACTTTGCTGAGGACTGGCCGTCAGACAAATCAAAAGTACCTGATGAAATAAAATTCTTTTATAATTTGCGAAATGAAATTTATGTTTCGGATGATTTAGTTTTTTATCAGGATAGAATAATAGTTCCCAAATCATTGAGAGAAAATGTTCTTAAAGATCTTCATGAAGGTCACATGGGAATTACTAATACTTACGTTTCGCCAAAGAATCAGTTTATTGGCCTTCACTAAATGTTAGTATAGAGAATTTAATTAAGAGTTGCGAAGAGTGCAACAAGTTTCAGAAATCGAATAGAAAGGAACCAATAATTCAACACGAGATTTCTCTTCGATCATTTGAGAAAGTCGGATGTGACATCCTTGAATACAGTGGAAAGAGTATCTCGTTGTTATTGATTACTTTTCAAAATGGATTTCGTGTAAATATTTAAGTTCGAAGAATTCGAACGCTGTAATTTCTAAATACATTGAGATTTTTACAGAACACGGCTTTCCAAAGACTATTATTGCAGACAACATGCCATTTAATTCATTTGAATGTAGAAGTTTTGCCCATGAGTGGGATATTAAAATAGTCACTTCAAGTCCTCGTTATGCACAGTCGAATGGTCTTTCAGAGAAAGCTGTAGGAATAGTTAAAAATATGATGAAGAAATGCGATAATTTCAATAAAGTTTTAATAGCAATTTATAATTACAATAACATTCCGTTAATGGATATTGACTTGTCTCCTAGTCAATTGCTTAATAATAGAAGAATGAGAACTAAAATGATTATGAAAGATAGCTTGCTTGAACCAAAGTTAAATCACAATTTAGGTGAAAAATTCGAAAAGAAGCAAACTAAAACCAAAGTTTATTACAATCGAAATTTATATAAACGTAATGAGTTCGATTTAAATCAGAAGGTGTGGGTACAATTGCCTGATAACACTTGGTCTAAAGGATCAATCGTTAAGAAATGTTCAGAGCCTAGATCATATGAAATTTGTACGAAACTCTAAATTCATTCGACCTGATAGGTCAACAGTATCCAATCAAATTGATCAAAAGAAATGCAATGAGTCTAGTCGATACAGAATCAATCTCGATAACTTCTTCGCTGACAACTCACTGCATGAACCTCCTCTGAATTCTAATGCAAATGCCGCAGAAATTCCTGGAAATTCATTTTTCGTTTTTGAAAAATGACCGTTAATTTCGGACGTCATAATTGAACGGCCCCTTAATCAAAGATTCTGAAAATTCCCTTAAATTATAGAAGTTGAAAAGTTAAACAAATCATTGCATCAGACTCTGAAATAAGGAGGGCTACCGCTGGCCACACTAGTTCGAAGGTGGAACCAAAGAACATCACTGTTAAATTACCTATTATAAAAGTTCCGAAAGGATTTCACAAAAAAAATACATTTCATGTCTGCATACTGCAGTTACTCCAGTTATACAAAGGGAAATTCTTTGGAAGACTTTTTGAAAATTTAGAGCGAAGTTATATTGATTTTTCCCATCAGAAACACTGATTTTATGATTCTTATCGACGTAAAAATCTAAAATGTACACTCCTTTTGATATCATATACTTCTAATCGCTGTATAAATTAAGTTATATGGATTCTTTAGTCAATAACTCGATGACAGAAATCAGAATTTGCAATTTTCATCATCCGAAGAATCGAATATTAGAGAAAACTATTGATATCCACATTGAATAACTTTTACTGAGTTATAGAACAGACAAAAATCTTTAATTAGGTTGCTTTTATGTGTGCTTTAAGTCATTATTTAATGAAATATTTCAAGTTAAATTTCGAGTTATAAAAAAGATTTTTTTTGTCTTAATCCGTGAAAGAATACAAAATTTTCAAACATATTTTTACAATTTTTCACTTAATTTGGGTGAGTTGTAACATTTCAATACATCACTTGTAAAGAATTAATTATGCTTTATGATCTACGGAAGTTCTGGCTTATTATTCTTTCTAGTAGTATGAAATTAAAGAAAACATTTTATTGACACAAAACTAAATTGACATTGGATTATGAAAGCTCATTTTTTTTTAAATTCCACTCATTTAAAGAATTGCCCAAAAGAAACATCAAAATGAGAAATTTTCATTTGATTTGAATCCATAGAAACAGAATGAATAGAATGCAATTTTGTTTGAGCAATTTTTGATTTCATCAGAACAAAGACAATGGCAAAAGAAAAACTATGAAAAATTCTAAATTGAAAAGTCTCGCTGCAAGCAAAATTGATATCCATCTTGTGATATTCATGGATTAAAACCGGAAATATGATACATGAATAAGAGAGAAAGAGAGATGCCGTTTGACGATGATGTAGAGGGACATTGGATTCAATCTGTGGTAAAATTTGTGGATAAAAAATCTCTGTCCATTTAACAAGCTTTATAGCATTAGATGTGAAATTCAATAACAGTCTAGAAAACGAGGAAAAATTAGCAATTTCCAGTCATAGCACAAACGTCCTTATCGTTTGTTGTTCAAATTGAAATTCTTAAATAAAGATAGAAGAGGAAAATATCCAATATCCGCCCGTAATAAATTTTTCAAGTCTTGGTTTATATTTGCACTCTTTTCTGCCAAAAATCATGTAGGGCTAGTTCATAAATGTTGTCAACATTCGAATTAAACTTTAACAGGGAGTTCGAACTCACTCGAATTTTGCTCAAAGATTCTGATAAATTGAATTGATCTCTTTGCTGAATATTCTTTGGCTCTACTCCAATTCAATTTTGACATCATTTGCCATACAACCCCATTGTGTACTTTAGAGGCATAAAGAAGAAAAGTATCCTATTTTACAGTGTGAATTAAATATTTAAAGAAATGGGTAAGAAATCGTGCGGTTTCTCTTGTTTTCCTCTTTCCTTTATGCTTTGAAGTGTAAAGGATTTCATTTAAAAAGGAAATTGGATACTCACCTCTTCAGCAATCCTTCCTTTGGTCTCCGCATTTTTTTTTTTCAAAATACGGATTTGTTTGTTTGAGTTAAGCTTCTTTCCAAAATCACTTTTTCCATTTACACATCTTACATCTCCCGGCATTTACCCTTAAGATTCTTCCGAGATTTGTGTGGGTGAACTGCCTTTGAATTGAACTTTATTTTTCAGAAAATTTAAATTTTATTGAATAAATTGAGGATTTGGTTTGCTAAATTTAAGAACAGAGGATTTCAAGAATATAAGGTGATGATTCAATTGAGTTGTGGTTCTGATGTAAGCAATTTGTGGATTTTCTGTGAAATTTCAAACGAATTAAGGTTTTCAAATAATCAACTCATTAATTAGATTTCTTTACTTCTTAGAACAAAGTACCCTCTTAATTAATGTTGAAAATTCTCAGGGTGGGGATTTAAATCATAAATCAAAATCAACATCATTTTGCAATGATTTGAAAAATAATTTTTGATTTAAATCATTTTACCCAAGTGATTTATTTTTGATTTATGATTTAAATCATTTTGTATGAAAGATTTATTTGTGATTTATGATTTAAATCACATTGTATGGGGATTTTTTTTGGGATTTTAAATCACTTGAAGGTGAAAATTTGTTTGGGAATTTTCAGAAGATTATTAAAAAACATTAATCATTAATCATGGATATCCGTTCTGGCTTTTGGAAAAATGACAGCAACAATTGATTCCATGTCTTTTCAATGAACTAAGCTCCATATAAGGAACTAGTCGCTTCCAGTCTCTTTAGAGCGTGTTTTGATAATTTTTCACTATAAAGGAGGTATTTCTTAGCCAGAGGTATGATTAGACACTGGAACTGCCCAGTTCCTTTACATTAAAAAAAATTTTTTTTATTTCTTTTTAATCAAGGAATCACATCCTGAAACAAAAATTTTTTTGCGGAACTGATCAGTTCCTTTAGTGCTTGAAGATTAAAAATGCTCTGAAATAGTGCTTCATTGCTAAATGACTTAATATTTAATATTTGCAGTCTTCAGGCACTAAAGGAACCGGTCGGTTCCGCAAAAAAAAATTTTGTTTCAAGATGTGATTCCTTGATTAAAAAGAAACAAAAAAATTTTTTGGATCTAAAGGAACTGGGCAATTCCAGTGTCTAATCATACCTCTGGCTAAGAAATACCTCCTTTATAGTGAAAAATTATCAAAACATGCTCTAAAGAGACTGGAAGCGGCTAGTTCCTCATATGGAGCTTAGTTCATTGAAAAGACATGGAATCAATTGTTGCTGTCATTTTTCCAAAAGCCAGAAAGGATATCCATGATTAATGAGTAATGTTTTTTAATAATCTTCTGAAAATTCCAAAACAAATTTTCGCCTTCAAGTGATTTAAATTCCCAAACTAGTGTATCGGGTAGAAACCCAATGCGGATTAACAAAAATACAAATAAAACATCTTAAAATTTTTTTGAGCAAAGAACCAAGTAGGAAATACATTTTCAATTATGAACTTGGGACAGGTCTAGTCAAAATCTAGTTTTTCACTTTTTTTCTTCGAGGATAAATCCAAATACAGTAAAACTTTGTATGAGCATTCTAATCCTCAGGTCACACATTTTTGAATTAATAAAAATCATTTTTTTGGACAAAATTTTAAGTCACGTTGTTTTTGAATGTACAACCAAATTTATAAAATTTGGGTCTGACGACATATAGAATACATTTCTTCCTTTAGATATTTAAAAGTGTTTTGTATGAATGTTAGTATACTCACTCAAAGTTTCACAGTAATTGGATAAACCTTCGAAGAAAAAAAGTGAAAAACTAGATTTTGACAAGACCTGTCCCAAGTTCATAATTGAAAATGTATTTCCTACTTGGTTCTTTGCTCAAAAAACTTTTAAGATGTTTTATTTGTATTTTTTTTTAAGCACTTGAATATTTATGCAAAGTTTCAATCCATTTGGATAAACCCTCGAAGAAAAAAGTGGCAAAATTGATTTTGACTAGGGTCGCCCCTAGTCCAAAATTGAAAATGTATTTCCTACTTGGTTCTTTGCTCAAAAAAATTTTAAGGATGTTTTATTTGTATTTGTTTTAAGTACTAGAATATTTATGCAAAGTTTCAATCCATTTGGATAAACCCTCGAAGAAAAAAGTGACAAAATTGATTTTGACTAGGGTCGCCCCTAGTCCAAAATTGAAAATGTATTTCCTACTTAATTCTTTGTTCAAAAACAATTAGGATGTTTTATTTGCATTTGTTTTTAACACCAGAATATTTATGCAAAGTTTCAATCCATTTGGATAAAGTTTCGAAGAAAAAATTGAGAAAATTGATTTTGACTAGGGTCGCCCCTAGTCCAAAATTGAAAATGTATTTCCTACTTAATTCTTTGTTCAAAAACAATTAGGATGTTTTATTTGCATTTGTTTTTAACACCAGAATATTTATGCAAAGTTTCAATCCATTTGGATAAACCCTCGAAGAAAAAAGTGACAAAATTGATTTTGACTAGGGTCGCCCCTAGTCCAAAATTGAAAATGTATTTCCTACTTGGTTCTTTGTTCAAAAAAATTTTAAGATGTTTTATTTGTATTTGTTTTAAGCACCAGAATATTTATGCAAAGTTTCAATCCATTTGTATAAACCCTCGAAGAAAAAAGTGACAAAATTGATTTTGACTAGGGTCGCCCCTAGTCCAAAATTGAAAATGTATTTCCTACTTGGTTCTTCATTCAAAAAAAATTTAAGATGTTTTATTTGTTTTTGTTTTGAGCACTAGAATATTTATGCAAAGTTTCAATCCATTTGGATAAACCCTCGAAAAAAAAAGTGACAAAATTGATTTTGACTAGGGTCGCCCCTAGTCCAAAATTGAAAATGTATTTCCTACTTAATTCTTTGTTCAAAAAAAATTAGAATGCTTTAATTGTATTTGTTTTTAACACCAGAATATTAATGCAAAATTTCAATCCATTTGGATAAAGTTTCGAAGAAAAAATTGAGAAAATTGATTTTGACTAGGGTCGCCCCTAGTCCAAAATTGAAAATGTATTTCCTACTTGGTTCTTTGTTCAAAAAAATTTTAGAATGTTTTATTTGTATTTTTTTTAAGCACTTGAATATTTATGCAAAGTTTCAATCCATTTGGATAAACCCTCGAAGAAAAAAGTGACAAAATTGATTTTGACTAGGGTCGCCCCTAGTCCAAAATTGAAAATGTATTTCCTACTTGGTTCTTTGCTCAAAAAAATTTTAGGATGTTTTATTTGTATTTGTTTAAAGCACCAGAATATTTATGCAAAGTTTTAATCCATTTGGATAAACCCTCGAAGAAAAAAGTGACAAAATTGATTTTGACTAGGGTCGCCCCTAGTCCAAAATTGAAAATGTATTTCCTACTTGGTTCTTTGCTCAAAAAAATTTTAGGATGTTTTATTTGTATTTGTTTAAAGCACCAGAATATTTATGCAAAGTTTTAATCCATTTGGATAAACCCTCGAAGAAAAAAGTGACAAAATTGATTTTGACTAGGGTCGCCCCTAGTCCAAAATTGAAAATGTATTTCCTCCTTTTTTCTTTGCTCAAAAAAATTTTAAGATGTTTTATTTGTATTTTTTTTAAGCATTAGAATATTTATGCAAAGTTTCAATCCATTTGGATAAACTTTCGAAGAAAAAAGTGACAAAATTGATTTTGACTAGGGTCGCCCCTAGTCCAAAATTGAAAATGTATTTCCTACTTTTTTCTTTGCTCAAAAAAATTTTAAGATGTTTTATTTGTATTTTTTTTAAGCATTAGAATATTTATGCAAAGTTTCAATCCATTTGGATAAACCCTCGAAGAAAAAAGTGACAAAATTGATTTTGACTAGGGTCGCCCCTAATCCAAAATTGAAAATGTATTTCCTACTTTTTTCTTTGCTCAAAAAAATTTTAAGATGTTTTATTTGTATTTTTTTTAAGCATTAGAATATTTATGCAAAGTTTCAATTCATTTGGATAAACTTTCGAAGAAAAAATTGAGAAAATTGATTTTGACTAGGGTCGCCCCTAGTCCAAAATTGAAAATGTATTTCCTACTTGGTTCATTGTTCAAAAAAATTTTAGAATGTTTTATTTGTATTTTTTTTAAGCACTTGAATATTTATGCAAAGTTTCAATCCATTTGGATAAACCCTCGAAGAAAAAAGTGACAAAATTGATTTTGACTAGGGTCGCCCCTAGTCCAAAATTGAAAATGTATTTCCTACTTGGTTCTTTGCTCAAAAAAATTTTAGGATGTTTTATTTGTATTTGTTTAAAGCACCAGAATATTTATGCAAAGTTTTAATCCATTTGGATAAACCCTCGAAGAAAAAAGTGACAAAATTGATTTTGACTAGGGTCGCCCCTAGTCCAAAATTGAAAATGTATTTCCTACTTGGTTCTTTGCTCAAAAAAATTTTAGGATGTTTTATTTGTATTTGTTTAAAGCACCAGAATATTTATGCAAAGTTTTAATCCATTTGGATAAACCCTCGAAGAAAAAAGTGACAAAATTGATTTTGACTAGGGTCGCCCCTAGTCCAAAATTGAAAATGTATTTCCTCCTTTTTTCTTTGCTCAAAAAAATTTTAAGATGTTTTATTTGTATTTTTTTTAAGCATTAGAATATTTATGCAAAGTTTCAATCCATTTGGATAAAGTTTCGAAGAAAAAAGTGACAAAATTGATTTTGACTAGGGTCGCCCCTAGTCCAAAATTGAAAATGTATTTCCTACTTGGTTCTTTGCTCAAAAAAATTTTAGGAAGTTTTATTTGTATTTGTTTTTAACACCAGAATATTTATGCAAATTTTTAATCCATTTGGATAAACCCTCGAAGAAAAAAGTGACAAAATTGATTTTGACTAGGGTCGCCCCTAGTCCAAAATTGAAAATGTATTTCCTCCTTTTTTCTTTGCTCAAAAAAATTTTAAGATGTTTTATTTGTATTTTTTTTAAGCATTAGAATATTTATGCAAAGTTTCAATCCATTTGGATAAACTTTCGAAGAAAAAAGTGACAAAATTGATTTTGACTAGGGTCGCCCCTAGTCCAAAATTGAAAATGTATTTCCTACTTTTTTCTTTGCTCAAAAAAATTTTAAGATGTTTTATTTGTATTTTTTTTAAGCATTAGAATATTTATGCAAAGTTTCAATTCATTTGGATAAACTTTCGAAGAAAAAATTGAGAAAATTGATTTTGACTAGGGTCGCCCCTAGTCCAAAATTGAAAATGTATTTCCTACTTTTTTCTTTGCTCAAAAAAATTTTAAGATGTTTTATTTGTATTTTTTTTAAGCATTAGAATATTTATGCAAAGTTTCAATCCATTTGGATAAACTTTCGAAGAAAAAAGTGACAAAATTGATTTTGACTAGGGTCGCCCCTAGTCCAAAATTGAAAATGTATTTCCTACTTTTTTCTTTGCTCAAAAAAATTTTAAGATGTTTTATTTGTATTTTTTTTAAGCATTAGAATATTTATGCAAAGTTTCAATCCATTTGGATAAACTTTCGAAGAAAAAAGTGACAAAATTGATTTTGACTAGGGTCGCCCCTAGTCCAAAATTGAAAATGTATTTCCTACTTGGTTCTTTGCTCAAAATAACTTTCTTGTTAACTTGCTTGCTTGTTTGCTTGCTTACAGAAAGCATATTTTGCGATTTTCTCAGCAATGCCCCAACCAATTTGAAATCTGTTTTTTGAAAAAGATGTGAAATTCAAGGCACAAACTTTTCATCTCTGAACATTTTAAGCTATCTTGCTCCATATCCTCACAAAATCCAAAAAACTGATTTTTCAATCTGAACAAAAACAAAACATTCACACGTGAAAACGGTGTGAATATAAAAAAATCCCCATACAATGCGATTTAAATCATAAATCACAAATAAATCTTTCATACAAAATGATTTAAATCGTAAATCACAAATAAAATCTTTCATACAAAATGATTTAAATCATAAATCACAAAAAAATCTTTCATACAAAATGATTTAAATCATAAATCACAAATAAATCTTTCATACAAAATGATTTAAATCATAAATCAAAAATAAATCACTTGGGTAAAATGATTTAAATCTGAAATCATACTTCAAATCATTTTTCATTGAGATTTAAATCAAAAATCACAATTTGATTTGTGATTTTGATTTAAATCGCAAAAAACTCCCCCACCCTGAGTAAGTTAACCCTAATTAAGTTAATCAGATACTTGTTGATTCAGATCAAAAGCATTTAAGTAAAGAGTTTCAGGAAACAAAAAAATAGAATTCCAGATTAAAATGCAATTTCAATTTTAATTTTATTGAGTTTTTTTTTTTGAATATTTTATTCCCTGATTTCGTCAATAAAATTACTCCGAGTATAAATATTATTTACAGTAAGACAAACGAATTTCCAAAATTTGAAAAGCTTTTTCCAAAAAGCTCATCAATTGTGAGCTTACTGGAAGTCAAATCATACAAAAAGAAGACATTCCAAGCTCACTAATCGAATTAAAGATTTTTTGTCAACGAACTTCCAAATTGTATTAATACAGGCATGTAAATAATGTAGTTTGAAGGCAGGCGCTAAAATATAATAGAATTTGTTTATAAATTAGTAAATCAAATAAATTCACTAGAATTAATCAACGAACCAGCCTTACCAAAAGTATTGATTTGAATGACCCCCGAACATATTTTAATGAATTCAATAAGAATGAATAAAAATGAAGCAGTTATTAGATACAGTTAATTGCATTTTTCGAGAGAACCTTTGAATTATATTTTATATGCTGACGTAGATTGTTGCTTCTTTTTGTGTATGGAAAAATGAATTTCGTTTTTTATCTGGCAAGAAAAAAATTTATTAAATCTCGTCATTAACACCCCCCCCCCCCCCCCCCCCTCCAATTTTCAACTCTTTTTTCTCCAAATTTTGAAAATCGATCTAGCTGGATATTTCATACAGCACTGTTCTTAATCGTTTATGTAATGCAAATATTATCGGGTTCTTATTTTTAGAATTGTGAATTTTATTCAAATTTTTGAAAATTCAATCTTAAATTCGGCACGCAATGAATTGCGAGTTGCTCTCATTGTTTACCGGCTTTTTTATTACTCTCTCATTAGCGCATTTTTATGATTTTGTCAAGTAATCACTAATTTGTCTACTTTTTCTCCAGCATCATCAATTTTAAATATGCAACGGCTTTCAAAATTTTGAATCTATTATTTTGAAAAACTAATACAAACATACGAAAACTTGAATATCAAAAAATAGCTACTAGAAATGATTTTTACACAATTTTAATACAAAGCATAATAAAATGACAAAATTTCCTTCCCTATAGATTTGAAAAATGGCTGAATTAAGCATTCAATGACTAGAAATTTTAATAAATTATTTTATAAGTTTGATTGTGTTAGTGTAAAACTCATCAAAAATTGAATTCAGTTGAATTAAGGTTTTACTAGCGACTATAATTCATGAATTCTATTAATTACCTAGCTTATATTTATTAAGAACTGTTCTGATTCCTATAACATAAAAATTTAAAAAAATGCTCATCTATTTCACATGACTAAACATTTCTTACTAGGTACACTCATTCTCTCTCAAAAGAATAAAACGCTCAGCAAAAGAGAATTGGAAATCATTCACATCAGATATTTCCGTGAATTCGCATCGATTAAATCAGTTTTCTTAGTTAAAATAATTAACAAACATTAAAAATGGCTTGGGAAGGTAAAAAATACAAGTTAGATAAGCAAGAAAACTTTGAGGAATACATGAAAGCAATTGGTGAGTTTAATTAATAATATTTTTAAATTTTCCAACCTAGCAATATTGATTTTGCAAAAAAAAAGTGTGCAAAAAGTACGAAAAATAGTCACTTGACGCTAACCGGATATTTCAATTGATTCAATCATTTATGGAAGTTTTAAGTGCATTTAACAAAAAGAAGAAGTAACCCACAAAAGAAAATTCCAGTTGAAAAAGATCCAGTGCAATCTCTTTTCTTCTTATTGATCCACAGTACTATCTTTATCCCCTATAAAGATTCCATTTCTATAAAAACCGGTCTTAAACCGGCAGAAATCATGCGCAAATTCATGCATCACTCTCCCTTTTCACTGTTTACTGCTTGCTTGTTGAACAAAACATCTTCCCGAAATTGTCGACACAAAGCAAGCATGTGCTTGTAAAAGTGGCGTGATGTGTTATTTTATCGTCGTATGATATTTCTGAATGCAATTGAATAGGTTGAAATACAATAAATTGCTGATAAAAGGGATGTTTTGGCTATTCAGAACGAAAATAATAAATAAATCCACTGATTATGAATAAATAAGAATATGTATGTTTGGTAAATAGACCTCGTGCGACTATTAAATATTTAATGGTTATTACAGTTGCTTACTGACTGACTGTGAATAGCAATTAGAATGTTTTGGAAGCAAACTTCCTCATAAGCACCAATAGAGCATAATATAAACGCCTAGTTTTTTCACTCTGACTCAGAACAGCAATTAAAGTCCAAATGTTAAACATCCAGCACTTTCATACACATATATTTAAACATTGCTGTACTTCCATTCTTTCGGAAATAAAAAGAAGCAAACGAAATTTCAACACTTGCTTTTGTAAGAACTACAAACAAGGTGAAGAGGAACGCGAAACAGAAATAAATGACTTTGAGACGAGGGTTCAAATATTTACAGAATACACAACTGTGTAAACTTGCATACCGTCAATAATTTCCATCCCAAACATTATCCACTGTTCTCGTTAAATTAATACACATATTTTATTTGGTTCCAACCAGCATGACTCGTGAAAACCATTAGCCTTAATTTATCCAGTCCATATACTTTTTAAGTTTATAAATCTATTGCTTCACTTCACATTACAATCGATAAGATAACAACATTTGATGTTGTTAATTATATAATTTCGATAATTCTTATCACTGAGAAGCATGGCTATCAAGTACAAAACGATGCATTATTGGTGCATGACTGTCTGTATATTTTGCTCCATGCTATTTATAAATTATCCAATCGAGATTTTTAAAATGCTTGAAATTGGTCGTAATTCGTTGTGTAATACATCTAGATTTCACTTCTATTATAATGCCGGTAATCGCATAACAATCATTAATGATGCAAATTATCTGAGCTGCTAATGATGCTCAAAAGTTCGTTAAAACTTTGAATCATCAGAAAGCGTTCAGTAATCCAAATTTCAGTTCAATTCAAATTTTTGAAAACCGTTTAAATTTTAAATTACAGTTAATAATTTCAATAAACTTTTGAAACATCCTTAAACCAAATTGAACAGATTTTATAGCCACAAAGTAACAGACAGACCAAATTGATAAAGAATCAGTTTCAAAAGTTCAAGTTACAGGTTTATAAAATTGATAACTTCATAATAGCGTGAATAGAATGCTCGATAATGAAGTAAACAACATTTTAAGTCTGCTGAGTTGCACTTGAATTCTTTAAATTCTGATTTGTTTGTCAATAGGGTGATAAACTATTTGATACGTAATTGAAAATATCAAATTACTGCATGAGTCAGGCAATAAATCTTTGATTGACTTGACAGTAATTTGTAATAATTTCAAATAACTGTAAAGAGCTTAATCCGATTTCTTTTGTTGTTCAATTACATTAATTTAATTTAATTAAATTGTGCGAAAGAAACGTCTGGTTCGGTGTAGCTTGATTTAAAAATTTTATATTGTTGCATCTTCATTTTCGGTACTGCGTAAACTTGTTTTAGAGTTCATTGATGTTTGCTTTACTAATTTTTCACTGTTTCGTTTATTTGCAGGCGTCGGCATGGTTCTCAGAAAGGTAAGCTACCCCAAAAATCCACAATTTTATCCTATTTAACTTGACTTTATCCACATATATTGCAGATGGGAATGACAGTCAGCCCAACATGCTACCTCGTTAAGAATGGAGATGAATATAGCTTCCATACTGATTCCACATTCAAAAGTTCCGTCATCAAGTTCAAGCTCGGTGAGGAATTTGAAAATGAGACATTGGATGGACGTAAAGTTCAGACAGTCATTACACTCGATGGCGATACAATGACTCAGGTTGAAAAGGGTGAAAAGAAGTCTGAAATCATCCGTGAATTCTCGGATACAGAACTGGTTGTCACATGCACATTTGATGAAATCGTCTCCAAGAGATGGTATAAACTTGTTGCTTAAGCCTTAAGATATAAAATCTACATATATATTGTATCTGCATGCGACCAAAAAAAAAATAAGCATCAAATAATCATTGCTTCATACGAAACTATTACACATAAAGTAATAACTAATCTCTTTGCATTTATTGAATTTTTATCAATATTTTTAAAAAGTTTTCCATTTCTGTGAAATATCTTTTATTATTTCACATCAATTTATAACAAGACAATTGATGTAGCTTTTTATTATCTACTGTATCATCTTGTACACGCAGAAATGTCTTAATAAAGAAAATTTAATTCATCTATTTAACGTATTTTTGAATTTTGAAATAATGTTGCGAAATTATCGCAATCAACGGTCAAAAATTATTCAAATTACAGCTGAATTCAGAGCGAAAAATCAAGCCCGAGCTGCACATTTTAGTCGTGAGCTGTGATTAAGTTTATGTAATTTTCAGCGACAATCATTTTTTCTTCACATGCTCTTTGATGGAGTGACAGTAAGTTGAAATATCGAATGACATGACATAATTATATAAAATGAAAGAAATGTCACTGCTTCATTAAAATCAACTTGGTTACCTGAAGACAGTCACAGTCATGCGTAGCTTGGGTCAGTCTAATTTTGCAATGTTATGAACAACATCGATTCATAACAGGTTTCCTTAAAACTTTTTCAGTTTTTTATTATCAGTGAGCAGTGAATGACTTGAGTTCGGTCGCAATCGTTAAGCAGTTTAGTTGTTCTATAATTCCATGACATTTGCATTTTGTTAATTCAGTGATAATTGTGAAAAAAGTTCATTTTAAAATCAGGTGATTTTTTTTCTTACTTGAATCTTATGTTTTATACAGCACATCACACAGCATATTCCATTCAAAGTTCGCTGTCCAAAAATACATGTTATGCAATCGCTTCGCATTCATTATTCGGGTAGTCTAAGGTTCATAGGAAATTTTCGACACACAACAATGAAATAAATGAAAAAGAAATAGAAACTTGAAAATTTACGTCAATAGCTACAAAAGTAAAGCAAGTAGGCAGTCGGCAGATATATATATATATATATATATATATATATATATATATATATATATATATATATATATATATATATATATATATTATTTTCGTACTTTTTGGAGGCAAAGCGTACGTTGCCGCATAATAATAAGAAGTTTTCAAATCTCTATTTTTGCTATGTGCTGTGCTGTACAGCATTAGTTAACAAGATAAAAATTGTGTAAGGTGCCAAAAGTCTTTGCGACTAAAAAAGTCATTTAATTCTAGCATTTATCGTCAAAAATGGATACGACTAAACTGTTCCAATGTTTTCGTCAACAATATGAATCGCCAGCATTAAGGACTGGACAAACAACGGTTAGTCCATTTTTAAGCAGACCATGGATGTTGAATAATTCAGCAGCTGCTGGTGGAGGAGATGGAAAGAAGGGATTAAAAGGAATTGTTGCTGGTGGCATTACAGGAGGTCTCGAAATCTGCATTACCTTCCCAACAGAATACGTCAAAACTCAATTACAATTGGACGAAAAAGGTATGATCATTCGATTCTTAATGACGTCACTTATTGACTATCAGTCACAAATTTACATTGTCTTTGCATTATTTTTTGAGTGCTTACTTAACAATTTAATGACTTCTAGGTGCCAATAAGCGATATAATGGCATTTGGGATTGTGTTCGTAAGACTGTACACGAACGTGGTGTTTTTGGGCTTTATAGAGGATTGAGTGTACTCGTCTATGGCTCAATTCCAAAATCAGCTGTTCGGTTAGTAAATAAATACTTTAATCATTATGCCGACATGATTAGATAAGAATGAATTAAATGTCAATTATAGATTTGGTGGATTCGAACAAATCAAGCTGTATCTTGTGGACGAGAAAGGAAACTTGAGTGGTGGTGGAAAACTTTTGGCTGGTCTTGGTGCTGGTGTTTTGGAAGCTATTTTTGCAGTTACTCCAATGGAAACCGTCAAGGTCAAGTTCATTAATGATCAAAGAAGTGCAAATCCTAAATTTAAGGGATTCTTCCACGGTGTCGGTAGTATTGTAAAGGCTGAAGGTCTTTCTGGAGTTTATAAGGGTGTAACTGCTACAATTTTGAAGCAAGGATCAAATCAAGCCATTCGATTCTATGTCATGGAATCACTTCGTGAAATGTACAAAGGAAATGATCCAAATAAGCATACGCCAAAACTTGTTGTTGGATTATTTGGTGCTATTGCTGGAGCAGCTTCCGTTTTCGGAAATACTCCAATTGATGTCGTCAAAACTCGAATGCAAGGCTTAGAAGCAGCTAAATATAAGAGTACAGTCGATTGTGCTGTACAAATTTGGAAAAATGAAGGTCCATTGGCATTTTACAAAGGCACCGTCCCTAGATTATCACGTGTGTGTCTTGATGTGGCTATAACTTTTATGATTTATGACAGCTTTATGGATCTTTTTAACAAGGTTTGGTAGTAAACCTTACAATTTTTGGGGAATGAGCTTAATTACTGATATTTTGCACCGCCATAGAAAAAATTATTGTATTGAATGTTGCACAAAAATCAAACGAAAATTAGTGGATCAAAAAAAAATGTTATTTTTCGGATATCCGGATATCTTATTTAGTGTGCAATTAGGTCATGTTTTACGGACAAAAAACTATATTTGATGATATATACAAAATAGGAAAAAGGGAATTAAGTCAATTTAAATTATTTTGTGTTCATGTTCAGTACTTTTGGGAACATTTTAATCATTATGGGCAGAGCTTTTGAAAGCTTTTTCAAAAAGCTCACATTTTAAGTCAAAATTATCAAAAAGCTCACATTTTAAGTCAAAGTTGTCAAAAAAGCTCAAATTTTAAGGTTACTTTTTTCAAAAAGCTCAACTTTTGAGTCAAAATTATTAAAAGTTCAACTTTTGAATCAGAAAAGTCAAAAAAAAACTTTAAAAGCTTTAAACCTAGGTTTTACTCGAAGAAAGCTCAAAAGTTTTGTCCATAATTATTAAAACCATGCATATTTATCAATTTAATATCTCCTCATTCTAACTTTGAGTAAGTTAAGCATTTTAAATGAGAGGATATCCATTAAAATCACAAACAGTGACAACAAATTGATTTGATTTGTTTGACTATCAGCTAAATGATTATAAGAAACAAAACATTACATAAACCTCACTTTTATACAAAAACAAAATTGTATACAGCATAAAACTGCATCTGTTCATCACAAAATCATTCCGTACTTTATTTTTTCTAGTAAAAACAAATATTCAGTCTCTTTTTTGTTAATTATTTTATGTATTCAATACAAATTCTGTGCATTTCTTTATGGAAGGAAAATAAAAATATTTTCGTTATCTTTAAATCTTTATTATTTTACTCTTTATCTTTAATTTTCATTACTAATGGATTTAATAGTTTACTTTCGTAAGAAATGGATTACAAAATATATATTTTCAAAAAATATTAATAAACATATTGTTGGTTACGTAAACTATGTTTCATCACTTTTGTTTCCGTATTATGTTGCTTAATTAACTTTTAATGATTCATTTCTTTTCTTGATATTTAACGGATTTTGATATTTAAAAATCAAAAAACTTTTTTACAGGTTTTCAAAATAATCAAAAGAAAATTATTCGAATCTAAAATATCCGTTAAAAATTTTAAAAACGTAATTGGTCCATAGCTGTTATGGATTTACATGAACGATACTGGTTCAATTTCAAAAATGCTCAAAGTCTTGTTGAAAATAGTCTGAACGGCTTTCAATAAATGGATTTTAGCGTGTAAAATTGGAATAAGTTGTGGACGGTTCTCAGTTAATACTTTCTTCTTGCTATAATAGTTGCTGAATGCCTTTGCGAGATGCTGTAGATATTTATAAAGTAAATGAAGTCCAATTTTGCCGTTCTTTAAATCACCAAGTGAGTTTTTAATGACATCGGGATATAGCATTAATTGTTTGAGTAAAATCCATTCCTCGTTATCAGTCAATAGATTCATATCGATATCATCCAGTTCGGGCAAAGGCTGATAATATCCACTAGCTACTTTCTCATTAAAACTCTTCAAAAGTGTCTCAATCCTAGCTGAATTATAAAGTATAAATGCTTGCTTCACGTCAAATGTGAGAGTTAAAGGATTTGAATGCTTGACTTCAATCATGTCCAATTTTCCAGCGGCAGTTCCAAGATGTTCCTTTAATTTTAAGAAATTATCATCAGACTTTATACGAACTCCATATTTATGAAGAGCCATAAGATGCATGTCATCAATCCTTTTCTTCATATAGTCATCTGCTGATTGATGAGATATCTTCTTATTGTTCCTGTCCATGTCACGTACAACAGAGCATACAATTGTTATATCTGAGTTTGTACATTCATTATCTCTCTTGAAATTCGATCTTGTTGTCAACAAAACTTTGTGATCGGCAGTTGAGTCATCAGTCAGTGTATATTGTGAGTATGAGATAAGGTTCTTTAGGACTAAATTTATTGTCTGTAGACGGAAATTAGTAATGGACGAGTTTTCAGTTTCCAATATATTGATTGACACAGTTTCTCCACATTTTTGTGCCCTTCCGAAATCCTCTGATGGAATGGACTTAAACATTGTCTTGAACGTGCTGTTCCTCATCAATTTAATGAAGCATTTCATGTTTTTAACTTCTAGATTATCAATTTTAAGCGCAAACTTTTCCGATTCATTTTTTAATGCATCCATTGCTTGTTTCTCATCATTATTTTCATTATCTGTAGCATAGATCAATATGTTATTGTTGAATGATCTCGATTCCTCGAATTTAAAGTAATTAGCCCATAAATCAAGATTTATTGTAAAACAAAAATCCGGTCCATCATTAACTTCAAATTTTATCAAATTCTCTGCAGGATTCTCTGTCCTTAGTAGATACTTTCCAAGCTGTTCTTTAAATGTATGCAATTCACTCATCTTTTATGCTTAATTATACTTATTGACGGCTAAATATTTTATTCTATTTACAGACAGTTTTCTCGTGGTTTTTTGTTATTGTTTTTTATCGAGCAAAAATATTCAGCAGTTTGAATTTATGACGACAGTTACAAAATATGAATTTATTTCAGCCGTTGCGAAAATATCGACAGTATGAATCACTTTTTTGCGTATTAAGCTTCCTTATATTGGAAAATGCGTCACTGAAATCAAAGAGAAAGAAGATGTAAATAAAAACAAGAGATGTTTAGTGGTGGTAGGTATATAAACTGATGATAAAACTGTTTATTTGTCAATTTTTAAGTTTTTTACTGCTTGTTCCTGATTGAGAAAATTTAATTATAGCCAATTGATTGATGGGAAAATTTTGTATCCACCACTATAAGAAGATCATGTTTTGAATTTGTCACTGATGGTGCGATGTCTTCCTTCACAATTTGTGTAAAAGTAATTAATTCATTTGCTGACTTTCGTTTACATGCAATCGAAGATCTTTTGATGATCAAATTTAAAATTTTTCCAGCTCTCTGGAATGTCAAATGCAAATGGCTTTACTGCGTTCCGTTGAGGTCTCATGTTTTCCTTAGTTTCCGAGAAAAGTCTTCGTTTAATTTGCTCAGGTTGTTGCTGTTGCTGATGTCCATTGATTGGTGTCGAAGTGTTATTTTGTAATTTTAAGTTATCATTATAAAAGGTACCACTAGTTGAGGGACTATTAGAGTCCAATATATCACTCGCAGACTTGTGCCTTGCTTTCAAATTACGATTATAGTCCGCATTATTATTAATATTATTAATATTGTTATTTGGAAAATATGGAGAATGATTATTGAGTTGCTGTTGCTGCTTCTGATGCATCTTATTGACAAATAATGAAGTTTTCTTATTGCTATGCTTGCCTTTCTGCTCTCTCTTTCCCTTATTTCCAATGACTTTTGTCAATCGTTCATTTGCAATCCAATGCTTTAATTTTGAGATGAATGGCAAGATCATGTAAAATGAATTAGCACGAATTTTCCTTTGATCCTTAAAATATCCATCATCGGATCTTGTCGTTGGTAATTCGTCCACAGTAAACCATGAACAATCTTTAATTTCATTTCTTGTACGTGGACAGAATTTCGTTTCAATTGGGACATTCTTAACGACATAAAGTCGAGTATATTGATAATTACTAGTTTGTCCTTCAATAAAATCAATCTCGCTTATCAATTGACTACAATCATAGCCAGTTTCTTCATAAACTTCGCGGACAGCACACTTACATGGATCCTCATTCTCATTGACTTTTCCTTTTGGAAATGACCAGGAATTCTTAGCAAAGAATGATTGGACCAAAAGGCAATTTTTCAAGTCAGCCGTCAATAGAATTGCACCATAAGTTGGTACTGACATTTTATATGATCTCCATTCGTCCAATAATGTATTTAAATTATGTGAATGATGATTCAGAAATGGGATGTGCTCAAAAATGCACAATGCAAACTGTTTAATGCCACATGAATATATGGAATTCTCCTCTTGAGTACAGTAAAAGTCCAAGAAGAACCAATGAGCTAGCTCTATTTGGAAAAAAAGACGAATTAAGTCGTTCTTCTCAGCATCCGGCTGCAAAATAAGTGATATAAATTAATAAATCGCAATATCATCGAGAGACTAGTGACGATTGTGAATGTTATGGATGTAAACAGAAAATAAGAAGAAGAAAAGACACAAATAAAAATTGAAAATTTCAAAACTTACTAAATTAATCAAGAATTTGGAGCTTAAATCGTCCAAAATATGCACTGGGACACGCGAAGATGGTGTCTTTGAACGATTCGATACTTTTGTGGCCATTATAACACTATTTTACTGCTTAAATTAATTAATTTTCGTTTTCACTCTTTCTTCAATGTTTTTCATTTTATTCTCGAATAATCGAACTTACTTTGAATTTTCTTTTACCGTTACATTTTTCAAAACAGTTTTATATCGAATTAAAATCATTTAATTAAGCTTTATTAGGTGTTTTAAGTTGGTTTTCTGAATTTACATTGTATCCATATCCTATACATTTTTAACATTTTGCCACGGTTGACTTGTAATCTTCTATCAATTGCGTTAAATTCCTCGGTAAATCCTTTAGACGTAAAAATGTCTCTAATTTCTTCTTGCGTGAAAAAGTAGCACCTAGTTCCATCGCCTCTGAGGTAAAAATTATCTTGCAAGCACTTGCCATTTTTAAATCTTAGCTGTGCCATATCATACCGTCCATAATCTCTAAAAAGCACTAGACCTCCTTTCTTCAAATACTTGTAGATGTTCTCAACGACTTTAGTGAACTTGTCTGGATTAATTGCTGACATCACAAAGATCAGAACGATTATATCAATCGAGTTTTCCTCAAATGGAACTACCCAGTCGTCAGATGTTGCGTCTAAAACAAAAGCCTGGCATCTCTTTATATCATATTCTGGACTCTCTTTGAGGATTTTTATTGCTTCTTCACTAAAATCGGAAGCATAGACCTTCAAATTGCTCTCAGTGCTAAATTTAAGAATTGGGAATATAGTGTTTCCAACTCCACTACCAATTTCAAATATTTTTCTTTCCTCAGTGCTTCTGGTAACATCCAGACTACTCATTTTATTAACAATCTCTTCACTTTCTGGATATACCCTCTCAGGGGCTTCATTTTTGTAAGGAACAAGCTCTGGAAATTCAGTAAATAACCAAAGGCGGTCTTTGAAGAAGCGATTATTATGGATCCCATAGAAGGAATCCCATTTATTAGCCTGTGACTCCTCAATAGATTCAATTTCTTCTTGTGAGAACCTGATTTGACTGTTTTTCTCTACAGCTTCCTCAGCTAGCTTCTTTTGTTCTTCAGTCCATTCCACATTATCCCTAAAAGATGATTATTAAAAGTTCATTCATCTCACTAGATGTTTGTCACACATTTTACCAAGCATTGAAATCAAAAACATTTGAAGCATTTTCAAGCTTTCTATCTCCAATTCTTGGTTTCTTACGAAATCGTGTATGCTCATAGCATAAAGATCTAATATATTTACCAAGCATTATGCTGGAACACTGTCGAATCATCATCATTCTCGAGAAATCTATTTCCAAACTGTGGACGTCTACTTTCAGTCATTTAAACTAGATCCAGTGAAACTTTTTAATCTTTTGTAAGTGCTGCTGAAAATTTTAACTGAGGTATATCGGGTAGAAACCCAATGCGGATATATTCACACCGTATCATCGCAATCTTGTGGATTGACCCAACTTCGCTCAGCATATGTTTGATTTGACATTACATGAATACGGTGTGAATATTAAAAAATCAACATCAACAAAGTCATGTCGTTAAAAATATTAAAATTGCCTCAATTGCCAGAGAAGCTTAAAGGAACAATCGTAGAACGATGGATCAACTACTGGAAAGGCCTTGGACGTGATTATAAAGGTAAATTAAAGTTTAAAAGGAAAGTTATTTGAAAAAGGTTAACAAATTAATAATTGCAGAAGTCGGAAAGGATACTTTAAAGTTCATGAAGGCAAATCCAGTAAAGTCGTCAATCTATGGATCAATCGGACTATCTTCATATATCAGCTATAAAACAAACCCAACGTTTGAACAATATACTGATCAATTAAGAACAGCACAAAATCTTATTGGAATGGTTTTTCCTGAATCGCAGAATCCAAAAACTTTAGGATATTTAAGATATATGGAACACTGTAGAAACGAGGAGAGAATTAGAATATCATCATTTGCTCTGTTTTCATTCATTTGGGTTCATGACAATTCCAATCATTTATCAACTGCCGATGCTAAATGTGACTACTTAAAGCCTACATATTCGTCCATGTACGATAGAATTGTTGATTTTGGATTCTATGGTACGTACTGGAACCTGAAGAAGCAAATGGAAAATTACGATGTTAATTTATAACAATTTTTATTTAATTAAAATTAGATTATATATAGCAATTATAAAATGCTTTAACTACTCAATAGCTTCTGTAGCTTTAATATCATTGATAATAGGTGCATTTGAGTGATTATAGTCTTGCTATCAAATGTTTCAGAGAAAGCAGGCAAATTAAGCACTTGTAGCGTGTGCTGTTGTTCTAATACTAAAGAATCGAGATTCTGAACAATTGCTCTGTCCAAGTCTTTTAATTTCTTTGCATGCTGCTTCTTTAGCAGCTGGACTGTATGGACGACTTCATCGCTATCATTTAATTTTTGAACATAGCTTTCAATTTCCTTTTGATTCTCTAGTATCAAGTCATCTCGTTGCTTCTTCAGAACATCCTCAGTTGCATTCTGATACTCATTTAACTTCCCAACGACCTCGAATATGTGCTCATCATTCACCAAGACATTTGCTAAAATAATCAAAGCGTCAACTATTATAGATCAACATATTTTAAGGCAAGCCTTACCCATTGTTATTAAATTCTCTAATGGGATACGATTCTGAATGTCTGTATCTAATTTTCCATGAAACTCTTTCAACTTATCGACCATAAAATACAGCTTCTTTTGGAGTTTAATGTTATCATCATCCGTCATTCTTCTGTGCCTGTTTATGTTATTCAGAAGGTATTTGAACTGAAATTGTTTTCTGGACAAGACTGCTTTAATTTATAAAGATCTTGAGGAACTAAGCGCATTTACTGCAGACTAAAACAATCACCAGATTCAACCATTTCGAAAGGTTTAAATTTTAACGGTTTTCCAAATTTCAAAATGAACTGAACAGTTCTGATCCTTCGTCAATGATGTTTACAATGAGTTTTAAGAAAAAACTTAATTTTATCAATAATTAGCAGGTTAAAGAAGCAAAATCTACTACAATCACATCAATCAAACTATTATAAATGCAGTAAAATGGACAAACTGATCACTGCAACTGCAGAAACGCAAAAAAATAGATTCTCGAAATCTCGAAGGTCGAAAAATCCACAAAAAAATGACTTGTAAATATTTACATTTTTAGACTAAAATTCAAGCTCAATTTAATTTATTACTTTATATTAATCAATAATACACTAATTAAGATACAAACAACACTAATTGAGAACGAAAGAGACATTGTTGGACAATTCATCACTGATCAGAGCAACGATAGAAAATTCTTCATTCTGTAAATGTATTTTATTGTGTTCGGTCGTGAAAAAATTTATTTCCTGTAAAAAATTCGGTATATTCGTGTTTAAAAGCTTAATTAAGCTATTAATTATATCTAGAACAGATTGTTTAACCAGTGTATAAGGTGGAAAAGCTGGAAAAATAGTTAAAAAGTGCACAAAATTCGATAAAAAGGATTAGTCATACGAGCAATTTGGATTTTTCCACAACAAAAAAGAATTTAAAAGTATATACAGCTAAATCATAAGCAAAATGGGAACTAATTCATGGGGAATTGAGTTATGGGTAAGTAATTTTATAAATATTTGCGAATAAGAATTATAAAGGATGTATTTGAGGTGAAATAATAATATTAAGACAAAGCTAGTGCGCATTTACAGCTAAATGAATCATGTGAAAACATTAAGGAATTGCTAAAATGAGTGCTAGTGTACAACTAAATATGTTGAAATTAAAGTGTAATGAAATTTATCGCCATAAACTTGTCTTGAGATATTTTCTGTGTGCTGTGTGTTGAAATGAACGTCGTGTAAGAAGAGAGCGAATAAAAGTTGCAAAACAAGCTATTACCAAGAAGTAAAGATGAAATGAAAAAGAATTTAAAATTCGCAAAAAAGACTAGCGTTGAAGAAATAAAGAATAAAAATGTCATGTTCAAAGTGCATGAGAATATTACCAAGTTCTCGACAGTTCTCCACAAATGATGCCTTAACCGATTCCATTGTGTTCACGCGCAAAACGAGCTACTTGAATGAGTCATCGAGTGCCATTTTCAGACTCAATAAATATTGCTAGCTACTATTTTGCTCTAATCATTAACTGATAATTCATACATATGAGAGCATAGAGCTTGCTATCTTGTACAAGTATATGTACATAAAGGAACTACGATAAGTTGATATGCACTTTATCTTATCAATCGACTCATTTCTTTTTATTTGCAAACAGTCATTCAATTTATCAGGGCATTTTCGATAGAAATAAGCAGTTACTGTATTATGGCTGAGCATAACGTCTTTGTCGTTCCATTTCATTGGACACACCACACAAAACCGAACCTTATTTCTGATTTCACCTGTTATTTTTGATAAACAGTCGATTGAGGCTACATGTCGCAGGCTATAGACTGTATTTTTAATGTCTTGAAGCTCATAAAACTGAAATGTTATTTTGTAGATAGACGAAAAAGAATGTAAAAAATGTGTCAGTGGAGTTTCATTTTTGGTTCATTTCATGCCATGCATTTCCATGTACTGTGTTGGCTATTATCAGTTTTTTCAATACAATTGTAATGGTAATAATGCCAGAATATTTCAGGAAATGTACTGATTCAAGTGACATTGTCGTTGCATAAGAATGCGGCCTACACATAAGCTCCATAAATTTCAAATACAAGTATATTTAATATTTTTTTATTAATTGTATGTGCGCCTCATATATACGTCCATACGAGGTCAATAATCTTCATATTCTTTCTTCTTAAAATTATTATTCTGAGGACTGAGGACAAATACACATTTGGCAAAAATATGGTCAATGCAATGTTGCCGATTTCGCACTGTAGATCATGCCAAAAACACGTAATTAACCTCTCCGCCAGCTTTCTTCTTTGTATACACACTTATAATAATATTGTTTTGATAACATTTTTCATGCAAAAAACTAAAGAGTAAAGGAACCGGTTTGAGAAATTCTCCTCATATTCACGGGAAAAAACACAGAAAATCTTCTTAAACCTTTTTATTTATTTTTCAGTATACACCCACGACATTTGTATTAATTTAACGACAGCGTGATCGTTCCTTGCCAAACATACATCTTGTCTGGCTGCTGCTGCTTCTGCCTCGTTTATAGAACATGTATTTACCTAAAATAAACATTAAACTGAAAGTGTAATAGTAGTGAGAGGAACGGAGCAAAACCTTATGTTTAAATATCAGCAACAATGAATGCTTTTAATCAGACAGAATATCGACATTGTTTAAAAATGAATGAAATGAAAAGAAATTCTTCACTTCATTAAATCATTCACTAAATTTGTCTGCGATCTTGTTGTGCGCAATAAATGTCATATTTTCCTTCTTTTTTTCATGCATGATTATACAGGCAATCGACAAATCAGGTAGTTTTAGTTCAGGTGAAATTGTTTACCATATCCATCACAATTCATGGAAAATAATGCATCAGACATTAATACACAAAAGCAAGAAAGTATTTAAGTAATTTTTACGTTCTTTTTCTTATAAGACTACTCTAGTTACGCATATTCTAGCAGCTAGCTTATCATGTTGATATTCATTTCATTCAAGATTTGTGTATTTTAAAAATTCGTGTAAAATAAGCTTCTACACGAGCGTTGCTGATCATCTTTATGCTAATTATACAATCTTAACCGTCGTTTTGACTATGTGATTGGATATCACGTTTTTATGACTGAATTTTTAATCAGCTTGAAATTCGTTATTTTTTGCTTCAAATTAAATCTGTCGTTCAGTAAATCTCATTTTATGTCAATTTCGTTCATTTGAGATTAAAATTCGTTCAGTAAAACATGGTCTCAACTGAAATGAATTCATTTCAACTCGGTTCATTATAGATTCGTTCAATACATTTTGAACAAGTTTGAATTTTTGAAAACCGTTATAATTTGAATTTTTAGAAACCGTTTAAATTTAAAATTTTAAAAACGGATTATCAAAAATTTCAATCCACTTTGAGACGATGCGCTATTACGATTCACATGTTGTAATACATTCAGACATTTCCTTTCCCCAAAAACTAAATTTAGGTTGAAATAAATTCGGGTATGTCGTGGACATAAAATTAAATTATCACGAGAGGAAATTTTCTTTAATTAATCTTTCTTTCGACGCAATGTTTCTATGAAAACAACAATCATCATCATAACTTTTTATTTGTATGGCGATGTGTGTCTTGTTGACTAAAAATAAAAATGAGAATGTGTTGTGAAACTCACAAGCGATTCCTCGAAAAAAAAAACATTTAAATCGATAGCGAAAAAAAAAACATTTTTCGCTATATAAAAAAATATAAATTTAAAAGAATGGAATGCGTTAAACGCCTTTAATTGTTTTGCTGAAAAGATTTTTGGTGAACCGGAGTGTATAAAATGTGAATGACTTAATTTAAGATCAACCATGTCAATGTTGTGCCTTCTCATTCACAATATAATGTAAAAAAAAATCTAAATCTATTACCACTCAATTTACGTTGGTATTGCTATACTTATTTACAAACAGAAGGTAGAGAGTGGAAAAAGGCATTAAGTAGCATGTGAATCATGTGCACAAAAAGAGAGTATAATAAAAAGCGTGAAATTAAATGAGAGGAAAAATGTGATTAAAATAAAGAAAAGAAATTTTTAGCGCAATTTCGTCAATCTGCTATTGTTTGGGGCTTATTTTGACCCATTGACTGACTCATCATACTATCATACACTGATTTGTTTATATCTTGTTGCCAAAAGTTCTTCTTATACGTCTTTAATTTTTAAAACACAGATTCAGTTTATCCACCCGCATAAAAATTATTTTAGTAGCATTAGCAGTAAGTAACACTCTTGGAACTTTGCATTGCCAAATTCTCTTTTACTTCCAAATGGGTCATGAGTAATATTTTTTTTTTATTACTTCACAGCCAATTGAACATACAGTTATCTGAACAAATCTGTATGGCTCTCAATATGAAAATTATTCATATATATGAATTTTCATTGTCCAGACTTAACGTCTGAACGTGAAACAACGTCATTTACTTGGGCAAATCAACATTCTCTTATCTCTTCCTATACATACTACTCCTCTCTCCTTTGTTCTCCGTTCATACTTAATCTGAATCTTTGATCTGAAATAAAACCAACGTAATTTATTCATTTCATTCAATCAGCACGACCGGTCATGAAAACAAATAATTGAAAATTGCAATAAGTTCCATAAATGACTGTGGATGTGGCAGGGGTGTATTCAATGATTTTTAAACAAAGCCAAGGATCGTAATCAATGCAAACTAGTGATTTAAAGGTTTAATTGAACTTTTTGCAGCCTATAGTTCCAACTGGGAAGCTGGTTAAGTGATTTCTTATCTTACACATAAAGTAATGATTTCTAGACATAGATACTCCCTTATCCCCACTTGTACAGATTGCTCATTCATTTACATGTGATATAAAGCATAGAAATGTAACTTTTTCAGACATAATCATCTTCGAGATTACATCTGCTCTCATATAACTCACTTCCTCTCTTGGCTATCACTCAATATGAATAATTTTCTTTCTTTTTCCGCATCAATTATTCAAGAGTTGCAACAGCATCTCTTTGTTACGATAGATTGAAGATGCATACTCATGATTTTATCGGTCCTAAACAAGCCATTACATTGCAATAATTCATTACTTTCAATTTTTCATCATAAATAATTCTTTTAATTCTCTTGCATTTATAATTTCACAACAGCTTAATTCGTTTATAATCATTGAGGGTTTTGTGGACTGTGCAGTACAGGTAGAAAATTTGCCCTTTAGACATGGTAATTATTTTTTTAAGTACTTCCTGAGTTTGTTCATGTGATGTCCACTTTTACTATTGTTGTTGAATGTCAATATGGCGCACAAGTATTTTATCGACTCAATGCCTTTGAAGCCATACACAACATACCTTCAGTTCTTCTATTCTGGTTATTCAAACGTTCCAAAATTCAATTATTTGATGTTCTTAATGGAACAGTGATTTTTTGGTTTCCATGCTGTTCATTTACATCCATCCCCAACCTGAACTTGATTGTTAGCTAAATCAAAATATTGATCTACATAAATTCATTATGGCTGTTATGTGCTTAATACTGTGTCTTCATAATTACCTTTTATCAAATGAGTTTTTGAAACAACATAATAATCGATTGGGTTATTACAGTTTTTAATGAATACCTCTTTTCTTTACACACCGTTAAACTGGAAAAGTTTTCTCTTTTCCTCTCTTTTTACAGCTTAGATCTTAGTTTAGTTTTTTGGGGGAAAAAAGTTGTTTCTGTGTGCATTTTTCATGATGCTTTAAGTGGATCAAATTTTTTGTCTAGCTTAAAAACGTAATGATCCATAAAAAGCCCAAAAAACAACTTCAATTGAGTGAAATAGCTCAGAAAATGTGTTGAATCTGAAGAGAGAATAATGTTAATTTATTATAAAGAGAAATTTTTGTAACTCCTCCGAACTGTACATCATGGGAATTGCAGTCATACGGCTTCTATGTGCTAGGGGCGACTCAACTGTGCCTAAAATACAATATTAAATTATTAATGACTAGCATGAACTGTAATGGGTTTTTCATAAACTCTTGAGAACAGTCATCCTGCACTGCTCGGGTATTCACAAAACTCATATCAATCTTCAATTATTCCTATTTTTAATTTTTTCAACAAAAAAACTGCACTTTACTTTTTAGGCTTGAGATAATGATCAGCACGAAACATTTATACGTGATGCACACATATTTTTCTCATTTATTTGGGGTTATAGATGATTGTGATGAACGATCAATCGTAATGGAACTTACTTAATATCCATAACACTGAAAAACTTTGTATTGTTCATGAAATCAAAGGAAATAATGATCATGATTTCATAAGTCATTCATTATTCATCGCTGTATCATCTTGATGCAGTAATTTCATATTTTTTTCTAGATCGATCTTTAGTGACGACTGGATATTAAAATGTAATCTACTAAAAAAATCAACCAGTTTTCTTTTAGGAAATCACTAGTCAGAAATGAGTCATCAAAGTCTGCTTAAAGCAGGTGACGAAACAGTTTCTTGTGGGCTGTAATTAGTCGATAAATTCAACCTGTTTATTACTCTATTAATAAGACTTGTTTTGTATAGATTTATTTTAAAATTGAGTATAAAAGAGAGAATTCAATTGTGTTACTTGATATTAATATTTGAGAAGGTTGTTCTTCCTGAAGTTTGTCTTGATCGCGGTTTGTTTTAGACACTCCTTTGTGTGCATATTGTAGCAATCATATGATTAAGTCTGATGTATAGATTCTTGAAATACAGATAGTTAGGACTATGCTGTTCATCCAACCAAGGAGAAATAACCTAAAACCAAAATGACAAAGCCAATTGAACATACCTGCTTTTTTCCAAGACGCATCTCTCAAAGTGATGTTTGTCTGTTAAAGTATAATACAGAGAAACTTGACTAAAGCAGACCTAGGAGATCACAAATTTTTAATGGACGTCGCTTCTAAACGACTCTTTAATTCTTTGATGCTTCATTCCTGAAATTATGAACCGCAAAGAAAACAAAATCTGAATAATAAAATCTGCTCATCACGGCAAGACACTGCATATAGCCTTGAAACAAATATTGTACTCGAAAGTAATTAAAATGTTTATTGCAAAATGCTGAGCATCTTTGTGCAAATGATGCGGAAACAAAAGATTATAATATTATTTTTTTTTAATATGTAAAGAGCTGAAATGTATTCAGTGTAATAATATTGCAGTGAATATAAACAAGTCATGCATTATGTTGTAGTCAAATGAAGAATGAAAATGCAAGATAGATGATTGTTTAATTACTCGGAAAATAAAGGAGGAAAGAAATGAAATAAACTAAAACATGTGTGATTAAAATCTGGAATATTTCAAAATTTTCTTTCTTTTTTCTGCTTTGTTTTTGCTTGTTCGGGTAAGGCTTCCGGTTTCCGGTGCGGAATATTCATTGTTTTACTGGACGACCGATAAAAAAAAGGGGTAAACGATTCATCTTCGTTCACTCTTACTAAATAGTGCCATAGAGCTCAAGGAACAATAAGTAACGAAAAGTGTTAAAAGTGAATAACTTAAAAAAACTTTTTTTTTGCCAATTTTTTGTGCAGGAAAAAAAAGAAAGAAAAATAAAACAAAACAAGAAAATGTGCAGCAGTGAAAATATTTATGTGAGCTCTTTGTAGCCGACACAGTTTTCACCATTGTGGAATGCCTCTGCTTAGTTTAAAAGAAAGAAATGAGAAATTTTTTTAAAAATGAATGATAACGCCAACATGAATCACATAATGGTTGTTGCTACAGTTGAGCTGAAATTAATAATGATATCACTTGCACACAAAAAATTAAGTCCTAAGCAAGTCAATTTTCTAATCAACTAATACATAGCTAATACTATTGCTGAATACCTACACGTTTTGCACTTTTTATTGATCGTCTTTATAGAGTCAACGCTATAAAGATAACAAGTGTTTATGCAGTAACAATAATTATTATTTATACTCACGGTAATCTGTACTACATTTATAGGGTGAAATCATAATGAAAATAAAAGTAAATGAAGTAAAGTGAATGGAAGAATACTGAGAATAAAGTTTCTCTATTTTTATAAACAGAAATGTCTCTGCACTGAGTAGCTTGTAAATAGAAACCATCAAAATGAGAAGACATGATAAAGAAATTAGCTTCAACTTTTATACTCAGTGTTGTTACTTGATTTGTTTGGGCTAGTCTACTTATTATCTTGGCTGGGGGATGCAGTCTGTCAATTGAAGATCTCAAAACTCCCTTGTCCTTTTCCAAACATACAATTTTAAGCAGGAATTGATTTTTGCAATTTTTGGGTTTCTAAGCACATGATTAGACTATTGCAGCTGTGAGTGCCTTAGCACACAGATCACCCCAGATTAGATCAAAGATTTTTTTTGAAACCAAACAATGCAGCAAATAAATGTATTGGATTAGACTAAAAATTCTCTCCATACCCGTCTTCTCGTGTATACTTCTTCGCTCTCGAGAGCTATATTTCATGGACTTTATCAGGTGTAGACTAAATCTTGACAAATCTTAGCAACTGTCTGCTCCAAGTTTATACTAAGATAACAACACTGCGTTTAATTTATAAGATCATGATGAAAACAGATTAAAACGAAAGAAAGGAGAAAAGAAATTGTTATTTAAAGATGCTCAAAACAAGAAAGAAGACGAAAAAAAACTAGTTTTTTGAAATGATCAAGAATTTGGTTCTTATTAGTTTCTTACCTGATTCTCAAATGAAATGAAAATTAATGATGCACCAACACATTGAACATGATTATTTCGAAAGGTCTCTGAAAAGGAACTTGTTAGAAAATGGAATGTCTTTGTATTTAAAAGTGAAAATGATGGTTGATGCTGATCTATTGTTCTGATTATCAGATGCATATTAATTTGCAGCGAAACATTTTTAAAACTGTTAGTCTTGGTTGTTCCGTCTCTGTGTGTTATTAATTTGTTCATGCGAATTTGGGTTATGGTCTGTCTAGAGAATTATGAAAATAGCAAGATTTACAGTTTTGATGTTTCTGTTGCTAAAGAAAATTTTCTATAGATTAAACGATAGAAGAAAGACCGTCACGCTATTTGTTGAATATAATTTCATGAATGGACAATTTGAATATGCAGGCATTTTGGCAGTCACAAGTATTAGTGACCAAAGCGATTGATCTGAATTTAATATCAACAATGTGATTTATGAGAATTTAATAGAATTCCATAAACATTATCAAAGACTTCCATCAAAAACAATTTGTTGCTGCTTTTATTTTGTAATTCCTTTGTGAAAGAACATTAAGCCCGCCTGTCCGAAAAAAAATTTACGACACTTCAAAGAGCAAAATAACAGCTCGTAAATCACATAAAAGAAATTTTCAAAAATGCACTTAAAATTGTCAGTATTACTAGTTAAAGTCAGAATATACCAAAGAATTCCTCAAAGTCATTAAACTTTAGCGAAACGCAAGTTGATGATTTACACAGCAGAAGATCAAAAACTAGAATTGAAGACAACTCGCATTGCAAACGAGTGAATTAGATGGAAACGACGCATACCTGTTATCAAGAATTTTTCCTTCATTCCTACAGAAACGGTAGATTGAAGACAATTTGTTACGAAACATCTATATAGGAATAGAAACATTAAGGAATTTTAATGTATTTATGCAAGTTGCTATAATGCAATTATATCTTATTGGATCTGTGAATGCATGGGTACAATGACATTCGTGTATAACGTACATATGTGAAAAATAAACAAATAAAAAATACCGGAATAGACAGCGTGAAAAAATACCGTACTGATCTTTAAATTCATTACAAGATGGGGTCGTTCATAAGTTAGATTTTTCGAAACTTGTACATTCCACATCATATCGTTTATTTAACTAAGTTGAATATTTGAATATCTTAAAGTCCTATTCACGAAACTCATATTTAGACGTCATTGAAGAACCACCCGCAAAAACGAAAATCTCATAACTCGGCTCAATTTTTTATGACTGATTATTGGCAGAAACTGCATCTGATTCGCAAGATATTTATCGATTTTTTTTTCGTCACATAAAACCATATTTTGCAGTGAAGTAATTGCATCCTGTCGCTGTGCAATAAGTATGTTTCCTTTCCCAGATGCCCTACAAATGCGATGTTGCCAATTTTTATATAATTTTTAAATTCGATATGAAGAAGAAATGAAAGTAAATTTTGACTGAAATCTTTGCTATTGGAAAGTACATAAAGGAGAATATTTCAACATGCCCGGGAGTGTATGGATAAATAATTTTATTACGTTACTACGTTTGTGTAGAGAATCATCGAGTGCGATGACTCATTCATTTTTCCTTCACTTCAATTTTTATTTCGCTTGTAAGATGTGTAATTCACCCTCACCTTATTCAGACGACTACTACTACCCTTCTCATGTTATTTCCCAATTTCATTTCATATTCGTTTCCTTGCAATTGTCGTCACATGCCGGTAAACATACAGACATCGATATAAAGGAATAATTTAGAATAAATTTTCATTTTATTTTCCTATTTTGATTATTTAACGAGAAAACAAAAATAAGTGGGATGAAAACTTGTAGGGTTTTTGATCATAAACAGAAGGGAACGTCGACCTTGAATAAATCCTCATTAAATTGGTGATTATTGGATAAGAAATTTTTTTTATATCGTGTATACACTTCAAAGATCTAACGAGGTATCATATACATACAAGTTATAAGAATTCGCTGTTCTGTTCTCAAAACAACATTTATTTTTAGAATCAATTACGCTTTACGGGTTTCAAAAGGGACCATTCATCAATGCTGTCGTTTTTTTGTGGAGTTACACCGTTATACAAAAGAATTATTATTTGTGACAAAAGGGGGGAGGGGTATTTTAAAAATCCCTAATTTAAACGTTACGTCATTTGCGAAAGACCCCCAAACCAATAAATTGGAATATACGATTGCCTTTATAAACTCGGTCATTTAAATAATGGATCAGTAGAGAATTTTATATTAGAAAGGGAGAAAACATGCATACCTTGGACTACCCTAATAATATAACAATATAGAAACATAGCATGTACTTAACCTTTATGTTCTGAATTTTTAATGCGAGTAAAAAATTCGTCTGGATTAAATTCCGAGAAGCCATTACTGCAATATTTTTATTACTAACTCAGCAGTGACACAACCCAATATATTACACATTTTGGTGAATAATATTTTGATAAAAATGTTGAAATTCAAGTATTTAGAATCTAATCAATCATGAGAACAGGATGGAATCAAGACAAAAATTTATAGATGATTGAAGTAAGTTTACACAACTCCGCACGGTTATGCTCATCATTTATTGTTACCATATGTGTCATACATGACATTTCACTTTTACGTTTTACAGCCATTCAATAGGAACGACGAGACATGGTATGGCATGTGATGTTGTAGTAGCAGAAAGTTTATTTTCCTCATCTATTTTTCTACTAGTAAAGCATACATGTGTAGACTAAAAGGTCAAAATACTCTTTATAGAACATTAAATCACACAAATAAAGAGTTTAAATGTAATGAGAATGGTGATGTAATTTCTGTATTGATTTCTAAAGTCTACAGTTGCTTTATTGCTATGACAAAAAAGAGCCAGAATGCTGCACACTAGAAACATTGGATCAAAATATTATGAAGCAATTTATTTGTACTTGGATACCAACACTCATACTTGAAATATAAATATTTAATGGTGTAAATTACATTTCATATGGTCAGCAGTGCTGTCAAAAAAGTCCTCAATATCCATAAATGGAATGTATTATTCAATTAACCACTTGAATCTAGGATAATTTCATAAATATAAATGAGTTAACCACAATTGCTTCATATGAACGTACAGAACTGGACGTAGGATGACTAAAATATTGTCCTGAAATCAGCAATAATAGCATTTTGTCTATTATAGCTTTTGTAGCTGCTATACTGCTTTTTAGCATCTGTTCATCCCTTGTTAAGTTATTTGCTTTATTCTGTTCCTGGTCGCATAGCTACAAACCTAGGAAACAGTTCTGTAAAAGTTTTAAAATTTAATTTGATGTCCTCAAAATTGTACACTCAACTTCATGACTCAATGTCATATGATTGAAAAAGTCTCTAAAATCACGATAATACTTAATGCGTGATGAATCAATCGATTGGAATTTCATGAAGTCATTTGAATACATCTTCTCTTTTCATTATGAGTAACCTTAGATGGACAGAATTCTATAGACGGCTACTAGATGCCCACCCCACATTCATTTATACTCATCACAATGATCCATTATGTAAATTAATAGTCATTTATGTGAATAATATTTCTCACTTAAATTTTTTTCTGTGTTTCATAATCATGCTATAGTCATTTCGGAATTGCAAAATAATATAACAAAAAATAAACTGTGTCACAGAACGTCACTGACTTCATTTTGCATGTACTAAATTTTATTTTTCGTTAATGAATAAGAAACGCAAAAAAGCATATACTTTAAGGTTATACACTGAGAGAAAATTGTCAGACACAATCATTTAAATAATTAAGAGACTTTATAAAAGAGAAGCGAGAGGAGTTGGACGAGAGACATCAAGGTCAAGATTATCTGTACTTGAAGAGTCACATGGTAAAAATCATCATTAATCTTCCTAACTTTATGCTTTTGATTATTTAATTTCCCATTCATTCAATATGATAATTAGTTTCATGCAATTTAATTGATTTTAATTCTAATTTTTCTTTCGTGCTGACCATCATTGCTTTAAATCAAGCTTAATTAATCACCTTGAAACGAGCCAGTATTTGCAGTTGCAAAAATGAAAGTACACTTAAAAGGGGTATAAACTGGATATGGATGAAAATGTAGCGTACGATGAGAGATTGACACATGAATGTGTTTGTAATTAACCTCATCATGGAGTGATATAGATAGGGGTCATTTTATGAAAATCCACAGGAATGGCACTTCAAAAGTATTTTTCGGTTATTGTGGAATGACCAATACGTTCGAGATAAATCAGTGATAAAAGGGGGATTGTAATATAGAAAAGGGATACGATTTGAGATAAAATTGCTGTTATTCGTCAGTTCCTTTAAATCAAAAAAAAAGAAAAATCATCTTCCACTTCAAAAGATTGATATGTCAATGTCAAAAGATTTATCTAAGAAAATTTCGAAATTTGTGCTGCAATGCATCAGCAACCGGAAAAAATCATTTTAATTGAGTTATTACGAAGCGCACGCGTTGCAAAAATTAATCCAATTATTTAGTCGTGTGATACACTTTTCGGTACAAAATCAGTTCCCCTCCAAGTTCTTTAATTTGTTAAATTTGATAACTTTCAATGGAATTTATTTACAGCTTCAATCGAGTAATTTTGTCGACGAGAAAATAACCAAGTGTCAAAATAATAATTCTTTGTTGATTGATTATTGACATCTTGTGTCTCTTTGGTAAATTTGATGGACTTAAACAGCTTTAAAACACAAGAGGGAAACACCAAAATTATTATAAATTAACTATCCATGTTGAGTGAGAAAAAACAGACACGAAAACTGTTTTCTAAGCTGAAAAGTTGGTGTGAAAAAGTCAATAATCATTTGTTTTCGTGTCATGTTGGATAATGATTTCAAGTTTCCATAATGAATAGTGGGCTTCATTGAATATAGACTTTCTGGTTTTAACACATGCGATATCAAAGAGTCGGTTCGTTAATTCGTCAATTAAGTCTTTGATATAGAAAATTTATTGAAAATATCTAAAAATGGAAAAGAACAGTAGCAGCAGCAATTATCTGTTCTGAGAAATTCGGCATTTTCTTTTTGAATGTGTACATTAAACTTTTTTTACGCCATAGATTGTAAATGCATATTTTATGTTTTTTCCTACTCGTCTATTCTCTGTTCTAGCTCAATTACAAAATATTTAACAATACGATCATAAACATGTATCCATAAGCTACAGCTGAATATGCCACAAAGATAAATATTTGGTTGAATTTGTTGAATTATTGAATCAAACTGCTGTGCATACTAACTCTTCAATATCAGATACATTGCTCATTTCGACACGTTTTTATTTGATTCAAAATTTCATCATTTCAGCTGCAAGTATGTAGATGTGCATGAAATAATGCTAACCGATAATTTGTTTAAGCTTTTGGCATTTTATCATCACTTTCAATGTTCTGTTGCCAATATCAAATTATCTGTTGTGCTATAAAAATATCCTGAGGTTCTCATAGATATTGAATTTTTCCTGTATTCGTTTATTATTAGATGAAAAATTCCAATAATGCATATTTTGGCGTTATTTACTAATGACGTCTAGCATGAGGCTGTCATGATATTGAAGATCTATCCAAATGTCTGACAGACGTCATGTTTAAATGCTCCCATTGGACAGCAATTTATAAAAGGCTGACTTTGAAAGTAAACATAAACAACATTCAGCATAACATTTTCTGCATGCGTTCATCGCATATTGTGCCTGTATTATTTTTTTTTTTTTTCATATCTTAAACATTCGTATTTGTTATCTCAAAAATCTGAAAATTAAACAAACAATGCAGAAATCGGTCGTGAGTTATTCGTAAACGAAAGAAAAGAAAGCATTCAGTGATTTCAAAAATATTCCATTTCAATGCACACAAAAAGTTTGGATGGAGTAAATGTTTATCACAAAACACACATGCACACATATTGCCATATTGCAATCTTGATTTAATTTTAACTCTATAAATATTAAATATAATATCAATGTCAATACATGGATATGTGAATAAGCCTGACTAATGTAAGATTTGCTTCCACAACGGATGTATTTCCAAATGTATGAGTCATACAAAATATACAAAGACGACAAAACTAATATACTCTACCGGTTTTTTGCGCATTTTCTTAATGAGATTTAGTTATAGCACTTCAACTAACTTCGATTCCAACGACTTGAAGTAGTCATCACTAAATTGGTTACATATGACTAATGAATCACAAATGATTGGTTAAATTATCATGAGAAAGTTTGAAATTGTCATCTATTATGGTAAATAACATGAAATTGCACGCACAATAAAACTGCAAATTTTCAACAATTAAAGAAATATGAAAATATTCTGTAAATAAAATAAGGAATGATGGAAAATGAAAAAAAGAACTGTATCGGTTATATCTTGACGATGTGAAGTAAATTAAAACACTAACAAAGTCTACACATAACAGCTTTATAATCTACCATGACATACAGATTAAACTAGAAATTAATTAAGTTCTAGATAACGAGGTTAAAATTACGTCATGGACGGGGTTCGAACTTGATACCTCCAAAACGCGACTATCCATAATATGAGACACAAGTCTGAGTGTCTTCCCACATGAGCTATTGAGATCATAATTATTCAATTACTAATATGGTTGTATTAGCATGTCATTCTCATTATTAACTTAATGAAGGTGATTTCCGGAAAAATCGGGAAAAATTTCATTAAAAATCTACTTGAGAATTTTCAAAGCCTAAATCAACATAAACTTAATTCTATTTAAAATTAAGATTTCGAAAAAAATTCATAAACAGGGACTACAATAAAAACAAAGCATCAAGCAATTCATTAAATCAATAAATATCAAGTCTGTGGGTTATCACATCAATTTGTCAATGCAAATAAAAGCTGAATTAAAGATTATGTAAAAATTAATCTTATCAGTTTTAATGTCATTCAATTAGAAAGCGCTGAACATTGTCACTTAATTATAAGCTGGGTATATTTGCACAGCTTAATCGTTCATCATTACCTATGTCTTTGTTAATTATTCATTTTATATCCCAACATTCACAAGCATAGCTGTAATTAGTAAAAAGTTGCTGACTGAAATTCTTTAAGAGAAAATTATTTAAGTATCCATTAGTCTGTAAATCGTTAATCATAAGAATTGAGGCACACCTTTGTTTAAAATGATGCAATTACTTATTTATTGACTTTATGGGCTAACATAGTTTATTTAATCCAATATTGTCTGTATTCATTTAGAGGATCGTGAGGCAATAAATTTTCAGATATGAATTTACTGAATATACCGTGAAATAGTACTCAATTGGGAATCGACTCTCACATGGCATGTTGGATAACCTATAAAACCAAATCGAAATGACACATGCTTGAAAATTTAATTATAACAATTCAAGTTCTACCTTTATCACAACTTCCAGTTCCAAATGACACGATTCCTACCACAACGAACTGTCCATTTATTGTAGCAAACACAGGTGATCCACTGTCGCCTAAAACAATGAAAAACTTTGAATGACTTAAGAGTTCTTAAAGATGAACTTCTAGCTTACCAGAACAAGTAGATGCGAATGAATTCCCAACATCAGAACTTCCAACTGTACACATGATGTTTTGATTGACTGCATCACTTCCATACATCCTTTCTGCCTCAGCATTGGACATAACTTTAAGTCTTGTCCATTGTAAATAAACAGAAACGTAGTTAGTGAATTGATTTTCCAATCCAAGTCCACAAGCTGTTACTACTTCACTAGCAAGTACGTTATTAGCATTTGATGGCAATTGTGCTGGTTTTGTAAGATAAGTAGTTTTAATTTGATCTTGTAACAAGATTAACGACATATCAGCAATGTTGCTAAATACCAAGCCAGTAGCATAAGTTCGCTGGTCATAAAAGTTTCGATTTATTACGCCAAAACGCAAATCAATGGAAATTGCTCTGAATAGTATTTAATGAAATTATTAAAACTGTGTAAAATAACACCAGTTTTTTTTACTTACGAATTAGTACAATGTTTAGCAGTCATAACCCATTTCGTACCAATTAAGCAGCCACCACATTGAACCGTTCCTGTTGATCGTCTTACAAACATTAGAACAAACTCTTTAAATTGCCCAGCTTTTGCGATATTTCCATTAACAATACGACCAGCACGCGATACTTCAATATCAGATATGTTAAAAGCATGTGGCTCTAACTTTACAAAGTTCTAAACAAAATTAGATTTTAATGAGATTATTCTTATGGCTTTAACGGCAATCCATACTTACGCTCCATAATGTGCTGTTGAAATATTTCCCTTGAGATGTGTGGAACAAAAAGATGTAAAATAACAAAATTCTCATTATCATTTTGACACTTTTATTTTTATGAAAATCTGGCAACGAAATGCTGAGATTTTCAGAACTGATGAAAAAGTTATACCGAAAATAATTTGACTATTTTGTTTGCTCAGTCTTAATAAGGGACTATAAAGTAATATTAAATTAAGTATCTTGCCATTATAAATGCTATGATATAACTGTAACTTGTTTATGATTTTATAGCACTGCTAATTAAAAGAGGAACTATGAAAAAATAGTAAAGTTTCCTGTCTTTTTGCGTCAATGATTCGGTTGGCTATCTGATAGGCTTTTTTAAGAACTTGAGCATATTTGACATTTTCCGATTTAGCAATTGATGGAAATCTGTCCTTAATATTTTGTGATATTCTCAACTTACAAGACCAAATATTCTCATATTTGGGAACTTTCGGCTGACAACCAATTCAATAGCCAGTTTTGATTAAAATACATATAGTCAGGATGTAAGTTGTGACTTTAATTACCCTGAACTTGCAAACATTTATAAATTTTTATCGAAGATGATAAGGAATACAATTTTTTACAAATTCTTTGTTTGCAGCTCAAATAAATGTCTGCATTTAACAAAACTTACAAACTCATTTACTTGTATTTGTCCATGAAATTAAAAATTTTGTTTTATAAATCAGAGCACTCCAAAAGATGTTAGGAACTGCAATAAGAAATAAGATGAAGAACTATATAAAATAAACAACAGAACATAATCTAATCCTAAACTTCTCAGAAATTGTTATCGTCAACAACTCGTCGTATGTTTACAACTTACATGCAATGCAATACAAACCAAAACACTGTTGTAAGATATAATAAAGTTTACAAAAAGTGCTTATTATTTAGATGTACAATCTTTATCACAGACATCATAAAAACATATGATGTTGTAGATGATGCCTAACAACAAAATAGAAAATTATATAACGTGTAAAAAAACTAAGTTATATTAAAATCTTGTGGATGTTTTCATTTTAAATATAGCATGATGCCGAGAGTATTTAAGCATTCATATTTCTAAACCATATGCCTTAATATCTTGAAGAATTCTTCTGTATGAACTATTATAGGAATTCATTTTTAATCACTTTAAATTCTTCTCTAAATTGCTACTACTTTATACACGATTTTACTTACATCAGCATATGCTTGAAAAATTCATTCATAAGTTTCTATTCGCTCTAATCATAATTATTTCATTCTTCACTCGATTTTTGCGAATCTGGAATTTCATAACATCTCACTTCGAGTAACAGAATTTAGAGATTTACTAAAAATATAGTTCAGCATTGATTTATGAGTTTTAATTAGTATTTAACTGTTTTGCAGGCTCATTTGATGTATTTTAAAAGACAATCTCGGTATACTCTAAATATAATTGAAGTGCAAGACAAAATTTCCATGAAAAGAGATGCAATTATCATCTTAGATACTTCTTAATTCCCCATGATGAATCAGTTGCACCATAAACCCCTTCTAATTCACTGGCTCACAGGTTTAAATTAAAATCAATTTTTTTTCTTTCTATTTTGCATCAAAAGAAAGAAACTCCAATGAATTTAAATAAAAACAATTGAACCGAATAATTTAAATGATTAGATATGTATGCGTTCGTAAAGGTTATTATTTAACCTTCTAATTGCTGAATGGTCTAAATGCAGTGACGGTCTGAATGTGTAATTGGATTTTTATGCGTTTTTATAGTGAACTTTTTTGTCGGACTTTGAGATTAAATTGCAAATAGAATTGAGTAATGAAGGAAGTTTTTGTCTCATTTTACAGTTAATTTTGATCCCTTGATCTCAATGTCACTAAGTAATCTGTACTTTATAATTATGATTTTCACACCAAGCCTTACAAAACTTCCCATTGAGTATTACATGAATTACATTCAAACATGTCAATGATCCGAAATTTCTTCAAACTTTCTCCGAATTCCTCTACATTAGCCATATATTTTATTACATATCCGAATCATAAGTTATGCCGTTTACAATTGAATAAATGTCAATTTAGCTCAATTAAAATTTCGATTTCGTAATAATCAATGCAGTGAAATTAACAATCGGACACTGAAATATTTATGGTATCGATCGGATCATCTTGTTTCAGATTAATTGTTCACAAAATTAATTCAATTCACCTTTTTGTAACAACTTAACACGTTTCAGCAATTTTTACAATAGTTATTATTTTTCAAACCAGTATTGTTATAATCTATATTCATAATCAAGACTTTTTGGGTATTTTATTATTTTACTTTTCTTAAAAAGGTAAATTTTCGGTTTTGTTCCCTTTGGGATTGTTCATAAATGACGTTTAAATTTTAAAAGAGAGTGGCTTGGAGCTGTAAGACACATTTATAAGATTTTATTACAAAGCTTGGGTTTTGGGTTATAAATTATAGACACAATAAGTGAATGAACCCGAAGCTGTTGAATTTTATTGGAGATACATACAATCAGTTTGTTATTTACCTTCACTTTATTTCACCTGTTGCTAACAACTACTGTGAATATTATGTAAAAATACCAGTTTCTCATCATCAATCTATGAAGCATGCGAATTTTCTGTTTTTTCTTCATTGTAAATCTTCTTTTATGTATAGCCGTCTCGCAAAGTATATCTAGGAATTTAAATGCCTTGCATTAGTTGCATGGAAATAAAGTATTATGTAGTATAATGCAGTGTTGTGAATAATTGAATATTTAGCGATGCTTTCTTTTATGATCTGCATAAACACTCATCATTTTCTAATACTTTTTTTTAACTGTTCAATGCACGAAACTGTTAAATATTGCATTCACTACCTGCATATTATGTGCCTGACTGCTGTTTATGCCTCTTTATATTTAAATTTCTTTTCAAAAATTTGGAAGCATTTATTTACATGCTTAAGGTGTAGTGTTATGTATCTCTAACTACATTACTTGTTACATTTTAATGACCACTAGTCGAACTATGAAAGTAATGCTTTCGAAATAAATAAAAGTAAAAATTTCTAATCTATTGATGAAGATCTGATAGTGTATGACCTGTACGAAAGCTCTCATGCAAGCGAGCAAGCAGCAAATGAAATTAAAACTGATTTTCTTTACTTCAAGCAATGAAATTTGTAATAATGATGTACTTAATTTATTTAAGGCATGTTATTGTAGCGTCAAAATCACAGATCCACATGATGGATTTGTGTCTCTTTACTTTCACTAATGAAGTTTTCATTTATTTAATAACAAATTCTAAACCTTTCTGATACACCGACCTTCTCACGATCATTATTTCACGTGACTTCATTGAATTGTGCAAATACTTTCAATTACATAAAGATTGAATCGGTCAGAGATTGAGCAAAAAATCATGACCGACTAATACTTGAGACTGCATTGAATACAATCAGCTTGTACATAAATTGAATATGAGAATCATTTGATCAATTAAGCTTTCATTTCATGGAACTATGCATATCAATACTTGTAAATTATTATTTGCTCAATGATTGAAAATTTCCATTACAGTGATGACTTCATAGCTTTACGAGCTTAAATCTGCAATCAGAAATAAATTTTAAGGTCATATTTTTGCTTATCGACTCTCCTATCTTTACAGGCCATTTAAAAACAAAGACATAAATTTGCAAAAACTTGGTTAATTTGCATGAATAATTAGCAAAAATGTTTCCTAGTTAAATTAATTTTTAGAGATCTTTTTGCGATTGTTTTCAGTTATTTGGTGAAGATCTATCTTTATAAGCCGATTAAGCTATTCAGAAGTGAATTTTAAAAGCTACCGTTCAAATAAGCTTCATACCACAACCCAAAAATTGAGTTTCGTCTAACAAGGTCTCTCGTGTAGCAATATTTTCCCACAATTTTGGCAGTAAACAAGCAATGCCGAAATTAAATGTGTAAATAAATTATAAAAGGCGAATAAACTCAAGAAGCAAGTGCAATTTTCTTATTAAGAGGTTCGAATTTTATAAGCGGAATAGCACGAAAAACGTTGAAATAAGCTGTCTAAATTCATGTTTCATAATGCTAACAAAATCATGGGAAATAAATATTACTAGGCACAAATTTGTTGAACACAACATTTGATTCCATATCAAATAAGCAAATAGTAACAGATAATATTCAAATAATCAGTACAAAATGTAGGTAAAGCATAAACTAATTGCGTAATGTTTGCATCTATTCAACAGCATTTATTATATGTGTGGCAATACCGGTGCATAAACAGAAGCAGTGCACTTATGAATACTGTTTGACTTTCGTCTACAACCTTTGTAATTTTCAAATGACCTAAAATACTTGTTGTTGCTTCTACACTCATTCTAATTTAGATACAGATAAAGCCGAGTGAGTTATTAGTCGTGAGTACATTATAAATTATTCAAGCAAATCTGACTCAAAGCTTTTTTTTTTTTTGAATTAATTTAAAGTTCCGAAGAACTCATCTGAATTAAGACTCTCGTTAGAAAATCTTAGATCCAAATTGAAGTATGTATCTACAAACAGATGAGTTAAGTAAAATTAAATGCTTGAAAAGGTCGAATAAATTTTCTTTGCGTAATGAAAAGCTAAATTGCTGTAGTTAATTCATCAAAAGGTACATTCACACTAAACAACTGAAAAAATGAAGTAACAGTAATACAGCGAATCCAATCGTGGTATGTGTTCGCGAGAATTGATGGCCAAAAACTATAAATTTCTTTGTCGATCTGTTAAATTATTTTATATTTCCACCAGCCTCGAATAAAGTTACGAAATACACCATTTTTAGCAAATCGTCACCGAAGCTCAAAACACGTATCACAACATCACATCTTTACCACTTTACTTGTTGCAATACAATACATGTGTAATGTTCTCAACAAAATAAAAAAGTCTCAGACTTAATACAAAGTTCGTTATGAAGTCAACAAACAGTGGCTTTGAAGTGTTAAATGAATTATTTTTGTTACTTTAAGGTGCCGTTCACAAGTGACGTTTATGATAATTAGAATTCATAAAGGTAGAAACAGCTTCTAGGATTCTATATATGTGAGACGACACAGATGAACAGTCCCCAACAAAAAATCATTTTAGAGCTACTGATACCTTCAAAAATTAATTAATTGTCACTCTTTACACTTTAAATTGTGGGGAAATTACGAGAACGACAGAAAATTAAATTAAGATAATGGCAGTTCAAAGAATAAATCGATATCGCATCGAATGAATTTAATAGACAATATGACCTTGATTTAAGTAAAATCAACACAACAAAACGACGTATAAATAGCTTAAACTCTTTTTTACAGAACCTTATTAATAAAAGACACGTGAAAAGAATATAGAAATATTGAGAATCTTATGTTTTAAGAAGATTCTTAAAGACATTCAAGCTTTGTTGCCATTTTTTTAAAAAAAATAAACTTCATTTCGTCAATTTAACGGCTTTATGAAGAAATATTTTCCATCTGTGTTGAGATTAAACTTAACTCGGTAAGAAAAGTTGATGATGTCATAAAGCATACAAGAAGGTGTAAGTTATGCTGTTTGATAGACAATTATCTGAGTTAACCGTCACATTCAGATGTTGATTTCAGATATTATCTGCTTGTTTTAAATTCGTTAAGACTTTGTTCTATATTCATAACAATGCTCAGATTATAATTTCGTCTACAGCGTACACAGAGTGAGAAAATATGAGCACATCGGATGATACATGAGATTTAGCAAATGGAAGTAATTGCAGACGATCGAGATAATTTTACTGAAGTTTCTAAACAATTTATTCTTAAGTGATGTCGATACTAATAAATAATTAGACCAACTGTGGACAAAACCTTCTTTTCATCCACATGTGAATGGCTCATAGATGTTCAATGTGTTCAATACTCTAATAAAAAGTTTATTATAAGGGGTAAAGAGCCTAAAAAGTCAAACTAATAGTCATAGCTTATGAATGACCCTCCTCACCTGTATGGTTCATTAAAACATCACACAGCGAATGTTTGTATTGTATTATGTTTTGCGGTTTATTTCGATTGCTTACTGTTACACGTCGGTCAAGGCTTTTTAATGTTTTTATATTTATCATTCTTTATAGCGCGCGGCACCACGGTTTTCAGTCATAAAATTTTATAAACTTGAAAAAATAAATAACTTTCATCCACAGCAAGCAATTGCCTAATACATCCTTTATTGATACTTTAAATTATGTTTTTATTGTCATGCTGAATTTATTTTAATTCTTTGATTTTCTCTTTATCTCTTTCTCAGGACCAATTTCACAATATAGGGGCACACACATTAAAAGGAATTGATTTTCTAGACAAATATGGAAACTTTGTCAAAGATCGCTGTGCCATTGAAATCGAATATGCCGCAAAGTTAAGGTAAATAAATGCCATAAAAGATATGAAAAATGAAAATCTTTTAAGCTCCAGAAACAAATTTTTTATCATTTTAATGCTGTTCAGATTTAATCAATCTTTCCTCAGTTTCTCCTTTGTGAAACTTATTTATTTTTCTCACGATTAAGTTACAAAACATGTCCATTTAATTCGTACTTAAAATATTAAATTTTTATATCCAAACTATGAGAAATTTCAATATATTTTGTGTGTGCTTGTTTTAAGCAGTCGATACTAATCCAATTTATTTAAATAATTGTGATGAGGTTATGTTCCTCATTAGACAACCATAGTGGGCGCAATAAGGCGAGACTTGCTTGATTTTTCAAGTTCAAAATCGTAAAGTTTTTTATCTCATAGCATGTAAATTCCTTCATCTATTTTCTTCAAGCTTCCTCTAAATGGGATCATTCACAAATGATGCCCAACAATCCATTCTTTAAAAATCCAGATTTTTAGAGTGTTTAATAACATTCATTCACTTCATTTTCAATACTAGGTATAAAAGGGAGAATATGTCAATTTATACAAAAGCTCCTCTTTACTCAGTTCTTGATCTGTATTCAAAATAAAGCCACAGTGAAAATTTAATGTCATTTTAGTTGAACACTAATTGATGATTTTCAAGATGTAAAAAATTTAAATTTTTAATTTGACGTCATTTCCGAACGACTCCTTATCTTTGCCCATAAAAATCGTATGTTTATGAAAGCATTCTATTTCATTATTATTTCTGTAATTTTTATATGATTAAACTACTAGAAAAATTATGACTATCTCTTGAATCTGCGTCATTATTGTGGTCTGGATTAATCAGCTAGCTTTATCACTGAACAACTACAAAGTATCAACAAACTCTGCATCATTATAAATTCGCTCAATCTGAACTTTTATTCATTTTCTTATGTATATCTACATTATTCAATTTAAGTCATGCTCAAGTGGGTGTTCAACAAATTGAGTTGGAACTCTTTTCCTTGATATGCATTTGACAGCATTTAGTTTAAATAATACAAATAATTTTATGTACTTCCATAAACTACCGTTCGTTGGAGTAAACTTGAAAAAAATAAAATTTAATTTCGATTTCTAAGAGTTTCTCTGATTTTAAAATACTTTTGCGTTTTTATTGATTGTAATAAAATTCATTAAATTACGTAAAATAGAAATTATGGCATCTCTTGAATTTTAAATGTGACTGCAATTTCGCAAAATGAACGAGTTTATGCATTCGCATGGTACTTTTGATTGAGTGAATAATTTATAAGTTTGCTTGCCATAGTTTTTTTCATTAGACTGTAAAGCTCAGAAATTTGACATGAAATTGAGTTCCTAAAATCTATGAACTAGTAAGAATAATAAATTGTTGGAATTTCTGATTACAAGAAGAGTTATTAATGAGTGTCTGACAGCCTTATAAAATTATGTAAGAAGCCAGGGCATGTTTCGAGGACACCAAATTCGAATTTCATTTCGGAATTGACATAGCTTGGTCAGGAGCCGCTTCTTAGAAATTTCAATCATATCCCTAATAATTTCTGTGGCATCAATTGATTTTAAATCTACCACCTTGATTTCCAATCCTACAATATTTCATGATTTAGCGTTTGTTAAATACTGCAATGCACCTCCAATTTTTGGACTCTAAAAAACACTCAAACTGAGTTGCATGATTAAATCTGTGAATTGCTCCAGATGACAGTATTTAAATTTGAATCTAGATTCCCAGAACATGAGTTCGTCGGAATAAATGAATTCCAACTTTATTGTCTCAGTTCCACTTGTATTAAGTTGCTTGTTTTAAATTTAAGTCATGATTCACAATAATTTTCAAAAAAATGTATTAGAAAAAATAATACTTGTGTTAAGCATTACAAAATTCATAAAAAATCGAGAGCGGGAAAGTGTTTACAATTCATATCATCGCATTATCACCTCTTATCATTAATTATACACTTTTGCTTTTTTTATGATGACCTAAATCTGATTTGGTAACTAGCTTTCATGCATAAGAAATGGACAAGAAATGAATTCATAATTTTTGAAATGTACATAATTATTTATATTATGAGAAAACAATCTTATAGTCTGTGAAAATGTTAAGATTTTGAGGAACGAAAAGAAATGAGGAAAGTCATTGTTTTCAACTTTAAATCTATACAAATGCAAATACAGCAAGAAGTAATTTTCCGGTAAACACAAAGAGTTTAAGAGGTAGTTTTTACGAATGCACTGCTGGCATGATTTATGATGCTTTGAACATTTCTTCTATTGTAAACTTTTCTGTGCTTTGTTTTTGTTTTCCATCAGTCTCACTTCCTGAATTGATTTCATAATTTATAATGATTTGAATCTTATAGATAGATCAGTTATGATGAATTGTTTAGTGCTACTGCAAAATGAGGTGTGAACATTAATTTCTAGGCCAAGTTCTAATTATGAATCATTAATAAATGACATATCTTCCAAACCTTCTTCATAACTAGATTTTATAAACATTCATGCACAATGACTTTCAGAAGCGGTTTAGACCTCCGCATGTCATATTATTTAATAGATCTGAACAGTGTGTCTTCTAGTGTCTCCATAGATCATAGTAAATATTCCAAACTATGCCATGCATTCTCCAGAGCTATATTCAGATGGCGCTTAGAGTTTAGATTTCATATAAATTTCATATGGTCTATATCTTTGCCTTGGTGTCGTTTAGGGACCGAATTCCAATGTTTTCATGGTCGTTATTTGTCATTGAAGTTATCAACAACACAAAAAGTCTCTAAATAGACATACACGATAAATATTGACACTAGATTGTTCTAAATTTATTGCATCTTGCTTCACTCTCTGAGGTTTACGACTATATGTAGCAATATCATGTGGTAAGAAGCCAACAAATAGCCTTAGAAAATTCTATTGTCTGCAGAACTGTCGCCGTCTTTATTCCATAAAAGTTTCATTTCATAAAGTCGTGACTTTCTGCAAAAGTAAACAGAATAAGTGTTCAGAAATGCTAAAAATATATTAACCATAAATATTAAGAAGACTATTTCCCTATCACAAATAAATTTGCAAAGAGCAAAATCTTATCATGTGCAGAAATTTAGTACAAAATCATCTGCCTCCAGTACAAAAATGTACTTTTGCCAGCCGAAAAAAAACATGACGAGGTGCTAGAGTGGTTAATAGGTTGGACTGCTAATACATCGAGTAATAGTAGAAATCCAATGGGCTCTGCCCGCATGGGTTCGAATCCCATCCTCGTCGCAAAACTCTTTTTTGCTACTTTCTTTTTTTGATGATCCTTTTTCAAGGAATAGACACTTGACAAAATTTATTAATTAATTTTTTTGTTTTTTAATTCCAGACGACTTGCAAAAAATTACCAACCAAAAGGAAAGAAAGGAGAAGACGAAGACAATGAGTGAGTTTTGATGTTTTATTTTCACTTTCTGAACCTTACAATTTTCATTTTGGCTAAACAAGTTGAATCTGAAACAAAAATCACAGCATGAACTTAAAATTGGTACGGAAACTGAAACATTGCAATGCCTAACGAATGTTTTGTTCATGTGTCAACAAATCAGTTGCTTACATTCCTAATATTTACTTTTGCACTCAAATATTGGCTATTTTCAAATTATTGGATTAATTTCCTACTCATTTATATTCATATCTGTTGAGATCTGTTTGTTCATTAATTATTTGAGATAATTTCATTAAAATTCTAATGTTTCAAGTAAAAGGTTCTGATGCTTATTGTTGCAATCTTATGCACACACTGCTCTTTCTATCACTGATCAATGTCTATCAAGTATATTATTATGAAATTTTATCAATAATTATAGTCATAACTATTTGATAACTTGATAGATATCAATTTAATATCGTTGTGTCGAAACTAATGAGCTGTAATAATTAATTCCAGATTTACATCATATCAAGCATTTAAGAATGTACTGAAAGAAACGAATGACTTGGCAGGACAGAGAGAAGTCGTCGCAGAAAATCTTCAATCACAAGTCATTTCGGGTATAAATTTATTGTCAAAAACTTTACGCGATGAGAGGAAAAAAGCCATTCAAGAGGGAAATGATCTTACACAGCAATTAGTTTCCCAGATATCTGCATTAGACCGAGCAAAGAGAAATTACGAGAAAGCATACCGTGAGGCAGAAAAGGCTGTTGAAAATTATCAGAAGGCAGATGCAGATTTTAACTTGAGTCGAGCAGAGGTTGAGAAGCAGAGACACAATATGACACTTAAATGCGCTCAGTCAGATGATGCCAAAAATGAATATGCCAATCAATTACAAAAATCTAATAAACTTCAGCATTCACACTATCACACATCATTACCTGCAGTATGTAATAAATTGCAAGAGCTTGATGAGAAACGGACGCAAGGAATTAAGGAATTTATTAGGTCATCTGCAGATTTAGAGTCACAAGTGGCGCCAATTATTGCACGATGCCTTGAGGGCATTGTGAGAGCATCCGAGTCAATAAGAGAGAAGGAAGACTCATTTAAAGTGATAGAACGATATCAATCAGGTTTTCAGCCGCCTGGAGATTTGCCATTTGAAGACTTATCCAAAATGGATAGCGAATCGACACACAATTCACAAAACAGTTTCCCATTACCCAATCATCCAACCATTAAAGGAACAATAAGTGGTAAAGGAATTAAGGCACGCAAGGGAATTTTCACCATCTTTAGTAGTAACAAGGTAAGAGTCAATATGATAATTATTATGATATAAATCTAATCAATTCTTCTATTTTTCACATCGTCTACTTTATTCCATTAATTATGTACATACATATCTGATAATTCTTTTCACATCACTCCTACTGTACAATAACTTTAAATTATTTATTTTCTGATAAATTTATTACAAATCATGGTGATGGTGACATTATTGCTATATCTATTGCTGTATTATTCCACTTCTTCTCGCCTCTATTACCGTTCTTGTAAGTATCATTATTATGGGAAAGAAATATTTGAGGTGTTGCTTAAATCCATCCACTCACCCTAATATCACATGATGCACCATACATAAATTAATATTTTATTTTAATCATTAGCAGCTTTACCTATCTGTTGCATCCATTGCATTTAATGTTATCAAAATTCTCGCTTATTTTATTTTGTTACTGGACTTTGGAGTTAGTTCCTTTAGTTTTTGATGAGACATATATTCGGAAGTAGTATTTTATAATTCTGTGGTGTATCCTATGAGCTAGTATATAGCTGTAATTTGGGGGTAAAGTGAAATCTGAAGTCTGTGGCTGATTGGTCAAGAAACTTTTAACACTTTTTTTTTAAAAGGAAAAGGTTCGATTAATAAGGACTTGTTCAATTCCGTTAAACTTTCAGAAACTGACTGCTCTTCTTTAATTAAGTGACAATCTCGACACAGTTTTCGAATATGACCACATACACTAAAGAACTTCATCCAGATCCAGTGACAATCAATCGGGAAATATCCAAAATTTATTCATGTCAATGTGATAGTTTTAGTTTTGTATCCATCATTAAATACGCATGATGTTGATATGCATTTTAATTTTGTTAATCAGTAACTTTTACAAAAATTCTTGTGCTTCATAGACGTCCACAATATTTGATGTCATTAAACTTCAAAGGTGTCTAAAATACATTGTACCTTTGTTTTTCTCGTCCACATCTGTTGAATTAGTATAATTTCATTAAAAATTTGTGTCCACTTCTGTTGATGTTGAAGCAAGACTTCATCTGTTCAGAATTTTATTTCATTTATCACAAAACTATGTCCGATATCAAGCACACAAATAGTTATAAATATTTTTATATAAACACTCTCTTATATCTGCTTTAATTACTTTTCTTTCATGCTGCTTTTAAATCATGATCCACAATCGCGTGTTATCACTTCTTACATGATCAACGCTTAATAAAAAAAAAATTCTTGTTCTTCCAATTTTTCATCTCGTCCGTTCGGCGATAATAAATCTAATATGCATAATTTAAATAAACCATGTATAGAAGTTACTCGAAGCCTGCATAACAGTTAAGGTGAATAGATAATTCTAGTCGAAATGATGATGATGATTGCATTTTTCCTGTTAATTGTCTGTTTTACTTTTTTTGTTGCATGTCATAAACTTTACTTCATTTTGTATATTAAAACCTGATTTTTTTATTATGTATAGCCATACAAGATACATTATTGATGATTTTAATTTGAAGCTTTTCAGCAAAAAAATTTCATGCATCTCATCTTTCTTACACTGATGCATAATAAATGTCGTGTCCTTTTTTGGTTTCATTTCTGTTGTTTTTCTTTGTTTGTTTGGGATTTTGGTTTGTTTTATTGTTAGCTAGACATTATTTTAAGGTCCTTATTTTTATTATTTATGTATTCCTTAAAAACACGAGAATCAATGTCATTTTTGGGTGAATAAGATGTAAAATACTTACAATGCTATCGTGTAAATAATGAGTACGGAACAAAGACGTGCAACAAGTGCAAAATAATGTTGTGTATGGGTTGTTAATCTGCGCATCATCTTAATGCAGCTTTAAGATTTTCAACAAACTGATCTATTAATTTAAGCTGGATATGAATAATAGTGCCTTAGCAAGGTGTTTTGATGTCAGGAACTGAATCTAATATTTACATGTTTTTATATAAGATGTTTAGAGTCACAATTCTAGTCATCCTCACCTTGCTATGCCACTAAAGTACACATACCAAATTTCTTAATTAACTAGTGAATTATAGAAAAAAGCACACAAAATATAGAATTTGCTCATAGTGGACTATTTCTATTTCTATAAACATCACAATTTAACGCTGATGCAAATTAAATTACAAAAGAAAATGCACAAAAAAGTTTTAACACTTAATTTACTAATTTTATGTTTTTATTTGATTTTGGGGATATTTTATTGCGTTTTTTAAGTCTCTTATGTTGTTTTGTGGAGAAAATCCAACAATGAATCATTGCTAATAGTTCTATTATTTGAATTTCCTTTGAAAATTTAGAATACAATAACTGCCGATGGCATGAAGGATGATTTTAGCGACCTTCCACCGTCACAACGTAAGAAAAAGTTGCAGTCAAAGATACAAGAATTACAAAAGAGTATTGGCCAAGAACAAGGAGCACGTGATGGTCTTATAAAAATGAAGGGAGTATACGAGAGTAATGCTCTGCTCGGTGATCCACAAACTGTACAAGGACAATTAAAACAATGTGAACATAATCTCGAGAAGTTTAAGAATGAGTTAAGGAAATATCAAATATTATTAGACGAAATGAATACAAACCATAATAACCAACATAGTCCACAACCGAATCGTATTACTCACCACCAAAATGGAAATCATCGATCATCTCGGTAAGTCACTCAATACTCGTGCTGATCCTTTATTAGTTTCATTTTTCATGCTTAAGCCTCATTATTATCCACTATTTTGCCATAAACTGTAAAATCCGATTAGTTAAAATTGCGCAATAATCTGGAGCTGCAAATTTTATTAATTCTACTAATTCCCCCGTAATATCCCCCCAAAATAATTCATCAAATGACATACTCATAGTCCTTACAAAACATTTTAAAATTTAAAGTAAATCCATTAATAAACGTAATGATTTCCACAATAGACATTCCAACGGTAGCAATGACGATGGAGATGAAGCAGTTGACGATGCCCGAAGTTTGAGCAGGTCAGCATCAGAGAATAATGTCAATCAACAAAATGGTGCACAAAATGGGCTCTTAAACATAAACAATAATAACAATGAAAATAACAATAACGGGTACATTTTTCCTATCTCAAAAAATGCTCTCTTTCGATTCCTTTTTATTAGTCCTTGTACAAAATTTTTTTCGTTCCTTAAAACTTATTTTTGGCGTTGATATTTTCATAATTTTTGATACTTTTATTGAAATTTGCAAAACAATCACATTCTAATTACTATTGGATTAAATATTTAATGAGATATGAAATTTCTTTAACTCTAGACTCTTTTATGGATGATCCTAATATATTTTTAGAACTTTAACATTTGCCTCGGTTTCTTTTTACAATCCCAAAAAATACTCTCACTGACTTAAGTTTAATGATGGTTTCTTGCGCAATTTTCCGCTAAAGCTTTATGTACAATATGTTTTGCATACACTTGAATTTACTCTAGATGTCTAGACTTGCATTTTTTTGGAAATATTGGCAGTGACGTTGCAAAATTGTATAAAAGCTTATAGCTGCAGAATGGTTATTCATTTATGATGTCTTTCATTTAGAAAGAGGAATCTGTGACACAAGAGTTTGAGGGAGTGGATATTAAACTATAATTTTTAATAAATCTACTTCCCTTCATTCACAAAAATGTTTCAGATCTCCTTTAAATGTTGTTAAGACATTGTGTAGCATGTAGAATTTTTTTAAGTCCTAAATTTTTATTATTTTTTGCTACTAAGCCGCAAAAAGTGATTCGTGTACTCACTTAAACTATTTCACATAGCCCTCAGTAAGATATCAAGCAAGTTATCAAGCGGAAAATTCAAAATAATCACTTTTGACATTGCTTTTTGTTTAAACATCCTCAGCTAATGATTTAGTCATTCTATCATTAGTATAGAAAAATTGCTGATCGTTTTGACCAATATCAACAACAAATAAATGTCCCCAAGCTAATTTGTAAAATTTTGTAAATTTCAATACAATTTTGGTTTAAATTTTTAGCCTTAGTTTTGCACATTTGGTTGCACAGAGTAGATTATGATTTACTTAGCAATGAGCAGTTGGTTCAATAACTTCAAGTAAACATGAAACATGCCGGGATATATTAAAGATTAGCAGTTATTGAACCAACTCATCTTGTTTTTCTGCATGTCTACATTCGTAACCATCAAAAACTAATGTTCTGACAAATTTCTCTTCCTTATTTCTGTTAAATAATTAAGTAGTAGTTCGGCAAGTCCTGAAAGCGGTCTTGGAACGTCGCACTCTTCACTGCCAGGTTCAGGCCAAGGTAGCACGAATGATCAACATTTGAGCGAGGATATGTATTATGAATCCGATGCTTTACAACCTCTTGGGACTTGTAAAGCACTTTATCCATTCGATGGTAAGTCTTTGCATCCATAACAATCGAATTCATTGAGTAATAAGATAATTAATTCACAGCTACAAGTGAAGGAAGTATTCCAATGGCGGAAAGCGAAGAACTTTATGTGATAGAACTCGATCAAGGAGATGGATGGACGAGAGTACGCCGAATGGTCAGCGGCAATATGATGGAAGAAGGTTTTGTTCCTACAAGTTATATTGAGAGTACACTGTATGCGTAGGTAAGTAACTCATTCCTCCTGAACATCCAAAAGCCTCTTTATTAAGATAGCAAAAAGCAATGCTCAATAATTGCATTCCATTCCAGAATTAGAAAGTAACCAACTCATCTATTTTTAAATGAGACACAAAGGATGGAAATAATTACTTGCATCGAGTAAGGAATTTAACATACAACCTTAATCCCCAACATCTATCTTTGACGATCAATTTATAGATTTATGAAAGTATAAAGCTCACTAAGGTTTGATTGATTGGAACGACTTTGCGCAACTTTATTGTAGTGGAATTGTAAAGACTTTTGCTTAATTCAAAAGTTGCTCAACTTTTACGAGTTATACGAATTGCATATGTTGAGAAATTATAGATAGTGATGGAAGGAAGTCGTAAATTATTTAAAGATTTAAAAAAAATGTGTCAAAGGGATTGATTTATGTTCTTGTACTAGCTCAAACTTTCAAACAAGCTTACTCTCATGATATTTCAAGTCATTAAATGCAAAACCAATGATCAATAATTTCATTTCTATTATAAAAGTGCATAGAAACGACACATACACACATAATAAAGTTTTAAATTATCACTAACATACATACAATAAATTACAGAAACGTTTTTGTAGCGTAATATTTTCATCTGCTAGCTTAATAACTTCTTTACTCCATTTCGATAAACTCGTTAATAATGAGGAAGGCACTAGGTATGGTTTGAAGTAGAAAATACTCTAACTGCCCATCATGACAATATAAGTTTTATGTTTAGCATGATGTGCCGCTTGAGTTACTGTTCCCAGTGTCAGTTTTCTACATCAAATCACTAGTGTAGTTCCGCAATCTTTTACAAACATAAATTGTAAAATAATTAGGAAACTCCACACTATTTTTTCATAAAATAATCTGTGATCATTAATGTAGGATTTATAAAATGTAGATCACAGCTTCGTTGATGAATTGAGTAGAGTAGTTTCCAAGTATTTCTATGTCAAAGTCTTCAGAACAAACGAATATTTTTTAAAACCTTTCTAGAATTAAAAGTGCTTCTGTAAATAAATTCGTCTTTTATCCCTCTATGGCATACATCCATGTACTGCTTACACACATAAAGTATTGATTATTTTTTTAAAAAAGAGGAAGCAGATAGTTTCAATTCCTTAAAAATTCGATAATCAAAAATGATATTGGAATGTGTCAGTCGCCTGTAAATAAAATTGGTAAAAGAATTTAGTTTAAAATTGACCCTTAAAGAGAATTATTGGATAATGTAGAGATCAAAACAGCAGAGTCATGTTTTTATTACTTTATAACTTTGTGGAAGAATAGAATAATTACAAACATTCTTGGATTTGCACAAGGCTGCTCAACTTCAAGAGTTATTTATGTTTCGGGACCATGATAATTCTTGGTTTCAATTCCAAACTTTGTCATCTCTAATAAAATGGTTAATAAAGATGGTGATACCTGAACTAAAGTTGGTCCAATTTTCTATGCATTTTTTAAATAATTTTGTACCGAAATTACTGCCTTACTTTAGGACCATAAAGTCACAAAACTCGTGAGAAGCTGAGTGATCTTGAGACTTAATTAACAAATTTTCAATAGCTTTTAATTAGCACAATTTGCCATGTAGTTCATTAATTGATTCTAGTTTTGTCTCTGCATTTTCGAATAGCTTCGAGTAGATATGCAAAACCCAAAAGATTCGATTCAATCACAAACGTCCATTCATACTCGATTCATATAATCACATCATTTACTTCCATCAATTTTTTTAAAAGAAAACTTTTTCTATTCTTTTATCACTCGACCCGATTATATTTATAAAAAAAAAGAAAAGGAAGATAATATTTTTTATGCTTTCACAAAGCTTGTAATCTAATCATTAAACAAAAATTAATCTTAAGTTATGATTACGTCAATAATAAAGAGATAAAAAAATGCAATGAATTAATTATACCCGTCGTTGTTTCGCTTAATGTGTTTTTTGAAGAAATAAACAGCGACAATTATTTGAATTGAGTCAATGAATTATTGAATTAAGAGTAATAAAAAAAACATAAATAAATAAACTATTGCTAATATTATGGAAATGATAATTAAATAAATGAATAAATTAAAAAATCTTTAATTAAATGTATCATAAAATAATAAAAAGTATGAACATAAAATTGTAATTTATTGAAAAACTTACGATGATATGTGAAATAAAGAGCAAAATGTTATCAAAATATGCCAAAAATGCATTTTTTTACTTTGATTGCAGAGGTAGGAAAGTCATTCGACCTTAAATTTGGAACTAGACCTAACATTGAAACTGGTTTGAGATCTAAAGAGTTTTTAATTGGTTGCTGCACACACAACTGCTTAGAGAGATTACGCGCTGTATACTTGAGTGCTTTTATAACATAATAAATATTTAAGTATGAAATATTAAGGTAAAATTGTAGTCCTTAAAGGGTCACTGCATTGTTGCACAATTTAAGATGAATAGATGTTTGAAAAACTTATGTTAAACAAGGTCTTTTAAGGTGAGATTGGAATCAAATGCTACAAAAATGCAAGTCATGGCAGTTAATTTCATGAATCTGAACTCTATTGTTCAAACAACTCTATGGGGATTCGTTGTAATTAATTTAATAACTGGAAGAAGTTCTCAGTTGCAAACTAGATCTCAACGTGAACAGACGTGTTTACAAATCGCTCCGCAAATTATTCAAAAGAAACAAAACAGAGATTACCTGAGAAGCTTTTTGATTGCAAAAAGTTTCAAAATCTCAGTTTGATTCTCAAAACATCAAAATGGTAGAGTCACCAAAAACTCCAACAACGAAGACAATCTTTCTCAAAATCATCATGGACTTAATAGTTCTCAACAACAACATTCATCTTCAGTGACAATTCTCAATATTGAGGAAATTTTCAGTGAAAATGTTTCACAAGCAGCCGACATTGAGATGACAAATCTCAAACCAAAAAAACAAACAGTTCCCAGCGCTCCTTTAAAAAGAGTAGCAAACGAAAGCAAACCAAAAGATGGGAACAAACCACTGTTCGAACTCCCACCAATAAAGAAAGCTATTTTAATCATGTCTGAAACTTAAAACCAAGATCCAGTAAAGTTTTAATCATGCCTAAAACTTAAAACCAAGATCCAGTATAGTTTTAATCATGTCTGAAACTTAAAACCAAGATCCAGTAAAGTTTTAATCATGTCTGAAACTTAAAACCAAGATCCAGTAAAGTTTTAATCATGTCTGAAACTTAAAACCAAGATCCAGTAAAGTTTTAATCATGTCTGAAACTTAAAACCAAGATCCAGTAAAGTTTTAATCATGTCTGAAACTTAAAACCAAGATCCAGTAAAGTTTTAATCATGTCTGAAACTTAAAACCAAGATCCAGTAAAGTTTTAATCATGTCTGAAACTTAAAACCAAGATCCAGTAAAGTTTTAATCATGTCTGAAACATAAAACCAAGATCCAGTAAAGTTTTAAGCAAGTCTAAAACTTGGAACCATGATCCAGTAAATTTTGAGCATGTTTGAAACTTGGAACCAAGATCCAGTAAAATTTGAGAAAAAGTTTTAAGAGGGCTTTGACAATTTCAACTTCAATTTTTTTATGATTAAGAAATAAGTAAAATTTCTCAGTGGGCTTTGACAATTTGTTGAAATTGAGAGATCATTGTGAAAAATTGGTTAAATAATATAATTTGTCATTAAAAATTAAATCCAGTCCACTAAAATTGAAATTGAAATTGTGCTATCGTTGGAACCAAGATCCAGTAAGTATACAGCAAGAAAAAAATCAAGACTGGAACCAAAAACATACTTCCATTATGATACAAGTAAAGTATGTACTCAATAACATAGATCCAGTAATCTGAATATTGTGAAGGAACTCGTCAGTTCCAACAATTTTTACATACATTTAACTTAATGCATACTGTCACAAGCATTTTATTAATATCAAACTACTACCAACAAATATTTCCGTTGTAAACAAAAAATAAATATGTTATGTAATAATCGGTTAAACTTTTCCCATATAAAAATGTTTATGCATCTTGTGCCTCACTGGAAGCATCTTATGACTCCAAAAACAATACAGTTCTTGCGATATCCATTATCTATCAGAAGCAAAAATCCGGAAGTCTTAATATTGAGTTTGAATCGAGTTATCGCACCGATTAACAAACAGAATGCCTTTTTTTTGCGATTTCTCGGAACTGTAACTGCCAAATGAAAAGTTGTTTTCACCATTAGATAGGTATTCGAGGCACAAACTTTTACATATCAGGTATTAGGATTGATTCCGTAAGCCTGAAGCAGAAAGTTAAAAAAACTGATTTTCCGAAAAACCAAAAACAATATATTCACAAAAATTGAAAATTTTGTGTGAATATGATAAGATTGAATTACAGAGTTTTGATTGTTGCCATAATGAAATGAGGTGGAGTTGTAGGCCTCTGAAAGTTGAATATCATGCATATCAACAAATAGGATCGTTCACAATTGAATTTATAAGTTTTTCATCCCTTCAACCACTATTCCACTGCACATATCAAAAATTTTAAATAGGAAAAATGGTAAAAATTAGAATTTTACTTTTTTCCAGAGTTTGAAAATAAAATGAAAATTGCTCTATTTTGAAAATAAATCAAAATGAAAATTATGAAAATTGCCAATTTTGATCAAAGCAATTTTGCAATTTTGTCAATTTCAGAAAATTGCAATTTTGGAAATTGTTTATTTTCCAAAATTGCAATTTTGGAAATTATCAATTTTTATTTTTGTGACGTCATAAATATTTGATGAATAATTTTGTATGAAAATTTTCTTCTTTTTAAATGAATTTTTTCTTCAGAAAAACAAAAGATACAGTTTATTTCCTGGATGTTGATATTCGTTTTTAACTTAATACTTGCTAATTCCTGCGTGTTTGATGCGTTGTTCCTTTAAGTTTATTTTAAATTAAAGATACTATACTTAAATTGCAATTTTGGAAAATAAACAATTTCCAAAATTGCAATTTTCTGAAATTGACAAAATTGCAAAATTGCTTTGATCAAAATTGGCAATTTTCATAATTTTCATTTTGATTTATTTTCAAAATAGAGCAATTTTCATTTTATTTTCAAACTCTGCTTTTTTCCCTTGTTTTACCATTTTTGATCGAAAATTTCCCTTTTTTTACCCATCAAGTAGTTTTCCTCCTGAGCTTCACTTGGTTGTGTGAAGATTCAAACAAATGAAACTTTCCATAATAAATTTTTTTGACTAGGAGAGAGGATTCTTTCTTGGACGTCATTTATGAACAGTTCCAAGAATGAACAGCTCAGCTTATGAAAAAAATAATACAATTGATGCATTTTTGTTGTTCAATTAATCGTTTTTGTGAAAAGGATCATAATAAACTGAGTGGGTTTAATATTCTTTGGCAGAGCACTAGCAGAAATCAAGTCGGTTTCAAGTCGACTAAAGTGAACATGAAAACATCAACTCGGTTAAAAGTCGACTAAAGTGAACATGAAAAAATCAACTCGGTTAAAAGTCGACTCGAGTGAACACGAAAAAAATGAGTTCACTCGAGCTGACTTGAAACCGATTGAAATTTTAGTGAAATGAAGTGAGTTTGCTTCATCGACTTCGACCTCTGTTCTTTGGTCATATTGGACATTTGTACATATCAGTAATGCTATTATAAAATTTTTTCAATAATGTTATTTTCATTTTTCATGCTCATGGGCATGTTTTATTGATGCCAAAAGTTCCCATGATACATGATTTAAGTGTTGCCTTGACCTTACTTTCATTTGTGCAAATCTTCTACAAATATTAATTGAAATCAAAGAAATACGAATAAGAGATTTCTAATAGACAGCTGTCGTTAACAGAAACGACAGCTTTTATTGTAATTATTAACAGATATAGGAAACTTAACTAATTCATGCATTTTAAGCATAATTCCTTAATTTCTACATTAAATCTACTATTTAGAATAACTGTTAATTGATTAAACTATCCTAAAACTAATGATTAATTATATTATACAATTTGTTATTTACATATCATTTGTAACGTCTGCACTCGATTCAAATTACTCGTTACAATTACTAATATGCACCTGAACATTCAGGCGCAGTAACGTAGATTCTTTCATTTACTTTTAAGTCGTGAACGAGTGTAGCACGCTACAAATTTCTTAAAAATCCGTAACATGTAAGACAATATAAGTTAAATAAATTAAACTATTACGACAATCAAAATTTACGGATTAAATAAAAATTATTAAACTACACTCAATCACAGACAGCAAATAAAAGATCCTTACATTGCCATTCATTAATAAGTTTGAATCAACTGCTTGAAACTCATATCAAATGATGATTTATAAAAATGAATCTAAATTACTGGTTACATGGCAATGATTCATTGAACAAAAGCCACAGATAATATAGCAAGTGACATCATGTTTATAATTTAATTTGAATGTTTGTAGCTTAATCATTTGATGACCACGAACATTTATCTAAAACTTTAAAGCAAGTCAAAAAAATTTTTTTACTCAGAAACAGACGTAAACAATTTTTTTTGTCCAGTGGCTCACAAACTATTAGTCTCAGACCCACAAAACTGTTAACCAGTCATCTCAGGTTTACGATTGTTCATAAATAACATTTTTCACAGACAAACAACAGAGTTCCAAGAAATTATTTTGTTCTAGAGCTCTAACCCTTCTTCTGTGACATCATTTATGAACATGCGTTAGCTTTCACATTGCGATCAATAATTGCTAGTGAGAGCCCTCGAGCTGGTGAAGTATGTCGCACTCCGAAAAGTTTGAGAACCACTGACATAAAAAGTGGCACAGATTCATATCCAGATTTTTTTTTTGAAAAGAAGACGGTACTTGAAGACATGCAATTGTTTCATATACGCAGAAAACAGCTTGAGAGCCACTGGACAGCATGAACTCATAATTTAATTATGCTATGTTTAGTTTAATCAGTATTTTACTTGCTGATGTTCATTGTCAACTGTTTCTGTTGTAATCCTTTAATTAAATTCGGTGACAAATTTCAATTTGGAACTAATTATTTGATTGCAATCTCAGGTAAGCTTGTAATACTGTGGTCAAAAAGTACTACACATCAAATGCAAGGTTTAATTTTGTTAAAAAAGAGCATATTCGTAAAATTTGGTGGACAGAGGAATGAGCTGCTCTCCCGTCTGCAATTCTGCAAAGTAAATTGTCGTTTTTATTATCGGGATTCTGCGCTAAAATCAGTCTGTATCTATGGAGAACTACATATCTCTATAGAACAGAACCAGTCAACAATCAACAAGTGTTCAAAACAATTACAATTTTGTAATTGTCAGTTCTAATATTTTAACTAAGCATACACATAAATAGGGTAAAACTGCATAATAATAAATAAAGCACATTCGTAATCGATCTCGATGATAATAAAATGAACAACTGACGTGTCATCATGCTATTCGTATGAATGGCATCACTTAAAAAATCATCAATTGTCATTCCCATCAAAAATATTTATACCCATCAGTTATAAAAGTCCTTTTATAGGCTCAACACATGTTTTCAATTGTGCCAAGTAAATTTTGCATAAAGGTATGGAAAATCAGTTCAAAATGTTAAATGATGAGTTGTGTGATGTATAAAAGAAGATTCATGCTTTCAATTTCAAGCTATTGAGATGTCTCCTTCATTAAGTAGTTTTACTTGTTCCTTAATTTAAAAACAAATCAAAGCTTCTAAGGATTTTAATTTTTTTATCTGTGATATAAATGTTTTAATCATTTTCATCAAAACAATAAGACTCAAGTTCAATCAGTTTGAGATTTTGTGACACTTTAAACAAAGTAAATTTTTTAATGTGCCTCAAAATCTAGTTTTTGTATAAATTAATAAGTAAATGACTCGCTTTTTATTTTATTATTAATAATTATTTGGCATGTTTTTGTAGCACTCTTTATGATTTTTAAATTCATCTCATTTTAAGGAATTTTCCTGCTATGGTTCACTAAAAATGTCGCGATAAGAACTGAAGATTATCTTTTAATAGATTCTAAAATTGAATTCGTGCACCTATGATGTCATTCATCGTTCATGTCTTCTGAGTTTTGTGGCATCTCAATACAAAAAATCGAGTAGGGGGAGGGCAAAATAATTCCATCCAATGACGTTATAGCCATTAGTGACTACTGTTAATAATGAATTTTATTTTTATTCTTTGCTAAGTATATCTATCCGAATCTATAACCAAGATAAAGATTCTAAAGATTGAAACTTATTGACCGTAAATCTTTTTAGAGATTACATATTTAAAGACTGAAAACTTACCAAATCAAAAATTATGTTTTGAAATTTTGCTTACAAAGATCATTCATGACAGAACTGGCTCGAAATTTTTTTTACACTTGTTGTAGAAAATCCAAAAAAAAAATGCATATGAAGACCATTCATAAATGCTGATGAATCTACTATAAGCATGTGTTTCGCATAAACTCATATTCCAAAAAAGAGTTGCTCACACTTATGCATTCTTCCTTCTTTTGTCATTTCTTTACTTTTCCTGAGCAAATAAAGTACGTGATCTTCGACAATTGTTTCATTATGTTAGTTATCTTTACTCTTTTTTTGTTTATGTCTAATAACTTTTCGTCTCTTTGCTCTAGTCCCTCTCTCAGAATTTTTGATTTTTTATAACATACTGAGAGGTTTAGAAGCAAAATAACATTCGAGCTGTATGGAAGGAATTCTCAATTTATTTTATGGAAGCAAATTTTTTTTTAAGAAATAGTTTATTGCGTTGCTGGTGGTTTGTTGCATTGTTTATGTCAATAAACAAAGTTTTAGTCAGGTATCTAAACTTACTAGTCAGGTACAGTTTTTTGCCGGTGATTGACGCAATTTTTAATGCTGAAGTTGCTTTCAAAAATATTTAATTATTTTGTGTAAGTTTATAGCTGGTTATAGTCATTAAAAAATTTGATTTAATATTAAGCATGTAACTCGTGTCAGAAAAATCTATTAAAACTTACCATAAGCCATTATAAGCATCCAAAGATAAGAAATTATCGTAGAGCAAACTTGATCTTCGCGAGTAAAAACATAAAAATACAACAATTGTTTTGTATAGTATTACAGTATAAAGAATCAAAAAGAGACGATCCGTTCGTCATGCGCATTGATATTGATTTGAAAAATTTAAAGATAACTGTTTAAAAACTTAGAATTTAGATGAAAATCATCTCAATCCGGGGAGGGTGGATCAAAACATATTGAAAATGTGAAGTCCATTAAGTTAGCGAATGATTCAAAAACTCATTGATCATCACTGCGACTGCTAGATAAGACAATCCAAGCTATTCAAACTTAATAACTGCATAGAGCAGCATAATTATGCACATAAATAACAATTGTGTATGCAAAATCCAAGAATACAAGTAAATAATCAATAAAATCACGTAAAGTTATTCCGAAAAGAGTTATCCATCACAAATGAGATTATCAAACTCCCCCAAATAAAGTTGTCATAAAAGAATGATCCCTAACTTTATCAACATTAAAATCGCATTATTTCAATCATTTTTGCATTTAAAATAATAACTTTCGGCCTGTTTCACTAAAGTGGATTATCCTCGATTTCGGATTATCCACTTTAGTTTTTTGTAAATATCTTAAACTTTATGGGAGGTGTGGTATTTCTAATTTTGGATTATAATAGAGTGAAGTATGCCTGAAATTTCTGTATACTTTAAACTTTTGCTTTTCGTTAAGAAGTATTAATTATTCAATTTTCTAGCCAAATCTAGTAGATTATCTTCGATATTTGCTATAATTCTCAAACTAGTGAAGATATAAAAATTATAAGTTTATGTTAATTTAAGTAGCAAAATACTCTAACTAGATCACACATTAGATCTCGTAATAACCTTAAGCATCTGGAGATATTTCCAAAAAACTGAAGTGGATAATCCGAAATCGAAGATAATCCACTTTAGTGAAACAGGCCGTTTGTGCTTTAATCTTTTTGAATCGCTACTAATTACTGTTCTCTTTTAATAAATAGATGTTAGAAATCACTGAAGCTTTCAACGAAAACGACAAACTTCCAACACTGGAAGAAGCACCAGATTACACTAATTTGAAGCCGTCTTTAGTTATGCCAATATTGATTCCAGCTCCAGAAATATTCGGAAACTTAAGGAAACAAACTTTAAAAAGGGAACAAGCCCAAGAAAACCATTTGCCATTCAGGAAAAGAAGGCAGTCACTTTATTTTGACTTCAATAGTATTTCAGCCAATAGTGAGAAGTTCTCTGAATCTTCTTCTGAAGTCATTAAGCCAACCAAGAAATTTACACCACGAGTTAAAGTAACTCAAGAAGATTTTAAAAGAGTATTAAACATCGGATTTTGCTGCCATACTAAGGATAATTTGTCATTTAAATGCTATTCAGAGTGGTGCAATTTTAAAACGAAATCTAAGGATATATTCGTTAAACACATTCGTGATCACCACAAAACTGATATTGAATTTTATAAATATAGCTTTTGCCATCTTTGCCAAACCTCGATTAAAACAAAGAATCTTGAAGAAGAATTTTAGCATATGGATAACTTTCATCTCAAAAAGGCTGTAATAATTTTGAACAAGGAAAAGAATTTAAAGTTTATTAAAAATTGCGACATAATTAAAAATATTAAGTTTGAACAGGAAGAGGAAATTGTAGGGACAATTGAAAGTTTTGAAGAATCTCGAAAACAAGAGAAGTGCATCAATATGGAACCAAAGAATCTATATGAGTCGGAAATTGCAAATGGAACTAAAGACAAAACTTTAAATGGATGCAAATCAAGCAGTCCTAAACAGTTTCAGATCATTGGTTCCCCAAAATGTCAAATGGATAGAAAACGTAAAATATCTTTAAGAATTGACACTGTCGAGTCTTTGAGTTCTCAAAATGGGCAATCAAATCAAAGTGGATCATCTGAGGATTCATCACCAAAACAAGCCCATCGGGATCTAAAACGAACGAAGGATAAACTAAGTTTAAAGCCAAAGATTCACAAGAAAGGAAATAGTTCCAATCCTTTAAAAAATTTAGAGATTATACCTATAAAAAGATCTGATACTAATGTTCAAAATTCATCTCATTCCAATTGTAAAGAACATGCTCAAATTCGTTTTCCAAGTTCAACTGTTGCTAGAGTTGAATGTATATCAACTTCATCAAGCAAGATGCAACCTATGTCACCCATACCATCGACACTCTCTCAAAAGCAAGTGCCAAAAAATTTGAAAATTTTCCGAGGACTAGATTTAATGTGTTGGGAAATTGATCCCAAAAAAATAAGGTCGAATGAAAAATATGAAATAGCATATAGAAATATGACCAAAAAGTATCCATTAATTGCTCTTTTTAAATGTATGGGTAAAAAATGCTCATATGCTACAGACGATCCATTAAAAATGTTGAATCATTATTCGATCCATGATTATGACATAAAGAAACAAAGTGATGAAATTATTAATAAATACAAGACTGAGAGGAAAACTGTTTTTGATAGTCACGAAAAGAATAAGCTTAAACTTAAAGAGTCTGAAGAGCTTATAGCTATTTACGACCACTTCCTTTGCTGTTCTTATTGTCACATAAGAGAGAAAGATTCAAAAACTCTTGTGCATCATATCAATGATATTCATCGCAAAGACATTTATCAATGTGGATTTTGTTTCTTCAGAAGCTGTTCAAAGGAGACAAGCTTGGAGCATTGGGAGAAGTCACATAAAAATAAAGTAATTTTAATCTACGAATGTCTTGGAATAGAAAAGCTCCAATTAGCTAGAAAAAAAGTCATGGAGCGGCTATTGGAGAAGCGGAAGATAAATGTAGTTCCTCTAATGTGTAAAGGTAGGTTTCCTCAAAATTTCTTAATGGATTATTCCAGATTATTCATAAATGACTTATTTTAGTAATTGAGACTTTTAGACTCTCTTCTCTCGTTATTTTTGTATTTATGTATTGGGGGTTTTAAGTCATTAATGAACGACCCATAACTAATATTGAACCTAATCAAATCAACTCATTCAATTCCAGTTTGTCAAGTTGGATTTTATCCTTTGAAAGAATTTCTTGAGCATTGTGAAAAAAATCATCGTACTGAGCATGAGAGGATACAAGTTGAAAAGTGTCTTCATATTTTAGATCAAGCTTTCAAAGCAAATGGTTATGGAATGTATCAGTGTTTATATTGCGTCCATGGGTGTCATAAAGAAGGTATAAGTTTTTTTTTAAATTCGTAATTGCTTTTTATAACTTATTTTTTAATACAGCAAAAATGGTAAGTCATCTAATCCAACATCCGAGTGAATTTGGATTTTATTGTATGAGGCAACCAGAAATGTCAAGTGATGTAAGTATCTTATATATTGGTTTAAAGATCAGGTGTCTACCTAGAGATTAAGATTTATCTCTAATGATTTTTGTTCCTTTCAGGATCCCAACTTTTATCACTCAATCGAATCAACGAGAATTGTGGAGGTCCATAAAGAGGTGAGCATTATGGAATTTAATGAGAAACCAGAGTCATTAAATTGTAAAAATTATAAAGAAATAATAGACAGTGATCTTCTAAAGATGCTACAATAGACATTATTGGATTCAACCTTTTTGTGTCATAAATCTGAGCTTTGTACAAAACTGTTCAAATTAGTAATTTATTAGAGATGTAGATATATTTATGTATAGGGGCCGCATTTTAGGGGGGAGGGGGGGGGGGGGGGTTTGAAAATTTGTAACAAAATGTAACATAGGGGGGGGGGGGGGGGTCAAGAAGTATGTAACGTTCCAACTGTCGTCTGTCTTTAAAAAAAGTTCACGAAAAAAAATTGTTTACAAATTCACACCAAAAACATTTTTTTAAATTTTCCACCTTTTTAATGATAAAATAAATTATGAAAGTTCAGGGGGGGGGGGGGGGGTTGTGAATTGTAACATATTGTAACAAGGGGGGGAGGGGGGTGAAAAAAGTCGTTTTTTTGCGTAACGTAATAAGTGAACGGCCCCATACTTTTTAGCTTAATAAAGGACCCACATGTTGGAGTAAAATTGGGTAGAAACAATAATTTTATTGAATATTTATCCCGTCTCCTCTGAATGTAACAATTATGATTAATTTTTGCTAGATAACAATGAGTTGTTACTGAATTACATTGGATGCCAGGTTTTGAAATTATATAGCTTTTCCAGCAATGAAGTAATAATTCATGTAATTAGAGATCAATCTGAAATAAAATCAAAATAAATTATAAAGCTTTCAGTCAAATAGAAACAAAAGCTGCAGTAAGTAGGTCACTAAAATGTCCACGAATTGAATAAAAGAAGTGAATTAGTGTAGCAATTTATCTTGAGATGTTTTCATTTATTGATAAATTATTTGAATCCAACAATAGTAAAATGCGCATTTAGGCGACAAATTCATATGGAATTGGAGCGAGGAAAACGGGCTCTGGTGGATTTACAATCACTCGTTCCTTTAATGGATCGACGGGTTTACGCTTAAGGATGATTTGTTTGCCTTGAGCTCTAGCTTCACGACGTTTCTCATCATTTGTCTTAACTCTAGCCATGAATTCCTCGCGACACTTTGAGGGCTTAACATGTTCAACACGGACATTGATACGCTTTGGTAGAACCTTACCGCGAACTCGTTTATTTACTATCACACCCAATGCATGTGGTGTTACATTATAGACGCGTCCAGTCTTTCCGTGATATGCTTTGAATGGCATACCTTTGTGAACTGCACCATTACCCTACAAAATTAAGAAAAAAAATTGTATGTGAACATCCAGAAGATCCAGTTAAGCTTAATAATTACTTACCTTAATGTCAACATAGTCTCCGATATTGTAAACTTTCATGTATGTTGCCAATGGGATTGTTCCATGTTTACGGAAGTCTCGCGAGAACATGTCGCGAGTTCCTCGACGATAACCATGAGTTCTAGTCATTGTGGATGTTCTGCTTCAAAAATCTAAAAAAAAAATAATCAAAAATTATAATTTCATTAGTTTTCGTCCTTATTTGATTAATTAAGCATTAAACTCCATGCACAGCTTGTTCAGCTAGTGCTCTGCTTCATTTTGTATGCATTTATTTGTTAAACAAGTGTTTGGAAACTCTTTAATTAATTAATTTTCTTGACTTACATGCGATTTCTCGGGCAGAAATAAACAAAAAGAAAGAAGTAAGGTTAAGTGCTAAAAAGTGCTGAAATTCCTGACTTATTATTGTAAAACACATTTGAATTTTAGCCAACCGTTGGCATCAACGGATTTTTGAACACATTTCTAATCACTCTATTGCAGCCAGCCTTAAAATCACATCATTTATCATTTGTCTTCTTAAGAGATCGATTAAATCAGTTTATAGCCAAGAATCCATGTATAAACACAAAACTGTGACTATATGCGTGCCGTATTGTGAATGTATTTGTGTCGACTTGCTGAAAGGGTAATAATTTTTAATTAATTCATTTTTACTGTGTTTACAGGCTTTAATAATTCTTGTTCATTCGTCTTATCATTTATAAAGCTTTTGTCAACAGAAAGTCATCGTAAACTCGTCAATATTCTTCAAACAATCATCTTAAAATGCTAAAAGTAAGTTCTTCACATTTAATTAAGTTATTTAAAAAAATCAACAAATTTTATTATTTCAGCGAGCATCTCCGCTTTTGTTTAATCTATTCAGTTCCACGAGACAACCAGTGTTTGTGCAATTAAGCAAGAGAAAAGCATCTTTATATGAGCCACCTTATTTAGAAGCCTTGAAGCCTAAATATCCTACTTATGATGTAATTAACGTAAAGATAACTGGATATGATTATCCAGTTCTTGAGAGTTATCAGAGATTTGTTCATAGAATTGCAGAATCATTGGATTTTGATGTCTCCGAATGTTGGGCACATCCACCGAAAAAAACAAGAGTCGTACGATATAAACCAAATAGCTCTAACATAGAAAGTGAATATAATCTGACAAAGTATGAGAGATATATCCAGATCTCGGATTTATTAGCACCAATCTATCCAGTCTTTCTGCGTTTTATTCAATCTGGACTTCCCGAAGGCGTCACTTTATCTGTTGTGCATCATACAGACTTTATTGAGGAAAGTCGATATGTTCCAGATAAAGAGCTACTCGATCTTAAGGCACAGTTGGATGCAGCTGGTGGACCAATAACAAAAGGACGGAAATAATTTTAAAATTATAGTACAATTAAATTTATTGAATTTAAAATATATAGTAAAAAAATAATTCATAAAATTCTATTAGATCTTCAAAGACACTTATAGTCGATTATAGGATTTAAAATTACGGATAGTACATTTTTCAGTCTTTATGCTTAATATTATAATACTCCGAAATTCACAACTTTTATGGATGGCTTCTTCTTTTCTTCCTTACTGCTTACTTTATCTGGTGCTGGCAGGAAGTCTTTTAAATATTCCTCATTTGGATGACAAAGTGGCAAACTAGCTGCTAATTCACGCTTTATTGGATCATAACCCGGCGGATATGTCTTCCTTTTCATAATCCGTTCATTAAAATTAACTGTTTTCTCTTTCCTTGATATTTCAGGAACCACAGCAACATGTACAGTATCTGAGAACTTGACTTTATTTTTTTCACCTCCTTCCTTTTTGTTCATATTGCTATTACTATTTGTTGGGTGTACATTATTCGAATTTGATAATATTGAGTTTGTTGGAATTCCAATTTCACGTTTGGAATTGATTAATGTTGATACTAATGGTAAAGTGCTTATATTTTTGAGTTGTGTTCCAAGTGCCATAGATGGAATCGTTCCTGATATTAATGGATACGTATGAATGGTTGTTGAAGGCTGAAACTCATTATTTTGATTATTATCTTTTGGATGGATATAATATGGATTAAGAGAATTGTCAGCTGAATCATAATTTACTGGAATTCCAATAGTTTGATCAATTTCTGGTATACTTTTAGTGCTTGGAAGAATTTCTCTTATTTCCCTAATATTGTGTGGATTCTTAGAATTAAACAGCGACATTGGATCAAAAGTGCTTGTGCTTGGTGGGTCCACTGTTTTGAATTTAGTCTTTGACGACGTTTTGTTGAATTTTGTGACATTCTGTAGTGTTAATTCACTGGATGTCAACCTTTTATGAACAACTAATGAATTGTGACTTTCTTTTGGCAATGTCTCGAAATTTGGCAACGGAGGAATTTTCTCACTTTTCTGAAAGTTTTTAACGTCAAATCGTGGGAATCTAGGAAGTGGCGGATGGTTCAAAATATCAACTGAGACACTCTTTTTCAGTTCTCGTTCTGGAGTTTTCTTGATTTCAGATCCAAAATCTTCATCAGACATTTCTTCTGCATTTACATTATTTTCCTGTTCATAAATTTCTGCTTCAGACTCTTCTTCGCTGTCTGTATGATAAGAATTTGAGCAAATTGAGCATGAAGTTATCGAGCATGTTGAATCTACAAAATTATGGATTGAAAAATCATCTAAATCGACCGTTATAAATCTGTACTTACGATGGCTGTCAATTTCCTCCTTTGCATATATTTCCTCAACTTTTTTGAAAGCCTCATTAGCCAAGTCGCTTACTCCCAGCGATTTTGCACATTTATGAAGAATCATGAACAAATCTGCATCATTTATGTCAATTGCAAGACTAAATGCCTTCTCAAAAGACTTATTCCTACGAAATAGACACAAAATTAATAATATTCCTTTAATAAGCATAAAACATCATCGTACCTGATCAAATAATGGAAGAATCTACGTGTAATATCATCGACATTGTCTCCAAACTCATTTTCTGTCTCGGTACATAAAGGTCTCGTTGGAATATGAAAGCTACTTAGTGCCTTTTGTAATAGCTCTTCCATTTCAGGTATTGCAGGTTGTTTAAAGATATAATTGGCAATTTTATGAAGCGATAGCAAGCATAAAGCACCATAACTATCCCAATTAAGACTAAGTAGAACGTTAATAGCTTTATCAATTTGATCGAGGCTAATATACATTTGGATTATTACATCTGCTGTTAATCCTGACGTATGAATATCATTTTTTAATCCAGTTCCACCAATATATCTCAAACTTGCAAAGATACCATTTTGGAAGTAAAGAAGTAGAAAATTGTCAACTTGTGCATATTTTTCGTAATGATAATTTATGTCAGGCTTTTTGCTCCATCCAATTTTCTGAAGCATAGGTTGTCGTACAAAAAATCCCGATAAATCTAGCACGTTTGAAGGAGTCATTTCCTCACTAAGCAGTTGATTTTTAATACATGAAAGAGAAATGTCAAAGCATTGTAATTGAGCACGTTCATTAGCAATAATGATTATTGACGAATCTGGATGCCAAGTAACTTGTGTAGGAATGAAGGATGCTTTAACAAGATATGTAGTTCCTCGACCTTCATCAAAAAGTACCACAGATCCATCAATGCATCCCATAAAAAGCTTTTCATGATCAGGACTAAATGCACTACATGAAACTTCAGTTTGTAAAGGAATTGAAGTCACAGATGTTCTTTGCATTTTAAATTTACTGCTCGATATATAATAAGTACATGATTCTACAGTCACTTCACCCTTCCTTGATATCTTTTGTTCTACAGAATGAATTTCATTCTCATTAAATGTTGAAAACTCAAAGGCAATAGGATCATTCTCTGTCCAATAAAAGCATAACAGGTCAAATTTTAGTCGATTCAGTTTATAAATGTGCAAATTTGCTCGTTCCTCATCCTTAACGGTGGGACGCCAAGGAAAGAATTCATTTTGTGACGATTTAGTCCATATTAGAACCAAGTCATTACTGTGATTGATAACAAGGTTTCTATTGATCTTTTTCGTCTGTCCATCAACGATTATGTTGAATATTTTTGGATCGCCAGTAGCTATTTTCTGTACATTGTTCCTTACTGATGGTTTTTGAAAGTGCACAAATGTTATCTGATTCTCATTATATGAGATGAGTATATGCTGCCTTGTGATTATAACTAAAAAAATGATATGAGAATGTCCAATAAGAATTTATGATCCAGTAAGAGATCCAGTGGCTTACCATCACAAATATTTTCTGAAACAGTTTTTCCGATGAAATAACGATCAAAATTGATCTTCTTGATGTCTCCCGTAAATATATTGATCTCAATGTATATTAGTAATCCATTAGATAGCATCAATTGGAAAAGCTTCTCGTTCATCCAGCCACAAAAAACTACCTTTTTGGTCTTAATTTCCTCTTCGACATGCTTGAGATTACTTTTGAGCTTTGCATTTCCTTTATTATTTAATGAGCTATTAAATCCTCTTCTTTCTCCATAGTCTTTCTTTGCATAATAGCAAGTTTTGCTATCACCTGTTGAATTTGCTGACGAATTTTTTTCACTGGATCTACAAATTATTCGTTTTCAATTAATATGCTGTCCATAAGTAGAAATAACAATCTTAACCTACTTAAATACACCAAAATCAGTATTTTTAATGCTCAATTCATCTTCCCGACTTGTCATAAACTTTAATTCACTCAAAAGTGTCAACATTTTTTAAGAATCGTAATTTATCAATTCCTATCATTTAAACTTAAAACTCTTATTGCATCCATAATATTACATGATTATAACTTAATTAACACTAGGTTTTATGACAAATAATGAGCGAAAACAGATAGAAACGCGAAAAAATTAAAAATGTAAACTTTGTGGTGAAGCTAATTTTAAACTTCCTGGTGAATTTTACTCTAACCCCCCTCAGTTTAAAATGTGAAATTCCGTTGAAAAAAGCTCTATGTAAAGCTCAACTAAAAGCTTTCACAAAAAATAAAATTGAAAGACAGAGTTGCGATCTGTCACAAGTCAACGAAAACAGCCCACCTGTCACAGGCCGTATTATATATCATAAAAGTGCATAAAATATTAAGAGGAGTATAGACTTACTCATTAGAGACCGCAAAAAGTCGAAATATATAATAAAATTACGATCCAGGATTACGATTTTAGAACATTCAGGTCTAGAAATTGAGCCTTTATGTCAAATTTTAGCTTATTAAACTTAAAAGCAGAGGTCGAAGTCGATGAAGCAAACTCACTTCACTTCACTAAAATTTCAATCGGTTTTAAGTCAGCTCGAGTGAACTCATTTTTTTCGTATTCACTCGAGTCGACTTTTAACCGAGTTGATTTTTTCGTGTTCACTCGAGTCGACTTTTAACCGAGTTGATATTTTCGTGTTCACTTTAGTCGACTTGAAACCGACTTGAGTTCACTAAGGAAAAAAAAATGTATTATAACAAACTGATTTCTACTAGTGCTTGTGAAGTATATGTGATTACATACAAAATTGCAGAATTTGTCCTTTTTTACTTCTCATAACCATAAAGCAAACTAAACGAATTAGTTTAAAATATTTTTTAGATTTCATATATTTTATAAATGTTTTGCACTATAGATTATTTTTCTGATTTGAAATTATTTATTACGAACTGCTACAATTATGAATGAAATTATTTTAATTCACACCATATTTCCAATTTTGGTAAATATATTTTAATTTCAGATTTATTTGTTTGATCTCTGGAAAAAGGATACAAAAATTGTGCTGCATAATACATTTAAATTTAATCTTCAAGAATAATAAAATAAATTTAGATCTGTAACACTTTCTTCTTATTTATAGAGTTAAATTTCTTCAACGTACAAACATAAATAATGAAAAAAAAAATTAAAACTTGAATTATAATAAACTGGAAGTTTGAAAAATATTTTAAATTAATTCGTTTAGTTTGCTATATGGTTATGAAAAGTAAAAAAGGACAAATTCTGCAATTTTGTATGTAATCACATATACTTCACAAGCACTAGCAGAAATCAGTTTGTTATAATATATTTTTTTTTTCCTTAGTGAACTCTAGTCGGTTTCAAGTCGACTAAAGTGAACATGAAAAAATCAACTCGGTTAAAAGTCGACTCGAGTGAACACGAAAAAATCAAGTCGGTTTCAAGTCGAATAAAGTGAACACGAAAATATCAACTCGGTTAAAAGTCGACTCGAGTGAACACGAAAAAATCAACTCGGTTAAAAGTCGACTCGAGTGAATACGAAAAAAATGAGTTCACTCGAGCTGACTTAAAACCGATTGAAATTTTAGTGAAGTGAAGTGAAGTGAAACGACTTCACTTCACCAACTTCGACCTCTGCTTAAAAGTGTACACATTATGACAAAAAAAGTTAAATTTGTATGAAAATATATGGAAAAAATTTACAATACAAGTTGAAATTTGGAAAATAAAAAAAGAAAATGGAAGATGGAAAAGTTTATCATAAAACTTAATATTTTAACAAAAAAGTTTAAAAAAATCATAAAAATGCAAAAAAAAGGAAAATGCAAGCGGTGAGATTTGAATCAGTGACTTAAGGAAGAAAAAACTTGGCGAATTTTGTATGAAATCTTTATACTTCACAAGAGGAATAAAATTTCGATAGTGAAAGGTGACCTGTGACAGGTGACAAGTCAAACCTGTGACAGGTAGATTTTTTCTACCTGTCAACAGGTGACAACCTTAGGCAACGGCCTGTGACAGGTGATCTTTTGACAGAAACTGTCACCATTACCTGTGACAGGTACCAGTCGTCGCAACCCTGATTAAACATATCTAGGTAATATAAATGATAAAGAATGCTGATGTAGTTATAAAGTCGATATTTTTTTTAAAAAAGCCTCCTATGATCAAAACCAAAAATGCTTTAAATTGCATTTTAAAACATATCTAGGTATTATAAATGATAAAGAATGCTAATATAGATATAAAATCAATATTTTTTTGAAAATAGCCTACTATGATCTAAACCAAAAATGCTTTAAATTGCATTTTAAAACATATCTAGTGATATCTAGGTATTATAAATGATAAAGAATGCTAAAGTAGTTATAAAATCGATATTTTATTGAAAAAAGCCTACTATGATCAAAACCAAAAATGCTTTAAATTGCATATTAAAACATATCTAGGTATTATAAATGATAAAGAATGCTAAAGTAGTTATAAAATCGATATTTTATTGAAAAAAGCCTACTATGATCAAAACCAAAAATGCTTTAAATTGCATATTAAAACATATCTAGGTATTATAAATGATAAAGAATGCTAAAGTAGTTATAAAATCGATATTTTATTGAAAAAAGCCTACTATGATCTAAACCAAAAATGCTTTAAATTGCATATTAAAACATATCTAGGTATTATAAATGATAAAGAATGCTAATATAGATATAAAATCAATATTTTTTTGAAAATAGCCTACTATGATCTAAACCAAAAATGCTTTAAATTGCATTTTAAAACATATCTAGTGATATCTAGGTATTATAAATGATAAAGAATGCTAAAGTAGTTATAAAATCGATATTTTATTGAAAAAAGCCTACTATGATCAAAACCAAAAATGCTTTAAATTGCATATTAAAACATATCTAGGTATTATAAATGATAAAGAATGCTAATATAGATATAAAATCGATATTTTTTTTAAAAAAGCCTTCTTTGATCGAAACCAAAAATGCTTTAAATTGCATATTAAAACATATCTAGGTATTATAAATGATAAAGAATGCTAATATAGATAAAAAATCGATATTTTTTTTAAAAAAGCCTTCTTTGATCGAAACTAAAAATGCTTTAAATTGCATATTAAAACATATCTAGGTATTATAAATGATAAAGAATGCTAATATAGATATAAAATCGATATTTTTTCTACCTGTCAACAGGTGACGACCTTAGACAGATCAGACCTGTGAACAAGCAACGGCCTGGGACAGGCAGAACCTTTGACAAGTCAGACCTGTGACAGGTACCTGTCGTCGCAACCTTGTTGAAAATGTCACACATGATCAGCACCAATACAAGCAAATATAAAGGAATAAAAGGCACAATTTTAAATATTTTTCATTTTGTCTTTATTTTTTTTCTTTAAATATAAATAAAATTATATAAATTTAGAAGCGTATCTTAATTCACATATAATGGAATCCCAAACAGATATATATGGCTGACAAATGACTTGCTATTCAAATCACATCAACAAACATTCTGTTAACATCTTTGCTAGCAAATTCCTACCCTAAATATCTCATCGCAGTAAATTGCTAGACAGTCATCACTTGTCAACAAATTTCTAAATCACCTATCAGCACCTATCTATATACTAAATTTATCTTTTTATATCCTGAACATTCAAAAACACAATTTTGTATAAAAACTACTGGACCTATATATTTTTTTCTGGAGTCAAGTGATAATGTCGCTATCTATAGCTATTCAAATTTACTGGGACTACAAATTATCAGTCTGGGAATACAAAGATCTGTTTTTAAGGTTTACTACTGTTTAATCCAAGATAGTTTTAGTCGAAATTAAGCTGTTGGGAGCCTTTCGCTTATTACGTTACAGAAAAATTATTTTTATACCTCCCTCCCCCTTTATCGTTACAATTTTTTATTATGATCAGTTCCAAAATCTCCTCTTTAAAAAGTGAACGTAATAAAAGAACGGCACCTTGATGGACTATGAATATAATTAATGATACCTCTTAAAATATATCAGTGTTATTATGGATGTAAATAAAAATATTCACAGTTGCTTAAAATCGAGAAATTTCTCAAAAGATTAATTTGTTAGATTAAATATTTGATTGATGTTGCACGTTAGCTTTAAAGGAGTTCTTCTTAAACACAAAAGTGTTTAATTTCGATTCGAAAAAAAAAAAAAATAATAATGTTATTAGCAGAGAATTAAATTTCTTGATATAATTAATTAAAATCAGATTTCTTTAGTGGAAAGAAGTGGAAATGTGAGTGAGTTGTGGAGGGTCTGTCTCTTAAGAGAATCGTTCGTAATTCGGTTTATTTATTCGAGATTATTTACTTTTGACTTTTGTTGCACTTGATGTGGTTGGTCTCATAAAACTTGAAGGCCTTGCTGATGGGCTTGTGCGACTCATACTATTTGAGCTATTGGTTTTTGTGCTTGCTGCCGAGGATGCAGGAGAAATCTTGCTACGATTACTCTGATTTTCTCTAAAGCTAGTACTGACTGAGGATGAAATTTTAGATGGAGTTGGGGGCTTTTTGATAGCTGGTCCTATACTCGATCCACTGGAACTACTTCTACTGGCTGGAACTCTACTTATTGTCTTGGAAGATTTATTAGCAGATGAAGGATTGGGTGGAAGAAGTAAAGATCTTTTTGAAGTATTAGCTGCTGATGATGGAACAGATGGCTTCGTTGGCATTTTCTTAACAGTATTTGTTGAAACTGCGCTATTTAATGATGAACGTGAACTTCTCAAGCTTGCTCTCGAATTGCTTCTCTCTACATCCAACCTTTTATTTGCTATTGATGAGATAGTAGGTTTTGGTAATTGGTTCTGCTGCTCTGGCTTACGCAATGAATTTGTTCTTCGTGGAGTAGACGAAGCACTTCTGGTTCCCGTTGGCATTGCCGTGGTTCTTAAAGATCTACTTCTTTCTAGAGATTGCTGATTTCTCGCCAGGAGTGTTTGTAACTGACTTGATGGCTTAAGAGCTCGACGCTTTGTCGGTGAAGCATTTGCTGCATTTACAGAACTAGTATTGTCATCAGGTGAATTTTCTTTCTTTGATTTTGCTTCTTCGTTACAAGACGATGTTGTTAATGATGGAGTATCAGACACTAAGCTCTGAGTTTCTTCAAAGCCTTCATCGTTTAGTTCATGTGACGTTAATTTATTCGATGCAGCATTACGGAAGCCATCCCTTATATTCCATTCACGTTCTGGTGTCGGTGATTTCAAGCTTCTAATGGCTTCACGAACATCTTCCTGACTTATTCTGCTAATACTCTTTCCAATTTTTCCTATTCTTGTAACTACATCCTTATTTACCTTATTTTTTGCTTCTTTAGTACTGTTATTATCATTTGAAACTAGCTCAGTTTTGGTTAACGTTGTTTTACAATTATTACTAATTCTAATATTGTCTTTTGACGATGCATGACTATCTATTGGATTTTCTATTGAGAAACTGGCTTCACTTGTTGAATCTGGCGATGTTGTTGATGGATTTGTATTTCCTTCTGTTGCACTACTTAAATCTATTGGACGTTTGAATCTCCTTGTTCTACGAGCTGATGAGAATCTATCAAACTGACCATCACCTAAGAATAATTCCTGATCCATTTTCTGTTTTTCACTTCCTTCATTATTACTTTCTTTTGAGTTACTGTTTCCGCTATTATGATGACTTAAATGGAGATGCTTCCTTGTTACTGGAGGTGTTTCGACATTATCAGAATCGATTTCAATTTTATTATTTGTTTCATTTATATATGGACGTCTGATTCTTTTTGGAATATTTGGTTGATTATCAGAAACCAATGGATCGGAATCTGGACGGATATAAATCGAACTGTTATGTTTAGCATGTTGCGCTGGTTGATTTTCATCAATTGGGGGACGTATGTAAATTGTTTGCTTATTAATCTCATCACTGTTTTGTGAATCTGGTATTTTATTGGTACTGGCTGATGATTTTTCTACTGGCGATTGTTCATTAGATTTTCTCTTATCTTCTTCAACTATTGAATGTAAAGGTGAATTGCTATCTTGAGAACTTTGCCGTCGAATATTTTTTGCATCTGCATCAGTACTCTCAGTAGAACTTGTAGCATTTTGTGGCGGCTTTCTCCAAATATTTTTATCTCTAGTATGAGCTTGCACATCTGTAGTGACGAAAAATTATTAGCGATAAATTCAAAAAAAAAGTTTTAAAAATCTTACAAGTCATTCCTGCTAAAGCTTCAATAGTTCCAACAATGTCTGCTTTTTCAAGTGAAGTAGATGGCTTCCATTCAGGATATACACGCCTATAAGATTCCAAAGGCACATTAGGCACTGCAGAGTTTGCATTTGTTGCATTTGGTGATTGTATCTGAGAAGGTGAATTATGAGATTTTTCCTCGGGTAACGTATCGAGCTTGTTTCCTTTTTCGCTTTCTATAAATTAAGAAATCAAAAGTTACGACCTACGTAGCATTTAAATGGTAGCATATTTTATACCTGTATCGGTTTCAAGCGATCGCCTGTTGCTTGTAACTCTTCCCCTTTTCTTACGATATTCATCGTTTTGCTTTTCGTCTTGCTCGTTTGCTTGTAGCCAATTTTCTATCTTTTGTCTCCATTCCCTCGAAATCCTATTCAAATTATGATAGAGTTATTAAATGAGTAATTGATTAGATCATTAGACTTTACCTGGGTTTAGGATCATCTTCGTGTTCTACAATAGGCTTATTTTCAGTGACGGGAGATGGAGAAGCCGGTCGTTCACGATCAGATCCAAAATCTACATTTAATAAATCAGGCCTTTGCTTTCCAGCAGAACCTGATCTTGCTCTTCGTGCCCACGACCTATCTAAACTACCATAACCTGAGGCTGATTTTCTTTCTCTAGTTGTTCCATCGTGTCCCGAAGATCTTAAAAAATCCATTAGACTTCCTTCATCTTCCTCTGATAAGACTCGACTACGTCTTCTTCTCAAACTTCCATTTGGAGTAATATCAGGTGACATACCTTCATCTCGAAATCCATCATATGTGTTATTCTGATTATTAAATGAACCCATTCGTCTACGACTCATAGCAGGACTGAAGCGTATGTCATAAGATATAGTTGGAGGATCCATAAGAAAACTATTCTCTGAATCGGATACAGTTGATCCATTTTGAATGTATTGCTTGCGTTTATTTGCAAGTTGTTCCTCCCTTTGCTTTCTACGTACATTAGCTTGTTCTTCTTGAATTCGACGTTTCTCATTCTCCTTGACAGCTGTCTTGAACTTTTCACAAAAATGATAAAATATTTTAAAGCACTCCTCAATTTTAAATTGATTTGAATCTTCACAAAAGAACTCTGCAAGTTGAACGCGAGTCGATTCCAATTCCTTCATTGCACGATGCAACATTGACAGTTCATTTTCAGCAGCCTTTTTAGATAATGAATCGAGGAATTTAATTTAATGAAATAATAAGTCAGTCATTTAATTTCATTTACCTTAATGAAGTCTTCCATTTGCAATCTGATATCATCTTCTGTCGATGGAAGCTCAATTTGCTTTTTAATGGTTTTTAAGCGTTTATCCAACGTAATTATTTCATTATTTATTTGTTCAATTGTCGTCCTATAAATTAAATATTGATAAGATAAGTAAAACAAAAAAATAATAAATAAAAAAATATAAAACGTAAATTCACCCGTACTTTGAAGCATTTTCCAAGCTAGACATGTCGTCAGCGAAAATGAGTAAATCTTTATTTTTTTTCTCAGCTTGCAGAGCAACAAAATGAATTAGATTCATTCCAGGTTTATTAGCGCGTATATCGGTTAACTTTTGTAATGATGATAATTTAACACCAGCTGCATTTCCGGCATATCCACCCGCATTTAAAAAATTACCAGCTACCACAACCATATACAAAACTTCCTGTAAAGCTTTATTTGTCATTAAATCTAAAGGGGAAAGTAATTAAGTATTTAATTATAGATATATCAGTGTTCCTAATTAAATGACTGTAAATTACCTTCACCCGCATACAACATTGAGTTGATATTTGGTTCTAGATAACTTAGATTTGCAGTAAATTCTTCTTTCAATAACATGCATTCAATTCTCAATTTGTAACTGCAAAATAATTACGAAATTAATAAAAAAAGTTCAATGACATGACTCAAAAAGGAGGAACTTACTTAGGCACATGTATCAATTGGAGTAAAAACTTTTCAGCATTTCCCAATCGTTCCTTATCACCTTCGAAATTTTTCAACATTTCTAATTCATCAAATTCAGGCAGAATCTTCAAGAGTCCCCGGAGCTTCTCCAATCCTATTTGATCATGTTCTCCGTCTCGAATCATTCGTGTGATTTCAAGATTAGTGCTTCTAAATTGCTTCAAAAATATATTTACATTAAGGCTTCTCTTCCCGTCAAGAAGCGTTATCTGAAGGTGAATTAAAAGAAAAATGTCAAATTTGCAGGAAGTTATGGATTAGAGTCAAGTGACTTACCTCATTGTCTCTTCTAGAGCGACGTTCAAGCGTATCGTTCCCTGGTTCTCTTCCTAGTTTTGGTGATCCTTGGGTAATTTGTTGACAAAATAGCCCTTCCATCTCATCCCAATTCATTTCCGACATTGGACTATTTTGATGATTATCCGCAACAATCGACCATATATTGTTCTTCCCAATGACTTTGTTGGGAGGAATTTTATTCCAATTTATTGTTTTCATTTTCGCACGCGGCGTGGGAGTCTCTTGTTGCGGTAAAGGTTTCAGTACTTCAGAATTAATTTCTGGTGTTTTTGGTCTACATGACTTATCATTTACTGTTAGATTATTCGGAGGTGGTAAACAGGGCGGATTAGGAATTTTCGGAATGGGTGGTGGAGGGGGTGGTACATTATGCTGCTGTGATATTGGAACTGTTGATGATAAAGTTAAGAAGATTTTTAGTGTTTGTGAATTAAATTTTTTGAAGCAAAATAAATAAGTATTAAAATTTATAAGTTTATAATTACCTTGGGGATCACAAGAGCCTTGGAGCTGTAATAAAGGCGGCAATGGAGGTGCAGGGGGTGGTACTCCTGATTGATTCGTACTCAGTGTTACAGGAGATTGAATCGAATGTGGTAAAGATAATTTCCTTGGACTAGCCACGTCACTTCGACAATGAGGACAAGAAAATTTTTGTGCTCTTAAAATCTTTTCTGAATCTGCTTTATCTTCTATTAAAGTCGTACGATGAACTAATATTTCCAATGTATCCCAAATCGTATCACTTATTGGCTCTTTTGAATCAATTCTTAATAAATGTTGAAGAATATTCAAAAATGGAATCTCATGAGGTGTATCCGCAACCTTGAAAATAAATCATGGAAACAAACGAATGAATGTCAGCATAAACTCAATACAATCTGTATGAATGTTTTCAATTGTAACTGACCTGCCGCAAGATTGCGTAAAAGACATCAAGATGTGAATTTAAATTTATCCCATCTGATCCTTGCAAACTTTGTGATTCGTCGCATTCTCTCTGTTCGTCAAACACGTCTAATTGCACACTTAAGTCAGGAATGTTACTTGCTATACGCCTATATCATTGTTATAAAAAAATAAACATATTATTATGCTGGTGATTATGTGCATGAAAAACTGTTTAAAGACTTTAATATAAAATAATAATAAACTACAATGGCAATTATGAGCGTTTTACCAAGTAAGAAAATTTTTATCGACTGTAGCTGATTCTTTGTAATTTTCTCTGAACACCAAATTTTTACACTTAAATTGTCGAAAAAAATAATTGATTAATCTATTTTGTGAATTTCTCAATGCTATACAAAAATGATTGATGGACAACAACTCGAAGTCTTTATAATAGCTGAACAAGTCAAATAGGCTGTATAAAAATACACTTTTAATTAACTTCTTTAAAGGGAATTTCAATTCCAAAATCTTTTCTCATAAAATGATTTTTTTTTTAAGGACGAATATAAAGTATTGATTTTTGCACATATGATATATATATTTATATATTCTCACAAGTAACTTTTCACATTCTCTAAGTAATTTTTCAACATCTTATACATCAAATAACTAATTTATCATCAACAAATATCTCCAGACTTTTTAGTTCTTCATATATAATTTATTTACTTATTTTATTAATTCTTTAGGATCACAAAATAAAATTCTTTCTGAAAGAATACCAAAAATAATAACAAACCACGTGCAGGATGTATGCGCACGCAAGCCGTTGTAGGAAAAAATTACAACAAATTACAAGTTGAGCTTACAAAAATGTAACGACTGGCCGGCTATACTGTTTTATGGAATAAATACACTTTTATTCCTGGAAATATTCAGCTTAGACGTCAGTCATATGATTTTGTGTGCTCTATAAATATGCGTATTTTCAATATGTTTGTATTTCACAATAATAATTCAATTATGGTGTGCAGCAATTAGCATCTAGGCAACCAAAAATTATTTCTTTATTTAGATCAAGGTGCACGTAACTGAACTTGAATAATTTTTATGGAATAATAGTATTAGAAATTGCAGAGGAAAGCTTTGTTCTATCGCATGTTTAATTCTCTTTTAACTGGATATATGATATCACTTCAGTCCATTCTGTGTCATCATAATATCAAAAGTATATACATAGTCTTATCAGAAATTGATGATTTCATTAGGAAGAAACGGATCGAACTGTTTTGTGCTAAAGCTTCATTAATAGCTTCTGTATTGCAAATCTGACTTTTAAAGTATATTAACAATACATGTATAATAATAAGGATTGACACAAATCTCACAGTAGATATGGCTCTAAGGTGATGTCTAGAGTAGACAAGTCTGATCATGGGATTCGAAGATCCTCTCTTTTGAGCATCTAGGATCGATTCATATCAAACCCCGACCTGATTTACATTAGTTTACACATAAGACACTCTAAATTCACATTACAGACACTCGCAAAAAATTATGAGTTTTAATTCTGGTCTATTTTTTAATCACTTTTACAATAACAATTCATAAAGCACTTCTTCATTTGAGAAATCCCCAAAAAGCGTGACACCATTTTTCAAACAAATTTTTTATCAACAAAAACAAACAGGAAAGTCCAAAGTAATCACTCACTCAAATTTGGAACTCTTCTTAATGAGTATGTACATTTCAGTTGTGTCTTGGCTGAAGTACTTTTTGGAACTGAATCACTATCAATTTTGCTAGTAGCGGAATATTGTATGTGATATCGTTCCTATGTTTCCTGTTATCTCTAGCGACCTCGTGAAGGCCGCAAAATAAATGTTTTCTTTTCTGATAGCTGTTGATAAGATCAAGGCGTACATATTGTGAACTACGGTCAATGTTATTTCTTTCTCCAACACTCAATTTGATATTTCTTTTTTTGGAATATAAACAGATATTCTGTGAATTGATGTATGCTTTATTTCAAGTGGGAATGTGTAGGTTTTTTTCCACTTCAAGCGATAAGCTTTGTAACGATCTATTTAATATGAATCATACTAGTATGACGACTCATTGACAAGAAAATTCTTGGAGATCGCTGTGCCATAAATGACTTCTTTATGACTTTTTGCTAAATCATCGCGTTAGTTGATTTACTACCTAATATTGACATTAATACAACTTAATTTGCTGCAATGATTTGTTTTTGGTACATTCTGACTCTAATTTTTATAATTTTCTAGTGCTCTACTCATTTTTCTTTATCTTAAGTGCGTTTATAGTGCCACAGCATGATGTCTACGACCACCAAGAAATTTAATTTAATATTCTATTGATTCACGCTCAAATACTAATGTTCTGTCGAACTTTCACACCTGACGTCCATAAAATTTGGTTCCATCTCTATTGAATTCTAGCAGATGATCATTATATATATGTTCTCCAGCCTTATTGTTTACACTCAAACAATGACTCATATTCAATCAATGAAATTGAAATTTGACGCCTAGTTAGTCATTCAAGTTCTAGATTTTGTGCCCATTTTTAGACAAAATCTCAGAGTTTGCTAAGAATATATTAAGCACAGATTTGTTGTTTTTGGTATCCTATCTTGAAATCTCGGAGATGTATGTCATGGTGCTAGATGAAGCTTTTAAAGTAAATCTATGACAATTATTGTTTTTTTCCCAAATTTCTGGATATTAATCCGAACATACAAAGAGCATGCTCAGAAAAGTGAGCATATAAGTGAGTCTACTCAAAAATTATACTCATGCAAGCTCATTCAACTGATTATGCTCAGGAATTCATTACGAATGTACTCAATTTATTTTTTTGCAAAAATTTATAAGCTCACGTGAGTGCATTCAACGAGTGTACTCATGAGAATATTAAGAACATACTTATGTGAATATACTCGTATGAGTGCACTTACTGAACATGCGTATGGGAATATTAAGAACATACTCATGGGTATTTACTCTTATAAATTATCCTAAACATACTCATGAGCATAAAATGATTATAATTATATCTATATGAAATTTTAAAAAATGTCGACCAACTTGAAATCAAACTTAGAATATATTTTTATGATAGTCGACATTTTTTAAAAAATTGTTAACCAACTTAAAAGCAAATGTTGAATATTTTAGATATGTAATTCAAAAATGTACGAAACTTTTTACAATTTTAAGTTTTTTGAAATAAATGTCAAGAGTTTCTCAAGGAATTAATTTAAAAATTACTTTGCTTTTAAAAAACTATAAGAATTAAGCACGATCAAAATCTTTTGGCTTTCATGGAACTAATATTTGAATTCATAAAATATTTTCAAAAATGTCGACTTGCATAAAAATGTATTCTTTGCTCGATTTTAAGTTGGTCGACATTTTTGAAAATGTCGACTTACATAAAAATGTGTTCTAAGTTTAATTTTAAGTTGGTCGACATTTTTCATAATATGTGCTCACGATCGTGATCTGATCAACTCAAATATTTCATAAAAATATAGTTCAATTAAGCAGCGTATCAAACTTCAAAGAACTTAGTTTGCCTGTAATAATATAATAATTTAAGTATGTGTTTTGCCATATAAAAATTATTATATATTTACAGAAAATTGCTCCGAGGAAAAGTGTGAGGTGACAGAAGTTAAGCAACGCAAAAGGTTTTTTTTACAAGGATGGGTGACCGGTTTTTAAAACTTCCTTCTTATGTATTTGAGATAAAATGTTAATAATAATTTCTAGCTCTTCCAAAATTATTCACAGAATTATCCTTATAAAACTCAAATTTAACTTAATTAATTTTCTTGAATTTTGTGACTTTAACTGATTGCACTCATGAGTGTGCTCAGATGAGCATATACTCATTAAAAAAACTCACTAAGCATATATCTTTTGAGTATTTTCATGAGTATATACTCTTTGAGAATGTTCATAAGTATATTCAATAAAAAATGTTTGATTAAAAAAATGTTACGTGTGGCATGTTGTCTTCTCCTTTGAGTATGCTCATGAGTTTACTCAGTGAGCTTAATACATGTCACATAGCAGGGGCGTAGCCAGAAAATTTTTAAGGGGGGGGCCCATCTTCGAAAATTGAAAAAACCGTTATTTTGTATCCTTAAATCTATATTCATTCTTCATAAGTTTAAATATTTAATTCATTATTCATACATTAAATTTAATTTTCCGTGCTCATTTTGACATTTCTTTCGTCACTTCCTCTACATTAACTGGTTCTTCTCTATAAATACTTAATAAAACAATTATCAGATTTTCGTAGGGGGGGGCCCGGGCCCCCTATGGCCCCCCCCTGGCTACGCCCCTGTCACATAGGAATGTGCTCACTGAGCATACTCAAAAAGGTACCGTGATCGCATCACTTTAATGTATGAAATGAGCAAATTCTCACAAAAGTTTGCAAGCTCACAAATAATGTGCTCTGAGTATACTCATTGTATGTTCGGATAAGAATCTAAGCCCGATTCGATTTTACTTAATTGTTTAATCCAACATCAACTGATGTTACTTATTCAAGCATCTAAGCCTTAATTTAATTATCAATTGAAGTTTTTGGTAAAGATTGGTAAAACACATATTTAAAATGCTATGGGACCGTTCACTTATGACGTCCAGGAGGGGGGTCAGCAAGAAAAGAACAATAGAAATTCCTGAAAATCCATTGTTCTTTTTTGAAAAATGACCATTAATTTAGGACGTCATAATTGAACGGCCCCTATCGCAAAAAAGATATTTGTAGATTTAGATAAGATTCATTGAACTTACCTTAAATTATTCAATACTGGTAATATGCTTAAGCCTATAATAATGAAAGAGATAATAGACATTAAATTCACATGCTTAATATGATTAGTTTAACACATTCATGTCAAAATGATTTTGTCAGTAAATTAACAAATGTGTTAAGCTTAATTATTCAACTTATAGCTCTTTTTAGCAATTGAAAGAAAATCAGTTTGTAAAGCATAACAAACAGTATCGCGTGCGGATAATCGCGTCTCATTAAGTGAAACTAATTGAATAATATGGATAATATGCACGAATTGCTCACCTATAAACTCATTTCTTATACGTATTCTATCTTGCAGACTTTTTGATGAAATAATGACGCAGTTGACAAATGACAAGAGAGTCACTTTATACTCGAGATTTGAACTTTTGTCGAGCTCATTTACAACAACCCTAAGTCGGTATCTTTCATCTTTAATATTCTGTGAAAAATAAGACATAGGTAAGTAATAAAAAACATTTGCATGAGGAAGTGAGGTAATGGGTGAAAATTAACTCTTACCTTATAATTTTCTAATGTTTCTATGGCACGATTGTAACCTGAGCGAGAATAGGCACATAATGCTGATAGTAATTCAAAAACTTGTTTTTTGACAATTTCATTGTTTGTATCCAAAGCAGCCGCTAATTTGGAAACATAGTCACTATTTTCTACTATATAATCTAATCCTATACGTGAATCCATATCATTTGTATCTTAAAAGCTCAACTTCCTGATCACGTTTCTTACACACTCGCTGTTGTCGTCTACTTTGATTCAATTCAAGTCTGAAATGTAAGAAACAATAGAATATTGTTCAAATTTTTATTTTATTATGAATAGAAGTAAATTGTGGTAAATTATCACGAAAATGTAGATGTAGCAAACGGCGTGTTTGATTTAACTGCTCAACATGTTGATAAAGTTTTATTGATTCTTAACGAATTAAAATAAATCTCATTAAACATCATTTACAGTCCATTATACGATATTATCTTTCAATTTTTTGATTACCCATTAAAATCTTTATGCTTTGAAAAATATTTCTTTAGACACTTTATAGCACAAAAAATAAAATATTTGTAGTTTGCAATAAAAAGTTCGCGATATCCTTTATGGCTTTTTCATAATTTTTTATTTGTAGGTTTTTTATCTATTAATCTTCTTAAATCTCATGAGAAAATCTGTTGATTTAAGCAATTCCTTTAAATTAGAGTACTTTAATAAATTAAGATATCCGTAGCACTAAGCCTTGGATCAGAATTAAAAATTAATTTAAAGATAAATTTTATGGCCATTGGTCATTTTATGGTTAGAACAAGAAGTAATTCAACAGATCAGATAACACTTTAGTTCCAATAAAAGAGTTGCTAAAATGTTAAGAAGTCTAGTCGAACAATTTGGAGACAATACCACACCTTGATTAATTTATGACTGCAAAACAAGTCGCGAAACATTTCACCGGAAATTCCTAGAATTTCACAATGCTATTTTTATTTCAGATCTTTTCATGCTTGACTTTCTGTTATTGTCAATGATTTTTGCAGGCAGGAGGCTTTTACTCAATATCATGACAAATAAAGGAATTTGCTTTTTAAGGTCACTTTTTGAATTCTTTTAAAATTTGTTCCGATATGATGTTCAATATTTGATTATATTGAAACAAAAATCATAAATCCAAATAATTCAATAAGTGATTGTCCCTTCCTTAAAGAAACAGATGTTTTACATTAATTTGATTTTAATGAACGTTGGGATAGGCAAATTACCACCAATTATAGCTCTATTCAGAACAATTCTTTCAATACATTGAATCAGATTCTTAATTGAAATTGCAAGAACTAGCATGAAGAAAATGGAAATTTCGAACAAGCTTTTAAACCAGGAATTAGAAAGAATTCTTTAAATTCTTCAATTTTACATGATCTTAAATAACAACACAATTTAAAGAATATTTAAATATTAGTCTGAAAATGCTTTAAAATGCTTCCTTATAAAGTTTGAAAAATAAAAAGACATTTGTACAGCACTAAAAGACAGTGACAAAACGAATAATTCCTCAATTATTCAGACACAAAAAACACGCTTAAAGTGTCAATGCATACTGAGATTAAAAAGCAAATTAAGGCAGCAATAAAAATTATGGATATTAAAATATGAGAATTGTTCAAATTCCATATATAAATTTCATTAAATTCCTTATAAATTGAGCTGCATAATTAATTTTGGGAGTATAAATGAATCCAAGAATAGAAAATATTTGATTTCCTCAAAAATATAATCCACAAAAAGCGTAAAGTGAAAAAGTTGATGCCACTTAATTTTTATAGCCACAGTATGCGATTTCAAGAAATATTCAATTTGACTAAAAACCAACTCATAAATGTCGACTTTTATAGTGCCATCCATTCAATGCTTAATCGATTATCCAATCAATTCATGATAATTAATTCTATAAAATGATTTTCATTGGAAAAGTTTAAGCTGCTGTCTTATTCACATGCCACTTCCTTTTGTTCGCGAATAAGCAAAATGGGAAAAACATCGTCGAGGAATTGATAATTTAAATGAGACAAATTTGTAAGTAAGTGTAATTCCGTGATAATTTAGTCATTTTTGCATTATTCAGTTGACTTTCTATGGAATTCGTTTTATGTAAATATAAGGAATGAAAAAAAAAAATCAGCAGAGAATAAAAAGCTTCACAATAATAAATATACGACGTTAAAGAAGTAATCTCATTAATACAACGACTTTAAGGTCATTACTTCCAAATTGAGTGATGAAAACTTCTGTCATTTATTTATTGTATTGTTCAGTCATGGCACACAAGAAACTACGCTTTGGTCATTCGTCTATGAATAATCTTCTTTACTTACTATTTTATTATTATTATTATTATATTTCAAACACACATCCATCCATGAGCCATAATTTTCAATTTCATGAATGCTGCTTTTTTGACGGAGTTGAATCAGACATTTGGCGTGGTTTGTAAGACATTTTTCATTCATTTGTGCAAGGCATAATTTGAAGGTCAATGTAAGCATACAACAAACACGTTTTTGTCTCTCTTTCTCATTCACGACACATTACTTACTTACAAGTAACACCAATTCACTCCACAATTCGCAATAATTCACAATTAATTTTAGAAATACCATTCCCTTCTTGCTATGCGATAAAAACATGTGTAATTGAACTTGCCACGTATTTTTAGAATGTTTAGGTCTGATGCATTTTTTTGTGTAAGCTAAAGTAAATACCTAATACCAGTTTCGTTGACTAAATCGCTACTTTGCACACATTAAAGGAATGTAAAGCATTCTCTCCTTTTTTTTTGATTCCAATTAAAAATAAAATAAGATATTCTTGGCTGCTGCTTGCTGCTGTTGGATGTATGCGTCATTTATTTAAATAACGCCTACAAATTTCGATACTTCTTTGTAGATTCTTAATGCTAAATGACATAGAATCATCAACAACAGAGTTGATCAGAGTTTTTAGTCAATTATCAATTGTAAAGGTCCACAACGCCTACACATGATTTTAGGTGTAATTTTGTTAACGGAAAAATGAACTCATTTTTCGCTCAAGATGTGAGGCTTTAGAAATTAATATGCAAATTTTTGAGATGCTTTGACTTTTAATAAACTGGAAGTTTTTTTTCTCGTTCAGGTGTCTGACTCTCAAAATTTATCAGTTAATCCTCACGAATGACTAATAATTTGATCGTGGAGCAGCAAAGTCATCGTTCATGTAGATCAACATTAGAGATTAGAAAATTGAACCACTCACTCAGCCGTTAAATTAGATTTGACTCTTAAACACGAAAATTTTAGCCATTTCTAACCGAAAAATTGACATTTTGGCTACTAAGTTGAGTGCCATATGTCCAAAATTTATCAAAATTAAAACAGGTGCTGCAGAAATGAAACGTCTCTCATTCATTCAATTATTAGAATTCTAACACACGAACAAGCAGCGTAAAAGCTGAATGAAAAACACACATGCTTAATATTTTTAACGTTTTACTATATATCGTGACTTATAACGACCTTGTGTCGGATTATTTCGCTATTTCAACAATTTCCTCGCTTTGCAACATTTGTTATCTCAACATTTATGTGTATTTAACTGCTGTTCCTTAGAAAGTGTTAGAACAGAAATTTCACAATCATACCTAATGTGATTATTTAAATCTTTTATTCATTGCTATAAACATTTCTTAAGAGTTCTTAACGATCTATAAGAAAAGCAATAAATAACAATCAATTTTCAATGACTTTGTTTCTTTCAAATTTGTCTTAAATGAATTGAGTAATTTCATTTAAATTTTGTTCGAAATCGATCATCGTTCAGACTTCTCAAGTTCTTAAATAGTCTGTGAATTTTGTTCGCAGATTACGTCTTTCTAATACTTTAAGTTTAAAGTTTGGCATTACGAAGCATAATATGAAACTTTGGTTTTAGAACATACTTCATTGTTAAGGTTTGAGATCCTTATTCTCCTGCTTTGTTACATTATCTTTGAGAAACTCAAAAATCAATACTCCCTTACTTCATAAGTGCTGGATATCATATGTAAACGAACCCCAACCTCTTAAACGATTAGCCTCATCAATTAATTTTTTATGTTTTTCTTAACACATGGAAATCATTTGATTATGCATGTTATTACTATCTAGCTAGGGTGCCAACACTTTGATTGCTTTGAATATCCTTTTTGAAATCTGATCTCCAAGCCTATTAAATCTTATCATCTATGAAACAAGCTGATAATTTTGATCAAGATAAACTACTTGGCACCTTAAACTAAAATGACTATCGAATCTTTACTTTTGTCATGGCAGCATTTGAATTTGATACTTTTGAAATTAGTGGCTTTGACCAATATTTATTGAGAAAATCTTTGAGTCTTATGAAAAACTGGAAAATAGCTCAAGTCTTGCAAAACTTAAGTTAAAACTTGTAATGCTACAATTTATGACACTATCCATTTATTATCCACTACAAGTTATATTAGGATGTTCATTCTATTGATTAATCCTTTCAAGCAAAAATATAATTTGAAGACAGGTTTCAAGTGAGTGTTTGCTGGATTCTTTAGAATTTTATAGCGGTTTTATCATGCTATGGACACGTCGAAAAATCCGTTATTTTTTGCTTTGAATTTCAAAAAACCGTTTAATTTCCATGAATATTTCTTGCAAACACTGGCAAAACCAAGGCTTGGGCAAACGATTCTTATTCTTAGCTTCATGTTTAGCTAAATTTAGCTAAAATCACCCAAGAAGAATACTAGAAATTAAATATTAATGCTCAAAATCTTAAAATTGACAAACTTTTAACGGTTTTAAAATATTCAAACACTAGGTCGACTAAATTCAAACATGTCGAAAATATTCGACTCTGAAATGTCCGTAGCATGGGTTTTATGTTGATAATATTTTTAAATTCAGAGTTGGCAAAATGTTCATCGAAACCAAGATATATAGATGGGCTCATACAGAGTATACTTGACCATACTCGACCATACTATTTTTTGTAAATTTTTAAAATTTTCTATTTTCAAGTTTTCATTTAAATATCGACAGATGCAACAACATTTGACTTAAGTCAGTTACTTTAAATTATAGCAAAGCATTTGCAATACTCCTGTATCAACAAAACTTAACAGAAAGTTGAAAATTTTGCAAAACAAAAATTGAAAATTTTCTTTTATAGTGTTAGTGTTTTTAGAAAATTCAAATTTTTGACGTTTAAAAACTGCGATATTTTTGTATGAGCACATCTATATATCTTGATCGAAACTATCAAATCAAAAAATTTTAAATTCTTGTAGAACTTCATAATTTATCAATAAGTAGATTCTTGTCAATTCTAAGTTCTTTCACTTTTAAGTATGTAAATCAGTATAAATATCGGTTATTTTGGAGATCTTCGTTGCGTCGATATAAACACGATCAATGTTCATTCATTTAATTCACGTGTTTCTTCCAGCCACTTCATCAATAACTTCAATCACAGACAAATGTAAATTTGTAATCAAATATCAAATGTGTAACATCATGTTTCGAAATCAAAAAAAAAAATATAAATAAAGGAACCCAAATTGAAATTTACCAAATCAATCTTAATAAATTTTTGATTTAATTAATAACCAAAAACAAAGTGTCAGCACTACTGACATAGAGTTTAAAAAGAAGAAATATAAACTAATGTAAGGCAAAGATAATGAATGAATGAATTCATTGATTGATAAATTAATACCCCCAAAAAAGCATGTTCGAAGCAGATGACGAGTAAATAGTTGTTGACTGACTTTTAATTGAATGTTTTTAACAGAATCATTTTGTGTCACATTATCCCCAAGTTTATTTTAAACAAATATTATAAAGAAAAGAACGAAATTAACGATTTCCTGTGCCTTCATTGAAAAATAATGATTCATAAATGCTCAGAACGTGGACACGCATGATAAATGTAGCTGCTTGAAAAGAACAAGTAAGTTTTGGATCTTTAAAAATGAAATTGAAAAGTTTTCATATTTTTAATTTTCATGGATCTATTTCAAGTTTATTCAACAAAATTGCATCGAGTAGCCTTTAAAAAATGTGAAGATGAATTTGGGTAAGAAGGAAAAAGATATAATTGAACTATTGGTATGAAACTACTGCTACAAATTATTGTTAAGCAGTTGCTTAACCTTTAAACGATTAAATGAACAAAAGCTTTGAGTGAATAAGGAAAGAAAGAAAAAAAGAGGTTGCTTAAACTTGAGCTTTGCAAAGTGTTGTTATGACCAAATTTGTAATATTTTAAGGTCATCAGTACAAACCTAGTTGACTTGAACGCATACATATGCGCCACTTTATAACTTTTATGTTTTAATACATTTACAACTAAAATTTAAAAAACTTGATAAAAATTTATATTTACGCTTTCCTCAACACCTATCAAGTGTTCTACAAGAACGAATGGCAAGGCTTATGGTAGACATCTCATTAGCATTAATTTAGTGAAATATAAAATCATTTCAAAAAAATATAAAAGAAGGCTTCCATTTATTTTAATTAAGAGAGGCTAGTTCTCTTTAATGGATGATTCGACGAAAGTTGTAATTCAGATTTATAAACTCAAAAAATAGAGAGATCAAAAGTTGACTAATTTATGTAAATTCCGAACTAAATTGATTTGATTGCTTTCTATCCAGATTATCTATTCTTCGTAATCATTGATTTGTGTCTAATAATTAAATTAAGGTATTTTTTGCTGATATAATCAGTTTTAAGCTGTTAAAATAAATCTTTCCTGAGCAGCACATTCACTTAAATAGGTGACGTCTTTTTTGTCGACTGTCGACTCAGAATCAAAGGGGTTTAGAAGGGGTCTAGAGGTAAACACTATCTACCATAAAACATATCCATTAATAAAGTCACTAATGAAAAACGCTATAGTCTTTGTTCATACATTAGCATGTACTTATATTTGTACACTTGATCAAAATTCACTTTATATCTGTATCCACATTTCCTGAAACTGCAAAACAAAAAAAAAAAACTGTGAAGGAGGAAAGTGATATATTTTTTATATGAAATAAAATCGAAATTTCCGATCATTTCAGTGATGCAGTCGTAATAAATAAAGTTATTATTCGACTCACTTGGTGTAAAAGTAAGTCCAACAACATTTGATATCAATTTCATCAATTCATAACTAGCAAAAAAAAGTTATTTGCCGTTGTTGAACCCCATGTGATGCGAAACTTTCTTCTTTCCTTTTTAACATACGCCCTTACACTCCAAATTTATAACGGTTAATAAAATGTGAATCCGAAAAATGTTTCATTTTTTGACAATCAACCTAATATACATATCGAATGATTTTTTTTTGTTTAACTCTCAGAACGTCAATAAAACGTTGCGAATGTAATTTCATCCTATAAACATAACTTGTATATATGCTTACACACATTACAAGTTGAATGAACTTTTGTTTTTTGCAATCATAAGAATTGTACATCAATTGAGAATCATTTAGATGTTGCGTCTTTATCCTCTACGTCCTCCTCTGTCAAAGATTCAGCTCCCCCCTCAGTGATATGCATCATAAGTGAACGACCCCAAAAGAAGCATAACAATAATATGATTTAAATAATCGGAAATCCGTCATTCGTGATTAGAATAAATTGATACTAAATTTCGAAACACTTTTTTTTTATGTGTCTTAACGGTTTTTGTCTATCAAACTTTGATATGAAGTGTTAATATTCAGGCAGAGTATACAACTCTTAAAGATACAAATGGAAGAAACCAAATCCATAATATTACCTAATTAAAATAATTATTTTGATTTGATGAAATGGAAATAATGCTTATGGACATAAGGCAGTCTTAGCAAATGCAAATATATTTCATATCGAAGTGCCGTTTGATGACATGAGTGACTAATTGTAATTTGAAATATGAGGAAAATATGCCTTCGAGACAAAAATAATATTAAAGTATATACTTTATTACGAGGTGAAACAGCATTATCTTTTGGGAGATTTATGTACATTCATCGAAAAGGTCAATAAAGTACGAAAAATAAAATTTTTATATGAGAAAAACTATCAATAAAGCTAAAATTGAATTTCTTTTTTACTTTGCAAAGATTATTAGTTAAAGATTGAGGCAATCACGAAAATTAGCTGTTGTATGTTATGATGCACATTAGAGATATTATTGCTATTCATTTAAAATGCATATTACTTAACGCGTGGTCTAGTTTTGTCATTACTTCATGAAAACTCTTGTCACATTTCTCACTGTTGGGCTTGCAAATCGACTTTACTGATATTTTGATTGATTTTGGAAAGATCCAGAAACGTTGCAAATTTCTTAAGAAGATTAATTTTATGGCATCGCCTATTATAAAGATTTATTTATTTCAGACATTTTGCATGATTTCATTGACAAATAAGGCCACTTGATCAAGTTTTATATCCATGAAATATCAAGTTTATAAAGTGTTTTATAGAATCGGAATTATCGACTATAAATGAAGTTAAATCTTAACGGATTTCAAAAATTAGAAAAGCTGTTAAATTTTAAAATCTTTTAATCAATCGGAATGCGTTCGTGGTCATTTGCTACTTTGCGACTTTGAAATGTTAATTTTTTTTTACAAAAAAAAAGAAACATGCTTGCAATGACAAATTACTTAAATAGAGATACGTAGGAAAAAAATATACTTACATTTAGATCACAGTGATATTTTATCTCAAAAACCTGGTCTGTTTCAATAATCTTTGATATGTTTGAATATTAATAAATTTCTTTTCTTCTAAATTTCTTAGTAGGATTTCTCACTTTTCAGAGTAATTATAATTTATCATGCTTCTGTTTTTGTTTCCATCTTTTTCGCTGTTTCTTGACACAACAATCAACTCAATTTAAATATTTTTAATGTATTTTTTCATTTATAAATTGATTTTTCATCGTTTTCATCCAGCAATAAAGACTGTGGGCTTATTGCATTTTTATTCAATATTTAAAAGAATTCAACTGCTTTGTGTCATTTGATTTTATTTAATAATTTTATTTTACACCCATTACACTTCCAGAGAGCACTAAAAATAGCAGAGTTGTCATCGAGCTGTCATGGCTAGATTATATTGATGCCTAAAAAATTATGTCTTTGGTCAGTAAATGACTGATTAAGGCATTGATATTTTAGACATTACACAGATGGCAACTCTGAGACCAAGAGGAACAAAAATTATTGCTTTTTAATGAAATGATTATTTTTTTCACATATTTTTAACACAATTTTATAGCAACAAATGCAGAAAATAATTTAAGCGCATTGCCTTATTCAGGAACACAAATTAATAATTATAGGGATTCAAATAAATCATCCACACGTAATCCTTTCTGCAACTTTGGATTATTTTTTTTATGAGATATAAAATATTCACAATTTAAGAGAGATTCAGATTCGATACAGACAATAAAATTTCATTCCTTTTGCAGCAACAGCAGATTTAAACAACAATTTAAAAATTTATATGCCGAATAAGTATTAAAAGACACACACGCTAGTTAACAGTTTGAAGTCTAAAATCAAACTAAAACTCTTTTCCTCGTTGCTCGCTGGTGCTGTGTCTTTCTGTGTATCTTTGTTCATTCATTTACTGTAGTTGTTGTCACACTTGTGAATGTATTTTGTTCACAACATCCTACTTTGTAATAAAATTCTCGGTTTTTTTTTCTTCTTTTAATATTAAATTTAATTTTGAATTTTGTTCAATCGTACTACTCAATTTAATTAAATGTCCAAGACACTTACTGATTAGGATTTTTTTTTTTTTGGATAAACTTCGCACGCAAATGTTGCAAGACTTCTTTGGCATTTTATTAAGTATTTAAATATATTTAATTTTATTATGCAGTTACTGCACAATTTAATTTAAAATTGATTTGTAACCAGCATGTGTTGTTGCACTTAATACTTCATCTATACTAAACTAATCGGCCTTGAAAACATTTCTATACATGGAAAGTATCGCGCTGCATTGAGAGAGAAAAAAAATATAAAGAAAAAGAAATAAAAAAAAAATACATCGAAGAGTCGAGTGGAGCCTCTTCCAATGAATATTTTAAATTTGTTAAGTTGCAGTCAGTCAGAGTCAGTAGGCATGTACAAAATAAAAACAAATAACTTCATGAAATGTAAAGGGACATGGCAAAAATAAATGTGTACAGCACACACTGTACTGAGCATTAAAGCGACAAATTTTTTCAACATTTCAATATTAAGTCACTTCTCAAGGATTATGAATAATTTTTTTTTTTCTTGAATACTACCTATGCAGATTCGAAACGATTAATTTTGTGATTTTTATTCCTTTTATGGAAGTTGTAAGTGAGTTGAGTCAAGGAAATTATAAGTTTGTGTTGGTTAGAAATACCAAAAGATAAGAAAATTACATGACATTGAACTTTTATTGATTGGAACTAAAAAATACATCACATCATTCTTTCACTCATAGCTTCTCGAGAATGGACAAAAGTTCACGTTCTCTATCCGCTCGCCTTAATATCTCGATGAAATCATCAAGACGTTCAGGATTTTGAAAGAAACTTTCCAAGTTGAAAATTGTACCTTTAGACTCATTCTGAGAACTTAGTCGATGATCAGTCAATCGATCCTGATTGAAATTATATGTACGAATTTTCTCATTTCTATTTGCATGACCAACTTGACTTTTTCTTGTTTTAAGGTACTTGTCGAAAGTCTCTTTGATCTGTCTATCCACTAAAATCTCTCTCAATTTCCTCATTGCTATTTCACGATTTTTAATCTGTGAACGATCTTCTTGACACTCGACTTGGATCGATGATGGTAAATGAGTAATTCTTACAGCACTTTCAGTAGTGTTCACATGCTGACCTCCAGCACCTTTAAGGTAGAAGGGATAAAAAAGGGTTTTTTTAAAATAATTTTTTACAGCTTTTTTGATCAAGTGCTTCAAAGTTTCTGTGGAAGTCATGTTCATCTTATAAACCGTTGAACAGGGAATTAAGTAAGGCATGTTCTTTAACGATGAAGCACTCGATCTCAAAAACTGTTTTTTAGTAAATCCTATAATTATTTAATAGCTTCTATAGATTAATTTGGAGTTTTATGATTTCATTATATTTTTTTAAGAATGCATCAGGAAAATGATAAACTTCTGCCGTATGTTTCAAAAATTGAAAGTGCTTCGATTCCAGCATCAATCTTATCGATGTGAAGTTCTTGAAATTTATATAGAAGCTTTATTACTTCATAAGTGCCTTATGCCATCCCACTATGGGGCAAAATTGAAAAAAAAACGGACTTTCACTTCGAAAAAGGCAATGATTCGAATTACGTTCTCAAGTGGATTTTTTCTTGTAGAGGACATAAAAATAGACTTCTATGCCAAATTTCAGGTCATTTGGTGCTATTTTTGCGAATCTGTGGCTGTTTGAAGTTGAAAAAGGGTGAAAAATCTGGTTTTATCATGTCACGTTAAAACGTGTAAATTTCCGAAATGGTTTGAGCTGGTTAGAGATATTGAAAAAAGGTTTTCAGTTCCTAAAAGTGTTATATAAGAGCTTTATTTTAATGTATATCAAAGTTTACGAATTTGATGTTTTGGTACCGGCAGGGGGAAATTTACTCAGCTTAAAATTTTTACACCTGTTCTACTCATAATTTGTTTTTAATTCTTTTTACTTTTAAGCGCATTTTTGAAACTTGTTTCTAAAAGGTAGCTTAATATCTCACTATGTCTGTTCGTTCGGGCGGAGAAAAACTATTTAACTAGACATCGAAGAGAGTTCTAGTTTGTTTTATTAACACAGGTCCATTGTTTTATTTTCGGGAAACGCATTTAAAAGTCTTGAAACAGTGTTTTTGTACTATAATTAATGATTTTTATATTTCACATGAAAGAACACGTGATGAGAGCGTTTAGAAATTCAAATTTTTATTTCTACCGTTGAAAAATTTTGAATCTCAAAAAACTGTTAAATTACCAAGCCTTTTTATATGAAAATTTTTTTTGTAACAGACTGTTATTTATGCTATAATTAATGATTTTACTGCAACTTTTGGCAAGATACTTTCAAATGCACCGTTACAAAATTTGAACTTCAGAAAACCGGTAAATGATAAACAATTTATATAGGAGAATGAAAGATATTAAATTGATAAATGTACTATAATTAATGATTTTTATATTCACACCGTTTTCACGTGTGAATCTATTGGTTTTGTTCAGATTGAAAAATCAGTTTTTCGCATTTTGTGAGAAAACAAAGCAAAATTGGTTATAAAAGGCTACAGAAGAAAAGTTTGTGCCTGAAATTTTACATCATTTTCAAAAAACAGATTTCAAATTGGTTGTGGCATTGCTGAGAAAATCGCAAAATACGTACGCAAAGTTGGTACTTTAGACGAAAAAAAATATTAAATGTGAATTCTTTGTGTGAAGTTTTCAAAAATTCATGTGAAGAATTGCCTTAAAGAAAAAAATTTAAAATAAGTTAAATAAGTTTCAAATAATTTTCAAAGATTATAAGTCCAGAAAGTGAGCTGAAGTGGCTCGGTGGCGGAATGGTTTAGTACTTCGGTGCCTAATTATTGCAATACCGACACAGCGATCATGGGTTCGAGACTGGGTATGGGAAATTTTTCACTTGTTCTTTTTCGAATCATATGTACTGGAAATGAGGCTCACAGCCTTCCTTTGTAGGCTACAGACAGAAATGTCATCAAAGGAGTGGTTCGGATCCCACTATAAATTGTAGGTCTAGGTTTGAGTGCAGTGGTTTGGCGCATCCTCACTCGTTAAACTCTCATTAGCTGCGAATCGCCCTAGCGCACCTCTGGATCACAATTGATCTGAATAGGTAAAGGTTTTTTTTTTTTTTTATAAGTCCAGAAAAATGTATCTGGACTTATGATCGCACTGTGAGATTATAAGTAAAATTTATAAATTTTCTGGAATTATAAACCACACGTAAGGTTTATTAGTCCAGATATAAAATGTACCTGGACTTAAAAACCTCTCGTGCAGTTAATAATTCCAGCTATATTTGTATCTGGACTTATAAACTGCACGTGAGGTTTTTAAGTCCAAGTGCAATTTGTATCTGGACTTATAAACCTTTAGTCACTTTTATTTTCTGGACTTTTAATTTTCTGTGAAAGATTTTTGTATCTGGACTTATAATCTCTGGACTTACATATAACCCAGCATCTTAAACAACTATAAATAACTTGGAAACTATTTAATTAATTAAATGAAATTTTTTCACAAGTTTATGCACGAGGGGCTTTGAACTTTTTCTAGATATATTTTAAAATGCAATTTAAAGCATTTTTGGTTTCGATCATAGCAGGCTATTTTCAAAAAAAAAACCGATTTTATATCTACATTAGCATTCTTTATCATTTATAATACCTAGATATGTTTTAAAATGCAATTTAAAGCATTTTTTGTTTCGATCATAGTAGGCAATTTTCAAAAATAATCGATTTTAAATCTATATTAGCATTCTTTGTCATTTATAATACCTAGATATGTTTTAAAATGCAATTCAAAGCATTTTTGGTTTCGATCATAGTAGGCTATTTTCAAAAAAAATATCGATTTTATATCTACATTAGCATGCTTTATCATTTATAATACCTAGATATGTTTAAAATGCAATTTAAAGCATTTTTGGTTTCGATCATAGGAGGCTATTTTCAAAAAATATAACGATTTTATATCTACATTAGCATTCTTTATCATTTATAATACCTAGATATGTTTTAAAATGCAATTTAAAGCATTTTTGGTGTCGATCATAGTAGGCAATTTTCAAAAAATATCGATTTTAAATCTACATTAGCATGCTTTATCATTTATAATACCTAGATATGTTTTAATATGCAATTTAAAGCATTTTTGATTTCGATCATAGTAGGCTATTTTCAAAAATAATATCGTTTTTTTATATATATATTTTAGCATTCATTATCATTTATAATCTCTAGATATGTTTTAAAATGCAATTTAAAGCATTTTTGGTGTCGATCATAGTAGACTATTTTCAAAAAATATATCGATTTTATATCTACATTAGCATTCTTTATCATTTATAATACCTAGATATGTTTTAAAATGCAATTTAAAGCATTTTTGATTTCGATCATAGTAGGCTATTTTCAAAAATAATATCGTTTTTTTATATATATATTTTAGCATTCTTTATCATTTATAATACCCAAATATGTTTTAAAATGCAATTTAAAGCATTTTTGGTTTTGATCATAGTAGGCTTTTTTCATAAAAATTTCAATTTTATATCTATATTAGCATTCTTTATCATTTATAATACCCAAATATGTTTTAAAATGCTATTTAAAGCATTTTTGGTTTTGATCATAGTAGGCTATTTTCAAAGAAAATATCGATTTTATATCAATATTAGCATTCTTTATCATTTATAATACCTAGATATATTTTAAAATGCAATTTAAAGCATTTTTGGTGTCGATCATAGTAGGCAATTTTCAAAAAATATCGATTTTAAATCTATATTAGCATTCTTCATCATTTATAATACCTAGATATGTTTTAAAATGCAATTTAAAGCATTTTTGGTGTCGATCATAGTAGGCAATTTTCAAAAAATATCGATTTTAAATCTACATTAGCATGCTTTATCATTTATAATACCTAGATATGTTTTAAAATGCAATTCAAAGCATTTTTGATTTCGATCATAGTAGGCTATTTTCAAAAAAAATATCGAGTTTATATCTATATTAGCATTTTTTGTCATTTATAATACCTAGATATGTTTTAAAATGTAATTCAAAGCATTTTTGGTTTCGATCATAGTAGGCTATTTTCAAAAAAAATATCGATTTTATATCTACATTAGCATGCTTTATCATTTATAATACCTAGATATGTTTTAAAATGCAATTCAAAGCATTTTTGATTTCGATCATAGTAGGCTATTTTCAAAAAATATATCGAGTTTATATCTATATTAGCATTCTTTGTCATTTATAATACCTAGTTATGTTTTAAAATGCAATTTAAAGCATTTTTGGTGTCGATCATAGTAGGCAATTTTCAAAAAATATCGATTTTAAATCTACATTAGCATGCTTTATCATTTATAATACCTAGATATGTTTTAAAATGCAATTCAAAGCATTTTTGATTTCGATCATAGTAGGCTATTTTCAAAAAATATATCGAGTTTATATCTATATTAGCATTCTTTGTCATTTATAATACCTAGATATGTTTTAAAATGCAATTTTAAGCATTTTTGATTTCGATCATAGTAGGCTATTTTCAAAAATAATATCGTTTTTTTATATATATATTTTAGCATTCATTATCATTTATAATACCCAAATATGTTTTAAAATGCAATTTAAAGCATTTTTGGTTTTGATCATAGTAGGCTTTTTTCATAAAAATTTCAATTTTATATCTATATTAGCATTCTTTATCATTTATAATACCCAAATATGTTTTAAAATGCTATTTAAAGCATTTTTGGTTTTGATCATAGTAGGCTATTTTCAAAGAAAATATCGATTTTATATCAATATTAGCATTCTTTATCATTTATAATACCTAGATATATTTTAAAATGCAATTTAAAGCATTTTTGGTGTCGATCATAGTAGGCAATTTTCAAAAAATATCGATTTTAAATCTATATTAGCATTCTTCATCATTTATAATACCTAGATATGTTTTAAAATGCAATTTAAAGCATTTTTGGTGTAGATCATAGTAGGCAATTTTCAAAAAAATATCGATTTTAAATCTACATTAGCATTTTTTATCATTTATAATACCTAAATATGTTTTAAAATGCAATTTAAAGCATTTTTGGTTTTGATCATAGTAGGCTATTTTCAAAAAAAATATCGATTTTATATCTATATTAGCATTCTTTATCATTTATAATACCTAGATATGTTTTAAAATGCAATTTAAAGCATTTTTGGTTTCGATCATAGTAGGCTATTTTCAAAAATAATATCGATTTTATATATATATATATGTATAGAGTATTATTGGTTTGAGTGATGAAAAAAACATACAAGTCGTCAGATATCAAAAGTACCCTATATAACGACAAATTTTGAACTTTTTGAAAAAATTTCTTCACTGGTTGTCTTTAAATATTGTTTTTCATTGAAAAATACCAAAAAACTTATTTGTAGTTATTGTTTTGTTTTATTTATAAGAAATTTTCGTTTTTGACAAAATATTTGTCGATTTACTCAAATCAACTTTTCTCACAACGGTGCAAACATTATTTTAATGTTTATACAGTTATGAAAACTAGAAATCAGTAGCTATTTAATGGTGTGGTTTTTGACTGGTTTAGCGGTTGACAGAAAAAAGTTGAGCCTGCACAAGAATATTTTTCTTAGGATTTTTATACACTTTCAACTACACCGGTACCCCTGTGAAAGATTTTGTTTTTTTATTTACATGTAGAATTGATCTTTACAAAGAAAGATCTGTGTCAGAATTTTTCTGAGCCAGACAACTTGCAAGTTGATCGAAAAAGTGAAAAGTTTGTCAAAAATTCAGCGTATATGCTTATGGGAAAAATAGTTTTGTCTGTACTTCATGTAATTTTTAAAATGCTATTGTGCTTCACCTACTTATCCGTTTGTCTTCAAGGTACATGTTAGAGCTTTCTTATGAATATCCACATGATATCCTTTTGATGTATTTTGGTTCCTAAAAGTTGAAAAAAGAGCGAAAAAACTAAGTTTTTTGTCATTTTTTGGACCTCATGACTATATAAGGCTTTCTGAATTTTTTTTTTTTGATTGTAGTATATTGTAGATTTCATTTATATCTACAATCATCACATACATAATCTACATATTTTATGTAGTTTGAGCAGTGAAAATTAACTTTGAAGTCAAAAATTTGCATATTTTTTGCTTTATTCTCAATCAATAATTTGTAGAGTTTAGTATGTTCTATCAATAATTGCAATAAGAAAGTAGGATACCTGGTGAGGTATCTCAAAATTCAAAATGAATTTTCACATACCAGTCTTAATGTAAGGAACTGAAATTTTCAGGTTTTATTCAAAAAGCAATGTTCTTAACATCCACAACAAAAGTTTATAATTAAGCTACTTTAACTAGTTTAAATCAAAACATATCTACAATTTTCATATAGCTTATTTAAAAAGCTTTCCAATAGTTTATAATAAGTCATATAAAGATGTAATTTCTAGTAAATATTTTTGACAAGCTTTTCACTTTTTCGATCAACGTGACTTGCCAGAATGCAACACTGCTCAAAACATACTAGAGTTCCTCGATTTAAATATTTGTTTTGTTTCAAAGCTCAAAAAACCAAAACCATTAAAACAATGATAATTTTTACAATATATTTTGCATAATGGTTTTACAAAATGGTGTTTATAGAAATTGGTGCGAACTGTAAATGCAGGTGAATGCATGAAGATTTCACAAATCTTTATCCTTGGAAATAAGCAAAAATTTTGTTTTTTAACATAGGTAGGAAAAAAATTCTGTTCAAATCGACAACAAAGAAATCCTAATTGTGCAAGAACTACCAGGGATTTGTTGAATTCTATAAAAACGGTCTCCAAATGTTACTAGCATCAAGTTTGGCAATCATATGATTATTGATCGTTCCAACATAGACGAAGAAAATTCACGAATCACACCATAGTTCATGATTATCACATAGGAAATGTAGTAGCATAAATGACCAAATGCTTTACAGTTTACACTTTGTCAAATCTTGATCAATGTTTCGAACTGGTCTTATTTTCCCATACTGACTAGTTTGAGCCTATGATAAACTTTTCATACTTTAATCGATGTTTGGAATGTGCATGTTAATGTTCAGTTTGTTTAAATTAGCTCTTTTGAATTCTGTTGGGTTGCAGCACAATTCTATGAATAAAGCTGCTGTAAAATGACGCGCAAAATTATCAGGTAAAACAAGAATGCAATAAAATCATCAAAAACTTGTAAACTATTCTATAGGCTTACTCAGAGCTGGAATTCGACTCGACTTGACCGTTTACGTACCTGATGCTCGCTTTGTATCAATTTTAAGGTCCTTGTCATTTATTTCCACTGAATGTCTATGTGTAATTGGTATACATGCTAATGTTACAGTGGATGTATGAATTCTGTAAAGTGATTCATGACAGACAGCTTTTACATGCACATCAACTGTTTGACGTTTAGAATAAGTCGAGACTCACCTTCCTTTTGATTCCGTTTTAGGTATTCGTTGAACTCGATGAACTCCAATTTCATATCTTAAATGATCCCATACGAAATGACCTTTTACTGTTGCCTTGTAATGCCTTAAATACACTCCATCGCTTCTGTCTGTATCAACAGAATCCAGTTCCCAGTTTTTGTAGTTAAAATAATTATTGTACATTGTACACAATTCGTCGGCAAAGAGCATTGCCTCTTTACCTCCCACGCCAGCAGATATTTCAAATATACAGTCACTGTTTCCTGATATCCTCTCACTATCTTTTGACTGCTCATATTCGTAGATTTCGTTAAAAATTTTGTCAATTATTTCGCTCTTTTCATTTTCAAGTTTAATTTTTTCCTCGTTCATTAATGTCATCATTTCCTCGTCTACCTTATTCTCTGGACTTGTCTCTTTCTCTATTTCAGCAATACTATTTGATACAAAATTGTAGTCATTCATAAGATTATTAAATATTTTACTGCCTTCATCGTCATTTTCATTTTTATTAATTTGACTAATATAAGTGTTGATTTTATCAAAATACAGCTTCTTTATATTGTCTGAGTAGTAATTTCTCCTATACAAACGATTCACTATCACTGGAAGCTTCAAAAGTCTCTTAAAGATCATTTTAAAGTGCGTGCTGGATTAATGTTTTCTATTATTTTTGTAAACATGCAGTGCTGCTAAACGTTTCGAAATTGTCTTCGAATTCTTGGTTTTTTAATCGACTCTTTACTCTTACTTAGAGCTGTAATATGCTCGGATGTAAGTAAATATGCATATTAAGCTATTGATAATGATATAATTGATGATTTTAAGGAAAATTCGTTGTCATGTAAAATTAACGGTTTTAAATAATTCAAAAAGATTCGTAATGTTTTTCTAAAATAAATTTCTTGAATTTTCTCGAAAAACAACTTTTATACTTAAATTAATAGGAATTACAGTAAAACAACATTATTAATTAGTTGAAGCACATCTAGCAAGTATGGTTGACTATTCAAAGTGGAAAAATATTGAAGTATCGGATGATGAAGACGGTATTTATGAAATTTTAATAATTTTGAAAATTTATGTTCGGCAAAAGATCCAGTGTAACTACCTGTTTGACTATAGACTCCTTATATCATTACTGGATCTTGTAATTATCAGATTAGATTTGTATTTAATTAATAATATGTTACAGAAACTCATCCAAACATCGATACTCCGTCTTTATTCAGATGGAGGCATCAAGCTCGAGTTGAAAGAATGGAGCAATTGGATCAAGAGAAAAAGATACTGGAAAATTCGATTAAGGAAGCTGAAAAAAAGAAAAAGATCGTACAAGAAAAGCTTAAAAATGCATCTGATAATTCAATGAGTGAATTAAAGAAGGAAATTGACAAAATTGATAAAGATATAAAGGCATTAGAAAATCAAAAGAAAGAGTTTAAGAAAAAAGAGGAATTAACACCGTGGAATGTCGATACACTTTCACAGCCAAAGTTCTCAAAAACTGTTATTAACAAAAAGGTAGAAGAAAAAAATTACGAGGACATGACAGACGAGGAAAAAGAGGCACACATGAAAAAGTTTATTAAAGAAAACGAAAGTCTTATTAAGCAGTACGGAATGCTTCAAAAATTCGATGACTCAAAAAAATTCTTAATGCAACATAATTTACTCGTTCACGAAGATACTGCAAACTATTTAGTCATTTGGTGCATTAATCTAGAGATGGAAGAGAAACGTGAATTAATGCAACATGTTGCTCATCAATGTATTTGCATGCAGTATATGCTTGAACTATCAAAACAGCTTAAAATTGATCCAAGAGCTTGCATTGCTCCATTCTTTGAGAGAATACAGACAGCTGACATCGAATATCGTCGTCAATTTGAGGATGAACGTAATGCATTTATCCAAAGAATCATAAATAGAGCTAAAGAAAAAATCGCTCAGGCTTTAAAGGAACAAGAGGAAGAAGAAGAAAGAGAAAGGAAGGAACGCTTAGGTCCAGGCGGCCTCGATCCAGCAGAAGTTTTTGAGACATTGCCAAAGGTTTTTTCATAAATTAATTTATATCGTTGAATCTATTACTTATGTCTAAAATTAATTCACAGGAGCTACAAGATTGCTTCGAAAAGCGAGACACGGAAATGTTAAAGGAAGCCATCATGAAGATGCCAGAAGAGGAAGCAAAATATCACATGAAACGATGTGTAGATAGTGGTCTTTGGGTTCCTGAAGGTGGCACAAAAGAAGAACCTGCTTATCAGGAAGTAGGCAGCGTCAGTGAACAAAAAGCTGATGATTTAGACTTGGATTAAATAAATTAAACTCTCTTTTACTTCATTCGATACACGTTTTATTAACTGCTTTCGTGAATAACATGATTTTCAATTGATAGATTACAATCCAAGCGATTTAAAATATATAAATTGATGTAAAAAAGAAAAGATTACAAAACATCTCTCTGCTGTTGTTATTGATGAAGTAACTGAATGTTTATTGAATATTTCTGCTAAATTCAGTCTGATCTTAATCTTCCAAGAAAAAGTATTGACCAGCGCGCTTTTGTTCAACATCCTGCGAAAATTAAATATTTTATAATAAATTATAAAGCTTGAAAAATAATCAAGAATAAAAAATGATCATGTAAAAAAAAAGTTATTACCTTAACGGATCTATCCTTGTTGATTCTCGGTCTAAAATTGTTTGGATCACGACGGAATGTAATTCCTAGGAGTTGAAGGAACTTGTTCATTCCATTAAGCAGAGCTTCTGGTGTGTGAGCTGTCGTGTCTACAGATGGTGATCCCTCAAAAACAATCACACGATCTGCTAAATATGTAGCCATAATAAAATCGTGCTCGACCACAAATCCAGTTTTTTTCGAATGTAAAATATATCTGCAAAAAAAGGACAATTAAGGACCATTTCGATGATTGTTCAAAACACCTAAAGTTTTTTACCTCTAAACATTTCAAAGTTATAAAACCTAACATTTGTATATAGGTGTTAAAAACTGCACGTGCAGTTTTTTACTTCTAATGATTTTTCCATTAGAAGTAAAAAACTACACGTGTAGTTTATAACTTCTATATACATTTATATATAGAGATTATAAACTGCATGTGCAGTTTTAGAAGATTAGAAGATCATTAATTTTAGTGCAATTAGCAAATAATTACAATGAATGCTTATATAGAAAGGCTTTGTTATTTACAGCCAAAAAATGATTTGAAATTTTCCCGCTAAAAGTTGCACTTCAAAAACAATAACTATAGTATAATTAACAGAGTTTGAAAATAAAATGAAAATTGCTCTATTTTGAAAATAAATCAAAATGAAAATTATCAAAATTGCCAATTTTGATCAAAGCAATTTTGCAATTTTGTCAATTTCAGAAAATTGCAATTTTGGAAATTGTTTATTTTCCAAAATTGCAATTTAAGTATAGTATCTTTAATTTAAAATAAACTTAAAGGAACAACGCATCAAACACGCAGGAATTAGCAAGTATTAAGTTAAAAACGAATATCAACATCCAGGAAATAAACCGTATCTTTTGTTTTTCTGAAGAAAAAATTCATTTAAAAAGAAGAAAATTTTCATACAAAATTATTCATCAAATATTTATGACGTCACAAAAATAAAAATTGATAATTTCCAAAATTGCAATTTTCTGAAATTGACAAAATTGCAAAATTGCTTTGATCAAAATTGGCAATTTTCATAATTTTCATTTTGATTTATTTTCAAAATAGAGCAATTTTCATTTTATTTTCAAACTCTGATAATTAAATAATTTCTTCCAATGAATTTCCATATATAAAAAGTTTATCATTTAACGATTATTTGAGATTCAAATTTTCTAACGATCAGTAAGTTTTTGAAAGCTTCCCGCCAAAAGAAATACAAAAAATCATTGATTATAGTAGGGGCTGTTCACTTATTACGTAACGCGAAAAAATGACTTCTTAGACCCCCCCCCCCTCGTAACAAAATTTGTATGGAAAAAAAATTTCCTTGTTTGAACCGTAACAAAATCTTAGACCCCCCCCCCCTAAAAGCGTTACGTAATAAGTGAATGGCCCCGTATATTTATCAATTTAATATCTTTCATTCTCCTATATAAATTGTTTATCATTTAACGGTTTTCTGAAGTTCAAATTTTGTAACGGTTGTATGCATTTGAAAGTATCTTGCCAAAAATTACAGTAGAAGCATTAATTATAGTATAAATAACAGTCTGTTGCAAAAAAAAATTTCATATAAAAAGGCTTGGTAATTTAATGGTTTTTTGAGATTCAAAATTTTTCAACGGTAGAAATAAATTCGAATTTCTAAACGCTCTCATCACGTGTTTTTTCATGTGAAATATAAAAATCATTAATTATAGTACAAAAACACTGTTTCAAGACTTTTAAATGCGTTTCCCGAAAATAAAACAATGGACCTGAGCTAATAAAACAAACTAGAACTCTCTACGATGTCTAGTTAAAAAGTTTTTCTCCGCCCGAACGAACAGACAAAGTGAGATTTTAAGCTATACTAATGTATATAGAGATTAAAAACTCGAATTACAGAAAATTAATCCTCGGATTTAACTTTAAGCTTTTTGCTTGATTAACCAATTTTGATCATTTAAACGGTTTTGAGTAGTAATTTCAATCACGGGATCCCGAAAACCTATTTTCCAATATCCCGGGATTAGAAAAGCTTCAATCTTAAGTTAAAAATAGATTTTATGATCATTCGAATGCATCTCGAATGCGATAAAATCTATTATTTGAAATAAAAATTAAAGTTCTTGATATTTTATAAAACAAAAGTTTTTACAAAAGAATAATCAAATTTTTACGTTAAATTTTAAATCATTTTTGATTTGAAAGGTTAAAAGATAATCTTTATGAAAATTTACAAAAGCTTCAATTGTAAAGTTAAAAAGTTCAGACAAGAGAACAAAAGGAAATATTGATACATTTGGAAAAACTTTGTCTTTCTGGCTTAGTTTTTAATTCAAAAATTTTTTTAATGACTAATACACCTGATTGGAATTGAAATCTCTTATTTTGAACACAAACGCAATTTTATACCGTAGTTTCTGAACTGAATCTAATACCGGGATTGAAATTTTGAGCCGGTATTGAAATCCCTAGTTTTGAGTATGTTTTTTACAAGACAAATAATATAAATTCTTCTTTTTTTCTTTAAGTTTAAGTTTATGAATTTTAAGCTGTGGTTATTTTAGTCAAACGTTATTTCAATTCCTTTTTATTACGTTACAAGCCAGTTGTTTATACGATGAAAAAAGTGAAAAAAAGGCTTAATAAGGGATAGTGGCTTGTTAAAAAATTGCAACCAACAAGAAAAAACAATAATTTTCATTAAAATCTTAAAATTTTCAACTCAAAACCACCTTGAAACTATTCTAGCTACTGGGGGTCCTCGATTTTGAGTAGATTCTATTTGAGTAGATTCGATTTGAAGAGAAAAATTATTACCCACCAAAATATTCGATTCGAGTAGATTTCTTCCTGTTTTCTTCGATTTGAATTGCTTACAAAACAAATTTTTTTGATAAAAACATTTCAGAAAATATTTTTAAAACATAAATTTTACTGCAATAAGCGTAAACTTATCATATTGATAGAAAAATCAATACTAAAGTTACAAAATTAAAGTAAAAATTTAAAAAATCGATATAAAATTAACGGTTTTAAAAAGTTCAAATTCAAAAACCTTACAAATTGTTCAGTGAAATAACATTTGCAAGGTTCTCATATTTTTGTTTTGTTTCAAAAACATATTTTTTGTGAATTTCTGTTTAAAAACAATATGAATATGCGTTGAAAAAAATCAAGTTATCTAAAACACATAGGAAAAGTTAAGCAACGAGGTAAAATGTGCAAAAAATTATCAAAATTTTCATTGTTTTGATATATTTTTTGGACTCTTGAACAAAACTTGTAATTTTGTATGGATTCTTTGCCTCGATTTGAATAGATTCGATTTGAATAGAATTTTTTGAAACAAAACTCTTTAAGCATTGCTGAATTTGCTTGAATTTTGAAACAAATGCTATGCCATCGTAAAGGATGATTTAAAATGAATTTTATTTATCATTCAAAGTTGCGGAACTGACCATATTCAGTGCCCAAAAGTTCAAAAATCTTTATTTTCTCAATTTTGGGATCTGATTCCATTTTCAAACAAATTTTTTGAAAAATTTTCACTTGTGACTTCACAAATTGAGATTAAAAATCTCAATTGAGATTGAGAAGTGAGAAAAAAAATCTCACGAGATTTGAAAACTCGCGAGATTTCAAATCAAGTTTTCTGAGAAAATTTTTCTCACGAGTTTTTGGGTGAGATTTCGAACACTACAAATTTTATAACGAAAGAAATAAATTCGAATTTCTGATCTCACTCAACGTGTTTTTCATTCGAAATTAAAAAATCCTGTGGTCGGCAAAGAGCTTATAAAATCAGTTGAAACTTAAAAGATTTGAATTTGAATTTTTTTTATTTCAGGCGGGAAAATTTAAATTCAGGAAAAACGTTATTTGTTTTTAAGTTATATTGCTTTTAAATAAGGGGCCATTCACTTATTACGTTCGCATTTTAGGGGGGAGGAAAATTGTAACCAAATGTAACATAGGGGGGGGGGGGGGGGGGGGGTGTAAAGAAGTATGTAACGTTCTAACTGTCATCTGTCTTACAAATTCATCCAGATCTGTTTTGATAGCTAAGCAATACATAGTTTTTGTTATATATAGTAAGAAATCAATAGAAAACTGGTTTGAAAGACTTTAAAATACAATCATAATTTATGGAAATTTTCAAAAAATTATATCAATCATAAGTTTAAAAGTAAATCTCTCTAAATCTGTCATTCATATGATGATTAATATGATCCCATCATTGTGATATTTACATTCAAAGTTGATTGAATTTTCCAAAATTCGATCGGGCATCATATTTTTCTTGACATTTTTGAATTTTCTTCAAAAAAAATTGTTGCTTTATATCTCAATCCAAAAATTTATGAGTTGATACTCATAGTATCAATCAAAACATGACCTATTTAGCTATACAGTATTTTGATGTTTAAAACAAAACATTCACACGTGAAAACGGTGTGAATATAAAAAAAAACAAAAGAAATTTATCCGTCTTTTTAGAATAAAAAATTATCAAAATAAAATAAATTATGAACGTTCAGGGGGGAGGGGAGGGGGGGGGGGGTTGTGAGTTGTAACATATTGTAACAAGGGGGGAGGGGGGGTGACAAAAGTCGTTTTTTGCGTAACGTAATAAGTGAACGGCCCCTAATGTGATACTTTAATAATTTCACCCTTTTTACACGCTTTTATTTAACTCACTCTGTTATGGAGCGTCAAATCTTGCAATCGATTTTTCGACCACTTCTATTGCTCCAATCGAGCTCAAATTTTGTATACACACGTATTCCCGGTGACAATACAATATTGTAACACTTTGGAACCACAAAAATGCTTAATTATAGTACAATTTAACTAAAACTTTTTTATATGGGAAAAAATCCATTGTCAATGATATGAAATTTTGATTTGTTTAAAATATTATACTTGAAATGCTCAAAAGTCATTTATATGATTCATTATAGTTTAAGTAATATTACTAATTATTAATTTTACTATAAATTTGAAGAGCTAAAGATATTTTGGCAAGACAAAAAATTTGACAAGTAATTTTTTCATGAACATTCGTAAGTGAAAATTTGAATTTTCAAAAATACCGTTAAACACAAGTCCGTTACTAATTAATGCAAAATAACTATCAATATGCGATGTGCATTTAGCACACATATTTAGAGCATACATTTATGCTGTTTTAATTTTTTTTCAATATTTATAACACTTCACCAATTTAATTATGTTAATTATTCTATTTATTAACGGCTTGACATATTTTTGCATATCACAGGGCATATCATATAAATGACATTCATAAAATTTAAATTTGAAAAAATCCGTTATAAATACGTTACGTATAGATGTGATTTTCATCTTTATGTTAAGAATCTACATGTTACGTAGTAGGAATGGGACGGATAAACTCAAAATCTTTATTTGAGCATTTTATTTGAAGGACATTTTTAAAAGAGTTTCATGTATTTTCAGGTATGAATTAAATAATTTAAAACGAATGAAAAATTTTGACAGTCTTTACTAATTACCCATTAAAAACTGTTAATTCATAAAAAGTTGAATGAAATGGAGTAAAGCGAAGTGAAATCTAAAACTTCCTGTAATCTAAAAACTGTAACCTCCTTATTAAGTTTGATAGAGCCAGTGTTGTAATAAAACAAAAATTCCAAATTTTGGAAGTTGAATCGATTTATAGATTTGATAAAACTAAAAAGTAGAAAATAAAATACTATAAAAAAAAAACTTTTTTAAAAAAGCACGCTTTTATTTCCGATTACAGTGCACTAAAAAAGAGAAAATAATTTTTTTCTGAGAACTAAAATTTGATACAAAATTTTATCACTAAAAATAAAAGCGTGGGGCATTCTTGCATGCATCACTAAATCTTGAATTGTGACAATTAAAAATCATCCATATATGTTTACATGGCATTAGGTTTGTAAATATATTATAGAAAGTCTAGAGCTGGTTTAAATTAAACGCCCCACGCTTTTATTTTTAGTCATAAAATTTTGTATCAAATTTTAGTTCTCAGAAAAAAATTATTTTCTCTTTTTTAGTGCACTGTAATCGGAAATAAAAGCGTGCTTTTTTAAAAAAGTTTTTTTTTTATAGTATTTTTTTTTGGTCAGAAAATATTCTGATATTCTTAAAAATAGCATTTAGTGTACTTGATTCTGGGATTTCTAAAAAGAATTTTTTTTCTTCCTCATGTTTGTTTACATTTTGAAATCAGTTTAAAACAAAGAATGCACATTTATTTTGTGTTAAATATTGTTTTCTGTAAGAAAACCAAAAGATTTTCTGATTGGCTAAAATTTATAACGGATTTAGTTCTAAAAATAAGATCCGTTTGCCAACCACAGATTTGAAAGTTTCATTATAGAGTCATGGCCGTACATGCATTGGAAATTTGTTCACTTTGACCATATCGTATAGTTCTACATCTTAAAAGGTAAATTAAGTATGCACAAAAATAAAACAACATATATGTAATGAAATGTAAATCAATAGTTTGAAGTTGTCTAGACGCTTAGAAAAGTGAAAACCTTTGGTAAAAGTTCAAAATTTTGCATTCAGTACAAGTGCATATTTGGTGCTAAGAACGACTAGATAGCTTAATAAAGATAAATAATGTTTCATTTACGAATTTTTGAAAACGTCAATTGATAGAATTGTCCATAATTTTAAAGATAAAATTGTTATTAGTCTTGTCAATAACATACTCAAAACCGTTTAAATGATCAAAATTGGTTAATCCAGCAAAAAGCTTAAAGTTAAATCCGAGGATTAATTTTCTGCAATTCGAGTTTTTAATCTCTATATACATTAGTATATAGGTTTTAAAAACTGCACGTGCAGTTTTTTACTTCTAATGATTTTTTCATTAGAAATTAAAAACTGCACATGCAGTTTATAATCTCTATATATAAATGTATATAGAAGTTATAAACCACACGTGTAGTTTTTAACACCTATATACTAATGTATATAGAGATTAAAAACTCCAGATGCAGAAAATTTAGGTTTTATAAATTTGAAAATGATTAGAGGTAAAAAACTTTAGGTGATTTGAACGGTCATCATCATTTCAATACAACTTGGACTTGAATCCACTGTCTGTAATTTCTTACAAAATTTTGACCCCAACTCTTCAAAACTGTATGAAAACAGTCATTCAAAAATGAAGTCAGATATGACTTTTAATATGAGGAATAGACTTAATTGACATACCTTTTGATCACTTTAGCGGCTACCAAACGTTGTTCTGAATCTAAATAGGCAGAAGGTTCGTCAACAAGATAAACAGAAGCGGGTTTTCCAAGACAAAGAACTAATGCGACACGTTGCAATTCACCACCAGACAAGTTTTGGACTTCTTGATCAATAATTTCCTCAATTTTCATTGGCTTCATAACATCAGCAATAAACTGTGGATGAATGTATGCATCCCGGATTTTATCATGAAGTAATTGTCGGACTGTTCCTTGATGTTTTGGTGAAATTTTCTGTGGTTTATATGAGACATGAAGCATTGGAAGTTTACCAGATCCTTCATCAGGTTCCAAATTGCCAGCAAGCATACGAATGAATGTCGTTTTTCCAGTTCCGTTTTCGCCAAGTAATACCAAAATTTCTGAGTCGCTGAATTGACCTTCGCACACTGTCAACGAGAAAGATCCGAGAGATTTTTTCATTTGTGGATAGTCGTAATGGCATGTTCTCTTAATTTCCTCTTCCGATGCAGATTCTGAGACCTTGAATGTCAAAGCTTCTGTACGGAAACGCATATTTTCAGTTGGAATATAACCATCCAAGAAAATGTTGATTCCTTCACGAACAGAAAATGGCATAGTAACAACTCCATAACATCCAGGAACTCCATATAAACAGCAAATAAAGTCAGACAAGTAATCTAAGACAGACAAATCGTGCTCAACAACGATAATAAATTTATCTGGATGAATAAGTGATCGAATTGCCAAAGCACAGTTTAAACGTTGTCGAACATCAAGATATGATGACGGTTCATCAAACATAAAAATGTCTCCATTCTGAATGCATACCATAGCACAAGCAAAACGCTGCAATTCTCCTCCAGACAATGCACCAATTTCACGATCCTTAATATGCAATAAATCAAGCTGCTTGCAAATTTGTTGTTGAACATCTCTCTCATCTTTCTTGTCGAGTAAAACACGAATTGTGCCTTTTACAGATTTTGGAATTTGATCAACATATTGTGGCTTAATTAAAGCTCTCAAATCGTCTTCCAATATCTTGGTAAAATAGTTTTGTAATTCATTTCCACGAAAATAAGTCAAAATTTCTGTCCAGTCCGGTGGATCATTAAAACGACCAAGATTAGGCTTCAATTTTCCAGCAAGAATTTTTAGAGCAGTTGATTTCCCGATTCCGTTCTGTCCAACTAATCCCAAAACTTCTCCAGGTCTTGGAACTGGCAATCGATGAAGCTTAAACGAATTCTTCGAGTAACGATGAGTCGTATGCTTTTCCAAATTACTTGGAACATTGATGATCGTAATGGCTTCAAATGGACATTTCTGTAACACAAATACAAAGTTTTAGGGGCACAATAATATCATATATTATATAGATGTCAAGTAATTATTACCTTCACACAAATACCGCATCCAATACACAGTTCCTCGGATAATGAGGCGATTTTTGATTCAGGAGACACTTCAATACAAAGCTTTCCCATACGAACCACTGGACATGATCTTTTGCATTCTTGTCGACATCGCTTTGGCTTACACTTGTCCGAATTTACAATAGCGATACGCGTTTGTTTATCTGTCTCGTCTCGCTCACGATTTCGAGACATCCTGATTAGAAGAGATTAGAGAGGAATAAAACTGGATCTTTAGAATTATTTTTTAAAAGAGAAAGTGCATATGTGCGGAATGTATAACCAAAAAAGTGTTAGTAAAAAATATCAACACATCATCAATCGTAAAAACATGTTAAAAACACATCTTTGATGACAATTTTTCGATTAATTGGTGTATTAATGTCTTATAAACTTGTTAAAAATGATTTGAAGTTATGCTTAATAGAAACTATCGGAATAAATTAATAAAATTCAATCAACCTTTTGAAACTCCAAGAAAAACAAAGAGTAGGGGAGAAACAACGTTTGGTAAACTTCCGTAGAAAATTTTTCGAAATTATAAATAACCGTTAATGAAGTGTATGCCATAAATTAAACTACAATTCATTGCATTGTTAATTGACTATCCTTCTCTTTTAGCCTAGTCTATCCTCTAATATCGTGAAATTGAGTCACTTGTGCTTTGTACATAATTTACATGAATCTTCCGATTCAGTGATTCTCAATCTTTTTTTTGTCCCTAGCACTTTAAGAAATAGCACGAATTTAATATAATTAATGCCATCTTCATAACATTTTGGATCAAAATAAATCGAAAATCATCTATATTTGAGTTCCCAAACTTTCTTGATTGTGTCGTTGAGCATGGTTTGAGAAGCACTGATCCAACACGACGAATTTTTCTGAGTAAATTCTTAATTAAAGCTCTATTTAAAGGAAATTAAGGGATATTATGGAGAATCAAGCGAATAACTTGGATAAGGAGAATGTGGATACGATGAACGTGGATGGTCCAAAGATATATACAGTCGAAAGTAAGTAAATAAAGGTGTTTTAAATGGTATTTGTTGTAATTTAATTTTTTGCAATATTACTTACAGTTTTGAGGATGATTAAGGAACTTCAGCAACAACATGGTAAGATCAGAACATCAAACAATGTAAAGTATGTAACTAAAGTATCATGTATTGATAGGTTTAAGGCACGGGGATTTTCAGCGTTATCGTGGTTATTGCACTAGACGAGTTAAGAGATTGAGAAAGACATTAAACCTTCCCCAAGGCGATAAAAGGCATTTTAAGAAGCGGGATGTTAATGTAACTCACTTAGAAGGAAAAACAACGAATGAGAAGTATGTCCATATTCCATTAATCTTATCGGAGCGAGCTTGGGCCTATGCAATGCAGGTAATAACTTTAATTGACATCCATTAAACTTGTTTGTGACACGTCTGAACTTACTTAATAGCTGAGACAAGAAGCAAATAGTGAGCCACGAAAGAAGTTTCATTTAGTGTCCAAACTGAAGAAGGCTTGTGTCTATTCGATGCAGTTACAGACACTTGTTAATACGGACTTTTGTGATGCTCGAACAAAATTGGAAGCAGAAGCTTATAATGCATTCATCCATGGATCTTATTATTTTGAAATGGGCCGATGGAAGGAAGCTGCTGAAAATTTAAAGAAGGCTCAAGTTGTCTATGATAATTTAGTTCAAGCATTGCCAGAAGATGAACAAATCTTGTATAAGAATAGAATTGATGAAATTGCTCCAAGCTTACGTTATTGTGCTTATAATATTGGTGAAAACATAAATATGAATGACTTGCTAGAAATGCGTGGTCAAGGAATGTTGACTGATCTCGATACTTTGGTTGCACAAACGAAAACTGAACAAACTGATGCATTCCAAAGCACAGAATGGCGTGGACGAAAAGTTACTGTGCGTCCAGCAAAAGTTCGTTTGTTCCTATTGAGCATTCAAGACTTGAACAAGTCTGTTGAAAAAGTTAAGGATTATCAAGCTAAGATTGATATTGTTGAGAATGTCTTATTGGATTGTAAGGATGCTATTTCAGCACTTAAAGATGAGATCAAAACAGATCCGAAACTACGCATCACACAAGAAGGTCAGTTATCAAGTGTTCAATTTTTATTGACTTACCTTTCATACATTCGTCTTAAATTAACACTCGAACGAAATCTTTATTTGGTTGGGCAAGCTAAGCAAAACATGGAAGAGGAAAAATCTTCAGAATCTTCCAAAAAGGTTCGCTCACAAGATATATCTCGTCTATATGAAATTATTTTACAGAATATAACAGAATTACAACAGTTGAATGGCATGGAAAATGATAAGGAATATCAGACAGAAATTGAAACTTTATCATATGGTTTCAAGGCATTCAGATGTTATTATATTGCACTTACACTGGTAAATTTAAAGAGATGGAAAGAAGCAGTTTCTTTGTATGAGCGTTCCTTAAAATATGCAAATGAAGCAATCAAACAAAAGATTAAAGAGTTTAATTTGGATAAGGATTTGAAAGACCTTTCGAAGAAAATTGAAGGATCTAAATTCTCTGCCCTTGCATATAGTGTCTTGGAAACAGACAATCAAGAAGAGTCTGTTTTATATGGAAAGATTCAGAAATCAACTAAGCCGCTCTTTGAACGACTAGATCAATATAAGGAAGACACAACATTGAATTCTAGAAATCCTAATGTCTATAAAATTACCCCTGAAATGGAATCGATTCCTTGCAAGCCATTATTCTTTGATTTGGCTCTAAACTTTGTCGAATTCCCATCATTGGAAGATAAGGTTGAAACAGCTGCAAGCAAAAAAGCTACCACTGGTTTGACAGGCTTTGTAAAAGGATTCCTTGGATTTGGAGGTGAAAAGAAGTAAAGGGTTTATTCTATTATTTTTGTTGTTATACCTCCTTTAAATTGAATAATAAAATGACATTCATTTTTCCACAAAGATCCATACTATTTTTATTGAGCAGGTCAGATATTTGCTTTGTCTATCCATTCACAATAGAATTACACTTTTAAAATCTTCTACAGTAAAAATAATAATAGACATAGAACATAAACTTTTTTTTTGAGCCATCCATTCACTAAACTATTGCCATACATACATAATACTTAATACAATGAATATAACGTAAATGCATTGGCAGTACTAAATTAGAAATCAATCAAGTCATGTCAACGAGATTGAAAAGTGTAATTAAGTAAATTGATTATTTCATTCCAAAGACAATTATTATGTGATTTAAAAACTAAGTACTATTGATAAAGGTCCTTAAATTAATTAAAAATACTTTCTAAGCTTTCAATACGTAAAAGTTGAACACAAAAGTTCTCGAAATAAAAAATGTAAAAGCTTTTTGGAATGTGATGGAATGTTGGTTGATTTTTTTTTTTGTCTGTTTTTGTTTAAAGCTTGTCTTTGGCAAGATTAACATTTTATAAAATTGCAAGGAATCCTCGAAATTGGTCAGTATATTATACATCAATAAAGATGTTATTTAAGTACCCACGCTGTTTAAACTCCTTCATTATTTCTCTTACACGTATATGATATTCTTGACTTTTCATGCCTGCCATAATTTCATCATGCTTATCGGAATCATTTAGAGAATTGAGAAGAGAGTCTATATCCTTTACATTTGCAACGAACGTTATCGCTGGCAATACCCACAGTGACATCCCCAGTCCAAAAAGTGATCGTCTTGCAATTTCCTGCTTTATACTTTCGGTTGTATACATTTCCTCAAGTTCAGCCAACTCACACGAATAACTTCCTTTCAAATGCTCACGCAATGTATCAATCAATGAATTACGATAAATGTCAATCAATTCATCCAAGTATTGCTGTCTCATTTTATATTTTGTACTTGAAAAAATTACCATCAAAATATCACATACTAAATTACTGTATCGGAGTGTCTGCAAGTCCACAAACTTGGCATAATTAACCCTTCCATTTTTTCCGTAATGAAACATGATATTATTAGTCCAAAGGTCGCCATGAACTATCACATTCCATTTATCCTCACTATTCGTCACGTGATTTCTCATTATGTTAAACAGTTTCGGTCCTTTAAGTTTCTTCAAAATTTTTACTGTCGAATCAAATTCTCCTTTCTCATTTGATTCATGTGACAAACTTGTTATGGCTTGATTCAATGAATAATCCAATTGTTGACTGTAGAATTCAGCTGCATCTTCAATAAAAACAATCTCTTCTATGTATTGAACAGCAGTTGAAAAAGTTTTTGGTTCAATGATTTTCATTGCCAATGAAAGTCCATGAAAGTTTGCAAGTTCCTGTGTAGTATATTGAGTTAAAGCTTTTATATGATGTTAACCTTAACTTTTTACTTACTTTCATAACGATTGACGAATGTTCGAAATCAAGTCCATCCAGTCTGTCGACCATCCTTAATCCTTCTTTTGCAAGATCGTCCATTGCAATTATTTCTCCTTCCTTGTCACATCCAGCAAAATAGTGATTTGGTAGTGGAAGATTATTGTTTGAAAACCTTTTCAATGCTGGAACCACATGACAATATGCAGTTATTTCATTTTTGAAGGCTGCATCGCATCGAAAAAGCTCTCGTCGAGCTTTGTCTTTAATGTGTCTCTTTACAATTAAGCTCAAAGGTTGAACTGGAAATATAAAGAATGCGGTGTTAATTTATGGACTTATGTAATGATAAAATCTAATATTCCAAAAAACTTAATTTTAAAAGCTTTTGACACTAAGGGGGTTGATTTGATCTTAATGGAAATATGTTCTTCTGTTTTAAACAGTTTTGTTGCTGTAATGCGGTTTTGGTTAACAAATATTAGTTGAAAGATGATATTTAGCTTGTTAAAACGTTAACAAAACATTCTACCTTTTTGTGATAATTTCTGCCTACAAGAATGCAAAACTATTCTGTTAGCAAATGTCCCACGATATAAAATCTTGTTTTTCAAAAATTCAAATGCACAAAATATCATTCCATTAACATAATGGTTTTCTCATGTCATTAAAGTTTCCGTAGAACATCTTCATAATATTCTTAATATTCTTGAGAACTTGTTTAAATATTTCGTTTTAATAAATGCATGTGATGACCATTTCCGAGTTCCGAGAATTATCAATAATATAAAGATTGATGCTGTTCTGATAATTCTGATAACCTTGATCATAAAAACAATGTTTACTTCCATAGATCTCGCTAAATAATTCCTAATCTTAATTATCCCTATGAAACTCAATTTTCGTAACCTTATTCAATAAATTAGAATAAAAATCACAGCGGCATGTGTGGCAATCTGATCACTAAGTCAGATCACAAAGCTTCTCATGTTTTTCATATCAAACACTTATAAAGTCATAAAAAGCGTGGTTAATTTACAATTTTAAGCCATAAAAGATGCATAAATTTGCAAAGGACGCTACAGTATTTACGATCTTACTTAGAAAGGAAGATGCGAGCAAAAACAGATCCATAAAAAATAATTTGAATATTTTAGATGCTTAAAGGTTCGTCAACTTATACTTAGCATCTTGTCCAATGGTAAAAAAATCTCACACGAATATCCAACAATATTAACATTCAATGAGCGGCAAATGTAGAAGGAGAAAAACAAGCTACTCACTCAAAAAAAAAAAACGAATTGATACTTTGTTGTAGTATCATTAGTTTAATATTGTTGTGACGCAGAATATCCTTCAAAATTTAAAAATATAATTTCGGTCATTCACCAAGAAGATATTATAATTAAGACAGGTGGTTTAGTGTCTACAAATGTCTCAACGTAAACAATATTATCTCAGTTTTTTTATTCAGCATTCTTCAAATGTAGATGCTATGATTCTTAAGAAAATATTTCAATACTAATGAGGATTCATCAATTACCGATTTGAATATTAATATGAGAATCTTTTTAATCTGCACACTCGCCAGTCAGAAGGGGTTGAATTTTGTTTTTTACGACTAAAATATTTTAATTGTAGCAAATGCAAATCATATTTTTATGGATCTGATGTTCTCGAGCAATCTCGAAATGCATATCACTAGAAATGCCATGATCAGAGGAAAATTTGAATAGCTTAATTGGGGATCAAGAATTTATTATATAAGAACTCTTGTGAAGTGATCCGAACCCTCTCCTCCCTCTTTGGCTACGCCTATACAGTACAAAAATAATAAATAATATCAAATCGAATTGAACTCGTGTTAAATTGATAAAACATTCTTGTCCAGTGTTTGATTTTAGGCTTGATATCAAAAACCTCTGAATATCCTTTAATCCTTTAATAATTTTATTAGTATATATATTTAAAATATTTTTTCATTATTCCCTAGTAGTCGAGGGGCATCTAAATGATGTTTACTCACAAGAGCTATCTCTTCTCAGATGCAATTATGCAATTTTCAATTAAAATTGCTGACAAGAAATTTATTAGATTTTTAGAATGCGTGACAAACACTGAGATTGTAGTGCATATGTATTTCATTAACGTACACATATCATAGTAGTTTCTTTCATTGGAACTATTATTATTACTTCTGTCACTTGAAATTTAGGATGCATCGCAAGTGACAATGATATTGACCCGATTTCTAATCTAAATTAATAACTTTTTATTGCTTTCATTTTCAATGCCTTGCAATGCGTAATACGTTGTTTATTTATCACTATCAATAAGTTTCGTAAGGGGCTGTTCACTTATTACGTAACGCGAAAAAATTACTTTTTAGACCCCCCCCCCCTCGTAACAAAATTTGTATGAAAAAAAAATTTCCTTGTTTGAACCGTAACAAAATCTTAGACCCCCCTCCCCCCTAAAAGCGTTACGTAATAAGTGAATGGCCCCTAAGATCTCCGTTCTAGTTTATTATTTTTTTTTTATTTTTTCGTAATCGATTTGAAATTTAGGCATTTCACTTATCTATGAGGTTCACACATTTATTATCAAGGTTTTTAGTTCACTCAAATGTTGTAACAATCAACTTACATAATTTACCGCCAGCTTCATATTCGACAATAATTCTCTTTACCACCGACATGTAGTTGTCACCGTCTTTGGAGCCAGAGATACATTTCATTTTTAAAACACGTAAATCGTTATCGCTAAAGTATCGTTTTAAAATTTCTTCAATGGTTTTATATTTCTCATTGAACTCATTAAGCTGCTCGATATCTTTCTCATCATTCACTAACATGCTGCCCGTCAAATATTTACTTCTGATTTTGATTTGATTTTATGTAGTAGGCACTAGCTTTGATTTTGAATTTGTAGATTGTTAGGAGAACAGGTTGATATGCTTTTAAATCGTCACTATAAATAATCTTGAAAATTCTATTCTTAAAGATTATGCTGATTTTGCGTTTTAAACATTTGTGGCACGTTTATTAAAATTATGTCATTAATTTTTCACCACTGCACTTTTCAATTATATCTTGTAAATGTGTAAAGAAATATTTTCGTGATAAATAAGAATTAATTTTGGTGATTGATTATTTTTAAAGCAATAAAAATAATATTTTTTGTTCCCCTAACACAATTCAAATCACTGCCAATGATTGGAAATACGTTCGAAGCTATCAAAAACAAATTGCATACTAACTCAGACTTGCTATATTATTTTTTCTTTTATGCAACTTAAAAGAGCTCTTGTCTCAGTGGCGATTCTCTGAGTGAATTGAGCTTTTTCGGCCTTTGAAATTTACGTTGTGATTTAATTATGCTTATCCTTACAGAAATAAATCAAAATTTCAGTTACAACTTTCGAGTTGTCAGTGACTTTTTGTACTGAGCTAGTATGCAACTTTGTTTCAAGTAATTTCAGCACTAGAAAGCACTTTTCCAAATAGGATGTTTACTATTCAGAGTTTGATGAGCACATGAGAAAGTATGAAGAAAAGTGTTTACATTTTATAGAATTTTTTTTGGCGCGAAAAGTTTATTCCTTCTATACAAATTCTCACGTGAAGTTTCACGTTTAAGTTGCATGTGATACGACAATACGAAACAATCTCCAATCCGAAGAATTACCCACGTTCGTGTTTTTACGTCGAACTGTCTACCTGTGTAAATAAACCAATGATTTTTCATAGTGTAAATGAGAAAAATCTAAACACATATTGGAATTTGAGAGATTTTATTATGAATGAAAATACCCTTTTCTTAGGTATCTATACATTCTCTCATCGTGTATTAGTTACTCATTCATGTCGATTGCGGGTTTTACAGTAACCGATATGGTTATGCACTATGATTGGTGATCATAATTTTGAGGTGGTGTTACGGTCACATTTGTCATATATACATTTATTATGTTGCAAGTTCTCTTATGTTAAAAAGGACCAACCTATTGCAGAAATCAAGAGAATTCAGCATTGTATAGAATAATTCTATCCAATAAACGATAAGACCTTGACAAATGCAACAATGAGCTTTGAGTGTTAAACATTTTCTGCACGTTTCGATTCACAAAATATGACCAATGAATGTATTCCAGTTGAATGACATGTCATTCATAACCTTGAATATTTTTTTGGCTATTAAAATGCCTCTAATACAAAGGTACCAATTTTCATATATGAAAATGTGCTCTTGAAATACAAATACATTTTTCATCGAATAAAGATTCATTCATTGTTTTATCAAATAATAACACTCGAACTGATATAATTTAAAATAAATTCCATTCAATTGCATAAGCGTGGAAGTAAAAAAAGTCAAAATTTATACATTAATATTTATAATTTGTTGGAATCAAGGATCAAAGCTTACCTTTCTTCTTGAATGTATTAGAATATGTTGGCTGATGTTTTAGTGTTAGAGAAAAGCTCTAACCTTAAAAAGCATTTCAAGGTGTTCTAGCACTTTGAAATTAAGAAGCTTTCAAGTTTTTTTGAACTCCTGGATTCTGAAGAATCCATGAATCATAAAGCTTGATGACGTTGCTCTTTGAGCTTTTGTTAATGAAGTTTCAAGACTCAATAGAGCAATTTTCGAAGGATGCTCATGAAAACGAATAGTTATGTCCTTTAGAATTTACTAAATAGCTATTAATACTTGTGAAATATTTTTCTCGAGTTATGTAATACAATTATTACTAAGGAGATTAATTTGTAGGTTTAGAAATGCATCGTTGCAGCATTTATAGCAGAGCTCATAAAAATTTCTTCATCTATGAAGCAAGTGTCATTTTATCAACCTATTAAAATTTTAGGTCAGCTTATGACAAACTGATACTGAAAATTGGGGCAAGTTTTAGTGCTACTATTTTATTATGTGTATAAATAATTTTTTTTTTATTTTCGTAACTTGAAATAACAAATTGATGAATAGTGATTGCATTATGGACGAATAAAATGCTGAGTATTAAAATTTTTGAAACTACTTTATTTGCTAAAAGATGATAGATTCAATATTTACAAACTGGTATAAAACTATCTACTCGTAAAATATTTCTTTGATTTTATGATATTTTTAAATAATTACTGAATGAGTCATCAACCTATAAAACTAGTAATTCCCTACGAGTCACGTTTCTGGAGTAAAAAATATATTTCCTTGACTTACTTACATCACGGTTAAGTTTTTTATTACTTTTAAACATTTTTTAAATTCCACAAACTTAATTTTAAACACTCAAAGGCTATTTACATCAAACTTGAAAGTTACTAAATGAGTTTTTCCCACAATAAATTCTACTTCAATACCAAAAATTACTTCTTTTTTTTTTTACAAATTTCAATCCTTAAAATTAATTAAGGCTTTGAGTGAGCTTTCTGATTTGAATATAATCCGATTAAATATCACTTTTTATATTAAAAGAGAACGAGTAATTGTTACATTCGAATTTAAATTATTTGCTGACTATGTAATTTTTATGTCCTCGGATAAATTGATGATTCTTTTATCCTTCTAAAATCCCTCAATTTATGCATTTTTGATTAACAATGATTTAGTATTCAATTCAATCGACAAGCTCTATTAATAATTTAGTTTACTGAATTTCTCAATGACTGCACGTCGATTCCTTCGCCTTCGACTGTATTATTTCCCGGTTTCTTATAATTTGCATTGAAGAATGCTAAGGATTTCATCAATTGATAGCTCTTTGATACAGGCAAGTTTGAGTCGTAGAGTGTTTGGCTACTTTTACAGTCAGTATAGAACCACCAATTACATTTCAATATAGTCTGATCAAAAAGTGTACTTTCCGGACATAAAAATGACTTCATAATAAGACCATCGTCTGTTAATGCACATACATGGAACACCTGAGAAGGAAAGAAAGAGATAGACAGAAAGGTGAATTCAATTATTTGGATATAAACTTTCAATGACTTTTGTTGAACATATTAGGGGCCTGTTTACTTATTACGTTACGCAAAAAAAAACCTTTTTTCACCCCCCCCCCCCTCCTCCCCCCCTTGTTACAATATGTTACAACTCACACCCCCCCCCCCCCCCCCCCTGAACGTTCATAATTTCATTTTATTTCTTTTAAATCTAAAAAAGACGGTTAAATTTCCTTTGTATTTTTTTTTCTTAAACATCAAAATACTGTATAGCTTAATAGGTCATGTTTTGATTGATACTATGAGTATTCTCATGAATTATTGGATTAAGATATAAAGCAAAAATTTGTTTTTTTTTGAAGAAAATTCAAAAATTTCATGAAAAATATTATGCCCGATCGAATTTTGGAAAATTCAATCAACTTTGAATGTAAATATCACAATGATGGGATCATATTAATCATCATATGAATGACAGATTTAGAGAGATTTACTTTTAAACTTATGATTGATTTAATTTTGAAAATTTCCACAAATTATGATTGTATTTTAAAGTCTTGTAAACCAGTTTTCTATTGATTTCTTACTATATATAACAAAAACTATGTATTGCTTAGCTATCAAAACAGATCTGGACATAAATCATTAAAGAGGTGTGAATTTGTAAGACAGATGACAGTTAGAACGTTACATACTTCTTGACTACCCCCCCCCCCCCCCTATGTTACATTGTGTTATAATTTTTCAACCCCCCCCAAAAATGCGAACGTAATAAGTGAACGGCCCCCTTAGCCTTTTCAAATAATTTGATAAAGCTATTTTGAAATAATGCAAAGTAATTCACAGCAATAATGTTCAGTCCAATCCTCAATAAAACTTGTATCTTTTGGTTAAACATGTTCTCCAATAGACTATCTTTAAAATGTATCTCACAGAGGTGTTGAGAAGTTAATGAGTAAATTCCATATCTTACCATGCACGCCAAATCTTCATCAGCATATAATCCAGGGAAATGTTTTTGATCTCCACAATGAAACGATGTTGATGGTAAATCAACCTTTGATCTAAAGTTATCGTCAAAGTTTTTGTCATAACCCGATGGATAATACTCTTTTGGTGCATTCATCACCTTAAAAAAAGAAGCATAATTGAATGTCATTGATAATAAAGATAAGTAAATATCATTAATCACCTTATGACCCTTCGTATATAAATATTTAGTAACTTTTTTCTTTGGTGTTGTCTGAGGAATGGTTGGTGTAACAAATTTAGTTGTTTTTTGTGTAACTGTCGATAACTGAGTGACACTTTCTGTTGGTAAAGCAGTCTTCCTTTTCGTAAAATTATTTGTGTAGTATTTTTGAGCACTTTTAATTTGTTCTTGACGAATTTTAATTGCAGCTTTGATCACATCAACTGTAACATTTGCAAACTCTGCCAATTCCTCGATCGTGTGACCTTTTAAATCAATTTGTGGAAGTGTTTCAACATCCTCTTTATCTTGAGTTAAAGCTTGCGCATTGATCTTTAAGATGGATTATGTGAAAGCATTATAAAAAAGCTATTATTATCATAAATCTCGATTATCTACCTTGAAATGATCTTCACCGATTCCTTTAAAAGAAGGTACCTCACTCAATGAGATTTGATTGCCATAATTGAAATTTTGTCGGTCATCATTAACATTTTGGGTATTTGACTAGAAAGAAAGAAGATGTTTATGATTGACATAAAAATCAAAGGTTAAAGTTTAAGATGAGCAATTAAATCAGTGTGAATTATGACTTCATGAGCTTGTGCATGGATATTCAGTGTTATTTATGAATTAATGTATTTACTCGGATGTAATGAACATAGTTATTGTGTTTCGATCGATTTGAATAAACTTTTAAAATTTTATCTTTTACTTGTAATGTTTCCGATGGTATTGGCTTGAATGGCGGCACCGCTGAATTGCCAGAAGATAATGACTTTTTTTGTGAAATTTAAAAAAAATAAAGAATAATAAAATTAAGTGTCAATCATAATTATAAAGGAAATAATGAAAAATAAAATTGAGTGATTTACAGTATCATGTGTCAAATATGGAGATCTTCGAAAACCATGTGGTGAAGAAACAACAGGTCTCTGTAGTGTTGATTGGTATTGCAGCATCTGATGTTGTGAAGTCACTGCCTGTGGCAGACTCTGCTGTATTTTCGGCGTTGGATTCTGAAATATTTTTGTAAAGAAATTAAAAGTTCAATCTGATAAGTTACGGTCGGCACATTTTCAACATTCCAAAGATGCAAATGATCAGTATGGCATCAATGAAAACTAATGTCAAGAGAAATTAATGAATTATTCACAATTTATCATGTAATACTGTAGTAATATTAAGTAGTCTCTGTTGTCAACTTAAAGACACTAAGAAGCTATTCATAAGCATAAGACTCTCTGCCAAAAAAGGCATGTTTTGTTTTTATTCGACATACCTTCATTAATAATAGGCATTATGAACAATAAAAAAATGAGGTAAAATTCATTATGATTGCGGAGACTTAATCAATTTGCAGTCATTAATCGCTGTAATATTATAGACAATGCTGATTTTGTTGAAAAAAAAAGTCAAAGTTTAATTCAAGAAGAGTCTAAACATTTGATTAGATAATGCCTGCGAGCATTTTTCGACGTTTCATTAACCCATGAATTTCTATTGTTTATGCCTTGCGTTTTTACTGAAGCAGTAAATTAACTAATTGACAAGCAATAGTAATCATTAAAAGGATTGAAATCATGACTACAAGCCAAGGTCGTTTGTCTATAAATTTGTCTTTTCAGTCACAATAATGTTAATATATTCAATTATAACACGTTGAACGGAACTTACGTTTGGCGGTTTGGCAACTGGCTTGCCAATGGCATTTGAACTAGTTTTTAAATTTAAAGCTCTCCTTCTGCTTCCTTCTACATTTCCAAGTGACTCGGGAAATCCAAGCTCATCTCCTAAACTAAAACCTTGTTGGACAGGATAAAGCATGTATGAATTAATGTCCTTTAAATGTTAATAAATTGGTGCCTATAATAAGCAAAATTTCTTCACTCTTAAAATTATGAGTAATCATCATCATTAATCTTCATTTGTACAATGCTTTAAATCATGTTGTTAATAATTTTGTCAGTTTCAAGCAAGCCACAATAACTAACACGTTGTAATTGTTGATATTCACATTAAATAAATATTCGGTTTTATTTGTGGTTTTTTACAATGTGTCAATGCGAAAATAGAGTCCAAAGTAATGAGATGTAGAGTAATTGATCAATTATGAGGAATATTCTACATTAAGCTATGACTTAAATTCAATTTTACAGATCAACAAAAAGTATTTTTTTCATTATTTGAATTATTACAGGTTAATAAGATTGTATGTATGTGTAATTGTCTTAATTCTTGAATGGCACAAAAATTCTGATGCTGAATAAGAAGCTAATTTGATTTGAGTGGTTTAGCCAGTTCTAAAAATAAATCTTATACAATTTTATGGGCAAAAAAGTTTTTTAAAGGTTTACATTTTAAACTTAATCACTTTTATAAACACTCTAAGGTAAAGCTAGATGCATCAATTCTAGATGAAGGACTAATCAAAGATCTAGAATTGGGATATAAACAGTTTACAAAACTAATGTTTAATTTATTTTACAGACTTTCTATTAAATTAGATTCAAGCGATTAGACTCAGGTGTTGATTACGGTTGTAACTCAAGATGTAGCTACCAATTAAGTTAATTATCTGTGAAATTTTACAAACGACTCAATTATTTCCTCAAGTAGACTAGAGTGTTCCTTTTAAAAATGCTGTAATTCAATCCATGTTTAATTCATCGAATTTCATTTAATTTTTCATATTGTCGATCGGTCTAGACGCAAGCAAGTCGATCAATTTCAGACAATAGAGACTTTTGAAAGCTTCACTATCAAAAATCAAAATTGACGAAACAAGAATGGCATAATTGATCTATTCTCATACATCAGCTAAACAAAAGTAAACGAATTTTTTGGACTATAAGACATAAATGTGATATGATCATGTTAGATATCCGATTTTAAAAGCTATTAACAAATTTCCACTGGCATACATCCATCAAAATGTTACAAAATGGCAACACTAAATTCATCAAACTGCTTCCAGTAATTTTTGTGCAATTAAGGATTAAGCTAGGATTAAACTTAAATATCTACAGTTTAATAATTAGTGCGATACATTAAACAAAGAAGATCAAGTCATTACGAATCATGGTTGCATTGCTATTAACATACATGCTTAATGACTTTTTCACATGTGCACGCGATTGTTATTAAGATTTTCATTGTTAAACGGAAGATGATAGTCAAGTATATAACAACAGAACATTTAATATTACCTAAACCAATATACGCTTTAGCGCCACCTAAATTTCTAACTCGAAATAATCCAGACTTTTTAAAGTTACAGTTTATGGCAAACCCAAAATCTGATTCTAGAACGCAGGTACATTGTATTTTGTTGATAGTGCCTAAGGAAATGAAAGTAAAATTACATAATAATGTTAAAAAGTTGTGAATCATCTTTAACGTACGTCCGTCTATGTGTCACAGTATTCAGTATTCAGTTCCGGATATCATAAATAATATTTATAGTCTTTTTATATTTTTTGATACAGTCTCAAGAGTTTGGGTACCTAAATAATAAGAAATTCATTTGTTTAGATGATGTTGCATTTTGTCGAGATTGTCGGGAACTAAATCGTGATTCGTGTCTTAAGGAAATGAAGTGAAATTATACGGTGTGTTAATTTCTTATTATATGCTTAGTACTAAATAGGTAAACATGATGTCATCTTGATGATTAAATTACATGCGAGGAACACCGACGAATTTCTAGAAAATCTTTGCAATTGAATGAGCAATGAGCATCCTCTACTTTGTGCATTCAAAGTATATGATTTCTGCATAGTTTAAGTCTAAAAAGGCTAGCTAATATGCAAATGCTTCACTTATAGACTTTCATTTTTAAATCCAGCTTCACATCTTTGATCTTCATAAAATAAAATTAATTCAATATTCATCAATATCCATAAAAGATGTTGTTGTGTACATCAAAATTTCATTGAAACACAAAGTTATTTGAATGCACGCAAAAAATAAAAGAGAAATCAAGAAGAGCTTACAAAACGTTAAAATCATTGTTCGGACGGCGACTTTTTGGAACAAAGAATTCAAATTTTCTATTTATAGCCATTTATTGTGTGTGAGTTTTCCAATTCGGGCTGTATAAAGCAAAGATTATCGTTTTTGAGTGGCATTTAATCAGCAACCGAATGTCACTATGGAATTTAAGTACCCCAATTTGGATAAACATGAATTTGTGAATTTCAAATTAAACTATGCCTTAAATTAATGTAAACAGCATGAAAGATCAATTTCAACGAAAAGCATTGCAAACAATCGTCGCGACACTGTGGCTTGTTGAATCTTTGAATGTTAAGTCAACATTGATATAATATTTACATTATTTTTAAGATGATATTTGCATAGCTAATTGGACTCAGTTGAATTGCCTAATTGAGAGTGAAAGTGTTGAGAATTTGCTGGATTTTGACAGACTACACAGTTGTTTGCTGTAAATTTATCAGATTTGAGATAATTTTCTGAAGTTTAAGACAAATCATTGTAAAAGTTTTACGAAAGCATGTTCAGAGCATATCGTCATAGATTCCAATTTTTATCATTTTAAGTAGATTATAATATTAAATAAAAAGAGCGGAAAGTTTTGTATGCAACAATGGTAACAGTAAATTGAAACTGTTTCTTTAGTTTCGAGCTAATAAAATTTATTTACAGCACAAGATAATAAAACTACTGCTAAATACAATTAAATTAATGTTCAAGAAATTTCTTGATTTTTTTTTAAAAACATGTCCTTAAAACATAAAAATATTCAGTACATATATACATATCCAATTTTATGTTCATTTGATTATTTATAAGGTTGTGCATGATATAGATTAATTAATGAAATGTTCATACTCACTTATAAAGTAAAGAAGCAGAAGAATAAAATTTATTGCTATGTGCTTCATGTTTTTTTAGACTATTCACTAAGCACCCAGTTTTACAAGCTTCTTGTATTATTCCTTTCGATTTTATTAATAACTTTATTTATAGATTGTCTGGAAGCACTCTTTCGATGCTCTCTCATAATATCACTTCACTCTTGATTTCTATTCATTTATCACCTCATTTCAAATTAGTTTGTTGATGTTTTGGTTCACTTTTTGATCAATAAATTTATTAGGCAATCTTTAATATTGTTTGTCAAGGCTTCAACACTTAGGATTAATCCCATAAAATTTAAACTTTAAAATTTTATTAAAAGCTGTTATTTCTGCAGATAGCTAAGGTATGAGATGTTTGTTGTTCAAAGTCCAGTAAAAGACTGAATAAATTTATTTGGAATTAAGCTGCAATGAATATTTTTTTGGAATTAGAAATGACCGATTTAATCTTCGGTTCATCATTTCCTATTTTTTTTTTTTTTGAATTTCAAGCTTCAATCCAAAGTGCTTAGCCTTGATGTTTTGCAAACATATTTCCACATATCATTATCAGCGCATATTCTTGAATAACTTTAATTATATATCGATCGACACGCAACAGATGATCTTGAACAATCTTACATTTTTACGTTCTTGCTACAATTTTCTCATCGAATTTAATGATAAAATGCAGTTCAATAATAATTATTGACTTGACACAGACACAAACAAAATTTCCAGAAATTTCAAAACCCGATGCACTTAAAGAACTTCATTTAAAATTCTTGGAAATTATTCTACCTTACAATGATTTTATTCTATCCTTATCTGTGATTTTCTAAATTATTATTAGCTACTGTAAACCATTACTCGCATTAGAAGCTTAAATTTTCTAAGAACAAACAAAAACCGTTACTAAACAAAGCACTAATATATGCACGAATAAATTATTGATCTTGAATACAACATGGAATAATATATTTTTTTTAAACTGTTTTAACACACCAATAAGCTGAGCTGTGTATTTAATTAATTTGTTATTGAGAAAAAAAAATATTAAGTGACCACAAATAGGCGAATTAAGTGTATATACTCGATCGCTTTGAGGTGCTACATTAAAAATGCACCTGATCTACTCGATTGTTGCCGTTTAACTGAATTCATGTTTCTCTTACATTCACTTTTTGGCAGTGCGAATACGTTTTAACTGTAGCTGAGAAGAAATATTGAATGAGTAAAATATACTCAATGCAAGAGAGTAAAACAATGTTGAAGAGGTACTTGAAGCTAATGGATATAGAGCGTATTATCTCTACTGATTGATGAAGCTTACTTTTTTAAGTCTTAAATGATCTTTAGTTTCAAGTTTTTGTTTTTGGGAATAAATCGTATTTAAGATTCTAAAAGATGTTCTCCTGGAATAAAGTTTCTTCAAGGATATACTTAGGATGTGGACAAGAGCAATCCTTGGGCTAAAGAATATATTACAAATTGCATTATTTGTTAAGTTTCTTCACTTTTGTCCTGTATTCTTCAGATAAATTCTTCAATTTTTTTCTAATGATAAGTTTAAAGAGTCCTTTAATTCTGATGTTGATCCTTTAAAGCATAGATGGAAAACAAAATATTTTTTCAAATTAATCTTTTATAACAAGAGTTAAATCGAGTCAAAATATCTAATGGGATGATTGATAAATTCGCGTGTGGTGGATGCTTGTTCATGAATTTAACCTATCAAGCTAAATTGATTAAAAAGAAGACCTCAATCTAGAAATCCTTAAATGAAGCTACCCTAAAATGCAGATAGTACTGCCAATATGCAGATGGTACTGCTAAAGCGCAGATGAAATTTATTTTCCCTAAAATGCAGATGAAATGCTGTTGCTTTAAAAAAGGTTTAATGCAGATGATTTTTATCGTATAAAGTGCAGATAAGATTCTGCCCAAATGTAGATCGTATAATTTTATTAAAATACATCATATTCGATGACTTTTTTTTCATACGTGTTAATAAAAAAAAATTCCATACAAATTTTCACCTTAAAGTGATTTAAAATCCCAAAAAAATCCCCATACAAAATGATTTAAATCATAAATCAAAAATAAATCACTTGGGTAATGTTTGCAATGTATTCAAAAATGCATTTTTGTTTTTCTGAACTTTTTTAATAACAAAACTAGTTTATCGGGTAGAAACCCAATGCGGATATATTCGCACCGTACCATCAAAAGTCTTGTGGAAAGACCAAGCTTAGCTCAGTATTAATTTGAAAGTATAAATCCTGACGAACCAGTTGAGCTGTGCTCAGCATATGTTTGGAGGTTTAAAGCTTAACGAGCATTCTTTAAAGTTTTTTAAAAACATTTTTCATCCAAAGTTAAAATTAATTTTATAAAAATCACAGTCAACTTTTGTTTTAAAAAATTCGTAAGAAAAGAAAGTTTTTTGCTTTTTCTGAAGCAACGACTGTTCCTACCTTGCCCAAAAACTATACAGCTATTCTATAGAGCAGCACAGATCAAATGTAAAAAAATAGAAGTCTCTACGATGTCTCGTTATTGAGATTTCTTGCTGATTAACTTGCTTGTTTGCTTGCTTACATAAAGCGTATTTTGCGATTTTCTCAGCAATGCCACAACCAATTTGAAATCTATTTTTTGAAAGTGATGTAAAATTTCAGGTACAAACTTTACTTCTGAAACTTTTTATATTCACACCGTTTTCACATGTGAATCTATTGGTTTTGTTCAGATTGAAAAATCAGTTTTTTGAATTTTGTGAGGATATGGAGCAAGATAGCTTAAAATGTTCAGAGATGAAAAGTTTGTGTCTGGAATTTCACATCTTTTGCAAAAAACAGATTTCGCAAAATACGTTTTCTGTAAGCAAGCAAACAAGCAAACAAGCAAGTTAATCAGCAAGAAATCTCAATAACGAGACATCGTAGAGACTTCTAGTTTTTTACATTTGATCTGTGCTGCTCTATAGAATAGCTTTATAGTTTTTGGGCAAGGTAGGAACAGTCGTTGCTTCAGAAAAAGCAAAAAACTTTCTTTTCTTACGAATTTTTTAAAACAAAAGTTGACTGTGATTTTTATAAAATTAATTTTAACTTTGGATGAAAAATGTTTTTAAAAAACTTTAAAGAATGCTCGTTAAGCTTTAAACCTCCAAACATATGCTGAGCACAGCTCAGCTGGTTCGTCAGGATTTATACTTTCAAATTAATACTGAGCTAAGCTTGGTCTTTCCACAAGACTTTTGATGGTACGGTGCGAATATATCCGCATTGGGTTTCTACCCGATAAACTAGTTTTGTTATTAAAAAAGTTCAGAAAAACAAAAATGCATTTTTGAATACATTGCAAACATTACCCTAGTGATTTATTTTTGATTAATGATTTAAATCATTTTGTATGGGGATTTTTTTGGGATTTTAAATCACTTGAAGGTGAAAATTTGTATGGAATTTTTTTTATTAACACGTATCAAAAAAAAAAGTCATCGAATATGATGTATTTTAATAAAATTATACGATCTTCATTTGAACAGCATCTTATCTGCACTTTATACGATAAAAATCATCTGCATTATACCTTTATTAAAGCAACAGCATTTCATCTGCATTTTAGGGGAAAATAAATTTCATCTGCACTTTAACAGTACCATCTGCATCTTGGCAGTACTATCTGCATATTAGGGTAACTGCATTTTAGGGATTTCTAGATTGAGGTAAAAAGAAGATGCAAGTCAAAACGATTGCAAATACTCACATCTTGCACAATTGCTGCTAAAATGCTCAATTCATGGAGAAGCATACTTAATTTGAATATCTGCAATAAGCCATGCAAACAAAGAAAGTATGTTGACATAAATATGTGTTTATTTAAAACAATTTTCAAAGTCACGAAAGTACAAAATGATCATTCATTTAAAATAAATTAAATATATTCAATAAATTACTAATAAAACCTAATAAATACACAAAAAAAATATTAAGCATCTGAGAAAAGCTTTATCACCGAAAATCTGCAAATCATTTTAGCGGCTTTTGACTAGCATGACAAATCTTCAAAACTTAATTATTATTGCTGGTCGAGAGGTGTTACAATCAATACATTATCATCAGTTTTAAGGCTATCATTGACAATCTCTACTGTTTCATTAGATGGCGTTTTGTAATTTTTCGAGAAAAATGAAAGGGATTTCATCAATTGATAGCTTTTTGATACAGGCAAGTTTGAGTCGTAGAGTGTTTGGCTACTTTTACAGTCAGTATAGAACCACCAATTACATTTCAATATAGTCTGATCAAAAAGTGTACTTTCCGGACATAAAAATGACTTCATAATAAGACCATCGTCTGTTAATGCACATACGTGGAACACCTGAGAAGGAAAGAAAGAGATAGACAGAAAGGTGAATTCAATTATTTGGATATAAACTTTCAATGACTCTTGTTGAACATATTAGCCTTTTCAAGTTTTTGAATAAAGCAATTTCAAAATAATGAAATAATGCACAGCAATAATGTTTAGTCCAACCCTCAATAAAGCTTGTATCTTTAATTACACATGTTCATAAATTGATTTTTGGGAAGATACAATAGGAAATAAGAAGCAATAGATTGGATTTACATATTTATGAACATCCATAAATAATTAAGAGACTGTGGATTACAATCTTGAGAAGGTTTACATCTTTAGTAAAGCTTACCATGCATCCTAGTTCCTCATCACCATATAATCCAGGAAAGTGTTTCTGATCTCCGCAATGGAAGGAAGTGGCTGGTAAGTCAACCTTCGATTTGAAATTATCATCATAATTTTTATCATAGCCCGATGGATAGTACTCTTTTGGTGCATTCATCACCTAATTGGAATTGACATTGAACTTTTTAATGACTCATTCTCAAAAATAATTGAGCTTATAATATTCACCTTATGACTTCCTTGTAGAGGATGTTTCTTGACTTTCTTCTTTGGAATATAAGCTGATGTGCTTCTAATAAAATTGATTGTCGTTTTTGATGATTGAGTGGTACTTCTTTGCGTTGTCTTTTCGACGGTCGTTGATTGTAAAGTTGTTTGCATGGTCAACGGTTCCAAAATTTTCTTCTTATCTGCAGCAGATTGTTGAATTTTCTTCTCCACAAGCATTTGTTGTTGACGCAATTTTATGGCAGATTTAATAGTCTCAACACTAACATTAGCAACTACGGCTAATTCCTCAATTGTATGACCTTTCAAGTCAACATTTGGTAAATCTTCTTCAGGTGGAGATGTCTCAACTTTGGTAAGAGATTCAAACTTATTTGATGTTGACAATGGAAGTGCTTGAAAACTTGGTATAACGCTCACAACATTCACGTTGCTTGATGCTGTTTGTTCAAATGACTTTGAGGGATATGCATTTGCTACTGAGCGAATTATGTTGCTTGTTGTTGGCTGCTGCGTTGGAGTAATATACATGATATTTTCACTAGCTTTTTTGGGATCTTGAGGTAGTTTCTTAAAACGAGGGACGCCTAATGGAAGAGTCTGAAACATTTTATACAATTTAATTAACTTTTGTAATTTAAGACACAATAAATCGTAGACTTACCAGTGCTTCAGTCATTAATTGTGGTTTTTTGAAAGCTTGAGGTATTTGAGGTACTGCCATTAGTGGTCTAGAAAATCCACGATAAGGTGTCATGCGATCTGGTGCTACTGTTGCAATTTGACGCATCGGCTGGTTGTACTGTACTCCAATTTGCTTTAACAATTGAATATGAAAGTTCAAATATGAAAATTAATGCACAGAACATTGAATATCTACTTTCATAAAACTCATAAGGTCCAATAATCAAGTGAACATTAGCCAAATGATCATAGAGCTTGATAATAACTATCTGTAACCAATCTATACGATAATGCGAAATTTTAATAATTTTAGCTCCCATACATGCTTTTAATTTACATTGGTATGGACATTGAGTAAACTTCCGAACTATTTTAAAGTATAATCTACGTTCAAGGACGTGTCCACGCTCAATAATACCATTGCAGATTTTTATGCGAATTTTTGGAATGTAAATGTAAATTATTGGGGGTTGTTCAGTTGTTAAGTCCAGTTTATGGATGTAAAAGAACAGATGTGCAGGAGTGATTGAAGAGTAAGTAAAAACTTAAAACTTACAGGAAAATTTTTAATTCCAGACAAAAACTTTTTAAAACTATTTTGGGACACTAGACAGCATCACGCTATTGAGTTTGAGAATATCGAATTTGAAGAGGGTATGATGGTCAAATCATATGAGACACTTAGCTCTGCATAGATTCTAAATGTAACATTTGTGTCACTTTGGTTGTAATATTTTTTTAAATTGACGTCTTTTGTGTATTTCCACCAAAGAAGTTCGTCAGTAAAAATCATTAAGAAAAGAAACTTGTTCTTAAAAGGAATCAGACAGCAATATTTTAGCAATACCTGACATCAAATGAAGTATAAAAATATGCAATCTTTATTTGTTTTCTTTAACGGTCTTTGGCATTTTTGGTGAATCATATTTTAATGATCAGCACTGACCAACTGACACCGATTAATGCGCCGCATGGAAATTATTTTTCTTTTCTTTTGACTCAAAAAATTTCACTCGTATCATTAATATATATAATTTACTTTCGATTTCGCGCAACTCTTTTTCCATCAATTCCATTAATGACATGTTCAATATGATATTTTCTATTAACAATATCATTTTTTAATCGAATAATAAAATTTCTTCCATTGTCATTATTTACATTTTCTCTTACCGGCATTTTTTCTGGCATGTAACCGATTGAATTTCCCTTTCCCATAGTGCGAACATCCAATGATCGCTTCTTGCTTCCTTCAACATTTCCTAGCGATTCTGGGAATCCGAGTTCATCACCAAGACTGAAACCTTTTAAGATGATTAAAGCATTTTAGTCCATAATAATTATAGAGTTTTTGTAGAGGTTTAAAAATTTACATGATTAGTCTTTATAGCTTTACTTTTTACAAAAAAAAAACAGAAGAGGTATAGGATAAATATTAAATAAATTATCAAGAAATAGTTCCCAGAACCTACCTAAGCCAATATGAGCTTTAAGACCGCCCAAGTTTCTTATACGAAACATTCCAGCATTTTTAAAATTACAATTAAGGGCAAATCCAAAGTCTGATTCTAAGACGCAGATACATTGGACTTGATTGATGGTGCCTAAGAGTAGAGAGGAATAATGGATATAAAAAAAAAATTTCTTCAATATCAAAAATTTTTGTTAATTAACAATTAATAGAGTTATGAGGGTTCATGCCATTTTTTGTATACATTCTCAATATTATAGTATTTTTTATACGAGTTCATAGGAAGCAATGTTGTTTTTAATTCAATGCCTCTCAAGGTCATTCAATCCAATTCTAGCTTAACTGCTTCGAAACCTCACTTTCAATCAAAATATTTGGTGGATATAGATATTTCGATAACGTGCTGTGTATTTTCAGGTAGATTCACAATACCGAACTGTTGGCACATTTTATTTATTTACACTACTGGATTGAACAATGTACACAGCGTGATTTATCAGCTTTAAATAACAGATTTCCCATAATTGATAAATTTTCTTCCATTTATCTCTATTTCGTTATGCTTGTCAATCTACACAGCGTACGGCAACCTTTGAATTTTTACATTTTCTAATAATACTTTTTTTTCGCATTGATGGTACATGATCATAGTGCCTTTCATTTTAGCGAGTTATCTATGTAGAGCATTGGTGAGTGATTCAGCAGCATGAGGATTTTTATCTGTTCTATGAATGACAGCATATGAAGCCTATTATCAGTTCTCGATGATTGTCATAAATCTGTGACAACCAAGGATTGGTAGTATGTAACTTGTATGATTTTATCCTAATGGTTCTAGATCCCGGTTCCTAGGAAATTTAAGAAAATTTTCTATAAAGGGTAAGATTCAATAAACCATAAGACGTATGGGGTCATTCATAAATGATATCAAATAAGATTGAAGATCAGAAAAGCACTAAATACACAGAATTTCTTAAAATTTTTTTGACAAAAAGTTTGTCATTTATGAACGATCTCAAAGCATTAAATTATGTTTGCGAAACAACAAACTGGATATTATGATATCTCCAAGAAATTAGAGCGATTTGAGTTTTCAATTTAATTGAAATGCTGTTTTCTATTTTATACGTAAATGTACATGCTAGTATTAAGTTCATTTTATTTATACTTATACCTCAAAAACATGTTATTCAAAGCGTACTTCATTTCAGGGGTCGTTCATTTATGACGTGCAACATTTAGGGGGGGGGGGGGGGTCAAAAAATGTGTTACACATTGAGACAGAGAAGGGAGGAGGGTCAAGAAATTTGTGACATCCAATTTTTTAATCAGGAAATTATAAATTTTATGTCTTGGAGGGGGGGGGGGGGGTATTGATATCTGTGACAGTTTTGTGCCAGAGGTGGCAAGGGGGTTTTAAAAATTAAGTTTTTTGATGGACGTCATAAGTGAACGGAAAGTTTTCATCCATTTAAAAAAAATTCAAAGAATCCATTAAAATTTAAAAACTTGAAAACCGTTAAAAATTGATGTTTCTTGAAACGAAATTTGGTCTCGAAAACAATCATGCTGAAAAGCTCTTAAAGTGTTTGTTATTCATGCTAGGGAGGATTATGTGCTAATAACAGATAATAATATCTCGCTCAAAGATTTGTTGTTAAAATTAAAGGCTTATGTGTTATGCATGTGCTGATATCTTAGAGATAAAAAAAAATTTCACTAAAAGTGAATTTGAAATTAAAAATGGAAGAATATAATTAAGTATGTATAATTTTAGTGTTAAAGCAGTATTAACAAGGTGAAATTTCATTAACAGTAAATACATATGATGAATAAATGATATGATCTGTATCATGTATCACATGGGTTGGTTGTTAAAAAGAGCAAAAAAAAAGAGATAAATTTGTAAAAGTAGAAAGGTGAGTTTTGTGAAGCTTATTTACATAGTAGTTAACGGAAATACATAGAATATGTCGAAAAAGAAATGGGAAATCCACGAAAAGAAAGAAATGGAAAAAGAGGAAAGAATTTTTTATCAATCGAGTGAAAGGTGAATGGCAACTCATCATCAAGGGCAAACGTCTGGTTTCACTTACTGATGAAGAATAATAAGAGTAGTACGAAATTTATTGTAACGTGCTTCATTTTTCCGCAATCATATGTGGTAATAACAATGCACTTCAATGAACTTTTCAATGGAATTCTTCTCTGTTTAATTATTGCTTAATTTTATTATTATTTTTTTTTTATCTATTCTTCGACTTTCTTTTCTCTTCACTTTTATTTATATTTCTCCTCGTGTGTGAGCAACGATTTGTTTTTCTTTCATTCCAAAAAGGCAAATATCACTAGGCTATTTTGCTTCAACAGGTGTAAAGCTATATGATTGTAGAAAGTTGACAAATCACTGTAAAATTGGAATGGACATATTTAATAAAACTTGACTTTTCATCCGGTAACTTCTTCTTATTCTTTATATTATTTTATTTGTTTAAGTACCTAGATATAGGGATACCAAATACTGACTGTATGAATAATAATTGAACATTATTGAAATACGTGACCTATATTGCTCTGTTTGTTTTAAATTTATTGTCCATTTGTTTAATAATAAACTTTACAAAGAAAGTACATGCAGACTGACTTTTGTTAAGTAAGCAAAATGGACTGTAGACATATTCAATTTAAACTTTTAACGTTCTATTTTATTTTGAATATTCGGACAAAATTTTGAAAAATTTATAAATTTCAAAAATCCGTTAAAAGTCAATACTATTATGATATCCCTTATCTAAGCAGTAAACACTAATCACTAGATAAAAATGCATGATTGATTTTTTAATATGTAAGTTGCAGATGTTAATGCATAAGATCTGATGAATGAAAGAAAAAGCACATGAACAATTAACAACTTTCACTGATTTTAACACGAAATTTTATTGAATATCTGAATGGATGTTTTTTCGGAGGTAAGTTTACCGGTTGTGCTAATAAATGGACATATATGCAAAGACAGGATGAAATTTCACTTCATAAAATTTCTAATTTATTGAAATTTTAAATTTGCATAAGCAGCACAACAAGCTTTTATCACAGCAACAAAAATCAATCATGCATTCATCCAAAAAAATTTTTATCACGAAAGCACAAATTATTAGACTTAAATTACAGCACATGCCACTAAAATCACAAAAATTAAGTTCCAAAAAGATACTTTAGCCGGATGAATGATCTAAAAAGAGATATTTTATTGTCCACTTTCACGAGCACGCCTAATCGAGTGTATAGTCAGTTAAAGACTGAAAATATGAAATTAATATTTCCATCAATGTGCCTGCTTGCACCAACCACACAGTCTATATGAAAGCGCGAAATGAGCAACTTTCAGAGAAAATGTGAAAAAGAAATGGAATTTAATCAGAGAATGAGAAATGCTCTCCCGAAAAAGAAGCAAGAAGCAGCACTGAAATATATAAAATAAAATTAACATTATAATAAATTTTGTTTGTAGAAGAGAAAGACGTAAATAAATCTAATCATCATTACTCTTTTTTTGTGTGTCTTTTTTGACATTATACAATAATGCATGAGGCAGTTAACACTAAGTCTGACTAGGAAATCATCATTGATGTACACGAAATGTTGAGTCATTTGGACTTTGGAGAAATTGAAGCAATTATTTATAATCTGAGATTATTATCAGGTTGTTAAAATTAAAGTGAAAATTTCTGAATCTTCGCATTGTTATTGAGGCGATGAAATTAATCCAGCTGGATCATTTATAATCCGGATATAAATATTTGTTGTGCATTCTTTCAATTGAGTGGATCGATGAACTACGGGTCATTACATATTTGAACTTGCTTCCTTAAGATTTAAAGACTCCAAACGAAATTCGTGTCAACTTCAACTCTGTATTAAATTCATCACTAAAATCATGTATTCATGTCGAGAAAGTTCAAGACTGGACACAAGGTCTTTCATAAATGATGTCAAATAGATTTATTTCATGGATAGAGCTCTTGATAGACGTCATTTGGAAATGGACCTTTATCTTATCAGAAAAAACGATAAGAATTTTGGAATCCAATTTTAGACCACTAAATGTAATTTCTTTGAAGTGATATGGATTTCACCTGATATATGCGATCCTGTTCATCTATGTTATACCAAGTGAATTGCTAAAAATTCGGTTCTTAAAGATCGTTTGACGTCCTAAATGAACAGTCATTTTTTCAAAAAAGTACAATTTATTTCCAGGAATTTCTATTGTTCTTGCTGACCCTCCCCCTCCCTGGACGTCATAAGTAAACGGCTCCTTATTAAACATTTAATTTGTTTGGTTTGTTTGGTGGACATAAGTTACAAATGACTCCATTAAGTTGCTGATATTTTTAGGTCACAATCATCAGTTCTTTATAAATCGATCCTCAGCTTCATTGATCTTCAGATAATGCGAAATAAAAGATTGAATTTGATTCATTGATTACAGGTCATGGAAATTTAAACAGACATATTGATAGGTAGGCTGGTAAGTGCGAAGAAAAAATATTTGACAGGCAATAAGCTATCAATAAATCGTATATCAATTTCTTCAAAATCTTTTCATACGTTGCGTTTAAGCAAACAAACTTTAAGTGACTATCCGCATGGTCACATTTTGGTATATAAAAAGTATGTAGGAGAAAGTTCCATAAAAAGTCATGTTTAATCAAAAGTACCTTTTTTAATTTACATTCTCATGGCTCTTCTCTTGTGTCCACGTAAAATTCGATGCCACAATGCTCGATAATTTATTGCCAAATATTTCATTTGAATGCATAAAAGACATCCAAAAAGTAGCATCAATTAACAGCAATTTCATAAGATTTTCATCTCAAATTCTTTGTCTTTGCTGTGATTTTAAGCTTTAATAACATTGAGATCGAATTTTGTGAGAGAATGTTTAATTACTCTTCCGTCGCTGAATAAGAAAATGTAGCAATAAAATTAATGGATTGCCTGTAAAAATGTTTAAAGATTTTATTGTTTTTTGTTCACAATAAGCACTCCCTAAATTCCCTCGTACGCAGATTGAAAAATGTTGAGGACATACGCAACGGAATGAAAAATTGAGGCAATATTTTATGATTTTTCTCATCTGATTTCTCTTGAACTTGTGCTGTGTGCAATTAAGGTATTTTGTGATATGTTGCAATAAGAAATAAGTGTCATTTAATTTGTGGCCAAAAATGGCAATGAATTCGATTCATTTAAATTAAAATTGATCAGTAGTTGAAGGGTTCCATCAATGAGATGATTTAAATAAAAAATTATGCTGAAAAGAGCAAAATGGTAAACCTGTACGAGATGGGGCACCCTTTTATTTTTGATTTTAAAAGTGTTTTCTTATTGCTTTTAATGTGTAAATTTATAAAAACAAAAGTTTTTCTGGCGGTAACGCATTTGGAACAAAAAAAAAATTTTTCCATTTAATTTGCATAAGGTTTGCAGTTGACCAAAAAATTTTATTTTTTGCAGGTGGTTTGCAGTTGATCAAAAAAATTTATTTTTGCAGGTGATTTGCAGTTGATCAAAAAAATTTATTTTTACAGGTGGTTTGCAGTTAATTTGCAGGAGGTTTGCAGTTGATCAAAAAAATTAATTTTTGCAAATGGGTTGCAGGAGGTTTGCAGTTGATCAAAATAATTTATTTTTGCAGGTGGTTTGCAGTTGATCAAAAAATTTATTTTTGCAGGTGGTTTGCAGTTGATCTAAAAATTTTATTTTTGCAGGTGAATTGCAGTTGATAAAAAAATTTATTTTTGCAGGTGGTTTGCAGTTATTTTGCAGGAGGTTTGCAGTTGATCAAAAATTTTATTTTTGCAGGTGATTTGCAGTTGATAAAAAAAAATTTATTTTTGCAGGTGATTTGCAGTTAATAAAAAAAATTATTTTTGCAGGTGGTTTGCAGTTAATTTGCAGGAGGTTTGCAGTTGATCAAAAAAATTTATTTTTGCAAATGGGTTGCAGTTGATTTGCAGCTGAGAAGTTTTATTTTTGCAGGTGGTTTGCAGTTTATTTGCAGGAGGTTTGCAGTTGATCAAAAAAATTATTTTTGCAGGTGGTTTGCAGTTGATCAAAAAAATTTATTTTTGCAGTTGATTTGCAGTTGATAAAAAAAATTATTTTTGCAGGTGGTTTGCAGTTAATTTGCAGGAGGTTTGCAGTTGATCAAAAAAATTTATTTTTGATAATTGGTTGCAGTTGATTTGCAGTTGAGAAGATTTATTTTTGCAGGTGGTTTGCAGGAGGTTTGCAGTTGATCAAAAAATTTTATTTTTTGCAGGTGGTTTGCAGTTGATCAAAAAAATTTATTTTTGCAAATGGGTTGAAGTTGATTTGCATTTGAGAAGTTTTATTTTAGCAGGTGGTTTGCAGGAGTTTGCAGTTGATCAAAAAATATTATTTTTGCAGGTGGTTTGCAGTTGATCAAAAAAATTTATTTTTGCAGGTGGTTTGCAGGAGGTTTGCAGTTGATCAAAAAATATTATTTTTGCAGGTGGTTTGCAGTTGATCAAAAAAATTTATTTTTGCAGGTGGTTTGCAGGAGGTTTGCATTTGATCAAAAAAATTTATTTTTTGCAGGTGGTTTGCAGTTGATCAAAAAATTTTATTTTTGCAGGTGATTTGCAGTTGAAAAAAAAATTATTTTTGCAGGTGGTTTGCAGTTGATCAAAAAAATTTATTTTTACAGGTGGTTTGCAGTTAATTTGCAGGAGGTTTGCAGTTGATCAAAAAAATTAATTTTTGCAAATGGGTTGCAGGAGGTTTGCAGTTGATCAAAATAATTTATTTTTGCAGGTGGTTTGCAGTTGATCAAAAAATTTATTTTTGCAGGTGGTTTGCAGTTGATCTAAAAATTTTATTTTTGCAGGTGAATTGCAGTTGATAAAAAAATTTATTTTTGCAGGTGGTTTGCAGTTATTTTGCAGGAGGTTTGCAGTTGATCAAAAATTTTATTTTTGCAGGTGATTTGCAGTTGATAAAAAAAATTTATTTTTGCAGGTGATTTGCAGTTAATAAAAAAAATTATTTTTGCAGGTGGTTTGCAGTTAATTTGCAGGAGGTTTGCAGTTGATCAAAAAAATTTATTTTTGCAAATGGGTTGCAGTTGATTTGCAGCTGAGAAGTTTTATTTTTGCAGGTGGTTTGCAGTTTATTTGCAGGAGGTTTGCAGTTGATCAAAAAAATTATTTTTGCAGGTGGTTTGCAGTTGATCAAAAAAATTTATTTTTGCAGTTGATTTGCAGTTGATAAAAAAAATTATTTTTGCAGGTGGTTTGCAGTTAATTTGCAGGAGGTTTGCAGTTGATCAAAAAAATTTATTTTTGATAATTGGTTGCAGTTGATTTGCAGTTAAGAAGATTTATTTTTGCAGGTGGTTTGCAGGAGGTTTGCAGTTGATCAAAAAAATTTATTTTTTGCAGGTGGTTTGCAGTTGATCAAAAAAATTTATTTTTGCAAATGGGTTGTAGTTAATTTGCATTTGAGAAGTTTTATTTTAGCAGGTGGTTTGCAGGAGTTTGCAGTTGATCAAAAAATATTATTTTTGCAGGTGGTTTGCAGTTGATCAAAAAAATTTATTTTTGCAGGTGGTTTGCAGGAGGTTTGCAGTTGATCAAAAAATATTATTTTTGCAGGTGGTTTGCAGTTGATCAAAAAAATTTATTTTTGCAGGTGGTTTGCAGGAGGTTTGCATTTGATCAAAAAAATTTATTTTTTGCAGGTGGTTTGCAGTTGATCAAAAAATTTTATTTTTGCAGGTGATTTGCAGTTGAAAAAAAAATTATTTTTGCAGGTGGTTTGCATTTAATTTGCAGGAGGTTTGCAGTTGATCAAAAAATTTTGTTTTTGCAAATGGGTTGCAGTTGATTTGCAGTTGAGAAGTTTTATTTTTGCAGTTGGTTTGCAGGAGGTTTGCAGTTGATCAAAAAATATTATTTTTGAAGGTGGTTTGCAGTTGATCAGAAAAATTTATTTTTGCAGGTGGTTTGCAGAAGGTTTAGAGTTGATCAAAAAATTTTATTTTTGCAGGTAGTTTGCAGTCAATTTGCAGGAGGTTTGCAGTTGATCAAAAAAATTTATTTTTGCAAATGGGTTGCAGGTGATTTGCAGGAGGTTTGGAGCTGATCAAAAAATTTATTTTTGCAAATGGGTTGCAGGAGGTTTGCAGTTGATCAAAACAATTTATTATTGCAGGTGGTTTTCAGTTAATTTGCAGGAGGTTTGCAGTTGATCAGAAACATTTATTTTTGCAAATGGGTTGCAGGAGGTTTGCAGTTGATCAAAAAAATTTATTTTTGCAGGTGGTTTGTAGGAGGTTTGCATTTGATCAAAAAATTTATTTTTCCAGGTGGTTTGCAGTTGATCAAAAAAATTTATTTTTGCAGGTGATTTGCAGTTGATCAAAAAAATTTATTTTTTGCAGGTGGTTTGCAGTTAATTTGCAGGAGGTTTGCAGTTGATCAAAAAATTTTATTTTTGCAAATGGGTTGCAGTTGATTTGCAGTTGAGAAGTTTTATTTTTGCAGGTGGTTTGCAGGAGGTTTGCAGTTGATCAAAAAAATTTATTTTTGCAGGTGGTTTGCAGTAGGTTTGCATTTGATCAAAAAATTTTATTTTTTGCAGGTGGTTTGCAGTTGATCAAAAAAATTTATTTTTGCAGGTGGTTTGCAGGAGGTTTGCATTTGATCAAAAAAATTTATTTTTTGCAGGTGGTTTGCAGTTGATCAAAAAATTTTATTTTTGCAGGTGATTTGCAGTTGAAAAAAAAATTATTTTTGCAGGTGGTTTGCATTTAATTTGCAGGAGGTTTGCAGTTGATCAAAAAATTTTGTTTTTGCAAATGGGTTGCAGTTGATTTGCAGTTGAGAAGTTTTATTTTTGCAGTTGGTTTGCAGGAGGTTTGCAGTTGATCAAAAAATATTATTTTTGAAGGTGGTTTGCAGTTGATCAAAAAAATTTATTTTTGCAGGTGGTTTGCAGAAGGTTTAGAGTTGATCAAAAAATTTTATTTTTGCAGGTAGTTTGCAGTCAATTTGCAGGAGGTTTGCAGTTGATCAAAAAAATTTATTTTTGCAAATGGGTTGCAGGTGATTTGCAGGAGGTTTGGAGCTGATCAAAAATTTTATTTTTGCAAATGGGTTGCAGGAGGTTTGCAGTTGATCAAAACAATTTATTATTGCAGGTGGTTTTCAGTTAATTTGCAGGAGGTTTGCAGTTGATCAGAAACATTTATTTTTGCAAATGGGTTGCAGGAGGTTTGCAGTTGATCAAAAAAATTTATTTTTGCAGGTGGTTTGTAGGAGGTTTGCATTTGATCAAAAAATTTATTTTTCCAGGTGGTTTGCAGTTGATCAAAAAAATTTATTTTTGCAGGTGATTTGCAGTTGATCAAAAAAATTTATTTTTTGCAGGTGGTTTGCAGTTAATTTGCAGGAGGTTTGCAGTTGATCAAAAAATTTTATTTTTGCAAATGGGTTGCAGTTGATTTGCAGTTGAGAAGTTTTATTTTTGCAGGTGGTTTGCAGGAGGTTTGCAGTTGATCAAAAAAATTTATTTTTGCAGGTGGTTTGCAGTAGGTTTGCATTTGATCAAAAAATTTTATTTTTTGCAGGTGGTTTGCAGTTGATCAAAAAACTTTATTTTTGCAGGTGATTTGCAGTTGATAAAAAATTTATTTTTGCAGGTGGTTTGCAGGAGGTTTGCATTTGATCAAAAAAATTTATTTTTTGCAGGTGGTTTGCAGTTAAATTGCAGGAGGTTTGCAGTTGATCAAAAAATTTGATTTTTGCAAATGGGTTGCAGTTGATTTGCAGTTGAGAAGTTTTATTTTTGCAGGTGGTTTGAAGGTGGTTTGCAGTTGATCAAAAAAATTTATTTTTGCAGGTGGTTTGCAGGAGGTTTGCAGTTGATCAAAAAATTTTATTTTTGCAGGTGGTTTGCAGTTGATCAAAAAATTTTATTTCTGCAGGTGATTTGCAGTTGATAAAAAAAAATTATTTTTGCAGGTGCATTGCAGTTGATTTGCAGGAGGTTTGCAGTTGATCAAAAATTTTATTTTTGCAGGTGGTTTGCAGTTGATGAAAAAAATTTATTTTTGCAAGTGGTTTGCAGGAGGTTTGCAGTTGATCAAAAAATTTTATTTTTGCAGGTGGTTTGCAGTTGATCAAAAAATTTTAATTCTGCAGGTGATTTGCAGTTGATAAAAAAAATTATTTTTGCAGGTGCTTTGCAGTTGATTTGCAGGAGGTTTGCAGTTGATCAAAAATTTTATTTTTGCAAATGGGTTGCAGGAGGTTTGCAGTTGATCAAAATAATTTATTTTTGCAGGTGGTTTGCAGTTGATCAAAAAATTTATTTTTGCAGGTGGTTTGCAGTTAATTTGCAGGAGGTTTGCAGTTGATCAAAAAAATTAATTTTTGCAAATGGGTTGCAGGAGGTTTGCAGTTGATCAAAATAATTTATTTTTGCAGGTGGTTTGCAGTTGATCAAAAAATTTATTTTTGCAGGTGGTTTGCAGTTGATCTAAAAATTTTATTTTTGCAGGTGGTTTGTAGGAGGTTTGCAGTTGATCAAAAAATTTTATTTTTGCAGGTGATTTGCAGTTGATCAAAAAAAATTATTTTTTGCAGGTGGTTTGCAGTTAATTTGCAGGAGGTTTGCAGTTGATCAAAAAATTTTATTTTTGCAAATGGGTTGCAGTTGATTTGCAGTTGAGAAGTTTTATTTTTGCAGGTGGTTTGCAGGAGGTTTGCAGTTGATCAAAAAAATTTATTTTTGCAGGTGGTTTGCAGGAGGTTTGCATTTGATCAAAAAATTTTATTTTTTGCAGGTGGTTTGCAGTTGATCAAAAAACTTTATTTTTGCAGGTGATTTGCAGTTGATAAAAAAAATTATTTTTGCAGGTGGTTTGCAGGAGGTTTGCATTTGATCAAAAAAATTTATTTTTTGCAGGTGGTTTGCAGTTAAATTGCAGGAGGTTTGCAGTTGATCAAAAAATTTTATTTTTGCAAATGGGTTGCAGTTGATTTGCAGTTGAGAAGTTTTATTTTTGCAGGTGGTTTGCAGTTGATCAAAAAAATTTATTTTTGCAGGTGGTTTGCAGGAGGTTTGCAGTTGATCAAAAAAAATTATTTTTGCAGGTGGTTTGCAGTTGATCAAAAAATTTTATTTCTGCAGGTGATTTTTCAGTTGATAAAAAAAATTATTTTTGCAGGTGCATTGCAGTTGATTTGCAGGAGGTTTGCAGTTGATCAAAAATTTTATTTTTGCAGGTGGTTTGCAGTTGATGAAAAAAATTTATTTTTGCAAGTGGTTTGCAGGAGGTTTGCAGTTGATCAAAAAAATTTATTTTTGCAGGTGGTTTGTAGGAGGTTTGCAGTTGATCAAAAAATTTTATTTTTGCAGGTGATTTGCAGTTGATCAAAAAAATTTATTTTTTACAGGTGGTTTGCAGTTAATTTGCAGGAGGTTTGCAGTTGATCAAAAAATTTTATTTTTGCAAATGGGTTGCAGTTGATTTGCAGTTGAGAAGTTTTATTTTTGCAGGTGGTTTGCAGGTGGTTTGCAGTTGATCAAAAAAATTTATTTTTGCAGGTGGTTTGCAGGAGGTTTGCAGTTGATCAAAAAATTTTATTTTTGCAGGTGGTTTGCAGTTGATCAAAAAATTTTATTTCTGCAGGTGATTTTTCAGTTGATAAAAAAAATTATTTTTGCAGGTGCATTGCAGTTGATTTGCAGGAGGTTTGCAGTTGATCAAAAATTTTATTTTTGCAGGTGGTTTGCAGTTGATCAAAAAAATTTATTTTTGCAGGTGGTTTGCAGGAGGTTTGCATTTGATCAAAAAATTTTATTTTTTGCAGGTGGTTTGCAGTTGATCAAAAAATTTTATTTTTGCAGGTGATTTGCAGTTGAAAAAAAAATTATTTTTGCAGGTGCTTTGCAGTTGATTTGCAGGAGGTTTGCAGTTGATCAAAAATTTTATTTTTGCAAATGGGTTGCAGGAGGTTTGCAGTTGATCAAAACAACTTATTATTGCAGGTAGTTTTCAGTTAATTAACAGGAGGTTTGCAGTTGATCAGAATCATTTATTTTTGCAAATAGGTTGCAGGAGGTTTGCAGTTGATCAAAAAAATTTATTTTTGCAGGTGGTTTGCAGTTGATAAAAAAAAATTTATTTTTGCAGGTGGTTTGCAGTTAATTTGCAGGAGGTTTGCAGTTGATCAAAAAATTTTATTTTTGCAAATGGGTTGCAGTTGATTTGCAGTTGAGAAGTTTTATTTTTCCCGGTGGTTGGCAGGAGGTTTGCAGTTGATCAAAAAATTTTATTTTTGCAGGTGGTTTGCAGTTGATCAAAAACATTTATTTTTGCAAATGGGTTGCAGGAGGTTTGCAGTTGATCAAAAAAATTTATTTTTGCAGGTGGTTTGCAGGAGGTTTGCAGTTGATCAAAAAATTTTATTTTTGCAGGTGGTTTGCAGTTGATAAAAAAAAATTATTTTTGCAGGTGCTTTGCAGTTGATTTGCAGGAGGTTTGTAGTTGATCAAAAATTTTATTTTTGCAAATGGGTTGCAGGTGGTTTGCAGTTGATCAAAAAAATTTATTTTTGCAGGTGGTTTGCAGGAGGTTTGCAGTTGATCAAAAAATTTTATTTTTGCAGGTGGTTTGCAGTTGATCAAAAAATTTTATTTTTGCAGGTGGTTTGCAGCTGATCGAAAATTTTATTTTTGCAAATGGGTTGCAGGAGGTTTGCAGTTTTGAAAACAACTTATTATTGCAGGTAGTTTTCAGTTAATTAACAGGAGGTTTGCAGTTGATCAGAAACATTTATTTTTGCAAATAGGTTGCAGGAGGTTTGTAGTTGATCAAAAAAAATTATTTTTGCAGGTGGTTTGCAGTTGATAAAAAAAAATTTATTTTTGCAGGTGGTTTGCAGTTAATTTGCAGGAGGTTTGCAGTTGATTAAAAAATTTTATTTTTGCAAATGGGTTGCAGTTGATTTGCAGTTGAGAAGTTTTATTTTTGCAGGTGGTTTGCAGGAGGTTTGCAGTTGATCAAAAAATTTTATTTTTGCAGGTGGTTTGCAGTTGATCAAAAAAATTTATTTTTGCAGGTGATTTGCAGTTGATCAAAAAAATTATTTTTGCAGGTGATTTGCAGTTAATTTGCAGGAGGTTTGCAGTTGATCAAAAAATTTTTTTTTTGCAAATGGGTTGCAGGAGGTTTGCAGTTGATCAAAACAATTTATTATTGCAGGTGGTTTTCAGTTAATTAACAGGAGGTTTGCAGTTGATCAAAAACATTTATTTTTGCAAATGGGTTGCAGGAGGTTTGCAGTTGATCAAAAAAATTTATTTGTGCAGCTGGTTTGCAGTTGATCAAAAAAATTTATTTTTGCTGGTAGTTTGCAGTTGATCAAAAAGTTTATTTTTGTTGGTGGTTTGCAGTTGATCAAAAAATTTTATTTTTGCAGGTGGTTTGCAGGAGGTTTGCAGTTGATCAAAAAAATTATTTTTGCAGGTGGTTTGCAGTTGATCAAAAAAATTTATTTTTGCAGGTGGTTTGCAGGGGGTTTGCAGTTGATCAAAAAATTTATTTTTGCAGGTGGTTTGCAATTGATTTGCAGTTGAGGAGTTTAATTCAATAAATATTAAGAAAAGATGAAACTAAAAAGCCGTTTTATCGTTTGTAAAAAGGTTAATATTACAAATTAGAATTGAATTCAATCGAATAAAATATTAATTAAATAAAATCAAAGATCATCAAATAATTTTTGGAAATTTAAAAGAATAAATAAAAATTTGCAGTTGATTTGCAGATCATCAAAAACAATTGCAAATTTTTATTTATTCTTTTAAATTTCCAAAAATTATTTGATGATCTTTGATTTTATTTAATTAATATTTTATTCGATTGAATTCAATTCTAATTTGTAATATTAACCTTTTTACAAACGATAAAACGGCTTTTTAGTTTCATCTTTTCTTAATATTTATTGAATTAAACTCCTCAACTGCAAATCAATTGCAAACCACCTGCAAAAATAAATTTTTTGATCAACTGCAAACCCCCTGCAAACCACCTGCAAAAATAAATTTTTTTGATCAACTGCAAACCACCTGCAAAAATAATTTTTTTGATCAACTGCAAACCTCCTGCAAACCACCTGCAAAAATAAAATTTTTTGATCAACTGCAAACCACCAACAAAAATAAACTTTTTGATCAACTGCAAACTACCAGCAAAAATAAATTTTTTTGATCAACTGCAAACCAGCTGCACAAATAAATTTTTTTGATCAACTGCAAACCTCCTGCAACCCATTTGCAAAAATAAATGTTTTTGATCAACTGCAAACCTCCTGTTAATTAACTGAAAACCACCTGCAATAATAAAATTTTTTGATCAACTGCAAACCTCCTGCAAACCACCTGCAAAAATATAACTTCTCAACTGCAAATCAACTGCAACCCATTTGCAAAAATAAAATTTTTTAATCAACTGCAAACCTCCTGCAAATTAACTGCAAACCACCTGCAAAAATAAATTTTTTTTTATCAACTGCAAACCACCTGCAAAAATAATTTTTTTTGATCAACTACAAACCTCCTGCAACCTATTTGCAAAAATAAATGTTTCTGATCAACTGCAAACCTCCTGTTAATTAACTGAAAACTACCTGCAATAATAAGTTGTTTTCAAAACTGCAAACCTCCTGCAACCCATTTGCAAAAATAAAATTTTCGATCAGCTGCAAACCACCTGCAAAAATAAAATTTTTTGATCAACTGCAAACCACCTGCAAAAATAAAATTTTTTGATCAACTGCAAACCTCCTGCAAACCACCTGCAAAAATAAATTTTTTTGATCAACTGCAAACCACCTGCAACCCATTTGCAAAAATAAAATTTTTGATCAACTACAAACCTCCTGCAAATCAACTGCAAAGCACCTGCAAAAATAATTTTTTTTTATCAACTGCAAACCACCTGCAAAAATAAAATTTTTTGATCAACTGCAAACCTCCTGCAAACCACCTGCAAAAATAAATTTTTTTGATCAACTGCAAACCTCCTGCAACCCATTTGCAAAAATAAATGTTTTTGATCAACTGCAAACCACCTGCAAAAATAAAATTTTTTGATCAACTGCAAACCTCCTGCCAACCACCGGGAAAAATAAAACTTCTCAACTGCAAATCAACTGCAACCCATTTGCAAAAATAAAATTTTTTGATCAACTGCAAACCTCCTGCAAATTAACTGCAAACCACCTGCAAAAATAAATTTTTTTTTATCAACTGCAAACCACCTGCAAAAATAAATTTTTTTGATCAACTGCAAACCTCCTGCAACCTATTTGCAAAAATAAATGATTCTGATCAACTGCAAACCTCCTGTTAATTAACTGAAAACTACCTGCAATAATAAGTTGTTTTGATCAACTGCAAACCTCCTGCAACCCATTTGCAAAAATAAAATTTTTGATCAACTGCAAACCTCCTGCAAATCAACTGCAAAGCACCTGCAAAAATAATTTTTTTTTCAACTGCAAATCACCTGCAAAAATAAAATTTTTTGATCAACTGCAAACCACCTGCAAAAAATAAAATTTTTTGATCAAATGCAAACCTCCTGCAAACCACCTGCAAAAATAAATTTTTTTGATCAACTGCAAACCACCTGCAAAAATAAAATTTTTGATCAACTGCAAACCTCCTGCAAATCAACTGCAATGCACCTGCAAAAATAATTTTTTTTATCAACTGAAAAATCACCTGCAGAAATAAAATTTTTTGATCAACTGCAAACCACCTGCAAAAATAAAATTTTTTGATCAACTGCAAACCTCCTGCAAACCACCTGCAAAAATAAATTTTTTTGATCAACTGCAAACCACCTGCAAACCACCTGCAAAAATAAAACTTCTCAACTGCAAATCAACTGCAACCCATTTGCAAAAATAAAATTTTTTGATCAACTGCAAACCTCCTGCAAATTAACTGCAAACCACCTGTAAAAAATAAATTTTTTTGATCAACTGCAAATCACCTGCAAAAATAAAATTTTTTGATCAACTGCAAACCTCCTACAAACCACCTGCAAAAATAAATTTTTTTGATCAACTGCAAACCTCCTGCAAACCACTTGCAATTGATCAAAAAAAATGCAAGTTTGCAGTTGATCAAAAAGTTTATTTTTGTTGGTGGTTTGCAGTTGATCAAAAAATTTTATTTTTGCAGGTGGTTTGCAGGAGGTTTGCAGTTGATCAAAAAAATTATTTTTGCAGGTGGTTTGCAGTTGATCAAAAAAATTTATTTTTGCAGGTGGTTTGCAGGGGGTTTGCAGTTGATCAAAAAATTTATTTTTGCAGGTGGTTTGCAATTGATTTGCAGTTGAGGAGTTTAATTCAATAAATATTAAGAAAAGATGAAACTAAAAAGCCGTTTTATCGTTTGTAAAAAGGTTAATATTACAAATTAGAATTGAATTCAATCGAATAAAATATTAATTAAATAAAATCAAAGATCATCAAATAATTTTTGGAAATTTAAAAGAATAAATAAAAATTTGCAGTTGATTTGCAGATCATCAAAAACAATTTTGAGAAGTTTTAAAGAATAAATAAAAATTTGCAGTTGATTTGCAGGTGAGAATTTTAATTCGATTGATTTTAAGCAAAAGTATAGTAGATGAATAATGCAACTTATTTAAATGAGCTAATATGAAAAAGCGAAGTTGAATTTGATCCAATTTTAAAGTTTTAACATTGTTAAAGTACAACAAACAAATTGGAAAATTTAAAATTTATTCAAACGGTCGAAATCATTAAAGCACTGTTTTTACATCACAGGCTAATGAATTACTGCGAGAATTGTTTGAAGTTGCTTTAAAAGCAGAAAAAAAACATCTTTACTAAAAAAGCAGGACCAAACAAACAACCTTTCAGATATGATGTGATTTTTGTAAAACGTATTTTTTAAAAAAAAAACTTCGATTTACAAAAGAAAACCTCAACTGCAAATCTCCTGCAAATTAACTGTAAAAAATATTTTTTTGTTCCAAATGCGTTTCCGCCAGAAAAACTTTTGTTTTTATAAATGTACACATTAAAAGAAATAAGAAAACACTTTTAAAATCAAAAATAAAAGGGTGCCTCATCTCGTCCAGTTTAGCCCATTGTTTTTTAAAAACATTTAATTCGAAAAACCAACAAGCGTCTGTGCTGTGCTGTAAAGCTACAAAGTATTAAAAATGAAAATCGAATAAAGCAATCGGAGTAAAGTACCTAAAGCTGATTAGAAAATTCATTCACAAATATTAATAATGGTTTTGATGTTGTTTAATTTCCTAAAGTAATTCCATTGTACTGACCGAAAACAATCTTTATGTTCCAAAGATTAATTATTAAATTAATCGATTGGTTTTTCATAATTGGCTAATAATTAAATCGCACAAGCACAAAGAGTAGCGAACAGAAAAAAAATGCTGTTACAAGATTAAAGGTTGGAGAATGAAGTTCACACAACAATGTTATGCTGTTTTATATGAGCGATTTACGATATAGTTAATGACCTAGAGATACATAAAGCAGATTAAATAGTTCACGATCATAGTGATTAAGCTTTTTTGTAAAGCACGAGCAATACCGTAGGAAGTTAATCAATTGTAGCAAACGTTTACTGAATATCGACGTCTATGAAATATTGACGCTTTAAAATATTAAACAGCTTTTCAAAGCATCTTTGCTCTCTAATGTGTTAATAATTTTGCTTCAACTAATTAGATGTAAAATCTTCAACTTTTTAATGCAAAAACTTAAGCTTTCTACACCATTTCCGGGTAATCATATTTGTCGCTAAATGGTCATGTTTAATTAATGTATCCACACAATTTGCAAAAACTAAGTCTAATTAGGCTGTTATTCACAAAAGTTCATTAACCGCTATTTCAGTTTGGTTTTTTAAATTCTCAAATTTTAGAAAACCGTTACATATTCAAATTTTCAATAATATTTTAAAATTAAAATGTTAAAAAAGATATTTTATTTTAGTCTGAATGCATTAATTATCATTACACGTGCCTAAGATCTCTCACTCACACTTAATACATTGAGAGAGATTATCTGAAAATGAGTAATAGACAATTAACAACTCTGAGAGATATTAGAAATTGATATTTCCAATTTAAAATATTTTATTATTGTTGTTATTATAATTTATAATTATTATCAGTTGTAGCATTTTTGGATTTTAGCATTTCAAATAATAGAAATCAAAATTTAACAATCCTTTATATTTTTTCAGTCTAGTGTGAAGTCAGTCAGAAAGTTTAGCAAACAGACATTATTTAGTGAACTTTATAATCTAATTTCACGAGAACTTCACACTAGTCTTATATTTTTTGAGAATTCAAATTCAGTTGAATTGAACCGAAAAAAAAATAATTTATTATTTTCAGTTAACATGCTGAATAGTTCAATGTCAGGCAATCCCGAATGATTTAATTTTTAATGATGAAATCAAAGAAAAATAAATGAGTTAATATAATGGAATTATAATATTTGTTTTTTTGTCGTCTATGAAATAATTAATAATAAAAATCCGTATTATTTTTCATCAAAATTTTTCATCTTCATTCAGCTTCATTTTTCTTGAACTATGCTATTTTCTTATCCTTTCATTTTTTTTGATTTTTAATTTAATTAAGATTTGATTATTTTTCATATTTCTGTAAAAATGTTGTAAGATTTGTTTTTTTTTTTTTTATTTCTTTAAAGTTCCACAATAAAATACCACGAGAGAACAAAATGACAAGAAGATTTAAGCGTTTCTTTAACCTATGATTTTTGCTCTTGATTTACTACTCCTGACTGAACTGTGTTTGTTGGCTGTACTGTATTATTGACAATTTTTCCAATCTCATTTTCCGAATCAGGAAGATCGTTTTCTAGTATTGTAGCACTCGTCATTGTGCTACTCGTTTCCTCTTCACATTCCTGTACAAAAATAATGTCATTGAATTAAATGATATTATGCTTTATAGACATTAAAATGTTACCTGAACTTGACGCGTCTTTAGAATCTTCATTGTACCGAGTTTTTCTGTAATTCTATTTAAAGCTTCTTCATCTGTTGCCACTTCAGTATTACTTGATTGTGGTTCAGTGCTTGTAACAGATGGAGAATTTGATACAATTTCATTCGTGGTTTCTTTGATGACCTTTGTGTTTGGCTGCTGTGGGTATTCCTCATTTGTTTCAACTTCCGAGTCATTTGGTTCCTCTTGTTCCTAAATAGCAATTTAATGATCATGATGTGTCTATAATTAGAAATTAAAAAGTTTCTTACCTCTTCTGGACAGAGTTCGAATGCCATTTGCAGTATATTTTTAGCAGATTGAGATCGTTCAAGTACAAAACTGTTGGTATTTTCGTTAGACTGAGCTGGCGGTGACCACGAACTATAGTTATATTGACTAGCTACACCACGTTGTCTTTCCAGCTCATCGTGAAGCCATTCAACAGCATGAGACCATGCTTGTGCTATCGTTGGATTTCCATGCAGCATATTCAATGCGACTGGACTCTTTCGAAATAGATGAACTAAACACTTTATACACTGATAAGCTCTTTTTTGATAGTTCAGTCGATTACGTTGGATCGTTTCAAGAAGGCCTTCACGATCTTCAGGGAAACCTAGAATCAAATAAAATTTTCCATCCATAAAAAATATTTTAAGAAATTAACGTTCACTTACCTATTAATGCATTATGAATTCTATGATGTTGCCATGAATCTTCAATCAGTAGAATGTGCAACAATAAATCTGTATGATGACGCATATCATGCCAATACGCAAAACCACAATGCCATAAAAGTTCAGTAAGTAAGGCTTGTGAAAATTGAGGATTCTCCCAACTGCAGTACTGCAACAATTTTACGCCTTCTTCTCCGACATTCGTGTCTTCGATAAGCTTTTTAATATAGCTAAATGCAAAAAAAAAAATTGCCATTAAATTGTCAGCACGCAAATTAAAAGTTTTTAAAAAATAATACCTTGTTCGGTTTAATAGCAGTTCCTCAGCTTCGCCAGACAACGGCAACAACTGATCATATGGAACCTTTGGATCCACATAAATGTTTGGCTTTATTGGTATATCTCTCGAAGAACTTTGGCAACGCGATGAGATGTCACTAGATCTTACAAGAATTGATACACATTGATGTAGTTTTTGAAGTTCAGGATACTGATACTTAATTGGTGGCCCTGGGCCTTCATCTAATGCAACTTTCATAAATATTGCAGGAACGTTGAGCTAATAACATCACAAAAATTGAGATTCTTTTTAATATTTATAGCAAGTAAAGTTCTTACCTTCAAGAGTTGATGTCGCTCATGAACGCCTAATCCTGCATATGTTAAGAATAAGCTAAAGAAATGTGGTAAATGTTTACCATAATCTGAAGCTTCTAAGATCAACAATTTTAGAACAGCATGAAGAACTTGTTCACATAAATTAGAACCATCATAATTCGGGAGTGGTTCATCTTGACTAGCAAAATGACAAAAGAAAACGACAATTTTCACGAAAATTGTACGAATATCCAATGACGATGCAACAAGTATGTATTCAGCCAAACGATTTGGTGGACTTAAGAGAGCATTTTGTGCGAACCATCGTCGAACTAACACTGAGTGCCTTATGTGTGGACTGATTGCTTCAAACCTGCGAAAAAGTAAATTAAAAATTGGCAATCAAAACATGTTAATGTGAAATGATTGGTCAAAAAAATATAAACTTACCATTCTATTGCAGCACCACGAAGAGTTTTCTTAGTCTTAAATCCAAATTGAAATAAAAATTGCGATGCAAGCTGGATAGACAACAGCGACAGTTCCTCAGTAGTTGATGTCTAAAAATAGACAGAGAAATTTTGTTTAGCATAGAGAACAAAGGAATTTTATAAGCAAAATAAATATTTACAATTTTTTCTATTCTCGCAGGAATGCTACAGCTCACCAAATTCCTTATAAATCCAAAAAATTCCGATGAGAATAAACTTCTAGCATGAAGGAATCGAATATTTTGAAATCTAAGACTTTTCTCAATTGGAGCCGGCATTGGCAAAATGCAGTTTTTACTCTCAGCTAATGACAACTGTTCAATACATGGTTTGTAAATTGTTTGATTATGGTCGATTCTCGTGTAAAAAAGCATGTAAGCATTCCACCATCTTTTTTGTCTCCTAAATTGCATCCGTTTCAAATTGTTATCGTAAACTTCTCCCATATAATCACCACCAAAGCATTGAGCTTTTAGCTCTTCATCTTCGTGCATTTTACATTCGCTGACTTCTCCATCGTCAAATTTATACCATTGCTCTGCACCATTTTCATTTCTGACAAATTAAAGTGATTAAATAGTGCTATTAAATATAATTCACTTGTCAAAAAAATTCAATTATGTACATACTTGTGTAAAATGTAGCTATAATAATGTCCTCCAGATGCTTGTCCCGAATGAACGACGATTCCAGTTAATTGATATTTTGTTGGTTGACTTTCTTCTTCGCCTTCTTCAAGATCTACAATTTCACCTTCCATTTTCGCCAAGCCAGATACTAAAGATAATAATAAGCAAGATAAATTACTTCCAGCACCGACTTAATTAATCAATTTGTCAAAATATTACCTGTATAAGGTTCCATGTCAAGAAAACGAGGGAATTCAAAATAGTCATTGAATTTTATGGCACATACCCTTTCGTAATCATATTCGAAACGTTTTAATTGTATTGCAAGTACCGGTGGCAATTTCCGTACGCATGTTCGCTTTACTGTAACAACTTTCTTATCACATTTATCGCAATGATACGCATCAGCACCTTCCAAAAGTTCTCCCTTAACATACTGCTCGAGTGAATCAGTTAATGAACTATGATTTCGAATATCTATACTGAATGCACTAAATGGTTCCTCTTTAGAATATCGATGTGGACACTCTTGACAGATTTTCTGATCACTAAATAAACCACCTAAAGTTGCTCCCATCAATTGAGAATGTCCGAGAGCCTTTAATCCTTCGTCTAGGCTTTCAAAAAGTGACATGAAAAACTCAACTGCATCTTGTTGCTCTCGTAAATTTACAGGCTCTCCTTGTAGTCTATAAATGTTCAGATAGCTGCTATTAAACTGTCACAAAAACTTGATTAAATTAAATTTGCTTACTTAAAATGAGTCCAAAGTCCTCTCGGAATATAAAATTGCAATGCACTATGACTGAGATGAGCGAAAATTGCTTGCACGTGTTTCAGAATTCCAACATTATAACTTTTTCTCCCACTGCTATCCTCTTCATTTCCAACAGACTGAAAATTTCAAAAATATATTATTTTTTTCGATTATTGTCAATGAATTTAAAGCACTTACTCTATTTTCCATTTCACCACTAAAATCCTCGTTTGGATCATTACATGCACCTGAGAATAAAGAACATTTCATTAACATTCCTTATCATTTTAAAATAGGGATCAATTCACATATTACATTACAAAATGGTATATAATATGAGGTCGACCCAAATGACTACTAACCAGACGCTCCTAAAATGCCTAATCTAAGTGATGGAACCATGAAGAGCTGCTGTATAACAGAATTCATGTAGCATGTTGCTCCTGCATTTTTTAAACCGCAGAATCCACCTTTTAGACGCGGTCCAACAGCTGGCAAATACTCCCATTCTTGTAAAGGTTCTACTTCTAGATTATTAAACAATTAGTAAAAACAAAATAAATTTAAGGATAAGATAAGGAAACTTACCAAAGCAGAACATGTCCAATAATGTGTTGACGAGTAATTTCATGTTGGGCACTGAATTGGTGCAGAGAGCAACCAATAGATCACAAGCAGCTGAAATTGTATGTGGATTTCGACATACTGGTGGTGGAGCATTCAAATCGGGCAAATTTGCTTTTCGTCGGTAATATAAATACTGTTTAGATGCGGGGAATATGAAATCATCGACAATCTCCACAATCAGATTACTAAGTTGTGGCTTAACTTCAAAACTTAAATAAGACATTAGGTCTTTAGTTAAATTTAATCTTCCTTCTAGTAAGTCATCGTGAACACCAGTTTCACCAGTCAGTTTAACATTATCGCGAATCGATCGTATCCATTCAATTTCTTGCATCAAAAGATTATCACATGTTTTAAGAGGCCAACTATAACTACATCCGAATCGAAGCACTCTACAAAATAATTGAAAGAACTCACTACACGTTGCCGAGTATGTTGTTACTTTTGTCTTAAGTATTTCAATCAGTAATTTCACCATAAATATAAAAGGACGCTTGTCACTTGAACAGTATGTACACATGTAAAAAATTTGTTCACTAGCAGTTTGACGTATGTGACGAGATCCGTTGATTAGAACAAGAGATGTTATGAAATTTGACCAGTTTGGATCGCGACTTAATGCTTCATAGCCATTATGATTTAATACTAGACCAAAACAGAGAACTTCTAAAGCCTCCTTACACACGGCAAAATCTAATGCCTCTGGCAGTCCATTTTCATTTCCCAATTCACTTGGTGACGTTAAAAGATGAAATGAGCTTGTTGATGCAGCCCATGATAAATGTACAAGAGATTTTAATGTGGATACATCCGGTAATGACCATTGTAATGCAGATGCAAAAAGTGTTCGACAATTTTCTCCTTCTGGACTCTCACTCAGCATTTCATCGGAAATGTTTTGTGCAAGTTTAGATGCAATTGCTCTCATTGTATGATCAGAATTACACACAATTGTCGACAAAGTTTGCTTCAAAATCTCAACTTGAGTACGAATACCATCCATTGGAAGTGGCTCATCACCAACACGACTCAATACATAACCCATAATGAATAGAAATAATTTAACTAATTTTAAAACACATTGATAGGCAGCACGTTTGCAATAGACATCAGCTTTTGGCATAAAATTATTCTTTGTAAGCAAATCCAAAATGAAATGTGCCACACCCGAATGAAGCCATGCTAATTGTAATCTCATGGTGCTATCACTATGCGGATCCAATGCTGGCATTAATAATGCTTGTAGAACTTCTAGATTATACAACACGTGTGCTGCGTCTGGTGACAAGAACAATGATTCAGGAAGTAAGCCATCGCCCATTTGATTATCAGATTTTTCACCCATTCCAAAAAACTTGTTGATGCACATTTGATTAATTTGCGAGACAGTCAGACTATCTAATGGAAGTAAATGGAGTAAAGTTCTTGCACATTCACGCAAATTATTATGCTGTAATTCACTTCCCAATTGATGAATTTGTAGAAAGAATTCAGTGTATTGATGTTTTGTCGAAATTATGACGCCTGGCAATGTTGTTTCCGATTCCGTTCTTTGTAAATCTAAACATGGCCGTGGTGGAGATCCAGTTGAACTTGTCGAGCTTGAACTGTCTGGTGAACTAGCGAGAGCTGTTCCCAAAGGCGATAACTTAACATTTATTACAGTTTTATCACGAATATTATACATTGATAAAGGATGACGATCGTCAGAAATTTCAATTAATTCTCCATTATTATTAAACAAGTCAATTTTTATGTTATTTATAGATGTTCCCTTTAAGCGCTTCAATAGATTTCGCTTAAAGGATATGACTGTTTCATTTGTATGTGTTGTTACTTCAATATCATCGAGTTGACGTCCATTCGTTTGAAATCGGATAAAAAGACAAATGTGCTTACCGCGTGATGCACGACTAAGACTCAAGCACATTCGTTCGCCGGTAAACACTCTATCACATTCTTTTATATATTCATGCATTACTCGCAAGATACGGCAAATAACATCTGCTTCCATAATTTTACGTGCTTCCAACTCCTTGTGCTCCTTTGATGACTCCTCAAGTGCCTTCTTTATCATTAATATTCGATCGTAACTTATCCTTATTTTATCACAACAATCACTAATGAAGTTTTCATGAAACTCGGCTATATTCTCTTGTAAGCGTGGTCCAAGCGCCGTAGACACTTCTTTTAACAATTCAATAGCTTTATATGCTATCTCGTCACCACTTAATGTAATTACACGCCACAAATAGTCCTTTCCAATTAAATCTTCGTCATCTAAAACATACCCACGATGTTTCTGCTTTAATTTCTCTTCCTTTGAATTGACTGCTTTGAAAAATCTTTCGAAGCACTTAATTCCGCTTTCTGTCAACAATTGTGGATCTAATTGAAGAATATTGTTCTCAAAAAATTCCTTATTAATTCCAGGATCTAAATCAGGCTCATCTCCCATTAATTTTCCAAACCATCGAAAGCATTCTTCACGATCACTTTGAAATGCAGCATTAACGGCTAAACATTGCCAAATTTGTTTTGCTTGATCGGCACAAAGCCACAATTGACCATCCTTTAAGAGGAATTTGAGAAAATCCAAACGTTCTTGAATTTGCTGAGGATGTGGATAACGTTTATCGAGCAAAATCTCCATCGGTTTCAAATTTTTGTTTGTCCTAACTAGTTCACGAATTTTTTCCATATATTTGGTTAGGCTATTGGTTACGAGAATCACGAGCATATGATCATTTTGTAAACGATCTATGACATGTTGACGATTAGACATTGAATGAATGCGTGGAACATGATTTGGAGTCGGCTCATACAAACAACAAATTTCACGAATGAGTCTTAGTGCTGGCAGCACCCAATCGTCGTTTGATTTCAATTCTTCAACACATTTATTCAACCAAATTGGCTTTTGAGCATCTTTATCCTGAGAGCAGCTATAATCAAGTATCTTTACATGCGAAGCTAAAGCCTGATCTAAAACTTCTGGTGGAACTTCGGGACTATGTGCTAATGACCAGAATAGTTTTAAAACCTTGTCTGCCATCACTCCATTCTTGTCATCCTCAGCTAATCGTCTATTCAGTTCTAAAAGTCTCTCGCGTTGCTTCTTGTTGGCTGTTTTCATGCTCGTCTACAAAGTATTATAGAATTATTAGCAAACGTAAGAATATGGCAATTTAAGAAATGTAAAAATGACTCACCTGAAAGCATTCAAATAAATAGTCGAGTTGTTCAGCATTGAAATCCCATGCAAGTTTTGCTAATAAATCGTGCACATTCTTAACGATGGCTTCATGCTTTCCAGCTTGTGAGCGCCAAACAGCAGCGAGATCATCTAACGTGAGAGTTTTTTCCTTAATCAGAAACCTTAGGATTTTTTCGAGTTTCTCAACGTATTGAGGCTGATGGAGTGAGTCCTTTAATACAATCCCTAAAACATCCGTCTCTTTTATCCATTTTGCCATCTTTTCTGCAGTCAAGGTGTCAACTTCGTCATCAGATTGTTGTCGATGAGGATAATAGCACACATAACTCAAGAGCTTATTTATCTCGTTGAGTGCATTCATTTTGCCATTAAAACTAGATATTTGTAAGACTCTCAAGATGATTTTAAGGCGACACATTTCCAAGTCTTTAATTAAATTTTCAGCATTCGGAGAATGACTCATGAGTAAACGAGACGACTTAATAATACCATTGACTAAATCATTCTTGCCTTCCAATTTCGCATCACGCTTCAATTCGTCGTCACTTAAATTATCAAGAATTTCTATGAGCGGTTCCCAAATTGGCTGGAAATATTTCTCTATTGTTTTTTGCGTGAGAAGTTCATGACATTGAGCGAAAGGACGTAACAGCAAATGAATTACGGGTAATGTTAATTTACTATTTTCTTCCAACAATAAACTCGTACTTGTGCTATTTGTTCCACTCGACGATATTGTTGATGTCTTCATTTTTGATGCCTCTTCGCTTAAGCTTAATGACGATGTACATCCTGAAGATGTTTGAGGAATATCAGCAAGTTCTTCTGTTGTTGACGGTGATTTATTCTTAATCATTAGTGCTATTCCAGAATTAAATCGCTCTAGGAAATTGTCAAAACCACCAAATTGTCCAAATCGATTAATTAAATCCACCAGCCATCCGCGTGCTTGACGAGGTTCTATTGGAGATTTTGCAAATGTTTGATTATCTAGCAATGTTCCCCATAATCCCTCGACAGACGCTCCTTGGACTGAAAACAATTCAGATTGTCGAGCAGCATTGTGAGTATGAAATTTATTTTCTGCATCTAAAACAATCGCCAACAAGTCCAAAAGACATGGATTATCAATTTTCATATGAAGTGCACACAAATGTAACAATTTTCCACAAAGCATCAATATATTATTGTGAATGTTTAACTTCCAGGAACTAACAGCATCATCCGTTAATATCTTGGTAAATGACACAGTCAATCCATCTCGATAAAAACGCACACACGGTTCACATTCATAATCTACGCCTGCCTGAGACAACTTGATCGCATAATTCAACAGACATTCCAACTCTTGATCTGGCAATACTGGAACAACCCATCGTGGACTATTGATCTTACTATTAAGAGAGTGAAGCTTGGCGACAGGAAAACTTGCAATTAGATCTTCGGGTGATCTGAAAGTGTCACACGAGAAGGAAATAAAATAAAATAATAAATAGAAAAGATTATTATCAGTGATTAATAATTACAATTCATTCTGTTCGGATGTTGTCGCTTCAGACTGCTGCTGATTTGCTTGTTGTTGACTCTCTGATGATGCGTCCGTCGTGGTTGATCTTACACCTGATGATCGGGTGTCGTAAGTCATAATTAAATGACAAACAAGTTGTTGTGCAGTGATTAATGAAGAATTTTACTAATTTTAATGTTTATATTAACTCTTGAATTCTTCTCTTTAGACAGTATCATTGAATTTGCAGCTTCTGCTCATGTTATGACTGAAGCAACCTATAAATAAATCATGATATCACTTTAGTACTTAGTGTCACTTAAACTATAGATAAAAAAGTTATTATGGAATTTCTGAGTAGGCTAATTCCTTTGATAAAGTCGATTAATGCTCTTTATTGACCAGAACTTCGCATTCATAAATAATAAAAACAAAGGATAATTGAATTAACAAACTTTTTCATTGTCTCAAAAATAATATTAAAGCCGTGACAAACTTATTTTTGCTAGATGAATAGTAATACAAGAATTACATTCATAATTTTCTATTCTACGCATTATACAGTAAGGCACGGAGAAAGAGGGAGAGAGAGTGAAAAGGAAAGAAAAAATGACATCGATCGATATTTAAGTAAATTTTTTGGACAACTCGCAATTCTAGACTTTAAAAATAAGGCTATAAGCTTGGGAAAAGGAGATGATATTGAGCTAGCTATTATGTGATCCTGTCATTATTTTCCACAGAAATTTCGATATTATCGACATCACTTTTTTCGTCACAACTTTTTTTTTTCCATTATGATTCGGAAAAAACAAAATAATCCCAAAGAATGCAGAATACTAATACTTTTAATGCTTATTCTTAATAATGATGGTCAAATGAATACTTAGAATAGTTGTAAAGTCAGCACATATAAATATATTAATAAAATATGTAACACACAATAAAGGATGAAAATTCAGTGCAAATTTACTTCTTCTTACAAAGTATCGAAAATAAAGCATTAAAATTGCAAATTTCAAGGTATTTATGGTTTTAAAATCATTCGGTACTATTGTATATTGAGGATATTAAGCTTTTTGATACAGTTTTGTCGATTTTGCATTTATGCTTGCTCTTTTCGCCGGTTTTAAATTTTTATGTGAAAAAAATGATGGAAAATTTTAGAAATGGCAATTTTTTCCATCAATAAATCAGTATTCTGCATGTTATATTTACTTTTCGTTCTAAAACGTGCTAAATTCGTGGTAAATCCAGTCGTCAGATTATTCACAAACACTATAATTAACTTTAAAATTAGAATTTTTAATTTTTTTCTCAATTTTTTTCTATTTATAATGATTTACACGGGTTCACTTATTTTGTCATTTTTTCATAAATATTCTTATTTTGTAGACTTTTAAAAATTTAAAAATGATTTTATCCGTTAAAAAGTTTCGTGTGTTAATATCTTCAATCAGGCTGGAATTGGATCTGACTGGAGATTTATCAAATAGAAACTCACTGACAAAATTTCAAGTTAATTATGTTAAAACTGCCTTCAGAAATTACTAAGGTCAACAACCAATACTATTACAGAGATTTACACATGCATCTGCAAAAAAAATAAATAAAAATAACACCGAAAATGTAAGCAAACAGAAAAGTAATAAACTAGTTTAGGTAATTCTTTTCGTTTTTATAGCGTGGATACTTTAAACCAACAAAGTTAATAATAAAGTTTATTTCATTCAATGTTTTCGTCAATCATTTCCTCGTCTGATGATTCTGATTCTGTATCACCTTCCAAATCTTCTTGTTCTTCGAGTAACTTCTTTTGCATTTGTCGCTCAATTTCCCTCCGTAATCTCTCCATTCGTCTTTGATAGTAAGTTCGACGTCGTCTGCGAGGCTTTTGACTGAAAAAATATCAACAAAATGACTTTTAAATCCTCGATAGTATTATTATATTAAAGTCTATTTATTTTTGCAAAAATGTTTTCTTCATTGAAGAAGGAAAGAACTTAAAATTAATTTAATAAGATTTTTTTTTTTTTTTCATAAGCAGCATACAATTTTTTACTTTTATTTCTGAAGACTTGGAAGTTTCATTGAACTCGAGAAATATCAATTTTAATATGTTTTTACAGAAAGCTTTTATTTTAAAAAATGAGAACTGTTTAAAACATTAAAACGAGTACATAAACTTTTCACTGGAAAATGTATAGTTTTCGTCATGAAATTTTCTTTCACTAATTCATTAAATATATGTATAGGTTTATGCTTGCATACTATGTCATGGTAATATTTCTTGTGTGATGGTCTTCATTCATTTTTTTTTTTTTTTGAAACATTAAAAGAGATTGAGAATATTTAATGATTGATATTCTCATGTAACTGGGTAAGTATTATTCAAATAATTACATTTAATAAAGCTAACATCTTGTAAAAAAAAAGTAATTTAAACCTTACTTATTCAACAATGTCGTCGAAATAAATAGATAATAAATGACATAAAAACAATCTTGTTCTTTTTACAAAAATGCATTCGAATTAGAATTATAATAACTTTAAATTTACAAATCATATGTCATTATAAATTAAAGTAAAAAAAACTTGTTTTTAATCGTAAAACATGAAATTATCGTAAGATTAAAATCTTTAGTGTGTGGTTTTATAAGACAAACATATTTATGGCTACATATTTTCTCTTAGTTTTGGTAAGTTGTTGAGTATGTATGTAAATAGGTTTTTTTTTTGTTTTGCTTTTTGCTTTGTAGTACACATTGTGTATTAATCTTGATGGCTTCTAATTTTATGGCCAAATGTAGAATTCAGTTCAACACCTTCCATGCTCAGCATGTTTAATCACTATTATTTCACCATTCATTAGAGCAATCATCAATTTGAGATTCAAGTAATTCTATGTTGGATTCATATTGTTCATATTCATCTGTGTCGTCAAATCTGTAAACACATAAACGAATAGATTAGTTAAAAGTGTAAATGACCTCAGGACCGATTTCAGTAATATGCATTAGCCCACATTCCTCATTAATTTTAAAGATTCTAATAAGGAGTCGAATGACCCGAAAGCAACAAAAATGCCTCAATATTAAGTGAAATCGTTCCTTGATGCTAATCATTTAGTCTAGAGTTATTGTTTGTGAGCAGGGTTAGTCTATGTCTATGTTTTGTCAAAAAAAAAATTATTATAATCATAATTGTGTAAGACATGAGTTAGTAAACAAATTAAAGGAAAAACGCTTTGTATTATGGTATTAATTTTGCCTTAAATCAATTATTCTTCAAATTTCCATAACAAAATCTTACCCTTAAAAAAATTTGGAATTAGAAATGATCAATTGACATTATTTTGGCTAACTTATTTGAATATAAAAATGTACTATCGATAGATATTTGTTTAATTGTTATGTTAAACTTGCTCTTCCCTTTATATCATATTTATAATATCATAATACACACACACGAATGAGGAGACGAATGAAAATAGAAAAAATATTTCGATTAAGGTACAAATGAACAAAATAGTAGGTACACAACTGGAGATAGAAATTGAACTATAATAGAATCTAATTAATATTTACCCAGTGCCGTCGTTGCTTTCCTCTGCCACCAAAAGCTCATATTCCTGTGCTGCATAACGGTCCCAATCAGAAAGCTAGAAAATGATTAAAAAACTTTTGTTTGTATTCAGACTAATTATTTCGAAAAGTTAATATCTCACCTCCTCGCTGTCTTTTTGTGCAGCAAAAGGATCGCGCTGTTCATGTTCCATATATTTCTCGAGATTAAAGAATGTATCAAAGAAAATCGGAGTCATTTTACACCGCTTTAAATCACTTAAAGTTATGCAATCTCTTTTGATTGGTTTGATCATGTCTAGCATCTAAAAATAATTATTTCGATACATCGAGTTAGGCACATAAATTATGTGTGGAAATGTGTTGATGGATATGTCGGCTCAGTAAACTTGTCTCAATCGATTCTCAATTAATTCAAATAAATTAAAATATTGATTTACTGAACAGAAAGTCAAATGTGTGGGAATTACCTGACACAAGCAATCCTCAAAGGGTAGTGTTTCTATTCCTAATTGTTCCATACGATGCTGCTGCTCCTCATAAAAATATTCTAGCTCATACATTGATAAAACTCCATCTCCATCAATATCCATACATCTAAACCAATATTCAATAGCAGTCGGGTGATTTTTGTCTTCTTCAGCCAGTAAAAACCATACAAAATCCGTATAAGACATTCGGCTAATTCCAGTCGTGCCATTTTGCTGTCTACTTCGTCCTCTTGTTACGCAACCCGAAAATATTCTTTCAATAATTCTTGACGACAATGCATTGTCGTTATGTCGCGCTAAATCTTTCTGATCTATGAATAGATCATGATCTCTATCCAATTCCCAAAATTTACAATAAATTACGTAAAAGTGCTCATAACTAAAGTATGCCATAATTTGATTGATATCCTCTTCGTCTTCCAATAATTGAATTACATCTATCAGATTTGATCTTCTCAGTTCGCTAATCGATATCTTTCCCGACCAGCTGCGATTCACACAATAAAAAATTCTGGCTATCACCGTATGTACATAACGTGAATGAAATTCTGCAGCTTCTTTGAGAAATGCTAAGCCTGGATGAGAATCAACAACATCTTGAATTAAAGGTGCCAAATCTTCGGGCAGTAAATGTAGTCGAGACCGATTGCCTCGAGAGATGATGTGGATAAATCTTGATGCACTGTCATGACAAAAAGTTGTCATCCTGCAAAATGAAATAAAAAGTAATAAATATAATATATAAACATAAACTTTAATTAAGTATCAAGACACAATGAAATGTGTATGTGACTTACTGTCTCCAAAAATCTATAAATCTGTTTCCATTAACACAACCTGTTTTAGTTAACTGTGTACACATGAATAAAGGAACACGCCAGTACAATGGCACTTGACATATTGTTACAACAATATGAAATTTATCCCGAGGTATTTCAAAGTTCTCGAATTGTTCGAATACCAGCTCTAATCTTTGTATAGTCGTTTCTGTAGTAATTGAGGGAGGAGGCTTGCCATTCGGGAAGAAGAATCTATAAACAGAAACAAATTAGTAAATTAAATTTCGGATCATCAATTTTAATTAATTTACTGTGGTATAGTAAAGTTGATGGACTTCCTTAAATGACGCTGCAGTGTTGAGTGCAAAGGAGGAAATACTTTATTTACTGGCTTGGCCTATAGACAAAATAAAACGTTTAAATTCTCATTAAAAAATTATTGATTATTGAGATGAAGGAAGAGCTTGCCTGAATTTTAGGTTTTTCCGTTGATTGCCTTTGTGGAGCTTTTTCTGGGCATTTTTCAAAAATTAAAACTCGTTCAGCAACAGATCCGCGTGATAAAAATGGTCTAACAGGACTAGGTATGCTTTTCAATTCAAACTTTTTATCTTCAAGTTTCGACAAGTCATGTCGTGGGATTCTCGTAGTCGAAACTCGAGCAAAACTTGAAAATCCCTTTGAATTATCATCTTTTTGTGGAACATAAATCGGTGTGTGATTGGGCTTTTGTGGAGGATTTGGTTGATTTTGTGATTCGACATCATTACTATTACTATCTACTTTACAACTTTCTTTTAAAGCTACCGACAATCCATTTAACTGCTGGTCTGCTTTCGACTTGTAATCAGTGAGTGACGAAGTAATAACTTCAGGAAGATTCTTGTCATTTGTCAAGACAATTCCAGTTTTTAAAGCATTTATCAATTTTTCTTCTTCACGCGACACTTCATCCATCACATCAATCGACTTTCTACTCGATTTATCATTCGGAGATAATTGCTGACTTGATGAGGATCCACTTTTAATGACTTTTTGATCGTTAGGAGTTTTCATGTCGGATATAGGACTACTAAAATTTCGATTATTAATTATTTTACTTTTAAATGGCCAAGTTGGAACATGATTGAGGAGATGTTCAGGTTTCGCAGGTGTTTCAGGCTTCTGAAGCTTTGCACATTTCTCAATTGTGTCTTTAAGAACGTCCGGAACTTGATAATAGTCAGAAGACGATGAATTTTTCAAAATATTGCTGTTTGTTATGATGATACTGTTTTTGTCTGGAAGTTCCTTGTTACTGTTTCGTAAGCTTGATGAAGGTATTGGTGATGTTGAGGGTGAGGGGGAATCTTCCTTGAGATTCTCAAATTTCTTTAGAGCAAGTTTAATAGTTGAGTTTCCAACCGGACTATCAATACGTTGAGCAGCAATTCTTGCCTTATCTTCATTCACAAATGAATCTACTAATTGCTTTAAATTATTATTTGACAAGTCTGGTGCTTTTGATAAAAGTTCACTAGACGTAAGTTTTGATGGCTCATCCAAAAATGTACGTTTTGCTAGCTGCGACGATGGTGATAATTGTTGATTTAATGATCGATTAAATGAATTATCAGTTTCAGGATGGCACTTTAATATTTCAGTTGGGGCCAAACCACGAGCTTTCCATTCTTGATAAATGGCCTCTGCGTGATCCGATATTTGCTTAGCAATCGACTCTATCGACTCAATGTCTTCAGCAACTTCAATACTCGACGACGGTGAACTTCTTCTCACATCAGATGAAGAAGAATTGGATGTTTGCTTAGCTGTTGTTGTCATCATTAGCAGCGAAAGAGATTTTTTTTTAAAATTTTATTTAATTTGATTGGTTTGTCGATGAGATTCAAAAATTTCAATAATTGTCGTTTTATTTTGGCGAAAATTAGGGATAAAAGTAAATGTGAGACGTTATTAAAATTTTCTGCATTTCTAAATTGTTTTTTTTTTGTTTGAGATTTTTTTGTTTAATTTTGTTTTTGCATTTTTTGATGACACACAAAACACATATGTTAAAATCATAAAACAATTCTTATTAGCGGCACTTCTTTCTTTTATACATTTTCTGTTTTTATCTCGATTTTTTTGTATGTTTTGGTTCTACAGCATTTGTGCATTTAATTCACTATTTTATTATTAGGATTTTTTTTTTTTTCGTGTAAAATGATGAATATTAATCACGTGTTGGTGGATAACTTTGTCAATAAAATTCACAAATTGTTGTTGACACTAATTTTAATCCTTTTCATTTAAAATTATTATTGTGTAGTATTATTGTGTGTTTGCGCCATTCATTGTACTTAAACTACATGTTTGTTGCTATCTTGACCTGATGATTCTTTTTCCTTCAGATAGACAGCATTGAAAAAGAGAGCAAATAAAATTAGTTATCAACTAACGAGTTCATAACGAAAAGAAGATGATATATTTATAATAATTGACAAAGTCATTTTCCATTTTTCTCTCGTCATTTAATTTTTAAGTTTTTTTTTTTTTTGTTCATTAATGATTAAGAATGTTCGGTCCTAATACTCATGATTGAATTGTGCATTTCTGTGTCTCAAAATTAAACTGTCATGTTAGAAACGTACAGTAGTAGTCAAGAATGACATATTGGCAAGAACAGTTAGAATACACGATAAGATGCAACGTGTTCGACTCGTACGCATTATTAGAATGTAAAGTTATGCATAATTATTTTTAGCAGAAGCAGCGACGACAAAAAAATTGGAAGCTTGGCTATTCGGTTGGATGGAATTGTTTATGGGCGGAAAAGTCATGTTAGGCACGCATCTTCTCATACACTCATTATTTTTTTTTTATTTATTTAAACATTTTTTAACAGAATAACAATTATAGCGACTTCTTTTTGGGATGTAGTCTTAAGAGGTTCAAACCTTGTTTTTGACGAATTAGGTATTATTTAAAGCGAGGGAATACTATGTTTAAAACTTAATTAAAGTTTATTATGCATTTTGGATAAGTTTTTGCTATGAGATAAGTCTGGACTAGGGACTTAACAAAATTAGAAATCTTAAGGGAATTAAGTGTATTTGTTGTTGTAAGAATCAGCAAGACCACTCTACTAGAATCCCGATGACATGTTTACATAAAGTTATAAATCATTTACAGGAAAATCTCGCACTGTGGACACTAATTGAAGACAGAAAACGTGCTAATAATTACAAGATTCTATACTCAATCAACATGTGATCGTGACCTTACTAAACAGAGTGAAAATTATTCGATCAAAAGGTGTAGGATTTGATGAAACCAAAAAAAAAACTTCGTAATAGCCAAAAGCGTCAATTAAAGAAGCCGATAGTGGAAAATTTCTCGTATGAGAAGATACGTAAATGCACTGGGGATGAATAATGAATAAGAATCTCTCTACTGACTAACGAGAATACATGAAGAGTGTAGGTCAATGATTAAATAATTAAAGAGCAGAAACATCAATCCTTTTACAAATCACTTTCTTGTTAATTTAAATGTTTAAAATTAGTAATGTAGGTTAAAAAATCAACTATTTAACTAGCTAGCTATAAATAATTAAAGTTTAAAGAAAAAAAGGAAAGAAAACTCACTTAAAGAAATAATATTTTGATAATAATAGTTAAATGAGTTATTCATTTAATAGATAAAATTGTGTTTTTACTAGATAATTCGATGTAATTACTATTCTCACATTTAAAATTATACATCACTTCAGTTCACTATAAAAAATTAAATAAGATTCCGCATGAAATTTTGTTATTTTTTTTCCTTTCATCAATTTTATTTTTAGATTGCGTTGAGATTCAATTTTTTGTCATGTTTCTACCAACAAAAGTACCTCATTTACTAGACTTTCATTTATTTATTTGGGATAGACACGCAAAAAAGTATGTTGCTGCAATATTTTGACTCAAATTCACTTCACCGTAACTATAACTCTATGTGTATTTTTTTATATTAATTACTTTTCATTATTCAATTTTTTCTATTCTTTATACACACTGCGATTTTGTCTCTACACGACGGATTCACGTTCCTAAAAGATCTCAATTTTCGCTCATCATCGCAAAGTCTTTTTTTTTTTTTACTTTTTCGTATAATACATATATGTAGAGAGATATATATAAAAGAAAATTTTGGCTTGCGACGATCACCGATGTTGATTTACATTTTCTTCTGTACTGTGTACATATACATAAAGAAATGAAAAGTCTCGCTCAATTTTTTTTGTACTCTAGAGTAGATGCACTATGTGTATATATATTTGAGAAGTAACTTCATTGATCATATTTTTCTATAATCCATGTAATTAATATTTCCACATAGATGTAAAGAAGGGAAATTGAATGAATATGAGCAACGAAAATGTGTTTACTCTCAAACATTAAGCTATGTGAACGCGGACGGTGACTCTCTGAGAGATAATTTGAGTATAATATTGGATATATCTTTTAAATGATTTTATTTAAATTATTCTTTTTAAACTTTGAGAGAAAAATCGAAAATTACTCGTTTTAGAACTTAGTAAATATATACATATACAAAAGTAAATGAATTAATAAAGAAAAATTTAATATTGTACTCAATAAAATCAAATATACTGAGAATGTTATCTGCAAATTACGTTTAGAATGTAAACATGCACTTGATATATTTACACTATATAATATCTACACTTTACACGATAGTCTGGTACTTTATGGTGCAAATTAATTACTATTGGAATATGAGAAACTAATAGACTTTTGGACACAATTAATAAATTGGCACATACTTAATATTGAACTATAAACTTATTGCCACAAACAATCAAAACAGTCAGAGGAAAGAAAGAAAGAAGAAATAAATAAAATACTGAAAGATCTTATAGCTTAACATATACTAAACTTGAATTCAATATTTTTTTTTTCAGCTTACCAAATCTGCAATAAGTGAGAGACTTAAAAATACGCCTTATAAAAAAATATTACACATATTTCTTCAACACACGTTCGCAAGTAGTTATTCGTTTACTGTGGGATCTATCGAAAATGACGAAGATTTTCTTTTCACTTCTTTGAAATGCTCACACAAAATACACAAGGCGGTTTCAATAAGCATTATTTAATGAATGAATGAAAATGTAAATTCCAATACAACAACAAATTCTATATCGTGTGTATTTATAGCCATATACTTCGTTGTTGCTTAAAAAACCTTTATTTTTCCTCTTCATATTCTTTCAAGAACATTATTGATAAGACTTTAAATTTCCATATTCTTAATAAATCATTTTGAAAATACAGACAGACTACAGAAAAAAAAACTCGAATATATCGGAAGTATTACTATGAGCACGTATGTGCGTTAGTATATAAACTCTCCTCTCTATGTACCAAATAAATCCTTTCAAACTCAAAGATTTGATCCAGTCCAAGGATAGTGTCAAAATACTTGTTTTCTTAATGAAAGGCATTCGCATGCAATAATAAGTATATTTGAAAGATTCAATAAACCACACGCGAGTAAACTTGTTATTATGAGAATTAATACAAATATGTACAATTTTATTTGTAAAACATAAATTTCGATGTATGTACTAAAAATGTTAATGTCAAATCTGTCTCACTGTTTTGGCTAGGCACTACAAATGAGCTAATTTAGGGCAAAACAATTAATTGTGTTAAAGCAAATTGTGCAGAAGTTATACAACTAATGCTAATTACCATATTTTCATACTGTCTAATGATGTTTTTGTGTGATTTAGTAAGCAAAAAAAAAAAGTTTTAAAAAATTTTGTGAAGAAATTAAAATTTATGCAAACTACACTAAGCATGCAATACGTAATACTTCTAGCATTATTAGTTAAGTTTTGTGTCAATTTTTACCTACATTGCAGTGATATATGATGGGTGGATTTACTGTATTCTCGATTTTTTAACAAAAGGTACGGAACACAAAAAGAGATGTCCAATACTAATGATAATACTATGCTTTTACACTCAATCTTTTAACTATTTTAATCTAATTTCCAATAGATTATACTTTAATCTTTCACTTTTAATATTACTCACATTAGAAAATAAGTCGTTAAATGATAAAATTAATTTTTTTAAAGTTTTCAATTTTTTTCTTGAAAAATACGAAAGTAACTCTCCAAAGTTCGTATAAAAATTACTTAAAAGTCTACAATTTTTTTTCTAATGATTATCTCATGAAGTGCCTCAAATCCGGCTAATGTATTGCTTATTTTACGAGTTTCAAGATTAATACTGGCACTATTGTTCGTTGATTCTTCAAAATCACTAATTTGTTTCATTTGTATACATGTTCTAGCTCATTTGACAGCAGTTCACTGACTGTGGATTATTTTCCCGACCAACAGCTCCCTACAGCCTATTGTTGTTCATAGTGTTCTTAAATAAGACACTTCAATATAAGCGTAAGTTAAGGATAAGGGATCTTTAATACATGACATTAATGATATATTACAAGAAATTATATTGTTCTAGAGCTCTTAACCCCGCCTCTGATTAAAATTTTCTAAAACAGATCATTTATTCAAATCGAGGACCCCCGTATAGCAACCACGTGAGTACAACATAAAAACTTTGTTGCTCGGGATTATAGTAAATAACAAAAAGTCTATTAAAAAGATTTTATTTAAAACTTGATTAATTAGAGCAGTTTAAGGATATAAGGACAGGATTTAAATATTAGACAATGGAGGAACGGATCGAAACCACATATGCGATGGTTTGTTTATTAATTAGAAACATGTCAATTGATCATTTTTATATTAATTTTGCGAATTACAGGATCAATCAAGCTCAATGTTTAATAATGTGTGCAGGATATGCTTACAAGACGGTGATCTTATGTCTGTTTATGATAAATCAATAGATAGTGAGTTCTCTTATGCAGAGAAAATTGTACAAGTTGTAAATTCAATAAATCTCGTAAGTTAACTAATGTATGTCCATTATATCAGCACTAAGTTGTTCCTTGTTTTAGAAAAAGAAGGGAAATCTCCCACAGCAAATTTGTGCAAGTTGTATTAATGATCTAGAGTCTGCCTATCGATTTAAAATGAATTGTGAATCAACAGAAGCGATTCTTCAAACTTACATCACACCAAATAGTGAAGGAAGTGAGGAAATTGATGAACAGGAGCTTCCTGTTGATGACTTTTACACTTACAAATCCGAAATAATTGATACAGAAATAGTTGTTCCTGACAATAATGATCACTTAGACAAAGACTTGGATGTAATAAGTATAGCATGTATGTTTAAATAGCTAATTTAACTAATGTGTTTGTTGCGATTTTGACAGCAGGATGTGCTAGGAAAATCAGAAGACAATGAGGAGATTATCTCAGACTTGATAGATGATATTAAGCCACCCCCTAAAGCCAAAAAGGAATCAACGAGAGAAAAGTCAACACGTTCAAAGCGCAACAACCAGTCAACAATAGATAAAGAGCAGGAACGAATTCATATTTGCGAAATATGTGCAAATCAGTACAAATATCGTCATGCTTTAGAAGTCCACATGAGACGGTATATATCAGCTAGTTCTGTCACATTATCTTGCTTCTAAAATGTCTTTTTATCTAGGCACAATAACATTAAGCCTTACGAGTGTCCTGAATGCAAACGAAGCTTTGTGATTAGATTCGAACTGAAACGGCATATGCGCGTTCACACAGGGGCAAAGCCTTATTCCTGTCGGTTTTGTGAAAGGAAGTTCTCAGATTTTGGATCAAGAATTAAGCATGAACGGTAAGAACGATAAGCGTTGACTAATCTTTAATATCTCTAAAACTTATACTCAATTCTATTGCAGATCTCACACAGGTAAATCTTTATATCTATATGCCTTTCTTCATTGTAAGCTACTAGTTCCAAAAAAAAAAAAATATTCAGGAAATAACTTAATATATATTCTCTGCTTCAAGAACTGTTCTTTATGGTCTGTTAAAGTCGTTATTCACGAGCTTCTCTATTTTAATTAGATTGTACATTACCAGCATCAATTTTAACATCGCCAATATCTTCAGAGCTGTCCCTTTCATCGCTTTCTTCATACCTATCTGATACTTGTAATCAATAATTTTCTAAATTGTCTAATGCTTGAGAGAACACATTTTTGAAATTTATATTAAGCTACAGAATTCACAGAAGTGGGTAGCTTGTGATGAAGAACGATTTAATAACTATCAACTCATATTTTTGACTCTTGATTTCATTCTTAATTAGGCGAGAGGCCGTACATTTGTCAAACGTAAGTATAACAATTTAGGCAATCAAAATCAGTACTAATAAAGTATTTCTTTTGGAAAACTAGGTGTGGGAAGACTTTCGCGTATTCACATGTTTTAAGTGGTCATTTGGTATGTGCTTTATGCGCAATAATTTATGACATTTTTCATTAAATTACTTTCTATTTAATTTTAATCAGTTAACGCATACAGGAGAAAAAAGATTTGTGGTAAGCTTAACTTTTCTTATAAGAATCATCAGCCTGTACTTATAATATTTTTTGATCTACTAATGATAGTGTACAATTTGTAATAAAAGATTTACAAAGTCACACCATTTAAAGAGTCACATGAATACGCACCTTAAAGCTTTAAATAAACAACAGCAACAGACTACAACTATTCAATTAGCGCAAGAGCCAATAAAAGAGGAACAAGAGTTATTAAATGTAGTGTATATGTAGTATAAAATTGGAATTAATAAAAATTGAATTGCTTAACGATTGAAATTCTTTTAAATATATTTAAGTTCAAAATTTAAGCTTTACGGCTAACTTACCTGACATGCTTACTGCTTGCTAGATTCAAATCGGATTCTGTCATGATATGTGAGATGACCAAAGCTTGCAATATTGACTCAAAATATATGTTTTGACCGATTTTCTACAAACATGGATCCAGTGATTCTTAAACTTTTTTAAACCTGTAACCCTTTACATCTACGGGTATTTAATATTTAAATTTTTATATATGAAACGACAAATGACATGAAGTTGCACACAATTCAGTTTGTGTGTGTCGCGCAACAAAACTTTAAAAGCACTGCTTGATACAGTCGCTGGTTTTTGTTCCACAAAGAGCAATAATGTCTACAACGTTTCTCTACATAAAGGAGATGTTTTAAAAATAAAATTAGAATTAGTTTAACGTGGAAGATTAGTTTAAAGTAGTTGTGGAACTTACATTCTAGTGCTTATTATTAGTAGGATGTTAAAATATCTCGATTATTAAAAGGAATTAATGAAAATATAGTGAAATACAACAAGTTCTTTTTTTCGATCTAAGATTACTTTATTATTAAATTATTTATAATTGTTAATGAATCATTTGCGAATAACAATGATATGCATGAAGCAATAACTGGATTAGGAAGAAATTAAAATGTCTCATCGTTTAGCTGATTATTTTGTTATTGTTGGATATGAAAGTAAGTATTAATTTCTGTTTTCTTTAAATTCCATAGATTCTCCTTGAGTTCACATCAATTAACCCGGAGAGATACTATTAAAACAATACATTATTGTCGATTGATTATTTTAGGAAATGATACGCGTAGTCAAAATCCAGGTAAAATCATCCAGCGATTTCCTGAAAAAGATTGGGATGATGCACCGTTTATACAAGGAATAGAACTGGTAAAAAAATGAATAAATTAGTCATTTTAATCCCTTAATTGTATGCATGTACGTTTTTCCTTAAGTTTTGTCAGCCATCGGGTTGGAGTCTTTCATTGATACAAGATGAACCGAAATACTTTATGTCTGTTTTGACAAACATTGATGGAAATCATTATTATTGCGCGGTTTTATCGTTTTATGAAAAGATTTCAATCGTTCCAAGTAAACCGCCAGCAGATGAAGAAGAAGAAAACATCACCTTGAGTAGCAAGCAAATTTTACCATCCAGTTCAACAATTACGCATCATAATATTATGTACGCTCCAAAATGCTTAGTGCTTGTATCTCGTTTAGATTACTCTGACACGTTCAAAAATTGTCTCAAAACGATCTATACTGTATATTTGGAGAATCTGCCGTTTATGATTGAAACTCTCATTGGAAATATTCTCGGATGTATTCAAATTCCCAGTGCCGGCGGTCCTCAAGTGCGATTCTCAATCGGAGCTGGTGATAAACAAGCCCTACAACCCCCTCTCTCTACATCATTGCCAGGTTGGCTATTACTAATTTAGGTGTTTATAGCTCAATAAAAATAAAATACTAATCGTTGTCTATTTTTAGTCACTGGAAACTGTGTTCGAATGCTGTTCAAGCAATTAGGAATGAAGAATGTTTTGCTCTTGTATTGCGCTGCAATGACAGAACACAAAATCCTCTTTCATTCATCAAGCTACTCTAGACTTACAGAAAGCTGTCGTGCACTAACGGCTTTAATGTATCCATTACGTTATACTCACACTTATGTACCGATCCTTCCTGCATCAATCTTAGAAATCCTCGCCACACCTACTCCATTTATTATGGGCATAAATAGTAATATGCTGAATGAAATTAATGATGTGGTGAGTCATCCTTTTGTACATAATACTTTAGTGCCTATATATCTAATCATGACTTGATTTTATAGCTCGATGTAATCGTAGCCGATTTAGATGGCGGTTCTATTCACATACCAGAATCTCTTATTATTCCCGTATCTCGACTTCCGCCTGTTCTATGGGATAATACAAATTATTCATTGACAGTCATTTTACAGCCAGAATTAGCTGTTGCAGACAATGCTTTCTCAAAAAGTAATGCAACTTTCAATGAGAATCGCAATCAGGAACTAATTGATAAAGAAATTCGAGCTGTTTTCATGAGAATATTCGCTCAATTAATGCAAGGATATCGATCATGTTTAACGATCATAAGAATTAATCCAAAGCCAGTTATAGAATTTCATAAGGCAGCATTTTTGGGATCACGAGATGTTTCTGATATTGACTTTTTAGCCAGAGTTTTGGACAGTATGTTCTTTACAACATTTGTATCTGAACGAGGACCATCATGGCGATCGTGGGATGCATTTGATGAGCTATATAATGCAATGCCTGAATTATTAAAATCAGAGAATATTGAAAGAACTTTAATTCTCCAGCACATCCAAAAATTGGCTGAAAAACTCTACATAAATGAAAATCCTAATCCCCAGAGTTATCCAGAAAAGATATTAACGCCTCCCGATGGCGCGTTCTCAAGAATTCATCATCCAGAATTTCCAAAAATTGAATCCAGTAAGGTCCAATTGATAATTAATGAAGGAATCAATAAGAATGATCTTCAATCAAAACTACAATCGTATCGAAATAATCCACGAATTGTACCAATTGGTCCGCCACTTCCAAGCTTTAATGATGGACGACTGACAGTAACGCATGCTGCTCGAAAAATGGAAGTAATTAAAAATTGTGTAAATAACATCTTTGAGAATAAGATTTCAGATGCACGAAAAATATTCCCTGCTGTTATACGAATCTTAAAGCAACGCGATGATGCAAGACTGTTTCTATGCAGAGAACTGGCAAACTTTGTACAAGGATCTAATAAAGCTACTCTCGAGCACGCACAATTTGATCTTGTCTGTAAGCTCATGAATCGATCATTACAAGATGAATCACCAAAATATCAATATGACATTGCAGCAAACATACTGCCATTATCAGTCTCATTTTGTCGTAAGCTAAGTCCAACGGTTATGCAGTTTGCTTACAGTTGTATTCAAGGTCACGCAATTTGGAAGACTCAGGCATTTTGGGAGCAAGCATTCTATCAAGAAGTTCAAGCTAACGTTAAGAATCTTTATGTAAATAAGCCAATAGACAGAAATAGCTTTTTTAATGAGTCAGTTCATAGTTTAATGAATGAGTATAGAACTTCATCGGAGCCATCGGCATTAGAAATTGCTGCAAAACAAATGATGGAATGGCCTTCAATGGATGCTGCAAAGCAAAAAGATTTAGTCATTTCCGAGGAACAGATTTTGTATAGTCAAGCTTTACATTATGCAAATCGTATGATTTCATTGCTGATTCCATTGGACGTAAGGTCCAATACAAAAATCAAAAAAATTACTAAACATGTTGAGGACAATGCCAGTTTTTCAAATAGTGTTTTAGAGTCCAGAAGTGATCAATCAACTGATGGATATGAAGACCGAGATGCCAGTGAAGTTGAACAGACAGTCATTCGTCAAGTCTGTAAATTTATCGATAAAGTGTGCAATGAAGGAGGCGTTTCACCTGACAACATACGCAAGCTTCACTCAATTATAGGTGCGTTAACTTTATCTTTTTTATCAATCATAAAGTTTATTACAAGCACCAATTAATGCCAGTTGTGTCTGTCTGATTGATTAGTTCGCTAGTTGATAGATTAAATTTTTAATCGTCAGACTTATTTTAAGCTAAGCTGGATTAAAAAAATAATCGTAATTTACAAATTTTTTATGACAGTTATTTTTCAATTTTTTTACATTTTAGGTGGACTAGTTGATATGCAGTGTGAGACTTTAGATGTCGTTTGTCGAGAATCGAAACGAATACCACCAGTTCAAAAACCAAAAATTCAATATCCAACACTTTTGAGCGGAGAAGACATTATGGGAGATGCATTAAGAGCAATTTTACTCGTTGATGGACGAGAGGAAACAATAAGTCCGTTGCTGCCAGCTGAAGGCGCTTTGTTCTTGACAAATTATCGAGTAATTTTCAAAGGACTTCCAATAGATTCTCTAACATGTGAGCAAAGCGTCATTCGATCATTTCCAGTGGCTTCTTTGACTAAAGAGAAGCGTATTTCTGGAATTTTATCCAACGAACAGGTTCTTCCCGATGGTTTACAGCTTAGATCCTCAACTTTTCAACTTATTAAGGTGGCATTCGATGAAGAAGTATCGCACGAAACAATTGAAATTTTTAGAAAGAGTCTGAATCGATTGAGACATCCAGAAGATGAATTTGGACATTTTGCGTTTGCTAATCATTTGACATTTGCTGCAAAACCTAAATATCCAAAAGTAAAGGAAAAGAATTCAACGTTAAAAGTTTTTGCAAAACAAACGCTTTTGAGGACGGCAAAGAAAGCTGGTATCAAAACAGGCAAAAGTTCATCCAACAAGCGAAAGTATATATTTAGTGGAATTAATGAAGTTGAACAATTTTATAATAATCCAGCTAATAATAATAATAATAATGTCGAAAATAGTGACGATGACGATAATGCTTCAGAGGAAACGGAACCAAATCCCAAATTTACTGTTAAAGATGTAGAAAAATTGAAGGACAGAAGCTTTGTTAAAGATTGGCAACGATTGAACTTGACATTAAATGGATACAGGTGAACTTACTGCTAATTCCTTTCACATGACCATAAAAGGTTTTAATGTCATTAATTTTATATTTCTAGATTATCATCAATAAACTGCAATTATAGCCTGTGTCGAACATATCCAGCAATGATTGTTTGTCCAAAACAAATAACTGATGATCAACTAAGATCCTTGGCAAAAACTTATAAGAATCAAAGAGTTCCAATTCCAACTTGGCGTCATTCTAATGGTGCTGTTTTGTTAAGAAGTGCTTTGTCATTGGCTAAAAGTGTAATGGGAATGCTTAAATCTGGATCTGCAAATACATCTGTAGAAGGAAAAATTGATGGACTTCAGGATCAAGACAGATATTTCTGCTCAATGATTCCACATCATCAGCAATTGCAGCAGCACATGAGTCATGCAAATATCCTTAGTTCCGAGTCTAACATTTCGATAGATTCACTTTTAGGACCAAAAGCACATTTAACGCCATTAAGTAACCGTCGAAATGATGGTGCTGGAATGAGAATGATGAATCAAAAGCCAAGCAATAAATGGGAATCATTAAAACGTGGCGGTGCACATTACAATCAATATGATGATCATTTTACAATTCAAGCACCGACTAGAGTTCCTTTATACATTCTCAGTGAACGATCACAATCAAAATCTGTTAAATTATCGGAATTAGGCGTTGAGTACATACCAGTATGTTATAATGACAATCGTCATTCTCGTGAAGCATTTAAGAAATTAATGCGGGCTTGTCTTCCATCTACAATCATCAATGAACCGGATCATACTTTCTTAAAACTCATTGAACATTCTGAGTGGCTTGATCAAATCCGAAATTTGTTACAACTCAGTGGAACGGTTGTCGATTTAATTGACATCCATGAAGCTAGTGTAAATATAGCATTTGAGGATGGGTGGGATGTAACTTGTCAAGTTTCGTCCTTAGCGCAGATTTGTCTTGATCCATACTATAGAACAATTGATGGCTTCAGAGTTTTAATTGAGAAAGAATGGCTCGCTTTTGGACACAGATTTGGACATAGAAGCAATTTGAAACAAAACAGCAGTGCTTTTGCACCCATCTTTTTACAATTCCTTGATGCTGTTCATCAAATTCAACACCAATTCCCCTTATCATTCGAGTTTAATGAATATTATTTGAAATTCTTAGCATATCACTCCGTATCATGTCGCTTTAGAACCTTCCTTTTTGACTCCGAGTTCGAACGTAAGTCACTCTGTTTTTAACGACATTTTCAAATTTAAATAACTGTTCAGTAATCATTTTGTTCTTTTCTATTCAGTTCATTTGAATTTTGAAAATCCGTTAATATTTGAATTTAAAAAATTTGTTAAAAATATACAATTTCTTTCCATGTCTAGGCTCTGATTTGGGAATAACAGCAGTCGAAGATAAGCGTGGATCACTGAATTCTCACAAGCATATGGTAGAAACAGGAAATAATTCAGATGATGAGAGCCTTTTATATCCAGGCGGTTTGAGAAATTCTAATACAAATCAACCCAAATTGGGCGTTTCGATATTTGATTATATTGAAAAGCACCATGTACGAACACCAGTATTCTATAATTTTAAATATACTACTAATCCAAATCAGCAAGTATTAAGGCCACAAAGCTCTATTAATATGTTAGAAGTATGGGATTTTTATACAAATGAAGAATTAGCACAAGGACCAAGTTATGACTTGGAATTAATTGGATCTGAAGTGATAGACGAGGAAACGGAATACTCATTAAAGCAACCAAAGAGAAAAGTAGTGACAGTTGGTTACGACAATATTTACAGAAATGAATCAGATGCGTTTACAATTTTGTTGGAAGATTTAAAGCAAGCAGAAGCAGAACGTGGTATATTACCACAAAAATGGAAACAAGTTTGGGATAAGTTGGAATTACCTCTCTCTGAATCTTTGACCGACAAGATGAATGTCTTATCAATTGGCAATCTTGGTCGATCTCATGGACGAAATATGCACATGTAAGCTTTTATTTTTTGTGACATAGTGTCATGACTTATCATAATTTCTGATTTAGGACCACAATGGATATTCTAAGACGTGGACAAATAACTGGATATCAAGATCTATCACATCCGCATCGTTTTGAAAAGCATGTTTATACGACACCAAATAACTGTTCATTATGTGGTAATCTCCTTTGGGGTCCAGTTCGTAATGGTGTACGTTGTATGGATTGTGGAAATTCTTATCATGAGAAATGTGCTGATTCAGCACCGAAAAATTGCACCAAATATAAGAATATTGAAGGAAATCAAACGTTGATTCCACCTAAGAATCCAAATGATATGCAAGATAGTTGCAGTATAGCTAGCAATAACACAAATGATATATATCGAGGATTTGAAAGCAATATGCCTGAGAATCGAACTCATGAAGGGTAAATTATAGATTTATAAGTCAATGCAAGCAGAGATTAATAAAATTTAATTAATTAAAGGTATCTCTACAAAAGAGGTGCGTTGTTAAAAGGATGGAAACAAAGATGGTTCGTTCTCGACTCTATCAAACATCAGCTACGCTACTACGACTCAGTTGAGGATTCCAATTGCAAGGGGGCAATAGGTAAGGAAATAAAAACTAATAATTAAAGTCAATTCTAATACTTTGGACATATTTCAGATCTTGCAGAAGTACAATCAGTTGGACAAGCATCGAGCCCCTTCCAAATGACAACATCAAAGAAGATTGACGAGAAAGCATTTTTTGACGTAAGTTATAGACATCCTATTTGTGCTTAACAAGGCTTGATAAAATTTTATGTTTACTTCCAGTTAAAAACTGCAAAGCGAACCTACAATTTCTGTGCAATCGATGCGTCAAGCGCTCAAGAATGGTTAGAAAAGATTCAAGCATGTCTTCAATAAGCAACTTTGTTTGCTCGCGCTCAACAATTACGTGATTCCCTTATTAACTATTCGTATTTAATTTTACAAATTTATGCCAATATCTTTTCCTATTATTGTTGCGATTTAATGTTTCTAGTTATTAAATCTTTATTTGTCTAAATGAGAAGCATATTTAACTGATTTATATGATGAGAATATATATGTGTATTTATTAAAAATCGTCAACGGGATTCCGCATTTAATAAAGTAATTAACTTATAAAGATAATGAGATTAATTTAAAAGAGACAGCTGAATTTTTTTTCATGAACTCAATAAAGAACTATTTGCTTAACTTTGTTCAAAATTATCTACAAAGCATAATCAAACTCATTTTTGTCATTCCTTTCATAAAATCGCTTAACAGCAATATTAAAGATTTGCTTTTAACTTACGAATTCAAAATAACAGACTTTTTCAATTCAAATTTTGATTTTAATTGAACTTGAATGAAATGAACTATTACGGACTTTTTGAATGAATCGAACTGAATTGAAATTCTACTGGCTTTTCAAATAACCCAAACTGAAATGAATTTTAACAGACTTTTGAAATTCAAATGAGATGAACTAGACTTTACTGAATGATTCAACGGCTCTTAGATAAAAATCAAAGCTTTTTACATAATTTAAACTGCATTTTGGAAAAAACAAGATGAAACAAGTTTGATAATATCATACTGACAACCACTATAGACACATCAACACACAAAAATGCTCGAAAAGAGAAAGATTATTTACGTTTAGAATGAGTTTGTTTTTTTTTTATTTAAACCATAAATTAATGTTCAAATTCTATTTTTTTTTGTCACATTAATATAATATATTTGTTAATATTCATATTGTTTGTTTGTTTGTTTTTTCTTCTTTTTCATTTATAATTTATAAATTTTGAGAATTAAGTACATTACTCATCTGAAGATTTGTAAATAACAGTATCAGAGTCGTCATGTGTCAATGATTTTTTGCATACATTACACAGAGATCTATAAATTTTTCTTTCATTTCATTCATTCTTTGTTTCTTTTTGAGGATAAATAGGACAAAAAAAAAGTAGTAAAATAATCAAGTGTGGAAATGAACGATCTAAAGAACTCAGTCAAAAAAATCAAACTAATATAAAAGGAAGCGCATTTTCCTCGCATAGAATTCGAGTTAAAAAAGCTTTAAAATAATAACAATGACAAATTATTTGAAATGTAGCGGTAAATTGTTTTTTGAAAATTAATTGTCAAAAATTAAGTTGCGTGATTTTACGTAACGTAAGTCATACTAGGGAGTCATTTGGCTAGTTCCAACAGAGAAAGTAACCTATCAAACTGGAGGAAAGACTTACAGACAGACAAAGTGTGGACAAAAAGCTTCTTTTTCTGCTAGGAAAATGCGCTAAAATCAAAAAATTCGATAGCTTTTAAGAGAAAAAAATGAATCTATTATTATAATAATTTTATTTTGATTCAAAACAGAAGAATCATAAGAAATATATTTATCATAAAAAATAATAGCATCACATTTATTCCATTGCTGAAAAGATAAATAAAGGAAGAAAAATACAAAATTAGTATTTTGGAGATTCTTTGAGTATTGTGTTTTTAACTTACGGGATGGGCTCCTTCCACTTTCAGAATTTCCGTTCATTGTTAATGAATTATTCAAATTCCGACTTGATGGTGATTCCGGATTATCTTGTGAATAGTTTAAAAAGTCCCAAATCAGGATAGTGTCGTCATGCGAACTACTGACAATTTGGAATTCATCGAATTGTAATCTAAAAACTCGTCCTGTGTGTTCCTGTAAAACACAACATAGCTATAGATCAAGCTGTTGTAGAATATAATGAAAAAAAAAATATCAAATTTGGACTTACATTTAAAGTTTTAATGCATAATGAATTAGGCTGAGCGCGCGGATCTAAAGCAGCAACCAAGTCCCAGACTTTGATTTTTCCGTCATATGCTCCACTTACGATCCTCTTTGAATCGAAGCGTATACATCGAACTAATTCCTCATGTCCTTCCAATACTCGAAGACATGCACCACATTCAATGTCCCATAAACGAATCGAGTTATCTGAGCTGCCACTTACTACTAAGCGATCTCGGTATTGTAAACATGCAATTCCACGTTTATGTCCATTTAGTGTGCGAATAAACTCACATGATGATGTACTCCAAACTTTAATTGTTCGGTCACCAGATGCTGAAACTATATATTTCTCATCAAAGTCCACTACGTTGACAGCTGCTCGATGTCCAACGAGAACTCTACGTAATGTAATTTCTTTCGGAGATGTCATATCCCAAACAGCTATTGATCGGTCCTAAATTAATAATTTTACGCGTTTTTTTTTTTATTGATTAGTAGAATGCTCTTTATTAATGCTGCATTTATTACCTTCGAACATGTAACCATCATTCCGTTATTGAATCGTAAATGCAAAACAGCTTCACAATGATGTATAAGAGTATTTGTCATCTCTCCCGTTTTAACATCCCAAACGCGAACTGTCGAATCACTCGAGCCACTAATTATAACTTTGTCATCATATTGTAAGCATAAAACTGAACCCGTATGACCTGTTAATATCTGAAGTAAATATATTAGTATTTTTAACGTGTTTTTGAATTTTAAATTTGAGGAGTTTTCAAAAATTTGAATCTGCTCAAAAAGATTCGTCACAATTTAAATTTTTGAAAGCCATTAAATTGCAGGAAGTAAATTGTGAAGTTAAATTGCAAGCAGCAATATCGCATTATATGACGAAAGCAATTAACTTGGCAAATTTTCAATGAATCATATCTAATGGTAAACACGAACGAAAAGAAATAAAGAACAAGAGTTGATGCATAACAAGATGTATATAATAGTATGTGTAAGTCTTGTAGAACGACTTGGAATAAATTGTTACAAAATTTCCTGATTTCATCACAATAATTCAATTAATGCTTGTTAAAAAGTTTGCACGAATATGGCATAACTGTTAATAAGATAATTTTAAGAGGAAGTTACCTTTTCACACTGTAGGGTACTTCTATTCCAAATTTTAATCGTGTTATCGCGTAAGCCTGAAACAATTTTGTTGTCATCGTACTGAAGGCAATAGACGCCCTTTGAGTTTTCGGATCTGCAGTTAATTCTTTGCAAATTGTGATTTCCAGAGCGCCAGTTGTTCTCAATTGTCTCAATATCCTTCATTATCACTGGATATAGTTGTCTATAGAACGAATGATTTCGATATTCTCCTTGTCTTGGTACAAATAAATATTTGATCCATTTCTTTCTTTCAGCTAGTCCACGCCATAATGAGTCACTTCTGACTTTTCGTTCAATTAACTTTTTCCATAACATACCCTCAGAAATTACTCGATTCCATTCTTTTGACACAAGCTCGGCAGCAAAAAGCGATTCAGCATCGAGATACGACAGAATATTATCAGCAACATGATCGAGTCCTTTTTTCGGTAACAATGAGATGAAATCTCTCTGAAGCATGGGTTTTAAGAAAGCATTTATGTGACCGTGCTGATAATGACACATCCGTGACAACAATTTCTCAACATAATCAACCTGTTCGTCATCATTCCAGTTAGTAAACATTCCCAAACACTTCTCATGCTCTTTTTGGTATTGAGTCGACGGTTCTTTTTTACGAGTTGGATCATACAGTGTTGTGGACGTAAACTGTTTAAGGGAAATAGACATTAAGTTAGTTCCTGATAATTTACAGTTCCTTATTTGCTTTAAGAGCAATACAATATGAATATGAACTGTGAATTTAATGGGTATTTTCGCACATAATGGCTCTTTATGCCTAGAACATAAAAATGTAGGTCGCATAGAACTGATTTTCTCTCGAATCAATAAATCAGAAGTAGAGTAATCGATAAATGTGAGATGTGAACGTGAATTCACCTTGTTTGGAAAGATCATTGAGTGAAAACGGAAGTAAATTACAAAAAGATTATGAAATCACGTACATTCGTACATTTTATACACTTCAGAGATCATTATATAGTATTTTTAATTAATCCAAGTTTCACTTTAAGCTTATGGAAGTTGAATTAACTCGAAAAAGTGTGCGTTACTGGATCTTTTTATGATTATTTTACAAAATTATGACTAATTTTCACGATTTTTGACCTTTAAACGAGTTTAATAACTGGATTTAACAAACAAAATAGTGCATTACACGTCATTTTCTGTATGTCCTCTAAATTATTCGCCATTGTGATTTTTTTTTACTTTCTAAGCACTTATTTCTATCACTCTATAAAATTCACAATTTATATCATTTCTTTATCATTTATCATATACCTGCGTCTTTGAATCTTCAATAACTTTATCAGTCTCCATTTTCATCATATTTACAAGCTTTTTGTTCTCACAAATGGCTTAAATTTACTATTTTTCTTTTTCACTTTCACAATAACTTAAAAATATATATCTTCATTACATATATCGTCACAACTGGATCTTTTTTCAATTATTTGTATACTTAATGACCTTCTGCTTATTCTTAATCACTTATTTTGTGCAAATTTATCTTGATTCTCTTTAATAAATTAATTAATTTTCCTATTTGTCGAATTTAGTGTATTGTTCTGCATGCGTCAAATTCGAGTCTACACTTTTTTTCTACTTTTTTGAATCTCAAACGACTGTTACTGAATTTTTTGACAAAGTTTTTGAATTTTTTAAAACCGTTACTTTTTTGAATGACACATGATTGACTCACTGTAAGTAGCTAAAAGTCCTGAAAAGGTACAAAGACTGCAAATCAATAAGAACAAAGAAGGGGTTAATGTTTCCAAGAATTATTCAGTTTATTTCTTTAATATGAAGGTTCTCCTTATACATATTTCATCATTTATTTAGAAATACAAAACTCATTTACTTCTTTTTCGGCTTCTTGGCATCTGCTGGTTTTGATGCTGCTGGCTTAGTTGGTTCCTTACGTTTAGGTGCTTCTTTCTTTGCTGGAGCAGCTTTCTTTGTCTCTGCTGGTTTTTTCTCGGGTGCTGGAGCTGGCTTCTTTTTGTCATCAACTTTTTTGGCTGCTGCTGGTTTAGCTTCAACCTTCTTAGCATCCTTCTTTTCTGCAGTAGGTTTCTTGGCATCAGCCTTTTTTTCAGCTGGCTTCTTCTTATCATCAACTTTCTTTGCAGCTGGCTTAACCTCTGGCTTCTTGACAACTTCCTTTTTGCTATCCTTGTCAGATGAGATTGAACTCTTTGACTCACGGATTGAGGCTGTTCGTGTACGACGACGGAGTTTTTCTTCACGTCTACGTTGAGCCAATAATTTAGCATATTCAGCTTCAGCTTCCTTTCTACCCTCAATACGACGTTTCTTAAGTGCCAAACGGTGTCGTTTGCGTTGTAAAACGACTGGTGTTACGAGACGTTGGATTTTAGGAGCTTGGAAACGTTGCTTCTTACCTTCCTTTGCAGGTAATGGTTTCTTAATAATATATTTCTTAACGTCATCTTCCTTTGTAAGAGCAAATAACTTGCGAATGTGGCTAGCTCTTTTTGGTCCGAGACGACGTGGAACAGTTACGTCTGTAAGACCTTCAATCTCACCCTCGCCTTTACGGACAACAATAAGAGCAAGAGCTGACAAGTTTTGATCTACAATACATCCACGGACTGATTTGCGTTTACGTTCTCCAGTTCTTCTGGGACGATAGCAGGAATGACCTTTCTTAAGCAACAAACGAACACGAGCTGCAAACAATCAGTAGCGTTAGTTTTATCTTAGTAACTGCTTGGTGATATTAATTAACATATTAAGAAGTTTAAGTGTACAAATTATGTGGGAAAGGATTATGCCAAATGAGTCTATGGCTATCCAATACGGGGAATTAATTTGAGGCCTTACTCTGTCTGTATGTATCGGGAATCTAGTCAGGCAATAGAACTAAAATCCCTCAAATGAACAGACCCAAAAAAATTGGTTTTCACAATATATAATCGATACTTACTGTTTGTCAAGACACCTTGTTTCATTGGGAAACCTTGTTTGTCGTTACCACCAGCGATACGGAAAAGATATCCCTTCCATTCGTCTCCTAATTGCTCAGCTTCAACTTCTGCACCAATGCGCTTCTCATAGAATAATCGGAGTTTGTGGTCATCGTTGACCTCAAATGTCTTCTGGGCTCCCGTAGAGGGATAGGAGATGTTTAACTAAAATAAAGCACAAAATATTTCATTAATAAAATGGTCCAAAAAGTAATATGTCAACACATGTGAAAAAAGATTTTTTTTTTGAAAAATGTTTGAATTAAATTTTCCACTCAAAAACCATATTTAGGGCTAATATTTCATCATATCCTTTAAATATGCTTATTGATGCACAAGTTTCACTAAAATTAAAGCAACAAAATTGGCTAAAAAGTAGTTTAATTTAATAAAATTACCTTCATGGTTGTTTTCCAGGCGAAAACGAAAATCGAAAAGACTGAAGAAGGTTAGAACACCGAGGGAGAAACTCCTGCGCTCTTAATTCAAATACGATCAAACCGTTATTCCATTGACATTTTTATGAACTGCTTTCTCCTCATTTCTACTCATTTCTATTGTTTATTTGCTTAAATCTTTGTTATTTTACACGCTTAATTAACTGTAATTGATTCTGTAAGTCATATCAACATAAATAGGCAAGAAAAGAAGAAGTAAGATAGATACAGAGCTGTCTAGAAAAGTGTAGTAATAAAACAGGGGAGGAAAACTCTTTCTTTCTGAAGTTGACATCTTAAAAGGCAAGTGTTGTGTTACTTAAAATAATTAAAAAATCAAGTCAAAAACGCGTTATTAGCATGCAAAATATAAATATATCCTTAATTAAGCTACATTCGCATGCATTCAACATGAAGATTCCTTAATTTATCGAAAATTGGACGAGATATTAATGAAAGTTTATTTTTCTTCAGATGGCACCGAAATACGAGTTATGTGTTGGACTCAACCGAGGACATAATACCACAAAAATAAAGCAAAAGCAGTACCGAGGAGAACGCAAGGAAAAGGGAATCCGTCAAGCACGCAAGAAGAATGTAAGTTTATTAAAGAAATTGAAAATTGTTTTGAAACAAAAAATTCTAACCACAAACATGATGAAAAACACCTAATCCATTCACAGACATGAAGTCTTAAAACATTTTGTGCGCTAAATGAACTGTAATATTTTTTTACAGACTCGTGAGGCAAACGATCTTGTTTGACTTCTAAATGGTTATAGTTTGGTTCTGACTACATATTCTACACTAATTAATGATTTTATTGCATTTAGTTCTTGGATATTTACAAAATGTTCTTTTTGTATCATTTTAGATTCAAACTAAGCATACAAAGTTTGTCAGAGATCTTGTACGCGAAGTCGTTGGTCATGCTCCATATGAAAGAAGAGCTATGGAATTGCTTAAGGTATCTAAAGATAAGCGTGCACTCAAATTCTTGAAGAGACGTTTGGGAACACACATTCGTGCTAAGCGAAAGCGTGAGGAACTCGGAACAATCTTGGCTCATATGCGTAAAGCAGCTCACAAGTAAATCCACGAATGAGCACCAAATACGCAGAACATTATTTTTTGTGCTTCTTTGAATTAAAATCTTTCAAAAATAAAAGCAAATCCATTAAATAACTAAGGAATCTTATTGTCTTGTCTGTATGTATATTCTATGTCCAATTCCTTTCCAGCATACAAATCTTTGAATAAAGTTTAAATTTTGCAACAAGCATTTGAGTGTGAAATGTTTATGTTAAGGTTTACATCCGAGTATACACAATTTGAGTATACGTCCGTAAAGGCATGTCTGCTCGGGAATCGAGAAAAATTCTGGTTTTTTTATTGCAATTGAAAAAGGAAAATTTAAAGAAAAATGTTTTTAAAAAAGTAAGTATTAAGTTTAAGTATGGAATATAATTCGAAAAGTTGCTCCAAGTCGCACAAAAGTCACAAAGTCAACACCAATTCACAGAAATCTAAGCAAAGTAAGATTATTGCCCGTATATCCAATATAAAAATATAAACATGTCTCTGCATTAATAATTAACTATAGATTCATTAAAAAGCCATGATTCTGGATTATCGCCTAGTGAGCCTAATTACAACTCAGAAAACAGTGAATATTTGGTAAGTTATGGCATATTTGAGGAACTTACATTGTTATTGTTGCTTCTTACGCCTACAAAAAACGTCCAATAAGAATTTTTTATGCATTTTCGTACATTTTTAATGATTTATTGCTGTATGCAGATTCAAGCTTTAAATAAAGACATGAATGACTTAAGAATTCGACTGCAAAAGTCCGAAATGGAAAAGGAGGAATTTAAACACCAAATAAGGAAGCTTTTCGATGAGAAAGACAGCACTCAAAAGCATCTTGAAGCAATTAGTCAGGCACATGAAAATAGAATTACTGAAATGCACTGTATCATCGTTGAGCTTAATAAGAAACTTAAAATACAACATGATACAGCCATTATTGAGGAAACAGAACCCGAAGGAAGCGGTAAATGCCTTTAATTAGTCAATCATGTAAATTGTCCAGAACATGTGGATCGACCGTTATTTGTAACGTAAATTTTAAATTTGAAGTTCGTTTGAAAAATTTATAGCAAAATATTTGAACTTAAAAAATTCGTTGAAATTTTTATAGCAAATATATTGGTTTTTAAAAATAACTGCTAATTCATAGCACCTGGCAAATTTAATGATTGATTATTCATGGATGAAAGAGCAATAAACTAATTGAATTATTCATCTTTTATAATAGTTTCAGAGCTTAGCTTTCAAGAGGGTTCTGTGTATAATTCTGAAATGGAAGCAGCAAATTTCGAGCAACGTGATGAGTCAGATTTGGAACAACGGGACAGAATAATCATGGATAAAGGATCTCAAAATTACAAGCACTTTTTTGAGCTTCACAATCAGGTTCAACAAGTGAATCAACAACATAAATCTAGTCTGTTACCAACAACGAATTTTTCATCACAAGTTCAATGTATGCAAGAGGAAATTCTTCAATTGAGGGCTCAAGTCGCACTTTTACAATCAGAACTAGCATGTCGAGAATATACGTTTGATAAAGTTAAAGTCACTGATGATAGAGACAGAAAGTATGACAATGAGTGGAAAAATGAGGACGAAAATGACAAGTCAAACTACACGAGTGATGATTTATGTGAGACTGCTGACATCTTTGATGTCATAAAGCAACAAGAAAGTCAGTCAATAACTTCATCATTTCCTCCAGATCAGTTACAAGAATTTTCACAGTTGTCAATATCAAGAATAGCAACAAATCAAATGCAAATTAATGATATTAATGTACTTAAGGCAACGCATAATCAATTAGTGGAAGCTCCAATACCAAAGGTTGCAGAACGAGTTAAACTGAAGAGAACGACCGACGATAATTTTATTTCAACTAACGAGTTAACAGACAAAGATGTATGTATACACTTGACTCTATAGGTATCGGATCAATAGACTAATAAATAAAAATTATGTCCAACAGATTTTTACTACTGAAGTTGCCGAACACTTAGTTTCGCAATTTATGCACCCAGAACGAGACGTATCAACAATCCAAGATTTACAAAATGAAGTATTTCGTCTACAAAGACGCGTGGAACATTTAAAGCTCCAAAACTCAGTATTAGTATTAACCCTATCTGAAAGTAAACAGCACTGTGACCATTTATATCTGCTTTGTGGAAAATACGAATCAAATGCTGTCGCTTTACAGGTTAGTTTATAATAGTTCTCAAACTATGTGTCATGGTCCTCTTGTTTTATGGCTTTGAATGTAAATTTTTAAAATTTGAGGCCAGACGCGTGACTAGAACGGTTAATTTTATGAATCAACACACCCCTAAACCTTAAAAAATGTTCCCCCATTCCCTTTACTGACACAAAAATCTGAACTAGATTAATGCCATCTAAATCTGATGAACCTCAAACGCTAGAGTATTAATTATTTTCATGACATTACAGCAAGCTCTTAATTGTAACGACCGTGCTATTGAAGCTTATGATGTTATGCTCGCATTGCTTGAAAGCAAGTAAGTTGTCGCAGGATAAAATTAATAATTGCCTTCAATTAACAAACGTTTATCAATTCCATTAATTAATTTAGATTGGCAATCCAAGACGATGTGGAGTTTGGAGAACAAAATCGGAAGGCAGCTGAAAGTGTTGCTCACTCACTTTTAGATCGTTTAAGGAATGAAAATAGTTTCTATGGAAAATCTACAGCACCTTGGCAAGAAGCGGTTATAATAAATCCAGAGAATGAAAATACACCTTGGACAGAAGAGCATGACAAAATGCTTCGCAATCAAGTGTCTAAATTAAAGGGTCAAAGGGCTTTCATTCAGAATACAGTAGTTATACTTGAATCTCCTTTTAATTTAAATGATGCTATTAACACAAAGATCGAACTAAGTCCGACCAAGTCACGAAGCCGTTCTCGACAAAAGAATATGGATATAGAACAAGCTTTATTACTGCAAGAATTGATGAGTTTACGTGAAGAATTATGTGATTTGAAATTTCAAGCAGAACAATCAGAGAAAGAAAAGCTTTCAGCACATGAGAAATTGAAATCTTTACAAGCAGCACTAGTTCAACTTCAAAGTCAATTGAATGAATCCGAAAACAAGCCAAGAGATCGAATATCATATTCGGAAGCAGAATATAATGCGAGCATCGAGAGAGAACTTTTGGAAGCATTAAGTAGAGAATGTAGGTTGAAAGCACGACTCCAAGGATTGGCTGGATCGCTTGAAACGGCGACAAGAGGAACAGCTATACACTCAAGTACAAAACAAAATACAGTATCTGAATTGAAGCAAGCTAACTTGTCTTAATTAAACCCGAGTATATAATTCACTAGTGTGTAAATATCGATATTACTCATAATCATCACCGTAATATTTTTATATGATTTCAGAACGCGTATAAAAAAATGCCTTTTAAAAACAAACATATTGTATAATTAACATATTATTGTGTTTCTGATAACTTTATCAAAATTGCCAAAATAAGTAACTTAATGAATATAAAGTATATACTAAATACATATTTTACGACAAAATCAATTTTATCAAACAATTAATGCATTGCCTAAGCAAAAACAAAATATATAAAGCAAACCTGCATGTAATTTATAAGCATATATCATCTACATAAAGCTTTTATGTAGCCTATCACAATATTAATGCAATCCCCGAAAAAAAAGCATCGTTATTATATTGCATAAAAGTTAATTACACAAAAAAAAGAAGAAAAATCAGTAAGCTTTTATGGATCATAAGCAAAATTTACACAAATCGTAGAATTAATATGATCATTATTATGTTAAAGTCAAAGAAGGTGGGAAGATAGGTTTGAATTTCTGACTAAGCATTCTGCGATTAAAGTTCCAAAGTTACAGAATCAAAAGATTTGAATTTATTATATTTTAAAAATGTGAATTGAAATCAAACTTTGAACAAAGCGTGCTTTTATCTATCGAACCCCCCCCCAATTTTTCATTAAATATCAAAGAATGTCAACCTCTTTTTGGGTAAAATACCTTTTTATATACCTACAATAATCTTATTTTCTAACACAATTTAACACAGCATTTATTTGGTAGCAGTCAATGAATTTATTGTGTCTGTGTCGACTTTAAATCGTTTAGTAAAAAAAATTTTACATGCAAAATATTCTCATCCAATTTCACATTTTTATTGCTTCTTTTTCTATCACCTTGAATCCTTTAAGTCGAATAGCATTTATTGACAGCTCAAAATACTGTTGGCCATGACCAATTTTTTATTGATTTAAATCAGAAATTAAAGTGCCATTAATTTGTTTTATTGATTTTACGTTATTGGACTGAATCGCTCAAAATTGGTTCCAAAATTTCTATACAAAATGCTTAATTTGTTAAATGTTTTACAATTTGTAATGGTATCATGACTTTTTTTGTTAAATAGAAGGAATTGCAATACTTTATAGTAGCTAATAATTATTTCTGTAGATTGTTCCAAAGAATTGCAAATACATTATTTTATTAAAATTAACATTATAATTATTTTAAAAATAAAAATATGAGATTTAAAACAATTTACTGAATGATTTATTTCTTTTTTACAGAAAACTCAGTTCTCTCAAATCGTCAAACTTTATGCACGAAACAAATAAAATCCCCTAAACCCTCCTCTGATTACTCGACTCTACTTTCTTCAGTCTCTTAAAAAACAGCAGTTTAGCTTCTGAAGAAACTCTAACCCTGAAATGTCTAAGTATGAGCTTATGTTACAAGTTTAGATACTTCGATTATCGAACTAATATCCGATATCAAGTTTAAACTGCTTCAAGCTTTGAAGATGAGGGTAGTATGCTGTTAAAAAGTTCTTTATGCATAGGGAGACCATCTGCGTAGTTTTACAACGGACAGTCCTGTATTTCAAAACCCGGCCTGTATAAATTTGAAAATTTTGTTCCAGGTCCTGTATTTTTTTCACGAAAATTTCCGTTAATTTTCAAATTTTCCTTTGTGTTCTGTATTTTTTGGGAAATTTATCAAATGTCCTGTATTTTCATAAAAATTAGATGGTCACCCTATTTATGCATGAATGAGCCCTAACAGTAAATATAAAGATTAGAATTATGGAATTATAAACTGCACGAGAGATTTTTAAGTCTAGGTACATTTTATATCTGGACTTATAAACCTTACGTGTGGTTTATAATTCCAGAAAATTTATAAATTTTACTTAAAAACTTCTAGTGCGATTATAAGTCCAGATACATTTTTCTGGACTTATAATCCTTGAAAATTATTTTTGAAACCTTTTTAATTTTTTCCTTTAAAGCAATTCTACAAATGAACTTTTCTGATTTTTTTTTCCTCTGTAGTACCTTATATATCCTTTTCAGCTGTTGTATTTCATTAAAATCATTGCAAATAACTTAGTAAGAATATCTTTTATGCTTTAATTACGTAGAAATTCTTTAGAAAAAAATAGAATTTTCTTCAGCATCCGTAGAATTGAAAATTGAATGTCATAGAAACTTTTTGTATGTATCATTATACGCATACTAAATTATAGTAAATTTACGTCTCCGAAAAACTTCAGCTTTTATTTTCCTAATGGGCAATTCTTTGGATGACTTTTGGAAAAAATTTCAGCAAAAAATCGCTATATTAATTAAGTTATTTGGATTCTTCAGACAATAACTCGATGACAGAAATCGGAATTTTCAATTTTCACCATCCGAAGAATCGAAAATTAGAGAAAACTATTGAAATTAACATTGAATAACTTTTACTGAGTTATAGAACAGACAAAAATCTTTAATTAGGTTGCTTTTCATATGCTTTAAGTCATTAATTATTGAAATATTTCAATTCTTTGTATAATTTTCTTCTTTGTATAATTTCTTTGTAATAAAAAAGCTTTTTTTTGTCTTAATCCGTGAAAAAATACAAAATTTTCAAACATATTTTTTCAATTTTGCACTTAATTTGGGTGAGTTGTAACATTTCAATAGATCACTTGTAAAGATTTAATTATGCTTAATGATCTACAAAAATTCAGGCTTATTATTCCTTCGTGGTAATATGAAATTAAAGAAAACATTTTATTGACACAAAACTCATTGACATTGGATTATGAAAGCTCATTTTTTTCAAATTCCACTCATCCAAAGAATTGCCCTTTAAAAAATTATGTTTTAAAATTAAAATTTTATTTTATATAACTTTGCAAGTCAGCTAAGCTTCGCTTAGCATATGGTTGCGATTTAAAGCTTAACAAACATTCTATAGTGTTTTTTTTAAAAAAAAATTATTAACCAAACTTTAATTTTATAAATTTTTATAAACAACATTCTAATCAAAGAAATTATCGGTAATTAAAGTAAAACTTGATTTTTTAAAATCATTTTCTCACGTATTTGGCTTAAGCGTTGGTATTTTACATTAGTTGTAATAAAATTATTCATTTTTCTGTTAATTGGGTGTCTTTCAAGACAATTTAAGTATGCAGAATCATAGAAGATGATAGAATGAACGGAATAATAACCATTTTGATCGAAACCCAACTAGTGTCATAAGAAAAAGCGAAATTGTTTGCCATGAAGTCAACAAAAATGTCATCCATCTTGGATTTTCTACATTTGGGCGATTCTCCAGAACGGTGGAATTTTTCAAAATGAGCTTTTATAATCCGTTGTCAATTATGCTTACATCATAAATATATATTCCGCAATTTCTTTAAATGTAGAATGATTTGAAATTTTAAATTTTTCATCAATAATAATTTACTTTTATAAATGATGAAATTTGTCAAAAGTGTAGTTTGAAAGTTTAGAATTACAGTATTTTCGATCAAAAAATTTGACGTTCGGAGAATCGATTTTGGAGCATTTACATTTTTAAGCAGATCTTAATCTATCATTAAGTGTACATTTAATGCTGCAAAGATGAGGATTTGATATGAAATTTTTGATTACCCTGTTGAAACTTTTACAATATTCTATTTTTGGTCACAAAGCAACGGGCCGAAGAATTGAAATATCTTAATTCTAATTAAATCTAATTAGGACAATTCATGCTTGGACAAATAACAAAATAGATAGGAAATAAAAAATTACATCAGATAAACTGAAAAGCTTGTAAGGTTTAATGAAAAATTTCGACAAAAATTAATTTGAAGTCAAAATTTTTGCAATTTACCCTACTGGAATCGCCCAGAAAAATGTATCTGGACTTATAAGGGGCCGTTCACTTATTACGTTACGCAAAAAAACGACTTTTTTCACCCCCCCCCTCCCCCCTTGTTACAATATGTTACAACTCACAACCCCCCCCCCCTGAACGTTCATAATTTATTTTATTTTGATAATTTTTTATTCTAAAAAGACGGTTTTTTTTCTTAAACATCAAAATACTGTATAGCTTAATAGGTAGGGAGACCATCTGCGTAGTTTTACAACGGACAGTCCTGTATTTCAAAACCCGGCCTGTATAAATTTGAAAATTTTGTTCCAGGTCCTGTATTTTTTTCACGAAAATTTCCGTTAATTTTCAAATTTTCCTTTGTGTTCTGTATTTTTTGGGAAATTTATCAAATGTCCTGTATTTTCATAAAAATTAGATGGTCACCCTATTAATAGGTCATGTTTTAATTGATACTATTAGTATTCTCATGAATTTTTGGATTGAGATATAAAGCAAATTTTTTTTTTTGAAGAAAATTCAAAAATGTCATGAAAAATATTATGCCCGATCGAATTTTGGAAAATTCAATCAACTTTGAATGTAAATATCACAATGATGGGATCATATTAATCATCATATGAATGACAGATTTAGAGAGATTTACTTTTAAACTTATGATTGATATAATTTTTTGAAAATTTCCATAAATTATGATTGTATTTTAGTCTTGTAAACCAGTTTTCTATTGATTTGTTACTTTATATAACAAAAACTATGTATTGCTTAGCTATCAAAAGTGATCTGGACATTCATAAATCATTAAAAGGTGGAAAATTTAAAAAATGTTTTTGGTGTGAATTTGTAAACAAATTTTTTTCGTGAACTTTTTTTTAAAAGACAGACGACAGTTACAACGTTACATACTTCTTGACACCCCTCCCCCCCCCCTATGTTACATTTTGTTACAATTTTTCAAACCCCCCTCCCCCCTAAAGTGCGAACGTAATAAGTGAACGGCCCCTAATCGCACTAGAAGTTCATAAGTAAAATTTATAAATTTTCTGGAATTATAAACCACACGTGAGGTTTATAAGTCCAGATATAAAATGTATCTAGACAGGGGCGTAGCCAGGGGGGGGGGGCATAGGGGGCCCGGGCCCTCCCTACGAAAAACTGATAATTGTTTTATTAAGTACACTCATAGAAATAATTGTATGGTTTTGAGGAAAATCAAATATTCAAATATTTGATTTTTCCGATTTGTATGAAATTTTAAATATTCGATATTTGATTTTCCTCAAAACCATACAAATTCTAATATCGTGTATTTATAGAGAAGAACCATTTAATGTAGAGGAAGTGATGAAAGAAATGTCAAAATCAGCACGATAAATTAACTTTAATGTATGAATAATGAATTAAATATTTAAACTTATGAAGAATGAATATAGATTTTCCCCCTTAAAAATTCTAGACCTAAAAACCTCTCGTGCAGATTATAATTCCAGCTGTATTTGCCCCTGGACTTATAAACTGCACGTGAGGTTTTTAAGTCCAGGTGCAATTTGTATCTGGACTTATAAACCTTTATTGACTTTGATTTTCTGGACTTATAACCTCTGGACTTATAACCCAGCATCCATATTATGGACTTCAAGAACATAGTTTGTCAAATACTTTTCGAAAGACACCTGATTATTTATCTTATACCAGAAATATATTGGAAATATAGCATAGCTTGTTTAATTGTGTGCTGAGACCTAGTCATAGAGAGTTTCGTGAATTTAAACAAAGTAAATTTTAAAATGTTGAATAAAGAAAATTACTTATGGTATATCCTTAAAGCTAGGTCTTTTTGATATATTTCGTCTTGAATTTTATTGAGAGACAAAGTAAAGGACTTTTAGTGGATGTAGACAGATGCAAATTGATCACGTTTAACAAAGACAAAGGATCTTTGATTGAACAAGATTTTTCAGGAACAAAACAACCTGTCCTTTGATGGATTACTTAAACGAAGTGTCAACAGATCAAATTCTACTTTTTAACATCGGTAATCTGCTCCTGCTTTAGCTGTGACCTTCAAAAAGTGACAAATAATCCCACTCTGTCCACACATGAACTTCAATTGATCATCACTAACTCCCAAGCTTAATCAGAAAACAAAAAAAAAAAAGCGTTTCTATCACCTTGTTATCATTAATCGATCAAATAAAATTTAATAAAGAGAGCAAGTTGCCTAACCGATTAATATTAAGTTATATCTATAGCACATTAGCATACCTGAATATTTATGGCATATAATAATGATAAATCTTATCACATGTCAACAGAGAGCGAAAGAGAAGAAAAGTAGAAAGGGGATCATTGAACCATTTCTGTCACATGCAAAAAAGCCGATCGTTAAAGCAGCGACGAGCAGCAAAAAGAATAAACGTGAAAAGTCAAAAAAGAGAAATGATAAAGTTACTTTATATTCTCTTCCAATGTGCGTTTTGCACTTTAAATATGTGTGCGATCTCACAGAACTTTTATATTGGTATGTATATGAAGGCACACACATGTTTGTACTTTTTTTGGGCAACATTGAGAAGAAATACACTCAGTATTGAGATAGACTTCAGTGGAGTAACATTAACAAAAAAATTTATATAAAATTAACTTTTTTTTTTTGGAAGTTTTGTGGAATTTTTATAAAGTCGCTGTGCCTTCAATCGTAACTTTCGGAAGTTAAATAATTTAAATCGCCTAAACCTGAATATCATTAAGTAATTGAACTTTAGAATTAATTTTTAGTGCTTTTACTTGATTTTGGTGATCATAATTCAGTGACAATTAAATCGATTCCGATTTATATCAATATTGATCAACGACTTGATCAGCTTTATGGCAAAAAAAATTAATTTTAAACTTTGTTAGACTATTTTTACTAAATGTTAAAAAAGAATCTGTAGAGACTTACTTTCTATGATTTAAAAATAGCATAATCTTGAGAGTTTCGGAAACACATAAGCATTTTTTGAGATATTTTTTTTTCTCTCCTCGTCATGCACATTTCTTCTTCTTCCTAAATAATAGCAACAGTATGAAGAAATCGAATTCCAATTTTTTTTTTCTTTCCTTCCTTCTTCTTAACTTCTTCTTTTTGGTGTATATGTTCGCTACAATTAAAAGACAAAAAAACAATAATATTATCAATCCTACAGTGCTTTCAAGGACATTGCCTAAAACAACAAGTTTTATTGCCAACATGAATTGAAGAGGCTTTGAACCGGAACCGGCACATTATAAAAGAAATAAAAAAAAAATGAGTGTATAGACTGTGTATCTTTAAATAGGTGAATTCGTTTGATAACATTACGGACGACTGCTGTACTATTTTCATTTACCAACTGTTGTTCATTTATATATCAAATTATGTGTGATAGTAAGCTTGGGTTACTAGATAAAAGCAAGTGGATACATAGAGTTATTAATTGAAGGAAGCGCGTGTATATATCTATTAGTTTTTATGTGGCATATATATTAATTAATTAATAATTGCTTCTCAGCAGTGATGATGCTTCCTTCATCAACTTTCTGTCTTCTTAAATAATATAAACATAATGATATCTGGAATTTCCTATGTGGTAAACTTACTTACTTTCAACTTGATCAGATGACACTTGTCACTTTTTCACTTTTTCATTTCTTATCGTTTTTAACTTCTACGCTTGCTACACTCTCTTTTAAAATCATACAATATGTTTATTTTCAAACTTTTTAAGTAATTATCAGCTTCGTCATCATCAGTGAATGGCTTTTTGGTTTTTTTTTTTCTTCTTTTGGAAAGACGCAGATACACTCGTGATACACATTGAAATTAAAACACAAAAAAAAGAGTGTTACGTCATGAAGCAACGTTTGTTTGTGCCTCTAAAGGGGCTCGACAAAAGTATTATTCTATTTTCAATTCGTCATTCGACAGATATGAAAAGTATTTTAAAGCCACCGGATGTGGGTGAATTTTCTGTGTATTTCTTGGTACGACGATGATGATAATTAATGAAAAAGTTATTGAAAATTTCCGTATGTGAATGAATACGTAAAACTTCTTTTCTAATCGCTCTTATCTCCAGTTCGAGCATTCAAATGTCTTCGGTTTTCTTTCAATTTTTAAATTTAAACGGTTTTAAAGATTTCGAATATTTTGAACATGTCACTTGCTGAATTTCAACGGTTTTGTAAAATTTGAATATTTTGCACACAAGTTTTTGAACTCAAAGTTTAACGGCTTTCTGTAGGATTTGAATCTTTGGACTTAATCAATATGAAATGTGATAAAAAGCAATTCCTTTGAGAGCTATTAAACCTTAATTCCATTCTAATCTCCTTCGCTAATTAAAATAATAAATAAAAATCTTTATTTTGTCTATCATACAACGAGCATTTCTTCATGATTAGAATATACGACATGCTCCACTTTAAAGACCTCTAGCAGAGATAACGATTCATCCAGTAAACATGAATAAAAGTAAATAAAAATGCAAAATAGTGATGCTCGTAGGCTAGAATTTCATTCATAACAAGATTATTGAATGAAAAGTATGCACCATGCGATTTAATGGTCGTGTTAAAAAGAGATAAACTTTTTTGTTACTGATTCTTTTTAAGGAGAAAGAATACAAAAGAAAGAAGAATATGTATAAAAAAATACACGTTGCACTTTTTATCTGTTTCTCTGTCTGGTCTGTATGTATGAGTTAAAATTCGTAGAATTTTAAAAATAATAAACGCAATGTGAAACTTGAAGACCATACTTGGTATCCACATTTGCATACTATTTTTAACTAGTACTGTGTCATACATTATTTCATATATGACAAGACATTTAATCGACGAGCACATGTGACATTAAAATCAAACAATATCGATTTGGGGAATTTAGCGCCATAACATTTTAATGTCTATTGCCTTCAATTATCACAAGATTGTGTAGGAAAATTGAAGATAAAACTAGCTGAAAAAAGTTTTCTACAACCTCAAACATATTTCTTATTTCCAATTAAAATAATCTTCTGTATAAACAATTTTACTTAAAAATCTCTGGTGCTATTTTATTACAATACATGTACACACGCAGTACATAATATACACACATTAACACATCGTACAAGAATGATCAAATGTGATCTGTTCAGGCACGTTTCTTTTCGCATTAAATTCTTATTGGAATTCTTATATTATGTGTCTACCAATTAAAATTCATGCTCCTATATACCATCTGATTGATAAATCAAGTCGGCAATTCACATCTATACTTAATAAATAAATTGATCACTCAATTTATCAAAAAAGCATATCCAATCAGTTTGAATCAGTTACAGCAAGACAACTTTAATGCTCGTGCTGAAGCCATAATGTCAATTGACTCTTGGCTTTCTTTTTTAGCACATTCTTTGAGGATGCGTACAGATTAGAAAATGTAGCGTTCAGTATCGTCATTAATCGTCTACGACACAAAATAATTAAATTCACGTGAATGAAGAAAACCAGATATTAAGCTTAATCATATTGATTGCTCATCCAATTCGCAGAGTTTTAAAAACTATGTGTATAATTAATTCTCAACTGGAAGTGAGAAATTTCCATTCTTGTGCATCATTAAGCGGTTGTTCAAAAATGATGACTTCATGGGGGTTAAAGAGGGGGTCTCAGGTACTGTAAGACACATTTTGTATACAAATTTTGGAACAGACAGGTTGGAAGGCTTTAAAAAAACACAAAATAAATTTTAGGAGATTTTGCACATCTCTCCTTTTGAGCTGTCATTTAAAACCATGTTGATGGCTAATAAGTTGATAAACAAGCACATCAGATATTTGTTACATACCAACATTCCTATTCGCATTCCTCTAGTTAATTAAAGACAAATTCTTATTAATCATGTATGTACCTACTAGAGCCATTACTCTTGTGCATATCAAAGAATATCTGTGCATTTGTGCATTTTATACACTCATTCAAATCTTTTCAATTTTTCAATTAAGACGTGTGACTGCGTTGAGTATATCTGATAAGATATCACTTAAGTATGCATAGTATTATGTGTATCATTGTATATGCGTACGTAAATATAACAAGAGTAACATGAGATGTTATTAATCAATCTAATCTCAAGTATTGTTTTGAAAACTAGTTTGAACATGTATTTTGGCGGGATAATCAATAAACATTAGTTATGGATTGAAATCGAATGGTTCATGTCCTATTTAGAATAATTTATAAGAGAAGGGGGTCATTCCAACTTTTGAGATCTTTTAGTTTAAAATCTCATAAATGCTTCATGAGTAAGCGAATCTCGATCAGCATATTATTAAAAATTCTTGATGCACCTAGAACACAATAGCTACTAAATGTAACCTTATGACGCTCAAACAGAAACTTTGTAAACAGTCTAAACGTCATTCTTGATAGATTGACAGGAAAATAATAATCAACAAGGATGATATTTACTAGCGTATGCCGTTCATAAAAAAATTCATCAAAATTCTATAAAAATCTTTGCTGCCCTTAAAAGTCTCTCAAAGAAGCATGACTCCTGAAAATTCGATGAAATTAATTCGACATGTGTGTTTCCGATAGCTATAAAAATTATTTCCCCCAAATTTGTTACAATGTAGCTATTCTGATAAGGACGGTGTCGCTGAATACCAAAATGATGTAAATCCTATTAGTGTAGTCTAAGTCAATAGTTTGCTTGTGAATTAATATATTTTGTGACGTTTTGATGAAATATTGATAAGAATATTCGTTATTTGTGTATTACTAGCGATAGATAGTGGAAGCTCAAATGGCAGAAAATGACGCGTCAACGCAGAAAAGTGGGAATGAAGTTCCGAAAAATGGGAACATGAACAAGAATAAACAAGGTTTAAAGCTTGAAAATTTAAAGAAATCTGAAGAGGTGGAACCAACAATCACGAAGGCTACCATTATAATACCTCCCGACGGTGGATTTGCATGGATTGTTATGGTAAGAAACTGCAAATTTTTTTTTATGTCCATGATCATGGTCATAATAAATCAATTTCCTATATCTTTTAGCTCGCAAGTTTTTGCTGCAACTTAGTAGTTGATGGTATAGTTTTTTCATTCGGTATGTTCATTGAGAATATTCAAACGGATTTAAAGGTGACAAAGGCAGAAGTAGCTCTTGTTGGATCACTTCTCAGCGGATTTTATTTGATCATCGGACCTTTTGTATCTGCCTTAACAAATCGATATGGATTCCGTTTAGTGACAATTTCTGGATCTTTAATTGCATCACTTGCCTTTGCATCATGCTTCGTTGTACCCGAAATTTACTATTTGTATATCCTATACGGAGTTTTTGGAGGAATTGGATTTTGTTTCATTTACATGCCATCAGTTATTATCGTTGGATACTATTTTGAAAAATGGAGACCATTAGCAACTGGAATCGCATTATGTGGATCAGGTGTTGGTACATTCGTTATGGGACCTATTTCGAAGATTTTAGTGGAGAAGTATGAATGGCGTGGAGCTCTTCTGATTCAAGCTGGCATGATTTTACTGTGTGCACTTTTTGCTATGGCTTATCGTCCTATCGAACCAACAATTGTAAGTGATTTAAAGGATGATGAAGTACCTGAAAAGAAGACTTTGATTGGAGATAGTCTTCCATCACCAGCTTTTACTAAACCATTGCCAGAAGGTCGTTTTGCTTATTCTGTGCCAAATTCAAGCCACAATACGTGGATGGGAACAGCCAATAATACTACTTATCCTACGGCTGCTGAGATTTTCAGGTAAATCCCCTTTCTAATTTAATGCGGTTCAGTTTAACTTTAACATGATGTTTGCTTCTTTTTATAGAGGAAGTGGTGTAAATTTGGAAAGAAGGCCGTCTCAAAACTTTGACAAGCTCACGCAAATTAACATGAGCTCAACAACGAAAAAATTGGAACAACTTAAGCAAGGACAAAAGAGATCAGGTCATGCAACTCCAACAGAAGATTTGTCATATCCACCACATGTATTGTCACTGAATGCTCATGAATTGGGACCAGTCGGTGAGGCAGAAGAAGCTGAGGAAAATGAAAATGGAACTCTTTTGGAAAAGAATGAAGTTAAAGTTGTTGTCAGTGCTTCATCTGGTCGTCGTCATACTGTTTCGGGAAGAAAGGGTGGAACTGAAAGTCAAACAAATTCAAGACGTGGAAGTCGTCAAGACATCAGCAGACCAATGTACAGAGATGACATTTTCTTCTCGGGATCATTAGCCAAACTGCCACAATATCGCTCTCAAACTTCTTTAGGATATCACTTGAGTGTTACGCACATGCCAACCCAACAGGATATTGAAGAGGAAGAGAATCTCGATTCAAGATGCACAGTTTGTCCAGAAGCTGTACGAAGAACATTATCGACTATGTTGGATGTCTCTCTTCTCAAGAATTACTCATTCATTTTATTAGCACTTAGTGGTTTCTTCACAATGTTAGGATTCTTTGTTCCATTCATATACATTGCCGACCGTGCCAAAAAAGCAGAGATTGATGAAGATACAGCAGTTTTCTTCCTTTCAGCCTTGGGAATTTTCAATACAATTGCTAGGATTGTTTGTGGATGGTTGAGTTCATTTGAAGGCATTAGTGCTTTGCATTTAAACAACATCTTTATAACTGCTGGTGGTCTTGCTACAATGTTCAGTGGATATTTTATGGATATCCCATCACAATATGTTTATACAGCAATTTTCGGTATCACATGCGCCTGTTTCTCTGCTTTACGTTCAATCATTGTTGTTGACTTATTGGGATTAGAAAAGCTTACAAATGCTTTTGGAATTTTGCTTCTGTTTCAAGGTATCGCAGCTATTTTCGGAAGTCCATTAGCCGGTAAAATATTTTTAAGTTATATTAAAAGCTGTTGTTTAAAATGCTTGAATTTTGACATTTCAGGATATCTTTTTGAAATCACCGGAAGTTACGATTTGCCATTCTTGGTCGCTGGAGGACTTATCACATTTTCAGCCGTCTTATGTTATCCATTAAATATCATCAAAACCTGGCAAAGTGCAGGCAATCAACGAAAGATCGCTGCATCTGCTTAAAAGATTTTTTTTTTATCACATTTACGTTTAAGCATTTTTTTCTTTGCTTGTTAATGGTGCTTAATTTTTTTTTGAAAAAAGTGCCAATATTCTGTTAATTTTTACTTATTGCTGCTTAAATTTTTAAAGCGTAGAAGTAATTTTTAGCCTAGTTTAGTCACATGTAAATAAGCATAAAATTGAAAATATTAATGTTAAGCGTCATATTTTAGTTTATAAAACGATCCATAAGAATTTCATTAAAGCAGTAAAACATCTATCAGATTATTTCATGCATGAGACAGACGGCAATTTCTTCTATGTGTGAAATGATACCTGTACATTATGAAATTACATTCTATGTTGTGATAATAAGTTTTGTTCATAACATAATGAAAAGTCGAATATTCAACGATATTGCTAGTTTTCAGACTGAACTAAATTTTTTTTTGTGTTGAAAAGAATACCTCATGATGATTTGGTAGTAATCAGTATCTACTTACTATACAAATAAAATAATCAAATTTACTAAATTTACAGCATTCACGACTTCAGGCTTTACCATCATTTTTTTCGTTTTTGTAAAATTTTGATTTTTTGAAGAAAGTTTTTAATAAAGAAAGAAACTGTTTTTACACTATGCTTCATGCTTTTTATTATTCTATAATGACTGTTTAATTTTTATAAATTATGATCGACACGTGGTTGATTTTTTTTTGCACAAATTTTATAGCATTTATCAACGGTTTTTAAAAATTCAAATTTTGTGCCCTTGAAGCAATTATTTGCTATAAAAAGTTTGCTGATTCAATATTGTGAGTTTTTAAAATTATGGAGTTTCATGCTGTAGTCTTTGCCGCTGGTGTAGGAACAAGGTTTAGGGACATCGTTGGAAGTAGACCTAAATGTCTGTTAACTGTTGGAGGATTTCCATTGTAGGTTTTTGTCATTTATGTTACTTTTTCAAAATTTTCATGCAATATTTTTGTTTTGTTGCTTAATTCTTCATTCTTATCTCATTTCAGGATATTCTATCCATTAAACTTCTGCTCGAAATATGGGTTTGAAGGTGAGACAGTATAGAATAATTATAAAAACTTGATTGCTAATTTATTGACACTTCCCAGATGTAACAATAATTGTACTGGAATCACAGAAGAATGAAATTGCTCAAAGAATATCTAAACTACCTCTTCAGAAGCTGAAATATGATTTTGTATGCTTAAATCAAGAATCACAAGAAGATTATGGAACTGCTGATGCATTGAGATTAGTCAGTGAGAAAGTTAAAAGTGATGTGATTCTGATTTCCTGTGATACAATCACAAATATCGATTTCTTCCCTGTTCTGGATCTTTTTCGAATGAATGATGCTTCATGTGTAGCACTTTTTGATAAAGGAATCGAGGCATCTGCTACTCCAGTCGTGATTCCTGGCCCAAAAGTTAAACAACAGAAAAGTGAACGTGATTTAGTTGGAATTGACAGTGAAAATAGTCGTCTCTTATTTTTGGCATCGACAACTGATTACCAAGAGAATCTTTCATTGCCGGGGCACTTGTTGAGATCACACGGAAAAATGACAATTCACAGTAATCTTAATGATGCACACATTTACTTGCTTAAGAAATGGGTTGTTAATTATGTTGCTAATTCTGATAAATTTTCAACTGTGAAAGGAGAACTTTTGCCGTTTATCATAAAGAAGCAACTATCTCGTCCATTAAAGAGTTTAACATCTGGCTTTTCGGAAGTGAACTTCGACCAAAATGACATTTTTGAGCACATCAAACAAAATGAATTAGATCAAAAAATCCTCCAAACAAATTTAAATACATTTTCACGCCTTAAAAGATCAACGAATTCTGAATTGATTCGTTGCTTTGCATACGTTGCACCAGAAGAGACATTCTGCATGCGCGTAAATACGTTATTGAACTATTGTCAAGTTAACAAGAAGATAGTGTCACTATTCCATACATTAGCTGATCCTAACATAGCACTAGTTTCACGCAATGCAACAATTCAATCAACTCAAATTAGTGACAGTGCTGTAGCTGAAAATTCAACAATTGCTGAGAAAACTTCGATCAAAAACTCAATATTTGGAATCGGATGTAATGTTGAGCAAAAAACACGAATCAGCGACAGCATTTTGATGAATGGAGTTACGGTTGAAGAAAGAGTCATACTTGAAAACTGCATAATATGCGATAAGGCAGTCATCAAACAAGGATCAACGTTAAAGAACTGTTTAGTTGGACATAACTTTATTGTTCACGAAAATACTGTTGCTGATAAGAAAACATTGTCTACTGGAGAAGGCTTTATGGAAATTTAAAGAACTTCCAAGATGTGACTAGATTCATTCTAGCATTTTTACATCAAAATAACTTCATCAATAAAATTGATTGAAATTCATTTAACTTTGTAGTTTCAATCAACATAATTATGGATTTTTGTTCTAGACCGTTGTTTTAGGAGGGACTGGATGCGAGACATAAAAATTAAAGCATATTCAAAGAAGCTTGAAGTTAATTCAGCATAAATTCACCTCAAATGCTCGCAATTTACACCAAAAATTACATTGTCAAATGTTTTCGGAAATTTTCTTTTTATTTCTGTTAATTTGTCGCTAGCAAATTTTCTTAATGTAGGCTTTAATGGCGATGAATGTGAACAATCAAGAAGAAATATAAAAATTATCTGTTTATTCGCAAAATGAAGTAATAAAACAATTTACTTTAGTCTTTGCGAAAAAGTCACATGGATTATGATCGTTAAACGTCTCAAACTTATGAAGACTCTTGAAATTGTGGCTCACAAAGCGCATTTTCTCGTAATCACTGGCAAAAGTCAAATTTGTCATAAAACGATTGAAATAATTTTGAATTTTAACGGCTCAAAATGATTCAAACTGCTTCAAAATTTGTAAAAATATTCAAAAAAAATAACTGTTAAATAAGTTTAATGTGCATACCTAAGTTGAGCGATGATACTTAAAAGGTAGGAAGATTAAAGTAATCGTAAGCAAATTTCCATAAATTACAATCATCCAGAATTGCTTAAGTCACTAATTCAAGGATATCGCAATCATAAAATAAGTGCCTAAGAAATGAGGATTACTTTTAACATACAATTATTTTCACTCGCTTAAATTCACCATCAATTACCCTGAATACCAATTATGTTAATTAATTGCGTACCTATGATGAAAAATTTAATTGAATTTAAAACTCTTTCAAAAATTATTGCATTAATTTTAAAACTTAATGAATGAAGTGCCACAAAAATGGATATGAAAATGCATAACCGGAAATTTATTAGAGCAAGCAGGTCAAAATGATCATAAAATAAAATATAGACGATACCTACACGTTAACTACAAAGAAGAAAAATCAACAGCATTCAACATCCGAATTGCTTTAACTTTTCATTTAAATCATAAAAAAAGAGATTTTTTGGATTTTCAAGGTTTTTAAAAATGTTTCAAAAGCTCTTTAACAGAAGTATTGCAATAGTCATAAGCCTAGCAGATGATTTAATAATGACTGCGTTATAAAAATAAAATCTCTTTATTTGAAAAGCAAATGAGGTCTGCTGTTTGTCACATGCTTAATTGACAGAAGGTAAAATTTCTTGTAGTAGGCGTGAAAAATGATGCAGCATATAGTCAATGAAGATCATAGTAATACAAATTGAATTAGTGCATTCAGTCATATGTAGGACTCAAATATGAAGTAAGTCAACATTTTCATTATGAACTTAACAAGTGTGAGCCAACAGACAGTTTGTCAAGTGCATGCAGGATTTGTATTTTACTTTCGGCAAGTCTACCATTTAGGACGAAGTGAGTCTGAAGTAAGGAGACATCTTAAAAGATCAGTTGTATTCGTTGTCATATAACTTCAGCATGGGCTTAGCAAGAATGTGATTTTATTTCACTTGAACCCACCCCCTTGGCGAAAATCAAGTCAGATTAGTATCAGGCCAATACTTTAACGATCCAGACGGATTAGATTAGGGGCCGTTTACTTATTACGTTCGCATTTTAGGGGGGAGGGGGGTGTTTGAAAAATTGTAACATAGGGGGGGGGTCCACCTTTTTAATGATTTATGAAAAATTGGAAAAATTATCAAAAGAAAATAAATTATTAACGTTCAGGGGGGGGGGGGGGGTGAAAACAGTCGTTTTTTTGCGTAACGTAATAAGTGAACGGCCCCTTACAATCTAATCAGCTTGAATCATGTTTCATCAATTGCATGAAAGATTAAGTAAGAGTGCCTCGATGCTGCTCATTTCACAAGAGAAAGAATAGAAAGGTTCGCACCCAAGCATGTCTACGGAAGACAAAAAAGAATAATCAACTGAAAAATGTCACCTTTCGCAAATCATAATTATGCTGCATAAAATAATCAATTTATATAAAATTGTGATCTATTGGCACTCATGATTCGATTTTATATAACCGCCAGCAATCATTACCTGCAATATTAAGTTTCTATCTACTAAAGTCATCATGACATCTTACATCCTGAGCAATTTGCTTAAACATACAATTTACTAGATTACTTAATAAAAGATTAGATTTTTGTCTCAGCTCAATGGCTCTGCTGCTAGAAGAAACGTCAACATTGTTGAAAAAAAAAGTTGAGACATTTACTGCGATCGCTTGGTTACCTAAAAGGAAGTTGCAACTTTTTTTTCGACACAACTCGATCAATTCAATGTTAACTGAAGCCTCCGCTGTAAAAACCATTTTTTTCACATAATTTTGGATCGTTAGCAGCTTTAGATTTATATAGGCAAGCATAATCTAGCATGTCACATGATGTCTTTCTTTGACATTTCGCAAATGACTCGATTTCCATATTATGAAGAAAAAAAAAATTAAAAAATTTACATGCATAGCCAGTAAAATTACCAAGTCTATTGCAATAATTTTAGCCGTAATTATTATTTCAGTTTAAAAAAAAGTCATTGAGTCTATGTGCTTGTGTACTCGATATATACTCATTGAGATTTATTTCTTTCCTGTTATCTGATACACAAGAAATTAATTTAAAATCAATTGCAATTTTTTTTTTGCTCTAAACACACACATTGTGACTTTATACTTAACAAATCATTGAAAAATTTTTAAGTAGTTTTTGCAAATTGTAGATTAAAATTAAGATCTACAATACTGGTTGTTATTGCACACTCTTGGTGTTATGAGGAAGTGATTCTAATTAAAGATTATCATTTAAAATCAATAGCTGAATTTTGAGAGATGCTACTCGAGAGGTCAGATTCTTTGACATATGCTTGAATCAGACAACTCATCCATTTTTTTTTTGGATGTTGAAGAAACTGGTTGGATTTTTATAGAAATAACTTTAAAGAGGTTATATCTTGCATTTAAAAGCTAGCTAAAGTCATCAACAGAGTCATTTTTTAAGGAGGCTGTTCATAAAGGACATCCATCAAAATAATTCTCTCCAGAGAATTGATGAAGTTTATTATCCAGTTTTCAAATACCAAACGGGTCGATAAAATTTGAATAAATTTCCCCTATTCTCTGTGACGTCCTTTATAAACCCCTTAAGCATTCACTGATCATCAAAATTCCTAAGGGATCGTTCACTTATGACGTCCGATATTAACGGTCATTTTTCAAAAAAGGACAGTGGAATTCCAGGAATTTGTATTGTTATTTTCTTGCTGACCCCCCCCCCCCCCCCCTCCTGGACGTCATAAGTGAACGGTCCCTAAACCACTAAAAGCGAGAAATCACTGAACCATTGTAGCTCACAAAAGCTTTATGGAAGAGGATGAATGAAAATTCAGCACATCATGTGTGGCCTTTGCATCATAGATTAATATTCATTGCCATTAATCGCAATCATAAAGTAATTCACAAAAAAAAAAATTCATCCGCATTAATAGGATTTAAGTCAGAATAATATTCAGTATACGTATATCGATGACATTTAATTCGTGATTTGTTTTGCTCTGTGCATTATAATACGATCAAGTGCAAATTGTTTTCGAAATCTATCTGTGCTGGGAACAATTTAGAATGTGCACCGACTGCTTTTTCCTCTCGCCGAACCACCACACAACAAATGCAGATGTTATCTGGGATAACGGACTCACATGTAAATAGATACTTTGCATACATTATAGTACAATTAAGCTTCTTGTGATACCATTTTCCGCATTTGACTTGTGCACAAATTTTTCTTTCCTTCTTCTATCTCTTCTCATATTGCCAGTGGATGTATTGCATAACTACAATTTTTAATTTTTTTGTTGTTTCTGCTGGTAGTTCCAATAGAAGTGAAAAGAAAAATGGGACAAAAAGATTATAATATGTAGTGCACATAATATGCATGAATGGCGCGATGTAAGAGACATAGAATTAAGTCTGTTTTATTAATGATATATTTTGCGTACAACAGCAGGATGTGAGATCTTAACATTCTTTATAGCAGATCAATAGAACGAAAAGAAGTCAATTTTCATAATAAAAAAAAATCTTCTTGAAAGGTGTGGCATGTTTTTGTTCTAAGTGCGTCGACTGTGCGTCTATTCTTTAATTAATAAAACCTGTCACCAAGACACAAGATTAATTTACTTCTTTAATGACAATCAATTCTCTCACAAACTATCGAGTTGCTATCACTTTTGTTTCACAATTCTAATCTCAGACATGACTAGTTGCTTAACTTCCAGTATGTTGCGGTTAGAAATACTTTAGAAGATCTTAAAAATAAGTTTAAATTTCATCATTTTAGGGGGATCCTAGGTTTAAAGGAATGATTGTGTCATGAATTTCCAGAAACAGAGTCTAGGTTTTGACAAACATATTATAATTGTCTTGGCTCTGAAAGTTAAAGGAGGGTCTGAACAGATTATGTATCCACAAAGAAACAATCTTAGGACTTCTTATCACCAAAACCACCACGGTCAAAAGCTGAACAATTGAGCACAATTTTTTATGTAAGCAAACTTTTTGTCACAACAGCAAGAATGCGGTCTATTCATTTGCTTGCGGTTGCTTTTGAATATTACCTCATTTATGCTGGCTAGAATTGTATGGTACAGTTGTCATTGAATATCGAACTTGTGACATTTTGCACAGAGCATCTGAAGCTGCTGCAACAATAGCCAGTCACACATTGATGAGCAAGTGTGTGAAACCAGTTATAAAGTGGCACAAGAAGATGTATTTTTTTTATAATGTCTATAGATATATTAATAATAATAATATCTCGTATCCACTAGAAGAAATCAAATAGATACATTTTTGTGTCTTTTTCGGAATCGCGCACATCAAAAAAATGCTCTTTTGTATACACAGCAAGAGAAACCACAGGAACTTGATGCTATTTTCAAATTCACATGTGTATATTTGTATCAAGAGATGAATCATCCATTAAGATTAATCTCTTTGTGAAAAACAGAAATAAAAAACTGGCAATAAATAAAGTTCGAGTTTCAGCATCTGATTCAAAAATTTTGAAGTGCATTTTCCTTTCTCTTGTCTAGCACATTTTTGAAAGGGAGGCTATCGGTTCTGTTTGCTGTTCAAAATGTCACATGATTTAATTTTTTCAACTGTCAGAAGAATCATTAGGGGCCATTCACTTATTACGTAACGCTTTTAGGGGGGAGGGGGGTCTAAAATTTTGTTACGGTTCAAACAAGGAAATTTTTTTTCATACAAATTTTGTTACGAGGGGGGGGGGGTCTAAAAAGTCATTTTTTCGCGTTACGTAATAAATGAACAGCCCCTTAGAATTTTTGGTTTTAAACTTGGAGTTACCCATAAATTCTGGAGATGATGGATTAGAATATAAAGGCGAGCAAAAAGATAAGTATAGTCGAATATATTCAGCTGCAATAGGATAGATAATAAGGACCTGCATCAGGAATAAGGATATCCAGGAATTATTTAATTATTAGTTCATGCCATACAGTCACTAAACTCTTTACATTCTTTGCAAAGATTCAGTGCAAGAACTTTAAAAAGCACCAAATAAAGACCGAGTGAGAAATATTTAAAGCCATGGACACACATGTGACATTTTAAAAAGTATCTTCTTCTCTCCAACTGTCTTATATAGAGTAATAAAGCATTTGGAAATATATATAGCTTCAATTTATGGAAACACTTTTAGTGACTCTACACAATAAATAAATAAAGTCGTTAAGATACAGAATTTAGTCATTGAGATGATACCTTCACCATTATTATTTCTGGAAATGTAAATTTAATGCTTTTTTCCACATTTTCTTTTGTTTATGCGTTCAACCTAGGCTGGCGGGTAGGCAGGCAAGTCAGAATGTGAAGAGAAACATAAAACAATAAATGTTATCTTCCGGTTCTAAAGTTAATTTGAATACAAACCTCTTTAACATCACCTCTATAATCATCTACCGCATACTAAATTATGACTCATTTGTTGTGTGATGAATGATGGACTTTTCGTTGTTATTGATCAAAGCATTTAACGCTAGACTACTGCTGTATTTTCAATGGAAAAATTCATTGAAAATAATGATCGTTTTGCACTTGAAAATACTCGCGAATACTGGAGAGAATCTAAATACTCGACATGATACTTGCTACCTCATATCAGCATAGGCTTGCTAATTGGAATGAAATTTATTTCTAGATCAATTTTTAAATAGACTTCCATTTATTAGAAATGATCATCAATTTTTTATTCGTTCTCGTTCAATTCTTAACGCCAATTACAATAAAAGTGCTATTTAGGCAATGAATGAATGGTGAGAAGGCGATACATATTATAATTTTAACACATTATGCATTAACAACAAGTCCGAATGATTCATTATATAGCTCACGATAATGATAAGTTACAAGTGTATATGTTGTATTATTTTACCACCTATGTTGCCTCAATGGACTTCATTTGAAAATAGACAAATTCGTTGTTTCCTTTTAACCTGCTTAGACTGTTCGGTCTTTTAAGCATGTTGAGTTGTTTTATTATTACTTTGGGGTTTTGACTGTTATTTACAATAATGTCTGCTACGGTTTGGAAAGAACATTGAAGTCAGCTTGATAATAACTTCAGAATTCTATCAAATGTGTCTCCACACTTGCCAATGTCTGAATTTATCCCACTTATTCTAGTCCCTAATAGTTGAATAAATGACCATAGGATTAGGAACTATAGGATGCGTTTTCAAGAGCTTCACACGGATGTTTTATTTCTGTCTTTATAATTTTTAATATCCGAGACTGTTAACAGAGATAAATATGGATTATTAGACAGTTAATCGTTGTGACTATAAAAACGCAGTTATTAGGAGCATCTAAGTGTGGTCATAGATCACAATTGATGTTTAATTTCAGCTTATAAGCTCATGTAAAAGATTCTCGAAATCATCCAGTAAACAGAACTTAACCAAGAGTGTGAAACTGATCAAAAATAATCAAATCCCGATTTTTAAGTTCCACACTTTTGAACTTCACAAAAGCGCTCAAGATACAAAGGAACCAAGCTAATATGATTACTTTAAGTCTTCTATTCTGTTTCTCATTGCCTTCATAAGTTCTCTTTAGAAACAGAAAAGAAGAAATATTGAATGCATCTGTCGAATATACATTTATTTAGTATCCTACACTAAAATTACATAAGCGATAATTGTTTGTTGACCACTAAAGAATAATTGGAAAAACATAAAAATGAATGAATAATATGAACAAGCATACTGGTGGCATTGCAATGTAGTTACATAATAGCAATTACAAGAAGAATACCTGCATCTTGAATATTAATCAATAAATGTTCATACTTTTTTATTTACCTCTGTTTCTTCACTCAAATGTTAATGACGAACGGGTTAAAGACATTAGTTGAATTATTTAAAAATAACAATTTTTTTTTCTCTCCAATTCCAATTCCAAATGAGAAACATGTTTTCCATTAACTTGATTTGTCCATATTTATGTTTTTATAGAGAAACATTAGCAGCAGTCTTGTTGAAGACTACTAAAAAAATCTTCTTACTGCTTTTCTGCAATAATAATGCGTTGAAAATGATTTATTCCTAAAAAAATATATATATCTGGTATTAAGAAAATACAATAATAATGTGAGGTAATGGTAAAGTGAAAGAGACTCGAATAATTCACAATTTTTGCAAGTTAATTGAATTTTTTTTTCTTCTTTCTCTCACTTTCTCATGAAATCTGAACAGACATAATGAAAAGCTGCTTTTCTACCCGATAATGACATTTTTTGTTGATTTACAAGTACTAGTACTTAAATTACTTAAAACTGCTAAAAACTGTTTTAAAAAAAGGAATATTTTTATAAACACACCGTTTTCACGTGGTTGGTTTTGTTCAGATTGAAAAATCAGTTTTTGAATTTTGTGAGGATATGGAGCAAGAAAGCTTAAAATGTACAGAGATGAAAAGTCAATGCAAAAAACAGATTTCAAATTGGTTGGGGCATTGCTGAGAAAATCGTAAAATATGCTTTCTGTAAGCAAGCAAACAAGCAAAAAAGTAAGTTAATCAGCAATTTTGTCACTTTTTTCTTCGAGGGTTTATGCAAATGGATTAAAACTTTGCATAAATATTCTAGTGCTTAAAACAAATACAAATAAAACATCCTAAAATTTTTTTGAGCAAAGAACCAAGTAGGAAATACATTTTCAATTTTGGACTAGGGGCGACCCTAGTCAAAATCAATTTTCTCAAGTAAAACTTTGTAAGAGCATTCTAATCCTCAGGTCACACATTTCTGAATTTATAAAAATCATTTTTTTGAACAAAATTTTAAGTCACGTTGTTTTTGAATGTACAACCAAATTTATAAAATTTGAGTCTGACGACATATAGAATACATTTCTTCCTTTAGATATTTAAAACTGTTTTGTATAAATATTAGTATACTTACTCAAAGTTTCACTGTAATTGGATAAACCCTCGAAGAAAAAAGTGAGAAAATTGATTTTGACTAGGGTCGCCCCTAGTCCAAAATTGAAAATGTATTTCCTGCTTGGTTCTTTACTCAAAAAAGTTTTTTTGGATGTTTTATTTGTATTTGTTTTAAGCACTAGAATATTTATGCAAAGTTTCAATTCATTTGGATAAACCCTCGAAGAAAAAATAAGAAAATTGATTTTGACTAATGTCGCCCCTAGTCCAAAATTGAAAATGTATTTCCTTCTTGGTTCTTTGCTCAAAAAATTTTAAGATGTATAATTTGTATTTGTTTTAAGCACTAGAATATTTATGCAAAGTTTCAATTCATTTGGATAAACCCTCGAAGAAAAAAGTGAGAAAATTGATTTTGACTAGGGTCGCCCCTAGTCCAAAATTGAAAATGTATTTCCTGCTTTGTTCTTTGCTCAAAAATATTTAAGATGTTTTATTTGTATTTGTTTTAAGCACTAGAATATTTATGCAAAGTATCAATCCATTTGGATAAACCCTCGAAGAAAAAATAAGAAAATTGATTTTGACTAGAGTCGCCCCTAGTCCAAAATTGAAAATGTATTTCCTTCTTGGTTCTTTGCTCAAAAAATTTTAAGATGTATAATTTGTATTTGTTTTAAGCACTAGAATATTTATGCAAAGTTTCAATTCATTTGGATAAACCCTCGAAGAAAAAAGTGAGAAAATTGATTTTGACTAGGGTCGCCCCTAGTCCAAAATTGAAAATGTATTTCCTTCTTGGTTCTTTGCTCAAAAAAATTTTAAGATGTATAATTTGTATTTGTTTTAAGCACTAGAATATTTATGCAAAGTATCAATCCATTTGGATAAACCCTCGAAGTAAAAAATTGACAAAATTGATTTTGACTAGGGTCGCCCCTAGTCCAAAATTGAAAATGTATTTCCTGCTTGGTTCTTTGCTCAAAAAAGTTTTTTTGGATGTTTTATTTGTATTTGTTTTAAGCACTAGAATATTTATGCAAAGTTTCAATCCATTTTGATAAACCTTCGAAAAAAAAAAGAAATAAAAAAATGTTAAAAAAAACTTTTTAAAAAACACGCTTTTATCAAAAAGACTAAAAATCAAAAAGTTCAAAATAAAATAAGGTCACACTTTTAGCGAATCAGGATTTTAAAAATTTTCTTGTGACAACTAGAAATGTAACATAAATTTTTTTCAAAATATTGTGATTAAGTCCAAGAACACAATGACTCTATAAGCGTGGGGCGTAATTTAAGGATGCATTTCTTAGTTCAACTAAGTCCTCAAGTAAGAGAAGCGTCAAATCTCAAAGCCCCACGCTTTTCGAGTCATTGTGTTCTTGGACTTAATCACAATATTTTGAAAAAAATTTATGTTACATTTCAAGTTGTCACAAGAAAATTTTTAAAATCCTGATTCGCTAAAAGTGTGACCTTATTTTATTTTGAACTTTTTGATTTTTAGTCTTTTTGATAAAAGCGTGTTTTTTAAAAAGTTTTTTTTAACATTTTTTTATTTGCTCCTTTTTTGGTCGCTTCGTTTTTATTCTCAACAACAGACTTAACTTCAAGAAAAAAATGTTATTTGTTTTTTAGTCTTCGGGAAAAAAGCGTGTTTTTTAAAAAGTTATTTAACGTTTTTTTATTTGCTACTTTTTAGTCTCAATCTTTTAATCGAATATCGACTACAACAATTCAAATTCAACTCCACTTCGTTTCGTTCAACTTTTAATATATTCCCATTTTTTAATGGGTAATTAGTAACGACTGTCAGGATTTTTCATTCGTTTTTATAATTTAAGTCATACCTGGAAACACATAAAACTCTTCTAAAAAATGTCCTGAACTTCAATTATGTGCGTTTTCTGCGTTTTTTAAAACATTCATGAGTAAAGAACATTAAAAATCAATCGTAAAGATTTTGTGTTTATCCGTACCATTCCTATTACATAACGTGTGGATTCTTAACATAAAGATGCAAATCACATCTATATGTAACGTATTTATAACGGATTTTTCAAATTTAAATTCAATGAATGTCATTCATATGTTATGCAAAATTACGTTAAGCCGATAATAAATAGAAGTCAATTTAATTAAATTGGTGAAGTGCTATAAATATTGTAATGCATTTAAAACAGCATACGTTTATGCTCAAATTATGTGTGCTAAATGCACATCGCATATTAATAGTTATTTTGCATTAATTCGTAACGGACTTGTGATTAACGGTTTTTTTGAAAATTCAAATTTTCACTTACGGATATTCATGAAAAAATTACTTGTCAATTTTTTCATCCTCCCAGAAAATCTTCAGCTTCTCCAATTATTAGTATTATTAATAAATAGTAATATTAATTAAACTATAGTGAATCATATAAATGACTTTTGAGCATTTCAAGTATAATATTTTAAACAAATCAAAATTTTATATCATTGACATTGGATTTTTTTCCCATATAAAAAAGTTTTATTAAAATTGTACTATAATTAAGCATTTGTGTGGTTCTAAAGTGTTAAAATATTGTATTGTCACCGGGAAAACGTGTGTATACAAAATTTGAGCTCGATTGGAGCAATAGAAGTGGTCGAAAAATCGATTGCAAGATTTGAACGTGACATACAAAGAAACCAACAGAGCAACTCAATAAAAAGCGTGTAATAAAAACTAGATTTTGACTAGACTTGTCCCAAGTTCATAATTGAAAATGTATTTCCTGCTTGGTTCTATGCTCAAAAATATTTAAGATGTTTTATTTGTATTTGTTTTAAGCACTAGAATATTTATGCAAAGTTCCAATCCATTTGGATAAACCCTCGAAGAAAAAAGTGACAAAATTGATTTTGACTAGGGTCGCCCCTAGTCCAAAATTGAAAATGTATTTCCTGCTTGGTTCTTTGCTCAAAAATATTTAAGATGTTTTATTTGTATTTGTTTTAAGCACTAGAATATCTATGCAAAGTTTCAATCCATTTGGATAAACCTTCGAAGAAAAAAGTGAGAAAATTGATTTTGACTAGGGTCGCCCCTAGTCCAAAATTGAAAATGTATTTCCTGCTTGGTTTTTTGCTCAAAAAAGTTTTATAATGTTTTATTTGTATTTGTTTTAAGCACCAAAATATTAATGCAAAGTTTCAATCCATTTGGATAAACCCTCGAAGAAAAAAGTGACAAAATTGATTTTGACTAGGGTCGCCCCTAGTCCAAAATTGAAAATGTATTTCCTGCTTGGTTTTTTGCTCAAAAAAGTTTTATAATGTTTTATTTGTATTTGTTTTAAGCACCAAAATATTAATGCAAAGTTTCAATCCATTTGGATAAACCCTCGAAGAAAAAAGTGACAAAATTGATTTTGACTAGGGTCGCCCCTAGTCCAAAATTGAAAATGTATTTCCTGCTTGGTTCTTTGCTCAAAAATATTTAAGATGTCTTATTTGTATTTGTTTTAAGCACTAGAATATCTATGCAAAGTTTCAATCTATTTGGATAAACCTTCGAAGAAAAAAGTGAGAAAATTGATTTTGACTAGGGTCGCCCCTAGTCCAAAATTGAAAATGTATTTCCTGCTTGGTTTTTTGCTCAAAAAAGTTTTATAATGTTTTATTTGTATTTGTTTTTAGCACTAGAATATTTATGCAAAGTTTCAATCCATTTGGATAAACCTTCGAAAAAAAAAAATGAAAAACTAGATTTTGACTAGACCTGTCCCAAGTTCATAATTGAAAATGTATTTCCTTCTTGATTCTTTGCTCAAAAAAATTTTTTTGGATGTTTTATTTGTATTTGTTTTAAGCACTAGAATATTTATGCAAAGTTTCAATCCATTTGGATAAACCCTCGAAGAAAAAAGTGAGAAAATTGATTTTGACTAGGGTCGCCCCTAGTCCAAAATTGAAAATGTATTTCCTGCTTGGTTCTTTGCTCAAAAATATTTAAGATGTTTTATTTGTATTTGTTTTAAGCACTAGAATATCTATGCAAAGTTTCAATCCATTTGGATAAACCTTCGAAGAAAAAAAATGAAAAACTAGATTTTGACTAGACCTGTCCCAAGTTCATAATTGAAAATGTATTTCCTTCTTGATTCTTTGCTCAAAAAAATTTTTTTGGATGTTTTATTTGTATTTGTTTTAAGCACTAGAATATTTATGCAAAGTTTCAATCCATTTGGATAAACCCTCGAAGAAAAAAGTGAGAAAATTGATTTTGACTAGGGTCGCCCCTAGTCCAAAATTGAAAATGTATTTCCTGCTTGGTTCTTTGCTCAAAAATATTTAAGATGTTTTATTTGTATTTGTTTTAAGCACTAGAATATCTATGCAAAGTTTCAATCCATTTGGATAAACCTTCGAAGAAAAAAGTGAGAAAATTGATTTTGACTAGGGTCGCCCCTAGTCCAAAATTGAAAATGTATTTCCTGCTTGGTTTTTTGCTCAAAAAAGTTTTATAATGTTTTATTTGTATTTGTTTTAAGCACCAAAATATTAATGCAAAGTTTCAATCCATTTGGATAAACCCTCGAAGAAAAAAGTGACAAAATTGATTTTGACTAGGGTCGCCCCTAGTCCAAAATTGAAAATGTATTTCCTGCTTGGTTTTTTGCTCAAAAAAGTTTTATAATGTTTTATTTGTATTTGTTTTTAGCACCAGAATATTTATGCAAAGCTTCAATCCATTTGGATAAACCCTGAAAGAAAAAAGTGAAAAACTAGATTTTGACTAGACCTGTCCCAAGTTCATAATTGAAAATGTATTTCCTTCTTGATTCTTTGCTCAAAAAAATTTTTTTGGATGTTTTATTTGTATTTGTTTTAAGCACTAGAATATTTATGCAAAGTTTCAATCCATTTGGATAAACCCTCGAAGAAAAAAGTGAGAAAATTGATTTTGACTAGGGTCGCCCCTAGTCCAAAATTGAAAATGTATTTCCTGCTTGGTTTTTTGCTCAAAAAAGTTTTATAATGTTTTATTTGTTTTTGTTTTTAGCACTAGAATATTTATGCAAAGTTTCAATCCATTTGGATAAACCTTCGAAAAAAAAAAATGAAAAACTAGATTTTGACTAGACCTGTCCCAAGTTCATAATTGAAAATGTATTTCCTTCTTGATTCTTTGCTCAAAAAAATTTTTTTGGATGTTTTATTTGTATTTGTTTTAAGCACTAGAATATTTATGCAAAGTTTCAATCCATTTGGATAAACCCTCGAAGAAAAAAGTGAGAAAATTGATTTTGACTAGGGTCGCCCCTAGTCCAAAATTGAAAATGTATTTCCTGCTTGGTTCTTTGCTCAAAAATATTTAAGATGTTTTATTTGTATTTGTTTTAAGCACTAGAATATCTATGCAAAGTTTCAATCCATTTGGATAAACCTTCGAAGAAAAAAGTGAGAAAATTGATTTTGACTAGGGTCGCCCCTAGTCCAAAATTGAAAATGTATTTCCTGCTTGGTTTTTTGCTCAAAAAAGTTTTATAATGTTTTATTTGTATTTGTTTTAAGCACCAAAATATTAATGCAAAGTTTCAATCCATTTGGATAAACCCTCGAAGAAAAAAGTGACAAAATTGATTTTGACTAGGGTCGCCCCTAGTCCAAAATTGAAAATGTATTTCCTGCTTGGTTTTTTGCTCAAAAAAGTTTTATAATGTTTTATTTGTATTTGTTTTTAGCACCAGAATATTTATGCAAAGCTTCAATCCATTTGGATAAACCCTGAAAGAAAAAAGTGAAAAACTAGATTTTGACTAGACCTGTCCCAAGTTCATAATTGAAAATGTATTTCCTTCTTGATTCTTTGCTCAAAAAAATTTTTTTGGATGTTTTATTTGTATTTGTTTTAAGCACCAAAATATTATTGCAAAGTTTCAATCCATTTGGATAAACCCTCGAAGAAAAAAGTGACAAAATTGATTTTGACTAGGGTCGCCCCTAGTCCAAAATTGAAAATGTATTTCCTGCTTGGTTTTTTGCTCAAAAAAGTTTTATAATGTTTTATTTGTTTTTGTTTTTAGCACTAGAATATTTATGCAAAGTTTCAATCCATTTGGATAAACCTTCGAAAAAAAAAATGAAAAACTAGATTTTGACTAGACCTGTCCCAAGTTCATAATTGAAAATGTATTTCCTTCTTGATTCTTTGCTCAAAAAAATTTTTTTGGATGTTTTATTTGTATTTGTTTTAAGCACCAAAATATTATTGCAAAGTTTCAATCCATTTGGATAAACCCTCGAAGAAAAAAGTGACAAAATTGATTTTGACTAGGGTCGCCCCTAGTCCAAAATTGAAAATGTATTTCCTGCTTGGTTTTTTGCTCAAAAAAGTTTTATAATGTTTTATTTGTTTTTGTTTTTAGCACTAGAATATTTATGCAAAGTTTCAATCCATTTGGATAAACCTTCGAAAAAAAAAAATGAAAAACTAGATTTTGACTAGACCTGTCCCAAGTTCATAATTGAAAATGTATTTCCTTTTTGGTTTTTTGCTCAAAAAAATTTTTTTGGATGTTTTATTTGTATTTGTTTTAAGCACTAGAATATTTATGCAAAGTTTCAATCCATTTGGATAAACCTTCGAAGAAAAAAGTGAGAAAATTGATTTTGACTAGGGTCGCCCCTAGTCCAAAATTGAAAATGTATTTCCTGCTTGGTTTTTTGCTCAAAAAAGTTTTATAATGTTTTATTTGTATTTGTTTTAAGCACCAAAATATTTATGCAAAGTTTCAATCCATTTGGATAAACCTTTTGGATAAACACTAGAGTATTTGTTTTAAGCACTAGAATATTTATGCAAAGTTTCAATCCATTTGGATAAACCCTCGAAGAAAAAAGTGAGAAAATTGATTTTGACTAGGGTCGCCCCTAGTCCAAAATTGAAAATGTATTTCCTGCTTGGTTCTTTGCTCAAAAATATTTAAGATGTTTTATTTGTATTTGTTTTAAGCACTAGAATATCTATGCAAAGTTTCAATCCATTTGGATAAACCTTCGAAGAAAAAAGTGAGAAAATTGATTTTGACTAGGGTCGCCCCTAGTCCAAAATTGAAAATGTATTTCCTGCTTGGTTTTTTGCTCAAAAAAGTTTTATAATGTTTTATTTGTATTTGTTTTAAGCACCAAAATATTTATGCAAAGTTTCAATCCATTTGGATAAACCTTTTGGATAAACACTAGAGTATTTGTTTTAAGCACTAGAATATTTATGCAAAGTTTCAATCCATTTGGATAAACCCTCGAAGAAAAAAGTGAGAAAATTGATTTTGACTAGGGTCGCCCCTAGTCCAAAATTGAAAATGTATTTCCTGCTTGGTTCTTTGCTCAAAAATATTTAAGATGTTTTATTTGTATTTGTTTTAAGCACTAGAATATCTATGCAAAGTTTCAATCCATTTGGATAAACCTTCGAAGAAAAAAGTGAGAAAATTGATTTTGACTAGGGTCGCCCCTAGTCCAAAATTGAAAATGTATTTCCTGCTTGGTTTTTTGCTCAAAAAAGTTTTATAATGTTTTATTTGTATTTGTTTTAAGCACCAAAATATTAATGCAAAGTTTCAATCCATTTGGATAAACCCTCGAAGAAAAAAGTGACAAAATTGATTTTGACTAGGGTCGCCCCTAGTCCAAAATTGAAAATGTATTTCCTGCTTGGTTTTTTGCTCAAAAAAGTTTTATAATGTTTTATTTGTATTTGTTTTTAGCACCAGAATATTTATGCAAAGCTTCAATCCATTTGGATAAACCCTGAAAGAAAAAAGTGAAAAACTAGATTTTGACTAGACCTGTCCCAAGTTCATAATTGAAAATGTATTTCCTTCTTGATTCTTTGCTCAAAAAAATTTTTTGGATGTTTTATTTGTATTTGTTTTAAGCACTAGAATATTTATGCAAAGCTTCAATCCATTTGGATAAACCCTGAAAAAAAAGTGACAAAATTGATTTTGACTAGGGTCGCCACTAGTCCAAAATTGAAAATGTATTTCCTACTTGGTTCTTTGCTCAAAAAAAATTTAGGATGTTCTATTTGTTTTTGATTTAAGCACCAGACTATTAATGCAAAGTATCAATCCATTTGGATAAACCCTCGAAGAAAAAAGTGACAAAATTGATTTTGACTAGGGTCGCCCCTAGTCCAAAATTGAAAATGTATTTCCTTCTTGGTTCTTTGCTCGAAAAAGTTTTTTGGATGTTTTATTTGTATTTGTTGTAAGCACTAGAATATTTATGCAAAGTTTCAATCCATTTAGGTAAACCCTCGAAGACAAAATTGATTTTGACTAGGGTCACCCCTAGTCCAAAATTGAAAATGTATTTCCTACTTGGTTCTTTGCTCAAAAAATATTTAGGATAATTTATTTGTATTTGTTTTAAGCACTAGAATATTTAAGCAAAGTTTTAATCCATTTGGATAAACTTTCGAAAAAAAAAGCGAGAAAATTGATTTTGACTAGGGTCGCCCCTAGTCCAAAATTGAAAATGTATTTCCTGCTTGGTTCTTTGCTCAAAAAATATTTAAAATGTTTTATTTGAATTTGTATAAAACACTAGAATATTAATGCAAAGTTTCAATCCATTTGGATAAACCCTCGAAGAAAAAAGTGAGAAAATTGATTTTGACTAGGGTCGCCCCTAGTCCAAAATTGAAAATGTATTTCCTGCTTGGTTCTTTGCTCAAAAAATATTTAAAATGTTTTATTTGAATTTGTATAAAACACTAGAATATTAATGCAAAGTTTCAATCCATTTGGATAAACCCTCGAAGAAAAAAGTGACAAAATTGATTTTGACTAGGGTCGCCCCTAGTCCAAAATTGAAAATGTATTTCCTGCTTGGTTCTTTGCTCAAAAAATATTTAAAATGTTTTATTTGAATTTGTATAAAACACTAGAATATTAATGCAGAGTTTCAATCCATTTGGATAAACCCTCGAAGAAAAAAGTGAGAAAATTGATTTTGACTAGGGTCGTCCCTAGTCCAAAATTGAAAATGTATTTCCTGCTTGGTTTTTTGCTCAAAAAAGTTTTATAATGTTTTATTTCTATTTGTTTTAAGCACCAAAATATTAATGCAAAGTTTCAATCCATTTGGATAAACCCTCGAAGAAAAAAGTGACAAAATTGATTTTGACTAGGGTCGCCCCTAGTCCAAAATTGAAAATGTATTTCCTGCTTGGTTCTTTGCTCAAAAAATATTTAAAATGTTTTATTTGAATTTGTATAAAACACTAGAATATTAATGCAGAGTTTCAATCCATTTGGATAAACCCTCGAAGAAAAAAGTGAGAAAATTGATTTTGACTAGGGTCGTCCCTAGTCCAAAATTGAAAATGTATTTCCTGCTTGGTTTTTTGCTCAAAAAAGTTTTATAATGTTTTATTTCTATTTGTTTTAAGCACCAAAATATTAATGCAAAGTTTCAATCCATTTGGATAAACCCTCGAAGAAAAAAGTGACAAAATTGATTTTGACTAGGGTCGCCCCTAGTCCAAAATTGAAAATGTATTTCCTGCTTGGTTTTTTGCTCAAAAAAGTTTTATAATGTTTTATTTGTATTTGTTTTAAGCACCAAAATATTAATGCAAAGTTTCAATCCATTTGGATAAACCCTCGAAGAAAAAAGTGACAAAATTGATTTTGACTAGGGTCGCCCCTAGTCCAAAATTGAAAATGTATTTCCTGCTTGGTTTTTTGCTCAAAAAAGTTTTATAATGTTTTCTTTGTATTTGTTTTTAGCACTAGAATATTTATGCAAAGCTTCAATCCATTTGGATAAACCCTGAAAGAAAAAAGTGAAAAACTAGATTTTGACTAGACCTGTCCCAAGTTCATAATTGAAAATGTATTTCCTTCTTGATTCTTTGCTCAAAAAAATTTTTTTGGATGTTTTATTTGTATTTGTTTTAAGCACTAGAATATTTATGCAAAGCTTCAATCCATTTGGATAAACCCTGAAAAAAAAAAGTGACAAAATTGATTTTGACTAGGGTCGCCCCTAGTCCAAAATTGAAAATGTATTTCCTGCTTGGTTCTTTGCTCAAAAAATATTTAAAATGTTTTATTTGAATTTGTATAAAACACTAGAATATTAATGCAAAGTTTCAATCCATTTGGATAAACCTTCGAAGAAAAAAGTGACAAAATTGATTTTGACTAGGGTCGCCCCTAGTCCAAAATTGAAAATGTATTTCCTGCTTGGGTTGTTGCTCAAAAAAGTTTTATAATGTTTTATTTGTATTTGTTTTAAGCACTAGAATATTTATGCAAAGCTTCAATCCATTTGGATAAACCCTGAAAGAAAAAAGTGACAAAATTGATTTTGACTAGGGTCACCCCTAGTCCAAAATTGAAAATGTATTTCCTGCTTGGTTCTTTGCTCAAAAAATATTTAAAAAGTTTTATTTGAATTTGTATAAAACACCAGAATATTAATGCAAAGTTTCAATCCATTTGGATAAACCCTCGAAGAAAAAAGTGACAAAATTGATTTTGACTAGGGTCGCCCCTAGTCCAAAATTGAAAATGTATTTCCTGCTTGGTTCTTTGCTCAGAAAATATTAAGGATGTTTTATTTGTATTTGTTTTAAGCACTAGAATATTTATGCAAAGTTTCAATCCATTTGGATAAACCCTCGAAGAAAAAAGTGAGAAAATTGATTTTGACTAGGGTCGCTACTAGTCCAAAATTGAAAATGTATTTCCTGCTTGGTTCTTTGCTCAAAAAATATTTAAAATGTTTTATTTGAATTTGTATAAAACACTAGAATATTAATGCAAAGTTTCAATCCATTTGGATAAACCTTCGAAGAAAAAAGTGAGAAAATTGATTTTGACTAGGGTCGCCCCTAGTCCAAAATTGAAAATGTATTTCCTTCTTGGTTCTTTGCTCAAAGCATTAAAATATTAATGCAAATTTTAATCCATTTGGATAAACCTTCGAAAAAAAAAATGAAAAACTAGATTTTGACTAGACCTGTCCCAAGTTCATAATTGAAAATGTATTTCCTTCTTGGTTCTTTGCTCAAGAAAATTTTAAGATGTTTTATTTGTATTTGTTTTAAGCACTAGAATATTTATGCAAAGTTTCAATCCATTTGGATAAACCCTCGAAGAAAAAAGTGACAAAATTGATTTTGACTAGGGTCGCCCCTAGTCCAAAATTGAAAATGTATTTCCTTCTTGGTTCTTTGCTCAAAGCATTAAAATATTAATGCAAATTTTAATCCATTTGGATAAACCTTCGAAAAAAAAAAATGAAAAACTAGATTTTGACTAGACCTGTCCCAAGTTCATAATTGAAAATGTATTTCCTTCTTGGTTCTTTGCTCAAGAAAATTTTAAGATGTTTTATTTGTATTTGTTTTAAGCACTAGAATATTTATGCAAAGTTTCAATCCATTTGGATAAACCCTCGAAGAAAAAAGTGACATAACCGATTTTGACTAGGGTCGCCCCTAGTCCAAAATTGAAAATGTATTTCCTTCTTGGTTCTTTGCTCAAAAATATTTTAAGATGTTTTATTTGAATTGACATAATTCTGACATAAATCACATACCAATATTACTTTTTGTAATGCATAGCTTAAAAAAATCGAAATCTAAAATTTCGACTATCCCATCTGAATTTTGTTCATACTCTTCACTGTGGAAACCAAAAAACAAATTCTTTATCTTAAAACACTTGACAAAATAGCGAAATAATTCAGAATTAATTACTTTTTAATAATATTTTAACATTTACGAGAAAATGTGGTTCAAATAAGTGTGAAGTATGGCCGAGATTTGGACCAAAATCAGCTATACTGGTTCATAGTGTTCCCGAGGGTGACGAAATTCAAACTAAGTGTTTTTGTAGCTGACATAATTATAACATAAATTAGGTTTAACTTTTGAACTGTGTCGATATGGGTCTCGGCCGTACTTCACGATCACCCTTCAAACTTATGCTGAGCAAATCTTGGTCTATCCATAAGACTTTTGATGGTACGGTGTTAATATATCCGCATTGGGTTTCTACCCGATTCACTAGTTTGTCTACTGGATCTTAACTCAACATGACTGAAGTTTGGCTGAGTTTTGAAATTGCAGTAGATTTTGAGTTTGAAAGACACGAATTATAACTAAAGTGACGGAGCTGTTATCAAAGTGTGTGCTTAACCTACCTTTTAATAAGTTAAGTCGATATTATAAGGACTTCATTTCTCACGACTTTACTAAAGTTTTGGACCAATTTAGTCCAAATAGTTCTTCACTGACTCACAAAAGATAGAATTGACTGAATATTTCCCAAAATATCACCAACAAAAGAATGCGATGTAAAAATAATCAGCTTAGACTTTACAGTGACCACTTTCATACTAATTTACACATTAATCCAGGCAAACGTATGAATTGCCGATAGACCTACAAAATATACATCAATAAAAGCGCATATCTCATTTTAATTTCCTAATTATCGCATTGAACATCGACTCATTGTTTGACTTTATTTAACTCATCAAGCTTTTGAGGGCTCTATTCACACGTAATGCTGTACAGAGCTACATATGAGTCATGTGAAGAAATTATATTCCATATAATCACTATCATGTCTTGCGATGATAATTAAATACACTCGAACTTTACTCATTCATAGTCGATCACAGAGCATTTCATACCTTTCTATTTTTTGCGCTCATCATCTCTTTTCTCACATGTATTATCATTAGTGAAAGAATTGGAAATAAAGAGAAAGAAATTAAATATTTGAAGAAATATGAATAAAGAAGATTGACTTCAAAGCGAATGAGTAAGAAGAAGAAAAAGTTGAAGTAAAAAGAAGACAAAAATAACAAAATATCTGTGTTAAATTACATTTTCGCTCATTCAAGTGTAGAGAAAGGGACCGTTCACTTATGACGTCCGACATTTAGGGGGGGAGGGGGGGTCTAGGATTTTGTGACAGTTCAAACAATGGAAATTTTTTTCTATAGAATTTTTGTGACAGAGAGGGGGAGGGGGGTCAAAAAATCAGGTTTTTTAATGAACGTTATAAGTGAACGACCCCAAATGTATTTTCCAAAAAACAAATCTAGGCTATAGAAATGAATATAAAATAAATGTTTTACGGTAATAAAAATGCAGCGAAGCTGAAATGTTTTGATCGCACGGCTTTTACGCAGGAATTGAAGATGACATCAATGACTTAAGGTGATAAGTTATTGAATGTGTAATATGCTTATGAATGTTGCTTTTATGAAAAGGTGCGGACATAAGATTCTCTTGATTTGAATTTGTAATTTTTTGTATAGTAATTGTGGTAAATAACATGCTGGACTTAATAATGATAGGTAGTGTAAGTGCTAAGAATGACACTTTACATCTTTTGAAGATTTATGAATCTCGACATGATTTTTTGTCATCACTAGAGTAGCCAGTAGACATAATGTTGAGAGATTTTACACTTTTGGATGACTCTGTTTATGCATTGAGGGAAGAAAGAAGAGTCAAAAGCATAATCACTGGTTGATAATTATGCTACAAACTATTTGCTTTGAGCTGTATGTTTCAAATATTCTAGAACATCTTTAATGTTCAGGGGTCGGTTTCTAGAGCTCCAAGGGCACAATCAGACAATATAATAACCTTTGGAAATACAGATTCACAAGTTTTTGAAAAGGCTGGGTCCTGCTGCTGATTAATAAAAATGTAGCTTTGTGATGCTCTAGATTGTTTCCCTATGTCAAGAACGAATTAAGTGAAGAATTTGGAAGTCAATATTCTCCCCTCGTCAGCAAAATTTCTTTAGTTGGTTATAGATTTTGAAGAAAAGCATCCTCGTAATTATTTAAGCATGCTACATCTTATGTGGTCCCCCATCCTAAAACGTCTCAATCCCTTTAGATACATTGTATCTCCATCATTCCAGTAATTTGAACCAATAAATCGCAAAATCATTTTCATGTCAAATTGTGCTCACAACCTGTTAATAGTCAACCTTTCCCATATTAAATCTATCCATTTACAGAGGCATGGTCATTAAAATCATTTCAACAAAAAATGTGTCTCTTAATGGCACTTTGATTAGAGCTCTGTTTTAGCTCGTAGATATTTTTCAGATTTTCGCTCATATTTTATTTTATGGATGGCGTGTATGCACATTTTCTATGTGCTCATACACATGGGAGATTATTGACACATAGCTTTATGTAGACAGCTAGCAGGCCAAGTGAGAAAAGAAGTCTAAACAAGTTTACTCCGAAATGTCTCAATAAATTAGCAATTATATCATTAAAACATAAACAGCAGGTCAGCATCAGTAGACGCATATTGCTTACATACGTATTTATGTATTTTTCGATAATCTTACTCACCTATAATTTTCAACAAAAGCTTAATTATGTTATATCATGAAGTTATCACAAAATTGGTAATGTTAAGAAAAGTATACAGATTGTGTAGGATAACAGCAGTCTATTATATGATATGATTTTTTTTTATAAAATTCCATTATCTGACCAATAATCAATGGAGTTAATTTTCACTTTAATTTTTTTCTTCCAGTCCTCTTTTCGTTTAATGATAAATGCGTCAATATCTTTCACTTATCTGACTGACTGTCTTTTTTGCACAAAAAAAACCGAGCTCTCTTATAGAGGCTCAATTCTGTTGTTAATAGGAATCACATGTTAAGGATAGTCACATTTTAAAAATGTATCTGATGGAAATGTTGTTAAAAGAAAGGTACAGATAGCAGTGCTTTAGTATAGATTAGATGGATTGGGTTCTTGATAAGAGTTTAATGCAAGATTAATTCTGTTGCAGAAAAAGTATAAATGTACAACATGGGATAATTAATAAACCTATAGCTCTTAGTACTTTTTGAGATAGTTAAATTTTTGATTTAATCATGGACATCAAACACCACGTTGAAGCTTTAGGGAAAGAGGTCTCATGAATATAATCTAAAAATTTTATTTATTTCATTCTCAAAAACCATCAAGTCAATTTTTCATAAAAAATCAGGTCTGGTCAAGGCATGGAAACTCAGGATTAGTCCTGAAAAATCCCCAAAATCCAAAAAAAAATCCTTGAGCGAATAAACATGTCAATGTTAAATCCCTTTTAAATCCCTGATGAATTTGATGAATAATTTCGGGATTTAAAAGGGATTTCACATTTCCATGATTATTGGATCAGGGATTTTCTTTAAGATTTTTCAGGATTAATCCTGAGTTTCCACGCATTGGTCTAGCAGACCACCAGTTTGTTAACAACAAGAAGCCATGATCATAAAAACACTAGATTACTGTTCAGTACAGCACCAACACGGAACAGTCAATTGAATATTTCTTCTATTTTTGCTCACGAGCTACTTATTAATTAAGAACACCCTTTCAAGATAACCATAAAAATTTCAATTAATGCGAAGATTGATTTAAAGGAAGTGCGTTATCGTATTTCACTTAAGCGGAATTTCAATACTCGACTTTTTCTCATTTGCGCTTGGTTATGAAGGAAGTTTGCTGTTGCACTAATTATAAAGCTTAACTTACAACTTGATATTACTAATTTATTGACGGTAAAAGTATAACAACAAATCGCCAACAGCCAATATTTTGACCCACAAAAAACACATGGAAAGGATTGCAAAATATAACAAAATAGTTTGAGAATGCTGGATTCATTTTCATTTGAGACTACTAATATGTAGAATAGCAATTTAAATTAATTTAGCGATATTAAGATAATTAACATGAGAAACAGGCTAAACGTCAAAATAAGAAGTAAATCTCCACAAATCATGAAGTTTAGATGAAGCCGCAAATAAAATCAAGATCAAAGAAAAATCCAGTATGGTCGAGTGATGAGCAAATAAATTAAGATATTGAGTTACGGAGCAAAGCAAACTTAATAAATAAAACATTCTATAAAATCCAATTGAATAGACAAATAGTCTCGACTGATCAGGTGACTGGATATGAGATCATAAAAAATCATTTAAACACGATAAATGAAGTTCACATACATCGCATCGGGGTAGGCAATTGTAAGCGACACATTCTAAAATCACACAAGAAATAAGTAGATCAGTAAGATTTACTGTCGGCATTTAATCGTGCTGCAACGTTTAGCATGTGGAAACGGAAAATAAAATTAAATGAAATAATCCAAGATAGAATGACGACTAGCTATGAAGTGTTATAAAGTCATTTCCTTTCATTTACCTTAGCTTAAGTAACAATCTACATCAATCAATTTACTTCTTTAATTCTTTTAAGACCTACACTTCTTAATGCTCTCTTCCCATTCACCACTCTTTATCGACGGGATGTGATGCAATAAAAATATTTTTTGTTCTCTCTTTCTTCTTGCATGTTGTTCCTCTTACTGCTTCTTGGCATGCAATGATGAGACTTATAAATTTTGTTTTTTAAGGTATCAAATTTCTGGTCTTAGCAGCTTTATTTTAAGGATAGATGGTCTTATTAATTAAGCAGAAGAGATTTAGTTTCTTATACAATTGGTATTGTCAACCTAAATGCCTGGATTCATATTAATCTGAGTCAGTGTATTTACTTTTGTGAAGATTATATCTCAACCAGGCAGTCTAGCTAATATGTGATCAGGATTAGACTGGAAATTTTTAGTATACGTCCAGTAAACCAAGGGTTGTATTAAATTTAAACTAGACAGACTCCACTCTATGCCAAATTTATTCTAAGACTAGTGTATCGGGTTGAAACCCAATGCGGATTATATTCACACCGTACCATCAAAAGTCTTATGGATAGACCAAGATTTACCCAGCATAAGTTTTAAGGTATGAAGCTTGATAAGTCAACTAAGCTTCGCTCAGTTTAAGTTTGAAGGTATGAAGCTTGCGAGGCAGTTGAGCTTCGCTCAGCATAAGTTTGAAGGTATGAAGCTTGCGAGGCAGTTGAGCTTCGCTCAGCATATGTTTCAAGGTATAAAATTTAAGGAACATTCTTTAAAAGTTTTGAAAAAATTTTTCATCCAAAGTTTAATTTTATAAAAATCACAGTCAACTTTTGTTTTAAAAAATTCGTAAGAAATGGAAGTTTTTTGCTTTTTCTGAAGCAACGGCTGTTCCTACCTTGCCTAAATCAATACAGCTCTTCTATAGAGCAGCACGGATCAAATGTAAAAAACTAGAAGTCTCTACGATGCTTTGAGATTTCTTGCTGATTAACTTGCTTGCTTGTTTGCTTACAGAAAGCGTATTTTGCGATTTTCTCAGCAATGCCACAACCAATTTGAAATCCGTTTTTTGAAAATGATTTAAAATTTCAGGCACAAACTTTTCTTCTAGGACCTTTTATAACAAGTTTTGCTTCGTTTTCTCACAAAATATGAAAAACTGATTTTTAAATCTGAACAAAACCAATATGAATGAAAATGGTGTGAATATAACAAGACTCTCGTAGATTTTAAATAGACTACGAAAATTGCAAGATAACGTGATATTCTATGGGGCTGTTCACTTATTACGTTACACAAAAAAACGACTTTTTTTCAACCCTCCCCTCCCCCCATCGTTACAACATGTTACAACTCAACCCCCCCCCCCCCCCCCCCTGAACGTTCATAATTTATTATATTCACACCGTTTTCACGTGTGAATCATATTGGTTTTGTTCAGATTGAAAAATCAGTTTTTCACATTTTGTGAGAAAACAAAGCAAAATTGGTTATAAAAGGGCAAGAAGAAAAGTTTGTGCCTGAAATTTTACATCATTTTCAAAAAACAGATTTCAAATTGGTTGTGACATTGCTGAGAAAATCGCAAAATACGCTTTCTGTAAGCAAACAAGCAAGCAAGCAAGCAAGTTAATCAGCAAGAAATCTCAATAACGAGACATCGTAGAGACTTCTAGTTTTTTACATTTGATCCGTGCTGCTCTATAGAAGAGCTGTATTGTTTTTGGGCAAGGTAGGAACAGCCGTTGCTTCAGAAATGGCAAAAAACTTTCCTTTTTTACGAATTTTTTAAAACAAAAGTTGACTGTGATTTTTATAAAATTCAACTTTGGATGAAAATTTTCTCTAGCTTCATATCTTTAAACTTATGCTGAGCGTAGTTCAGCTTACGCGATAGCTTTATAACTTCAAACTTATGCTGAGCGAAGCTCAGCTGCCTCTCTAGCTTCATATCTTCAAACTTATGCTGAGCATAGCTCAGCTGACACTCTAGCTTTATATCTTCAAACTTATGCTGAGCGTAGCTCAGCTTACGCGATAGCTTTATAACTTCAAACTTATGCTGAGCGAAGCTCAGCTGCCTCTCTAGCTTCATATCTTCAAACTTATGCTGAGCGTAGCTCAGCTTACGCGATAGCTTTATAACTTCAAACTTATGCTGAGCGAAGCTCAGCTGCCTCTCTAGCTTCATATCTTCAAACTTATGCTGAGCGTAGCTCAGCTTACGCGATAGCTTTATAACTTCAAACTTATGCTGAGCGAAGCTTAGTTGACTTATCAAGCTTCATACCTTCATACTTATGATGGGCAAATCTTGGTCTATCCATAAGACTTATGATAGTACGGTGTGAATATAATCCGCATTGGATTTCTACCCGATACACTAGTTTTATTTTGATAATTTTTCATAAATCATTAAAAAGGTGGAAAATTTAAAAAAATGTTTTTGGTGTGAATTTGTAAACGAAAGACAGACGACAGTTAGAACGTTACATAATTTTTAGACCCCCCTTTATGTTACATTTTGTTACAATTTTTCAAACCCCCCCTCCCCCCTAAAATGCGAACGTAATAAGTGAACGGCCTCAATAGGGGCTCTAGTAGATTTTGAATAGACTTTATGATAGAACTCAAAAGAATGTTGAATCAACAAAGTTTCCATGTCTTGTTACCAATTGATTAACACACTTAACTTCTGAATTCTGTGCGATCGTAATTTAAGCAAAATGCGCATTGGTTTTTTTTTCGGGAATCCAAAAATATACACAAAATCGAGATCTGAATATTAATTAAAATTTTTTTAAGAATGAGAGGATGTTTGCTACCAAATTTGAGTTGTTGACCAAATTTGAAGAATTCTTGTTCATTATACGTCAATGGAAGTCAATTTGATTCTGCTTTTAAAACTCTATTGTTAATTTGCATAATTTAGGCAGCAAATATTTGTTGTTAATAAATGAACTTAATTATTTAATTGCTCAAGAAGATTCTATGATAAAAAGTATAACAGTGAAGATGAGGAGCTAGTAACAGCACATGCCAAAATAAGCAAACAATAGCTAACAGTGGGAAGAATGGGAAATATTGAATAAAACTTTTTTCTTTCAAGTGAAAAAGTAAGTAGTAATTGAGCTGAACTTGCTATCTTTAAGGCCAGGGGTTCTCAAACTGTCAGATACTCCAAAACTCAATTATTTTAGAATCAATCGATTACACAGCACAGGTGAAAAGACATCAAAAAATGAGCTTGGCCGCAATTTAAAAAATACTAAGAACTCCTGCATTTTATACGTATGAAATACTATTTTTGTCTATTTTAGGCTAGAACCTGCTATGATGATTAATAAGAAATGCTTAGAAAATTAAATAAATTTTAATGACCCCCTTTATGGTGTCTGTAAGTAAAACTCAAACAGTACTAAGCTTCAAATCATCAAAATTATTCTACTGGAAATGATGATTCGTCCATCAAAATTCTTGACATTTATCATTTTTCAAGTTAATAGGTTTTAAATACATTTTAATTTTAAATGAATATGAACAGTTGCTGGAGAAATTTATCATCGTATTTTGATTGATTATCTCACATCCATTACAATTTTACATCTTTACAGGCATTAAAAATTGCAAGAAATATGCCATTTTGCTTCAGATTTTAAAATTAAGGAACAGAGAAGCGATACATTATGCTCTAATATCATCATTTATTCTTGCATGGTGTATGTACTTATCTGACTTAAATAGAACTAGATTAGCGGGAATAAATACTAAAGATATGTGAAAGAAAATTGAAAATAGCATCAACAGCGGCGGTAGAACAGTAAATGCGGCAACAAGCCACAGAACAAGAAATTATTGCATAACACTCATCTTGACCTCAATTTATGAATATCGATATAAGCAGCATCAAATGAGATCATTGTGTAGAGTAAGAAAGAAATTGAAAAAACTCATCGGATGTAGGAAATTAAGGCGAATTTCTGATGTAATTAATGTTATTCAAGATTCTCTTTAATCCATAAAACCCAATTCTTTTGAAAAATTTATTATTTTTTTCAATTGATGTTCCATAACAAACTTTGTTTTGAGTCTGGATCTTTTGGACTTTACTTTTTTTTCAAAGATAAAAATAAGGTTTGGTGTGTTTGTAAAGCAGACTCTGGGATATCGATTCATGTTTTGTCGGATCTGACACAACATTTGAATATTTGATTTTGATTGAAACAACATTGATCTGACATTTCAGTAGATTCAAGTAGACTGAAACTTTTTTCAAGACGTAGGTTCAATTCTCACCAGAAGTTTATTATTCAAATATGTTACTTTAAAGTATTGTCGATATGACAAGAATTCGAACAATGCTCACGACATTTAAGAAAGAAAGAGAAGAGATTACTTTGCACAATTAATTCAGTTGTCTACACTCGGATCATCATTTAAAGCTTATATTTGCTACAGCTAATAAATAGCACCCATAAAATGCAGGAGTCTTAAAACTATCCCAAACTGAACATGATTGATAACCAAACACTATTAATTTACGTTTAAAGTAGAATGAAATTAGAAAAGCTGAATCCTGCCAAACATAATCAAATCTAAACTTGCACTTACCTCAAACAACCGGCAATGAGGAGTAGAAAGAGAGAGAAAAATAAGAATATAATTGAAAAGTAGAGAAAATTTTTAATGCATTTAACTCTAAAAATTGGTTCTAGCTTTGTTAACAGTTATATAATGGTTATTTATTGCATCTTGAATCAAGAGCCGTCCATATCACAGTTAGAATTGCATATGAATTAATTTTTTTTTTCTCTTTCTGTTTCTCGGTCAATTATCTACTAATATGAGAACATAAAGAAGCTTGATTTCTATAATTTTTTTGCGCGCAGAAAAGATTACTCAATCTAGAAAGTTAAGCTTTAAATTATCAAAATGCTTTCATCTTGCATATCATGATCACTTTCTGTCTGCCATAGTAACTGCTTACTTACTTATGTTATGTCTTGTTCATGGGAAATTTGCAATTCTATTGTCGCTTTAAAAGTGTTAAAATAAATGATAGCGATGCTACAGTCAACTGATTTTGTCTCATCCATCACATTCATTGTACAATGCAGTGAACATTATTACAATTAAGACGAGAAACTTGATGGAAAAAAGAAGATGAATTTACAAAAAAAAAAACAGAAGTACAATTGTGTACACAGAACTGTAAATTATCTTTTTTTGCCATGTCTTTTAGCTTTTACTTAATGCTCATCAAATTATTAAAATGACATAATTAAAGGTTTTTACATAATCTTTAAAAAAATGTGAATACATCACAGCACAGCTCAAAAAAGATGATGAAGCATGCAATAGATGATGCATACACAAAATTGATGCAATTAAGTGATTGAATACATAAGTTTGCTCATTTATATTTCTTAATTCTAGTCACACACAATTATTATTTTTGAAAATGCTAGCTCATGCCCGAAATTTAAATGAGTATTGTGTCCATCTTTCTTATTTTTCTTAGTACATTTCGGTATTGCAACAATTTTTGGGTGCTTGAATGCAGGTGTGCGCTAATAGGTCATTAATGTAGGATTTAAAATGTTTTTTGGTTAATTGATTGAGCGAAGGAGGTTAGCTAAAGTTGCTTGGTAGCACATTGAATGCTTGCTCAGGTGCTATATTACTGTGAGAAAATTATCACAGGTTTCTGTCGATTTGACGCTTTTAAGAAGTTCCTCTTTTGAAGTTAAAATTGACAGGTTTCGTTGGGCAGGTCATGTTGTTGGGAGCTATTGAAGCTTCGATTAATAAACCTCTTAAGTCTGATTTTCTAGATGGAAAAAGAGCACATGGATGTTCCAAGAACTCATGGAGAGAAGCTGTTGACAGTGACAGTATTACACTTGGTATTGATAATTGGCAAGTGAGAGCCTGCGATATAGCCAGTTTCAGGCACTATCAAAGGGAGGCTATGGATCACAATTGATCTGTACGGCCAGAGAAGTAAGGAAGTAAATAAGAAGTTCCTCAGATCGCATGTAGATCTAAAACTATAGGTATACTTAGTATGGATATGCTCCCATTTTTTCATGACAATAAGGCTACATGTATTCAGTTCTAAAGCCCCTGTTTAAATGCTGTCTTAAGGTTTCTTAGAGAACTTGAAATCTCTCTATAGTCTCGATCACGCTAGCCTTACCACGATCCTGTATTTACTCCACTTGAAAAAAATGCGTCTACAACAATTTGTCAAAAAGTCCACTCGAGCTGTCTTCAGTGCTAGTTCTTTCACCGAACGCAATCTGATGAAACATGATGATGGAGATGCTTTTATGCTCGCCCATACAACCTGATACAATTCATATTTACTGTAAAGAAAATTACAATTATGTAAGTCACTTGACTATCCATGCATGCATGCATATAACATTCCGTGTACACACAGAAAAAAAAAGTCTCTCGAAATTGTAATAATGTAATTTTCTGAAGGACACTATATGTCAAGTTTGTAGTCTGTATAGTACATACCGTCACAAATCATTGAATGACTGAAAAATTGAAAAAAATTACATTCATCCGACTTGTCTGTGATGCGACTTTGACGAGCAGCATTGCTGCAATGGTTCATAATACAAACATCCGTATGGTACGAGCTAGTAAATGTTTGGAATTAATATTAAATATTTGTTTGTTGGATGCTATATGTAATTTATTCGACTTGGACGATAGATGTTGTGATTTGTTGGATGAAATATTTACAAATTGCAAAACTTCATGCTGTCAAAGATCTCATTTTGCCGTCTCACAATTTTTTTTGCAAATTTTAATTGGGCAATAGGCAGTCATGACAAAGGAAACTTACTTGTGTGAATGAACTCAATTTCTTTTCAACTATATGACCATTATTTATATTGACCATGTTTGCATCATATTAGTCCAAGAAAAAGGTTGTCTGCTTCTTCTTCTTCTTCGTTATTTCAATTGCTTAATTACAAATTACTTTTTGATCACTTCAAATAATTTTTTTAGAGCCCACATTAGAGGATCAAAAAATAATAATTCAACAATAAGAGTAAATTTCTTGCTACACACACGCATGTTCACATATTGGCATATCCAAGTATGGAATATAATTTGAAAATGGAGCGTCGTATGCACTAAAAATAACAGTGAATAGTAATAGCTGAAAACAAATTGTCATCACGTAATCTTGCTGTAATTTTAAAACTGAAATAAAACTTGTAATCACATCCAATGTGCTAAATTCTAGATTACAGAGTAGGTAAGCGGATATATTGATATGAAGTTGTGATACCTTGAAATGTAATTCGACGGAAAAACCCCATGATGTCAAGAGCTTTGGTAAAACCGACTGCTTTTTTTTCTCAAGATTATTGTTTGTGCTTTCTCGAAAGTTTATTAAGTAAACAATGGGATGCACCTTTAAAATAAAGAAATGCACTTTCACTACTTGTTTACTATTGCTGTCTTCTTCATTTATGACCTTAAATAGTTCAAGGTTAAAGAAGTTAAAATTGGAACTATAAAATGATTTAGGATTTGAAGATTAGTTTACTTAAATATACTCAGAGTGCTACCAGGTTACAACTTAGTTCATCACCTCGTTTAATTCAATTTATATATAAATAAAGCATCTAAAAATCAACATTGTAATTTATAAACCTTTAGATTGGATTGAATTTTGTGTCTATAGATGTATTATTTCATGTTTTCTTGGTAACATCCGAATAAACAGTACATAAATGGGATAAAAAATCATTTCTATCGAGTTTCCAGCGCCATATGAATTAGAATGCGTAGAAAATGATGAGAAGATTCTTGTTGAATACTTAGCTTTGCTATATAATAAACCTTAAAATTCTAATTTGCTAAAATCTTTTGCAATGTTTCCATCAATTAACAAAATCAAAACTCAATATTGATAAAAAGTGTCACAATTTTCCAGTCTCACGTTGCTTCTTTTTCACAGTCAATAGCATTTTCGAAGTGTGACGACTCAGCATGCCAACTCTGTGCTACAAATATTTCCGCAAATTTTCAATTCAGTTCACGTGTCTGAAATAAAAATATTTCTGAAAAATAAAAGATTGCATAAAAATGTACAGTAAGTAAAGCAACAACAAAAGTTAATTCAGTGTTCGAATTTGTGTTTATTCTATTGGTTCTTGGCTCTTTTAGTAATATAACAATCTATTACAAAAAGATAAAAATCAAAAATAAAATTACAAAAATGTTTTGCCATTCAAAAAAAAAATCTTGGAATTTAAAAGAGGCTTATTCACGACGATCTATCTAAGGTATTTCTTTCACAATATAATAATATATTCTATAATAATTTACGCTTATCATTTTCATTGTACAGCAGCAAGCAGTAGCATTGAAAGTCATTTATAAAACGATTGATGTTATTATTGTATGCTGCTTCATCCACTTACTTCTGCTCTTACAAGAAAAAGAATAAAAAAATCTTATTACAACTTTAATGGTTTCATTACATTCGTGCAGACTTATTCAACATCTTTATTGCACAATGGCAAAAAATATACAATTGGCAGCGGAGAGGAAGAAGAATGAAGTATTCTAGTCGTAAAGTCGCACAGGAAAATGCACAAATATAGTAAAAAATGATATGAAGAGATTAAATTATTTATAAATTTAGAGATAAACGATAATTGGTCGCCTTCGAGCGAGCATTCATATTTGGACTTTTGTGAGACTTTTTAAATTTTTTTTTGGGAAGTAATATCGTAGAACAATGAAATCTTAAAATGGATACTCAAATATTACGCACAAATAAAAAGAATTGATTTGATATTATTGACTCTTGATTTTTTATTGCTTTGGTTTGTTCATATCTTGTCAATTCCTTTATTTGTGCTGTTCTTTTGTTATTTAAATAATTGTAACAAAATAGACCTCAGAATCTAATAAAGTCTTCTGGGAATTTCGAATGAATTCACGTTCTCTACATATATTTGTTCTGTATTCTTGAAGTTTAAGGATGAATTTGATTTAAATTCAAAATTCTTTTCATTCGTTGAGATTAAAAGTGGAGTAAGGAGGTTGTGAGTAAAACAGCAGCATTTGACAATAAAGTTTTTAAGTTTGTTTGGTCATCAAAAGCTTTGTTCCTTGCTGTTTTAAAGAATATCTAAATGAGAATCCAGTCTGGAGTTCACTCCTCAATTTTATCAAAGATTTAAACATTTCACAAAGACTGAACTTTTTCAATCAATGATCAAACCAGTTCATTCAGTCTTGCAATCAGTAACAGTCACTTTTATCAAACGAACTTGATTGGATTTATTGGTTCCAGTTCAAATTAATGTGTGCCAAATTTATGAAATTTCAGAGATTTTAATTTAATTTCATGTAACTTATTGTGAAACTAAAAACAGCTTTCCAGTTAACATTTATCAAATTCTTTCAATAAACCGCACCTTGCAACTGATTGCACCTCTAACTTGTTTGCTAATATTTCTGTAATTAACCACTTAATTCTGCTGAATTTATTTCCTCAATTTTTAAATACATGATTTAATTTAATCAAGATTGTCGATAATCATTCAGATCCATTCATCAGACATACAAAATCTGATGTGTGTAGTCTTTATAGCAACAAATAAATTGTGCAAATAAATGATTTTTGGAACAGATCAGATAACATATCATTCAAAGTCATCAAATATGGCATTTATTGACCAATCGACTACAAAATTTACAAGCCATTATATCAACAAATGCCTTGATTGACTGAGATTCTTCATAGACGAGGACTTGGCACAATTTAAGATTTCAAATAATCTACGATTTATCATTGACATGAATGAGTCAAAATTTGATAATGTGATATACATCTTTTATATCCAAATGCACTAATGTGATTTGTAAGAGGGGAAAATGTGACGGCAGAGAATTTATTTTAACATCCAAATCGTTCAAAATAAAACTCTATCAAGGTGTTGAAAAAAAATCATGTTAAATAAATAATATAAGTCAAGTGAATGAATTAAGTAAGTAAGTGAGTGATTAAGTTAGTTCATACAACTTGTACAGTCGCAAACTCGCTGAATGTGACGCGTTTGGGTAATTCTGGTGCAGGTGATTGTGAACTTTTTGTTTTGATGACAGGCTTGAGAGGTGTTTGACGTGGTTTCGCTAGCAAACCTGCCGATGTTGCCAGCTCTCGAAGTTTTTGTGATAAGCCGCTTTGCGGTTTATTTGGTGTTGTGATCACTTGTGGAAGTTGACTTGGAGTTATGTACCTGTAAAATAAGATTAAAAATTAGTCATGACTCATGATTATATGCAAATTTTTAAGTAGATATGTTGAGAAATTGTGTCAGTCACTTTGATTGAGATATTGCTTCAATAATTTTTTGACGAAAGTAAATTTGCATCCCAGCAAGTAAATCATGTTAAGTCCCAACTTTTACTAACCATGGTCAAAGAGATTTTTCGTAACGAATCTAGTTTTTGAGACTTAGATTTTACTTTCATTTTAGGGGTCATTGATAGATTACGTCAATGATTTTCAGTAAAGCAACAGCTTTAGCTCTGAGAGTAGGCTGAATTGCACTTGTCGTCTTGTCTTCAACTTCAAGTGTTATTCCAAACAGAACCACAACATTGTAAAAAAATCCAATTGTATATAGACATAATTTATGAACTACTCCCGAGATGATTTTAACTTTCAGGGTTTGAATGATTACGCAGAAATAAGAAGCAATCAGCAAAAATGCTCACATAAATTTATAGTCAAATAATTCGAATGGTCAAGCACTCCCCAAAGCATTTCACATGAGTATGAAATAATTGAAAAGTTACATCAAGAAAATCGTGCATGAGTTTTCTTTCTTTCACAAAAAATCAGTTCCAATTCCATCAATTAAGCTGATGTATTTCTATACATCAAAGAAATAAAAAGTCGCGACATAAAATGACTTAACAGAAATGCATTTTTAAAAGCTTACCCGAATAGACAAAGAGCGTGCTCACTTTTGTGAGCACGTTAATGAGCATGCTCAAAATCATCATTTAACGTGCTCACCTGAGCACACTCAGTTGAACATGCTTGTGAGCACATTGTGAATATGCTCACAAAAAAACAAATTTTTTGAAATTTTTTATTTTATTGAGCATGCTCGAGAGCATACTCAATTCCTAAATCTAAGCATGCTCACTTGAGTACACTCTTAAGCATACTCGTGAGCACATTGTGAATATGCTCACAAAAAAATCAATTTTTTTAAATTTTTCATTTTATTGAGCATGCTCGAGAGCATACTCATTCTCGAGAGCATGCTCATGAGCATACTCAATTACCAAACTTAAGCATGCTCACTTGAGTACACTCTTAAGCATACTCGTGAGCACATTGTGAATATGCTCACAAAAAAAACAATTTTTATAATATTTCACATTTTATTGAGCATGCTCATGAGCATACTCAATTCTCAAATTTAAGCATGCTCACTCTTAAGCATACTCGTGAGCACATTGTGAATGTACTCTAAAAAACATTTTTTTTTAAAGATTTCACATTTTATTGAGCGTGCTCAAGAGCACATATATTGAGCATACTCTGAGTATGCTCATGATTTTGTATATACTTCACAAGTCAAAGTTTTTAGAATTATATATAGTTATCTACTTTTTAACTATAAACATTGTTTAAAAATATTTTGAGATCAATTTCGAAGTATTTAACTTTGTTATAGTTTATATATGAGTTTTTGCCATAATAAATTATAAAGGTAAATTGCAGCAGTGGTGTAATGGTTATGGTAATGGTCTTAGCAACAGAGCGGTCGTAAGTTCGAATCCAGGTAAAATCCAAAATTTTCTTAAGTGTTTTTTTCAGATTATTAATGAACAAAATTTATTCTAGAACATTTAAAAACCTTACAATAGAAAAATATATCAAAAAAATAATTTCAAAATTTAATTTTTTTGAAAATTATAAAATAATGTGAGTATACTCAGTGAGCATGCTCAGAGTACACTCACGAGCACACTCACTGAGTGTACTCAAATGTCACATCATATGACATAAAAAATGTTGCGTGTCACACAACAATTTGAGCATGCTCAAAATTTGTTAAAATAACGTGCTCAGAGCATGCTCAAAAAGCGTGCTCATTAGCGTAAAGTAGTGGCATCACTTTTCGTATGAAAGAGCACGCTCACGCGAGCATGCTCAGCACTAAATTTGAGCGCGCTCATAGCGTGCTCTTTGTCTATTCGGGTTAATTAAACATAAAAAGCGTAATATGTTCATGCCGTAATTATTCATCATGCGTAGTATATACGGCTAGCTATATATGATCTTTCATACTCCATTTTTAATTAATTACATGCACAATACATTGCACTGGTTGACATTCTAACAGGTAGACTTCTGTTTCTCTCCTTCATTCATAACAGTTTCATAATGTGACTGTAACTTGCAAGCAAGCAGGCAGGCTCTCTTAATTTGATTTTGCGGTTATGTTTTCACTTTCATGCGAATTAACTTGCAAAGTAATCTGTGAGACTCCTAATAAGGCTGTCTCGTGAATTGAGTAACCATGATATTACAAAGTCAATGAGAGTGTGTAAAATTACTTTTCTGATAATTCTTATGCATGTATCAACGAAAATTACTTTTTAGCTACATACGCAATATTTATAGGAGCTATTATGTGAAAGTGAAATTTTTGTTTTGTCACGAACGCTTGTGTCTTAATAACATACATTACGGCTAAAATGCACCAATTGTATGATATATTGTTGAGAATCAGAATTGAGAGTAGTGACATTAATGAGTGCCTTTCATCATTTTTTTTTCTGACGCGAAAGTGCTTGACAAAAGGCAGACGTGAATATTTAATTAAGCTGTTAAGGGGTTGCCTTAGGCAAGAGGAAAATTAGCTGAGTTGCATGCATAAGACGATTGTTTTGAGGCTTTCAAGTAAGGTTATAAGCTTAATGTCAAGTACTTTTTATCTGCTTCCCAATCTGACGCCTTAAAAAATTTGGATAAGATTAACTAGTCCTTGAATTGAAATTTTACATTGCATTATCTTCGCTTGATTATATGAGCACTAAAACATTCAATTACAGTTGAATCGATATACAAAGATTATTCTAGAACATTTTACATTACTCGTGTGACCACGGATAGCTATATGCAGCTATATGTATGTTGAAATCAAGAACTATTAAAAATTCATAAATCTAAGGTTACAACCTATTACAACAAAAAAGAACACACGGAAAAGCTGAAGGTATCCGGAAGGAAAAAGAACCGAGACAATAAAGTTTATTAATTTCAAATGAAAATTCCAAAGAATTTATTACCCTTCACATTATTTTTTTTACAACAAAATTCCAATATGACATGCATGAGAAACCAGCGAAGATTTTTGATGAATGCGTTAAAAATTTCAAATGAAGCATAAATGAAAAATGATCAAAAGGTAAAAACGGCGTCGGTACTTGTGTGTGAAGTTATCTATTACTAATAAAGCAAAGAAATTAAAAAGAAGCATTGATCGTCCGCAGACATTATACTCTCCGGATATTTTCATTTTGTACGCGACCAAAAATAGACGCAAAGTTTCAGTTTCATTTGGCATAGATTCATTCATTTTAGACAGCCGGCTATTCACAAAACACTCGCACTTATTTGAGAATCACGAATTTGTTTTCTTTTCATAACAAAATCAATCAATACTACGTCATTCAGTCTTCAACTGTCTGTTGTCATTGTTTTTATAGAAAATAGAGACTCTTTTATAATATTGTCAATTGTATAATGGAAGAGAAATAGAAATAGTAAGAGCGAAAAATTGAAAAGTCATTACATTCATTCATTCAGCAGAAGCGTTCATGTCAAATGCGCAGTCTTTACGTTCATTTATATTTCAATGACGATAATCGTGCCTCTCACATTGCTTTCTTGACATTGCTTCTCTTCTTTTCCCTTTCTGTACTTGAAATAAAAAAAAACATAAATAATGATTGAATATGAAGCTCGCACACTTTTACCCACTTTACTACTTCCGCTTTATCTCATTACTAACTACCTTACTGTCCCACAGTGGGAAACGTGATTGTTCTAATCTGCTTTTGTTGTTTATGTTGTGATACATGAAGTGTGGTTCGCTACATTATTCTTCTCGCGCATAATCATTGAAATGAGTTGGAGAAGCATTGGAGGTTTGTGAATATGCCGCATTTTTTATTTGCTTGCCTTATTACTTTAAAGCAAATGATCAGTCTCAAATGTACAGGAAGAAAAATGACTCAAAGACATTTTAATCTTAATTTACCAAAAAGGAAGGATTTTTTCGAAAAAATTCGAGCTGTAATCAAAAAAATTGTCATTTGGTGCCATAAATTTCAGTCCTTGACTTAAATTACAACCTTTAGCATAATCGTTAGTGAAGACTAGGATCATCCAGATTCGAATAATCGTTCTTTTAATTAGACAAATACAAAACAACATAAAGCTTCCCAAAATGTTCAAAAACAAACCTCATTTCCTCTTTAATTCAGTTTAAAATATGGAATTTTTAAATGGTAGGAAAGAATTGCTAATGCGTCAAATTAATAAAGTCATTAATAGTTAAATTATAACAAAAAAAATGGAATAATGAAAACGAGAAAAGGGTTATTCATCGGAATAAATTTGATTTACAATTGTTTAAGGTTAGACATAATAAAAACACTTTTTTTTATTGTTTTAATTCTCATTCCCGGCAGTCAAGTTTGGAAGTTCATGTGTTGATACATTTCAATTGAATGTTTTTGAACTTGTTGAATAAATATTTGTGTTGACATTTCAACCTTTAATTCATTATCATAAAAGTAATAAACATCATTGCTTTATTTGAAGGTTATTAATTGAGTTTTATTTAATAATGGATATGATAATAAGGCTCATTAGTCTCATGTCGAACTGTATTATTTAGCTTGATATATATTTGTTCAATTATAGTCTAATCTTACAACCACACACCTTATCCACGAGTGGATTATAGTTTCTGCGTATAAATTATCTATGAAGCTTCATTCTCGTTTCCATTAATTTTCTATTCCAGAGATGGAAGTTTATGATGAAGAGAATGAAGAATACTCATGACTTTAAGAGACTTTAATAGCTGTTTTGGACAAATCATTAGAATTGAGCAGAATGAAGATTCGTGGAAAGTTCTTTCAAATAAGAAGCATCACTGAATAATAGAATTGAAAGATATCAAAATGAAGATTGATTATAGCTTAAGGACCTATTAACGCCATGCAGACCAATTACTATCTGACTATGCAGCTATAAACTTCACCAACTCTGGATTATCTCAGTTATGGATGCAAGAGGTGCGAAGCATTCACTTTGAGGTAAAACCCTCTCATTTTAAATGCATGTATGCATCATAAATTCTTAATATTATTTTTTTTTATTGAACTCTTACAAAATTTAATGTGATTGTTAATTATTGAAATTAGTTCTTTATCTGGCTTCATTTTAATTTTCTAGAATAATAAAAAAATATTTTCATAAATAAAAAAAAATAAGAATACATGCTGAAGAAAGATAAAAGTTTTACGATTCAGATGAAAGTATTCTAACTGTAACAAGTTGGCAAAAAGAAATTTACTTGATGCTAAATAATAATAATTCGTAATTATTGTGTTGCTGCTACTTCAATCCACCATCATGAGTAATAATGATTGCAAATTTTTAAAAATTTCTATCTTTATGCCTTCTGTTAATCTTTTCTACTTTTTCAATTTTATTGGAAGTTTTGTTTCGTAAAGTTCTTACAGTTCTTTTATTGTTCCTCTTTTATTTGAGAAAAAAAAGAGCAATTAAACGATTACGAGTGGTGCTTAAATTTTATTAAAAAATAATGCTTGATTTACTTTTGATGTGAAATTTGCTCAGGTGTGTCTTTAAGTACAGGGACATGTCTAGGTGAGTTAACTTTAGGTTCTAAATTAGTTTTTATTAAAATTCGAAATGAAATATTCTGAAAACTATTTAATCTTAGGTCTAGAATAACACTGTACAAGGTTAGGGATTCGAATATTTCCTTCCTTGATGTATTACATAATAAAAGTATTCGGTAATCTAAATTAAAAAAAAAAGGCCATTTCAAATTGTAGATGATCCATTGGCTGATTCTCGTCTGGATTCTGCCACAATCGAGTTTGAGATAATCATTTAAAGTCTAAATTTACCCCACTTAAGAATATAAATATTGATAGTTAACCATCATTCTTAGTGATAAACATGCAGAAGTCATCACTTAAAATAAAATGAGGCACATACATATCTTTGATAGATTAAATGGGAAGTCTTCACGAGTCTTGTTATAGCACTTAATGAGATAGTAGAGTAATGGCATTTATAATGGCAATTGATTTTCTAGCGGACCGATGCTTATTAAAATTAGTGTTCTTATGATTATGGATAACTTAATTCTAGAGAGACTCTTCATGCATTTGAGTATGTCTTAATTAGTCTTGTTTGTTTGTTTTTCTAGTGATTAGATATAAATGATCTTCTGCTTGTATGATCTAACAACTAATTATAGATCTGGATGACTTAAAACAAAAGTATTCAAAATTGTTAAAAGGTTTTAACGTACAGCACAAAAGACAATAATCATGACATAAGCGAGAGAAATTTAAAAATTCTCACAGAAAATTAAAATACAAATCATCTGATTGTCACTGAATTCCTCAACACAAAAATTCAAGTTCATATTCAAGACAACAAAAGTTGACAGCTTAACATGTAAAATTGACTTTCTTATGACTCTGGCTGTGACAAAAATTATTAGGGCTCATAACATATTCACTTCATTAATTTTAATTAAATCTCATGAACTCTCTAAAAGCTTACAATTTGCTCGTACATTAATGTTTGCGAATTGATCAAGATGTGTATGGAAGCCGATAAATTAAAACCACACTAAAATCTTCGCTAAAAGCATCAACAAAAGCTTGAAACTTACAAGCGTAGCGAGATAAAATTTGATTAATTAGTTCTTAAAAAATGTTAAATGCTAAAAATTTAAATTGGAATCAAATTTTATACAGCGAAAAATTTCATTTCGCACAACTTTCATTTCTTTTCTTCTTTCAACTCGTGTGAATTTTGTTTCCATTTGTTGATGATCATCGTCTTTATTCCACTACTTAAAAGTTCAATTTATTATTTAAAACTTAATTGATAATTAATTTTTATATTATTTTCTCATAAAATTGATGAGAAATTTCTCTAAATTATTCAATTTAAACGAGATACAATATTGTTACAAGCTTTTCAAAATCTGACGAATCTCAAGAACCGTTCACTTATGACGTCCGACATTTAGGGGGGGGGGGGGGGGGGGTCTAGGATTTTGTGACAGTTCAAACAGTGGAAATTTTTTTCTATAGAATTTTTGTGACAGAGGGGGGGGGGGGTCTAAAAATCAGGTTTTTTGATGGACGTCATAAGTGAACGGCCCCTCACCGGAATCTGATGAGTTTTCAATTTTGAAGCAAAAATGACGTCTGTATTTCGAAATGTCTGGAGTAATCAAATATCTTATATATATTTTTTGGCTTAGTTTGCATAATAAAGAGATTGCTGAGTCACTTTGTCATAACATTGTTGTTTGGATGACGCTGTGAGTCAATGAACATCTAATTGCAAGCATCTTACTCTTATTTAAGCTACTACTAGTAGATTTTATGGCAATTTAACAAAATATGTTTTTATTTCATAAGTTTCATCGGATATAATGTGACTTTAAAATGTTTTAATCTGTGATTGTCAACAGATTCTCAATTAATTTGAGGAAACAATATATTTTGATCCCAGATTTTAAAATTATGCGCTTAAGTCATGAACCCAGTTGACTTTTTACCAGCTTATACACTCATGTATCAATTTTCATTTTTATAGTCTGTACAACATACGTCACATTATATCCGATGAAATGAAGATTGTTTACTGACGTTATTATGTAGCCTAGATTTCATGGTTGTGTCGAATGTTTCTTTCATGTTTCCATCTCAATACTTAACTTAAGTTACTTAAACTTAACACAGATTTTCTTTCTATTTCTTCACGTATATTATTTATATCTTTATCGAAATATGAGATTCGATGTGAGAAAAAATTTCTAAAACCTGACTCTTTAATTATCACAAAGGTGTTATATGAGATGCTCATATTATTGTACCAGTGTTATGGAATATCTCAAACAAATATGAGTGAAAACGAGACATAGACAATTATATTAGCAAGTAGATGTTACCGTGCTATATGTCATAAATAAAGTCCTTATCATCTGTTATATGCATTTCAATTTTATTATTTTGATGCCAAAAAGTTTTCATTTTGAGTTGAATAACATCGGTTGTGTCTGAATATAAATCATATTAATGACTGTCATTAGACAATCGTGAAAAAACCACACACGAAACAAATTAAATTGGTCAATTAAAAGCTCCATTATTTTGCGACATAAGCCGCTTTTAATTATGTAAAGAAAATGCAAATAAAGGTTCGGAGCATGTACAAGTCACAACCCACGTAGACTCAATAAAATACCGAAATAAAATGCAACAAAATATTAACACTAAGCCTATTTTCTGAAGCCGAATGGCAGTTTAGCAACTGTCTGATTAAAATTCTTATCACTGCCGCAGATTACTTTTTGCCTTTCATTTAACTCTTGTGTAGCAATACAGTAACATGCAGCAAAGACTATTACAATTATTCAAAACATTTAAATGGAAATATAATCTATAATTTTATATCTCTGGAATCCAATTGCCATTTCTTAAAGAAATCAATTTTCTTTCTCAAGAAATTATAAATAAAATAATCAGCATGTTCTTATGAAAAAAGGTGGCTGTTCAGTTATATAATATTCCTTGTATATCTTTTCTCTCGTAGAACGTGAGGTCATATGTTATAACAAGAGCCTTTTCTACTCTCTGTTAATGATTCTTTCTCGAGTAATTGCAAAGAACACAACTTGACTTGTAACAATTAACTTTATGGATTGAACGAGGTCTTAAGGAAGCTGCTGACAGATCATAATGAATAAAATAAATTAGCTGTGAGAGACTTTGCTGATATCAATCTTAAATCCCAAATAATCACAGATTCTAAGCCAGTTTGAGACAACATCTACAGTGCATTTACTAGTACTTCGAAACATAGATTCTTAGTAGTTGAGAAATAGAAATTATCATAATTTAAAAGCAGATATAAGTTTTATATGAGCTCTAAGTTCAGCTTTGGCTAAATACGCAAAGATTAAAATTTGGAATTAATAATAATTCAACCAAGTGGAATAGAGACTGATTAGTTTGAATATCAACCACGACTCACTAAAGTTCTTTGAATTTCTGACTTTGTCACTGCGATTTGAGAGATTGGTCTCAGATTGGAATCGAACACACGTCCTCACAAAAGAGGGTTAGAAATATCCGATCTTACCACTAGCACTAAAGAGGCCATGCTATTGCACTAGCAGATTCGCCTTTATATGGCTTGATACCCTAGTTTTCACTTTGCTTAGACACCACACCAAAAAAGGAAATAAAGTCATCAAAGAGAAGTTCCTGAAAATGATTTTCAGACTGTTAATATTTTAAACAACTTTGCACTTAAGTGCCTAAACGCTCGTTTTATGGAACCAAGAAACTAAGTTTAAAAATATAAAACAAGTCATTCATTAGATAATTTGAGTCATTCATTTGTGAGAAAATAAAAGAAGACTAAAACAATTTCAGAGACATTTTTTTTCACATAATAAATTGACTCATTTGCCTAAATGAATTTTATAAAAGTCCATATTAAAGGGATTTTGACTAAAACCATATGCTAATGAATGTAATTGTGATAATTTAACTTATAAAGTGTAATTCTAATTGAATTATCCCTTATTAAGATAGGTTAACTTTTAATTGGAATACAGGATGTGAAAAATCTATTTCTAGTCTTTATATTGAAGATGAGGACTTAATTTAATTATCATGGTTCTTAAGTCAAGAACTTTAAAAGTGTTGATTTTGCTTAATTTGAAGAATTAATTTTTCATAGATTTCAGAAGATCATTTTCATATTTCATTAGTAGCTTGCTTGCTAAAACTAGTCATTTGTCTTCTATTTATCATACTAAATCCAGCATCTTAAAGATAGATGATTGTAACTATGAAAAATTATTATGTGACGGAAATTCTATTGTGCTTCAAAGATTTACGACATAGTCACAGCATCTTGACTAAGAAACGTGATATATGATTTTAGGTTTTGAGTTACAGTCTAGGAGGTATATTGATGTCAGGTTTTTAATGTTAGTGGAACCATTCATTTAGACTATACTCTATCAGTTCGAACCTCACATATGCTAATATTCCTAATCTCAAATGTATAGCTTGAACCACACTCCAAATTGTAACAAAACTACAATATAACAATACAGTGCCTAAATCTGACACGGAAGTCTACTCAAAAATCTACAACACTTTCCTTTCTAGGAAATCAATTTTCCGCTTCTTTTGACGGGCATCAACATAACTAGTGTAGAAGCTCGTTACAATAACAATAATGAATTTAATGCATTTTATCGCATGTCTTTGTTAATCTATTTTCATGGCTATATATTTCAAGTGGACAGACACTTTTTCCATTTCATTTCTAGGTGTCATTCACAATTGATGACTATAAAAATTCTTAAACATCTCATCCTTAGCCCGTATTTGTTAAAATATTACAGTACATCGTGTCACATAGCAACACATCTAAATTGGCAAATTGAAAGTGAATGACAACATCAACCGCAATCTTAAAAGAATCCGAAGGATAACATCATTCGCCAAAAATAAAAGTCAAAATTAATTTTCAGTTTTGCAAAAAAAAAAATCAGATTTTTTGTGTGTTAAGTTGAAGGTCACAGAAGAAGTGATGATCATAAAGATGACAAGCGCAAATGTGTGTGTGTGTGTGTGTGTGTGTGTGTGTGTGTGTGTGTGTGTGTGTGTGTGTGTCAAATATGGACAAAAGCAAATTAGGCTTCATTTATAAGTTTGCAAACGATGTAAAGCAGCTGATAAAAGGAGAGTATTGAAGATCAGTCGCTACAATTCTTATTCATTGTCTTAAATTTTGTCGCTTTTGTAAGTCAAAAGTCATTAAAAAAAAGTTGTTGCACTAAAAAGCAGCATCAACACAATTTAATGATACAAGCAATTATGCGCAAAGGAAGAGGAAAAAAAATTGTCTTTACGTATGAATATGAGAGAAGGTAAGTACATGCAGAAAAAAAAACTCACTTTCTTGCTTTCCTTGGGTCCATAGATTGTGTCCAACTAGATGCGAGAAAATGTGACTGTTGTATTGATTGCGGCTGCTGATGAAGATGAGGATGATGTGTAAAATGCAGATAATTTTTCGGCGATTTCACGGTCGAATATCCATATTGCATTGGCATCATGCTATTACTTAAATTACTTAAACTTAATAATCCACCACTTGTTTCATGCGAGTTTGATTGTTGCAAATTATTAATACTACTTTTATTACTATTTGATGATGTATGATAAGATTTATACAAATTACTTGTTGATCCCGTTGCTCCTATTGGTAATAATCTACCATTGATGCTGTTATTATTACTACTATTGTTGTTGTTATTGCTTGTATTACTAGTCGTATGATAATTCTGGTAAGATTTGTAATTCTTGAAATAATTCAGATATTGTTGTTTGGGATCAACGGTAACACGAACAAAACGTCCAGCAAGAATATTTTGATTAGCATTGGGTGTCGATGATTTATTAAAATCATTATTAATATTCGATCGTAGCTGAATACGATCAACAGATTGCGATCGCGGCTGTGATGTTGTTTGATATATGCTATTAGTACTGTTAGACTTTGGAGGCAAGGGGGCTTTATTTTTCATACGTCTATAGATGTGTTGTTTCTGATCGGCTTTCGATGTCGGTGTCGCTTGCTGTTGATCTGTTTTTAGTGCGGTATTATGTATAATCAGCTTCCCATCATCCGCATTATTATCAGATTCTGAGTCACCACCATCGAGACATACACTAGATATTGGTGAACTTTCTATGTTGTTACTGTGTCGCACACTATGATGCTCAATACGATGATGAAGATCAAAAGTTGAAGGTTGTGTCGACGTTAGTTCCGAATCAGTAGATATTCGGTCTGGATCTGATTCAAATCCCTCATCAAGTGACCTTGTTGGACTTAATATTGGCTTTGATACCTCAATTTTTGTTTGCTCCATTTTTGTTATGGATCTTATTTGCTTTTTTTCTAGCTGATCTAATTTTAAACTATTTTTTTTTCGTCACAAATTTCAATTATCAAAAATGAAATTTTTATGTTGACCGATTTTTTACATGATTTGATATTTTATTATTCTTTTCGTTCTTCTGTTATTATTGTCATTCCAATTATGAATTTTCTTGAATAATTTATATTAATTTAATTTTTCTCGCTTTGTGGACGGTGATTATTTTTTGTGTCTCGTCACTATAAGCAACATTTAACCGAAAAAAAGAGCATTAATGTCTCGTATTTCGAAATTGAGTAAAAATCACTTTCGATGGGCGCATAAAAAAAGTGGAACGATATAATCACTTGGAACTAGTATGTCCAATAATAAACAAGACTCTTGAGATTGATCGAGAAGACTTTTTTACTTCTTCTTCTTGTGTGTTTATATGCTTAAACACAAACCGCTTCACACTGCAACTTGGTTGCTGATGATATCGGAAAAGGAAAATGAGCACAAAATTGTAATAAATAATTAGGAAATGATCATTTTCTTGTTGTTGTTGTCTTAAGCTTTAAAGTGTCTCCGGTTATTTTCAACTCTTTTTTTCAACTTTTCCAAAGAAATACTTGAAATATCTTAATGATTTTTTTTTTATTTTTTATTTCTTTTCTTTCACATATCTTCTCTCTTCTCTTTATGTCTGATATCTTATATCCAAGAAAAACACACACAAAACACAACAAAAATATTCATCAATGAAAAATTTCTTTTTATTTTTTTTTTAGCAATTTTCGTTTTCACTTCAATTGTATCTCAAAAAAAAATATTCATCACTTCTTTCAATATTTCAATGGATTGCAAAAAAGCACTCGTCTCTTCACTTTCATCACCACAGACAGTGAATAACGAAATACTTTTTTTCAAATATTTTTTGATTGTTAATTTTTAAATCTTTTTTATACTTTTAAATTTTTAAATTCGATGAACTTTTCAGATTCAATTCTGATCGTTTTCGTATGTCACGAGTGACAACGTCTTTGCTTGATTTCACAATAAAATTTCACCTTATTGAAAAAAAATTTCAAAAATTTTCCCAATTCCTTTTAATTTTCTTTGCCTTCCTTTCCGTCTCAATTTTATCATCAACTGTCACTTTTTCTTATTGATCATCATTTCAACACATCAGAATAATCCAATTATTTTGCCGATTAGATTTTTTCACTTTTTTATGCGAAAAAAAAAGAAATTAACTTTCATGTAACCCCGATAAGACGAGGAGTAGCTTCTAAAAGTCAACCGATACTCTCGAAATTTGAATGAAGACTGAAAAATACAAGCTTTACGATGCCATCGGTAGAGCTCTTTCGCTTTTTCTTTTTTTCATGCTTCTTTCATTTCATTAAGCTATGACTGTTGAGTTTTTGAGCGCATTGCAGAGAGAAAAATAGTAAAAGAGTGAGCGAATGGTTTAAATGTATGCATGCCTGTACACCTGTAAATTTATGAGCAAAGCGTGAGAGCGTTAAGCACTCGCACGTTGATTAGAATTTGTGCAGTTCAGAGCGAAGTGAGTTTAAGCCGTCATCATCATTAATCGTCATTAATGTATGAATGAAATAGAGAAAAACACATCATACTCAGGTGCCCACATAGTGGCTATACTTATTTATTCTTTCCAGAACTGACTGAGTGAGTATGAAGCATAATTATTGTTTACACATTTATTCTTTATTTTGATTTTCTTCTTCTTTCTTTCTTCTTTAAACCAATTCATCAGCTCATAATTTCATTGAATAGCACTGCTGCTACTCTATGAGATGATGAGAACAGAAAAAAAAAATCTAAATGATGATGAGACTTAAATGATGAAATATTTTATTTTCTTTAAAACTATTATTTGCCTTTGAATCAAGAGTAAATCCAGTCCTACTTGATTGATCCAATGGGATTTGTGGACCTTCATATGAAAAAGGAATCCACAAAACTTTCTTTAAGCTTGACTACATAGTACTTTTCTCTGTCTGCTTATTGATATAGCTTTTCAATGTGACCAACTTAACCTTCCGTGGTTTTGATCTCTAGAACCTTTAATTACATGTTTTTAAGGAATTAGATCTATAAAGCACTGCATCTGCAGGTATATGTCAAATCAATCTAACACTCAGGATGTTAAAATAAAATAAAATCAAATTCTGAAAGTTAGAAGCTCGCCTAAATCTTAACTAAAATCACCAATCCAAAAGAGCTGGAAATAAAAATTGAAGCTCTGACTTAAGATGATGAAAAAACATAAAAATATTGTTGACCATAAATAATGAAATTACAAAATTAAAGAGATTTAAAGTCCATATCAAAGACTATTTTGATTTTCCTCTTTTTAAGCATTAAGCACTTATTATTTCCAAGAAAGAATCGTTCACAAAAGAAGAATTGGATTCTGAAGAATGATGATAATCAAAAATCATTTTGGAATATTCTATCGATTATGTAAGAAGTAATGAGATTATTTCCTTTATTTCCATTTCTAAGCCATGCCTATGTTCCATCTGTCATTCAAAACACTCATATGACCCCAAATTTAACAAAAAAAAGCAACCAAACAAAAGAGTTGTCTCCTTCAAGCAATGCCAAGATGATCAAGACTTGCCTCACTTAAATCTGTTTCATTTTCTTCCTATTTGATATCGCTTCTAGTCAGGCATACACAAATCTTGATTTTTTTGACTTTCAAAATTTACTTTTTTTTGCCAAACGCATTCGTCATGCTCTCAGATTGAGCAATTGCTGTAAATAAATGAAAATATATATTTTTTGCGGCCAAAAATGGATCTCCGCACGGCTACAACATGAAGATAGCCGGAAATTGTGTAAATATCTCGTCATGTTAAACATCTCAAATTGCGATGTTTTTTGTTGTTAATAAATCTTTTTGATACGCGCATGGATGAGATTATGAGCATTCACATGATGCTCATAATATTTCATAATTAAACGTCATGAGCTAGTATTAATAATATCTATCTAGATGTGATGAAAGTCAAGGAATTTTTATTATTGTAAAGAACTCTATTCAGAGCTAAGCTTTCTTTCTTGCCATAAGCCTTCAAGAAAGTTATAATTTATGGTGTCTTTTAGAACATCAACCACATACCGTTCATCTACTAATTTTACAGCGCATTAATTCCATTCTTTCATATGTACATTCTTTTTCAATTTATGTTTTTTTTAAAAAAAAATTTATTTTCATCATTCAAAAAATTAATAAATGAAGCTCTCTAGAATCAGCATGAAGGATATGAAGCTCTCATTAGCGTCGATTTTTCTTTATTTGTTTAGTATTTTTGAAGAAATTCGTACGCATACAACTTGAAGATGAGCAGCTAACATAAATTTAATTTATTTTACTCGGTTCTAGTTCCCGAGAAGCATAGATGAGTCGTTTACTTATTATTTTAATATTTTGTAGGTTGGAAATAAGTTTTGAGTTGGGTCTCAATGAAGTTGAATCATATGTAGTGGAAATGAGGCTCACAGCCTTCCTTTGTAAGCTACAGGCAGAAATGTCATCAAAGGAGTGGTTCGTATCCCACTATAAATTGAAAGTCTAGGTTTGAGTGCAGTGGTTTGGGGCATCCTCACTCAACAATGTGTGAAGGGCTCAGCTGGAGGCACACAATTTGTAAAGAATCTATTGTATCAAAGCCTTTGACTTACAGTTTATAGTGGGATCTGAACCACTTGCAAGCTCTGCACATTGCAAAGACACGAGTACGTCATGAGACCTGATGTACCCTGCAATGTACCTTGTCACAATTATGTGCGCAAGATGCCGTAAGGAAGTCATCCAGATGCTAGTATATCCTAGTATACCTAGCAAAGTAGACATGTTATGTCCCGAAGACCTCAAAACTACACCCAACACACGAACCGAGCTTCGTAACTAGAACGGTGAAATGGAAAAGAGCTTCGAAAATTAGACATGGCCTGGGTTTGAACCCAGGACCTTTGGCACGGAAAACCAACGCTCTACCATTTAGGTTACTAATGCCATTTCACTGCTAATCCTCACTCGTTACACTCTCATTAGGTGCGAATCGCCCTAGCACACCTCTGGATCACAATTGATCTGAATAGGTAAAGGTTTTTTTTAATTGAACTGGCATGTTAAGCATTCTAACACACAAAAAATGAAAAGTTCAAAAATATACAGTTCGGGTCATTTTCATCAAAACATCAAAAAAAAATTCTTCTAAGATTTTAGAGAATTTCTTTTAAGAAATATAAAGTAATTAAGCTCAAAGAAAAAGAACAGGTAGTGTTGGCGGTACAAAGGAAGAGGTAATAGAAGCGTAAAGTATTCTCATCAAGAATCTTGAAAAAATCAAGCGGTAACGCTTTTATTGTTTCTTATGATTCAAATGATTGCCTACAACAAATTATTTGGATGCGCAGCAGTAAGATCAAATGATTGCCAAATCATAAACTCATCTTCAGTGACAGCACAAGCATGTAGCGTTATTATTATTATTACTGCGTTGTGAAAAACTTCACCTTGAAAAAAGTATAAGGGAAATTTTTCTTGCTCATACTGTTTTTGAGTTGAAAATTTAAAAATCCATGTCACTCACATTATTGTCTCATACCATCATCATGTACATTTGTTTATGGGATGTTTGCTATCTCTCATTTCCATTTTGTTGACTTTCGTAATGTGCAATTTATAATTTTTATTTCTGTATGTGACTCATTTATGACATCAAAATTACTTGCGATTATATTAAAGCGCGATTTATCAAAGGAAAAAAAAACTAGACCCTAAGCGATGATAGCTCATCTGATTGTATTGTATTGTTTGCTTTTATAAATCGTCTTTAATTTTTTTTACACAAATTTAAAGATTAAAGTTGAAAATTCAATTGTTTGCTGTCTGACGCAAATATTCTGTCATATTCAGTTGCTTTAAATAAGCAATTTGAGCTCATGTTTATCATTGCGTTGAGTTTGCAATTTCACCAGCATTTGAACTGAAATATTTAATTCAATTTTATTTGCCTATTTCTCACAGCTGTCATGAAGTTTTTTATAATTTTTTGGAAATATTCACCAATTACTTTAATTTTATAGACGTCAAGTTTAGTGAAGAGCTGGTTCCATTTCAAAATTTTCTTTGTTCTTCATAAGATTCTAATTGAATTTTTAGTGATCAAATCGAATATTATTAGCAAGCAGCATCGCCAGAATAAGAATTGTCTCTGTATCAAAAACAGATTTTGATATTTAGATTACTTATACAACAGCATCTCATTGGTAGTCATTCCACTTGTTTAAAAAAACCCACTTCTAAATGACTCGACTTTTACAAACCAAATTATTGGTCCTTTAATAAAAATTCTGATACCAATGTCACGTGGTTCTGTCTAATAATTTCAACAGCATTGACCCAAAATATTACATAATCATGTAATGATCAAGATTGAGTGCCTAGCTTAAGCACCAAAATGTCTTTGAAAATCCTTTGAGCATACATGCTGAAGTTTACAAACAAAATGATTCATTGACAAAATATGATAAGTTTTCCTATTGTTCCACAAACTGGTTATAAATTGACAATTTTCATATCTCGGTAATCTTAAGTAATTGTTGATTTGTTTGCAGACACACTCGAATGACAAACATTCGAACAATAATGGATGATTTTATTATTGTCAATGAACAAAAGCATAAATAAATAATTTTTATGTTGATGCTCACATAAAAGCTACAACAAGTAAATGTATGATGCACAAGATAAAGTCGTTAGCTTATCCACAATATAAATCGGAGAGAATTACGTAAATATGACAAAATAGTAATCTAGTAATGAAGTGTGTTCCCATTATTGTCATCACTTTTAAATGTAATTTATTTTTTTATAGCATAAAGCGATGATGTTTTTGAATGTCTATGTCTTGCGTTTAGTTGCTTTGATGGCGCACTACAGAGAGGAACTGCTGCTGTTTTTGGATTGAAAATTTCCTAAAACAAGCAAGGTCAATATGAATTTTCTTCTTTTGGGCAAATAGAGAGACGCCTCTCTCTGTATGGATATAAATAAACATAAGATAAATAAATTTAATTAATTGGCCCCTGTGTGGATAGATGCTTGTAACATGAAAAGATGCTCTTACTTGTCAATTTGTCGCTCTGACTGATTCCTTGGACCCTCAGACCTGATCCTTGGTTCTTTCTTTTGTTTGCTAAGTTTTAGATCATTACAGATCTTAGGGGCTGTTCACTTATTACGTAACGCGAAAAAATGACTTCTTAGACCCCCCCCCCCCCTCGTAACAAAATTTGTATGAAAAAAAAATTTCCTTGTTTGAACCGTAACAAAATCTTAGACCCCCCCTCCCCCTAAAAGCGTTACGTAATAAGTGAATGGCCCCTTAGCTAATTCGAATTAAAATTGATCCGAAATGTTCAAAGTATTATGATCAATTTTGATCATTTCATCAGTACATCAGTAGTAAGATTTTAGGGTATCAATGATTATCTAAAGCATCCTAGTGTAAAACTGGAAAGAAGTGGGCCTTGGCTGTTAATTTAAAATTATTTGTGCTTTACTTTTCGTCTAAATTCTGTATGTAGAAAATGCGTTTTTGTCAGTCACGTGGGCCATGTCTTTAGTCAAGTTTTCTTTCTTCTCTGAAATCCATTAAAAATGCGTGTAGGCTCAAGATTTCAGCATTTGTAGAAGCGCATTCACATAAGCTCTTTCTTAATTCCATTCTCAATTTTAATGACAGTGGGCAAATACAATTAAGATGCTTCTTAGCTCATAAAGCTTATAGCTTTTGTTAAATCTAGTAGCATCAAGAGTTCTTGATATTTACGAATAAAAAACACGGTCTAAAACAGTTTTTATTAACCATTCTCAGAATCTGAATAAACGAGATGAATTAACTCTTATTTTTATTACGAAAGGAAACTCTCAGCACACAAAGCACTTTATTTCAAGAATGGCTTTTATTTTCTTCTTTTCCTCAGTTCCTTTTGTACTTGCCGAATCGTCAATATGAGAACTTTATTTGTTTACTAAAGTGATATTTAAATTTGTCAAAATTGCTACTTCTCGGCAATTATATTGCCAACAATATAGCCATATTAAGAACATAACTTTTGTCGACTGTTTATAAATTATTTGCTTTCATTCAACTCACCTTCAAGTTTTCTTGTTTGCCAAGTTCTTCAGCCTAATTTTTTTTTTTATTTCGTTACACTTTATTTGGATGATGATGATGATTGGGCATTTCTGAAGTGAGGAAAAAAATATTGAATAATTTGTAGATGACAAGGTGAAAATTTTGAGGAGATTATTCAATAGCTTTGCTTCTTAGCTTGATGACAAGTTTGTATAGTTCTGTCAAGTTCTGTGACATTCAATTGGATTAGATAAGTAAATCCTTTTACTACTCTGAGATGTAGGTGGAACATGATTTCCTGTGGCTCATAATTTTAAATGTGTCATTATGACACTTTTTTGAGTTTTGAGTACATTAACAAGTGGTTGGGATACAGCATACTGTTTAGAGCTTTCAGATAATAATAACTCTAAAACCACTAGTTTGATGAAATATCTGTTTAAAGCTTAGAAAAGAAGACCATAGTTGTAATCTGCTGAGTCTCAAACCTAGGATTATTGTGATACTGAAGAAAAAGATCACTGAGGACTCGTTTGCTTACGACAAAGATGCTCAAACTGTGACACAATAGTGCATGATGAAAAAGTAAGGGCACACTACAGAAAAGTATTTAAACCTTCAAAAAGAGAGTTTAAAATTATGGATAAATCATATTATGAAATGTCTGCAGGAGCATAGCCGAAGAAGGGTCTAATTTTTTTTTGGTACAAAACTGAATGTCTGTAATAATTATGCAACACATACACATAATGAACACATAGTTTAACGAAGGTTAATTTATGATAGATTTAACTTTCTTATATCGGAAGTACTAGACAAAATAGCTTAAGAAAATTAAAAACTCCCAAAAAAAATTATTCGAGGGGGTAATGCTCTCCAAAATGTGTGCAAATTTCTTCATTTAGCTACTATGAGTTTCAAAAGAAACCTTCAACATTATTCATTTTTCAAAATAAATCTCTTTCTTCAGTTCAAAATGATATTACATGAATTAAAAAATCTTCATTTATTTCATTTTTTTCTCAACGTGCAAACAATGCGTTTTAGTTTTCAGTGGAAAAAAAACCTCGACTTTCTTATTTCCATAATGCAATATAAAGGAATTATAAATGAAAATGAAAATTTCCCATTTCATTCAAAACGCACGCATAGTCGGAAGTTTGATGCTCTTTTTTTTGGTTTTCCTGTTTAATGAAAACGAGTTTTTGTTTGTGCACGGATTTTTATTGCTGTAAACAAAAGTATGTTTTTATATGTTCATTTATTGGAATTTCGTATTGCATTTTTATTATTTTTCACATTTCAATTGAAGCCGTGAGCAATCGATCGGGTCTTCCTGGATCGAATCGAGTATGATTGTATGAAAAAATCCTAACAACTTATAACTTAGTTTTGCATTCATTCAATTTATCGATTTCCGCATGTTTAATCGATTGAAACTTCTAGCGTGATACTCACTTTACAAGTGTAGATTTTATGATTGATGGAAATGTATACATTCAATTATTATTTAAACAATTTGATGAACCATCACTATAATTTGTAAATTTGCAGTTAAATCCATAAGTATCGACTATACTATAGTGTCGCTATTCATAGCTTCAGTAGCTTGTTTCAAAAATCTCATGAGTTTGTTTTGGATGCAAATTTTGCGATACTTGTTTTGCCCTCTGTAATTGACCACTATGATTATCAAGAGATAATTTAATTCATTACATCCCTATTACTTAATTATATAACTCTCAGTGAAGTAAACTTTTACTTTACAAAATTTAATTATCGCTGGCCATTCACCACATTTAATGATAACCTATGAGGAATATGTTTTAAATTTCAAGCCTTTAACATGATACCATGGTATGGCAAGCATTATTATTAGCAGAATTCCTTCTCACGATCTCATAAATTTCTCTACTTAGTTCAAAACAATTGAACATTTTTTCTATACCTAAACTACCTACTTGTCTAGGTATGAAAGACAGAAAATTTTTGCTAATTAAAACACCATGCATGCCTTTAACTAGTCTTATTTCTTTCTTTTGTTTTTTTTTGTACCATTATGTTTCATTTGGCTTTGACGAGACGCAGAAAAACTCGAGCAGTGAAAGTTTTTTTTACTTCTCTTTCATTTCTTTTTATTTGCATTTTTATGCTTATTCTTTTATAATCAATTGATATTTCTTCTATTTGTGGTTTAATCGAAAATTTATCAATTTATTTTTACGATTTTGTCGATTTTCATTGTAACTGCTTTGTACTGTAAAATAATCAGAAAGTGAATTGGATGTTGTTTGTAAAAAATTATTTAAATTGAAGTTTTTATTACACTCAAGTTTCTATTCCAATTTTTGTTGGGTTCTGAAATCATATTTATTAGTGTCTTTTTTTGTGGAAAGTAAAATTTTAGCTTGTCATGCTTAAATATTGATATATTTGGTTATTTGATGTTTTCAATTGATTTCGATTTAAAATATATTTTTTTTTTGTCATTTGGAACTTTTGTTCACAATTTTTGTTTATACTTATTGTCAAATTAAATAATCAGAAATTACAAAGTGAATGTGAGCAAACACTGTACAACATCAATTTCTCAGAAAATTGTTCTAATTAATAAGAATTTTTAAAATTTCTTTTTCCGTTATTTTCGATTGAAAAAGCATTTTGCAAAAAAAGAGCGGGAAATTCAAGAATTTGAAATTTAACGGCAATTATAGATTTTGTCTAAATACATAGTCATATGAGTTGGAAAAAGTACAGAAAGTGTCTATATTGCAAACTTCCAAAAATCCGTTAAAATATTTGTGTAAATTGTAGAGAAAATGAGTAAAAATAAAAATGAATGTGAAATGCATTAATGTGAGGCATTGTATGCTTGAAAAATACCTTTTATTTTATTACTTCCTCTCGAATTTGAAAATGAAAATGAGAAATTTATTTCAATTATTGTTTATGATTCATATCCATTTATTTGTGTATATCCATATACAAAAATCTATTGTAATTGATTAAGATACAGATAGTCTCAAGAAAGCAAATTGATTCGAAATTATTGAGAATGTTGAATGATTGCCATATGTTTTTGCAAACAATTTTTATTTCTCTACCGCTCACATAATAAATTTTCAGCATTTCACTTTCATTACCAGAAATCATTACCTTTTCCTGATATTGAATTTTTTTCTCTTTCTCTCTCTCTCTCTCCGCTTCTTCCATCTACATTATTTATTCATATTACAATCGCAATTGACTTTTTCTCTCCTCTTTACTTGCTTTTAAACATCTATAAACATATCATCGTCATCAGCTTCCAATTGAAAAGAGAAGAAGAAAGAAGAAAATATTTTATTTTGATATCTAATAGTCATTTACTGTCTGGAAATTTCACAAATGCATAGGCATGTAAATTGTTGTTTGCATAATAATTGAACAAATCTTTCCTTTATTAATGCGTCCCATCCGTTTCTTTTTTTTTATCTCATCATTATTTCTTGCTCTTGCTTACTCAACTTCCACAATCTAGGGTTGGATATTCTTTGATTTTGTTGCATTTATGTATCTTAGTTCTCTAGTTCCTCTTAATCTTAAAAACATTTAGTGGACAAAGTCTTAATAAGTGTAAAGTCAATTTTGATGCAGTCATCAGGACTGTCAAATTTGACTGGATTTTGTAAATAGATCAATCAAACAGCGAAGAATTTAAACTAGGACTATCTTCTGATGGGAATCGAACACATGATCTTGCAACTTACTGTCTCATTGCTAAGAATCTTAACAGATTGTTGGCATAAACTTTTAATTTGGGTATTCTGAAATGTAGACTTGTCAAAAGTTTATACAATTTAAACTTTGGACAATTTATTATAGAATTCACGATGTAACTCAAGTTAAGAATAACCTTCAAAGTTAATTCCACAGCAAATTCTATCCAATTATTTTAAGCTATTTCGAAAAATTTCAAAAAAGTACCTACACCTAGTCAGCATGTATGGATACCTTTCTCTCTTTTTGCGCCCATACATCATTGAAATATCTTCGGCGAATAGTTCAATGAAGTAAATGTGATGTTTGGAAAGTAAGTAACATCAACATACTTGAAGTCGTAATACATAAACACTTAAGCGTAATTCAATAATAATATTAACAACAATAAATAGCATGAAACCGGCTCGGAAGTTAATTAACTATAGTATTTTGCATAACTATTGCTCGTGGTAAAAAAATATTTTTTTTTGCCTCTCGTTTTCCACCATCAGTGCTGATTATGTGATTCTTTAGGTATCGCTTTTTTATGCAGAAAAACAATTAACTTTGACGGCAGCAAAAAGCCTTCCCTTTCATTATTGAATTAAATTTCCTCACTTAGAGATAGATTGCTGACGAGTGAACAGGAAAAAGAATTGAGGAAATCGTAAAACGAGGTAGACATTAAATAAGCTTCATTGAAAGAATCAATGTTTACAAATTCTGCATGCGATAATTCAATAGAAGGGATCGTTCATAAATGACGGTTAACTTTTCGGTGAGAAGTGCCGTTTACTAGGACCACCTAGAGCAACTAACCTTAGTAAAGTTGAATTTTATTTTTAAGCCAGATTTTGGAACAAGAATTTTCAACACTAGATCATCATACACCCTTAGTTCTTTACTAAGCTCGAACATACAATGAAGCGATCACTCAGAGTGATGATAAAAGTGATGGCAATCAGATTAGACGTAACCAATAGATGATTCCTTGACGTTAATCTATAAGCAGTACATAGTGTGACATTTGGATTGCTAAAATCAGCTTAAGATTCAATCTTTTTTTCATGAATCTGTGATGAGAAATTCAATTTCCGCTTTGAAATTAAAAACGCAAATTTCTTACAATAGAAGCGAAATTAGACCAGCATTGGGTTTAGCATGGATAAAATTTGGTCATCGTCATTTCACGTCTATTTAAGAAAAGCAAATAATCTCATATGATGTGCACCACAAAGAAAACTATCATTTGGATTCAATTATTGGTGTCGATTACTGTAACTATTCATGCTACATGCGTACTATTTTATAGCATGTAGGGAGCAACAATTGAGCATTACCTTCACAATTCGTCTCTCTTCTTCATCATTTATAAAGTAATTTATTTGTTTAATTAAAAAAACAAAAGTTCATTTATTAATGTCTTTTTTTCGTTGTTCTTCATTATTTCTCTGTCTATACATCACAATTTGACATTAGTGTAAAGGTCAATCAGATGAGCTGCTGTTGTTCTGCGTAATTATCCATCAAAATCCTCTACGCAAACATTAATAACATTATATTTTTAAATGCATATTAAATTAATTAATTCGCAAGATATTTTTTTGAAAAGAGCAACATTGTGCTTTTGGTTTGGATTTCTTGGACATACTCTAGCAAGAGAGTTGTACAATTAACATTCGAATCATATAAACATTTAGGCATGCAACAGTGAAACAAGGCTTCAGGCTTTACAAAAAATCTAGTCATCATCTACTACTTAAGTACAACATACTTTAAAATTATAAAAACAATAATAAAGGGTAAAATTGATAAAATAGGACTATTTTTTGGATGTTGAGTAACTAGGTATTATAAATGATAAAGAATGATAATATAGATATAAAATCGATATTTTTTTAAAAATAGCCTACTATGATCGAAACCAAAAATGCTTTAAATTGCATTTTAAAACATATCTAGGTATTATAAATATAAAGAAGCTAATATAGATATAAAATCGATATTTTTTTTTGAAAATAGCCTACTATGATCAAAAAACAAAAATGCTTTAAATTGCATTATAAAACATATCTAGGTATTATAAATATAAAGAAGCTAATATAGATATAAAATCGATATTTTTTTTTGAAAATAGCCTACAATGATCAAAAACCAAAAATGCTTTAAATTGCATTTTAAAACATATCTAGGTATTATAAATGATAAAGAAGCTAATATAGATATAAAATCGATATTTTTTTAAAAATAGCCTACTATGATCGAAACCAAAAATGCTTTAAATTGCATTTTAAAACATATCTAGGTATTATAAATGATAAAGAATGCTAATATTGACATAAAATCGATATTTTTTTAAAAATAGCCTACTATGATCGAAACCAAAAATGCTTTAAATTGCATTTTAAAACATATCTAGGTATTATAAATGATAAAGAATGCTAATATTGACATAAAATCGAAAATTTTTTAAAAATAGCCTACTATGATCGAAACCAAATATGCTTTAAATTGCATTTTAAAACAAATCTAGGTATTATAAATGATAAAGAATGCTAATATAGATATAAAATCGATATTTTTTTTTGAAAAAACCTCAATGATCAAAACCAAAAATGCTTTAAATTGCATTTTAAAACAAATCTAGGTATTATAAATGATAAAGAATGCTAATATAGATATAAAATCGATATTTTTTTGAAAATAGCCTACTATGATCAAAACCAAAAATGCTTTAAATTGCATTTTAAAACAAATCTAGGTATTATAAATGATAAAGAATGCTAATATAGATATAACATCAATATTTTTTTGAAAATAGCCTACTATGATCAAAAAACAAAAATGCTTTAAATTGCATTTTAAAACATATCTAGGTATTATAAATGATAAAGAATGCTAATATAGATATAACATCAATATTTTTTTGAAAATAGCCTACTATGATCAAAATCCAAAAATGCTTTAAATTGCATTTTTAAACATATCCAGGTATTATAAATGATAAAGAATGCTAATATAGATATAAAATCGATATTTTTTTAAAAATAGCCTACTTTGATCAAAATCAAATATGCTTAAAATTGCATATTTAAACATATCTAGGGATTATAAATGATAAAGAATGCTAATATAGATATAAAATCGATATTTTTTTTTGAAAAAAGCTACAATGATCGAAACCAAAAATGCTTTAAATTGCATTTTAAAACATATCTAGGTATTATAAATGATAAAGAATGCTAATATAGATATAAAATCGATATTTTTTTTGAAAAAACCAACAATGATCAAAACCAAAAATGCTTTAAATTGCATTTTAAAACAAATCTAGGTATTATAAATGATAAAGAATGCTAATAAAGATATAAAATCGATATTTTTTTTGAAAAAACCTACAATGATCAAAACCAAAAATGCTTTAAATTGCATTTTAAAACATATCTAGGTATTATAAATAATAAAGAATGCTAATATAGATATAAAATCGACATTTTTTTAAAAATAGCCTACTTTGATCAAAATCAAATATGCTTAAAATTGCATATTTAAACATATCTAGGGATTATAAATGATAAAGAATGCTAATATAGATATAAAATCGATATTTTTTTTTGAAAAAAGCTACAATGATCGAAACCAAAAATGCTTTAAATTGCATTTTAAAACATATCTAGGTATTATAAATGATAAAGAATGCTAATATAGATATAAAATCGATATTTTTTTAAAAATAGCCTACTTTGATCAAAATCAAATATGCTTAAAATTGCATATTTAAACATATCTAGGGATTATAAATGATAAAGAATGCTAATATAGATATAAAATCGATATTTTTTTTTAAAAAAACCTACAATGATCGAAACCCAAAATGCTTTAAATTGCATTTTAAAACATATCTAGGTATTATAAATGATAAAGAATGCTAATAAAGATATAAAATCGATATTTTTTTTTGAAAAAAGCCTACTATGATCGAAACTCAAAATGCTTTAAATTGCATATTTAAACAAATCTAGGTATTTAAATGATAAAGAATGCTAATATTGACATAAAATCGATATTTTTTTAAAAATAGCCTACTATGATCGAAACCAAAAATGCTTTAAATTGCATTTTAAAACATATCTAGGTATTATAAATGATAAAGAATGCTAATATAGATATAAAATCGATATTTTTTTAAAAATAGCCTACTTTGATCAAAATCAAATATGCTTAAAATTGCATATTTAAACATATCTAGGGATTATAAATGATAAAGAATGCTAATATAGATATAAAATCGATATTTTTTTTTAAAAAAACCTACAATGATCGAAACCCAAAATGCTTTAAATTGCATTTTAAAACATATCTAGGTATTATAAATGATAAAGAATGCTAATATAGATATAAAATCGATATTTTTTTTTAAAAAAACCTACAATGATTGAAACCAAAAATGCTTTAAATTGCATTTTATAACATATCTACGTATTATAAATAATAAAGAATGCTAATATAGATATAAAATCGATATTTTTTTTTAACAAAACCTACAATGATTGAAACCAAAAATGCTTTAAATTGCATTTTAAAACATATCTACGTATTATAAATAATAAAGAATGCTAATATAGATATAAAATCGATATTTTTTTAAAAATAGCCTTCTTTGATCAAAATCAAATATGCTTAAAATTGCATATTTAAACATATCTAGGGATTATAAATGATAAAGAATGCTAATATAGATATAAAATCGATATTTTTTTTTAAAAAAACCTACAATGATCGAAACCCAAAATGCTTTAAATTGCATTTTAAAACATATCTAGGTATTATAAATGATAAAGAATGCTAATAAAGATATAAAATCGATATTTTTTTTTGAAAAAAGCCTACTATGATCAAAAACCAAAAATGTTTAAATTGCATTTTAAAACATATCTAGGTATTATAAATGATAAAGAATGCTAATATAGATATAAAATCGATATTTTTTTTAAAATAGCCTACTATGATCAAAAAACAAAAATGCTTTAAATTGCATTTTATAACATATCTAGGTATTATAAGTGATAAAGAAGCTAATATAGATATAAAATCGATATTTTTTTTAAAATAGCCTACTATGATCAAAAACCAAAAATGCTTTAAATTGCATTTTAAAACATATCTAGGTATTATAAATGATAAAGAAGCTAATATAGATATAAAATCGATATTTTTTTTAAAATAGCCTACTATGATCAAAAACCAAAAATGCTTTAAATTGCATTTTAAAACATATCTAGGTATTATAAATGATAATGAATGCTAATATTGACATAAAATCGATATTTTTTTAAAAATAGCCTACTATGATGGAAACCAATAATGCTTTAAATTGCATTTTTAAACATATCTAGGTATTATAAATGATAATGAATGCTAATATTGACATAAAATCGATATTTTTTTGAAAATAGCCTACTTTGATCAAAACCAAAAATGCTTTAAATTGCATTTTAAAACAAATCTAGGTATTATAAATGATAAAGAATGCTAATATTGACATAAAATCGATATTTTTTTAAAAATAGCCTACTATGATCGAAACCAAAAATGCTTTAAATTGCATTTTAAAACATATCTAGGTATTATAAATGATAAAGAATGCTAATATTGACATAAAATCGAAATTTTTTTAAAAATAGCCTACTATGATCGAAACCAAATATGCTTTAAATTGCATTTTAAAACAAATCTAGGTATTATAAATGATAAAGAATGCTAATATTGACATAAAATCGATATTTTTTTGAAAAAAGCCTACTATGATCAAAAACCAAAAATGCTTTAAATTGCATTTTAAAACATATCTAGGTATTATAAATGATAAAGAAGCTAATATAGATATAAAATCGATATTTTTTTTAAAATAGCCTACTATGATCAAAAACCAAAAATGCTTTAAATTGCATTTTAAAACATATCTAGGTATTATAAATGATAAAGAAGCTAATATAGATATAAAATCGATATTTTTTTTAAAATAGCCTACTATGATCAAAAACCAAAAATGCTTTAAATTGCATTTTAAAACATATCTAAGTATTATAAATGATAAAGAATGCTAATAAAGATATAAAATCGATATTTTTTTTGAAAAAACCTACAATGATCAAAACCAAAAATGCTTTAAATTGCATTTTAAAACATATCTAGGTATTATAAATAATAAAGAATGCTAATATAGATATAAAATCGATATTTTTTTAAAAATAGCCTACTTTGATCAAAATCAAATATGCTTAAAATTGCATATTTAAACATATCTAGGGATTATAAATGATAAAGAATGCTAATATAGATATAAAATCGATATTTTTTTTTGAAAAAAGCTACAATGATCGAAACCAAAAATGCTTTAAATTGCATTTTAAAACATATCTAGGTATTATAAATGATAAAGAATGCTAATATAGATATAAAATCGATATTTTTTTAAAAATAGCCTACTTTGATCAAAATCAAATATGCTTAAAATTGCATATTTAAACATATCTAGGGATTATAAATGATAAAGAATGCTAATATAGATATAAAATCGATATTTTTTTTTAAAAAAACCTACAATGATTGAAACCAAAAATGCTTTAAATTGCATTTTATAACATATCTACGTATTATAAATAATAAAGAATGCTAATATAGATATAAAATCGATATTTTTTTAAAAATAGCCTACTTTGATCAAAATCAAATATGCTTAAAATTGCATATTTAAACATATCTAGGGATTATAAATGATAAAGAATGCTAATATAGATATAAAATCGATATTTTTTTTAAAAAAACCTACAATGATCGAAACCCAAAATGCTTTAAATTGCATTTTAAAACATATCTAGGTATTATAAATGATAAAGAATGCTAATAAAGATATAAAATCGATATTTTTTTTGAAAAAACCTACAATGATCAAAACCAAAAATGCTTTAAATTGCATTTTAAAACATATCTAGGTATTATAAATGATAAAGAATGCTAATATAGATATAAAATCGATATTTTTTTTTGAAAAAAGCTACAATGATCGAAACCAAAAATGCTTTAAATTGCATTTTAAAACATATCTAGGTATTATAAATGATAAAGAATGCTAATATTGACATAAAATCGATATTTTTTTGAAAAAAGCCTACTATGATCAAAAACCAAAAATGCTTTAAATTGCATTTTTAAACAAATCTAGGTATCATAAATATAAAGAAGATAATAAAGATATAAAATCGATATTTTTTTGAAAATAGCCTACTATGATCAAAACCAAAAATGCTTTAAATTGCATTTTAAAACAAATCTAGGTATTATAAATGATAAAGAATGCTAATAAAGATATAAAATCGATATTTTTTTTGAAAAAACCTACAATGATCAAAACCAAAAATGCTTTAAATTGCATTTTAAAACATATCTAGGTATTATAAATGATAAAGAATGCTAATATAGATATAAAATCGATATTTTTTTTTGAAAAAAGCTACAATGATCGAAACCAAAAATGCTTTAAATTGCATTTTAAAACATATCTAGGTATTATAAATGATAAAGAATGCTAATATAGATATAAAATCGATATTTTTTTTTGAAAAAAGCTACAATGATCGAAACCAAAAATGCTTTAAATTGCATTTTAAAACATATCTAGGTATTATAAATGATAAAGAATGCTAATATAGATATAAAATCGATATTTTTTTTAAAAAAACCTACAATGATCGAAACCCAAAATGCTTTAAATTGCATTTTAAAACATATCTAGGTATTATAAATGATAAAGAATGCTAATAAAGATATAAAATCGATATTTTTTTTTGAAAAAAGCCTACTATGATCGAAACTCAAAATGCTTTAAATTGCATATTTAAACAAATCTAGGTATTTAAATGATAAAGAATGCTAATATTGACATAAAATCGATATTTTTTTAAAAATAGCCTACTATGATCGAAACCAAATATGCTTTAAATTGCATTTTAAAACAAATCTAGGTATTATAAATGATAAAGAATGCTAATATTGACATAAAATCGATATTTTTTTGAAAAAAGCCTACTATGATCAAAAACCAAAAATGCTTTAAATTGCATTTTTAAACAAATCTAGGTATCATAAATATAAAGAAGATAATAAAGATATAAAATCGATATTTTTTTGAAAATAGCCTACTATGATCAAAACCAAAAATGCTTTAAATTGCATTTTAAAACAAATCTAGGTATTATAAATGATAAAGAATGCTAATATAGATATAACATCAATATTTTTTTAAAAATAGCCTACTATGATCAAAAAACAAAAATGCTTTAAATTGCATTTTAAAACATATCTAGGTATTATAAATGATAAAGAAGCTAATATAGATATAAAATCGATATTTTTTTTAAAATAGCCTACTATGATCAAAAACCAAAAATGCTTTAAATTGCATTTTAAAACATATCTAGGTATTATAAATGATAAAGAATGCTAATAAAGATATAAAATCGATATTTTTTTTGAAAAAACCTACAATGATCAAAACCAAAAATGCTTTAAATTGCATTTTAAAACATATCTAGGTATTATAAATGATAAAGAATGCTAATATAGATATAAAATCGATATTTTTTTTTGAAAAAAGCTACAATGATCGAAACCAAAAATGCTTTAAATTGCATTTTAAAACATATCTAGGTATTATAAATGATAAAGAATGCTAATATAGATATAAAATCGATATTTTTTTAAAAATAGCCTACTTTGATCAAAATCAAATATGCTTAAAATTGCATATTTAAACATATCTAGGGATTATAAATGATAAAGAATGCTAATAAAAATATAAAATCGATATTTTTTTTTAAAAAAACCTACAATGATTGAAACCAAAAATGCTTTAAATTGCATTTTATAACATATCTACGTATTATAAATAATAAAGAATGCTAATATAGATATAAAATCGATATTTTTTTAAAAATAGCCTACTTTGATCAAAATCAAATATGCTTAAAATTGCATATTTAAACATATCTAGGGATTATAAATGATAAAGAATGCTAATATAGATATAAAATCGATATTTTTTTTAAAAAAACCTACAATGATCGAAACCCAAAATGCTTTAAATTGCATTTTAAAACATATCTAGGTATTATAAATGATAAAGAATGCTAATAAAGATATAAAATCGATATTTTTTTTTGAAAAAAGCCTACTATGATCGAAACTCAAAATGCTTTAAATTGCATATTTAAACAAATCTAGGTATTTAAATGATAAAGAATGCTAATATAGATATAAAATCGATATTTTTTTAAAAATAGCCTACTTTGATCAAAATCAAATATGCTTAAAATTGCATATTTAAACATATCTAGGGATTATAAATGATAAAGAATGCTAATATAGATATAAAATCGATATTTTTTTTAAAAAAACCTACAATGATCGAAACCCAAAATGCTTTAAATTGCATTTTAAAACATATCTAGGTATTATAAATGATAAAGAATGCTAATATAGATATAAAATCGATATTTTTTTAAAAATAGCCTACTTTGATCAAAATCAAATATGCTTAAAATTGCATATTTAAACATATCTAGGGATTATAAATGATAAAGAATGCTAATATAGATATAAAATCGATATTTTTTTTAAAAAAACCTACAATGATCGAAACCCAAAATGCTTTAAATTGCATTTTAAAACAAATCTAGGTATTATAGGTAGAGCGTTGGCCTTCTGTGCCAAAGGTCCTGGGTTCAATCCCAGGCCATGTCTAATTTTCGAAGCTCTTTTTCCATTTCACCGTTCTAGTTACGAAGCTCGGTTCGTGTGTTGGGTGTAGTTTTGAGGTCTTTGGCACAGAATATGCCTCCTTTGCTAGGTATACAAGGATATACTAGCATCTGGATGACTTCCTTACGGCATCTTGCGCACACGAATTGTGACTAGGTTCATTGCAGGGTACATCAGGTCTTATGACGTACTCGTGTCTTTGCAATGTGCAGAGCTTGCAAGTGGTTCGGATCCCACTATAAACTGTAGGTCTAAAGGGTGTGGTACAATAGATTCTGTTCTAATTTGAATCGCAGTGCCTCCAGCTGAAAAGACTGGGCCCTACACACATTATATATATTATTATAAATGATTCAGAATGCTAATATAGATATAAAATCGATATTTTTTTTTAAAAAAACCTACAATGATCGAAACCAAAAATGCTTTAAATTGCATTTTAAAACATATCTACGTATTATAAATAATAAAGAATGCTTATAAAGATATAAAATAGATATTTTTTTTTGAAAAAACCTACAATGATCAAAACCAAAAATGCTTTAAATTGCATTTTAAAACAAATCTAGGTATTATAAATGATAAAGAATGCTAATATAGATATAAAATCGATATTTTTTTTTAAAAAAACCTACAATGATCGATACCAAAAATGCTTAAAATTGCATTTTAAAACAAATCTAGGTATTATAAATGATAAAGAATGCTAATATAGATATAAAATCGATATTTTTTTTTAAAAAAACCTACAATTATCGAAACCAAAAATGCTTTAAATTGCATTTTAAAACATATCTACGTATTATAAATAATAAAGAATGCTTATAAAGATATAAAATAGATATTTTTTTTTGAAAAAACCTACAATGATCAAAACCAAAAATGCTTTAAATTGCATTTTAAAACAAATCTAGGTATTATAAATGATAAAGAATGCTAATATAGATATAAAATCGATATTTTTTTTTAAAAAAACCTACAATGATCGATACCAAAAATGCTTTAAATTGCATTTTAAAACATATCTAGGTATTATAAATGATAAAGAATGCTAATATAGATATAAAATCGATATTTTTTTGAAAATAGCCTACTAATATCAGAAACCAAAAATGCTTTAAATTGCATTTTAAAACATATCTAGGTATTATAAATGATAAAGAATGCTAATATAGATAAAATTGATATTTTTTTGAAAATAGCCTACTAATATCAGAAACCAAAAATGCTTTAAATTGCATTTTAAAACATATCTAGGTATTATAAATGATAAAGAATGCTAATAAAGATATAAAATCGATATTTTTTTGAAAATAGCCTGCTTTGATCAAAATCAAAAATGCTTAGAATTGCATATTAAAACATATCTAGGTATTAAATGATAATGACTGCTAATATAGATATAAAATCGATATTTTTTTGAAAAAAGCCAGTTATGACCAAAAACCAAAAATGCTTTAAATTGCATTTTAAAACATATCTAGGTATTATAAATGATAAAGAATGCTAATATGGATAAAATTGATATTTTTTTAAAAATAGCCTACTAATATCAGAAACCAAAAATGCTTTAAATTGCATTTTAAAACATATCTAGGTATTATAAATGATAAAGAATGCTAATAAAGATATAAAATCGATATTTTTTTGAAAATAGCCTACTTTGATCAAAATCAAAAATGCTTAGAATAGCATATTAAAACATATCTAGGTATTATAAATGATAATGACTGCTAATATAGATATAAAATCGATATTTTTTTGAAAATAGCCTACTTTGATCAAAATCAAATATGCTTAAAATTGCATATTTAAACATATCTAGGGATTATAAATGATAAAGAATGCTAATATAGATATAAAATCGATATTTTTTTTTAAAAAAACCTACAATTATCGAAACCAAAAATGCTTTAAATTGCATTTTAAAACATATCTACGTATTATAAATGAAAAAGAATGCTAATATTGACATAAAATCGATATTTTTTTAAAAATAGCCTACTTTGATCAAAATCAAATATGCTTAAAATTGCATATTTAAACAAATCTAGGTATTTAAATGATAAAGAATGCTAATATTGACATAAAATCGATATTTTTTTAAAAATAGCCTACTTTGATCAAAATCAAATATGCTTAAAATTGCATATTTAAACAAATCTAGGTATTTAAATGATAAAGAATGCTAATATTGATATAAAATCGATATTTTTTTTTGAAAAAACCTACAATGATCAAAACCAAAAATGCTTTAAATTGCATTTTAAAACATATCTAGGTATTATAAATGATAAAGAATGCTAATATTGACATAAAATCGATATTTTTTTAAAAATAGCCTACTATGATCGAAACCAAATATGCTTTAAATTGCATTTTAAAACAAATCTAGGTATTATAAATGATTAAGAATGCTAATATAGATATAAAATCGATATTTTTTTTTAAAAAAACCTACAATTATCGAAACCAAAAATGCTTTAAATTGCATTTTAAAACATATCTACGTATTATAAATAATAAAGAATGCTTATAAAGATATAAAATAGATATTGTTTTTTGAAAAAACCTACAATGATCAAAACCAAAAATGCTTTTAATTGCATTTTAAAACAAATCTAGGTAATATAAATGATAAAGAATGCTAATATAGATATAAAATCGATATTTTTTTTTTGAAAAAACCTAAAATGATCGAAACCAAAAATGCTTTTAATTGCATTTTAAAACATATCTAGGTATTATAAATAATAAAGAATGCTAATATAGATATAAAATCGATATTTTTTTTAAAATAGCCTACTTTGATCAAAATCAAATATGCTTAAAATTGCATTTTAAAACAAATCTAGGTATTATAAATGATAAAGAATGCTAATATAGATAAAATTGATATTTTTTTGAAAATAGCCTACTAATATCAGAAACCAAAAATGCTTTAAATTGCATTTTAAAACATATCTAGGTATTATAAATGATAAAGAATGCTAATATAGATATTAAATCGATATTTTTTTGAAAATAGCCTACTATGATCAAAAACCAAAAATGCTTTAAATTGCATTTTAAAACATATCTAGGTATTATAAATGATAAAGAATGCTAATATTGACATAAAATCGATATTTTTTTAAAAATAGCCTACTATGATCGAAACCAAATATGCTTTAAATTGCATTTTAAAACAAATCTAGGTATTATAAATGATAAAGAATGCTTATAAAGATATAAAATAGATATTTTTTTTTGAAAAAACCTACAATGATCAAAACCAAAAATGCTTTAAATTGCATTTTAAAACAAATCTAGGTATTATAAATGATAAAGAATGCTAATATAGATATAAAATCGATATTTTTTTGAAAATAGCCTACTAATATCAGAAACCAAAAATGCTTTAAATTGCATTTTAAAACATATCTAGGTATTATAAATGATAAAGAATTCTAATATAGATATAAAATCGATATTTTTTTGAAAAAAGCCTGCTATGATCAAAAACCAAAAATGCTTTAAATTGCATTATAAAACATATCTAGGTATTATAAATGATAAAGAATTCTAATAAAGATATAAAATCGATATTTTTTTGAAAATAGCCTGCTATGATCAAAAATCAAAAATGCTTTAAATTGCATTTTAAAACATATCTAGGTATTATAAATGATAAAGAATTCTAACAAAGATATAAAATCGATATTTTTTTGAAAATAGCCTGCTATGATCAAAAACCAAAAATGCTTTAAATTGCATTATAAAACATATCTAGGTATTATAAATATAAAGAATGCTAAAATAGATATAAAATCGATATTTTTTTGAAAAAAGCCTGCTATGATCAAAAACCAAAAATGCTTTAAATTGCAGTTTAAAACAAATCTAGGTATTATAAATGATAAAGAATTCTAATATAGATATAAAATCGATATTTTTTTTTAAAAAAACCTACAATGATCGACACCAAAAATGCTTTAAATTGCATTTTAAAACATATCTAGGTATTATAAATGATAAAGAATGCTAATATAGATATAAAATCGATATTTTTTTGAAAATAGCCTACTAATATCAGAAACCAAAAATGCTTTAAATTGCATTTTAAAACATATCTAGGTATTATAAATGATAAAGAATTCTAATATAGATATAAAATCGATATTTTTTTGAAAATAGCCTGCTATGATCAAAAATCAAAAATGCTTTAAATTGCATTTTAAAACATATCTAGGTATTATAAATGATAAAGAATTCTAATATAGATATAAAATCGATATTTTTTTGAAAAAAGCCTGCTATGATCAAAAACCAAAAATGCTTTAAATTGCATTATAAAACATATCTAGGTATTATAAATGATAAAGAATTCTAATATAGATATAAAATCGATATTTTTTTGAAAATAGCCTGCTATGATCAAAAATCAAAAATGCTTTAAATTGCATTTTAAAACATATCTAGGTATTATAAATGATAAAGAATTCTAATAAAGATATAAAATCGATATTTTTTTGAAAATAGCCTGCTATGATCAAAAATCAAAAATGCTTTAAATTGCATTTTAAAACATATCTAGGTATTATAAATGATAAAGAATTCTAATATAGATATAAAATCGATATTTTTTTGAAAATAGCCTGCTATGATCAAAAACCAAAAATGCTTTAAATTGCATTATAAAACATATCTAGGTATTATAAATGATAAAGAATGCTAATATAGATATAAAATCGATATTTTTTTGAAAAAAGCCAGTTATGACCAAAAACCAAAAATGCTTTAAATTGCATTTTAAAACATATCTAGGTATTATAAATGTAAAGAATGCTAATATAGATAAAATTGATATTTTTTTGAAAATAGCCTACTAATATCAGAAACCAAAAATGCTTTAAATTGCATTTTAAAACATATCTAGGTATTATAAATGATAAAGAATGCTAATAAAGATATAAAATCGATATTTTTTTGAAAATAGCCTACTATGATCAAAAACCAAAAATGGTTTAAATTGCATTTTAAAACATATCTAGGTATTATAAATGATAAAGAATTCTAATATAGATATAAAATCGATATTTTTTTGAAAATAGCCTGCTATGATCAAAAACCAAAAATGCTTTAAATTGCATTATAAAACATATCTAGGTATTATAAATATAAAGAATGCTAATATAGATATAAAATCGATATTTTTTTGAAAAAAGCCTACTTTGATCAAAATCAAAAATGCTTAGAATTGCATATTAAAACATATCTAGGTATTATAAATGATAATGACTGCTAATATAGATATAAAATCGATATTTTTTTGAAAAAAGCCTGCTATGATCAAAAACCATAAATGCTTAGAATTGCATTTTAAAACATATCTAGGTATTATAAATGATAATGACTGCTAATATAGATATAAAATCGATATTTTTTTGAAAATAGCCTACTTTGATCAAAATCAAAAATGCTTAGAATAGCATATTAAAACATATCTAGGTATTATATATGATAAAGAATGCTAATATAGATATAAAATCGATATTGTTTTTTAAAAAAACCTACAATGATCGATACCAAAAATGCTTTAAATTGCATTTTAAAACATATCTAGGTATTATAAATGATAAAGAATGCTAATATAGATAAAATTGATATTTTTTTGAAAATAGCCTACTAATATCAGAAACCAAAAATGCTTTAAATTGCATTTTAAAACATATCTAGGTATTATAAATGATAAAGAATGCTAATATAGACATAAATCTACTATGATCGAAACCAAAAGTGCTTTAAATTGCATTTTAAAACATATCTAGGTATTATAAATGATAAAGAATTCTAATATAGATATAAAATCGATATTTTTTTGAAAATAGCCTACTATGATCAAAACCAAAAATGCTTTAAATTGCATTTTAAAACATATTTAGGTATTATAAATGATAAAGAATGCTAATGTTGATATAAAATCGATATTTTTTTGAAAATAGCCTACTATGATCAAAAACCAAAAATGCTTTAAACTACATTTTAAAACATATCTAGGTATTATAAATATCAAGAAGCTTATATAGATATAAAATTGATATTTTTTTGAAAATAGCCTACTATGATCGAAAACCAAAAATGCTTTAAATTGCAATTTGAAACATATCTAGGTATTATAAATGATAATGAATTCTAATATAGATATAAAATCGATATTTTTTTGAAAATAGCCTACTTTGATCAAAACCAAAAATGCTTTAAATTGCATTTTAAAACATATCTAGGTATTATAAATGATAAAGAATGCTAATATAGACATAAATCTACTATGATCGAATTCAAAAATGCTTTAAATTGCACTTTAAACATATCTAGGTATTATAAGTGATAAAGAATGCTAATATAGATATAAAATCGATATTTTTTTTTTAAAAAGCCTACTATGATCGAAACCAAAAGTGCTTTAAATTGCATTTTAAAACATATCTAGGTATTATAAATGATAAAGAATTCTAATATAGATATAAAATCGATATTTTTTTGAAAATAGCCTACTATGATCAAAACCAAAAATGCTTTAAATTGCATTTTAAAACATATCTAGGTATTATAAATGATAAAGAATTCTAATATAGATATAAAATCGATATTTTTTTGAAAATAGCCTACTATGATCAAAACCAAAAATGCTTTAAATTGCATTTTAAAATATATCTAGGTATTATAAATGATAAAGAATTCTAATATAGATATAAAATCGATATTTTTTTGAAAATAGCCTACTATGATCAAAAACCAAAAATGCTTTAAATTGCATTTTAAAACATATCTAGGTATTATAAATGATAAAGAATGCTAATATAGATATAAAATCGATATTTTTTTTAAAAAAACCTACAATGATCGAAACCCAAAATGCTTTAAATTGCATTTTAAAACATATCTAGGTATTATAAATGATAAAGAATGCTAATAAAGATATAAAATCGATATTTTTTTTTGAAAAAAGCCTACTATGATCGAAACTCAAAATGCTTTAAATTGCATATTTAAACAAATCTAGGTATTTAAATGATAAAGAATGCTAATATTGACATAAAATCGATATTTTTTTAAAAATAGCCTACTATGATCGAAACCAAAAATGCTTTAAATTGCATTTTAAAACATATCTAGGTATTATAAATGATAAAGAATGCTAATATAGATATAAAATCGATATTTTTTTAAAAATAGCCTACTTTGATCAAAATCAAATATGCTTAAAATTGCATATTTAAACATATCTAGGGATTATAAATGATAAAGAATGCTAATATAGATATAAAATCGATATTTTTTTTAAAAAAACCTACAATGATCGAAACCCAAAATGCTTTAAATTGCATTTTAAAACATATCTAGGTATTATAAATGATAAAGAATGCTAATATAGATATTAAATCGATATTTTTTTGAAAATAGCCTACTATGATCGAAACCAAAGATGCTTTAAATTGCATTTTAAAACAAATCTAGGTATTATAGGTAGAGCGTTGGCCTTCTGTGCCAAAGGTCCTGGGTTCAATCCCAGGCCATGTCTAATTTTCGAAGCTCTTTTTCCATTTCACCGTTCTAGTTACGAAGCTCGGTTCGTGTGTTGGGTGTAGTTTTGAGGTCTTTGGCACAGAATATGCCTCCTTTGCTAGGTATACAAGGATATACTAGCATCTGGATGACTTCCTTACGGCATCTTGCGCACACGAATTGTGACTAGGTTCATTGCAGGGTACATCAGGTCTTATGACGTACTCGTGTCTTTGCAATGTGCAGAGCTTGCAAGTGGTTCGGATCCCACTATAAACTGTAGGTCTAAAGGGTGTGGTACAATAGATTCTGTTCTAATTTGAATCGCAGTGCCTCCAGCTGAAAAGACTGGGCCCTACACACATTATATATATTATTATAAATGATTCAGAATGCTAATATAGATATAAAATCGATATTTTTTTTTAAAAAAACCTACAATGATCGAAACCAAAAATGCTTTAAATTGCATTTTGAAACATATCTAGGTATTATAAATGATAAAGAATGCTAATATAGATATAAAATCGATATTTTTTTTTAAAAAAACCTACAATGATCGAAACCAAAAATGCTTTAAATTGCATTTTAAAACATATCTAGGTATTATAAATAATAAAGAATGCTAATATAGATATAAAATCGATATTTTTTTAAAAATAGCCTACTTTGATCAAAATCAAAAATGCTTAAAATTGCATTTTAAAACAAATCTAGGTATTATAAATGATAAAGAATGCTAATATAGATATAAAATCGATATTTTTTTTTAAAAAAACCTACAATTATCGAAACCAAAAATGCTTTAAATTGCATTTTAAAACATATCTACGTATTATAAATAATAAAGAATGCTTATAAAGATATAAAATAGATATTTTTTTTTGAAAAAACCTACAATGATCAAAACCAAAAATGCTTTAAATTGCATTTTAAAACAAATCTAGGTATTATAAATGATAAAGAATGCTAATATAGATATAAAATCGATATTTTTTTTTAAAAAAACCTACAATGATCGATACCAAAAATGCTTTAAATTGCATTTTAAAACATATCTAGGTATTATAAATGATAAAGAATGCTAATATAGATATAAAATCGATATTTTTTTGAAAATAGCCTACTAATATCAGAAACCAAAAATGCTTTAAATTGCATTTTAAAACATATCTAGGTATTATAAATGATAAAGAATGCTAATATAGATAAAATTGATATTTTTTTGAAAATAGCCTACTAATATCAGAAACCAAAAATGCTTTAAATTGCATTTTAAAACATATCTAGGTATTATAAATGATAAAGAATGCTAATAAAGATATAAAATCGATATTTTTTTGAAAATAGCCTGCTTTGATCAAAATCAAAAATGCTTAGAATTGCATATTAAAACATATCTAGGTATTAAATGATAATGACTGCTAATATAGATATAAAATCGATATTTTTTTGAAAATAGCCTACTTTGATCAAAATCAAAAATGCTTAGAATTGCATATTAAAACATATCTAGGTATTATAAATGATAAAGAATGCTAATAAAGATATAAAATCGATATTTTTTTGAAAAAAGCCAGTTATGACGAAAAACCAAAAATGCTTTAAATTGCATTTTAAAACATATCTAGGTATTATAAATGATAATGACTGCTAATATAGATATAAAATCGATATTTTTTTGAAAATAGCCTACTTTGATCAAAATCAAAAATGCTTAGAATAGCATATTAAAACATATCTAGGTATTATAAATAATAAAGAATGCTAATATAGATATAAAATCGATATTTTTTTTTAAAAAAACCTACAATGATCGATACCAAAAATGCTTTAAATTGCATTTTAAAACATATCTAGGTATTATAAATGATAAAGAATGCTAATAAAGATATAAAATCGATATTTTTTTGAAAATAGCCTACTTTGATCAAAATCAAAAATGCTTAGAATAGCATATTAAAACATATCTAGGTATTATAAATGATAATGACTGCTAATATAGATATAAAATCGATATTTTTTTGAAAATAGCCTACTTTGATCAAAATCAAAAATGCTTAGAATAGCATATTAAAACATATCTAGGTATTATAAATGATAAAGAATGCTAATATTGACATAAAATCGATATTTTTTTAAAAATAGCCTACTATGATCGAAACCAAATATGCTTTAAATTGCATTTTAAAACAAATCTAGGTATTATAAATGATTAAGAATGCTAATATAGATATAAAATCGATATTTTTTTTTAAAAAAACCTACAATTATCGAAACCAAAAATGCTTTAAATTGCATTTTAAAACATATCTACGTATTATAAATAATAAAGAATGCTTATAAAGATATAAAATAGATATTTTTTTTTGAAAAAACCTACAATGATCAAAACCAAAAATGCTTTTAATTGCATTTTAAAACAAATCTAGGTATTAGAAATGATAAAGAATGCTAATATAGATATAAAATCGATATTTTTTTTTAAAAAAACCTACAATGATCGAAACCCAAAATGCTTTAAATTGCATTTTAAAACATATATACGTATTATAAATGATAAAGAATGCTAATATTGACATAAAATCGATATTTTTTTAAAAATAGCCTACTATGATCGAAACCAAAAATGCTTTAAATTGCATTTTAAAACATATCTAGGTATTATAAATGATAAAGAAAGCTAATAAAGATATAAAATCGATATTTTTTTAAAAATAGCCTACTTTGATCAAAATCAAATATGCTTAAAATTGCATATTTAAACAAATCTAGGTATTTAAATGATAAAGAATGCTAATATTGATATAAAATCGATATTTTTTTTTGAAAAAACCTACAATGATCAAAACCAAAAATGCTTTAAATTGCATTTTAAAACATATCTAGGTATTATAAATGATAAAGAATGCTAATATTGACATAAAATCGATATTTTTTTAAAAATAGCCTACTATGATCGAAACCAAATATGCTTTAAATTGCATTTTAAAACAAATCTAGGTATTATAAATGATAAAGAATGCTAATATAGATATAAAATCGATATTTTTTTTTAAAAAAACCTACAATGATCGATACCAAAAATGCTTTAAATTGCATTTTAAAACATATCTAGGTATTATAAATGATAAAGAATGCTAATATAGATATAAAATCGATATTTTTTTGAAAATAGCCTACTAATATCAGAAACCAAAAATGCTTTAAATTGCATTTTAAAACATATCTAGGTATTATAAATGATAAAGAATGCTAATATTGACATAAAATCGATATTTTTTTAAAAATAGCCTACTATGATCGAAACCAAATATGCTTTAAATTGCATTTTAAAACAAATCTAGGTATTATAAATGATAAAGAATGCTTATAAAGATATAAAATAGATATTTTTTTTTTGAAAAAACCTACAATGATCGAAACCAAAAATGCTTTTAATTGCATATTAAAACATATCTAGGTATTATAAATAATAAAGAATGCTAATATAGATATAAAATCGATATTTTTTTTAAAATAGCCTACTTTGATCAAAATCAAATATGCTTAAAATTGCATTTTAAAACAAATCTAGGTATTATAAATGATAAAGAATGCTAATATAGATATAAAATCGATATTTTTTTTTAAAAAAACCTACAATGATCGATACCAAAAATGCTTTAAATTGCATTTTAAAACATATCTAGGTATTATAAATGATAAAGAATGCTAATATAGATATAAAATCGATATTTTTTTGAAAATAGCCTACTAATATCAGAAACCAAAAATGCTTTAAATTGCATTTTAAAACATATCTAGGTATTATAAATGATAAAGAATGCTAATATAGATAAAATTGATATTTTTTTGAAAATAGCCTACTAATATCAGAAACCAAAAATGCTTTAAATTGCATTTTAAAACATATCTAGGTATTATAAATGATAAAGAATGCTAATATAGATATTAAATCGATATTTTTTTGAAAATAGCCTACTATGATCAAAAACCAAAAATGCTTTAAATTGCATTTTAAAACATATCTAGGTATTATAAATGATAAAGAATGCTAATATTGACATAAAATCGATATTTTTTTAAAAATAGCCTACTATGATCGAAACCAAATATGCTTTAAATTGCATTTTAAAACAAATCTAGGTATTATAAATGATAAAGAATGCTTATAAAGATATAAAATAGATATTTTTTTTTGAAAAAACCTACAATGATCAAAACCAAAAATGCTTTAAATTGCATTTTAAAACAAATCTAGGTATTATAAATGATAAAGAATGCTAATATAGATATAAAATCGATATTTTTTTGAAAATAGCCTACTAATATCAGAAACCAAAAATGCTTTAAATTGCATTTTAAAACATATCTAGGTATTATAAATGATAAAGAATTCTAATATAGATATAAAATCGATATTTTTTTGAAAAAAGCCTGCTATGATCAAAAACCAAAAATGCTTTAAATTGCATTATAAAACATATCTAGGTATTATAAATATAAAGAATGCTAAAATAGATATAAAATCGATATTTTTTTGAAAAAAGCCTGCTATGATCAAAAACCAAAAATGCTTTAAATTGCATTTTAAAACAAATCTAGGTATTATAAATGATAAAGAATTCTAATATAGATATAAAATCGATATTTTTTTTTAAAAAAACCTACAATGATCGACACCAAAAATGCTTTAAATTGCATTTTAAAACATATCTAGGTATTATAAATGATAAAGAATGCTAATATAGATATAAAATCGATATTTTTTTGAAAATAGCCTGCTATGATCAAAAATCAAAAATGCTTTAAATTGCATTTTAAAACATATCTAGGTATTATAAATGATAAAGAATTCTAATATAGATATAAAATCGATATTTTTTTGAAAAAAGCCTGCTATGATCAAAAACCAAAAATGCTTTAAATTGCATTATAAAACATATCTAGGTATTATAAATGATAAAGAATTCTAATATAGATATAAAATCGATATTTTTTTGAAAATAGCCTGCTATGATCAAAAATCAAAAATGCTTTAAATTGCATTTTAAAACATATCTAGGTATTATAAATGATAAAGAATTCTAATAAAGATATAAAATCGATATTTTTTTGAAAATAGCCTGCTATGATCAAAAATCAAAAATGCTTTAAATTGCATTTTAAAACATATCTAGGTATTATAAATGATAAAGAATTCTAATATAGATATAAAATCGATATTTTTTTGAAAATAGCCTGCTATGATCAAAAACCAAAAATGCTTTAAATTGCATTATAAAACATATCTAGGTATTATAAATGATAAAGAATGCTAATATAGATATAAAATCGATATTTTTTTGAAAAAAGCCAGTTATGACCAAAAACCAAAAATGCTTTAAATTGCATTTTAAAACATATCTAGGTATTATAAATGATAAAGAATGCTAATAAAGATATAAAATCGATATTTTTTTGAAAATAGCCTACTATGATCAAAAACCAAAAATGGTTTAAATTGCATTTTAAAACATATCTAGGTATTATAAATGATAAAGAATTCTAATATAGATATAAAATCGATATTTTTTTGAAAATAGCCTGCTATGATCAAAAACCAAAAATGCTTTAAATTGCATTATAAAACATATCTAGGTATTATAAATATAAAGAATGCTAATATAGATATAAAATCGATATTTTTTTGAAAAAAGCCTACTTTGATCAAAATTAAAAATGCTTAGAATTGCATATTAAAACATATCTAGGTATTATAAATGATAATGACTGCTAATATAGATATAAAATCGATATTTTTTTGAAAAAAGCCTGCTATGATCAAAAACCAAAAATGCTTAGAATTGCATTTTAAAACATATCTAGGTATTATAAATGATAATGACTGCTAATATAGATATAAAATCGATATTTTTTTGAAAATAGCCTACTTTGATCAAAATCAAAAATGCTTAGAATAGCATATTAAAACATATCTAGGTATTATATATGATAAAGAATGCTAATATAGATATAAAATCGATATTGTTTTTTAAAAAAACCTACAATGATCGATACCAAAAATGCTTTAAATTGCATTTTAAAACATATCTAGGTATTATAAATGATAAAGAATGCTAATATAGATAAAATTGATATTTTTTTGAAAATAGCCTACTAATATCAGAAACCAAAAATGCTTTAAATTGCATTTTAAAACATATCTAGGTATTATAAATGATAAAGAATGCTAATATAGACATAAATCTACTATGATCGAAACCAAAAGTGCTTTAAATTGCATTTTAAAACATATCTAGGTATTATAAATGATAAAGAATTCTAATATAGATATAAAATCGATATTTTTTTGAAAATAGCCTACTATGATCAAAACCAAAAATGCTTTAAATTGCATTTTAAAACATATTTAGGTATTATAAATGATAAAGAATGCTAATGTTGATATAAAATCGATATTTTTTTGAAAATAGCCTACTATGATCAAAAACCAAAAATGCTTTAAACTACATTTTAAAACATATCTAGGTATTATAAATATCAAGAAGCTTATATAGATATAAAATTGATATTTTTTTGAAAATAGCCTACTATGATCGAAAACCAAAAATGCTTTAAATTGCAATTTGAAACATATCTAGGTATTATAAATGATAATGAATTCTAATATAGATATAAAATCGATATTTTTTTGAAAATAGCCTACTTTGATCAAAACCAAAAATGCTTTAAATTGCATTTTAAAACATATCTAGGTATTATAAATGATAAAGAATGCTAATATAGACATAAATCTACTATGATCGAATTCAAAAATGCTTTAAATTGCATTTTAAACATATCTAGGTATTATAAGTGATAAAGAATGCTAATATAGATATAAAATCGATATTTTTTTTTAAAAAGCCTACTATGATCGAAACCAAAAGTGCTTTAAATTGCATTTTAAAACATATCTAGGTATTATAAATGATAAAGAATTCTAATATAGATATAAAATCGATATTTTTTTGAAAATAGCCTACTATGATCAAAAACCAAAAATGCTTTAAATTGCATTTTGAAACATATCTACCCACGTAACCATAAGTCGACGAATGGAAGATTTTATGTATTACATCAAAATCTTCCATGTATGTTCCATATGTACATTCCATGTATCGTACATTGGACATTATGCTAATATGAAAAGGGACGATTTTTAGTCGATTTCACGTCGATTTTACGTCGATTATTTTTTTGAACCAAAATCAAATTTTTTTTGACCGTTACAATATAAAAACCGATTAACGGGAAAATTTTGAATTTTTTTGTATGAAAATATTTTTTGTTAATTATACTATAATTTGTAGACAAAATCCAAAAAAAATTAATTAAGGATTTTGTCTTTGAAATAAAGAGTCGAAGTCTTCATTTAAATGAATGATTCGCATGCAATTAATTTAATTAATTAATCACACTTTGTATGAAAATTTGGCTGTGCCTTATATAAGTGATTTCTGATTGCACTTGTGAAGTATATAGCGGCTCAAGAAAAACGACGTGTAATGGATGAAAAATCGACGTCTATTGGATCATCCAAAAAATTGTACATTTAAGTCGATTTTTTCATTGACGGCGATATTGGTTACGTGGGTAGGTATTATAAATGATAAAGAATTCTAATATAGATATAAAATCGATATTTTTTTGAAAATAGCCTACTATGATCAAAACCAAAAATGCTTTAAATTGCATTTTAAAACATATCTAGGTATTATAAATGATAAAGAATGCTAATATAGACATAAATCTACTATGATCGAATTCAAAAATGCTTTAAATTGCATTTTAAACATATCTAGGTATTATAAGTGATAAAGAATGCTAATATAGATATAAAATCGATATTTTTTTTTAAAAAACCTACTATGATCGAAACCAAAAGTGCTTTAAATTGCATTTTAAAACATATCTAGGTATTATAAATGATAAAGAATTCTAATATAGATATAAAATCGATATTTTTTGGAAAATAGCCTACTATGATCAAAAACCAAAAATGCTTTAAATTGCATTTTGAAACATATCTAGGTATTATAAATGATAAAGAATTCTAATATAGATATAAAATCGATATTTTTTTGAAAATAGCCTACTATGATCAAAACCAAAAATGCTTTAAATTGCATTTTGAAACATATCTAGGTATTATAAATGATAAAGAATTCTAATATAGATATAAAATCGATATTTTTTTGAAAATAGCCTACTATGATCAAAACCAAAAATGCTTTAAATTGCATTTTAAAACAAATCTAGGTATTATAAATGATAAAGAATTCTAATATAGATATAAAATCGATATTTTTTTGAAAATAGCCTACTATGATCAAAACCAAAAATGCTTTAAATTGCATTTTGAAACATATCTAGGTATTATAAATGATAAAGAATGCTAATATAGATATAAAATCGATATTTTTTTGAAAATAGCCTACTATGATCAAAAACCAAAAATGTTTTAAATTGCATTTTGAAACATATCTAGGTATTATAAATGATAAAGAATTCTAATAAAGATATAAAATCGATATTTTTTTGAAAATAGCCTACTATGATCAAAACCAAAAATGCTTTAAATTGCATTTTGAAACATATCTAGGTATTATAAATGATAAAGAATGCTAATAAAGATATAAAATCGATATTTTTTTGAAAATAGCCTACTATGATCAAAACCAAAAATGCTTTAAATTGCATTGCAAAACAAATCTAGGTATTATAAATATAAAGAAGCTAATATAGATATAAAATCGATATTTTTTTGAAAATAGCCTACTTTGATCAAAATAAAAAATGCTTGGAATTGCATATTAAAACATATCTAGGTATTATAAATATCAAGAAGCTAATATAGATATAAAATCGATATTTTTTTGAAAATAGCCTACTATGATCGAAACCAGAAATGCTTTAAATTGCATTTCAAAACATATCTAGGTATTATAAATGATAAAGAATGCTAATAAAGATATAAAATCGATATTTTTTTGAAAATAGCCTACTATGATCAAAACCAAAAATGCTTTAAATTGCATTGCAAAACAAATCTAGGTATTATAAATATAAAGAAGCTAATATAGATATAAAATCGATATTTTTTTGAAAATAGCCTACTTTGATCAAAATAAAAAATGCTTTAAATTGCATTTTGATACATATCTAGGTATTATAAATGATAAAGAATTCTAATACAGATATAAAATCGATATTTTTTTGAAAATAGCCTACTATGATCGAAACCAAAAATGCTTTAAATTGCATTTCAAAACATATCTAGGTATTATAAATGATAAAGAATGCTAATATAGATATAAAATTGATATTTTTTTGAAAATAGCCTAGTATGATCAAAAACCAAAAATGCTTTAAATTGCATTTTGAAACATATCTAGGTATTATAAATGATAAAGAATTCTAATACAGATATAAAATCGATATTTTTTTGAAAATAGCCTACTATGATCGAAACCAAAAATGCTTTAAATTGCATTTCAAAACATATCTAGGTATTATAAATGATAAAGAATGCTAATATAGATATAAAATTGATATTTTTTTGAAAATAGCCTAGTATGATCAAAAACCAAAAATGCTTCAAATTGCATATTAAAACATATCTAGGTATTATAAATGATAAAGAATGCTAATATAGATATAAAATCGATATTTTTTACCACTTTACCACGTTTTTATTAATTTGCTTTCTTGTCTGTTTGATTGTCCGCAAAATTTCAAATCTTGCGATCGATTTTTGACCTTTTTTACTGCTCTAATCGAGCTAAAATTTTGCATGCACTTGTATATCCGAAGACAATACAATATTCAAGCATTTGTGGAGCTTATAAATGCTTAATTATAGTAAATCATATAAATTATGAAAATTTAAACAATGATAGAAAATTTTTCTTTTCAATTAATAACACTTTTATGAAACTGAAAATGAATCGATGTTGCTTAATGAATCACCATACTGAAAAAATTAATTAATGTAGAATTTTTTCGTACATTTTGAGAATTCTGACCAGAGAACATTTTCAGCAAGTCTTTTTCTTATGAAAATTTTTGATGAATATTTGAATTTTTAAAACCGTTAACATATGAACAAATCTTATGTATAGTCATGTATGGTCATGACTTAAGTATGAAACTTTCAAATCAATCTCAAATTTTCAAACCAATATCCTTTGAACCCAATACAATGAGCATCATGTGTCATTTATCATATTTCGCATAAAATATTGGAATGTAGATGAAATGTAGCACTTACCTTGATGCTTACTGAGCAATTTAATACCTTTTACGTTTGAATAATTGTGAATCATCAAATTTCATGTCTATTTACAAATTAGCAGAAGCAAAATGATAGTTTAAGTATGTTCAATTATTTCACATTAAAACCATCAAAATTGGGCATAATAAATTATTCGTCTTACAGACCAAGCCACTCTTGACATTTACAGAGACTTAAAAATGTGTACATGACTTGAGGAATCACTGGCATGTTCAGCTATTGATCAATACATGTGCAGTTTGTGAGAAAATGAACAATCAATAGAAGTTAATTACAACTTGGGCCTAAAATTTATTACTCATTGAGTTTTTTTGATTAGCATTATAGTCATATCCATGCATCAGATAGAGGCCTTCGTCTTTCAACTTTAAATGCATACATATTTATATACTGCAATAAAAAAGCGAAGCTCAATGAAAACTTTCCTGTTAATTTTCGTGACTTTTCTCGATGGCTTATCTACAATATAATTTTACAGTCTCATTTTTGAGCATATGGCGAATTGATGATTCATTTTGTTTGGCTGACTAATTAGGGACCGTTCATTTATGACGTACAGAGAGGGGGGGGGGGGGGTCAGAAAGTAAAGAACCATTGAAATTCCTGGAAATCCATTGTTCTTTTTGAAAAAATGACCGTTAATTTCGAACGTCATAATTGGACCCTATGTTATTAAATAAATTAATTCTTGATGAAAATGACAGGTGAGAGCCGTACAATTCCTTGATAATTTGTGAGGTTTTATAAGAATTTGTATGGTTTTGTTAAAAAAAAACATATAAATCATCAAGAGTTTGTACGGATTTGACCTGTGCACAGGTGCCTGTATCGCAACCCTGATTTCAACGATACAAAAATTAAAAATGCGCCTTATTCCCCTGATCAACAGTCTTTAAGACTGAGTGTTTAAACCAATACATGGGAAATTTAATTCAACATAACCGCTTCTTTGGTCATCATTCGCATTTTGACAATCTTATTGAATTGAACAATAGAAGGTTTAAAAGGTTCATTATGATATCAATAGATCATTGAACTCCCTCAACAATTCACAATCGCCATATACACAAAATTAAGATATATAAGCAAAAAATAAATAAAATACTTGCCCGAAATTACTTTCCCATTTCACTTTCTTTCCATCAGCGTTTAGTTAAACCAACATTGCTACAATTTTTTAATTGATTTTTATTATCGAATTAGAGGCGTTTTTGATCTTTCTCTCGTTTAATTTGAGTGTATTCACTGCCTCAATAGTCCATACAACTTTTGTATGTGAATCAACCAAAACGTTTATTCAACTTTTCTTGTATTTTTGTTTCTCTCAATTTCTCAAAAAAAGAAATAAAATAAAAAAATTATTGTTAAATTTGTTTGACCATGAAAATTTCACGATAAAAGCATTTCGAATTGGTTTTGCTTGGACGGCTTGATGATTGCGTAAAATTTATGAAAATTTCTCATTCGTCTCTCTCTCATTCCATCTCAATTCCGATCACTGATTCTTAACAATTTCAGTTTTTATTTAGGTATATGTTAAATTGCTTAAAGAAAGGCATTTACTTGTGCTGTTCATCTTGATGTTTGCGACAAATTTCGCAATTCAGGTGATAATAATCTTGGATAAGAAGCACGCGGAGGTAAATTTTACACCTCGGGATTATTATTTTTTGCAACTTAATTCACAAATGTCAGTCTTTAATTTACATCTAAAAATAAATTAACATCAATGTCAATGTTGCTTCTTCTGTATCAATTCACAATGCGAAATTCATCAAGTATGTGCATGACCGTGCACTTAATTATCATTCATTTGCTATATTTATTGTTCCTTCATATAAATTTGTTATATTGTCGTGTTTAAATGAAGTCTCTTATCCAACACAGGTTTTATGGATAATAAGGTGTACTCTGGGACATTAGATAAGGCAAAGATGAACGTTGAAAACAGCAGTTCTAAGACAAATGTAATAATGATCAATTGACAAATCATTGCACAATGATTCAGATTCGGAAAAAATGTTCAGTAATTTCTCTTGATTTGATTCTTTTAGCATCTTCTACATAATGTTTTCGTTCATTGATCAAAAAATCAGTCCTTAATATAAAGGATAAACATGATTTTTTCCCAAAAGTTTGTAAAAGGTTATCAAAAAAAATTGTGCATGATCAAATTTTGTATGAAAATTTATGTAAACTTTGATCGCAAATATCTCGAAAATGGTATCAAACGGCATTTCCTCAGTAATACGGGAGATAGATTTAAGCTTAATTAAGGTTTCAGAGAGGTCTTTGGAAGACTTTTTAACTTATGAATAGTTTAAGTTTTGTAAAAATACTCAGATTTCAATTGAATTTTTAAGACTTAATAAGCAGTTTTCTTTTGATTTGGTAGTTTTAATATGCAAATCTAAGCTTAACTTAGCTAACAACAGCTAGCAAGATAAGGAAATAACAACTTAGAGTAGAGAAAATCAAAGTTTTTTTTTTCATATACAAAATGTAAACAAATTTTTGTTGAAAATAAATTAAAGATTTCTGGAGTTAGACATACAATTGAAACGAGATATTTTCACTGAATATGCCTTTAGTTAAGATTTTTAATCTGGCATTTAAAAGATGAAGTTTAATTAAAATGTTAATTTTGAATTTTTAAACATCTTTTCCGAATCTGAATCATTGCGTGTGCTGAGCAATCGATGGTCATACCTATAAATCTATTTAAAGACAGAAAATACGACGAAAAATTAAATCCAGCTCTAAATTGCTAATCCAATCCGTTGATTTGTGAAGAAATAGAAAAATTTAAAGAAATTGTCAAATTCTATTGTCTTCAAGTTGACCAGCATTTAAGCTAATCTTGAAAATTACAATCATTATTGTCATTACCATGTACAGTCAGTGGCTCATAACCTTTTCAATTAAGCTTTGAAGAAATAAAAAAAAAAGAGTTGAAACTCAAATCTCTTGATTACCTCGCTTTACGTCGTTTTGCATCTCTCATGCCAATCAATCGCTTAAAAAATATGATCACAACGAAATTGCGAAGGATGTATTCGACAGAGCAAAACGACATTAATAAATCAATGACTGTAATGTTTCCTCATAATGCTAATGTTTGTTATTTCAATTTTCACATTCGCGCAAGCTTCAAATGTTATTTTAATAATTTTTGACTGTTTGGATTAGCTGGTTTTTTAAAACCAAACGAATGGACTTGAAGTTTATGAACTCAAGATGTAGAATTAATGGCATTTAGTAAAGTCTCTATTGAGGATGATGAGCACTTCACTTATAATGTGATGCAATTATAGCTTACAATTCAGATAAACAATCAAATTTTATTGTTTCTCTTTTATTTCTTTCATCCCTGACCTGAAACTATATAAGCAGCAATCTAAAAGCATCAAGGTATCAGGTAAGTGAAAAAAATTTCACCTGCACAAAAGCAGGAGTTTGTGATTTTCGCTAAAAAAACGAGTTTCATCTGATTTGACTGTCTCAGGGGCGTAGCCAGGGGGGGGCCATAGGGGGCCCGGGCCCCCCCTTACGAAAATCTGATAACTGTTTTATTAAGTATTTATAGAGAAGAACCAGTTAATGTAGAGAAAGTGATGAAAGAAATGTCAAAATCAGCACGAAAAATTAAATTTAATGTATGAATAATGAATTAAATATTTAAACTTATGAAGAATGAATATAGATTTAAGGATACAAAATAACAGTTTTTTTAATTTTCGAAAATGGGCCCCCCCCTTAAAAATTTTCTGGCTACGCCCCTGGACTGTCTTCATACACGTTTACATACGTTAATGTTGAGCTTTAACATATTTTACGGACTCGATTTTATGACAATGCAGTTTATTAGTGTAGTTTGGGTGGCTGTCTAGCTGTTTTGACTTGAAACAGCTGTTTTTCTTGATTTAATGTTTCTACTGGATTTGAAAAAAATCATCCTTTTATCTAGTTCTTAAATGCGCACCAATCGTCGATCAAATAACCACTCCCATTACTTCCTTTTGGCTAAAGCAAAATAGACTTTATGCTTGATGTTCGATGACATGCCATTTAAGCTGATGGTAGCAAAAAAAAAGAGAGAAATAAATAAAAGGCGAGTATAATTTCTATAATTTATGGTCAGAAGACGATTTCCAGTTGATACGGTTAATGGCAACGAGATTGGCGATGATGAAATGTTGTTATCATGCATTCATGTTTCTCATTCCATCCATTTTGTCTTATTACATGCTATTGCGTGATTTTTTACAGATAAAATGCCATTTGTTGTGAGATTTTTCATAGAAATATGTATCGAGTACATGACGTACTCAAAATGTTATAGTTGAGGAACTGTTTGCTTGATATTTTAAAAAAAGATTGAAATTAATTGAGACGTTTAAGGAATACGTTACAAAGTAACATACTCAACTTAACAAATCAATCATTAATCTGAGAACCTAGACAGTTCAGAATGCCGGAAGTGCTTCTAGAATATTTAAATTTATTCTTGCTAATGGAATCTGGATGTTTGTTGGTTTTTGCGGGAGATTTGCATTTTAAAAATTCATTCATTGAGGATATTGAGTTGTTTTTCATTGAGTGGCTCTTAGATTATAAGACTCTATAGTTTTTTGTATGGACCGAAACATTTGGGATAGATACCTCCTGCATTAAGTTCAATCAAATTGCAATGTATCCTCATAGCTCGGACAGTCCGGATCTGCAAGAATCTGAAATAAAAATAGCACCGACCTACATATATTTAGATAAATTACTGCTGATAGAACATACAATTTGCGTATACAAACATTCATTAAAGAAGCAAGTCTTACAACAAAGTACATGGATGCAGCATAATGAAAGAAATCAATCAGCTTGAGCTTATATCCTATTCGCATACCAAAGACAAAAGTATGAAGTAATTTTATTATTAAATCTTCACAAGCAGGTGATTAAAGCATATATTTATTATCTGTCGGCTCTATTATGTTGCATACTCTATTGAATAGATAAATGCCGCATTCATGCCACAGGTATAATCGATGTGAATATAAAAATAAAAAGAAGTATAGGAAAATTATGTTAATCGAAATTGATCCCATGTGCTGCCAATCACAAATGCCTTTATTATTGTGAAAAATCGATGAAAGTTGAATCAATACTTAATAAAAATGCAATTTACATTTATATTCATAATATGGATATAGATATGGATATGCAGATGGAAGAAAATTCGACAAGCAAATATTCCCATGGATTTCAGTTTCACTTACGAATAAGAAAAGATTTCAATGACCGTATAAGGAAGATACTTCATGAAGTTATTAAGTACTGCTTTCCAGAATTTATATTAATCATGCATACCATAATCTTTTTCCGCATGCATTATAATTTCCAGCCCAGCAACAATTGAATTTCCTTTCATGTTTTGACGCAATCAACGATTAAGTTGCAGTAATGTAATCTTCAGTAACTACTTATTGAGACGTAATTGTTTCAAGGAAGTAGAATTGATGGTTTAGACGCATGATATCATGTCATGATCGAAGGCATCCGTCATAAAGCACATTCATAAAAAAGGTGACATCCGAATGAGCAAATATGTATATTTAAGAGCATCCTTAATATCTTCTGATTGAAACTCAGTATCTTTAGCTCAAAGGGCTGGACCTTTCCCACGATTTAACTATTAAATATCCTCTACCAGAAAACAATGTGTTGCAGCATAAATGTTGAGCATCATTATATAAAGCACTTAAAAAAGAATTAAATAGTTTTATGCCTTAGAAATTAGGAAACAATTTAAAGTCTTCTTTAGAGTCATAGAAAATAGCAAGAAAGTCACACACGACTGTATTTAATCAGCCAAGAAGTCAAGTGAAGCAGAAAAAAGTTTTATTGCTGAAAAGCGCTAAAATCAATTGAAATTTATCGATTTTGACTTTCCAATTGAAGCTAATAAATTTCCATTGGATCTCATCATGCTGTTGCTGTTTTTCTTACAGTCGCTGCAATTGAATCTCCACCAAAAAAAAAAGTAAAGATTGTTGTTGATTTATCATTTTTCCACATATGGCTGAAAATTGCAATTGCTTTCATGCGACGAAGGCAGGTTTTATTTTGAAATTGAGCCGCACATCAAGTTTGTCATTTCTGATTATTTTGTAATATTACGCGGTACGGACTACAAAAGAAATGAAAATGAACTGGAAGAAGAAGGAAGAGTTTATTGCTGTGCTTAACAAGGCAACAAAAAAAAATGAAATTTCTCATAAAAATTTAAAACTTTTGTTGTTGTTGGAACCGAAATTAACCACTCAAGAACGACATAAATAACTTTCATTTCTGATAGCTAGAGGCAATTTCGATATAAAGTTTTAAATTGTTTATATTGAACACAATATTGTGAGAGCGACAAGTTGCCAATATGCTGATAAAATTTTCATATCGTTTTTATTATGCATTTTAATGTCCACTAGCGAACGTGTAAAATTTACATATAGGAGAAATTAATTGCTGTCAGAATAGATTAGGTCATGATATGCTTAAGTTTACATCACGGAAATTATGTGCACTGACTTTTTTTCGTGACATTTTCTAACAAAATGATTTTTATTTTAAACCAGAGCATTTGCGAGAGTGGCACCTGTTTTCAGAGAAACTCTTATAAGCACTTCCATTCTGCATCAATAGAATCACACGACTTTACACATGGCTTCGTATGGCTTTCGTTTTGAAATCAGGAAATTTAGTGTTATTAATTCATAATATTTCTAATCTGGTCATCAACCAGATCTAGACCAAAAACTGATCTGTCAAGAAATTTGATCAAATGCTAATCAACAACTATAGTATGGGATAGATAGCCAATGCGGATATATTCACACCGTACCATCGAAAGTCTTGTTAACAAGACAATTTTTGCTCAGCTTCTCCTTGAAGATTCATTTAAAGCTAAATGGATGTGCCAAACATTCTTTACAAGTTTTCATTCAAAGTTTAATTTTATAAAAATCAAAGAAATCTTTGGGTTTTAAAAATCTTAAGAAAGAAAGGTTTTTTGCTGTTTTAGAAGCAACGGCTGTTCCTACCTTGCTCAAAAACAATACAGCTCTTCTATAGATAAGCACGAATCTTATACAAAAAACTAGATGTCTCTACGATGTCTCGTTAATGAGATTTCTTGCTGAGGGGCCGTTCACTTATTACGTTCGCATTTTAGGGGGGAGGGGGGGGTTTGAAAAATTGTAACATAAGAGGGGGGGGGGGTGTCAAGAAATATGTAACGTTCTAACTGTAGTCTGTCTTTCAAAAAAAAGTTCACGAAAAAAATTTGTTTACATATTCACACCAAAAACATTTTTTAAAATTTTCCACATTTTTATCAAAATAAAATAAATTATGAACGTCGGGGGGGGGGGGGGGGGGGGGTGTGAGTTGTAACATATTGTAACAAGGGGGGGAGGGGGGGTGAAAAAAGTCGTTTTTTTGCGTAACGTAATAAGTGAACGGCCCCTGATTAATTTGCTTGTTTTCTTGCTTTCAAAAAGCGTATTTTGCAATTTTCTCAGCAATGCCTTAACCAATTTGAATTTTGTTTTCTGCAGATGACGCAAACTTTCAGGCACAAACTTTTGTACTGTGAATAATTTTAGTCATTTTGCTTTGTTTCCTCACAAAATGCGATCAATCTGAGCAAAACCAATAGATTAACACAGAATCAGGTAATGAAAGGGGTAACCTTCCGTATCTAAGCCCTTGGTTAGATCTATAAAACATCAAGTTTATCTTACAATACATCCAATAATTGGCGTCTTACATCTGTCAACAAACAATCGAATCAGCTTCTGTTGTCCAACAACTTGTGAAATATTTACCATAAAATGTCTTGAAAATTTGCAGACGCTATTATTCAATATTCATCATGTGCAAATTTTTAATCATCGGCTGAGCACACACGAGGGATGCTTATAATAAATAATAAATTGCTTTGTGTGAACATCCATTGAGCAAGATTGAACTGATTTTAAGTATGAAGCATCCTGTATGTTTAAACATGAATCTATAAATCATAATACCAATAATGTAGTAAGCATATGAAATTAAGTGTATAGATATAATTGGAATAAGAATGAGAAACACAAACAACTGAATTGTTTATTTTTCATTTAAATGGCGTATTAAGGCAGCAAATCAGTTCTGAGAATAGCATTAGAGTCTTAGAATCTAGACTAGATGTTTGCATATAGAATTAGCACTAAAATGAAGTTAAATCTCCTTTATACTGAAAAGAGATTCAGCTTCGTTATTATCCAGCAAATAAAGTTTTCAATCAATAGTATAATTTCCATTAAGCAGCCACAATTAAGCATCTCTGTTGGAAAGTTGGATGTTTGATTATTAATTAAGATTCCAACAAAACTGAGGTAAGTTAAACATCTTCATTTATCTACTAATACATGGCAAGTCAATTCGATTTCCTTTTATTGTAAGTTCATGTATGATATCATGTAAATTACTTGTGTCATAACTTACTACAAGATGAAATCATTTCCTTTAGAAAAGCATGTTTAAACGACGTTCACGGTATTTTTATTTACACAACTGGTGAATTCCGATAGAAATTTTAAGATTGGAAAAGGCACATGCACATTATTACTATCTATCAATCAAATCTCCATCCCATATAATCACAGACTCGCAAAACCTGATAGAGCAAAAAAACCGTCAATAACTTTTTACTTTCAATTGATCGTCGACATCAGACATATCGGAGTCTTTTCACCTTTCTTTTTCATCACATCGGACAAAAAGCGGCGTACTTTTTGTTGCCATTGTCTGCTGCATAACACTAAGTTGCCATCAAGTCTCACTCTCTCGCAAAATATCAAGCAATATCTCAAAAATATCTGTATTCTCTGCAAAGATATTTTCTTTTTCAGCAATTTCATGGTCTCTAGTTATTTTTAACATGTACCTCTTATGGATTAGTTTTGTGAATAAGAGGAAATTGGACAAATTGTTTTTGAGAAATTTTAACGGTTTATTAATTTTTAAATTTATGTTTCTACGTAATTCAAATTTCAAAAAATCGTTAAAAATTCAAACTTTTATTGCCGGTAATGGTAGAAAACTCTTGAAAGCACCAAGTTATTAAAAACTTTTTAAAACTAATTTCTTCATTCAAATGAAAATATTCAGCATTATAATTGCAATTGAGAGCGAACTTAAAATACCTTAAAAATGATTTAACAAGTGAAATTTTCAATTTCATTAACTTCATTATTTATTTGTACAAGCTTGGATGATGTGAAAAAGTACTTAATTATAACAGACGGTTCGTCATCGTATTTACTTTCGAATTAAATGAAAAATGAAGCGTAAGAGAGTGTCGGAATCTTTTGTGTTATTTACTACAGCACGTGTTTGTATGTACCTCCTTGAACATTTTGTTTTGTGCTGTCATATTCGATGAAAATAATATTATAATCTACGTACATAATATTTAATATAAATTTTTTAAAATGGAAAGTTACTTACTTCTTCTTCTTCTTGCCTTGGCTATCATAGCTCATTGCTCAAACTTGATTCATTTTGCTTCCTAATTAGTCTCCATCCATATTTATGCATAACATAGAGATGAAGTAATTTCTTGCACTACATTAATGTAATGTTTAATGTTGATTAAAAAATCATGTTCCATCCATGTGTAGATACACACCTTCCCCATAAAGGAACTAATTCCTCTTATCATAACTTGTTTATGCTCTTTGCATCACAATCGTCGCTGACTTAATTGCTTTTTAAAGTTTCATTTCCACTTAACAGGTAAAGTATATAGCAAGCAGTGAGAAGCACAGCAACAAAAAAAAAAAGAAATGTTTGCAATTTTATATTGAAATGCTATGAACTAGACCTTCGCATACCTTCAAGGTTAATCGGTAAAGAAATATAAAAAATGCCATTCAATTCTATTTGATTAAACATTTTAATTGTTTTTTGTTTTCCATATTTTTTTATACCTCTATCTACTTACTTCTTGTTGTCGACACAATGGCAGCTTATTAATAGACATGCACTGTACAACAGGTGACTTTTATATTCTGACATAAAATTAGGATTAGAATATGCTAAATATTCAGGATTATTGAGCTAATTCTTTAATGACTTCCGTCGATTAATATCTTTAGATTCCTTATCAATCATCCGACTATACCTAAAAACACAATTTTGAGCGCATTTGGTATAAGCTGAAACATGAGCTGAAGTAAGACTTAAGCATTAATGGTGTAAAGTGTTGAGAGTATTTAAAAGATTTAGAAAGAAACCACAAATTGACCTAAGCCTTTCAATGGAAACCAAAAAACGATCATAATTTGTTAATTCGTTTAAGGTTTGTTTCATATTTGTACTCACTGTTCAATTACAGCTGAAAGTAAGTAAGTACATGAAATGCACTGAATATAAGTGCAGCAGTCATAAGTGTATTTTAACAGGAAAACGTAAATTATTAATCCATCAAATCGTTGAATAGTCATTTACTCTATCAATTATTAAAGAATAGAAAGAAAGAAATCGAGAATTATTGACTTTCCAAGTCACGTCGCCAAATTGCGCGCGTTGGAAGCAGAAAATCAAAATCAATTGGAAACAATTATCATGAACATTTTAAAATTATTTTATTACCTATTAATCTGAAGCATGTCATTATGACTCTACAATTTTAGAACTAGTCTCTTTTGTTTTGCTTCTTTTCACAAGACGTGCCTCTCTTCGCTTTAAGAGGAAGTGGCAATTAATGATCATCTTCGCTTTTCTTTATTTCTATTAAATTATAATCACTTTTTCCTTTAAGAATATTTTTTTATGGATTTCAAAGACGAAAGATGAGTCAAAATGTTCGGTTTGACTGCATCAAGGAACTGCTACGTACAACGATTGATAAAAAATTGGAAAGCATAAGTAAACAGAAAGAACTCTGAAAAATGATAACGGTCAACAAATATTTTAAAAAATAACGATCAAAAAAAATTTAAAAATTATGCTAATGAAAATTTGAAATTAACTGTCAAAAAGAATAAAATGCGTTTTAATATCTAAAACATAATTTAATTGAAAAATTCAAAACTTTTGATACTTACGCATCAACGCAACAGAATACCGATGAACATTAAAAAGAGAATTGAAGATTTTCAATCATCTTGAGCATAATTTGATTTGATTTGATTCTTTTCATAAAATGCACTCACTGAGTTAAAGAAATAAAATTTCGAGATATAAATGCTTAAATATGACTTTCTCATCACAAATATTTGCTCTCTTATTGCTTAATGTTGTCTTTCTTGAGCATCATCACAAGAGAATCTTTTCCTCTCATTCAATATTGATTTTTAATGTGAATTTATGTTGAAGATGTTCGTTCAACCGTTGTATGGTGATGACTATAATAAGCTTATGAGTATGAAACAAAGAATATATTCATCGATTCGGTTTTATTATTATTTCTTTATATATTTTTTTGAAGGTCCCCACATGCGATGCCTGTTCACAGTGAATAGTCATAGACTTAACAGTTAGCCACAAACAATAGATCATGAAGACTTATTATGTTTCATCTTTTTTGATACTTTTTCCAGACAATAGAAAATAGAATGGCCTTTTAAGCTAATACCTTAAGTTCAAATAGTCAATAGACATTTGCATAGTTGTTACTTTAAGAAAACTTTATAGACTGCTCAGAGGTCAACAAATCATTTGAATATTTTTATTTCAACACCTTTCTGGGATGTCCATGCGTATGCATGAGTGGATTTTACCATAGAAAAAAGGCAGAGAACTAGATAATTTAATAAGAACAACAATGTTGTAGGACATGATATGGAGAGAAGGAAGGGATAAGTCAAATCTATGGATAGGTTGTCACATCAGAGGGTTCAGAAGATATAGTACGAGGTTTGACATAGGGAGGAGAATGTTTGCATTTAAATCAATTCAAATTTAATACTTGAAGATGACTCAATAAATCTAGTTAAGGTAATCTCATGATTTTCAATTAGTGGAATATTGGCACAACTTTAACGAATATCAATCACAAAAAAAATTTACACTTGATAATCCATGGACAATGACTTTTGCACTTACTTTTTCCATGCTTCTAACTCATGTCTGTGTTTTTGAGGGTCATTCACATGCCAACCTTTCATTATATGTCAAACATTTTGCGATAAAAATCAACGCATTAGTTCAAAAAAGTTTTGTTAAATATGCCAATCTCTCTCATGTAATTTTTTTTTTTCGATTAATTAAAAGCATATTAATCACAACATAATGAATGATTTGTAACAAATTGTAGATTTTATTGGAAGAGAGTAAAAGATTATCATACATGAAATTTACTTGAAGGTCTCCATGACTATGATGAAAACATGAATAAGGTGTCTTAAATGGTGAAAATTAAGAGTGAAACATACATGCATGTAATTTCTTATAATAGCATTTTTAAATAGAGCTTTCAACAGCAAAGTAAAATTACCTGTCTATATAAATCGCGACTGTTTATCATGACTGTTTTGTTGATTTGAATTAAGAAATTGAGTGTGATGCAAGAGTAGCAAATTTTATATAAAAATTGAGTTCATGTACTATTTTGGGTAAATGTTTTCATCGTCCGCTAATTTGATATTAAAAGAAAAACGTTTGTTCAAAATGTTAAAGATCGCTCCATCTTTGTTTCTTGACTCTCTATGCTGAGTTGTGCAATGTAATGGCAATAATGAATAATAATCTAAGTGAAATGGACATGAGCGAGCTATTACAGATCATATTGTGCCTTATTTTAAAGCAATTTATTTGCATCATCAAGATTCATTAAGTTTAATAATATTGCAGAATTAAGTAGGTACGCAAATTAGCAACAATTTTTATTCATTCGCACAGTGGAAACTTTCATCGTTTTAATAAAAATAATTAATAACTAATGGCAAATGTTTCGATTTTCAGCCACATCATCATATTATGCATGCAAAAGTCCTTCAAATAATTAAAATTGAGCTTCCAATGTTTCTTTATGAGCATCAATTGTTCTTTTTGGTAAAATAAATATTTATTATAAATTTAACAATTTTTCAATCTCATCATTAATGTTCGTGCTTCTGTCATGGCTCAAAGCTTCAGTGTAGACAGAGAAAAATCCTTCAAGCTTTTGCGAGTTTTCCGTTTGATTTTCTTTAATAAAGTAGTAAATCTTTTGTGAAACCTGTTGAATAGAAAAATAATTTTATAATAGCTAGTTATGTATGAAGTACTATAGATCAATAATCATTATAATCTAGGAGAAATACTTACGTAAACATCCAAACTAGCGTACATCAGCTGATTTTCTGACAATGGCATGTTCCAATTGCTCATTCTGACTTGTCTTGCTTTATCGACCTTCTGTTTAAGCGTCTGAAGTGCCAGATTAGCCAAACTCCATCTTTCAGAGCTGTTAAATACTTGATTATAGAATGTTCCCAGTTCTACACACTTCTCTATTAATGGATCTGCTTTAATGTATGGGAAGTCTCTCTCTAGCTTTCTAAAATCATTCTTAATATTAACTCCATGTAAAACTGTTTTTGGATGATTGAGATATGCTACAAATGACGCTGGAATTCTTTTCAGTTTTGAGACTTGAACAATGTAGCAATTATCTAGATCACAGCAAATTTGAATGACTGCTGTTTTGTCAGGTCCTGAGGTCCAATTAAATGACCACTCCATGTCAAACGCTACTGGTAGCTCATTCAAGTCTTTTGATTCCTCATCAATTTGTTTAAGTAACTTATCAAAAGTTTCAGCACAATCGTAGAAATCAGTTATATAATGGATCTTTCCTGAGTATGTAATGAACTCTTTGCTGTTGGATTCAAATCTGTCTGATGAATAAGTTGCTGAATTATCGTTGTTACTTAAATTCAGCTTATTTTTTTCATCGTTAAACAAATTTAAAGGTTTTGGATTTCTTTTCCAATTTCTTTTCGGGATCTTCTTACTTTCTGCATTTTCTTTTGACTTCTTAGCACCCTTAACCATCCATTCTGGAAGTTTACGTTGCTTGCTGCTCATTTTTCACCGACTTAATTGCCTTTTTTTTTTTAAATTAAACTTTACACGAAATTATTTCCTCCAATGTTTACAAATTAATTTACAAAAAAAAAAAAAATAACGATGAAAAATAATGCAAACTGAAAAACTTTTTGAAATTTAAACAACCGTTATTTTTAAGTTGCATAATATTTGAAAAACATATCAATTAACATGCATTGTTATCAAACATTTTCACACATTTTACTGTTATAAAAAGAATTTTCCCAAAATATTTTCATAAAAAAAGATAAAATAAACAAATTGGTTTATATGTAGAGTTTTTTAAATATGTATTGTGTTTCTTCAGTAGTTAAATAGTAAAATCCAATGAAGAAGAAGTTTGGCAAATAAGTTCATGTTCGTAAATAATTAATATTCCAAAAAATTGAACATGAAAAATTCACATTTCAAAAATTAAAGACGAAAAATTCACATTTCAAGAATTGAACATGAAAAATTCACATTTTAAGAATTCAAGATGAAAAAGTCAAATTTCAAAAAATTGAACATAAAAAATTCACATTTCAAAAATAGAACATGAAAAATTCACATTTCAAAAAATTGAACACAAAAAATTCACATTTTAAAAATAGAAGACGAAAAATTCACATTTCAAAAAATTGAACATAAAAAATTCACATTTTAAAAGTAGAAGACAAAAAATTCACATTTCAAAAAATTGAACATAAAAAATTCACATTTTAAAAATAGAAGACGAAAAATTCACATTTCAAGAATTGAACATGAAAAATTCACATTTTAAGAATTCAAGATGAAAAATTCACATTTCAAAAAATTGAACATAAAAAATTCACATTTTAAAAATAGAAGACGAAAAATTCACATTTCAAAAAATTGAACATAAAAAATTGACGTTTCAAAAATAGAAGACGAAAAATTCACATTTCAAGAATTGAACATAAAAAATTCACATTTTAAGAATTCAAGACAAAAAATTCACATTTCAAAAAATTGAACATGAAAAATTCACATTTCAAAATTAAAGACGAAAAATTCACATTTCAAGAATTGAACATGAAAAATTCAAGACGAAAAATTCACATTTCAAAAAATTGAACATGTAAAATTCACATTTTAAAAATTAAAGACGAAAAATTCACATTTCAAGAATTAAACATGAAAAAATTTACATTTCAAGATTTCAAGATGAAAAATTCAAATTTCAAAAAATTGAACATGAAAAATTCACATTTTAAAAATTAAAGACGAAAAATTCACATTACAAGAATTGAACATGAAAAATTCACATTTCAAGAATTCAAGATGAAAAATTCACATTTCAAAAAATTGAACATAAAAAATTCACATTTTAAAAAATAGAAGACGAAAAATTCACATTTCAAAAAATTGAACATAAAAAATTGACGTTTCAAAAATAGAACATGAAAAATTCACATTTCAAGAATTCAAGACAAAAAATTCACATTTCAAGAATTGAACATGAAAAATTCACATTTCAAAAATTAAAGACGAAAAATTCACATTTCAAGAATTGAACATGAAAAATTCACATTTTAAGAATTCAAGATGAAAAATTCACATTTCAAAAAATTGAACATAAAAAATTCACATTTTAAAAAATAGAAGACGAAAAATTCACATTTCAAAAATTGAACATAAAAAATTCACGTTTCAAAAATAGAAGACGAAAAATTCAGGTTTCAAAAATTGAAGACAAAAAATTCACATTTCAAGAATTCAAGACAAAAAATTCACATTTCAAAAATTGAACACGAAAAATTCAAGAAGAAAAATTCACATTTCAAGAATTAAACATGAAAAAATTTACATTTCAAGAATTCAAGATGAAAAATTCAAATTTCAAAAAATTGAACATGAAAAATAAAGACGAAAAATTCACATTTCAAGAATTGAACATGAAAAATTCACATTTCAAGAATTCAAGATGAAAAATTCACCTTTCAAAAAATTGAACATGAAAAATTCACATTTCAAAAAATTGAACATAAAAAAATTCACGTTTCAAAAATAGAAGACGAAAAATTCAGGTTTCAAAAATTGAAGAAAAAAATTCACATTTCAAGAATTCAAGACAAAAAATTCACATTTCAAGATTTCAAGATGAAAAATTCAAATTTCAAAAAATTGAACATGAAAAATTCACATTTTAAAAATTAAAGACGAAAAATTCACATTACAAGAATTGAACATGAAAAATTCACATTTCAAGAATTCAAGACAAAAAATTCACATTTCAAGAATTGAACATGAAAAATTCACATTTCAAAAAATTGAACATGTAAAATTCACATTTTAAAAATTAAAGACGAAAAATTCACATTTCAAGAATTGAACATGAAAAATTCACATTTCAAGAATTCAAGATGAAAAATTCACCTTTCAAAAAATTGAACATGAAAAATTCAAGAAGAAAAATTCACATTTCAAGAATTAAACATGAAAAAATTTACATTTCAAGAATTCAAGATGAAAAATTCAAATTTCAAAAAATTGAACATGAAAAATAAAGACGAAAAATTCACATTTCAAGAATTGAACATGAAAAATTCACATTTCAAGAATTCAAGATGAAAAATTCACCTTTCAAAAAATTGAACATGAAAAATTCACATTTCAAAAAATTGAACATAAAAAAATTCACGTTTCAAAAATAGAAGACGAAAAATTCAGGTTTCAAAAATTGAAGAAAAAAATTCACATTTCAAGAATTCAAGACGAAAAATTCACATTTCAAGATTTCAAGATGAAAAATTCAAATTTCAAAAAATTGAACATGAAAAATTCACATTTTAAAAATTAAAGACGAAAAATTCACATTACAAGAATTGAACATGAAAAATTCACATTTCAAGAATTCAAGACAAAAAATTCACATTTCAAGAATTGAACATGAAAAATTCACATTTCAAAAAATTGAACATGTAAAATTCACATTTTAAAAATTAAAGACGAAAAATTCACATTTCAAGAATTAAACATGAAAAAATTTACATTTCAAGAATTCAAGATGAAAAATTCAAATTTCAAAAAATAGAACATGAAAAATTCACATTTTAAAAATATAAGACGAAAAATTCACATTTCAAGAATTGAACATGAAAAATTCACATTTTAAGAATTCAAGATGAAAAATTCACATTTCAAAAAATTGAACATGAAAAATTCACATTTCAAAAAATTGAACATAAAAAATTCACGTTTCAAAAATAGAAGACGAAAAATTCAGGTTTCAAAAATTGAAGACAAAAAATTCACATTTCAAGAATTCAAGACAAAAAATTCACATTTCAAGAATTGAACATGAAAAATTCAAGACGAAAAATTCACATTTCAAAAAATTGAACATGTAAAATTCACATTTTAAAAATTAAAGACGAAAAATTCACATTTCAAGAATTAAACATGAAAAAATTTACATTTCAAGAATTCAAGACAAAAAATTCACATTTCAAAAATTGAACACGAAAAATTCAAGAAGAAAAATTCACATTTCAAGAATTAAACATGAAAAAATTTACATTTCAAGAATTCAAGATGAAAAATTCAAATTTCAAAAAATTGAACATGAAAAATAAAGACGAAAAATTCACATTTCAAGAATTGAACATGAAAAATTCACATTTCAAGAATTCAAGATGAAAAATTCACCTTTCAAAAAATTGAACATGAAAAATTCACATTTCAAAAAATTGAACATAAAAAAATTCACGTTTCAAAAATAGAAGACGAAAAATTCAGGTTTCAAAAATTGAAGAAAAAAATTCACATTTCAAGAATTCAAGACAAAAAATTCACATTTCAAGAATTGAACATGAAAAATTCACATTTCAAAAAATTGAACATGTAAAATTCACATTTTAAAAATTAAAGACGAAAAATTCACATTTCAAGAATTAAACATGAAAAAATTTACATTTCAAGATTTCAAGATGAAAAATTCAAATTTCAAAAAATTGAACATGAAAAATTCACATTTTAAAAATTAAAGACGAAAAATTCACATTTCAAGAATTGAACATGAAAAATTCACATTTCAAGAATTCAAGATGAAAAATTCACATTTCAAAAAATTGAACATAAAAAATTCACATTTTAAAAAATAGAAGACGAAAAATTCACATTTCAAAAAATTGAACATAAAAAATTGACGTTTCAAAAATAGAACATGAAAAATTCACATTTCAAGAATTCAAGACAAAAAATTCACATTTCAAGAATTGAACATGAAAAATTCACATTTCAAAAATTAAAGACGAAAAATTCACATTTCAAGAATTGAACATGAAAAATTCACATTTTAAGAATTCAAGATGAAAAATTCACATTTCAAAAAATTGAACATGAAAAATTCACATTTCAAAAAATTGAACATAAAAAATTGACATTTCAAGAATTCAAGATGAAAAATTCACACTTTAAGAATTCAAGATGAAAAATTCACATTTCAAAAAATTGAACATGAAAAATTCACATTTCAAAAAATTGAACATAAAAAATTCACGTTTCAAAATTAGAAGACGAAAAATTCAGGTTTCAAAAATTGAAGACAAAAAATTCACAATTCAAGAATTCAAGACGAAAAATTCACATTTCAAAAAATTAAAGACGAAAAATTCACATTTCAAGAATTGAACATGAAAAATTCACATTTCAAGAATTCAAGATGAAAAATTCACATTTCAAAAAATTGAACATGAAAAATTCACATTTCAAAAAATTGAACATAAAAAAATTCACGTTTCAAAAATAGAAGACGAAAAATTCAGGTTTCAAAAATTGAAGACAAAAAATTCACATTTCAAGAATTCAAGACGAAAAATTCACATTTTAAGAATTCAAGATGAAAAATTCACATTTTAAAAATTAAAAACGAAAAATTCACATTTCAAGAATTGAACATGAAAAATTCACATTTCAAGAATTCGAGAGGAAAAGTTCACATTTTAAGAATGAAGACAAAAATTCCATTTCAAGAGTTACACAAGAAAAATTTACATCTTTAAACATTTTGAATTCCAAAACTATCCAATCCAATTCACAACTTCTGTTTGTCGGCCTCTTTTCCATCGAAATAGAAAAGATCACAGGACTCACCTCGTGAAGGTCAACAGAACGAGTCCCTCCAAATAAAAGACTAAAATGAGTCGTTTTCTTTTCTGGTCGCTCCTTCTTAAATCGATCAACTGTCGTTAAACAACTAGTTGCATCAAACAGAGTAGCCAAGTTTTATAAACTATGGCAAAAGCTGTTATCGGAACACATTCACCGGGTTACATTAAATGCCGTGATGCATCTTTCATTAAGGGTGTTGCAGACCTTGCCAGAAGCGCTACCATTTAGTCTACTCAACAAGAGGTCAACGAATTTCATCGCCACTGGCACTTTCCGTCCCCAACAAACTGATTCTCAAGCTGTAATTCCGAACGGCATGGCTATCAATCATGAATGTTGGGCTCTCGTTAAGGCTTTATTGGGCTTTTACTCTTGTTATGACAACTCGTTGGTTTGGATATTATTTGTTGTGAATGGATTGGACTAGGTCCAATTCTTCAGTAAAATAATAAGAGTAGTAAAAGCTGAAAAAAAATGATTAATAAATGGTTTAAGACAGACGGACATGAACAGACAGATTGACAGAAATTACTTTTTTGATGGACAGTCCCACCCTCATCCCCCTCTAAAGACTTTTCCAATAAGTTATAGTAAACCTGTTTATAGAGGATTAATGCCTCGTTCGCAAAAAAAAGCTTAAAAAACGAACGCGCACATTTAAATTAATTCGTCCATCTTTTTAAACAAATAAACCCTTACCCTACCTCAAGAACCTTACCCTTCCCCCATCCCCCTACCCCGCATACTATAATCCCTTCCCTTGGCGTCACTGGGGCGCCACTCCCAGATAGATTTGTTGAGGCTCTTCTCGCCGTTCCCACCCACCCTTTACCCCCTACTTCAAGAACCCCTACCCCACTTAGTTTGAACCCTCACACCCAACACCCTGCATCAAAAACCTTCCCCGCTACTTTAATCCCTCACACCCTTCACCCTTCATGAAAAACCTACCCCGCTTACTTTAATCCCTGACACCTTAAACCCCCTCCCATCCCTGCGAATTTAATTTCTTACCCCCTACCTTAAGAACCCCCCCACCCCGCTAATTTAATCCCTTCCCTTGGCGTCACTGGGGCGCCACTCCCAGATAGATTTGTTGAGGCTCTTCTCGCCGTTCCCACCCACCCTTTACCTCCTACTTCAAGAACCCCTACCCCACTTAGTTTGAACCCTCACACCCAACACCCTGCATCAAAAACCTTCCCCGCTACTTTAATCCCTCACACCCATCACCCTCCATGAAAAACCTACCCCGCTTACTTTAATCCCTGACACCTTACACCCCCTTCCATCCCTGCGAATTTAATTTCTTACCCCCTACCTTAAGAGCCCCCCCACCCCGCTAATTTAATACCTTCCCTTGGCGTCACTGGGGCGCCACTCCCAGATAGATTTGTTGAGGCTCTTCTCGCCGTTCCCACCCACCCTTTACCCCCTACTTTAAGAACCCCTACCCCACTTAATTTGAACCCTCACACCCAACACCCTGCATCAAAAACCTTCCCGCTACTTTAATCCCTCACACCCTTCACCCTCCATGAAAAACCTACCCCGCTTACTTTAATCCCTGACACCTTACACCCCCTTCCATCCCTGCGAATTTAATTTCTTACCCCCTACCTTAAGAACCCCCCCACCCCGCTAATTTAATACCTTCCCTTGGCGTCACTGGGGCGCCACTCCCAGATAGATTTGTTGAGGCTCTTCTCGCCGTTCCCACCCACCTTTTACCCTACACCCCCTCCCATCCCTGCGAATTTAATCCCTTACCCCCCTACCTTTTCACTCAACTTTTAAAGGAAACCCTTCCGCTTCGTCGTCCTCAGGAACTCCGCAACAGAACATTCGTTTGAACGTTCTCCATAACCCCTTCTTCTTTTTGGGGTTCTCGTTGACTTCGGCTTGCATGCTCTTGGTTTCTTCAGCAAATGTTGATGTTTCAGATGACTCCGGATACGAATAGATTGATGTAATCGTTGCAGCATCATCGTCCTGAAATAAAAAATTCATTTTATTAAAATAAAGTGCCAAGAATCTAAATTCAAAATTCCAGTTATTTGGATATTCTGATTCCTTATAACACTACATTCATCTGATAAGTGTAAACTTACCAAGTAATGTAAATGTGATGCCACAAATCTATTCATTTCCGATGCCAGCGACTGATGATGGAACATGAAAATGCTGACTTCTCTCTGTAGGTAGATGTTATTGTAATTTTCATGATACAACACGAAAAAATCCTCCAACTCCAATAACATCTCCAAACCAGCATCCTCGAACCACTCCACAAGAAACCAGAAAAAAGCAAACAACTCATCTTGCTTGGCCAAAAAGTTTCTCATGTCTCGCAACACAAGAAACTTAATGAACACAAGATGAAGTTCAGGATGCTGTTTTATGAAATTTCTTCTTGAAAGTCGCAATCGTCCACTATCAACATTATGCATGCGCAAGAATCCTCTTATTCCTCTTTTTATTGATGAATCTTCTTTCGATGCTTGCTTCATGAGATCATGAGGCAAGTTTCCCAAAGAAGGCTTCTCAAACATAAACTGAAATTAAAAATTAAAATCATTTTAGAGTTTTTCTTAAATTAAAAATATCTAATATATAAAAGCCCAATTCACTGATTCACTGACTCTGGAACGGAAGCCATGTGAAGACGTTTGTGAAGCCGTGTGAAGACAAAAATTTAAGGAGTGTTCACAAGGTGCTTGTAAGGTGAGTGTGGGGTGGGTGTCAAGTGGGGGGGGGGGGGGTGTCAGGTGGGGATTGGGGGCAAGGGGGTGTCAGGATGAGATTGGGAGCAAGGGGGGTGTCAGGTATATTTTGCGAAGCCAATGATTCGAGGGGTGCTGACAAGGTGGGTGTCAGTTGTGGGGGGTGACAAAGTGGGTGTCAGGTGGGGATGGAGGCAAGGGGGGTGTCAGTTGGGGGGGGGGGGGGTCCGAATTTGAGGGGGTTTGTGGGAAAAGTTTGCTGTCAGGAATATTTTGTGAAGCCATATAAAATTTTGTGAAGCCATGTGAAGTTTTGTGAAGCCATGAAAAGACATGGTGAGTTTCGGGGGAATTAAAGTTTTAGTGGGATTAAGGGGGTCCGAGTTTGAGGGGGTTTGTGAATACATTTATAAAATTTTTGTGGGATTGAGTCCGAGTTTGAGGAGGTTTGTGAGGCCATGTGAAGTTTTGTGGTAGGATTGACCTTAAAAACATTATGGTTATTTGCGTCTTACAGTTATTTACATAATAGTAATCAAATTTTAACCCTGATAAGAGGTGCCACAGGTGCCTCCGGACAGCCTAGTTATTATATAATTACTCACCTTTAAGAGGTTCCTTTTCTCGCCAATAGCTCTTTCGATCTGCAACAATTCCTCCGACATGGATTGAAAGGTCCTGTACAAAGGAATCATTGTCGGCATGCTGAATGATCGAAGGAGACGTGGATTTTCGGTTCCAGCATTTATCATTGGCATGCTGTACGTTCTCAGGAGCTCGGGAACCGGTTGCTAAAATAAATAAATGGAAAAAAAATTTTTAAAATTTATTCACAATTTAAAATGAATCATCGAAGGATGATGAATATCAACTGCTTGCTTGCATGATTAGTATTATTTCCATGCAAGAAGCATCATGTCTAGTTGGCACTTCCAACTGGGTGGAAGTGACAAACAAATTTTACTTCATTTCTTGACTTTTCAAACGATTTTAAAGATGAGTCCAGTTCTGAGGAACTAAGCAGTTCCGTAGGTTCCAATGCAGCCAGTACGCATCGTATGACTACTTAGAACCGAAAAATTTCATTGGATAATGAAAGAAGTGCTTAGTTCCTTAAATCTGGACCCCTCTCAAAAATCGTTAAAAAAGTCAAGAAATGTTGAAAAAACATTTTTGTCAGTTTCATCCAGTTGGAAGTACCAACTTGACATGATGCTTCTTGAATGAAAATCATACAAACCATGCAGCAATTAAACTGAGTCCTTTTGTTTTTGAATCATCGAAATCCTATCCTTACTTCTATCTCCACATTGGCTATTTCGTTGTTGCTTGCTTTATTCTCAAGCTGATGATCTTCATCCTCTAAAAGCTGAATGAACCGCTGAACAGTTTTGCGAAAATTTGACGTTGACATGTTGAACTAATCTTCACTTCTAATGTTTACACAATACTGAAGAAATTTCAGAATTGGTCAAATTTCAATGGTTGCTGGGATAATTATTCTTTTGTATACTGAATTATTATCATTTTGTATGAAAATTAAAATGATATTTTGTGACATCAAAACTATCGGGAAATCGCTGAATCTGGTGCAGGAACATATCCAGTGTTACAAAATAAGTGATCGGTTCCGTTGAGTTTGAAACAAAGATAAAAAAATGTTTATCAAATAATAATTTCCTTCAAATTTAAGTTATTATTGAGCAATAAGTGATAGTGAAAATGTGGAAGAAGGCACGTTCACTACGTCTATTTCCTAAATGACTGTTTTATACTCTCATGGATTTCACTATTAATTCTTCAAAGAAAAAACTTTATTTAAATAAATTTGATGTCTAAAATGCAATTTAGAAAATCAATTAAGTACAAAATGGTCAAAAAATACAAAAAGTTTTAGCTGAAAAGTTTCATTAAAAATGTTTGATAAAAAACAACAAACTAATTTATAGGCACATATTTAGGCATTCACTCGTTTTCTTCTTCTAAGTCTTCATTTTGAGGCTGTTGAAAGACATCTGGCATCATATCATTCGCATCATCTTTCTTTTCTTGAATTAATTTCATATCTTCTGCTGTCTTTAGGCATAATTTGGCTTCTTCAATTGCCTTTGATCTTTTCTCGTCGTTAAGCTGAGTGACACCCATTAAAAGCTGCAAAACATCAGTATCGAATATTTTCTCAGCAACTGTTTTACTCTGTCGAATCATGTTGTGAATTATGACAATTCCTCTAAACTGTACATCAGGGCTTGGATTCGCTATTAACGTATGCAAAATTTCAAGCCATGACGATGGAGTTATCATTTTCTCACAACATTTTGCACTATTAGATGTCAGAATTGCTAATGCACCACTACATGCTAAAGCTGTTTCTTCATCTTCCTCCTCGCACAACAGTGCTAAGAATTTTACGCGATCATTGTCTCCTTCATGCCATTTTATATAATCCTCATTCAAAACCATGTTGCAAATTACTTGTGTGGCAGCTCTAGTCAACAAAATGTGATCTTCCATTAAGAACATTTCAATACGTGACATTCCTTTCTCTTTCATTATGCGATTGCGAACTGAATCATTCATTTGAGCTAAATTACAAAGTGCCAAAAGTGCTTCAAAATTCTCGAGTGCACTATAGTCTGGATGAAGTTGATTAAGTAATGGTCTAACAACTTCTAATGATCGTTGTCCAGGAAATGCTTGTTCGGGATTGATAGTGATACCTAAACGTGACAAAGCCTGACCAGCATTTCGTTTGCCCTTTTCAGTACCTAAAGTAATTGAAAAAAAAAACAGAATTTAAAATAAATCAATAAAAATGCAGTAATAAAGTTTGAAATTCTTACCTTTTAATGCAAGCTGAATTAAGACACGAGCACCACCTTGTTGAACAATCTTTCCCCTAACACTAGTTTCGGAGCAAATTGCATTAAAAACTCTCGCAATCATTTCTTTGGCATTGTCACTCTCAGTTTTTGATAGAGCAACTAAGGCGACAGTAATACCTTCTTCTGCCAATGTATTAATACGTTTGGCTACAAAATCTGGATCATCGAGTTCTGATTCTTCTGGAACATGATGTTTTGCGAATTTAGCAAGTTCCATAAGTTCAGGAAGCATTTCCTGCTTTTCATAAGCATTGACAAGATTAACAAGTGTAGTAACAACACCATAAATGACAGATTGATCTCCAGTTTTAGCTAGTTCAATGAGTGCTTGAATAGCCAATTTATCATCAATTAATTTCTCTTTAACATCAGCATCAAGTGTAAGGAATGACAATCCTTCAGCTGCAAATTTACGAATATCCTTATCTTTACCAGGTTTAATGAGAAAACGACGACATGCTTCAGCTAGTTTAACAGTTGATCCTTCAGCAAATGGACGAATAGATGCATCAAGGCCACCAGAGCTACCTAATTTACATAATCCAACTAGTGCTCTTACTCGAATTCCTTCATCTTTTGAATGATATAATTTCTTTAAAATTTCCACCCCACTTGTTATTAATGCTTTAGCCTTATCCTTCTTTGATGCTGCAGCAATAAGACATTCAGAAGCTACTTTTTGATGTAACAATTCATCATCACTTGCCATTGCTAAAATCATTTGCATGATTCCATCACGTGCGAAAATTGTATTACCAACATCTAATGGACCAAGAAGAAGTGATGTTAAAGCGACTACAACACGAACTTTTGATTCAAATTCTGGATTTAAAAGCTTATCCCTTATATATTCATCAATGTGAGCAATGAATCGTTGTCGAGCTTCATCATAGTACATGTTTTCATAAATTCTTGCTAAACAAACGGAAGCGATGGTTCTAGACGATGGTGTTATTGGCATTGCACTCTCATATTTATATTCCTCTAATTCACTACAAATTTCCATCAAACGATAAAGACCCTTTTTCTCGATAAGACGTTCAGCCCAATTAAGTGTTTGATAATGAGCATTTCTGATCAATAATTCTACAACAGCATCACGAGCTTCGCCAGTAATTGTACGATCTGTTGTTGCATAAATCAAGCATGTAAGAATTGTATCAATTTCATTCTTATTATCTTCAACTAATTGTTGATCTGGCTTTGAATCCTCTTTATTAGTTAAGCCAGAGAATGAATTAAGAATGACTTGTAAGCAATGCTGAGCTGACATGACACGATCAGGATTTTTACTATCAAGAATTTGTAGGAGTCAAGGGATACCAAGTTCATTAATGATCTTCTTTGTGTAATGTAATGACTTGATACAGATATCATCAATTACACGTATAGCATTAACAAGTATTTCATCATTTTTTCGACTTTGAATAATTAACCGACACAAGTAGCTATATTCTCAAAGAACATTACATCGGCTCCTGCCTTTTCTCTAGCTAACACTACAAGATTACTCATTGCAGTCTCTTTTTTGCTTCTCTCGGCACCAATATCAAATGCTAATTCCATCATTTTCGATACCTTTGTGGATGTTTGAGCATTTATAGCTGCAGGATCCTGAGATAAGGCTGAATTGGTTTAAAGTTTGGATCATTCTTGCAAATTGTTCGATTTTCAGCCACAAAAGATATTAAGCATGCAAAAGTCTTTTAAATAATTAAAATTGTGCTTTTAATGTTTCTTTATGAGAATCAATTTTTTTTGGTAAAATATATATTTATTATAAATTTGACAATTTTTCAATCTCATCATTAATGTTCGTGCTTCTGTCATAGCTCAAAACTTCAGTGTAGATAGAGAAAAATCCTTCAAGCTTTTGCGAGTTTTCCGTTTGGTTTTCTTTAACAAAGGAGCAAATCTTTTGTGAAACCTGTTGAATAGAAAACTCATTTTATAAAAGCTAGTTATGATGTCCGAAATTAACGGTCATTTTTCAAAAAAGATCAATGGATTTCCAGGAATTTCTATTGTTCTTTTCTTGCTCTAAATTCAAAATATTTTCATAACGAAAGATGAAATTAAACCAATTGATTTAAAATCCAATGATGAAGAAGTTTGGCAAATAAGTTCATGTTCGCAAATAATCCATATTCCAAAAATTGAAACACGAAAAATCGTATTCCAATTGAAAAATTCACGTTTCAAAAATAGAAGACGAAAAATTCAGGTTTCAAAAATTGAAGACAAAAAATTCACATTTCAAGAATTCAAGACAAAAAATTCACATTTCAAAAATTGAACACGAAAAATTCAAGAAGAAAAATTCACATTTCAAGAATTAAACATGAAAAAATTTACATTTCAAGAATTCAAGATGAAAAATTCAAATTTCAAAAAATTGAACATGAAAAATAAAGACGAAAAATTCACATTTCAAGAATTCAAGATGAAAAATTCACCTTTCAAAAAATTGAACATGAAAAATTCACATTTCAAAAAATTGAACATAAAAAAATTCACGTTTCAAAAATAGAAGACGAAAAATTCAGGTTTCAAAAATTGAAGAAAAAAATTCACATTTCAAGAATTCAAGACAAAAAATTCACATTTCAAGAATTGAACATGAAAAATTCACATTTCAAAAAATTGAACATGTAAAATTCACATTTTAAAAATTAAAGACGAAAAATTCACATTTCAAGAATTAAACATGAAAAAATTTACATTTCAAGATTTCAAGATGAAAAATTCAAATTTCAAAAAATTGAACATGAAAAATTCACATTTTAAAAATTAAAGACGAAAAATTCACATTACAAGAATTGAACATGAAAAATTCACATTTCAAGAATTCAAGATGAAAAATTCACATTTCAAAAAATTGAACATAAAAAATTCACATTTTAAAAAATAGAAGACGAAAAATTCACATTTCAAAAAATTGAACATAAAAAATTGACGTTTCAAAAATAGAACATGAAAAATTCACATTTCAAGAATTCAAGACAAAAAATTCACATTTCAAGAATTGAACATGAAAAATTCACATTTCAAAAATTAAAGACGAAAAATTCACATTTCAAGAATTGAACATGAAAAATTCACATTTTAAGAATTCAAGATGAAAAATTCACATTTCAAAAAATTGAACATAAAAAATTCACATTTTAAAAAATAGACGACGAAAAATTCACATTTCAAAAATTGAACATAAAAAATTCACGTTTCAAAAATAGAAGACGAAAAATTCAGGTTTCAAAAATTGAAGACAAAAAATTCACGTTTCAAGAATTCAAGACAAAAAATTCACATTTCAAAAATTGAACACGAAAAATTCAAGAAGAAAAATTCACATTTCAAGAATTAAACATGAAAAAATTTACATTTCAAGAATTCAAGATGAAAAATTCAAATTTCAAAAAATTGAACATGAAAAATAAAGACGAAAAATTCACATTTCAAGAATTGAACATGAAAAATTCACATTTCAAGAATTCAAGATGAAAAATTCACCTTTCAAAAAATTGAACATAAAAAAATTCACGTTTCAAAAATAGAAGACGAAAAATTCAGGTTTCAAAAATTGAAGAAAAAAATTCACATTTCAAGAATTCAAGACAAAAAATTCACATTTCAAGAATTGAACATGAAAAATTCACATTTCAAAAAATTGAACATGTAAAATTCACATTTTAAAAATTAAAGACGAAAAATTCACATTTCAAGAATTAAACATGAAAAAATTTACATTTCAAGATTTCAAGATGAAAAATTCAAATTTCAAAAAATTGAACATGAAAAATTCACATTTTAAAAATTAAAGACGAAAAATTCACATTACAAGAATTGAACATGAAAAATTCACATTTCAAGAATTCAAGATGAAAAATTCACATTTCAAAAAATTGAACATAAAAAATTCACATTTTAAAAAATAGAAGACGAAAAATTCACATTTCAAAAAATTGAACATGTAAAATTCACATTTTAAAAATTAAAGACGAAAAATTCACATTTCAAGAATTAAACATGAAAAAATTTACATTTCAAGATTTCAAGATGAAAAATTCAAATTTCAAAAAATTGAACATGAAAAATTCACATTTTAAAAATTAAAGACGAAAAATTCACATTACAAGAATTGAACATGAAAAATTCACATTTCAAGAATTCAAGATGAAAAATTCACATTTCAAAAAATTGAACATAAAAAATTCACATTTTAAAAAATAGAAGACGAAAAATTCACATTTCAAAAAATTGAACATAAAAAATTGACGTTTCAAAAATAGAACATGAAAAATTCACATTTCAAGAATTCAAGACAAAAAATTCACATTTCAAGAATTGAACATGAAAAATTCACATTTCAAAAATTAAAGACGAAAAATTCACATTTCAAGAATTGAACATGAAAAATTCACATTTTAAGAATTCAAGATGAAAAATTCACATTTCACAAAATTGAACATAAAAAATTCACATTTTAAAAAATAGACGACGAAAAATTCACATTTCAAAAATTGAACATAAAAAATTCACGTTTCAAAAATAGAAGACGAAAAATTCAGGTTTCAAAAATTGAAGACAAAAAATTCACGTTTCAAGAATTCAAGACAAAAAATTCACATTTCAAAAATTGAACACGAAAAATTCAAGAAGAAAAATTCACATTTCAAGAATTAAACATGAAAAAATTTACATTTCAAGAATTCAAGATGAAAAATTCAAATTTCAAAAAATTGAACATGAAAAATAAAGACGAAAAATTCACATTTCAAGAATTGAACATGAAAAATTCACATTTCAAGAATTCAAGATGAAAAATTCACCTTTCAAAAAATTGAACATGAAAAATTCACATTTCAAAAAATTGAACATAAAAAAATTCACGTTTCAAAAATAGAAGACGAAAAATTCAGGTTTCAAAAATTGAAGAAAAAAATTCACATTTCAAGAATTCAAGACAAAAAATTCACATTTCAAGAATTGAACATGAAAAATTCACATTTCAAAAAATTGAACATGTAAAATTCACATTTTAAAAATTAAAGACGAAAAATTCACATTTCAAGAATTAAACATGAAAAAATTTACATTTCAAGATTTCAAGATGAAAAATTCAAATTTCAAAAAATTGAACATGAAAAATTCACATTTTAAAAATTAAAGACGAAAAATTCACATTACAAGAATTGAACATGAAAAATTCACATTTCAAGAATTCAAGATGAAAAATTCACATTTCAAAAAATTGAACATAAAAAATTCACATTTTAAAAAATAGAAGACGAAAAATTCACATTTCAAAAAATTGAACATAAAAAATTGACGTTTCAAAAATAGAACATGAAAAATTCACATTTCAAGAATTCAAGACAAAAAATTCACATTTCAAGAATTGAACATGAAAAATTCACATTTCAAAAATTAAAGACGAAAAATTCACATTTCAAGAATTGAACATGAAAAATTCACATTTTAAGAATTCAAGATGAAAAATTCACATTTCAAAAAATTGAACATAAAAAATTCACATTTTAAAAAATAGAAGACGAAAAATTCACATTTCAAAAATTGAACATAAAAAGTTCACGTTTCAAAAATAGAAGACGAAAAATTCAGGTTTCAAAAATTGAAGACAAAAAATTCACATTTCAAGAATTCAAGACAAAAAATTCACATTTCAAAAATTGAACACGAAAAATTCAAGAAGAAAAATTCACATTTCAAGAATTAAACATGAAAAAATTTACATTTCAAGAATTCAAGATGAAAAATTCAAATTTCAAAAAATTGAACATGAAAAATAAAGACGAAAAATTCACATTTCAAGAATTGAACATGAAAAATTCACATTTCAAGAATTCAAGATGAAAAATTCACCTTTCAAAAAATTGAACATGAAAAATTCACATTTCAAAAAATTGAACATAAAAAAATTCACGTTTCAAAAATAGAAGACGAAAAATTCAGGTTTCAAAAATTGAAGAAAAAAATTCACATTTCAAGAATTCAAGACAAAAAATTCACATTTCAAGATTTCAAGATGAAAAATTCAAATTTCAAAAAATTGAACATGAAAAATTCACATTTTAAAAATTAAAGACGAAAAATTCACATTACAAGAATTGAACATGAAAAATTCACATTTCAAGAATTCAAGACAAAAAATTCACATTTCAAGAATTGAACATGAAAAATTCACATTTCAAAAAATTGAACATGTAAAATTCACATTTTAAAAATTAAAGACGAAAAATTCACATTTCAAGAATTGAACATGAAAAATTCACATTTCAAGAATTCAAGATGAAAAATTCACCTTTCAAAAAATTGAACATGAAAAATTCAAGAAGAAAAATTCACATTTCAAGAATTAAACATGAAAAAATTTACATTTCAAGAATTCAAGATGAAAAATTCAAATTTCAAAAAATTGAACATGAAAAATAAAGACGAAAAATTCACATTTCAAGAATTGAACATGAAAAATTCACATTTCAAGAATTCAAGATGAAAAATTCACCTTTCAAAAAATTGAACATGAAAAATTCACATTTCAAAAAATTGAACATAAAAAAATTCACGTTTCAAAAATAGAAGACGAAAAATTCAGGTTTCAAAAATTGAAGAAAAAAATTCACATTTCAAGAATTCAAGACGAAAAATTCACATTTCAAGATTTCAAGATGAAAAATTCAAATTTCAAAAAATTGAACATGAAAAATTCACATTTTAAAAATTAAAGACGAAAAATTCACATTACAAGAATTGAACATGAAAAATTCACATTTCAAGAATTCAAGACAAAAAATTCACATTTCAAGAATTGAACATGAAAAATTCACATTTCAAAAAATTGAACATGTAAAATTCACATTTTAAAAATTAAAGACGAAAAATTCACATTTCAAGAATTAAACATGAAAAAATTTACATTTCAAGAATTCAAGATGAAAAATTCAAATTTCAAAAAATAGAACATGAAAAATTCACATTTTAAAAATATAAGACGAAAAATTCACATTTCAAGAATTGAACATGAAAAATTCACATTTTAAGAATTCAAGATGAAAAATTCACATTTCAAAAAATTGAACATGAAAAATTCACATTTCAAAAAATTGAACATAAAAAATTCACGTTTCAAAAATAGAAGACGAAAAATTCAGGTTTCAAAAATTGAAGACAAAAAATTCACATTTCAAGAATTCAAGACAAAAAATTCACATTTCAAGAATTGAACATGAAAAATTCAAGACGAAAAATTCACATTTCAAAAAATTGAACATGTAAAATTCACATTTTAAAAATTAAAGACGAAAAATTCACATTTCAAGAATTAAACATGAAAAAATTTACATTTCAAGAATTCAAGACAAAAAATTCACATTTCAAAAATTGAACACGAAAAATTCAAGAAGAAAAATTCACATTTCAAGAATTAAACATGAAAAAATTTACATTTCAAGAATTCAAGATGAAAAATTCAAATTTCAAAAAATTGAACATGAAAAATAAAGACGAAAAATTCACATTTCAAGAATTGAACATGAAAAATTCACATTTCAAGAATTCAAGATGAAAAATTCACCTTTCAAAAAATTGAACATGAAAAATTCACATTTCAAAAAATTGAACATAAAAAAATTCACGTTTCAAAAATAGAAGACGAAAAATTCAGGTTTCAAAAATTGAAGAAAAAAATTCACATTTCAAGAATTCAAGACAAAAAATTCACATTTCAAGAATTGAACATGAAAAATTCACATTTCAAAAAATTGAACATGTAAAATTCACATTTTAAAAATTAAAGACGAAAAATTCACATTTCAAGAATTAAACATGAAAAAATTTACATTTCAAGATTTCAAGATGAAAAATTCAAATTTCAAAAAATTGAACATGAAAAATTCACATTTTAAAAATTAAAGACGAAAAATTCACATTTCAAGAATTGAACATGAAAAATTCACATTTCAAGAATTCAAGATGAAAAATTCACATTTCAAAAAATTGAACATAAAAAATTCACATTTTAAAAAATAGAAGACGAAAAATTCACATTTCAAAAAATTGAACATAAAAAATTGACGTTTCAAAAATAGAACATGAAAAATTCACATTTCAAGAATTCAAGACAAAAAATTCACATTTCAAGAATTGAACATGAAAAATTCACATTTCAAAAATTAAAGACGAAAAATTCACATTTCAAGAATTGAACATGAAAAATTCACATTTTAAGAATTCAAGATGAAAAATTCACATTTCAAAAAATTGAACATGAAAAATTCACATTTCAAAAAATTGAACATAAAAAATTGACATTTCAAGAATTCAAGATGAAAAATTCACACTTTAAGAATTCAAGATGAAAAATTCACATTTCAAAAAATTGAACATGAAAAATTCACATTTCAAAAAATTGAACATAAAAAATTCACGTTTCAAAATTAGAAGACGAAAAATTCAGGTTTCAAAAATTGAAGACAAAAAATTCACAATTCAAGAATTCAAGACGAAAAATTCACATTTCAAAAAATTAAAGACGAAAAATTCACATTTCAAGAATTGAACATGAAAAATTCACATTTCAAGAATTCAAGATGAAAAATTCACATTTCAAAAAATTGAACATGAAAAATTCACATTTCAAAAAATTGAACATAAAAAAATTCACGTTTCAAAAATAGAAGACGAAAAATTCAGGTTTCAAAAATTGAAGACAAAAAATTCACATTTCAAGAATTCAAGACGAAAAATTCACATTTTAAGAATTCAAGATGAAAAATTCACATTTTAAAAATTAAAAACGAAAAATTCACATTTCAAGAATTGAACATGAAAAATTCACATTTCAAGAATTCGAGAGGAAAAGTTCACATTTTAAGAATGAAGACAAAAATTCCATTTCAAGAGTTACACAAGAAAAATTTACATCTTTAAACATTTTGAATTCCAAAACTATCCAATCCAATTCACAACTTCTGTTTGTCGGCCTCTTTTCCATCGAAATAGAAAAGATCACAGGACTCACCTCGTGAAGGTCAACAGAACGAGTCCCTCCAAATAAAAGACTAAAATGAGTCGTTTTCTTTTCTGGTCGCTCCTTCTTAAATCGATCAACTGTCGTTAAACAACTAGTTGCATCAAACAGAGTAGCCAAGTTTTATAAACTATGGCAAAAGCTGTTATCGGAACACATTCACCGGGTTACATTAAATGCCGTGATGCATCTTTCATTAAGGGTGTTGCAGACCTTGCCAGAAGCGCTACCATTTAGTCTACTCAACAAGAGGTCAACGAATTTCATCGCCACTGGCACTTTCCGTCCCCAACAAACTGATTCTCAAGCTGTAATTCCGAACGGCATGGCTATCAATCATGAATGTTGGGCTCTCGTTAAGGCTTTATTGGGCTTTTACTCTTGTTATGACAACTCGTTGGTTTGGATATTATTTGTTGTGAATGGATTGGACTAGGTCCAATTCTTCAGTAAAATAATAAGAGTAGTAAAAGCTGAAAAAAAATGATTAATAAATGGTTTAAGACAGACGGACATGAACAGACAGATTGACAGAAATTACTTTTTTGATGGACAGTCCCACCCTCATCCCCCTCTAAAGACTTTTCCAATAAGTTATAGTAAACCTGTTTATAGAGGATTAATGCCTCGTTCGCAAAAAAAAGCTTAAAAAACGAACGCGCACATTTAAATTAATTCGTCCATCTTTTTAAACAAATAAACCCTTACCCTACCTCAAGAACCTTACCCTTCCCCCATCCCCCTACCCCGCATACTATAATCCCTTCCCTTGGCGTCACTGGGGCGCCACTCCCAGATAGATTTGTTGAGGCTCTTCTCGCCGTTCCCACCCACCCTTTACCCCCTACTTCAAGAACCCCTACCCCACTTAGTTTGAACCCTCACACCCAACACCCTGCATCAAAAACCTTCCCCGCTACTTTAATCCCTCACACCCTTCACCCTTCATGAAAAACCTACCCCGCTTACTTTAATCCCTGACACCTTAAACCCCCTCCCATCCCTGCGAATTTAATTTCTTACCCCCTACCTTAAGAACCCCCCCACCCCGCTAATTTAATCCCTTCCCTTGGCGTCACTGGGGCGCCACTCCCAGATAGATTTGTTGAGGCTCTTCTCGCCGTTCCCACCCACCCTTTACCTCCTACTTCAAGAACCCCTACCCCACTTAGTTTGAACCCTCACACCCAACACCCTGCATCAAAAACCTTCCCCGCTACTTTAATCCCTCACACCCATCACCCTCCATGAAAAACCTACCCCGCTTACTTTAATCCCTGACACCTTACACCCCCTTCCATCCCTGCGAATTTAATTTCTTACCCCCTACCTTAAGAGCCCCCCCACCCCGCTAATTTAATACCTTCCCTTGGCGTCACTGGGGCGCCACTCCCAGATAGATTTGTTGAGGCTCTTCTCGCCGTTCCCACCCACCCTTTACCCCCTACTTTAAGAACCCCTACCCCACTTAATTTGAACCCTCACACCCAACACCCTGCATCAAAAACCTTCCCGCTACTTTAATCCCTCACACCCTTCACCCTCCATGAAAAACCTACCCCGCTTACTTTAATCCCTGACACCTTACACCCCCTTCCATCCCTGCGAATTTAATTTCTTACCCCCTACCTTAAGAACCCCCCCACCCCGCTAATTTAATACCTTCCCTTGGCGTCACTGGGGCGCCACTCCCAGATAGATTTGTTGAGGCTCTTCTCGCCGTTCCCACCCACCTTTTACCCTACACCCCCTCCCATCCCTGCGAATTTAATCCCTTACCCCCCTACCTTTTCACTCAACTTTTAAAGGAAACCCTTCCGCTTCGTCGTCCTCAGGAACTCCGCAACAGAACATTCGTTTGAACGTTCTCCATAACCCCTTCTTCTTTTTGGGGTTCTCGTTGACTTCGGCTTGCATGCTCTTGGTTTCTTCAGCAAATGTTGATGTTTCAGATGACTCCGGATACGAATAGATTGATGTAATCGTTGCAGCATCATCGTCCTGAAATAAAAAATTCATTTTATTAAAATAAAGTGCCAAGAATCTAAATTCAAAATTCCAGTTATTTGGATATTCTGATTCCTTATAACACTACATTCATCTGATAAGTGTAAACTTACCAAGTAATGTAAATGTGATGCCACAAATCTATTCATTTCCGATGCCAGCGACTGATGATGGAACATGAAAATGCTGACTTCTCTCTGTAGGTAGATGTTATTGTAATTTTCATGATACAACACGAAAAAATCCTCCAACTCCAATAACATCTCCAAACCAGCATCCTCGAACCACTCCACAAGAAACCAGAAAAAAGCAAACAACTCATCTTGCTTGGCCAAAAAGTTTCTCATGTCTCGCAACACAAGAAACTTAATGAACACAAGATGAAGTTCAGGATGCTGTTTTATGAAATTTCTTCTTGAAAGTCGCAATCGTCCACTATCAACATTATGCATGCGCAAGAATCCTCTTATTCCTCTTTTTATTGATGAATCTTCTTTCGATGCTTGCTTCATGAGATCATGAGGCAAGTTTCCCAAAGAAGGCTTCTCAAACATAAACTGAAATTAAAAATTAAAATCATTTTAGAGTTTTTCTTAAATTAAAAATATCTAATATATAAAAGCCCAATTCACTGATTCACTGACTCTGGAACGGAAGCCATGTGAAGACGTTTGTGAAGCCGTGTGAAGACAAAAATTTAAGGAGTGTTCACAAGGTGCTTGTAAGGTGAGTGTGGGGTGGGTGTCAAGTGGGGGGGGGGGGGGTGTCAGGTGGGGATTGGGGGCAAGGGGGTGTCAGGATGAGATTGGGAGCAAGGGGGGTGTCAGGTATATTTTGCGAAGCCAATGATTCGAGGGGTGCTGACAAGGTGGGTGTCAGTTGTGGGGGGTGACAAAGTGGGTGTCAGGTGGGGATGGAGGCAAGGGGGGTGTCAGTTGGGGGGGGGGGGGGTCCGAATTTGAGGGGGTTTGTGGGAAAAGTTTGCTGTCAGGAATATTTTGTGAAGCCATATAAAATTTTGTGAAGCCATGTGAAGTTTTGTGAAGCCATGAAAAGACATGGTGAGTTTCGGGGGAATTAAAGTTTTAGTGGGATTAAGGGGGTCCGAGTTTGAGGGGGTTTGTGAATACATTTATAAAATTTTTGTGGGATTGAGTCCGAGTTTGAGGAGGTTTGTGAGGCCATGTGAAGTTTTGTGGTAGGATTGACCTTAAAAACATTATGGTTATTTGCGTCTTACAGTTATTTACATAATAGTAATCAAATTTTAACCCTGATAAGAGGTGCCACAGGTGCCTCCGGACAGCCTAGTTATTATATAATTACTCACCTTTAAGAGGTTCCTTTTCTCGCCAATAGCTCTTTCGATCTGCAACAATTCCTCCGACATGGATTGAAAGGTCCTGTACAAAGGAATCATTGTCGGCATGCTGAATGATCGAAGGAGACGTGGATTTTCGGTTCCAGCATTTATCATTGGCATGCTGTACGTTCTCAGGAGCTCGGGAACCGGTTGCTAAAATAAATAAATGGAAAAAAAATTTTTAAAATTTATTCACAATTTAAAATGAATCATCGAAGGATGATGAATATCAACTGCTTGCTTGCATGATTAGTATTATTTCCATGCAAGAAGCATCATGTCTAGTTGGCACTTCCAACTGGGTGGAAGTGACAAACAAATTTTACTTCATTTCTTGACTTTTCAAACGATTTTAAAGATGAGTCCAGTTCTGAGGAACTAAGCAGTTCCGTAGGTTCCAATGCAGCCAGTACGCATCGTATGACTACTTAGAACCGAAAAATTTCATTGGATAATGAAAGAAGTGCTTAGTTCCTTAAATCTGGACCCCTCTCAAAAATCGTTAAAAAAGTCAAGAAATGTTGAAAAAACATTTTTGTCAGTTTCATCCAGTTGGAAGTACCAACTTGACATGATGCTTCTTGAATGAAAATCATACAAACCATGCAGCAATTAAACTGAGTCCTTTTGTTTTTGAATCATCGAAATCCTATCCTTACTTCTATCTCCACATTGGCTATTTCGTTGTTGCTTGCTTTATTCTCAAGCTGATGATCTTCATCCTCTAAAAGCTGAATGAACCGCTGAACAGTTTTGCGAAAATTTGACGTTGACATGTTGAACTAATCTTCACTTCTAATGTTTACACAATACTGAAGAAATTTCAGAATTGGTCAAATTTCAATGGTTGCTGGGATAATTATTCTTTTGTATACTGAATTATTATCATTTTGTATGAAAATTAAAATGATATTTTGTGACATCAAAACTATCGGGAAATCGCTGAATCTGGTGCAGGAACATATCCAGTGTTACAAAATAAGTGATCGGTTCCGTTGAGTTTGAAACAAAGATAAAAAAATGTTTATCAAATAATAATTTCCTTCAAATTTAAGTTATTATTGAGCAATAAGTGATAGTGAAAATGTGGAAGAAGGCACGTTCACTACGTCTATTTCCTAAATGACTGTTTTATACTCTCATGGATTTCACTATTAATTCTTCAAAGAAAAAACTTTATTTAAATAAATTTGATGTCTAAAATGCAATTTAGAAAATCAATTAAGTACAAAATGGTCAAAAAATACAAAAAGTTTTAGCTGAAAAGTTTCATTAAAAATGTTTGATAAAAAACAACAAACTAATTTATAGGCACATATTTAGGCATTCACTCGTTTTCTTCTTCTAAGTCTTCATTTTGAGGCTGTTGAAAGACATCTGGCATCATATCATTCGCATCATCTTTCTTTTCTTGAATTAATTTCATATCTTCTGCTGTCTTTAGGCATAATTTGGCTTCTTCAATTGCCTTTGATCTTTTCTCGTCGTTAAGCTGAGTGACACCCATTAAAAGCTGCAAAACATCAGTATCGAATATTTTCTCAGCAACTGTTTTACTCTGTCGAATCATGTTGTGAATTATGACAATTCCTCTAAACTGTACATCAGGGCTTGGATTCGCTATTAACGTATGCAAAATTTCAAGCCATGACGATGGAGTTATCATTTTCTCACAACATTTTGCACTATTAGATGTCAGAATTGCTAATGCACCACTACATGCTAAAGCTGTTTCTTCATCTTCCTCCTCGCACAACAGTGCTAAGAATTTTACGCGATCATTGTCTCCTTCATGCCATTTTATATAATCCTCATTCAAAACCATGTTGCAAATTACTTGTGTGGCAGCTCTAGTCAACAAAATGTGATCTTCCATTAAGAACATTTCAATACGTGACATTCCTTTCTCTTTCATTATGCGATTGCGAACTGAATCATTCATTTGAGCTAAATTACAAAGTGCCAAAAGTGCTTCAAAATTCTCGAGTGCACTATAGTCTGGATGAAGTTGATTAAGTAATGGTCTAACAACTTCTAATGATCGTTGTCCAGGAAATGCTTGTTCGGGATTGATAGTGATACCTAAACGTGACAAAGCCTGACCAGCATTTCGTTTGCCCTTTTCAGTACCTAAAGTAATTGAAAAAAAAAACAGAATTTAAAATAAATCAATAAAAATGCAGTAATAAAGTTTGAAATTCTTACCTTTTAATGCAAGCTGAATTAAGACACGAGCACCACCTTGTTGAACAATCTTTCCCCTAACACTAGTTTCGGAGCAAATTGCATTAAAAACTCTCGCAATCATTTCTTTGGCATTGTCACTCTCAGTTTTTGATAGAGCAACTAAGGCGACAGTAATACCTTCTTCTGCCAATGTATTAATACGTTTGGCTACAAAATCTGGATCATCGAGTTCTGATTCTTCTGGAACATGATGTTTTGCGAATTTAGCAAGTTCCATAAGTTCAGGAAGCATTTCCTGCTTTTCATAAGCATTGACAAGATTAACAAGTGTAGTAACAACACCATAAATGACAGATTGATCTCCAGTTTTAGCTAGTTCAATGAGTGCTTGAATAGCCAATTTATCATCAATTAATTTCTCTTTAACATCAGCATCAAGTGTAAGGAATGACAATCCTTCAGCTGCAAATTTACGAATATCCTTATCTTTACCAGGTTTAATGAGAAAACGACGACATGCTTCAGCTAGTTTAACAGTTGATCCTTCAGCAAATGGACGAATAGATGCATCAAGGCCACCAGAGCTACCTAATTTACATAATCCAACTAGTGCTCTTACTCGAATTCCTTCATCTTTTGAATGATATAATTTCTTTAAAATTTCCACCCCACTTGTTATTAATGCTTTAGCCTTATCCTTCTTTGATGCTGCAGCAATAAGACATTCAGAAGCTACTTTTTGATGTAACAATTCATCATCACTTGCCATTGCTAAAATCATTTGCATGATTCCATCACGTGCGAAAATTGTATTACCAACATCTAATGGACCAAGAAGAAGTGATGTTAAAGCGACTACAACACGAACTTTTGATTCAAATTCTGGATTTAAAAGCTTATCCCTTATATATTCATCAATGTGAGCAATGAATCGTTGTCGAGCTTCATCATAGTACATGTTTTCATAAATTCTTGCTAAACAAACGGAAGCGATGGTTCTAGACGATGGTGTTATTGGCATTGCACTCTCATATTTATATTCCTCTAATTCACTACAAATTTCCATCAAACGATAAAGACCCTTTTTCTCGATAAGACGTTCAGCCCAATTAAGTGTTTGATAATGAGCATTTCTGATCAATAATTCTACAACAGCATCACGAGCTTCGCCAGTAATTGTACGATCTGTTGTTGCATAAATCAAGCATGTAAGAATTGTATCAATTTCATTCTTATTATCTTCAACTAATTGTTGATCTGGCTTTGAATCCTCTTTATTAGTTAAGCCAGAGAATGAATTAAGAATGACTTGTAAGCAATGCTGAGCTGACATGACACGATCAGGATTTTTACTATCAAGAATTTGTAGGAGTCAAGGGATACCAAGTTCATTAATGATCTTCTTTGTGTAATGTAATGACTTGATACAGATATCATCAATTACACGTATAGCATTAACAAGTATTTCATCATTTTTTCGACTTTGAATAATTAACCGACACAAGTAGCTATATTCTCAAAGAACATTACATCGGCTCCTGCCTTTTCTCTAGCTAACACTACAAGATTACTCATTGCAGTCTCTTTTTTGCTTCTCTCGGCACCAATATCAAATGCTAATTCCATCATTTTCGATACCTTTGTGGATGTTTGAGCATTTATAGCTGCAGGATCCTGAGATAAGGCTGAATTGGTTTAAAGTTTGGATCATTCTTGCAAATTGTTCGATTTTCAGCCACAAAAGATATTAAGCATGCAAAAGTCTTTTAAATAATTAAAATTGTGCTTTTAATGTTTCTTTATGAGAATCAATTTTTTTTGGTAAAATATATATTTATTATAAATTTGACAATTTTTCAATCTCATCATTAATGTTCGTGCTTCTGTCATAGCTCAAAACTTCAGTGTAGATAGAGAAAAATCCTTCAAGCTTTTGCGAGTTTTCCGTTTGGTTTTCTTTAACAAAGGAGCAAATCTTTTGTGAAACCTGTTGAATAGAAAACTCATTTTATAAAAGCTAGTTATGATGTCCGAAATTAACGGTCATTTTTCAAAAAAGATCAATGGATTTCCAGGAATTTCTATTGTTCTTTTCTTGCTCTAAATTCAAAATATTTTCATAACGAAAGATGAAATTAAACCAATTGATTTAAAATCCAATGATGAAGAAGTTTGGCAAATAAGTTCATGTTCGCAAATAATCCATATTCCAAAAATTGAAACACGAAAAATCGTATTCCAATTGAAAAATTCACGTTTCAAAAATAGAAGACGAAAAATTCAGGTTTCAAAAATTGAAGACAAAAAATTCACATTTCAAGAATTCAAGACAAAAAATTCACATTTCAAAAATTGAACACGAAAAATTCAAGAAGAAAAATTCACATTTCAAGAATTAAACATGAAAAAATTTACATTTCAAGAATTCAAGATGAAAAATTCAAATTTCAAAAAATTGAACATGAAAAATAAAGACGAAAAATTCACATTTCAAGAATTCAAGATGAAAAATTCACCTTTCAAAAAATTGAACATGAAAAATTCACATTTCAAAAAATTGAACATAAAAAAATTCACGTTTCAAAAATAGAAGACGAAAAATTCAGGTTTCAAAAATTGAAGAAAAAAATTCACATTTCAAGAATTCAAGACAAAAAATTCACATTTCAAGAATTGAACATGAAAAATTCACATTTCAAAAAATTGAACATGTAAAATTCACATTTTAAAAATTAAAGACGAAAAATTCACATTTCAAGAATTAAACATGAAAAAATTTACATTTCAAGATTTCAAGATGAAAAATTCAAATTTCAAAAAATTGAACATGAAAAATTCACATTTTAAAAATTAAAGACGAAAAATTCACATTACAAGAATTGAACATGAAAAATTCACATTTCAAGAATTCAAGATGAAAAATTCACATTTCAAAAAATTGAACATAAAAAATTCACATTTTAAAAAATAGAAGACGAAAAATTCACATTTCAAAAAATTGAACATAAAAAATTGACGTTTCAAAAATAGAACATGAAAAATTCACATTTCAAGAATTCAAGACAAAAAATTCACATTTCAAGAATTGAACATGAAAAATTCACATTTCAAAAATTAAAGACGAAAAATTCACATTTCAAGAATTGAACATGAAAAATTCACATTTTAAGAATTCAAGATGAAAAATTCACATTTCAAAAAATTGAACATAAAAAATTCACATTTTAAAAAATAGACGACGAAAAATTCACATTTCAAAAATTGAACATAAAAAATTCACGTTTCAAAAATAGAAGACGAAAAATTCAGGTTTCAAAAATTGAAGACAAAAAATTCACGTTTCAAGAATTCAAGACAAAAAATTCACATTTCAAAAATTGAACACGAAAAATTCAAGAAGAAAAATTCACATTTCAAGAATTAAACATGAAAAAATTTACATTTCAAGAATTCAAGATGAAAAATTCAAATTTCAAAAAATTGAACATGAAAAATAAAGACGAAAAATTCACATTTCAAGAATTGAACATGAAAAATTCACATTTCAAGAATTCAAGATGAAAAATTCACCTTTCAAAAAATTGAACATAAAAAAATTCACGTTTCAAAAATAGAAGACGAAAAATTCAGGTTTCAAAAATTGAAGAAAAAAATTCACATTTCAAGAATTCAAGACAAAAAATTCACATTTCAAGAATTGAACATGAAAAATTCACATTTCAAAAAATTGAACATGTAAAATTCACATTTTAAAAATTAAAGACGAAAAATTCACATTTCAAGAATTAAACATGAAAAAATTTACATTTCAAGATTTCAAGATGAAAAATTCAAATTTCAAAAAATTGAACATGAAAAATTCACATTTTAAAAATTAAAGACGAAAAATTCACATTACAAGAATTGAACATGAAAAATTCACATTTCAAGAATTCAAGATGAAAAATTCACATTTCAAAAAATTGAACATAAAAAATTCACATTTTAAAAAATAGAAGACGAAAAATTCACATTTCAAAAAATTGAACATGTAAAATTCACATTTTAAAAATTAAAGACGAAAAATTCACATTTCAAGAATTAAACATGAAAAAATTTACATTTCAAGATTTCAAGATGAAAAATTCAAATTTCAAAAAATTGAACATGAAAAATTCACATTTTAAAAATTAAAGACGAAAAATTCACATTACAAGAATTGAACATGAAAAATTCACATTTCAAGAATTCAAGATGAAAAATTCACATTTCAAAAAATTGAACATAAAAAATTCACATTTTAAAAAATAGAAGACGAAAAATTCACATTTCAAAAAATTGAACATAAAAAATTGACGTTTCAAAAATAGAACATGAAAAATTCACATTTCAAGAATTCAAGACAAAAAATTCACATTTCAAGAATTGAACATGAAAAATTCACATTTCAAAAATTAAAGACGAAAAATTCACATTTCAAGAATTGAACATGAAAAATTCACATTTTAAGAATTCAAGATGAAAAATTCACATTTCACAAAATTGAACATAAAAAATTCACATTTTAAAAAATAGACGACGAAAAATTCACATTTCAAAAATTGAACATAAAAAATTCACGTTTCAAAAATAGAAGACGAAAAATTCAGGTTTCAAAAATTGAAGACAAAAAATTCACGTTTCAAGAATTCAAGACAAAAAATTCACATTTCAAAAATTGAACACGAAAAATTCAAGAAGAAAAATTCACATTTCAAGAATTAAACATGAAAAAATTTACATTTCAAGAATTCAAGATGAAAAATTCAAATTTCAAAAAATTGAACATGAAAAATAAAGACGAAAAATTCACATTTCAAGAATTGAACATGAAAAATTCACATTTCAAGAATTCAAGATGAAAAATTCACCTTTCAAAAAATTGAACATGAAAAATTCACATTTCAAAAAATTGAACATAAAAAAATTCACGTTTCAAAAATAGAAGACGAAAAATTCAGGTTTCAAAAATTGAAGAAAAAAATTCACATTTCAAGAATTCAAGACAAAAAATTCACATTTCAAGAATTGAACATGAAAAATTCACATTTCAAAAAATTGAACATGTAAAATTCACATTTTAAAAATTAAAGACGAAAAATTCACATTTCAAGAATTAAACATGAAAAAATTTACATTTCAAGATTTCAAGATGAAAAATTCAAATTTCAAAAAATTGAACATGAAAAATTCACATTTTAAAAATTAAAGACGAAAAATTCACATTACAAGAATTGAACATGAAAAATTCACATTTCAAGAATTCAAGATGAAAAATTCACATTTCAAAAAATTGAACATAAAAAATTCACATTTTAAAAAATAGAAGACGAAAAATTCACATTTCAAAAAATTGAACATAAAAAATTGACGTTTCAAAAATAGAACATGAAAAATTCACATTTCAAGAATTCAAGACAAAAAATTCACATTTCAAGAATTGAACATGAAAAATTCACATTTCAAAAATTAAAGACGAAAAATTCACATTTCAAGAATTGAACATGAAAAATTCACATTTTAAGAATTCAAGATGAAAAATTCACATTTCAAAAAATTGAACATAAAAAATTCACATTTTAAAAAATAGAAGACGAAAAATTCACATTTCAAAAATTGAACATAAAAAGTTCACGTTTCAAAAATAGAAGACGAAAAATTCAGGTTTCAAAAATTGAAGACAAAAAATTCACATTTCAAGAATTCAAGACAAAAAATTCACATTTCAAAAATTGAACACGAAAAATTCAAGAAGAAAAATTCACATTTCAAGAATTAAACATGAAAAAATTTACATTTCAAGAATTCAAGATGAAAAATTCAAATTTCAAAAAATTGAACATGAAAAATAAAGACGAAAAATTCACATTTCAAGAATTGAACATGAAAAATTCACATTTCAAGAATTCAAGATGAAAAATTCACCTTTCAAAAAATTGAACATGAAAAATTCACATTTCAAAAAATTGAACATAAAAAAATTCACGTTTCAAAAATAGAAGACGAAAAATTCAGGTTTCAAAAATTGAAGAAAAAAATTCACATTTCAAGAATTCAAGACAAAAAATTCACATTTCAAGATTTCAAGATGAAAAATTCAAATTTCAAAAAATTGAACATGAAAAATTCACATTTTAAAAATTAAAGACGAAAAATTCACATTACAAGAATTGAACATGAAAAATTCACATTTCAAGAATTCAAGACAAAAAATTCACATTTCAAGAATTGAACATGAAAAATTCACATTTCAAAAAATTGAACATGTAAAATTCACATTTTAAAAATTAAAGACGAAAAATTCACATTTCAAGAATTGAACATGAAAAATTCACATTTCAAGAATTCAAGATGAAAAATTCACCTTTCAAAAAATTGAACATGAAAAATTCAAGAAGAAAAATTCACATTTCAAGAATTAAACATGAAAAAATTTACATTTCAAGAATTCAAGATGAAAAATTCAAATTTCAAAAAATTGAACATGAAAAATAAAGACGAAAAATTCACATTTCAAGAATTGAACATGAAAAATTCACATTTCAAGAATTCAAGATGAAAAATTCACCTTTCAAAAAATTGAACATGAAAAATTCACATTTCAAAAAATTGAACATAAAAAAATTCACGTTTCAAAAATAGAAGACGAAAAATTCAGGTTTCAAAAATTGAAGAAAAAAATTCACATTTCAAGAATTCAAGACGAAAAATTCACATTTCAAGATTTCAAGATGAAAAATTCAAATTTCAAAAAATTGAACATGAAAAATTCACATTTTAAAAATTAAAGACGAAAAATTCACATTACAAGAATTGAACATGAAAAATTCACATTTCAAGAATTCAAGACAAAAAATTCACATTTCAAGAATTGAACATGAAAAATTCACATTTCAAAAAATTGAACATGTAAAATTCACATTTTAAAAATTAAAGACGAAAAATTCACATTTCAAGAATTAAACATGAAAAAATTTACATTTCAAGAATTCAAGATGAAAAATTCAAATTTCAAAAAATAGAACATGAAAAATTCACATTTTAAAAATATAAGACGAAAAATTCACATTTCAAGAATTGAACATGAAAAATTCACATTTTAAGAATTCAAGATGAAAAATTCACATTTCAAAAAATTGAACATGAAAAATTCACATTTCAAAAAATTGAACATAAAAAATTCACGTTTCAAAAATAGAAGACGAAAAATTCAGGTTTCAAAAATTGAAGACAAAAAATTCACATTTCAAGAATTCAAGACAAAAAATTCACATTTCAAGAATTGAACATGAAAAATTCAAGACGAAAAATTCACATTTCAAAAAATTGAACATGTAAAATTCACATTTTAAAAATTAAAGACGAAAAATTCACATTTCAAGAATTAAACATGAAAAAATTTACATTTCAAGAATTCAAGACAAAAAATTCACATTTCAAAAATTGAACACGAAAAATTCAAGAAGAAAAATTCACATTTCAAGAATTAAACATGAAAAAATTTACATTTCAAGAATTCAAGATGAAAAATTCAAATTTCAAAAAATTGAACATGAAAAATAAAGACGAAAAATTCACATTTCAAGAATTGAACATGAAAAATTCACATTTCAAGAATTCAAGATGAAAAATTCACCTTTCAAAAAATTGAACATGAAAAATTCACATTTCAAAAAATTGAACATAAAAAAATTCACGTTTCAAAAATAGAAGACGAAAAATTCAGGTTTCAAAAATTGAAGAAAAAAATTCACATTTCAAGAATTCAAGACAAAAAATTCACATTTCAAGAATTGAACATGAAAAATTCACATTTCAAAAAATTGAACATGTAAAATTCACATTTTAAAAATTAAAGACGAAAAATTCACATTTCAAGAATTAAACATGAAAAAATTTACATTTCAAGATTTCAAGATGAAAAATTCAAATTTCAAAAAATTGAACATGAAAAATTCACATTTTAAAAATTAAAGACGAAAAATTCACATTTCAAGAATTGAACATGAAAAATTCACATTTCAAGAATTCAAGATGAAAAATTCACATTTCAAAAAATTGAACATAAAAAATTCACATTTTAAAAAATAGAAGACGAAAAATTCACATTTCAAAAAATTGAACATAAAAAATTGACGTTTCAAAAATAGAACATGAAAAATTCACATTTCAAGAATTCAAGACAAAAAATTCACATTTCAAGAATTGAACATGAAAAATTCACATTTCAAAAATTAAAGACGAAAAATTCACATTTCAAGAATTGAACATGAAAAATTCACATTTTAAGAATTCAAGATGAAAAATTCACATTTCAAAAAATTGAACATAAAATATTCACATTTTAAAAATAGAAGACGAAAAATTTACATTTCAAAAAATTGAACATAAAAAATTCACATTTTAAAAATAGAAGACGAAAAATTCACATTTCAAGAATTGAACATGAAAAATTCACATTTTAAGAATTCAAGATGAAAAATTCACATTTCAAAAAATTGAACATGAAAAATTCACATTTCAAAAAATTGAACATAAAAAATTCACGTTTCAAAAATAGAAGACGAAAAATTCAGGTTTCAAAAATTGAAGACAAAAAATTCACATTTCAAGAATTCAAGACAAAAAATTCACATTTCAAAAAATTGAACATAAAAAATTCACATTTTAAAAAATAGAAGACGAAAAATTCACATTTCAAAAAATTGAACATAAAAAATTGACGTTTCAAAAATAGAACATGAAAAATTCACATTTCAAGAATTCAAGACAAAAAATTCACATTTCAAGAATTGAACATGAAAAATTCACATTTCAAAAATTAAAGACGAAAAATTCACATTTCAAGAATTGAACATGAAAAATTCACATTTTAAGAATTCAAGATGAAAAATTCACATTTCAAAAAATTGAACATGAAAAATTCACATTTCAAAAAATTGAACATAAAAAATTGACATTTCAAGAATTCAAGATGAAAAATTCACACTTTAAGAATTCAAGATGAAAAATTCACATTTCAAAAAATTGAACATGAAAAATTCACATTTCAAAAAATTGAACATAAAAAATTCACGTTTCAAAATTAGAAGACGAAAAATTCAGGTTTCAAAAATTGAAGACAAAAAATTCACAATTCAAGAATTCAAGACGAAAAATTCACATTTCAAAAAATTAAAGACGAAAAATTCACATTTCAAGAATTGAACATGAAAAATTCACATTTCAAGAATTCAAGATGAAAAATTCACATTTCAAAAAATTGAACATGAAAAATTCACATTTCAAAAAATTGAACATAAAAAAATTCACGTTTCAAAAATAGAAGACGAAAAATTCAGGTTTCAAAAATTGAAGACAAAAAATTCACATTTCAAGAATTCAAGACGAAAAATTCACATTTTAAGAATTCAAGATGAAAAATTCACATTTTAAAAATTAAAAACGAAAAATTCACATTTCAAGAATTGAACATGAAAAATTCACATTTCAAGAATTCGAGAGGAAAAGTTCACATTTTAAGAATGAAGACAAAAATTCCATTTCAAGAGTTACACAAGAAAAATTTACATCTTTAAACATTTTGAATTCCAAAACTATCCAATCCAATTCACAACTTCTGTTTGTCGGCCTCTTTTCCATCGAAATAGAAAAGATCACAGGACTCACCTCGTGAAGGTCAACAGAACGAGTCCCTCCAAATAAAAGACTAAAATGAGTCGTTTTCTTTTCTGGTCGCTCCTTCTTAAATCGATCAACTGTCGTTAAACAACTAGTTGCATCAAACAGAGTAGCCAAGTTTTATAAACTATGGCAAAAGCTGTTATCGGAACACATTCACCGGGTTACATTAAATGCCGTGATGCATCTTTCATTAAGGGTGTTGCAGACCTTGCCAGAAGCGCTACCATTTAGTCTACTCAACAAGAGGTCAACGAATTTCATCGCCACTGGCACTTTCCGTCCCCAACAAACTGATTCTCAAGCTGTAATTCCGAACGGCATGGCTATCAATCATGAATGTTGGGCTCTCGTTAAGGCTTTATTGGGCTTTTACTCTTGTTATGACAACTCGTTGGTTTGGATATTATTTGTTGTGAATGGATTGGACTAGGTCCAATTCTTCAGTAAAATAATAAGAGTAGTAAAAGCTGAAAAAAAATGATTAATAAATGGTTTAAGACAGACGGACATGAACAGACAGATTGACAGAAATTACTTTTTTGATGGACAGTCCCACCCTCATCCCCCTCTAAAGACTTTTCCAATAAGTTATAGTAAACCTGTTTATAGAGGATTAATGCCTCGTTCGCAAAAAAAAGCTTAAAAAACGAACGCGCACATTTAAATTAATTCGTCCATCTTTTTAAACAAATAAACCCTTACCCTACCTCAAGAACCTTACCCTTCCCCCATCCCCCTACCCCGCATACTATAATCCCTTCCCTTGGCGTCACTGGGGCGCCACTCCCAGATAGATTTGTTGAGGCTCTTCTCGCCGTTCCCACCCACCCTTTACCCCCTACTTCAAGAACCCCTACCCCACTTAGTTTGAACCCTCACACCCAACACCCTGCATCAAAAACCTTCCCCGCTACTTTAATCCCTCACACCCTTCACCCTTCATGAAAAACCTACCCCGCTTACTTTAATCCCTGACACCTTAAACCCCCTCCCATCCCTGCGAATTTAATTTCTTACCCCCTACCTTAAGAACCCCCCCACCCCGCTAATTTAATCCCTTCCCTTGGCGTCACTGGGGCGCCACTCCCAGATAGATTTGTTGAGGCTCTTCTCGCCGTTCCCACCCACCCTTTACCTCCTACTTCAAGAACCCCTACCCCACTTAGTTTGAACCCTCACACCCAACACCCTGCATCAAAAACCTTCCCCGCTACTTTAATCCCTCACACCCATCACCCTCCATGAAAAACCTACCCCGCTTACTTTAATCCCTGACACCTTACACCCCCTTCCATCCCTGCGAATTTAATTTCTTACCCCCTACCTTAAGAGCCCCCCCACCCCGCTAATTTAATACCTTCCCTTGGCGTCACTGGGGCGCCACTCCCAGATAGATTTGTTGAGGCTCTTCTCGCCGTTCCCACCCACCCTTTACCCCCTACTTTAAGAACCCCTACCCCACTTAATTTGAACCCTCACACCCAACACCCTGCATCAAAAACCTTCCCGCTACTTTAATCCCTCACACCCTTCACCCTCCATGAAAAACCTACCCCGCTTACTTTAATCCCTGACACCTTACACCCCCTTCCATCCCTGCGAATTTAATTTCTTACCCCCTACCTTAAGAACCCCCCCACCCCGCTAATTTAATACCTTCCCTTGGCGTCACTGGGGCGCCACTCCCAGATAGATTTGTTGAGGCTCTTCTCGCCGTTCCCACCCACCTTTTACCCTACACCCCCTCCCATCCCTGCGAATTTAATCCCTTACCCCCCTACCTTTTCACTCAACTTTTAAAGGAAACCCTTCCGCTTCGTCGTCCTCAGGAACTCCGCAACAGAACATTCGTTTGAACGTTCTCCATAACCCCTTCTTCTTTTTGGGGTTCTCGTTGACTTCGGCTTGCATGCTCTTGGTTTCTTCAGCAAATGTTGATGTTTCAGATGACTCCGGATACGAATAGATTGATGTAATCGTTGCAGCATCATCGTCCTGAAATAAAAAATTCATTTTATTAAAATAAAGTGCCAAGAATCTAAATTCAAAATTCCAGTTATTTGGATATTCTGATTCCTTATAACACTACATTCATCTGATAAGTGTAAACTTACCAAGTAATGTAAATGTGATGCCACAAATCTATTCATTTCCGATGCCAGCGACTGATGATGGAACATGAAAATGCTGACTTCTCTCTGTAGGTAGATGTTATTGTAATTTTCATGATACAACACGAAAAAATCCTCCAACTCCAATAACATCTCCAAACCAGCATCCTCGAACCACTCCACAAGAAACCAGAAAAAAGCAAACAACTCATCTTGCTTGGCCAAAAAGTTTCTCATGTCTCGCAACACAAGAAACTTAATGAACACAAGATGAAGTTCAGGATGCTGTTTTATGAAATTTCTTCTTGAAAGTCGCAATCGTCCACTATCAACATTATGCATGCGCAAGAATCCTCTTATTCCTCTTTTTATTGATGAATCTTCTTTCGATGCTTGCTTCATGAGATCATGAGGCAAGTTTCCCAAAGAAGGCTTCTCAAACATAAACTGAAATTAAAAATTAAAATCATTTTAGAGTTTTTCTTAAATTAAAAATATCTAATATATAAAAGCCCAATTCACTGATTCACTGACTCTGGAACGGAAGCCATGTGAAGACGTTTGTGAAGCCGTGTGAAGACAAAAATTTAAGGAGTGTTCACAAGGTGCTTGTAAGGTGAGTGTGGGGTGGGTGTCAAGTGGGGGGGGGGGGGGGGGGGGGGGGGGTGTCAGGTGGGGATTGGGGGCAAGGGGGTGTCAGGATGAGATTGGGAGCAAGGGGGGTGTCAGGTATATTTTGCGAAGCCAATGATTCGAGGGGTGCTGACAAGGTGGGTGTCAGTTGTGGGGGGTGACAAAGTGGGTGTCAGGTGGGGATGGAGGCAAGGGGGGTGTCAGTTGGGGGGGGGGGGTCCGAATTTGAGGGGGTTTGTGGGAAAAGTTTGCTGTCAGGAATATTTTGTGAAGCCATATAAAATTTTGTGAAGCCATGTGAAGTTTTGTGAAGCCATGAAAAGACATGGTGAGTTTCGGGGGAATTAAAGTTTTAGTGGGATTAAGGGGGTCCGAGTTTGAGGGGGTTTGTGAATACATTTATAAAATTTTTGTGGGATTGAGTCCGAGTTTGAGGAGGTTTGTGAGGCCATGTGAAGTTTTGTGGTAGGATTGACCTTAAAAACATTATGGTTATTTGCGTCTTACAGTTATTTACATAATAGTAATCAAATTTTAACCCTGATAAGAGGTGCCACAGGTGCCTCCGGACAGCCTAGTTATTATATAATTACTCACCTTTAAGAGGTTCCTTTTCTCGCCAATAGCTCTTTCGATCTGCAACAATTCCTCCGACATGGATTGAAAGGTCCTGTACAAAGGAATCATTGTCGGCATGCTGAATGATCGAAGGAGACGTGGATTTTCGGTTCCAGCATTTATCATTGGCATGCTGCACGTTCTCAGGAGCTCGGGAACCGGTTGCTAAAATAAATAAATGGAAAAAAAATTTTTAAAATTTATTCACAATTTAAAATGAATCATCGAAGGATGATGAATATCAACTGCTTGCTTGCATGATTAGTATTATTTCCATGCAAGAAGCATCATGTCTAGTTGGCACTTCCAACTGGGTGGAAGTGACAAACAAATTTTACTTCATTTCTTGACTTTTCAAACGATTTTAAAGATGAGTCCAGTTCTGAGGAACTAAGCAGTTCCGTAGGTTCCAATGCAGCCAGTACGCATCGTATGACTACTTAGAACCGAAAAATTTCATTGGATAATGAAAGAAGTGCTTAGTTCCTTAAATCTGGACCCCTCTCAAAAATCGTTAAAAAAGTCAAGAAATGTTGAAAAAACATTTTTGTCAGTTTCATCCAGTTGGAAGTACCAACTTGACATGATGCTTCTTGAATGAAAATCATACAAACCATGCAGCAATTAAACTGAGTCCTTTTGTTTTTGAATCATCGAAATCCTATCCTTACTTCTATCTCCACATTGGCTATTTCGTTGTTGCTTGCTTTATTCTCAAGCTGATGATTTTCATCCTCTAAAAGCTGAATGAACCGCTGAACAGTTTTGCGAAAATTTGACGTTGACATGTTGAACTAATCTTCACTTCTAATGTTTACACAATACTGAAGAAATTTCAGAATTGGTCAAATTTCAATGGTTGCTGGGATAATTATTCTTTTGTATACTGAATTATTATCATTTTGTATGAAAATTAAAATGATATTTTGTGACATCAAAACTATCGGGAAATCGCTGAATCTGGTGCAGGAACATATCCAGTGTTACAAAATAAGTGATCGGTTCCGTTGAGTTTGAAACAAAGATAAAAAAATGTTTATCAAATAATAATTTCCTTCAAATTTAAGTTATTATTGAGCAATAAGTGATAGTGAAAATGTGGAAGAAGGCACGTTCACTACGTCTATTTCCTAAATGACTGTTTTATACTCTCATGGATTTCACTATTAATTCTTCAAAGAAAAAACTTTATTTAAATAAATTTGATGTCTAAAATGCAATTTAGAAAATCAATTAAGTACAAAATGGTCAAAAAATACAAAAAGTTTTAGCTGAAAAGTTTCATTAAAAATGTTTGATAAAAAACAACAAACTAATTTATAGGCACATATTTAGGCATTCACTCGTTTTCTTCTTCTAAGTCTTCATTTTGAGGCTGTTGAAAGACATCTGGCATCATATCATTCGCATCATCTTTCTTTTCTTGAATTAATTTCATATCTTCTGCTGTCTTTAGGCATAATTTGGCTTCTTCAATTGCCTTTGATCTTTTCTCGTCGTTAAGCTGAGTGACACCCATTAAAAGCTGCAAAACATCAGTATCGAATATTTTCTCAGCAACTGTTTTACTCTGTCGAATCATGTTGTGAATTATGACAATTCCTCTAAACTGTACATCAGGGCTTGGATTCGCTATTAACGTATGCAAAATTTCAAGCCATGACGATGGAGTTATCATTTTCTCACAACATTTTGCACTATTAGATGTCAGAATTGCTAATGCACCACTACATGCTAAAGCTGTTTCTTCATCTTCCTCCTCGCACAACAGTGCTAAGAATTTTACGCGATCATTGTCTCCTTCATGCCATTTTATATAATCCTCATTCAAAACCATGTTGCAAATTACTTGTGTGGCAGCTCTAGTCAACAAAATGTGATCTTCCATTAAGAACATTTCAATACGTGACATTCCTTTCTCTTTCATTATGCGATTGCGAACTGAATCATTCATTTGAGCTAAATTACAAAGTGCCAAAAGTGCTTCAAAATTCTCGAGTGCACTATAGTCTGGATGAAGTTGATTAAGTAATGGTCTAACAACTTCTAATGATCGTTGTCCAGGAAATGCTTGTTCGGGATTGATAGTGATACCTAAACGTGACAAAGCCTGACCAGCATTTCGTTTGCCCTTTTCAGTACCTAAAGTAATTGAAAAAAAAAACAGAATTTAAAATAAATCAATAAAAATGCAGTAATAAAGTTTGAAATTCTTACCTTTTAATGCAAGCTGAATTAAGACACGAGCACCACCTTGTTGAACAATCTTTCCCCTAACACTAGTTTCGGAGCAAATTGCATTAAAAACTCTCGCAATCATTTCTTTGGCATTGTCACTCTCAGTTTTTGATAGAGCAACTAAGGCGACAGTAATACCTTCTTCTGCCAATGTATTAATACGTTTGGCTACAAAATCTGGATCATCGAGTTCTGATTCTTCTGGAACATGATGTTTTGCGAATTTAGCAAGTTCCATAAGTTCAGGAAGCATTTCCTGCTTTTCATAAGCATTGACAAGATTAACAAGTGTAGTAACAACACCATAAATGACAGATTGATCTCCAGTTTTAGCTAGTTCAATGAGTGCTTGAATAGCCAATTTATCATCAATTAATTTCTCTTTAACATCAGCATCAAGTGTAAGGAATGACAATCCTTCAGCTGCAAATTTACGAATATCCTTATCTTTACCAGGTTTAATGAGAAAACGACGACATGCTTCAGCTAGTTTAACAGTTGATCCTTCAGCAAATGGACGAATAGATGCATCAAGGCCACCAGAGCTACCTAATTTACATAATCCAACTAGTGCTCTTACTCGAATTCCTTCATCTTTTGAATGATATAATTTCTTTAAAATTTCCACCCCACTTGCTATTAATGCTTTAGCCTTATCCTTCTTTGATGCTGCAGCAATAAGACATTCAGAAGCTACTTTTTGATGTAACAATTCATCATCACTTGCCATTGCTAAAATCATTTGCATGATTCCATCACGTGCGAAAATTGTATTACCAACATCTAATGGACCAAGAAGAAGTGATGTTAAAGCGACTACAACACGAACTTTTGATTCAAATTCTGGATTTAAAAGCTTATCCCTTATATATTCATCAATGTGAGCAATGAATCGTTGTCGAGCTTCATCATAGTACATGTTTTCATAAATTCTTGCTAAACAAACGGAAGCGATGGTTCTAGACGATGGTGTTATTGGCATTGCACTCTCATATTTATATTCCTCTAATTCACTACAAATTTCCATCAAACGATAAAGACCCTTTTGCTCGATAAGACGTTCAGCCCAATTAAGTGTTTGATAATGAGCATTTCTGATCAATAATTCTACAACAGCATCACGAGCTTCGCCAGTAATTGTACGATCTGTTGTTGCATAAACCAAGCATGTAAGAATTGTATCAATTTCATTCTTATTATCTTCAACTAATTGTTGATCTGGCTTTGAATCCTCTTTATTAGTTAAGCCAGAGAATGAATTAAGAATGACTTGTAAGCAATGCTGAGCTGACATTACACGATCAGGATTTTTACTATCAAGAATTTGTAGGAACCAAGGGATACCAAGTTCATTAATGATCTTCTTTGTGTAATGTAATGACTTGATACAGATATCATCAATTACACGTATAGCATTAACAAGTATTTCATCATTTTTTTCGACTTTGAATAATTTACCGACACGAGTAGCTATATTCTCACGGAACATTACATCGGCTCCTGCCTTTTCTCTAGCTAACACTACAAGATTACTCATTGCAGTCTCTCTTTTGCTTCTCTCGGCACCAATATCAAATGCTAATTCCATCATTTTTGATACCTTTGTGGATGTTTGAGCATTTATAGCTACACGATCTTGAACAACTTTATGAAGTCTTTCGAGATAAGGCTGAATTGGTTTAAAGTTTGGATCATTATTCCAAATTGTTCGAGCATCTCTATATGCTTCCTCAAATCTTTCTAAAGCTTCCAGTGACTGAACTCGACGGAAAAGTGCTTTCTGATCATTTGGTTGATATTCAAGGGATTTAGTACAATCACTTTCTGCTCGTTCAAATGATTCAGTTTTCAAGTAAGCAGCAGCGCGATTCTTGTAAAAAATTGGCAGTTCCTTGTTCTTTTCTTTTTCACCCAATTTTATTGCTTTTGTGTAGAAATTTATTGCATTTTCCCATTCTGAACTTTTAAAGGCTTCATTTCCTTTCTCCTTCATTGTATTTGCATCTTCAGTTATCTCGACCATGTTTGTCTTTAATAAAATACTAATTTTATTACTGTTATTTCAATATTTCACAATAACTTACCAATTTTTGTTTAATTTTCTGCTTTTATAGTAAATTTTCACTGCTACTGAAAACACGAGAAATCTCTAGAACATGCTTTTTAATCTAATTTTAGAAAAACGAGAAAATTCACTTTTCTCTCAAATTTTCTTCCTAAGCCGATATAAACAAACTGATCTTCAGAGTTGGAACTTAATTTGCTATGCTGTGTTCCATTTGAAGCTTTTAGCGAAGAAGAGCTTTTAACAGTTCTTTGAATAAAGAAAAAAGCTTAAATCAAGCTTATGTTGCGATTATGATTTATGTTACGATCTATGCTGCATGGTAGACATTCAGACAAATAAAAAGTTTTACCACCTTTATTTCTTAAAAAAAGCTAATGATGACAAACCCCGCTCATTTCTTTTTATATCTTTAACTGAAATATGCATTTAAGAGACACGACATCGGACGAAATAAATTAATAAATATCAAGTTACATAATGCTTTTTGTCATAAATCAGAACAACAGCTTCAAATGACGATTATAAGCAATCTCAAAATAACGGAATTTTAAAATTTGAATTAAAAAAAACGCTTTTCAAATTATTTTGATGCCACATGACACGTGTTTAACGGAAATGTCTGAATCAGTTCTTTTACCTGTTCGAGCTGAAACTTAATAGTTATTATGGTTATTATCAATAAATTACAATTAAAAGACAGTCAGTTTTATTAAAAATATTTTATTGATTGAATGTTAAATTTCGATTAATTTATGAAAGCAAAATCTGATGATTAAGTTAATTTAGCCAAATGTGTAACTCGCATTCCATTGACTAGTTCAACTGATAATAACGCCAACGGTGATGGAGTTACCAAATAACCAAAAACAATTTCTTTACACTGCACTGCTCGATTCTGCAATTAATTGTGTCTGGAAGACCTTTAAACAAAAAATTCATGGTCAAGAAATTATTAAATTATTTTTAAATTACAAGACTTTTTTTATGTAAAGGAACGACGTTACACATACACATATGTTGCTGTTAAATGCAGCAAATTATAGATAAAGCGATGAACGGATTTCATTATGCATTTTTTTTGCATTCACATACAAAAGCAGACGAACTTGAAAATCCGATCTTGAGACATAACATAACCGTCTGAGTGTGTTTAATAGTGTATAATAAGACAGGCGCGTAAGGTAGAGAAAGAGTGGAGAAGAAGGAAAAATAAGAATAAGAAGAAGTAAAACTCGATCGAGAAAAAGACAGCCTTTCGTTCGATAACCTTAAGACGTTGTAAATTGCATAAAATATGAAATGCAGTCGAGAGAAGGAACTAATAGCTTAGTATCGGTTTTAGAGATGCAAAAAAAATAACCAGCATTGTGAAAAAGAAGTAAAACAATAACGGCGGCAACAAGAACGAAGAAAAAAAATATGAAATAAGAATCTGCACAATTCTTCATTATTTCTCTCCGTTCTTTCTCATATTCTAGACTGCATCCCCATTAAATCATTAAGGCATTTATGAAGGACTAACTAGTTTAATTGATTCCTTTAGCTTAATGGTTTTTGCCTCTACCATCAATGATACTTTCATTAAATAAATGATCAGCTAAATCCTGCAAATGAATAAGTACAGTGACATTGATACGGTTAATGATATCTAGAAAGGAAGTCCATCAATGCTTGAGCTTAGAATCTGGGGGAAGGTTGTAAAGAGGCTTTAAAAATAGATTTTCTTTAAATTCCATTGCTTTTTCTCTAAAAACTGAAGAACTTGAAACTTCTAAGACAAATAATTTTCAAGAATTAAATTACAATTTTGCCTAAAATAAGCTTTTGCTTTAATAATTAAAGAAAGTTTGCAGTCAGAAATGATATTCTACCGACTAGTTTCGATTCAAAATCAAACTCTTTACTTATTTAATTCAATTTAGCAACAAAAGCATTCAGCTATTCAGATTCTTAGCAATAGTTCATCCAACCTAGAGTTTTGCCTTACTGTATTTCCAATTTTCAGCAGTAGAAGAATTGCTTTGCATTGAATACTAAACTTTAATGACACTCTGGAATAGCTACAGAAGGATCTCTTAGAGAATCTACCATGCTTCATTTTTTATGAGTATTTTCATGTTCCGATTTTAAAGGAGCTCATCTTACTCAAGAAGTTTAGAACAATTTGAACTCATTAATGACTACTGGAAAGCATTCAACATTCGTTCGAAAAACAATGTCAAAACTGTCTAGCAAGAATAAATTGCAGAAGCGTCGTTTGCCTCAATATTCACATACTTTTAAGCTATATTTGCAGTGCCAAAAAAAAACAAGTAAGCACAATTGTTATGAAATGTCAAACGCATGCAGCATCAATTAAACGAGTAAAATGAGGAAAAAATCCCTTAAAATTAAGTTTGATGATGTATCATTAACATTTTATCGTTCTTCTATAAGTAATATGTAAATAGATAGTAGAAGTGAATAACTCGTGAGGCCAATATAACAATGCATGGTAAGTGCGAGAGAAAACTTGATTTTAAAATTATTTAAATAAAGCCTATGTTCTGTAGCATTTAACAAAGAAAATACACAAAAAAAATTCCTTTTTTCGGGATGATTCCTTTTGTACTTTATTCCGATGATTTTATTTTTTTTTTTGTTTCTTTTCTTTCCTTTTCATGCATTTCATCTCGCAACTCGACGGCATAAAATAAATATTGAAGATCCTTGAACTTGGAACTATTTACATTTAATGTGTGATTTTTTGTCGTGGGTTTTTGTCTGTTTTGTGTTGCATGAATATCTTTATTGAGCTGGTTTTTTTCCTGCATTTATAAAAAAATAAGTTGGAAGGATCAGGATTTTTAACCGAAATTTGACGCATGACATTTTCATTTTTTATCTCTTCTGTTCTTAGCATGATTTTAAAATATGCTATGCATTCCTTCTTTTTGCACTTTGCGCTATGCGAGCACATTTTTGAATATGTTTGAAAATAGTGTGGTATTATGAAGGAAGGAAGTAGCAACTTGCGCTACTTTGAAGACTCTCATCAATGCACGCATAGCCTAAGATGCAAGAAAAACTTCTGGATTTCACTTCTGGATCGCACTTTGACTTTACTTATTGCCTGAACAGATCAAAGATTTCTTTAGCCATTACTGAACATGACATCAAGACCTATTCTCCTTGATTATTCTCATACTTGATTATTTTTTAAAAAATATAGAAAGTAAGGAAATTTAAAAAATAAAAATTTATAAAGGTGATATCTCAATTTGATCAGCAGTTGGTCAAGAATACCTAATAAAAAAATTATTATTTAAATTCGATTTGAAAGCAACAAGATGAGAAGAAAGGAAGAAAAACCAGAAAGCCAATCATATAATAAAATAAGAAATCTTTAAATGATGTTGATAAAATAAGAAGCAATAAAAGGATAACGAGTTCTTAAAGTTTTTTTTTGCTGCTCTTCAATTCAATTTAGAAATTCGAATAATAATGTTTAGGAAAAAAAAAACTCCTTTCAATTGTGAATGTGGCAAGGTCCACTCTTTTTTTAAAGTTATTGTATGATATTATATGGAAATATAAGAGAGGTAAATCTCGGGATAAAAAAAATATTTATAAAGGATAAATAAGAATCTAGCTCTGTCCAGTGGGAAAGAATCTGAGTTAAATGGACAATATTTAAGCAAACAAAACAATTAGCTGTGAAAGAACAGGTAAAATTCAAATTTTTCTTCTCTTTCGTCAGCAATAAAGACGAGAATTTAGGTTCATTGTCGTATCATATGATTTTTTTTTTTCATATCCACTCGAGAATTTTAAAATATCTAAATGCTGTGAATTTGTCGTCTGTTTTTTTTGGACTGAATGGCTTCACAAGAATTTCGTGAAAGGATCAATTTTCAAACTTTAAGCATTTTATATCCAATTGCAATTGTTTGGCAACTTTAAGAATTTAAACATACTTCGAATTAGTCATAACAAAAATAATCGCTTTAATTTTGGCTTCCTAGGCATCATATTGCAGTCTTTGATCAAGAAAATGAAATATTCTAATGGATGATCTGTGTTCGTTATGCTTATTAAACTATTTGAAGCTAAATTTCATTAATAAAATATTATTGAACTTAATCTTACTCAAGGGTTTATTCATTTTGATTCGATTCTTAAGTTTTATTAAACCATCCACAATCCTTCTTTAGTTTTTGAAATATCAAATCAATTCAACAAAATTTTAGACCATTCCAATCAAGTTCTTCCTGAAGATCAATGACGCTACAAATTCTTAACTCAATTTTTGATAACGACTAGTCACAAGTCAATGCAAAAAATCAAATAATATAAAATTAAGTCAGTTCAAACTTACTTAGTAACATAAAGTTTTCTGCAGCCAAACGACACGCGAATTGCAACAGTGACTAAGTTTGCGTTGTACATTAATTCTTGATAAAAAGTAAAAACCAATTTCATAATCAAGAACATTTTTTAACATTTTCTGCAAATTTGTAAGACCCAGATGCATGCTAAATGCTTTTTTTCTAGTTCTTATTATACGTTGACTTAATTACTTTGGGGACGCTCACAAAATAATGTACAATTTACTCGAGAAGTCAGATTGAGTGTCATAAGAATCCAATTTCTCGATGGACGTCATTTGTGAGAGACCTGATTAAAGGAAAGAAGTATGAAAACGTATCACATTTTCTCTGTTCGAGACAAAACATGACCTTGACTTCTGCAGTTTAAAAAGAAAGAAAAATTACAGAATTGACGCAAAGAATATTTGCATGTGTGAAAGTTTATGTTATAAGTCGAGGAGCGTCTCCGAAAGCCCTGAAACGGTAGTCTTTGCGAACATATAAAAAAGAGCAAAAAAGAAGAAATTAAGGAGCAAGAAGAAGCGATTGTCAACCAAAATTAATAAAATCATCGTAGAACTTTAAAAAAAAAATTCATGACAAAAGAATAAACGTATTATGGCAATAAAGAAATGAAAGGAAACTGCATCGAGCAAGCGGAGACAATTCAACAAGTGTGTTGAGGCTACGAAAAAAATAAAATGCATGCAATTGAAGGCAAGAAAGAGAGAACGAAGAAGAAAATTACAGCACACAGAATAATTTTGACTTCTTCTTATACAGCCGTGGGGCACTTTTTCCATTCTTGATTCCCTTCCGATGCAACAAGAAATGCAATTTTTTAATGAACGAGAAGAGAGAGAGAGAAAAAAAGTACAGAAAAACGTGTCTGGATTTTTCTTCTCGTTTGCCTTTGTTTCACATTCAGTCTCTGCATACTCGTATATTATGCATTTTTCCATCTCGAACCCTTTTTATGTTTCTTACGTTTTTTTGCGAAACATTTAAAAAATCTTTTCTTTCTTGCTCATTTTTTTTCCATCTACATTGTGTATGATGCATTTGTAGTCGTAGCGCAGAGAATTATCAGACATTTTTATACATTATGCACATTCTCGTTCTTGGTTCTTATTTTTTTTTTTGTTTGGAACGAGAAGAAAAAAGAATTTCTGAAATGCATTTGCGGCACGACGCAGGGGCGAAGAAGCACATCATATTATAAGATTCACTGCAATTATGTGCAGCAATTGCATCTCTGCACTTTTGCTACATTTTCCTTTCGTTTATTAGCGTATTACATGCTTTGCCCTTGATTTTTTTTTTGTTCTTACTTCTTTCGATTCTCTCATTCTACTTGCTTGCTATTTTTTGTCCCTTTTATGCAATTAATGCATTTCTACATCGAAAACTGATTCTTTTTTTGGAGGTTCTACTTAAGTCAGAAATTTGGAAGGAAATTTAACAAAATTGAATTTAGATTGACTAGCTGGAAAATTAATCCTTTCTTATTATAATTATCCAAAAATATTCACTTGTATATAGCACAGGATGTATAGCACCACGTTTAGCAACACTTTAACTTTAACAAAATTTCAACTTTGAAGCACATTTTAAAAAATTAATATTTAATGTGAAACGTCTAGCCCTTAAGAGAGCTGATGAATGAATGATCATCATGATATTTTTTTGTTCCTTCATATGATCGCGGTCAGAATATCAGGAATAGTCTTCTTTTTCCACCGTCGTCGCAACATCCATTCTCTCATTCTCTTTGCTTTCTTCACGTTCTTTTTAGCATATTGAGCATTTTTTTTTTGGGGTGATGTTTTGACTGGTTGTCTAGATTGACTGGATTCATTTTAACTTTGGGGTTTGTGGAAGGGAGACTTGATTTGGAAATGTTAAATATTATTTATTTTCAACTGTTTATGGTTTGTTTCTTTTGATTTTTTAAAAGACATCCATCGAGGATTGATCTTCTCAATACTCATCCAAATGCTTGGAGTTCAAGGAACCATTGATAAATGACTTCAAACTGCTTTACAAAACTTAATTGAGCCTTTACAGTTGGGTTCCGAGATAATTTTTAAACAGTTGAAACAAAGTAGATTTTGAGGAATGAATGCAAGGCTGGGCTTTTTTCAGGATTTTTTTCTCAAACATCCGAGGTAAATAAAGCACCCTAAATCCCACCCATTGCTACGAGCCTGCTCCTCTTCTTAATTTCTTTTAAACCCCTATAACTGAATAGCACATGGACTGATTAAAAATGCGCTAGATATACCCAATAAAAATTCTTCTGAAGACTTTGATGCGCGTTCTATATTTTTTCTGCCATGGCACATATATATGCATTTAAAAAAAAATCTCACAACATGGATGTATGAGTGTTTGTTCTGTAGTTCTCTAAAATGAAGAAGAAATTTCTTGCTTGATAAAATGCCTCTTAAAGTACCAATTTCTGGCCAAGCAATTGTCTTGAAAGGTTTATTGGTGCAAAACCTTAAGAATTCTTTTGTTAAACTTTCGCTTTTTTGTTGCTGTGCACATACACATCAAGTCTTGTGGGCATTTCTGATGAATAAATTCATATTTCATTATCTGCAATGTAAATTCATGACAATGTATGTTTATGGATGCTTATGTATGTAAAATGATTGCATAAGGAATCTCAACTCATCTCTAAATTATGTCCTCATGCGTCGCACAATTCATCATTTTTTTTGAGTCGTGCATGAATTTTGGTTCTATGATAATGCTAAGGCATGGATGTTTATGTTGACTTAAAAATTTACCTAATCAAATAACTCTAGAGACCTTATTTATTTTATGCTTAGTTTTTTTTTTTTTGTTGAGGATTCTTAAAGGTACGCGTCGCTATAAAGAAAAGTAAAAATATGAAAGAGTCGAGCACATAAAAGCAAATAGACTTCTTGATGATTTTTCATGCATTTATCAAGCAGATACTTTCTGTCCGTTGATGGAAGTCAGGAATGATAATTTTTTTGAATGTTCGAATGGTAATTAAACAACATTACCTTTAGAGAGATAGAGTGATATGAGAAAGGAATGAGAATTCAATGACATCGATGTATGTTGGGAATAATATTATGCAATTCATTACAAGTAGCATAATATTTTTCAGCAGCAACAGTCATAATCAGTGTTGATATCTTGCTGTTAGCCTGGAGCGAGTATCATCAAAATCAGATCTGTCTATACCTCTGATTTAGACACCCAGACGCTATTAACATCTTTTAGACTTGATACACTCTAACATCCAGACGTATTTAAGATCTTGACTGTCGTGGGTTTAGTGGCATAATCATAAGAGGCAAAAGTTAAATCCTGCTATCAAATTTCTTCAATTTTCCTAACCTCAAATTTTTTTATTCGACTTACCAATTTACGTAGATATCTATTAAGACAGTCAAAGTAACAGTGCCTGAAGAAATTATAATTTCAGACCATCTTGTGTCGTTCAAAAATTCTTGATTAAATGATATCTCAGTGAGACATGATCTAGATGTTGTCTGAGTGATCCACGTCATCCGAATGTACATCCAACATATCAACACTGATTACAAGAAGTTAAAAAAAATCTCATTAAAATTCATTGAAGTTCTTTCTTGATTTTATAAAAGGACATATTAAAAGCTTTTTTTTTTCATCTCATCATGCTATTTTAGATGTTTCAATGCTGCATACGCCACATTATTATTCCCTTTAAAGAATGAAATAAAGAGTCGATATACCCAACCTAGTCTTGTTGGTGAAAAAGATTTATTCCATTTTGAAACAAGATTTATTGATAAAAAGAGGGGAAAACAGAAAAGTCAATATCAATATTTATAAAGTATCTCCACGTATTGGTTTGGTATGTTATATATTATTATTATTAAAAGAGAGAGAATAACAAAAAAATAAGAATTTCAGAAAGGAGCGAAAAGGAAAACGTGAAATTTTTATATGGGCAAAACATGTTCCTCAGAATTGCAATGCTCACTTCAGTTGCTGCCTTGCCTGCCTGCAATAAGAAGAATCTTTGTCAGTTGAATTTCGCTAGGGATCGTCCATAAGTGACATCTTACATGTGAAGGGCTAAGATGTTCTGAGAGTATGTGTCCCATGGGACAGACAAATGTGAAAGGAGGATGGAGGTTTAAAATTTTGATAGACATAACATTTGAACCACCCTCAACCACTTTCTGTTCTTTATTAAAGATTCATATATGCTCTTTGATAAAGAACATTACATGTTTTTTAAATGTATGCCTTAATTCAGTGTTTCTTAAATGTTTCTTAAATTTTTTTGGTTCAAGGCACACAAAATTTCATTTTGAAATTTTAAAGGCACACTAGGAGCCATTTTGAGATGATTTAAACGAAATTCTGGAAAGTTGTAGAACATCAATCGAGAGCCGTTTGACACAGCTTGAAAACCTCTTCTTAATCACTTATTAATTACATTATTTATGCTTTTGGACCCGCATTGATGTCATTAGCTTGCTAGAAATTGTAACGGTTTTTGTGAAATCTTAGAAGCCACGTGGTCGTACTTCATACTTATTTACTGATCTCCCATGGTAGCGTGTATCTATAATTTCCAATCAATATTTTATGTAGCGTTCTAACTTCCATGCATGTACACTTCTTAAGAACATACGTTTACTTACTTCATCATAATTAACGAGAGAAAAAGAAAGATAAAACCTGCTTGCATTCCGTCAATGACTGACTTTTTTTTTTAGAATCAATTATGTGCATTGTATCAGCGACAAGTTAAAAGAACAAGGACAATAATAAACGTTGACGATTGCAATTAACTTAAATGGGAAAAAATGTCACTTAAAATGAAGGAATCGTTCTTGTTCATTTACCATGTCTCTTGATTTTAACACGTCTCATATGAATTTCTGCTTAATTTAATGATTGATTATTTTTTGAGAAAGCTCGAGTCCCTTAATGGGAATTGATAGATCTGCTAGGCCACAAATAAAGTTATCAAAATTTAAGGAAATTTAACGACTTTAAAAAAATTCAAATCAAATGTAAAATTCAACTGGTGTTTCGGGTTGAAATCTAATCGGGTAGAACGGGTAGAAAGTCTTGTTTTAACAAGACAAGCTTTGTTCAGCATATGTTTAAAGATTTAAAGCTTAATGGATGTGCCAAACATTCTTTACAAGTTTTCATTCAAAGTTTAATTTTATAAAAATCAAAGAAACCTTTAGTTTTTAAAAATCTTAAGACAGAAAAGTTTATTGCTGTTTTAGAAGCAATGGCTGTTCCTACCTTGCCCAAAAACAATACAGCTGTTCTATAGATAAGCACGAATCTTATACAAAAAACTAGAAGTCTCTACCATGACTCGTTATTGAGATTTCTTGTTGATTAACTTGCTTGTTTGTTTGCTTCCAGGAAGCGTATTTTGCGATTTATTCAGCAATGCTTCAAAAAAAAAACAATGCATTCACACATGAATACGGTGTGAATTTAAAATTTTATTGAATCTTTTTTAAAATGTTAAAAATTTAACGACTTTCTTATGGCACAATTCATCAGAATTTATTTGAAGTAGGTACTTAATTTTTTGATAATATTCATAATACTGTCTATAGAACTATCTCTATCTCTAGCTTCAATAATTCAGAAAGAATTTTTAAATCCTTTAAATTATTGGAAAAAAAAGCTTGGCTCAATTCATAACTGAAAGAAACTCTTCATATATTTCAATTGATCGTGAACTGTCTTTAAATAATATTCCTATATCAAGTTAAAGCAGAATTCCTACGTATGATTTTGATTTATATCACAGACGGGTCTTAAATTTCGTTATAACTTAAATACATCAAAACCTTTTTCATCCAAAAATTATAACGAACTTGGGGAAAGTTGGGAGGAGGGGAGGGGGGGGGGGGGGGGAGCACAATGATTCAGATTTGAAAAAAATGTTCAAATAACCCTTGTGCATAATATTTTTCAGACACATTAAAGTAATGAAATTTTTTTGTTAATATTCTCTAGTTTAGGACTTTTAATGCCTTTAATCTTACTTGATTATTGATTCCTCAATAATGATTTCTCATTTAGAATCGAATTTTCGGAAGTTAGACAACATATTAGAATGAGATATTTTTACAGAACATAAAACAAATTATGTTCTTTAATCCAGCATTTAAAACATAAAGTTTAATTAACTTGTTATTTTTGAATTTTTGAACATTTTTTTCAAATCTGAATCATTGTGAAGGGGGGGGGGGGGTGTGAAAGGTAAATATATGTTTTTTTTTGCGTAAAATATTGCATTTATTAAATCTTAGATTGTATTATCAATATTTAATTCTGAATATCATAAAAAAGCTCTGCTTTTATTCATCTGTTCAAAATAGGTCTATTGCTTTTTAGAAAACTTTGAAAAATAACAGTCAAAATATATTTGAAATATTAAATCAGCGCCCTATCAAAATTTTCCCGACTTTTAAGAGTAAATAATTCACGAGGAATTGAATTTAAAAAATTAATTTTAGTGGTTGTTCCTTAATTACACTTTGTCAAATGATTATACTTAACTTAATTAAACGAACAACATTTGCTGCACAGCTGTTAAATCGTTCAATCTTCAATAATAGCTTGTATAATGGGTAAAATTTAAATTTAATATTTGTGCCGTAACTTAATTAATCAACAATTTTTTTCAGAATTAAATACTGTGTAACACGTAATATACACTTAAGTCAGCCAGCCCATGATATAAATGAAGATGTTAACAATAAATTAATGGAATTCTTTGATGTTCCGAAGAACTGGAATGAAAATGAAGTTAAACATGGAAGGAGCTGGAATTTGGCAGAACTGCGCATAAAATCAAATTCAGATCTTCATAAAATCTGGTTTATTCTACTTAAAGAGTTGAATATGCTTAAAACTATGGAACACGAATATAAGAGGGAATGGAAATGGTGGGCGAGTCCAGAAAGAATCGATAAAGTTCAGGATTCGATGAAGAACATAGAAACAGTTGTCAGGGAAAGGAACCAAGCATATCATATGCTTGAAAGTGGAACAGATGGCGAACAACCTGGACAATATATAACTAATGCTTTGGGATTACGAGAATATAAGAAGTCAGTTGAGCATATTGTTCCTTATTGGGCAAATAAAAAGTGGCGAGAAGCGAATCCAAGAGGATGCCACGGACCAGATTATCAAAAATTCATGCGATTGTATCGTGAAAAGATATATAATGACAAACGAAAGGGAAGAAATCGTGATAAGAATCATGTCATCCGATTATTAAGCAGGTTCCCAAATCTAGATCGTAATGTATTAAAGGGAAAATATCCTCAGATCAATTTTGATACTCTTAACAAAAAGGATTTATATAGAGGACATTATGTACCAGATGTAGAATAAAGTCATTTATTAGATATTTAGAAAAGTAATTATATCTTTATTAAGAAGTTAAGTTCAATGTCTTTCTCGTTGACATCACTTAAGACCAATTTTTGAATTTTATCGAAACAGCTTTAAATCCTTAAAATAGTCCTGGATATGATTTTTCTCATAAGGCTTTAAAGCCATACAAACAGCTAAGTTTTCCGGCTGTTCTATCCACATTTTATGAACTATTCCAGCTGATTCGAGTTTGCTGTGTAGATCAATTAATGCTTCCTCGTTGTCTATTCCTAATACGCATTTGTGCATCCTATCCAAATTTTCTTCACTTAAGTAGCTTCTTGTAAGCGTGTCATCTTTCGTTAACTCATTAATCTATCAATTAAACATTGTATTAATTCAACTTCAATGTTATAAATTAAATCAAGACTTACTGCTGCAACGGCATGACAACTGTTGGCTATAATAGCACCTAGATTCCATTTGAGGACCTTAATTAGATCTTTTCTAATTATTATATACTGAATTAGTGTCATTTTACAGAGAATCTTTTTTGTGTTTATATTATTAGGGATCAATCACTAATTGACGTGCGAATCAAATTGTTAAAAAAGTTTTAAAAAACATAATAACTGTTGATTTGATTTTGAAATTGATAACGAACTTTTTAAATTTGAAGTATTTTACAGCATTTTTGCAAAACAATAAAAAAGGTAAACAATACAACGTGCGGTTTAAAATTTGTTAATAATTCGCGATTTAATTAGATTAACATGAGTAATAAGAAGGATATCTATAAGGATGAGCGATTTGCTCATCTATTGAGTAATCCACGATTCAAGAAGCTTCCAAAAAAGGAAGGAAAAGTGAAAATCGATGAAAGATTTAAGCCAATGTTTGAAAATGAAAATTTTAACATTCAGTACAATGTTGACAAGTACGGCAGGAAAGTTAATAAGAAGTCTGCTGAGAATCTTAAGGATTATTATGATTTAGACTCAAATGATGAATCATCTGACGAGGAAAAGCCAGAAAATAAAGAAGACGAAGTTATTCCTGGAAATGCAATTATTAAAGGCGGAAATAAACTTCCAGCAACGCTTAAGAATAAGCTTAAAGACCTGGAAATTGGTAAGTATTAGAGCAATTAAACGACAAATCTGCTAATCAAGTAGATTGACTATACATGGGTTCTTGTGCTTTTCACATTTTACTTTTTCAAATATATCTCATGCAAGATTCAATGAAAACTTTTGAGACTTGAACAGCAATTTGTACAAATATTCTTGAATCAAATAAAACAAACAAACAAAATGTTTGTAACAAGACATGACAATTCATGACAAAGGTAAAATTATCTATTTCAAATGCTCATATATTGGCACTGACAGTTTCACAAAATTCAAAAAGGTTGTCTGCCTTCACAAAAACTCTATACATAGTTGAGTACATCACTCAACTCGTTAAGATACCGTTTTACTTGATAGACACATGACAAATAAATTTTATTAATTAAATTCATTCAATTATTTAGATTATATCCGTGGAGAAGGAATTTTACAGTCCGACAGTTCAGATGAAGAGGAATCAAGTAGTGAAACAGAAGTAGAATTAAATCATGATTGGGGTGAGCTTGATAAAGATGCTGAACGCACAGAAGAATCAACAAAAAGAATTGCATGCCTTCATATGGATTGGGATAGAATTAGAGCTATAGACATTATGGTGCTAGTCAATTCTTTTATTCCAACAGGTGCTGGATCTGTATTATCAGTCAATGTAAGCAGCACAAATAACCATAATGAAATATAAACTATAACATATTTTTTTCATTAGATTTATCCATCAGAATTCGGAAAACAGCGACTGGCTGAAGAGGAATTAAAAGGTCCAAAAGAAATAACAACGTTGGAGGTAAAAAATGAAAATGAGGAATATGAAGAAGGCGACAAATACACGGAAAAGCTACGAGAATATCAATTAAACCGTCTTAAATATTATTATGCTGTTGTTGAATTTGATTCTGAAAAGTCTGCAGATATAGTCTATAAAGAGTGTGATGGACTTGAATATGAAAGTACGGCAAATAGACTCGATTTAAGATTTATTCCCGATGAAATGGAATTTGAAGATGAGCCAAAAGATACATGTACAGAACTACCTGATTTAGCAAAATATGAACCAAGAATTTTCTTTACAACAGCACTTCAGCATGCAAAAGTCGAACTAACATGGGACGAAACAGATGTTGGACGTCAAGAAATATCTGATAAGCTTTTTACTGATAAAAGAAATGAAGTGTCTGATCGTGATCTAAGAAAATTTGTAGCATTTAGCAGTGAAAGTGAACATGATGATCAAGAAGAATCAAACAGCGATTCCGATAATATTGATGGAGCATTAAAATCAGGTAAAAGTAGATTGGATCTTTATAAAGCGCTGCTCGATGATGTAAATCAAAAAGAACAGGAAAAGAAAAAGCAGCAAGTAGAAATGGAATATTCATGGGGAATTGGAAGTCTAGATAAAAAGGATAAGGCAGTGCCTGTCGAAAAAGAAGCGGAACTGACTCCATTCGAAATGATTTTAGAGAAAAAGAAACAAAAGAAAAAGGCTAGAAAGGAACAAAGAAAGAAAAAGTTGAAAGGTGGTGACGATGACAATGAAAATGGATATAGTTCGAGTGACTTTGATGATATAGACATGAATGATCCATACTTTGCAGAAGAATTTGCTAATGGAGACTTCAAAATGCCAAGCAAAAAAGGCTCAAAAAAGAAAAAGAATGAAAAATTAGAGGATGATCCAGAAGCTGAAGAAAAATTAAAGGCACAAAAGGAACTAGAATTATTGTTAGAAGACAATGAAGACGAAAAATCACATTTCAGCTTGAAAAAAATTCAAGAAAATGAAGAAATGACTTCGTCCAAAAAGAAAAGGAAAATAAAGAAACTTAAAAAGCAAGGAATAAATGTTGATGAGCCTGTAGACAATTTCGAATTAAATGTTCAGGATGATCGTTTTAAGGCAGTATTTTCTCAGCCAGATTTCAACATTGATCCTACAAATGCTGGATTTAAAAAGACTAAAGGAATGGAGAAACTAATTCAAGAAAAACTTAAGCGACGACACACTGATGATGCTGAGCAAACAGAAACCGCTGAAAAGAAGAAAAAGATTAAGGATATTTCGTTGAACTTACTTGTTAAAAATATCAAAAGGAAGGCTGGCAAGTAGATGAATTAATTTTTGCGTATTTGAATTTAATGGTCAAATTTTGAAATTTGTACAAAATGCAATGTGCTGAAAATCTAAAAACAGGTAACGAAATTTTAAAATTTAAATAACAACAGATTTCAAAAATTCAAATTCTGCCACAGTTTTTGAAACGTTCAAAAAAATTCAAAATTTCGAAAGCCGTTAAAATTTGAATTATTTAAGAATCGCTAGGAAAAACCAGTTTTAATAATTTTTCTGGAAGAAATAAAGTAACGATTAAGAAAATGCAGTTTCATTTGTCATTATCAAATTTCGTGTTTTCCTTTTTGTAATTTTATTATTTTTCATCAATAACTTAAATTGTTCACTGAAAATGCATTCCACATTCCAGCTACTTGGGGCTGTATCACTTATAAGTTATGTTGCATGTATAGTTGGGCTTATGATCATTCCGAGCGATTTTAAAATATGATTCACTCATGTAGGTAGGGACTATTAGACAATATAGGAAGGGGAGAGGGGATGATTTGCACATCAATATTTTGGTAAGTTTCATTCTCTTTACAAGTTTTTCTTATTTAAGGATATTGTGTAGCATTACTAAAGTACATTTATTCATCTGAACCAGAGTTTTAAGCGCAAAGCATCCACCCCATTTAGATAGTAATGAAATAATCGCTTGTCGCGAACAAACCCAAGATTTTCGTACAGTTTGAGTGCAGGTTGATTCGTGATTTCTGTCTCCAGTACTACCTCATCTGCTTGATTTGCGATCATGACCTAAAATTAGTAATACGTTAGTCATCACAAAATTATTATTTGAGGGAATTAAGAAGGCTGACTCACTCGAATTGCTTTCTGGACTAATGTGGTGCCAATTTTAAGCTTACGGTAATCTTTGTCAACAGCCAGCATTGCTATGTATCCACGTTTTATCATTTGCCTATGAATATCGAGCTTACATACAATACATCCAATACATTTATTCTCGTGAATAGCTAGATAGCAAAGTTTGGGCCAATTGTGAATAAAGTAACGATAAGTATAGATCGAGTATGGTTCAGAAAGATCCTTTTGTATTAGCTTCATTATACTCGGTAGTTCCAGCTCTGATTCGTAGACTTTATATGTGATTTTAATTGTTTCTGATGTTTGGTCCGAAAGTTCTCTTAACATTTCTACAACTTCATATTCTTGAATCAACGGACAGGATTTAGTATCATTTATAGGAATTTCTACAGGCGATAATTCACTTAACTCTGTCGATTCCTCATTGTCAGATGTGCTCTTTTTACACGACGAATAGGAATCATTATTGATTATAAACTCCTCATTATTTGATTCTATATGACCATTTTCCTTTTTCTCCAATGAGCAATTTTTCTCGATTTTGGATAATTTTACATTATGACTACTTTTGTCTATTATATGATTAGAATTCGATTCTGTTATAGCTATATTTTGGAGCTTTGACTCGAGCTGATTTTCCATTATTTCACAAAATTTCAATTTTTTTTAATAATCTAAAATTTTTTCTTGCTGGGTCTCGTTCACAAATGATGTCTACTCTTCTATTTTTGTGAGTGGGGTTGAGGGTAAATTACGTCCAACTTTTAAGAAATCTAAGAACAATTGTGCAAGTTTTGTGCCTGCAATAAAGTAACTGCTGGAGAATTATATAATTTTTGAGGTGATATCACTTAAGAATGTGCCACAATGAATTTCTGAACAAACAAAAATTTAAATAATTTCCCACGGTTTATTCGCACTATATTTCGCTTATATATTAAATTACAATAAAATAAAATAAAATTTGATATCATGCAAAATACAAATTAATTAACAAAACAGACATTAAGAACTGACCAAAACAATATCATGAATACTGGGACACTCATTTGGTAAGCCATCAGATCCCCATATATAAACCTCTTCGTCTGTAACAATGCCCAAGTAGTGATTTGTTGAAAATGAAATTCCTTTAATTAAGGTGTTAATTCCTGTATAAATCTCTCTAACTACATCCAGGTTCCATGTTGAAAACAATCTGATAGTAAAGTTTGTGAAAGCAGCAGCAATCACATTTACACCAGTTCCTTCCTTTATAAAACTAAAGCAAGTTGCTGTAACGATTCCATCCTGGAATATATGCTTAATATATTTGCCATTAATGTTGTTCAGCCTCAATTGTGATTTATTAGCTATTGACATTGATATGTTGATAAAATCATCGCCATTATTTTCACTCATTTCCACAGAACTTGCATCTGTATCTTCATAGACATCATCCTTTGGCTTAAAAACTGTTAAAATATCACCGAGTGTATTGCTTACATCCACATGTGTTATTTGTGATCTCAAAGTATTACATGATGGCTCAATCGTTCTTATATATTCAATTTTTTGTGTATCCCAAATGACTGCACGTCCATCAATTCCTATACTAACTGCTATTTTAAAATCCACAGACATTTTCATGCTCAAAACTTCTTTTTTATGCCTCAATAATATTATTGGATACATCCACTTAGTAATGACTTTATATTTTATCGGAGTAACATTTAATGCTCTTGACGAAGCATTGCCAATTGTAATATCAATTATGTCTTCAAGAAATGATGACCTTGAACTTCCTTCTTCTGTCATTAATTCGCATGGCTTATCGACTCTTATGTAGACACTAATGTTACCTGACAAATGTCCAAACCAAATGTGCGGATAAAAGTTGTGAGTTAAGCAGCATGTTACTGGATCACATGAAGGCAGAGAGAATAAATGTGTCGATTTTGATTTCTTCTTATCATCAAATGGCTTTTTCCTTACAATCCCATCCTTTTCTTTCCACATAAGTAACTCGAATGAGTCTGGCGTAAGTCCTTGAATAATTGAGCAATTGTCTGGAACGACAAAGAACGTATTGAAGCTTTCAGCTAACACTAGTTTCATGTTCTTATGGTTGCATTTAACTGGACTTTTAAGCTTTATCATTCTTGGTTTTGGTAATATTGGAGATCCAGTATAATTTCCCCATTTTAAGCCTTTAATGTTTCTCAAAACAGGTCGATTATCGTTTATCCTATCATTATTTATTATTGACTTTTTATGAGGAGACATAAAGATTTGTTTTGGAACCTGCCCATAAGTTTTCACCATTGTCTCACATGCTGACCGTTCAACTTGATCATTTATGCTCGATATTTGGAATTCCGGATATGTCTACAAAAATGAGAACTATTAGTTATTTTAATTTACAAAAAATGTTTATAATATGCTTACAGCATAATGAAAGACATTAATTGAATCAACTGCAGCTTTTCCTTTCTGCTTGAACCCGAAGATCAAATCAATCCAGTGATTCAAGTTTCTTCTTACTAATTCCGATTCAAATGCTTGTCGATGGATCAGCATGAAGTTCCTTGGTGAAAAATCACACCATTCTGGCAGTTTTACATCATTTACCTGCTCACCAGTCTGCCTTTTTCCATAATTAAAGCCTTCCTGATTTTCTAGGAAATCAGGTAAACAGAAAAATTCAGGAATCAACTCTTTCACATCTGTTGCTGACTCTCTGCTTGTTAATCTGAATGTTGTTGACAAATTATGGAAAGTCCGATCAGGAATGTCAAAGTTGTTGTCTGTAAATTGTAATAAATTTTTAGCGGATATTTTAAATTCAAATAATACATCAAACCATACAATTTTTTTGGAACATTCGTAAGGTTTTCTAACATTCAAATTTCAAAAAACTGTTAAACTTTAAATCAATTTAAAATCAGTTTTTGATCGTTGTAGAGTTTAGCACAATAATAGCATACCTTGATAAAGAAGGAACATGTTTGTGAATGGTGGAAGTCGAACAAGAAAATGAAGGACCGTTCCAGAGTTAGAATACAGTGAAGTGTAATGATATGGCTTCATATAAGGTTGATGATCATTCATTTGTGCTATCAAGTCATTGTAATAGCCTATATATTGATCTTCTGTTCCGTCATATTGTGTCGATATGGTTTTATTAAGCTTCCGAAACGTATCAGGATTAGTAAGGTCCAATTCATCACCATCAAATTTAGCTAGAATCCATGGAAATATTGGATATTGAGCAATATCGTTGTAATTTCTACCCGATAATTTATTCAGTTCCATTAAGTACTCAAAGTTTGTAAGCTTATTATCTATCCACATTTGAGATAAATTCTCGACCTGTTTGGTGCTTTCCTTCCAATTAATCTTTTCAGCCATGAAATTGTTGACAATATCGCGATCATAACTTGATTCAAAAATGATGAAAAAGCTTTTGTTGGACTTGAGGAAGATTTCGAGTGCCACTTCTTTATGCTGATATCGTCGTTCCCAAATTTCACTTATGTTAATAATATTAGATATGATCGAGTTGTTGTGTGTATTGTGATTTGTTAGGAATATAAATTGAGTTTCTGTGATTATAATTTCACCTTCTATTTCCTGTTCCATAGTTAAATGCTTAGCATTAAATGTAAAAATGATTTGATCACGTATTGAGTATCTTTCAGTTTCTTTAGGGTTCAGTAAATAATCCAATAACTGCTTCCTATTTTGATATTCAGCCTTAAATTTAAATTCATCATTAAAAAATCGTTCCTCAACTTTCAAAACTGTTCTTTTCAATCTAATTCTCATCCTTCCTGGACCTTCAGTTTCATCTAATTCAAATGTTGTTGGATACAGTTTCTCATTATACCAAGGAGCATCTTCATGCGTCATTCTCTGTATTAATTCATTCCATTCGCGATAAAAATCGATTTCTTGGGTTTTTTTCAATTGATTCATTAACTTCCGTCGTTCCTTGTTTTGAATGTCAACCACATCACGTGTCATACGCATAGCATTGTCTATGCATGACTGAACAAGCGTTTCCAATTTATAAATTATTTTATCAACTTGCTGTGACTGTTCTACACTCGCATTATCACGAATATTCTCAACTTTTGCTGTCGTACTTATGCTTAAGTTCCAATTTTGTTGTTGTTGTGTTATCGACGAGCCACAATATTTTGTAAAAATCTTCACCTGATCTTCAGTGAATTCATTTTGATTGTTGTTGATAAATTGAAATAATAAAGATTTGAATAGTTTAGATTCAGGAACTGAATAGTTTGCATCAATTACGAGATTTGCAAGTAGTTTATGTGTTGTGAATAGCTTGACTTCCTTAACAACTTTAGGATTTAATGACCAAAGTGCTATTGATCCTTGCTGAATTCCAGAGAAATACATGTCAATTAAATATTTTATAAAATGCAGTTCAAAAATTTTAATTACATCCACAACTTCCCAACTCATAATGAACTGAATGGACCTATCAAGCACAAGATTAAATCGAGTTTTTATCTCTGATGATGACAAGTTTCCCAATTCCTTTCTTACTGCATATACAAATCTCATATCTCCAGCACGACTGCCTCTTCGATCTTGACAAACTAAGCATAAATCTAATAATATTTTTAAAATTTTAAGGTGCACTTCTCGAATACTCTTATTTTGACGTTCAGCATAAGTTAATCCATACAACAGTTCCCATAAAATGTGCATAACTCCCATTGTGCTTAATGCATTAATTGCAATCCATTCCAAAGATAAACTAATGCAATTAAAATATCCAAGTTCACCAATGTTAATTAATGACTTGATTAATGCTGCAACCAATCCATTTTCCATTAAATATTGAAAGTTGTCATGACTTGATTTCATCACACAATCAATGAATCTGACTGTATTTTTCAGTAATCCAATATCATTAGTCATGGATGGTAACATTGAGATTAATACTCTTAATGCTGGTCTATATTGAATCTCAATTTCAGAACCTTCAGCTATTTCATTTACTTTTAATTCTTCAACACAAATCCAGTCAAGACATGCCTGAACCATATTTGTATTTACAGGCCAGATTGACAATTGATTTCCCAAATGAATCCAATAATTTGCTTTTTGATATGTACTGACTTGATCTACTGATTGACGACTGGTAAGTGTGCGTATTAAGTTAGTAACAGCAGCACGAACATCTGCATCTTGATGATTTGCAAACATTATAAAAGATTCAATTTTTAAACATTCTGGAAGCTCTGTTTGCAGTCTCAAAACATCGAGATTCTTAATGATATCCGTAAGCATGAGAAATAGCAGTTCCTGTCAAGAAAAGAATAGTTGAGATAGTTAAAAAAACAATCTTCAAAATTTTAAAAAAATAGGTTCAATTTTTGAACATTATTTTTTGTAAATTTATTTTCCGTTAAATTTTTCTTGAATCTAATTTTTACCTGTAATATGTTGATTCCTTCGTTGTCCTGCACAATTTCTATATCTGAGATATTAGAACTAGTAAGCGTAAGTGATTGCTTAAACTTTTCGACTATTTCTGGATCTAATGCACATTCCAATCCAACTTGCTGTTCTATGACCGTCGATGTTCTTTGCAGGATATGCTTTTTCTTTGGTGTGCTTTGCAGACGCTTTTTATTAATTTTTATTGGAGGTGACTCACTTTTTGCCTTCACTTTCACTTCCGTTTTTAAAGCTTTTCTAATTTGATGGATTTGATCCTGATCAAGTTCATCAAATTTCTTAGTTCTTTTGAATCTCTTCTTCATTGATCCTTTTCTGACCATTTTTAAAAGCTCTGTATCACTATGAATTGATTTTATAGATTGACCCTCAGTATTCTGATTGGGATTTTGTGTGGATGTTCCTGGTTGTGGTTCACTGTTATTTCCAGTTTCTGATGCCTGTGATGTTGTCGGCGATAAAATAGGAGTGATTGTAGCATTTGCAGACCGAATCTTGGTACTAAAGTTGAAATATTTCGAAGTAATTGTTTGATTGTTTCGATTATGCTTTGACGGCTTATTACTTGATAAGATGAAATTAAATTTTGATCGATCATGAGTAACGAAACTTTCACTTGGATGATGCAGCAGAATAAGTAACTTTTGTATTTCCTTAATACTCCAAATTGTTGGTGGATTTCTATTCATCATTTTTATTAATTCTACTAACATAAAAGCTGTAGCTGAATTGATTTTCATAGAACTTGCTGTACTTGCCAAATGAGTCTTACAAAATTTAATTAATTTCTCAAAAAATCCATGATCACGAAGACATTGTAAGTTTGTAGCTCTACAAGGATGAACATCACGAACTGTTGTGATTATACTTTTAAAGAAGAGATTCAATGTTTTTGTTTCCATCCCATTTGAAGTCTGGAAAATATTAAAATGGTTTAGCAACTTGATCAACAAACTTCCATTTTGGATATTTAGTAAACTTTCTTCATTAATTAAGTATTCATCACTTTTAGACTTTTTGTGAAACATTGAACCACCATAAATGACATCCAGTACAGCTTTTAACATTCCTGGTCCACGATAACAATTTCCATGCTTAAAGACATGAGCAACTAGATTGAATAAATTCCTTTGCTCAAATTCAGCATTAAGATAATTATTTGTATAAGCACATTTGAGAAAAATGTATAAGGCAGACGATTGAGTTTCTGGATCTTCTGATAACTCCACAGTTCTAGCAAAAAGGAATAGCATAGTAGATAATCCACCAGTGAAATAAATTGATCTTGATAATGAGTTGACTGCTGCAGCTTTTGCAATTTTTCCAAAATTGATAATTCCTGATCGTTTGCCATAGTCTGTCTTCAAATAAACTGTAGCATTGCTAGCTTTTATAAAATTATGTGCCAACAATATATTGGATTGAAGTCTAGACATTAAATCATAACTTATGCCACTTAAAGATGTTCTATTGATTAATTTCGACATATCTATAAATCCACGAACTGGCATTATTTGTAACAATTCACACGGTGTAAAATTATAACAATCCGGTCCAAGACAAAAGAGGCAAGCAATCAAATTTGTTTCTAATGGAGTCTTAAAGAGAAGCACATTACTCATAGAGTATTTTAAAGTTTTTTGGAAATCATCTTCGCTACAAACTTTCTGTGATCCAATAAATAACAACTGAAGCTTTCCATTTACTTCAGTATTCATCATGTCACCAACTGGAATTTCGATGCTTTCATGCTCGATTCCATTGAGAGTAATAAGTATTGTAAGGATGGAATCTAAATTACAAATTGATAAGCAAATATGCGTCCATCGATCGTACGGAACTTTACATTTTGTAGACTTTCTACTCACTTTTGTGGTTTCCATCCGTAAACTATCTCTCTTTGACATTGACTTTTTATATTCATTTCTAATTGATCCTCTCGTTCTTATATTTTGTTCACGATCATTTTCAAGCACTGTAGCGATTCCCTTAATATTTCTGCCATTCCTATTATTTTCCTTATTTGATTGATCTGGGTTATTTAATGTGTCCAAAAGCTCTGTGTGAGCTCTGTTATCATGTAGCAATTTGTTCTTATTTGCTTTTTTATAGCCATAATTTTGATTCGGTTTGATGACATTGAATTCAAAAAATCCATTAGAATTCATATAGACCGCGAGTACTAATTTATCAGTTCCAAATGACAACAAATGAATTGATGTCACGTAATTATTTTGATACTCTTCCAATTCAATCCATGTTGATAAAGTATAGCCAGAGGAATTCCATATATTCCGCTCTAAAACATTTAAAGGAATGATTTGTGATGATTCAATGAATGGTGTCCAAAAATCATTTGCTATGTGAAGCTCTCGATAGCTATTTATTAATGTTGTTATGTCTCTGTCACATGAAGATGTTATTGTTATCTCTGATTTATCCTGACATATTGGATATTGAACTGCTGTAAAGGCTCTAGGAAATGTTTCTTGATTGCTCAATGTCTCAATTCTTGAAATTATTAATTCTACGGGTACATCATTGTTTGTTAACAGTGAGAAACATGCCCTTAAAATTTCTGGCGAGTTTAAATCTCCAATTAATTCCAAAATTCCTTTTTGCAGTGCTGTGTATGATAAGATTGCATTCCGTTAAAATTAAATTCAAATTTCGAGGTTTGTAATTTTTCAAAAAATTTGACTGTTATTTTTCATATAGATTTTGATCGTTATATTTATAGTCACGCTACTTACTTTCAAATTCATTTTCTTTCCTAGTTAAGATCGGTGTAAATCCTTTGATAATAAAATCAGAGTTTCCAAAATATTTATTCATGCAGCTTAGACGCTTCATCAATGTTGTTATTTCCTCTGCATCCCATTGATCTCTATTTTCTATGTACTTTATTGACAGATTCATGAGGATTTCGATTACTAATTTGCAGATATGCTCGTTGGTGTCTTTGAAATTTGATACTGTATTAAACGAGAACGCTTGATTCTCATGATCTTCTGCCGCTGTCGAGTAGTATTCTTCGTCTGCCTGTATAAATAAACATTAAGGAAGGAAAAAAATTTAATTGCGATAAGAGGAAGAATGCGCTCAAAAATCTGTCATACTTACGTCGTAGTTTTCGTCAGCAGAAAAGTAAGCTTCCGTTTCATTATCTTCATCGATTTTTTCATCATTACTTTCGCTAAATGGAATCTTTACGCTAGATATGTCAAAATTATCGAAGAAATTTGGATCGATTTCAGGCATTGGCTCGGTATTTGTCATTAATATTTGATTGACATTCTTAACTTTCATTTCAGCAACTTTAATTAATAATTCTAAAGCATCAAACAATGAATCTTTGTTATTAATCCACTCTTCTTGGAGTAACAATAGCTTTAATTCTTGTATCGCTGCTGACATTCTCGTACCTAAATTAATATAGAAATAATGAGTTTAAAAAAAACTTCCTTTCTTGTTTATATTCCTACTGTAAATGAACGCTCGCGACAACGTTGTGCAAGGAATAATATTATTAATGTTATTTGTAATTTGATAGTACAAGTCAATAACTATAAACAGAGCTGTCTAGTGAATTGGAAACATTATGTATTGAACTTGCACGTTTGTTTAAATAAGCACTTTTGCGGATTCACTCAATGCATTTGCATACTTTTATTTTATGTAGTATTTGTATTTACGAACATGTTGAGCAACATTGCAACATTAAACTTTAAACGGTTTTCAAAAATTCAAATGAATTGAACTAAGGGTGTGGTACTGATGAAATGATCAAAATGTAATTCTTCAGTTCCACACCCTTGAATTGAACCCAATCAAATAATTTTTTGAACGATTTGAATTCGAAGACACCGTTAAATTTGATATATAAAATACTTACTGAGCTTCTGATTGCGCCACAGCCTGAAGCAAATTTCAAAGCAACTCTTAGCGATGGATGATAAATACTTGGTTCCAATATTATTTGTAATTTCTTTAATAGCATTAAGCCTATATATTTCTCGTAGCTCGTCTTCTGGTCGAATGAAGCGATTGACAAATTTGGTGATTTTATCTCGAACATTTTTACTCTCAAAATCTCCAATACTGGTTAAGAATTGATGGAACCAATGCTGATAAGAGTAAATATCATTATCTTTGTGATCCTTAATATCTAAGGCAAATTGATTCTTTTGAGCATCTTCCAATGCATTCTCAGAGAGAAAATTATCTCTGTGTATTGATGCTGTAAAAAACATGTTATTCTTATCTCGTGCGGTGTTGTAAGTCATGCAGAACGGATTTTCTTTACGACTCTCTGACTGCAGCTTATCACTAAATTTTTGACAAATTTCAAACAATTTGTATGACCTACTTATAATAAAATCATAATTAATGTCAAATTCATTCACGATGACTGATGTCAAATAATCGCAACGTGTGTTTACTTCCAAATGATTGCTTTTTTCATCATTCTGACAATTCCTTTCTGTCATTGTTAATGGATTTATTGCAATGTCTCTTCTTAATAAAATCGTATTAATTGCATGATACGCAATTGAGAATAAAATATCTTCATTAAAATTATTGCAAATGTTTGCTAGAAAATCAGCCTTAAATGTTCGATGTTTGGCGATGAGATCACATAAAATGTTCCAATGAACCGAACTTAAAAATAGAACATCCAATTTTGATAAATTTGCTCTAATCAATAGATTGTGTTCATCAACTATTTCAAATCCACAGGAATCACTTGTCGATGCTTTTGGCTCGCTTTGAAATGTTATTTTTGGAAGTCCAATCTCATTATAAATATCCAATAACTCACTGATTAAGGAATGCGTGTTGATGAACAGAACTGATTTAATTTTACGTGCTGAATCAGCCTTATCAACTCTATTGACGAGATATTCGAGTCCATGCCTTAATATCATGCATGAATAAATTGACATGGCAGGTACCAATGAACAGTCGCCTAGATCATAGATGAGGTCTTCCGATAAAGCACCAACAGTGATTAAAGCATTTTCATTCATTAATTGTAGACAAAAGCAACAGATATCCTTCAATTCTTGATTATTATCTGGGTCATTAAAGTACTTTCTTTTCACTTTCTTAAAAGCAGGAACAATTATGTCAACGATGAAATCTTTTAAAAAATGTTTCGGCATGATTTTTTGGATGATAATTAAATGATAATACAGATTGTGAAGCTCAAATCCATCCCTTCTATCAAGTTCCTTTTTAAACAAGTCTAAATATACAAGACGAAATGATTTTGACTCGATTTTATCATTGCAAAGCTTACACTCTTCCGTTTTAGCACCTTTAAATAAAACACGATCTATTCGTTTCTCAATGAATTTAAGGTAAATTGAAGGAATTATTGAAGATCTTAGAAATACTTTAATTGTATCGATATTTGCATTACAGCAACAAATTCCTTTCATTAAATGTTTCAGTACAATGAGCAATTGTTTAAATGACTTTATGTACACTATACTGTCGATAAGTAAACGCTCAAAAATGCAATGACTCACTTCGTTTGGACTGTGACGATGATGATGAGTACTTTTATTACCATAAAATTCGTTGGATCTCTTGTCCTGTCTATTCTTTTTTGCCTCCTTCATTGATTTAATATTGATTATAAACTGTAGCTGCATACAATGTAGTAATTGAGTGTCAGAATGAATCTTTTGTAGTTCATCCAACACTATTTGATGACCAGTTAGTGTAAATACATCAAATTCTTCTATCTCTTTTACCGTTATCACTTCCTTAAATAAATTCATCAAATTCATCACTAGACCACATGTTATTTCTGTGTCACGTTCGATCTTGCATATGTTTGTAATTTTTTCGTATATCATTTGCATTGGCTTATTAATAAATTTTCCTATATTGCCCATGCTTACAAATAATAGAAACATAAGCTTCTTTTTTATCACAGTTTGATCACTCTCATTAAATATTTTTTGTTCATTTAGTATTTGTAGATTATCCAATGCCAAATTTATAGAGCAGTAAGTGAGAGATGATGTATCAAGGAAATTTATCAAGTCTTTTCTAACAAGTTTTTGAAGCACTGTAATAACTTTATCTGCATGTTCTACAGGTGATATGTAAAACTGTTCATTAAAACTTCTAAACTCTTCAGTTCTTAACGTTTCATAATCTATTTCTTCTATATCTTCAAATGCAACTATTTGGTCTGGATCAAGGCAATATTCGCATGTTTCCTTATCCGGTCCAATGAGATATATTGAATTGTACATTTCTATAACATCGTTTCTTGAGATTGTAGGCAATCTTGACATTGACATATCACCTTCCCATAGCTTTGTTGGAAATATCTTATAGAAAGTTTCTGCAAGTTTATTGTCACATACACGATTCTAATTAACAGAAAAAACAACAATAGTAAATTAATTAAAGTTTTTGTTGATATCAGCTGATTGTTATAACATACCACTAAATTTAGGTCACTTAATAATATTATAATTCGAGCACCAGTTCCTTTTGTACAGAATTCACGTAAACACACTGTATCCTCAGCATCTGACATGCCTTCTGGCGCAGGTGTTCCTATTAACTTATGTAGATGCATACGCAATGTCAAATCAAGATCTTTAAACCTATTAATATTGGAATAAATTAATTAAAGTCATTGAACAAAGGTTATCAGTGACTTGTTAATAATTGGGAACTTACTTTTTATCATGTATAATAAACTTTTTCAACTTTGTAGGTTTGTTGTAATACTCAAAAAATAACACATCAAGCCATTCAACCTGTTTAAAATAAGCATAATTAAATAGGAAAATTTATATGCGCAAAATAATCTTTTGTTTACAGTCATTGTTGTTATGTACTTTTGCAAAATATATTCCAATTTCCATGAATTTTCCATGATTTAATAATCTTATTAATTAAACTACTTTTCATGACACTAACAACTCATTTAACGCAGACATTTACACTACTAACAGATAATAAATGAATAAATTATTGAATTAAAACTTTAGAGCGATTTTTTTTTGTTTTTGTGGATACCTTCACAAATGACTTTCATTAAATAATTATTTTTCGTACATCATTCATGAATAACCCAATTAGCATTTAATAAAAACTGTTTTTTCTATTTTGTTTGTCCGAATATCACTTATAACGGCTGAATATATTCAAATTTTGTTGATTTTAAATTTCACAATATTTTCATCGGTACTACACTTTAAAAATGGAGATCTTTGTGAAAAACGTTAAATTAATTAATAATTGTAAGGCAATTGTCAAGTCTAAATGGTGCAATGACACGGTTAAACTGAGCATCTTTGTCAGTGATGACGGGAAAGGTAAAGAACTACAGTTTTAAAGAGTAATTTACAGAAATATTAATTATAAAATTTTTTACAGAGAACTGGAAGATTTATAGAGGACAATGCGATCCATTAAACATCGAGTATGAAAAGATTAAGGATTATCTCACATTGAAATCAAATACTGACTCAATCATGTTCGACATAATTGGAAGAGAATTCATAATCTTTATGAAAGAATATCTTGGATCAGATAGTGAAGGATATGCAGACATTATCTACTTTAAATTACCACTTGATTGTGAAGAGATTTCTATGGACATAGTTCTAGAACAAATTAGTGAAATAAATAGATTGACATCCATAATTAGTCATGCTAACGAGACAATTAAGACAGATCAAGAAAGTATGAGGAAGATTAAAAGTTCATTAGACAAGCTATTAATTGAAAAGCAGGAATTCGAAAAGAAATTCTACAGTAAGGCTGCTGCCTTATTTAATACCAAGAAAAAGTATATTCAAGATAATGTTTATAACAAAATTTCAAACCTTAACATTTCACATGATGCTGGAACCTCAGAGGAACTGCTGACAAAGAACAAGAAATTGGAAGAGAAAATCTACTCATCACCGTCTAGAACACCATCGAAGAAACGACAAAGTTTAACGCCCAGAAGAACACCAATTAAGGGAATGCAAAGAACACCATCAAAGAGACTTCGTGAAATTCAAGATATGAGTGATTCAGACGATAGCTTTACAGTATTATCGTGTGACACTAACAAAAAGTTGACATCCAAACCGATTTCTAATTCCCTTGATTCCAGTCGTGTCTTTAAGGACTTTAAAATAAAGACTCCAATTAAAAAGAAAGAATATGAGAAGCGTGAAAGCTCTGTTGAACTGAAAATTGACAGACGTACCAATGAAATTATTCCAGACGAGTCCGAAAATGAGCAAAAATCCTTAGAGTCAAAATCATCAAATCAGCAAAATGCACAGCAAATGGAAGTAGATAATACAATAATTGATGATGAAGTGATCCCGTGCTCACAAGAATCACAGGAAATGGCACTTAGTGTGACTAGTTTTTCCGAACGACTATCACGCAACAAGCAAAAGAAACGAAAAACTGAAAATTCTATTAATATCAATCCCTACAATGTTAATACTGTTAATATTTTGGATATAAGCGATTAATTTAATCATTCTTTCTTAACGGAAAAAGTGATAACGATCAATAAAAATTCAAATAACCAGAAATTACTTCCACGCGCATAATGCAAGAAGTATTATATTTTTAAATGCTTACCTACCTTATTTAATTGTCCTCATTTTGCTTCAGATTTCGTTGAATTTGCATTCATATATGATTTATTACACCTTACAATGTTGCTTTTGAAGTGAGCATTTCTCAAAAAAATGCTCACTGGAAGTTCAAAAAGCATTTTAATCGTGCATAATTCAAAAATAATCCTTTATAGATCTTAACCGTCAAAAAATTGTGAAATATTAATTTAAGTGCTTTAAACTGTAATAATAACCAAGGAAATGACATCACAAAAGAAACGAGTCATTTATGATTCAGATAGCGATGAAAATAGCAGTAAGTTCGCTCTTAATTTGTGAAAAAATGTGAAATTTGATTTGTTTTTCTTGAAAATTTTAAAAATAGGCGAGATAGAAAGCATTGAAAATGACACAATTGAATCCAGTGAACAGGAAAGTGAGGAATCGGATGTTGAAATAAATGAAACTTTCAATGATGAGGAAGAACAGACACAAAATGTGAAAAAAAGTGTTACAAAGAGAGATACAGGAAATGATGACTTTTTAACGGCTGATAGTGACATTGATGAATTAAATAAGAGCGAATCTATTGATGAGATATCACCGATAAAAAAACTTGAAAGTAGCGATGAAGAGAACGAAACGAGTCTAAATGAAACAGAAGATTTAAGCAGCAAGCATTCTGAAAGTGAAAACAGTAAGAGTAATTTCTTAGATGAAGAAGCTCGTACATCAAATCACGAAAGTCAAGATGAAGACAACAGCTTTAGAATCAGTAATGAAAATGATTCTGAGGATGAAGAGGAAATTGCTTCAAAGGTTCGTAAGAATACACGTCGAATAACAGATTCTGATGACGAGGACGATAATAAGAATGAACAAAGGCGTAAAACGTTTTACATGGAAAATCCTGATGGAGATACGTCGTTTATAGTTGAAGATAATGTTTACTCAAAATCTACTCGTCGTAGCATGTTTGGAGGCATTCCAGAAGATCCAGAAGTTAAATCTGAACCAATTTCTGAAAACGAGCTGTCAGATGGTGAGGATTCTGATGTTATTATTTGTGAATCGGAATCAGAGCAGGAAAATTTAGAAACCTCGGGAATGATAGTTAAGTCACTATCGTCAACAACTCGATCACCATTTAAGGAAATTGACCGTAATTCAGTCGTTAAAAAGGAACCTTTGGCTAGTCCAGAAAAATCCAAGAACTTACAAAGAGTATCAAAATCATACTATGATTCACAAGTCGCTGAAATTGAAGCTATGAAAGGTCGAATTGAGGCCTTACGAAAAATGGAACTTAAAGGATCTCTTCCTGATAATGGTCAAAAGTTAAGAATTGCAGCTGTAAAAATACAAAACGACATTAATGAAAAGGAAAGATTGATTAAAACACTTATTGTTGATGAAGATAAAAGCATTAAAAACCAACTTATGGATTCATTTAAAAGCGAAAGTGAACGTTCATCCATAAAAGAGGAATCAAAAGGAGACGAAGATTTTCTAGCTGCCGAGGATGTTCAGCCAAAATATACTGGAAAAATTGGCATGAAAAATTTCGAGCAGCAAAAAGCACTTACAGTTGAAAAGCTTCAAGACATACAAAACTCATTAGATCAACGACCCGCTGATGATGCATTAGAAACACCTCCAAAGGATTTAAAAATTGAGTTAATGAAGCATCAACTGCACGCACTAGCTTTCATGATGTGGCGTGAAACACAAAAACCTCGAGGTGGAATACTAGCTGACGATATGGTAAGAATAATATAGGGTTTAAATTGTACGAGAGTGACTGGTTATTCATCCGTTTTTCATAATTTTCTTATTATCCTTATATTTGACAATTTTATATTTTCCTCGCGTAAATCAGTAAATCATATGAAAGTAATATCTGTTTCATAAAACAATCGGTTAGTAGTCAAGTCGAAAATGCTCTTAAAACTTAGCTGGTATTTGGAACCATACATACCGTTATACCATATTTAATTATATACCTGATTAAATGCAAAGATACAGGATATAAATCACATAGAAGCTAATAACATTTTTAATTTTTGAATTTTTATTGCTCCTTATTAAAGGGTCTGGGTAAGACACTGACTGTAATATCATTAATCTTGAAACAACTGCAAAAAGCTGAAGAAATGGACGAAGAGAGTGACTACGACAGCGATGCTAATGATAAGGAAAAAGAAAATCAGTGGATTTCTCAAGGACATAAGTCATTGCGTGATGGAGGTACGCTAGTTGTATGTCCAGCAAGTTTAATCAATCAATGGGAGTATGAAATTAAGAATAAATTAAAGAGAAATGCACTGAATGTTAATGTTTTTCACGGACCAAAGCGAGAATATCGAGCAAAAGTACTAGCAAGGTATGATGTGGTCATCACAACTTATCAAATTATTCTTAGCGAGTCAAAAAATGAAGGATGTCTTTCGGGTATTAAATGGGATCGTATTGTATTGGATGAAGGACATGTCATTCGTAATTATAGATCCAAACAATCGGAAGCTGTTTGTAATCTTATTGGAAAGAAACGTTGGGTTTTAACTGGAACTCCAATTCAAAATAAAGAGTTTGATATTTATGCTGCTATCAAGTTCCTTCGTTGTAGTCCATTTGATGATATTCGATATTGGAGAACGTGGATTGAGACAAAGAAAGGTTCATCGCCACGACTTCAAACATTATTAAAATCAATTTTACTTCGACGAACAAAACAACAATTAATGGAATCGGGAGAAGTGCAATCATTGCCTGAAAAACAATACGAAGAATTTCAAGTAGCTCTTAATCGTGAAGAACGCAGTGTTTATAATCGAATATTGGCTTTTTCTCAAGCTGTGTTTGCTCAATTCTTATCACAGCATCAAGAGAAATATAATACATACACATATGATCGTAATCAGCTTGGCAAGCTTCACCAGAAATTCGCAAAAATTAATAATGTCGAACGAGAAGTAAAAGCTCACGAAATTTTAACTCTTTTGTTGCGTTTACGTCAAGTTTGTTGCCATCCAGGACTAGTTAAGCAAGCAATTGCATCACATGAAATGGACGTCGATATTGATCAAGGAGAAAAGGAACAAGAAAATACGTCAGTAAATGATTCCGATATTGATATTTTGAAAAAACTGCAGAATATGAGAATTGATGAGAATAATGAGGAAGTTTCAAATACAGCAGGTGCGATAACAACAGACAACGAAGTCTTTAATATGGACATTCCAAGCTCAAAGTTGGACAAACTTATGGAAATAATTCGAATAAAGTTTGAAGATACTGACGATAAAGCTATTATTGTCAGTCAATGGGTTTCGTATCTTAATATAATAAAAAGTCTATTAGAGATTGAAGGAATTGGATACTGTGAGCTCAATGGGACAATTCCAGTAAAGTATCGTAATGATATTGTTGTAAACTTTAATAAACCTACTTCTAACGAACGAGTCATGCTGCTTTCAATCACTGCTGGTGGAGTTGGTCTAAATTTGGTTGGTGCTAATCTCCTTTTCATCCTGGATCCTCATTGGAACCCTCAGATTGAGCAGCAAGCTCAAGATCGTATTTATCGATTTGGACAGACAAAGAATGTTAAGATTTACAAGTAAGTTTACCTTTATTTTCAAACTAGGCTATCCGGAGGCGCCCGTGGTGCCTCTTATCAGGGTTAAAATTTGATTACTATTATGTAAATAACTGTAAGACGCAAATAACCATAATGTTTTTAAGGTTAATCCTACCAATCCTTCACATGGCCTCACAACCCCCTCAAACTCGGATTTCCTTAATCCCACAAAAACTATATAAATGGCTTCACAAACTCCCTCAAACTCGAACTTCCTTAATCCCGCAAAAACTTTATAAATAGCTTCACATGGCTTCACAAACCCCCTCGAACTCGAACCCGCTTAATCCCTCAAAAATTTTATAAATGGCTTCACAAAACTTCACAGGGCTTCACAAACCCCCTCGAACTCGAACCCCCTTAATCTTACAAAAATTTTATAAATGGCTTCACAAACCCCCTCAAACTCGGACCCCCCTAATCCCACTAAAACTTTAATTCCCCCGAAACCCACCATGTCTTTTCACAAAGCTTTGCATGGCTTCACAAAATATTCCTGACACCAAACTTTTCACACAAACCCCCACCCCCCACCTGGCACTCACCCCACACCTGACAACCCACTTGTCAACACTCCTAAAATTTTTGTCTTCACACGGCTTCACAAATGTCTTCACATGGCTTCCGTTCCAGAGTCAGTGAATTGGGCTATATTGTTTGAACGTTATTTTTCAAATATTATTTCGTTATTTCAGATTCATCTGCGAGGATACAATAGAGGAGAAGATCCTGAAAAAGCAGCAAGAAAAAATGAATATTGCAGAGAGCGCATTGACTGGAGCTAAGCGAAATGCATCAAAACTTACGATTGAGGATTTGAAGGATCTGTTTGGAATGAAATGAGCGGAGCTGTAAACTAAGAAAAGAAGAAAAGACATCGATTTATTTTTCATAATAATTATTTTCTTTTATTAAATATGCATTTGATTCTCTAATATCTCTGATAACATATTCATTTAGTTTCTGTGAGGAAGGTGATTCCTGATTCCATCGGTTCTCTTATGAAAAAGAAATTATTGTTTAAAAAGTTTACATAAATTCCATAAAGTGCATAATTTAAACATTTCACAGAGAAGAAAATCAACATTTTTATTCAATTTTGTGTCATAATCAGCACAAGTGACACAATGTGATTTCATACTTTTAATAGTTTTCATTATTTTTTTTTTTTTTTGGTAAAAAGGCAAAAAGATCTAATCAAAAAATCTGTATAGCAATATGCTTCTTCTTTTGTCTAAATATAAAAAATGTAATCTACCTAAAGTCGAATAAAAAATTATTATGAGCACTGTAAGCACCCCAAAACTATGTTTTTTAATGGAAATTTTGGACCAAAGTCACTTTTGTGAAATCGACCTACATTTTCCATTTATCGTCATCAAGCATGCTTTCGATAACATAAAATATGTTACGGTTCTAAACATAAATAAGTAATTACTAAAGAATCATCAAATGATATTTTTTTTATTATCAGCTTTCTTTTTAATTTTGATTAATTAGATTTTCCATTTTAATTAAAGATTTCTTCCAGCATCCATGTGTGTTGTGTTAATATGAGATAAACTTCATTTGTGTTTAACGATTTTCAAAAAATTTGAATTGTCAGCGTTTTTTGTTTTTCAAAAATTTTGAACTTTACCAGTTTTTTCAAAAACTTTTTTGAACTTTTAGCAGTAATTTTTCAAAAAATTTGAATTTTTAACGGTTTTTTGACTCAAAGTATATTGAAAAGTTGGATTTTCGTGATTAGACACAAACTAGCACATGATACTGGATGTTTCATTCATACACAATCTCTCTCTTCAAGTTAAGCTTACAAATTAATCAGTTTATCATCAGAGTTTCAATTTATTCTCTTCATTTTTTTTTGTGCAATTCAAGCGAACGGTTTTAAATTTCATCCATTTCTTTTAATTTAATTTTTTTCATTTTAATGAACATCATGTTTTTAGTCGATTAAATACTTCTTTTTTAGCAAAAAAAATTGAATTCGACTTTGGAAAGTTTCTTTTATTATTAAATGTGGATTATACGGAATTTTTCATTATCTTATGCAAAAAAAAAATTGCTCATCTATAGTCAATAAATATAATGTATATTCAGATGAGACTTAATTCATTCATAATTTGCTGATATAATTTTTTTTCGATACATGCTTTCTCAAAATATAAGAAACAACAAAAATACCAACACTTAATGTATTTTTTTCCACCTAAGACCTGCATTCATTTATTTTTCTTTCTTTCTCAATTTAAAGTAATGAAAGATCTGTGAATTATGCCAATACAAATGTAAAAGTAAATTAGAATTTGATGAGTTTTGAAAAAGAAATTACATGCTTTAGTTACCTCTTTCATCATTCATGTCTGACGCAGCGACTAGATTATTATTATTAGTATTATTATTATTTAAATTATGAGTAATTAAACTAGAATTACTATCTAGGAAATTATTATTATTCAAATTTGTTGACATCTGATCACTATTTGTAATCGCTGCATCTGTGCCAAAATCAATAAGTTTATCCTCGATTGGCTTTGATGAGGATTGTTCTGTTGTTGTTGTTGTGGATGTGGTTATTTCAGACGGATTGCTAGACACAAAATAATTTAACATATATTGTATTTTTTTATCTCCATCATATCCAACATAAGAATTGTGCACGAAATTGTTAGAAATTGCAATGTGATTTAATGTGCAAATTATTAGTGGTGTAAATGTAACGAAAATATGGCAATAAGCTTCTCTAACTATAGTTTTCATGAACTTTGTACGAGTGTGTGCGTTTTTAGTGCAGTTTCATGAAAATGAATGTCTTAGATGTCTCATTCGATTCCATAAGAAGCAAATATAAATGATTCCAATATAGAAAATAAATTAAATTATAGAAAAAGTAGACAAAAGAAACTCAAATTTCAGCCACTTTTAATCTACAATAAAAGAAAAATAAAGAAAATAATAAATAGGATGTGTTGTGCATGTATGTCTTACTCAATGTTGCTGACAAAGATAGTGCCTGGACCAAACTCAATTGTTTAAAAGGTGCTCTTGATTTGCACAATTTGAGAACTTCGTTGAGCTATTCTAATCCAGGCAAAACTCAGACAACAACTTGAGTAGACAGCTATGAGCAAGTGAGTGTTAGAGAATGATTAAATCCAGCAAAATGAATGTTTAATTCCAAATAAATGTTGTGAACAATTTTGAATTTTGAATAAAATTTAATAACATCTTTAATTTTAAATTTTGTGTTAATCAGTGTGACTTTAAACAATGAAATATAAAGCACCAAGAACATAACAACATTAGTAATGTGTGTATACATATCGAATCTCTAAATTATCTTAACTTACAAAGTATTCTCAATACTGTTTTTATCGTGTCCATTTGTTGTTTCAATTATATTTGCATCACTAATTATAAGATCTGATGATGTATCTTTAACATGCTGTCCATTTAGCAAGTTCAAATTATTATTTGTTTCTAACAAATTATTATTGAGGCCATTGCTATTAAGGTTCATTTTATTAAAGCTACTCATCAGCATATTCTCTTTCTCCGTTACTGACTTCTCATATTCCATTTGTGGCTGATTTGGTTTCTCAGGTTCCTTTATTTCATCTTCCTTTGCCACATCCATTTTATCATCTGATTGTTCTGATTCATTATTTGTTGATGGTGCTGTTGTGTTTTCAGTCATTGATTGTGACAACTCTAGTTGACTCTTTGACATATCCATTGATTCGTCGTTCTAAAAAGGCAGAACATGACAACAGTTACAAAATTGCTCGTACTTGATCAATTTAACGGTTTTCAAAATTTCAAATATTAACGTTTTTCAAAAGTTCAAATTTTAGCGGTTTTCAAAATTCCAAATAATTAGCGGTTTTCAAAAATTGAGAATTTGACCGGTTTTCAAAAATTCAAATTTAGCGGCTTTCAAAAATTTTTGAACATAAAATGGGCGTTAAATTTGTGAGAATTACCTTTGATGGTGTATTTGCAGCTCCTTTTCTAGTTCTAGCCATAATTGCTTCAACACGCTTCCTACGTTCTTCACGTTCCTTTTCTTCCTTCTTTAGCCTTTCAGCAGTTTCAATCTTAGCGCGTTCAGCTTCGTCACGAGCTTTTTGTTCAGCCAATTCACGTTCAACTTTCTGTTTAGCTTCCTCGTCCTTACGTTTTATCTCTTCCTGTTCGCGCTTTATATTTTCTTCGATTGCCTGTTGTAATCTTTCCATTTCGAGACGTCTTTGTTCCTCAGCCATTTTATTTGCTTCTAGTTCCATCAAACGATGTTTTTCCTCTTCCTCTAATTGTCTTTTTGTTTCCGCTATTTCCTCAGCCTCAATTCTTTTCCTTTCTAATTCAGCTTGCCTCTCAGCCTCTTCACGTGCAAGACGTCTGCGCTCAGCAATTGCTGCCTTGGCTTCCTCTTCAGTTGTTATCTTTGTTTTGGCTATCATTGAAGCAGTCATATCAGTATTTTCCAATATGGAATTTGTTAATAATTGTTGTGGCTGTGGAGCATGTACAACTTGTGGAACAACTGGTGTGCTTTCTTGCATTTCTGGCTTAACTTCGACTGTCTCAATATGATTCTCTTGAGTTTCAATCTTATCGATTACACTATCTACAACTTCTTGCGCAATTTCAACCGTCGTCTTTACAACATCATTTGTTATAGTCTCATCTGACGAAGGTGCTTGACCATCAACGAATGATAATTCCGTATGTTTTTGTTCAGATTTAATCACATTATTAATAATTGTCTTTTCATTCTTACATTCACCATCTGCTGTTTTAATGATTTCTTGTGTAATGGTAACGGTCTGTTGTTGCTGTTGGATTATTTTTGGAGCAACTTCGCTAGCTGGTGACATAATTGATGGAGTAGTTGACGATTTTGGGGTTGCCTTTGCACTGCTTGTCGTTTTCGTTTTCGGTGTTGATTCGGATGCTGTTGATGGAGTTGATTTGGCTGCACTTGGTGTTCGTTTTATTGGCTTTGATGCACTGTTTGGAGCTGGAGATTTTTCCACTATATTAAGTCATTTATTAGCATCATTTAAAATTATAAGAAACAATAATTACTTACAATCTTTGCTGACACCAGTAACGGCAATGCTAACTGGACGAGCTTTTCTTACTGGAGTTGTTCTCTTGTTAACAATAGCAGAATTAGTTGTGGACGATGACATTGCACTGCCTGGTCTAGAGTTAGATATACTTTTTGGGGTCATCTCGCCTGAACGAAGTCCTGTTATGAAATGTTAAGAAAATGCTATGAATTTATTGTCTTAATCTACAGTTAAATCTGTGCCTTAAAGTTTATATCAATTAGACTTAAGGGAAGTTAGTAGAATAAAATTGCATTAATATTTTCTGCAACGTTATTTATTTTTTGTGTATTATTAGAATTGTGTTGATAAGCAACTAAAATAAGTAAGTTAGTGATAAGAAAATTGCGTCAAGACTGTGCGATTCACATTGGGTAAAAAATAAAATAATATTAATAAGTAGGTTGAGAGAACTAAAAACGATATAACAGGAACTAAAAGTAAATCACCAAAGAAAGACCATCACCATAAAGAAAAGAAAAAAATTAGCAAAGATAAGCAAAAGCAAGTAGATATAAATAAATAAATGAGCAGTGGTAAGTAGCGAAGCCATCAAGTCATATTAATGATAGGCTTATGGCATAGAAGTAAGCGAAGGAAAAATATCTAATGGATTTCCATTTTTTTTCTATGATAGCTTCTGTCCCATAAACAGCCATAAATTTCTAAGGTAATGTTGAGTAGTTATAAAATGAGATAGCATTGCACCTAAAATCCAGCTTCTAGTCTAAGGTTATAGATTTTTTATAATGCCATTATGGTTTTTTAAAGCATTTATCCAACCTGATTTTGACGGTGTGGCCGTTGCTGATGACGACTTTTTATCATTATTACCAGTTAAAAGTGTCATACTCCTTGTTGTCTCAGTATTCTTAATATGTCTTTGCAATGGTGATGATACCAATCGATTTTGGCGAGTACGACTATTGTCACGACTCTTTATACGTCCATTAAGTTGTGACATACTGCGTGACTTCCTCTTATCACTACTTGGAGATGCTTGCGTTAACGAAGCTTTTGATAAATTCTCTAGATCCATTGCCTTACGTCTTTCACGTTCTAGAATGGCACAAATATGCTCACCATTACGACGGAAAGGTTTCGATAACTGATCCAAGCGTGTCATTGAGAATGCTCGTCCTTTACATTTTACACACAAACACAATTCATTCGCATAGATAGTTTTTTTTTTAGAGATGATTAATGAGTAAAATCAAAATTAAGAATAATTAATTATAATAAAAAACAAACTCAAAGTAAGTAAATTAAATTAATTAAAATATCGGGCAGCATCAAAAACTAAACTGTAAAGCAGTTTGTATGTTAAGGAATTACTGTATATTTAATGTATTGTGTGAAAAAGTCTTGCAAAAAGTTTTGTAGTCAAAAAAAGATAGAGTTAAGTTCTACACTCAAGCAATGAGGGTATTTGGTTCCAAAAAAGAAACAAAATCTGTTTAAAAATCAAATAACATCACTTTGCGTCATAACATTTTAAAGCGCTAAGCAAAATACTAAGATATATAATATAATAAAGATTTATGATAAAACATCATTTCAAATTCTATTACTTAATCTATGTATGGATATGGATAAATCTTCAGTCGAGCATTTACATCGAATTTTACAATAAATCGAATTCTCTTCGGAATGTTTTGGATATGTTTAAAGGGGATGTGAGCTTGTACAACTTATTAAAGAATCGCATGTGATTCAAAAGTTCAAATATTCTTATTTTACCGCCTACGATTATTTTGTATTGTTATTCAAAATTTGTCACATTCAATAAAGTAACGTTAAGTTGTTGCCAAATTCTCTATTTGAATCAAAGTCCTGATCAAAGTAAATACTCTTTTTTGTGTTTCTTACTGAATCTGGGCCTTAAAAGTGTACCTTAGGTTTTTTTCAAAGTTCCTAATTTTTGAAGACCAAGACCTTGTCGGTCTTTCTCGATTCTCTTGTGTGAGCTAATTCTCTGCTGATGTAAGTTTGATCTTTATTTAATTAAATAGCTTTTTGGGCAAAATATTTGTCTAGAACATATTTACTTTCGAGAATCTCAAATTTCGTTTGAAAATGTGTAGAATTTCATAAAACTCAATCAGTATTGCTCCAAAAACGAGCATGGCAACAAAAGAAGATGAAAATTCGATTTAGAATAGAATTACAAATGCAAATCCCAAATCCACTGAAAGATTCACTTGTATGATAAAATTCTTATATAGCTATAAATTAAATAACTACCTGGAGTACGAGGAGTGTGCGTGCCTACCGATGATCGATATAAATCACGATCACGAGGACTAGGAATGGTTGGCATTAAATCAGTTTTTCGGCGATGCACCGAAAATCCGTTACGGCTGTCATATGAATCATCTGAATTTCGGTTTGATCGAATTTTATTCATTTTTTTGAACATTTTTTTTTGGTTTTATAGATTTCATCGAGGAAAAAGAAAAGAAAAGAAATAAAAAAATTTTGATAATCAGATTTTTTCGAGTTCTTCTGGTTTTTGTTATTATATCCTCATTAATAAGCCAAAAAAAAAAACAATATTTAAATGATAATATATTAAAATTAGACTGAATAATGAAAATGAGAGTTAATTTTTTTGTTTTCATCCCGATGATTCAATTAAAGCTTTGTGACTTTTTGTGTTTTGTTAAAGCGGATGGAATCTTACTTCCAACTTAATGGCTTTATCACTAATGATTATAGTTAACTAAGCCACTAAGTTGTGAATATTGTCAGTGTTAAGTATAATCACTTTGTTCTTTCATATGATCAGAGAAAATGACAAATGTAGCTTTAAAATGATATCACAAAATTTGGATTGTCATTCAATCCATTCCATCCGCTTTAATTAAATCAATTTATGAGCTTTCAACTAAAGTGAAAAAAGCAATCTGCTGATAACGAAAATCTCATTTCAGATATCAGCGCTCATACTTTATGATTCTTATTGCCAACAACATGCACTTATGAACAAACCCGCTTCTCGCGCTCTAACCATCGCACCATGCATAAAGTTATAATGTAAAAATGATCTTATAAGATTAAGAAACATAATGGTTTAATGATAATCGCGCACTAGAACGCTTTCGTTTACTTTAAAAATCAATAGAATATCAATGGTTTCCTTATCCTGATGGATAATAAAGGTATACGATAAGTACATAATGATAGCTTAATACGAAATAATATGAGAGAGCAAACAACATCAACGAAAGCATAAGAACATAAGATACACAAAAAATACACTTAAGCAGTAGCAAAACAACATAAGAAGGAAGAGTCACTTTTTGCCAACAAAACATCAACAACAACAAGAACGTCTTGGTTCCTCACCCTGACTATTATCTACCATCACCATGCTATGTCTATTTCGTGCTGAATATCGAGCTGCTGCTGTTTGCTTAGACGTAGATGGTGGTCCTTCAAAATCAATTTGTGAGCCAGCTACTGATAATGATAATTTTTTGGGACCGGATGTGGATGGACCCCAATGAAATACTTCGTGCATTGACGATGACATTCTTTTTTGAGCTAGATATCATTATAATTATTATAATAATGCCATTTTTTATGTTTTACCAATTCAGAGGGAAAAAGGAATGGGAAGTATTTCAAAGGAGAAATGAAAGAACAGAGAGAAAGAAATGTCAATAATTATATGTCTTATCTCACTTATTTGTTTGTTTTATGTACTCTTTTTCGTTACTGTAAAAATAATTTTTAATGGAATTTCAGTGAATTGTAATGTCGTGATTGAATAATTTATACCAAAAAGTCAACACAAATGCATTTATGATTATTATTAATTAACTTAATAAATTAGCGAATAATTTCATGTGCCATTCACCATGATTTTCGATTATTTCCCAAGGTATGTCAATGGAATTGCTGTCTAAAGTGATTTAGAAATTTTTTTCTTTTTTTTTGCTTTGGACACACTTATGAATAAGTGATCTAATGTGACCTAAAAAAATCTTATTATTGATTAGTTCAGGTGTAAACATGCAGAGAAAAATTAAGATTTTTGTCATAGCTTATGGTTCATTCACGAATGACGTACATAACTCTTTATCAAAAATTAAGCACGTCAAAAGTGAATAACCCAAACAAATATGGCTTAATTATTGATCTGCAATCGCTTTAATAATTTCCGGGTTAAAAAATCACGCATAATCCATTGGCACTTCACTATTGGGATTTCTCTTACATATGATAATGATCAAGATGCAAAAAATATTGCTTAAAGCTAATGTGATTAAAAAATGAAAATTAATGATTTTACCTTCACTTTGTCTATCCAAACCACTCGCCGATGCTGCTCTTTTCTTTGAGCCTTCGTTCAGTTCACGCTCAGAACTGCGACGAGTTACTGGAGAAATGCTTGTATTAGTACATACATTTTGAATAGAATTTGCTCTGTGGAGGAGAAAGAAGAACCAAAATGTAAATGAGCATTTGTGCCATAAAAATCAGAATAAATAACTTAGAAACACGCAAATATGAGACCGTACCTTCTATATGCCCAAATCGATCCACATTCACTATCCAACATACGAGGGGTTGAAGAACCGAATGCAAATGCAATTTGACTTCTTTCATTCTTCTTCTTTGTTTCAAGTCGCTGATCACGTTCCTGATTTTTCCTTAAAATATATTCACGACGCTCTTTCTCCGCTTCCCAAATTGCCTTTTTTCTTTCTTCCACTTGCTGGCGCTTCTCATTATCACGCGATTTCAAATCATCAATACGACGTCTACGCTCTTCATCCTTCTGTTCGCGAAATTTTTGCGTGGCCAATGCTTGAGCCTTTAACTCCTCTAATTTTCGTTGTCTCTCCTCGTTTTGTTTCTCTTTTAATTGCTTTATTCGTTCTTCTCGATCTCTCTGTCCTTGATAATTTTCTCCTAATATGATTAATATCATTTAAGCGTAAATAAAGAAGAATAAGAGATATAGGTAATTAAAATTATTAAAAGCATAAAAATTGCTCAAATAGAGGAGAAAAGAAACAAGAACAAAACAGTATTTAGTTACATATAAATGTTAATGTCATATAATATGTGAAATCGTTACGGATTCATTAAATTATAATTGTGAGGAATTCTTTTCGCTCTTAATTCTCTGTCATGTGCTAATTAAAATCATTTCTAAAATGATTTTGTGACTAAAAGGAACTTTTAATTTCTATCCATCCGTAAGTCATTCATATTATGTGTAAATAGAACACGCAAACTTCTTTCAATTTCATATATGTTAATTGGATTTTTTTTTCGACATGATATTAACCGTCATGGTATACATACAGTCTCATTCATTGTTGAAGCTTTCTCAAGGTCAATAAATGAATACAAAGCACACTTTTACTAGTTTAATTCGGGAATAATAACAAATAAACATGAGCATGGGATTGTAAGTTCTGTTAGTAAAAATTTTATAACACAATTGCAATCATCTAAGTAAAGTACGTAGAGTGAGTAAATAACATTAAGCACACACTGATGCATTTTGTAGAACAGTAAATTTATTTTCAACGAACCTAAATCTGAAAGATCAATTGATGTATCGATGGTAAATCTTTCATCGACCATATCATCGCCAACCACACCGAACCAATGTAGAGTATTACAACTCAACGGAATCGTTTCTTCACATTCAACATATTTATAGAGACATACATATTTAAAATATTTTTAAAATTACTCAATAAATTCAATAAAGTCATGGCAATGATGGAGTAGGTAGGAAGGCGTGCATTTTGAAAAATTCAACAGTTTTCAAATTTTTAAAAACTTTGGAATGAACTGAGTTGAAGTTTAAAATTTGAACTGGCGACTTTTTAAAACTAATCAATAAATTACAATTTCAATTATCATTCCAAACTGAATATGCTTGTTGAAATATCAGAATGTTAACATTGCCATAAAACATGAGATCATTGCAAAATTACAAATGCTCTTAGCAAATCGTTTATGGAGATAAATTTCAGCTCATCATCATTATCGTCATCATCACGAATTGGCGAATTATTCAAGAGGCTGTTTTTTTTGCAACTCTCATAAAAAATAAAAATTATAATTGGAAAAATAATCATAATGAAATGATTCTTCTTGTTTCATTTCTGTTTTCGACTTCGGTAGGTATGAAGACATGATCTAATTATCACCTTATGAATTAAGACTTCACAATAGAGAAGACGAGAAAAAAGTTTAAAATTCTTACCTTTATTTGCTGATCCCGGCCTACACTGTTGCTGCATGTTGGTGGATTCTTTGTTTCCAGCTGCGAAAAATTATTACAAATACACAAATAAAGATATTATGCTATTAGCATTTTATTATCATCACAAAATTCTATTTTTTCTACTTCTTATTTTATTTGTTAATCTGTGAATTCAGATCGTTTTTATACTGAAATGATCAATTTAAATGATCTTTTCTTTGGCAACAAGAAAATTGTGTTTTTATTTTTTTGAAAGAATGTTGAGTCGTTTCCACAAAACTTATCACTTTTGTCCCTTTTGACATTTAAATAAACACTGAGGACATGAACAGAAAAGAAGAACAATGTACATGTCAGAAAATTAAAATTTACACACACACACACACACGCGGGGAAAGAAAAATTAGGAAAGTCCTGAGGCGAACTATTTTGTAGATATATAAAAGAATAGTGACATACCACCATAATATGCTGTATAATGTATCTTAAGTGCTGAAGAGTCTTGTGATTTACGTATAGCTAGTTTATCATTTACACTTAAATTCTCGCGTGACAAAGCGCGTACCAAAACACCACGCAGTTCCGCTAATGTGCTCGTTGGTATTTTAATATCCGAAATGCTCATTCTTATTATTTTGTTTTGTTGTTTTCTTTCTCTACTTGTGCGACTACTTGTGTCTGTTCTAAATTTACGAGAACTCAATGAGTATTTTTTTTTGTTATTATTATTGCTGCTGTTTCTTTTCTACACGACTAGAGCAACTAATGCTTCTGATCCGCTGTTCACTTTACAGCTTTTTGACATTTACTTAAATTCGTTTAATGAGTATGACTGAGTTTTTCTTTTTCTTGTGGATTTTTTTGCTCTTTTCTATGCGGTGATCTTCTTGTGCGAATAGCAGCAATAAGACTGTCAATTGATGTCACTTGGAGCAGAAAATTTATTCGATAATACCGAAAAGAAAGACCGCGAGACGTAAGATATGATATTTGAGTAATTCACTGCTTAAGAAAACTGAATGACAGCGAGGAAAGACATCAACAAATAACAGAATCAAAAAAAAAAAAAACTATTACGTCACTTTTTGGCTGTGTTTCATTCATTGATCACCACAAACGAAGGAAATTGTGTATAATAATATCTATACACAACAAATGTATAGTATAAGTGCGATGATGTGCAAAAAGACAACAATAAAAAGCAACGTGGGTCTCTTACAGACCATAAAACTATTCAAATTAACTTGCAATTTGATGAATAAAAGATGATGAATCACATAGGAATCTTTTGCTTTATAAGCACCAACTTATTGACGGTAAAGATCACTTCTGAGAGAAGAGGAATTAAATTTGAATATAATTTTGTTTCTTGTTTCAAAATCTGACCGTCCTTCACTCATCGAAGATATTTTAGTAACTAAATGATATCACTGTAAAAATTCCTATTTCATGTAATCGCTCCTTATCTTAGTACACGATAGGAAATGAACTATTCACAAAATATTCTTGGAATGCTTTCAATTCATGTTCTCTTTTTGTGCTCTATTGCTTCTCATTCTCTCTGTGTGACATTCTTATTTAAACAGATCGAAAATAAATTCATTTACGGGTTCTTTTTTTGGGTACGATAAACGCACACTGACACAGAATAACTTATCAATTTTTGTTTTGTGTTCGACTTTAAGCAACCTCTGCAAATAATGCCGATGAACTATTTATACTCTAGTTCTGTAAACAGAATATGGAACTTTTATGCGTGCTTTGTCACCATCACTTGAGACTGATATATTCACTCTATTAAGACAAAACAATTATGCTTCTGATTTACGGCCTGTTTCAACAGAAACTAATAAAAATATTATCGTTTTCACGTCTTTCAGAGGTTCAAACAGAAGGCAGCTTGAGGCTGAATCGAATTGAAATTGACTAAGTTATTTTTTTTTTGTGGTTTGTAATGAACACAAACGTAACACACTATAATAGCTAAGCTCAATTCCTTGAGTCTCTTTTTCTCATTGTCGTGTAGCAACAACTCGTGGTGTGGCCGTACTATGAGAACTGAGAGAATTAACTATCATACAAAACAGTACAACCAACAGTGGTGTAGGTATTAAAATATAATAATATAAATTCATTGGATTCTCGTCCAGCAATCTTTTCGATGAAATTAGAGAATCATTAAAAACAAATGACTCAGACGCCTTTTTCGTAGACTAATCCATTATTTTGAGGAGATGACCATAATTTATTTTGGTTCCTCTAACTATATGGAATATTTATCTATGACGTTTAAAATTATAAGTGGATTAAGTTAAAATTTTTGTACAATGATAAACCTAAAACTGATTCGAGCCTGCAATTAGATCAGCTGCTCTAGATCCATGAACGATTCTTAGAAGTATAATCTACACATAGAGACAAAGTGACAGGATAAACATAGCAGATCACTGAAAAAACTACATCCAAAATGAAAATAGACCTTCTCTCAATTCATGATGGAATTACGAAAATGACACTACAGACAATAATCTTACGTTTCAGATAATCTTGAGAAGTAATTAGTGAAGCTCTTTTAAATTGTCGAAAAAGATCTCCTCTTAATTCGTAATGCACGAGATCTGATTGAATTAACAAAAGAAAGAAAACAAAATGAAGGTATAGAAAATATGGAAAATATTCCCATCAATTCAAGCCGATCATGAAAAAGATCGCGGGTCACAAATACTAAGGAAATAATCTATAATGACGTTGATCGAAATATATTAAAAGCAATGCTGATAAAATAAATTTACAGCATTTCATTAGTGTTGTCATCTTATGTGTGTGATATTTTTATTTATTTTGAGTAATCTCTCGCCAAATGCACAGTCATATGGAGAATGAAGAAAATGAAAACATGATAATCATGCCATCTCGCTTACCGTCACCTGTTTTTAATTCCTCTACCTAACAACTAGATGCAAAGCTATGTAATTTAAAAAATTATAATTCATAACGCATAGCTCAAGAACTGCTTACTATTTATATTATTATTTTTCTCTTAAATGAAATTCAAGACATTTCCTAAAGTCCCAATTAAGTGAAACTTAAAGCAATAAAATGTGAGAGAAATTTTCAAACAATATTCTCTGCCATTGTGTGTGCTCTATGAATGCCGTACTTTTTAAGCCATATTTTTGGTGCTTATTGAAAACAATGTTGTGATTGATCGACAAAGAAAAAGAAAATGCTAGATAACTGTTGAGACTAGTGGGCGTCGTTAGTCGTACCTAATATAAGTTTTTGATTTTTTTTTATTGTTCACTCAATTTTCGCTTACTGGATGTTACAATACTAAGTGCAAACGAAATAGATTTCGTCGAAATTTCTAGATTAATTTTTAAAAACACTATTTTTCTGAGGAATCATGAATTTAAATATGTCGTCCAAATTGGGGTTTTTTTTAACCTATTACTGCGGGTAAGGAATGTCTGAAACCTGTTCTTTCTTTCGAACAAGTCTGAAAGTTTAAGAAGAATATCGTTACATCCAATCTAGGAATCTTTCAGAGCTCTTGCAATCAAAAACTACCCAAAATGGCACATGTAAATATCTTTTGATCCAACAAGATTTTGCCTAACAAGATATCTCAAAAGATCGTGTCAAACGACTCCCCAGTTTCCCCGTCAACGCCCAAAATTAATTGAAACATTTGACAAAAGGTCAGAAAATAATAATTTTTGCCAACATGACACTTCATCATCATGAGAGGTATATTAACAAGAAGTGACAAGTAGGTAGCATTTTACACTTGATTACCGCCGTATGATGATATGTGACGAAGCATGAAATATGGACTAATGCATAAATTTTCTCACACTTTGATCTTGTTTTATCACACTTTCGATCATAAGCATGCAGCAAAATATTTTTTATCTTATCTCTTTCTCCTGATCTATACGACGGAATTTTTTACTTTTCGCTAATATAGTCAACAATAAAAGCTTTTATCGCCGGCATGAGGTTTTTACATTGGCTTGATAATCAAAATTTACAGATAAAAAAAAATCAGATATGTGAAACCGATGAGCTTATGAAAACAGCCGGAAAACACAAGAAATATGTTGTTTAGTTATTAATATTCATCATCAGTAAATCATAAATGTTTTATATGCTCTTTTGACATCTCACATCGACGAACAGACTGTTTAAAGTTTTTCTTCATTCATCCAAATCGTTTTTGTTTTACATGATACTGCAAAAATATTTAAGTGAAAGTTTGCTGCTTGTTGCTATTTTATGTATATTCATTCATTTCATTAGTCAAAAATAAAAGTATTCATCAGTTCCGATTGAATGCAAATGTCATGTCATTAAAGACACAATATTAACCACCATCACGGTTGGCTACCAAAAAAAGGTTTAAATTAATAAACAGAAACGATATCTTACAGGCAAGGAACACCGTGAGTCTATTGGACTATATTATTGCGTATATTTGCAGCGTGTATGTTGTAACATAAGAGCTTACAGTAAGAAGAGGGAAAAAAACATAGTATTACAAAACCTCATTAATCTCATTGCTCATGGATCTTTTTCTTATTGTTTATGTTTGTCGTGTTTAACATTAAAGTTGCGGTTTCAATTCCAGTGGCTTCACAGCTCTCTAGCTGTATGTATGTGCATGTTATCAAACAACATACTAATTACGATTTCACGAGTACTTGCTAACATCTGAATGCCAGCCAGCCTAGTAGCTAGCCTACAGCTTCAAGCTGTTTAAGCTTTCGTTTGTTATTTTCCACTCATTATAACAAATATTGTAGCAGGCAATAAAATACCTCTCTAGGGTCATTCGCTAATGACATCTATCAATTTTAATATTTTTATTATTATTAGTTTATTCTTCATTGTTTCATTCGAGTTTTGGGGAATGAGGTTAATTTTGAGGGATTGAAGGTCTATATGTGCAATTTTTTTCCATGTACATCAAAAGTGAACGACCCTCATGGTAGATAAATTTCTTCTTCATCCATTCATTCATCGCTATTATTTCATTTTTCTTTAAAAATTCGTGATTACATGCATCACACAAGGTGCAAAAATAATTTCATCAAAAAAAGCTATGACTATGATTATTCCTATTTACACACACTGAAAACAATTTAAACGAAATTGAGAGAAGGAAAAAATTTCAATGTTGCAGCAACAATGAATGAAATTTAAATTAACAAATCAAAGCGAAATTGAATGAATAAAGGAATACTGAGAAGACTTGCTCACTACTCTGTCTCTGTCTCCCTCCAACTCACTCACTTTATCTATCAAAACAATTTTAATTCAATTCGTTTCTTTTATTTTGAAATAACTTTAATAACTTTCGTGTATAGACGCTTGCAAATGATTTTTTTTTTTAGCGGATTTAAGACTTAATCATTTCAATTGTTGTGATCACTTTGTCATGATAATTAACTCATTAAGCTTGGGTGGCTTGTTTCGAAATTGAAAGAAATTAGAAATGTGATACATAGTGCTTGAGGCTCGTGCTTATCTTGAGTGTTCATGTACGACATTATCGGATTAAGATTAAAGTGCGGAGATTTGTGAAAGGAAGTTTGTCTATGAATATGTCTTAATTTTGGTCTATTGATTATAACTTTTCTTATGTACTAAATAGCTTAGTGTTTCTCTAATATTAGCAGATTATAGAATATTTTTTTCAATCTCTCGCAGCACTCAATTTGTAGAATCTTATAAGATACTGATCTATGTTCTAATCAGAGCTAATAAGAAGCGAGATGTAAGCTACAAAATTTTACAGTTGCTGATTCCAGCAATTAACATTTCCACTTAAATGTCAAAGTTCAAGATGCAAATGAGCAATTCTATGCAGGCACAACTCTAAAGTACGAGTAACTGAGAATGAGTTCTAACAAGAAAAAATGCATTTTTTTTATATACATAATCTTATGACTCATAACCAACATTATAGTTATAAACTTTATCTACAACACTTCAGATACATCATACACCCATCATAGTTAAAAGCTCATTAAATGTGCGCTTCATAATAACACCCACCAGCCAGTGCTCTCTAACTTAATTTACTTATTATTATTTTCTTCTTTAATAGAAATTACTCCGTTTAATTTAATTTCTTCCGTCTCTGCTTAATTATGAAGCGAATATATGTGTAACCTGCTTTCGAGCACTCTTTTTTTCATTCATTTCGTTTCGTGATAATTATAACTAAGTAGGTATCTATCTGGCAGGTAAAAAAATCATGAAACTATTAAAACAGTTCGACAAGTTGTTGAACTTTCCAATAAGCGTTAAAAATTAATATGTGTAGCTGATAAGAGCTGATAGACCCCAACAGACCGAGGAAACCAAAGGAAGGATATAATCATAGTCCGTAAACAACTTACGTATTATATTTTTTTCGTTTTCGTTTATTTAAGGGAAAGTTTTTGTTTTGCCTCTTCCAATATTAATTATACACATGTGATCGTCTACACTGAGACTGAGACTTTAAACTAAGAATATTTTTTAAAAATTTACATCATCCGAAATCTTCCGATTTCTCTTTTTACACATGACTTTAACTCAAGGTTTTTTTTTTTATCTTTTTCTCATTCACATATTGGCGCACCTTAAGACTTTACTATCGTTTACTTTCTTAATCATTCATTATATGATTTACTTTATTATTAAGGTATATCTCTGAGCAATATTGAAGTTTAAACATCATCATGCATATAATTCATAGTTTTCGTAATTTGTTTGTCGTTTTGTCAAAATAATGTAGATGAGTAATGGAAATTTGAATGACTGTCAAGTTAACCTTAGTGGCTTCAACCAAACTGTTTACTAAAGAAACAAAATTGATGGCTTAATGATCATTCAATACTAAATGAGGGACGTCATTAATGATCCCTACATTGTCAAGACTATCTTTACTGATACTAATCAAATTGGCAACAAAAAGCACAGTACGACGATGAATTTGTGCCAAAACTGTCATATAGACCATTCCTAAAATGGCGCTATTGCGGCTTTTCGCATTCTTGGCAACTATATGATTTTATCATCATTCAATGCTTTATGCAGCCATAATTTGTAGTACAACTCGAGTTCAAGATGATAAAAAGACTTAACGAGCCTTTAAGCTAGTTAACGTGGTTGAAAAGTCAACCTTCACTCGTAATAAAAATGCATAGCCCTTCTTCGTCGAATGAATGCTTAATCACATCAGAATATCAATTCATGTTACTTACAAATCCATACATTTCCTTTAGGCGTGTCTGCAACAATATTGATATTGAAATTATATCTGGCCAAGTCACGGCGTAAATAAATTTTCTTATGTGATGCAAATGCGCATTTTGGCAGCAAGAAAAGATTATCAAAATCACTATTCAGACAATGAATTTGCCTGAACTGTAAACTACTATTGTCGTAGTATTGAGTTGAGAAACTTTTGTTAATTCCGTATATTCCACTATTCGTCTTAAGTGAGATCATAATTATTATTACTATATTATTTTATTTTTTATTGGAACTAAAACTTATCGATTATTTATTACATGCACAATTAAATTTAATAACATTTTCAGCAGTCAACATGGATGTTCGACTGCGCGAGAAAAACTAATGACTGCGAAGATCATTCATATTGTATTTTATTTTTTTTTTGCAGCTTCACTTTAAATTATAAAAATCAATATCACAATGAGTCTGTATGTATGTGCAGCAATAAAAAAAAAATTACTATATATTCACATTTTTCCTCAATTATTATGCCACAAAAATAATGTTTCAATTTTCTATGCTATTTAATCGCGAAAATCTTTAGAAATATACTGGAAGTCTTAATAATAACAGTGAAAGTTTATGAGTTTTTCATATAATTCACATTGTTCAATCAATTGCTGCACTGCAGATTCAATAATAATAAAAATTTCACTTAAAAATGCTTCCGAACTTCACCGCACGTTAATTTTTTGACGCGAGCAAATCCGCGAATGATCTACCCGCAAAATATAAAGACTGACAAGTGTTAAAACAACGACAGCAAATTAATGTCTACCATTTCTAACTAGCAAAGTCTTTACACTCTTTTCGTAGACGATTTTCTCTGACTCCGCATAAAGCTCTCTTTTTCTTCTGCACTTCTTTTTTTGAAATAATTTTTTTTGTAGTTTTTTTTTCCTCCTAAAGCGTGCAAAAAAAAACCCGTCCTATTGTGTCTGCATACCGACAGATAACTGAACCACACATGCCACTCGCAAGCTCAAGAGTTCGTTGCTTTTGTATTAAGCACGAAAAAATCATTATTATATTGCTGTTGAATGAGTGATGGTCGCTTTTATTAATTTAATTTGCGAACAAAAAAAAAATTCAATACTTTTTTTATACTGAGTTTTGTGCTTCATAATCATTAATAATTGGAATCACCATACAAAAGTAGAAAAACAGATGTTCTCGTTTTGTATATTACACTTTTTTTTTCAAGCTTGTCGCTTTTATCTCATTCCTGTTTATTTTATTCTGCACAGACACATTCTTTAATCGCATCTTTGCGAAATATTGTGTGTGGTGAAGAAAAAATGAGGTAAAAATAACATGCGAGACGAGATGTTTATTGGAGGGCCGGAAATTTTTATTTCTGATATTGATCTGAACTGGTTGACTTGCTAATTGGCAGAATGAATAAATAATTTGTTTTTAAAGGCTGTAAAGTTCCCTTTAGCCCATAAATGTGTTAAAATATCGGCTTCTTCTAACGCTCTATTATTAATTATTTAGCATTCTTTATTTGAATAAATGATTTCTTAAAAATGTCTAAGCTATCCAGGAACAATGTTGGAAATAACACTGCTAGAAACGATCAATTCAGATAAGCGCCATGTCGATTACTGTCGATGTGGCTTAAAAATTACAAATTAGTACCGGCAAAAGGAAGTCCCAAAAATCACTCAAGACCGGGAAAACATACAAAAAACCTGCTTTGAATGGCATTAAAAAATCTATAGAAGAGTATACATACAATATAAGTACACAACTTTTAAGGTGCACATACATCCAGAGGTCGTGAATCTTGATCAAGGCTGAGAAATGATTAATCTTTTAACAAGATCTTAATCTTCAATCTCTAATACTTGTTTTCTTCTCATCAGAGATAAAATATTGATGATTAATAATTCCTCAGCCTTGATGGAAGCAGTACATTGTAATATGATCATTATGATACATAATGAAATTTTTCTTATCAAAAAAGTGTGTCACAGTTTTGAGAAAATTAAATGGCACTGAATCAAACACCTTCAAAATCATCTGTGTGTCACAATAATAGTAATAAAAATATTGACTCATTGACTTAAAGTTCTAGGAAGGTCGTTTGAGTTAGCAAATACCTAAAGCTTCTAATTTGATTAGTGCATTTCGAATTGTGTTTTGCGGTGAACAAGAGCTTGATAAGAATTCAGTCCAGAAAACAATAATGTTATTCCAAAATGTACACTGTGCATGATAATTATTGCAAATTTGATCTAGCTTGATAAAAAAAATTGATAAGGAAAAAGCCGTAACTAATGCATGTAGAGTTTTTGGCCATGGAAAATTCCTTTCAAAATTGATACTTTGTACAGCGAAACAAATATCCAACCGAATGAGCCATTACGTCAAATTAAGAGCAATGTAAATTAAATTATAGCTTCACAGTTGATCGAGTTGAATTACTTCATCATTAAGTAAACATTTGATCGATTTGATTGAACTGCCCATACACCCAAATCTTTCGGCATAATATCAATAAAATGAGATAGATCTAAATACTAGATCGCTTACATATAAATCATGCAATAATGTTTAACTTAAAATTGCTTTGCGATTCTACAAAAAAAAAAACTGCTCATGAAAAAAATAATCTTTGATTTGACATGCTCGAAATGCTTCATACTGAACTTTCATAGTCATTCATTTAGCACGGAGTGATCTCATCTTATATATATATATATATATATGAATAAGCAAGCGAATGAGAGATAATTTATGCCCGGTTCGCGATGTTAACACTACTGAATAAGCAGATGAAGAGAAATGCAGTTAATTTCTTCATTATTTCTCAGCCTGAGAAGATAATGGTCCATTTTTTAGTGTGTCTAAAGATGTGTATGCGCTTCCTCTTTCCTATTTAGTTAATTTGTACCATACCTCCCTCACACTTCATTAATTTTGCTCACATACGATGCTTGGTGCGACGCACACAGACGAAATTCTTTTATTATTATTATTTTTTTAAAAAAAATAAGAACTGAATATCGTCGCATTAATTTTCTTTTCGAAACAAATGAATTCTTCATTAATAACAGTTAAAATGTATAGTGAGCTATGTCTAATTTTCAGTCTTTAGAATATGAGGTCATTCACTTGTGACGTCAAATACTGATTGTTAGTCATCAAATTTTTAAACTTATAATAAACTGCTTCGTTGCAGTAAGGGGGGTCTCTAAAGTCTCAAATTTTGTTGGGCATTATTTATGAACAGCCCTAAATCTTCTGTTCGAGAGGAATTTTTACATTCTTCTTTCTCAGCGTGGAGATTTCATTTCGAATAAATTCTAGCAGAAGAAAAACTTTCAAGAGTTCAGTGAAATACAACGCGATTCGATTCTATTAATATGATGCTCATCTCTTACTTTTATTTCTTATTTTTGCTTTTATATCACAGAATAATAGAGCGTAAATGCATGGAACATATGTGCGCGATGCAATGTGAGAAAAGAAATGTTTGTAATTTAAGAACAAACATAAGAATGAAGTGCAACAGGAAATGGAAAGAGACACATAAAAGAAGAGAAAAAGTTTTTTTAATTTTGTAGGAATCGAATCGATCATTAATGAAGGTCACACTCGAATAAATCATATGCCATGCACTGGACTTTTACATTATTCAGTCATTCCAACTCTTGAATTGATAACAACAAAAACATTCTCGGCGACCTGCGCATTTGACTAAACTTATTTTTTTCATATTGGAACAAATGTGTAAGCGTGTGAATCTCCAACGTCATCTCTCTAAATTTATTTGTTTCTTTCATTATCGAATTTGTTTTCTTTACCCTTTTTCTTAGTCTGTATGCATGAAATATAATTTGAGAGGTTTCTAGTGCTTTGTGCATTCTGATAGATACAGTTTGCAAATAATGAATCTAACGTCTATTTTTAATCACTCGTCATTACACTATGAATATGAATAATCTCGAATCCATAGTAATGATAAAAATTTCATTTTTCTGATCGATAACACGCTTCTTTTTTCTATTAAGTTCTATATTGCCAAAAAATGAAAATGTATTATATATATACACAGTTTAGTGCTGCTTAAGCAGTGCAGGCAAAAGTCTATGGATGTATACAGCAAGGTTGAATCAATAATTCTCGCATTTATTTCTGCATAAAAAGTGAGAGATATTAAGTATTAGAAACGAACATACTTGTATGTAGGTGAATGATTTGGGTTGCTTCAATGATTCGAAATAAAAGTAGCAGTAGAAGCAGTGAAACTATAACTTTATAAATTAAGCTTTTTCTTCATTTAAAGAAAAACACAAAAAATAAAATTCATTATTCACTGATTGGTCTTGTAATTAAACAAAAAAAAAGCATTATTAAAAACTTTTATAGATATTTGAAGCGTATATTTCCATTTGTGGTCTTTGAACGTTATATTATAATTTAATATTATTATTATAATAATTTTTTTATTCGTAGAGAGTAAAGATAATAGATCTATATTTTAAATTCATTTAGCTGTTCATTTATGATGGAACTAGTGAGGTCTTATGAAATATTGAATGAAGTAATGGAAATAGAGAAAGAAATGAGAACTGTGTATGCATGTTGCGGACAGTTCGTCCGTGATACCTAGCAACGAATGGTATCATTAACAAATCTCTTGCCCGAGAATATCGGTAATCATTTTCTCTTTTGTTCCTCCGCATAAAGCTCTTACTGACTGCAAAAACTATGCTTCACTTCACTAAATTCGTCGTACAGTTAAGGCAATAAAGCACTTTCCAATAGTAATCGAGTCTTTTCATCTATCCATGAAATTTTCGTTAAATGGTCTTGTTGGCATTTCTATTTGTCTCAAAAATAGATTCTCAAATATGTCGAATAAGAAGGAACGAGGAGAAAATTATTAAAAATGTACATATTATATGTGTGTATATGAGATAACATACGTTAAATAAGCCAAAACTTGGCGTCACTTTAACATTTTTTATAGGTCATTAGGTCCACAACAATACAATATTCATCAATGCTTTTTTTCTTTAATTAAATCTATCGATCTTCTCGTATATAATGTATCAAATTGAAGAAAATGGGAAACTTTATGACTCAACATTTTTCACGTACACTTTTTTATCATAAACACAAATTATTTCTATTAAACTTGATTATTTTCTTATCAATTGATCATTCCTTATCACGATTAATTACACTTAATTATGCTAACCTGGCGAATTCTCTTGAAAATCCATTCTTTTTAATTCTATATTTTTTCTGACAGAACACTTAAATTTTCTTCGATTTCGTTCAGAACACTAATTTTTTCTTTGACGATGTTCACTGTAACATTTTATTTTTCTTCGAGTGTGTTTAGTAGAAATTTTTGAACACACTCATATTGTTCAGTAATACACTGATTCAGTTCAGTTCAAGTCACTTTTTCAAGCCCAATAGCTATTCAATTCAACTGTTTTTAAGACTGCTCACTAGCAATAAGGTTGGTGACTTCTACGAACAATCCAGTTTCAATTTAATGACAAAAATTTATAGTGACAGTAACGGTACCAAATAATTTGAATTGCTCGACAAAAAACGGTTGAGCCCTGAATATTTCTTTTCCTTCTCTCTGTGTGAAATAAAAGCACGAGATCCCATTAGTAAATTTCACAAAAAGCGGTGAAATGAATCCTGAAAAATTAAAGAAACTACAGGCGCAAGCCGCCCAAGTTCGTATTGGAGGAAAAGGTATGAAATCATCCAGGAACAAGTCGAAATTCAGTGAAAAAATCATGTTTTATTGAGACTATTTTTTTTTCATCCAGAAATAGTCATTTTCAATGATTTAATAAGTTAATAATTGATTATTTAACCATTTAAGGTACTCCACGCCGCAAGAAGAAGATTGTGCATCAAACTGCCGCAACTGACGACAAAAAATTGCAATCAACATTAAAGAAATTAGCTGTTAACAATATTCCTGGCATTGAGGAGGTTAATTTGATTAAAAACGATGGAACTGTCATTCATTTCAACAATCCAAAAACTCAAGCATCATTAGCCAGTAATGTATTTGCAATTACAGGACACGGCGAAACTAAACAGGTAAGTCTCAAATTTTCTTCCTTCTGATCTAACCTCAAATGATGTTTATGAGCATTCTCTTCCTATATCTGTCCTCTGGTTGCTTAGTATTAATAGCTATAACAGCTATTTTGCGGTCAGAATATTCCCATCATTCTCACATTTTTCTCATTATCAGTTCGTTTGTTTGTGGTATCAAAATGCTCAATAAATCTCTTATCAACAATAACCGGCAACATTACTTAAACTATTATGTTTGTATCCTTGTAGATTGCTGAATTGTTGCCAGGAATTCTCACACAATTGGGTACAGAAGGATTGTCTCAATTGAAACGATTGGCCAACAATGTTGGAATTGGAAACAAAATTCTGAGCTCGGTTGAAGAAGGCAAGGAAGAAGAAGATATTCCCGATTTGGTGGAAAACTTTGAGAATGTAGCCAATTCTGAATCACCAGCACCGGCTAAACCAGAAGCATCACCGGTAACAAAGGAAGAAGAGAAGAAAGTTGAGGAGATTGCAGCCCAAATAGCAACTAGTACTATACAAGAAGCTGCTTCTGCTGAAAAGACTCCTGCAGAACCTGCAAAAGCTGACGACAAAAAAGAATCGAAAAAGGAAACGACACCAAAAAAATCAAATGAGAACAAAGGTGGAAAAAAGCAACAGTCTAAAGACAAGAAGGCTTAAGATAGCTGCTACTGTTGTACACAAAGATACAAATATCGAATGTTTCTCTTGTCGTCTAATTTACCTATTTAATTTTATGGAAACAACAAAGCAAAAAAACAGTTTTCTTGTCATAAATACATACTTTTCGCAGAAAGGGCATAGTTTGTTGCTTTTTAACTATAACATTTATAAAAATCATCGGGAAACTTTTCATTACTTTTGAAAGAATGAATGATTGTAACTCTTTTTAAAAAAACTGTATTGATCGTAAAAAAAAAAAATAATAAGTCAGAACAAATCCAATACATATTGTGGATGGAACAATACTCTCTTTTTGACTCTTTCATCATGCTTAGTCTATCTTACAGCCTTCCTTTCTCCCTTGGTTGGTTCGTTTCGCACAAAAATGATTGTTGACATAAAGCTCTCTTAATCCTTAATCGTCAAATTGATTAATGTTGCGAATTTAATCGGATTAAAAATACTTTTTTTGTTTTAATTCATCATTTTTCTTTTATTTAACTTTTACTGATATTTTGAGTCCTGCATTCTCTATAATTTTCCATTTTTTTCACTGCGTTTTTTGCTTATTTCATTGAGTAACACTTAAAATTTAAATCTTTTATTTAATTTCGGTGGTTTAAGGGCATTTTTCTTGTGAATTTCATTTATTATGAGATAATTAGGGCAAAAAATTTGGCTGACAGTTATGGCAATTTCCATTTTTTCCTCTCATTCGAGTAATATTTCATAACAACTGGTTTATGTTTCATGATCTCTTAATTATACTTCATTTTTTATTATCTCAAACAAAATAAATTGAAAATTCATTTTTTCTTGTTTTGTATCATAAAATTTATACAATATAAGTACATAGTGCCACAAAAGTAGATTGTAATTTACTTTATTAAAATTTGTTTCAATGTTGTTATTTGAATGCTGCTGAATGTATCTGACGAGAGTTTGTCAACTTTGAGGATCCAAAAAAAAATACTATCGATTTCTAATATAATCTGATAAATTCATTCACATCCGTTTTGCTCACTTGATGCTTGTCACTGCCTCCTTCTAGGATCATTTTGTGAAATGTTAAGTAATTTCTACTTTCTGGATCTAAATTTGAATGGAAATGATTCTTATTTTATGAAGTCTTTGTCCTGCAACCTTCCTATGACTTAACTTATGGTTTTCATTTCAGAAATGATATTCTTAAAATTTGGATTTCTCCACCTTCCTATGTAACCACAAGCAAAAATATATTTCTGTTTGAACTGTCATGAAATCTCAGACGTTATGTAATAATTGAATGAAATCCTTGTATAGTCTGAGAAACACTGCCTGACAATTTGAACATTAAGGATGATGAGTCTTATTCCAATAACTAGTTCATCGATTTGGTTTTTCTCATTTACTTCGTTAAGTCAGTGTTTTCCAATCTGTTCATATTATAAATCTAATGATCATGTAGGAATCACTAATCAATTATTCATCACACTTATTTTACTAAAGTCAATACTTTAGTTTTACTTTTAAATTATTAGGTATAGAGAAATTTCATCAAATCAGTTTAAAGGTTTTATACTGTTCTATACCATGCAACAAACTAGAAAATTTTGAAAATCAAAATCCTTAAATGACTCAAAATTCCGTGAGTCAAGCTATCCCAAAGACTTATCGATATTTTCATGAGATCCAATAGCATTCAATCAACAACTCTGATTTCTTTTGGTTTTAATTTCATTTGATTTAATGCTCATATCTAATACAGAAATCAGATACCAGCAAGTTATATCATAATTGATGACATCATATACAAATTTGTAGTTCATTACTTCTTCTTTTAATGTAAGTATTTAAAATCTTTTTTTAAAGTTTGCTAAAAAGCTTTTTCAATTTAAACTTCCAAAAATCCTATTTCAAGATATTCGGATGTGCGTTTTAAATTTTAAAAAACATTTTCTTAAATTTTTTATTTTATTATTCAAATGTTAATCGAAATCTCTGAAATGTTAACATAATTCCTCTTCATTCCAATTATTTAATTCCATACATATTACATCATTGAAAAAAAAAATTTCAAATCAACACGCATAGGAAGGGATAAAATTGTCATCATTAATATATTAATGATAATGATTGATTATCTAAAAATAGGACACACGATTTATTTTTCTCTAAATTGCACACATATATTGGAAAAATTGTTTAAAAGGTTTTACTTCTTCTTCTTTTAAATTCTGATTTTTTTTTTCTTTTGTACATCATTATATGCTATTACATTATAAGTTATCTTTATAATTCTCTCACGTCAATATTAAAATAAACTTTATTCAAAAATACGGTTAAAAACGGTAGGAAAAGTAATTTGAGGTGATGATATCCTTTTAAATTCTCAATTTATTCATTTTGAATTTTTAACGGACTTTTCAAGTTTGAGTTTTGAAAAAAACATTTTTGAATTCAAATTATTTAACGATTTTCTCAAACTAGTTTGAAATTTGTTAAGTTTTTATAAACTTTTGCTTTTGAAGTAACTGACGAAAGTTCATAAGTAGCACTTTGCTCACGCGATTAACTTTAAAATTGAGATTAAAAAAGTTTTCCACCTCAGGTCACACGAATTTTGAGGATAAAAGTAAATAAATTTGTCAACAACCTTTATGCATATTCCCACGTAAAACTTTCTTATGCATAAAATACATAGAATTATTTAATTTTTTTTTTGTTAATCATTTGACCCGCAATAAACATAAAATTTATGAGAATGAAAAATACAAAGGAGTGAAAATAGAAATGTTGAAAGTTAATAATTAATTTGGTTTATTCAGATGGGAACAATTTATATCAAATTGGTTTATAATATGTTTTACATAGGTACCCAAAATGTAATATGACAAGGAGAACAGAAAGAGTGATGGATGGAGAAATAGAAAAAGAGAGAGAGAGAGAGAGAGAGACAGAGATAGATAGATCATTACAAACTATAACATTAACGACAACACAATAACACACACGGAGTAGTAGACAAGATTCACGTGGTTACGAAATCATAAAACGTTAAATGATGTTTTAGTGCCGTTCCGCAAAATTTTCCATACTAATGACATTGCGTACATAAATTATGCTTAGGATATAAATGTCAAATATTGTCAACAGCCAGGACAAAAAGAATGGAAATACAACCTTCATGGAAGCGATTTGTTGAGTGAATAAATTAGTCAATAAATAAAATTAAAATATTTTATTGCTACTTAAGGGAGTGAGTAATTGAGTCATGACTTATTACTTATTATTGATGGTAATGCATACCTAATTAAATAAAATTGATATCAATATTGTGATGTCTTTATGTTCCCCAATAAATTCATTTCGTGACATTCATTGCCATATTTTTTTTACTTTCTTTGAGCCTTCAGTTCCATCAATTATCCTGGAAGTCCATCCAACATTTACATTATTGCTTTAATTAGTTGTTTCTTTGTTTATTGAAGACGATTTTTAATTTTTTTTTGTATACAGATTCAAATGATGGAATCACTGTATTGATTTAAACTAGCCATGAATGAAATGGAAGCGTCATTTTGAGTACATCTCTCCTCGCTACTTGTAAGCTAGTGTTCACTTATTATTTCCGATTTTTATAGGAGTTATAAGATTAAGAACATGAAAACTTTTAACTTAGGGAATTGAATCATAAAAGGAAAATGAAATAACTGAGCGAGTCCCAATGGATATTAATGAGCGCAAAATAATATTCACTTGACTCTTGTTCAATGAGACCTGCTTCTCAGTTAACAGCAGTGATCGAAGCCGATTTTTTCGGCTTAACTCAATTTTTGATTTTTTTGATAGAAAAAAGCCACTTAACACCCATTTTAAGTATTTAAATTGAACTTTACATGCTTTACTATGATTCTGTGAAATATTTTTTCAGCATGTAGCTATAGTGAGCTCAGAATTTCAAGTTAAAGAATGCTAAATTGAAATTCAGAGCTTACTATAGCTACATGCTGAAAAAATATTTCACAGAATCATAGAAAAGCATGTAAAGTTCAATTTAAATACTTAAAATGGGTGTTAAATGGCTTTTTTCTATCAAAAAAATCAAAAATTGAGTTAAGCCGAAAAAATCGGCTTCGATCTCTGGTTAACAGTTGAATGTGAAACTTAAGTTAATTCTTCATTGACTTTCTGAAGCCAAACTTAGTTTTTGAGATTAAATCAACACTTTTTGAAGGTTTAATAAGGGGCCGTTCACTTATTATGTTCGCATTTTAGGGGGGGGGGGGGGGGGTGGGGGGGGGGGGGGGGTTGTTGATTGAAAAATTGTAACCAAATGTAACATAGGGGGGGGGGGGGTGTCAAGAAGTATGTAACGTTCAAATTGTCGCCTGCCTTTAAAAAAAAAGTTCACGAAAAAAATTTGTTTACAAATTCACACCAAAAACATTTTTTTTAAATTTTCCATCTTTTTAATGATTTATGAATGTCCAGATCACTTTTGATAGCTTTACAATACATAGTTTTTGTTATATAAAGTAACAAATCAATAGAAAACTGGTTTACAAGACTTTAAAATACAATCATAAATTGTGGAAATTTTCAAAATTAAATCAATTATAAGTTTAAAAGTAAATCTCTCTAAATCTGTCATTCATATGATGACTAATATGATCCCATCATTGTGATATTTACATTGAAAGTTGATTGAATTTTCCAAAATTCGATCGGGCATAATATTTTTGAATTTTCTTAAAAAAAAATTGTTGCTTTATATCTCAATCCAATAATTCATGAGAATACTAATAGTATCAATTAAAACATGACCTATTTAGCTGTACAGTATTTTGATGTTTAATATAAATTTAACCGTCTTTTTAGAATAAAAAATTATCAAAATAAAATAAATTATGAACGTTCAGGGGGGGGGGGGGGGGGTGAGTTGTAACATATTGTAACAAGGGGGGGGGGGGAGTGGGGGTGAAAAAAGTCGTTTTTGCGTAACGTAAGTGAACGGCCCCTAACCGAGGTGGGTGATTTTTTGAAAAAGTTTTTCCCTCGAATTTAAAAATCGAGTTCCATGCTAGATTCCATGCCGCTTCAAATGCTTGCTTCACAGACAATACCTGAAGTCCATGAAATGAATTGATTAATAAACCGAAAGCGCTTTTGACCTTAAAACAACTCCAAGATAACAGAATCATCAATGATGCTGAATCTTCTACAGCACAGTCATAATTTGCTTCTTATACGGAACTTCCTCTGTTTTGTTTTATTATTATTCTGCATGCTCTTTTAGACTAAAGCTTTCTTCTTACATAAAAAAAAGTTTTGAAATTGTTATTGGAGCTAATGGTAGTTTAAACTTAATGCTTTGTGCTTTTCTACTTTGATTAAGTTCTCTCGAAAGTCTTAACGATTAAAAACAGAATGGTAATGGCAACGGATCATTTGAGTTTGTTTGGTATTAAAAATAAATTGTTCATTTATATACAAAATTTTCATTTCCAACTATTCGAGTGCTTAATGCTCGTTCTGTTCATTTTATGAAGGAATGATAACATGAAATGTACAAAAGAAGCATAAAATGAAATTTTTTACGGTTGCTCATGATAAAAATCTATTAATTAAATATTGTAAAAGATAGTAAAATAGACGTTTCACCACACATTTCTCACTAGCTCTGTATCTCTGCCCGTAAATCATTTACTTTATTAAATTTTCAACAGAAAATAGTGAAAAAATTTCAATTCTCTCCTTTTTCTTCACTTGGCTGTTGTGCTGCATGCATGTGATTTATGGCGAAAGAATATTCTTTATCAGCAGGAAAATCGCGGTCATAAATGCAAATTTAATGTTCCTCCTACCTTTAATTTCAAATGACCCCCGTGATAATATTTCAATAACGTTAGCGTTCTCCATGTAGAATATGTACAATTATAGTTTATAAAGGAAAAAAAAAATAATAGACGTCATGTGCTGCCTTTTTGATTTAATGAAAAAATTAAAATGATTTTTTGTGTCGCTTTGAGATTTGGGTTCGTTCATAAATGACGTACGTAATGAAACCCCACTTGAAAAATAATGTACTCTCGCTAAATACTAGACATCATCAGTTAATAGCCCTTTAGTTATGAAAAGGTAAAAATCTATTGGGGGTCGTGCGCATATTTCGTAACCTTAAAAATAGGAGTTAATGATCCCCTTTCCCTAGTTTTAACAATTTTTGTAAGAAAATTTAAAAAAAAAATTTAAAAATTATGAAATACACGAACTATCCCTTCCGCTAAAGGGTGAATCTAGAAATGACGTTGTTACAATTACTAATATTCATATATATTTTTGTAACGGTACAATATCATTGACCATGCTACTTACATATTAGATAACGTTAGCATGCTTTAGGATGATGGATATGGTAAAAGAAAAATATAAATAATATTACAGCATTGGCATCGATGTAATAATAAAATGAATGTCACTGCAATATCATAAACATTGTCGCTAAAAAGTCATTTGTTGATTAATATTTCAGTGCGAAACTGAAATAGACATGCAGGAAGAACGAAAATGGATAAGCGTAATTTTTTTTTGGGAGGTCAACAACGGACGAAGAAAAGAACCGAAACGCACGCAAACCGAGTAAACTTAATGATACATCATTATAATTTTTTATGGTTTTGGACTGATAAGTAGTACAGCAAATTACTATTTATTCTATGTCATGATGAGAGAATTTGGCTTCATTCCTTGTCATATTTATTTTCCTCACATTTTGCATTTCTCTTGATTAAAAATGAATTAGTGTCGTGGTATCGCGTGGTTTAATATTCTTTTTTGTTGTTGTGCTACTTGCTTTCGATGGTGTACTGGATTGTCATCAGAGGTATCCCTTGTCAAACATTTCTAGTGATTTAGTTATCAGTTCGTCCTTCAAACATGCTTCCAAAAATTCTTCTATCGTTATAACACCGTCTTGATTAAGGTCTAACTTTTTAAATACTCGATCAACCTGAATGGGAAATAAAAAAAATGCATTCATAAATGGGAATGTAAAAATCGCAGCATAAAATCAAATTATTACCTGTTCACGTGTTTTCCTGTCATCATCCGGTATTCGTCTACCCATAAGTTCATGAACAGCTTGAACAACTTCTGTCAATTCACCTCTACTAATGCATCCATCTCCATTTAAGTCATACAATTTAAACGTCCATTTTAATCTCTCGTAAACGGATCCTCGAAGCAAAGTGGATAGTGTGACTATATGATCTCTAAAACTTATCGCTCCATTACAATTTACATCGAATGCTTTGAAGACATAGTGAGCATAAAGGCTCGAATCTAAATTGAAAAACGTGATTCGATTAGAATAGAATTTATAGCTATTTGAATATTCCATGCTTTCCATTATAATCGGATTTGCAAAAATACAATAATATGGGAATTGTTAAGCAATGATTAAAAGCTCTTTTAACCTTTGTTGAATCATGATATCTACCCCAAAAAAGAGGTCAAATTTTGAAATCATTGTAATTTAACTGAAAGATTTGACCTTTCATGCTACAAAAAGCTCAAGCCACTTTTATGGCATTACAATTCAGATGGGAAAAATGAAAGGAATTTGAAAAAATTTAACCTTTGGTATGATGTGTATAGCATAGAATAGCATTAAACCTGTAATTGTATAGTAAAACTACGAAAATCTTATTAAGCAGATACTTACTTCCATGTGGAAAGAATTTTGCGTAAATATCCTTAAAAGAATTCTCATGTACTACTCCTTCGGGGCATTCAGCCTTTTGTATCATCATTAAAAAGGAAACGAAATAACGGTACCGGAGGTAGCAAGAAAGATAAAAGAGAATATTTTTATGAGAACATATTTCGCAATTAATAATAAAATTAATGCAGTGGAAATTCCATTCACATTATTCCAGGATGTACCAATGGAAAGCTGGCCGTTAGTTTTTGTGTGCTTCTTGTAATGTTGTAGCAGAATGAAATATGTGCTGTCGAATCATAAATATGCAAATCTGTTTCACATGTCAAATTTTTGAGAAGACGTAGGTTCGATTCCAACCAAATGATGAAATTCTTAATTAATTATTGGGGGTCCTTGATTTGAATTGATATTGTGTTCCAGAAAAATCCTGTTAATATCGAATAGATTCAAACCGAGGGTCCATAGTATAAGATACATCGAGTAGTCTAGTCAATCCTTATTAGACACATGCAGCAGTTGTTCAATCGGGATATGAGGTCGTTCACTTATGACGTCCGAAATTAACGGTCATTTTTCGAAAAAGAACAATGGATTTCCTGGAATTTCTATTGTTCTTTTCTTGCTGAACCCCCCCCCCCCCCCCCTGGACGTCATAAGGAACGGCCCCTATAATGTTCACAACATCACTCAGCTACACAAACTTGCTTTTCTACAAGAATGTTTTTAAACATAACTTCAAATATTTTTAAAATCTTCTGAACACGACTTGATTCCATTGGTACCCTCTATATCGCTGGATATACGTACTTTGAATCCTCTGTACATAACTCGAATTTCTTGGCGTGTAAATTTCGTCAGTCGACATAAGTCTTCTAATGCTACTGGCACAGGCTTCGGAAAAGTTCTACTTGTTGTCTCTAATTCATAAACAACTTCTTCGATAGGCGAATCCGGCGGTGTAGCCATCTTATCATTAAATTATCTGAGAGATTGTTTAATCCTCTTTTGCCAATTATTTTGATTTATAGAGTTTCTGTTGCCCTTTTCTGTTGCCTTTTTTTTTTTTTATATTAATCTCCTCTTTCTGCTGGCCTTTTCTAAAGTGTATCAAATTAATGAAGAACGCGAAGAACCAAAAAAAGAAGGAAGGGAAAAAAATTAATTGAAATCTTCAGTATAGACAGTTTTATTATAGGCTATTGTGGATTTCACAAGAAGTTTATTTCCATACATAAAATATTATTTAATGACACTATAAAGAACAACAACCTTTAGATAAGCCATTTCAAAGGCAACTGATTAAACTATGGACGTTTTTTTTGCTGATTGAGGATTAGACTATTGTTTATTTGAAAAAGAAGGAACAGCATTTTTGTCAGTTTACAGAGTTTTATTTTTAAGGCTTTATGGAGTTGAATCTTAAAAAAAGCACTTGAATGTTCATCATTGAACAAAATTCCAGGACGCATCGGACCAACCCCTAGTCTCTAGATTTGTTTCTGTTTAAGATTACCATTCATTTGCTCATTCAACTGATTATATCTAATTATTTCTAGTGTCTAATCCCAAAATGAATAAAAAGTATATCCATATGAGAACTCACAACAGTAATTTTTGACGATATAATCAAATATAATAATATTATTATCATAACGCGACAAATAAAACAGAAAAAAAAAAATAATTCATTGGTTGAGTCAGTAACGTGTGAGGCTCAGTATAATAAGCTTCCATAGAAAAAAGGGATAATGTTATATTCGCACAATCTTTATGCTTATGTGAATGATGGTTTTGTGTATTAGTGAGGAATATGATAATGATTTTAGGTCGTGTAAATGCTGAAGAGCTTTTTTCTCATTATTACCCACCGCCACTCGCAATCCGACAAAAAAAAAAAAACTTTAGATTTATTATTTCGTTCTCCTTGCCAACTTTTTAACATAAAAATGCGACTTTCATGCTCAGTTTGATTAAGTTGGTTTATTTGAAAATTATGTGTGGGACACTCTTCAATGATTTGCATTACATAGCTTTGAAAATGGACAAATTAAAAATTTCCCAAGGGCCGTTCACTTATGACGTACAGGGGGGGGGGGGGGGTCAGCAAGAAAAGAACAATAGAAATTCCAGGAAATCCATTGTTCTTTTTTGAAAAATGACCGTTAATTTCGGACGTCATAAGTGAACGACCCCATACCAAGCCTTCAACTTATAATCACTGTGTCGGTATTGCGATAATTTGGTACCGAAATACTAAACTATTTTACAAACGAATCACTTCAGCTGCTGTGACAACTATTTAATATGAATCTTAAATTTTACTAATACAGTCATCGTTGCACCTGATTGAACATAAAACTTGCAGTTCCATCGATAGATCTAAAGCTTGAAATCAACTCTTTTTGTAGGAAGATTCAAATCAACTTTAAGTTCTGTATAAAGCTAATTTGAAGCAAAAACAAAGAGAAGTCATATATTTCATATAGTAACATAAAGGAAGAACTCAAATTAGGCAAAACTGTATTAACACCAGAAAAAGCACTTTATTCATCCATTCCAAAACGACTCCTCAACTTATTTTTATTCGCTCTCTCGCGATACATTTTTATGTTTTTTTAGCATTTATATTTTACTTCACAGTTAGGGCGAAAAAGCCTGATGAAGGAGAACGTAGCAATTGAAAACCGTTGGGATCGGACAAAAAATGCGATAAGCTGTTAGAAAGCTGTTATTAAAGAAATATGGCAGTACGAATGTATGTTTGTACTGTAAAGCTCTTCATTTCATTTTTTTATTGGATTTAAAATTCATTCAAATGACATTGAAGCAATCTGCTCGTGTAATTGAAATATCAAAGGATTTTCATGTAATTTAATGTACAGTATGAAGCACATCCCGTTTTTTCTTCAAGTTCACTATGAATGAGGATCATTGTAATAACTGTCGTGGTTGTATCATTTACATTTGTCTGACAATCAATTCAAGCTTAAGTGTGACAGGAAAAAATGACTTAACAATGTAGCAAGTATGCATCGAGATAAAAAACTGTAACCAAAGTTGAAAGTTTTTCTTTTGTTGCACGACCAATTAAAAAAAAGTTTTATAAACTCAAAACGAGCTATTAAAAGGGTTAAAAATGAAGGATGAAATGCTTTCAAAACATTTTGTTTGTTTAATTCTAGTTCCCCATTAGACTATGTGAACCATTCTCATGGAGGAATTTGATTAAAGATTTTTGATAGTTCTCTTGGTGATAAAAATTCTTCAGCAAAAACTTTTCATTCTTTTTTCAGTTGCTATAGTGAAGTAATCTTGTTGGAATCAACCGCTATAACCCCTTTTTTATGATAAGCTGTGTGATGTAGCTAAGGTAGTTTATGTAACCCAAAAACAAAGTAATTCTTGAAATAATAATCTGATGTTGAACTTCATGTGTGGAACTAGCTGTAATTGTAAATTCCATACTTAAGTAATAGGAAGTCACTTTATTGAGATGCCATCAATGCTGTTTTAAGATGCATTTTTTAAAAAAAAAAAGTATGGAATATTATGGAGTATGGAGTGGTTCGGATCCCACTTTAAACTGTAGATTTAAGCAGGAAGTCATGCGAATCTTCTCTCATTAAACTATCATTAGCCTTGTATTATAAATTATAAATAACGCGCAGCTATGGTCTTATGGTCTGAATGTTAAAGTTTTTTCTTTGGAATATTATCTGGAGGCTTCAAGGCACTATTTTGAGATTGAAATTTGTATGAGATAATAATTTGGAAACCATCGTATTCTATTGAGTCCTTTGAAATCCCCGTGAAAAGGATCAGTGTTCACCAATCATGCATAAAAATTTGGCAATAGCAGTATTTCTCGAAATAAACTTTGTGCCAAAAATTACACTTTTATAAAAACTATATAGACAGTACACCAATAACTTAGAGTAAACGGAGTAAGTGATGAGAGAAATGATGAGAAACCTCAAATGGGGCCGTTCACTTATGACGTCCAGGGTGGGGGTCAGCAAAAAAAGAACAATAGTAATTCCTGGAAATCTATTGTTCTTTTTTGAAAAATGACCGTTAATTTCGGATGTCATAAGTGAACGATCCCACATGTAGAAATCATTTGAAAGAGTGTGAAACGATACTAGTGTTATAATTCCAGAGATTAAAAGTATTTAACTAAAGAAAAAAAGAAGCTTAAAGTTTATTGGATTATTGTGTCATGTTCTAAAAAGTTTTAGAAACACTGGACTAGAAAGACTTGTTTATAATCATTCAAAGACTTTACTATGCTTAATTCCAAAAAGAAAAGAAAAAACAATAAATATAAAAAATGCAACAGAATGAAGTCTAAATCTAAAACATCATTAGAAACCCTTTAACCACACATAAAGCATATAGAATGTCATATAGACACAAACTTGTTGAAACCTTTGAAATTCATTAGTGACAAGGAAAGATGAAGAGAAACATGCTTTTTGCATTTTCGTTCATCACAAATTATTCACAAAAACCAAATGAAAATAAACAGACAAAACAGAAGCTTATGCCAAAAAACATGAATTCATCCCTCATAAAATTCAACATTTAGAATTTGGTGTCATTTTGTAGAATAATTATCACAACATGATCATAAATGCAGTCGAGTAGAGATGGCATTATGTTGAAAATTAACTAAATCCAACTTAAAAATAGAAAATGAAAATGTTTGCATTCTATGAAATCAGATCCAATGTGTGCTGATATGAAAATCCTATAAGGTTGTTTAGTGAGTAAATGTTTGTTACGTAAACACCACGACTTGTGTACTTGTGGGCTTCAACAGTTGTCAAATGACAATATAAAATTTATTTGTGCCACTAAAATTATCCATTCATTGTTTATTCAAGCGAAACCTCCGGAGAGAAATAACTAGACAGCAAAGGTTTGTGTAAATCACTATTTTGTTTCTTTTTCTTCCTTAACTATATTGCTTCTTTACATCTTTTGTCCTTCCAATTTTTTTACGAGGTAAATTTCCTCCAAAAATAACAAACTTAATAAAAATAAAGTTCTCGTTCTCTTAGCAGTCGTAACTCGCATGTAGTATGCTCTACCTTAGAAACTTTTATTGTTTTTTTTTCTCACATAGCAAAAAAAAGGAAAACAATAATTTTCATTCATGAATTCAATGTCATGATTGAAAATCATGAAGAAAATATATTTTTTCCTTCCTTCTCATTCCTTCTTCTTTTGTCCTAGTAGTCGTGTTTCTATTTTTGTGATTGTAATGTATTTGGTGATTATGCCTTAAAAATGTAGGATGGACAATGAAAATGCACTTTTGATTATGACTTGTTCACTTTGGCATGTAACTTAATTTAAAAAGCTTTGTTTGTGGATGTTTAGAAAAAGGACGGTCCTTAATCATTTAATATTAGGGTTGATTTACAACTTATAGTTAAACATTGATAGAAAATAAAATTGACACAAACAATTTAGATTCGTATGATTTTTAAACAATCATCCTCATTAACATCATAAAGGACTTTTTAAAATTCTTTTATAACCATCAGCCTTATAACTATTCAGCCTTCATAATAATTATTACATAAATATGATGTCAGACTTTTAAATTTCACACCTTTAATTCTTGGTTCTCAAACTTTGCTGAGCGAAATGATTTTAATCTTGACACTTTTATCTCAAAATGGACATCCTAATTACTAAAATACACTTTACACCAAAAAAGCAAAAAAAAAAACGCTAAAGTTAAGTTGGATTATTTTGAATAGTGTCATAAAATTTGTTTCATTTACTTGAAAACTTAAAGTTTGAATCCAAAAGTATTACATTCTTAAAAATATATTAATTATTCAGATAAATTGTGATCCAGAGCTATAATCTCAAATCAAGATCTACAATTTATATTAGGATTTGAACTAATCTATTCTTTAAATTCTTAAAAAACATGAAAATTACCAAGAAATTATATAACTTTAATGCAGTGATTCTCAAACTTTATGACCCAATGCGAGATTGATTTTTAAGGTTTAACAAGCAAGAGAACAAAGTGATCAAAACGTGATTTATCAGTTGCATATCCTTCATAATAAGCCTTAGGATACAATTTTTGGTTTTTGATGTTCGAAAAATTTGTGATATTCAACGAACTTTTCTTTGGGGTCATCCTTTAGTTCCGTCATAGAACGTATAAAAATATATATATTAAATTAAAATATAAACTCCAAGCTCAGTTTAGCTAAAATCACCAAGAAAACTACTAGAACTTATATATTAATGCTTAAAATCCTAAAATTGACAAATTTTTAAAAGTTTTTAAATATTCAAACGCTAGATTGACTAAATTCGAACATATCAACTTTTTTCGACAATGAAATGTCCTTAGCATGATAAATTCTTTTGTTTGAATTGCGACATAAACTTAGACCCCGTGCCCATTAGAACTCGCAATAAACAATTTAAGAAACACTGCATGAGCTTCACATAATGACTTAAAAGTTAAATCCAATGCTTGTTCAAACAATCGCTCTACATAGCAAACTTCCTTCATATTTTTGGTTCTCAAACTTACTTTACATGGATGACGAAATTCTTACACGATATATATTTTTTATTATGCACTTTTTATGGAAGTACGTAAGTTCGAGTAAATAACACTTATTAAATTTATATCAATAGTTCAAATCCACTCATACACACACAATACTAAGTTCATTCATCTATAACTGTTTTATTTTTAGAAATTAATTAACTTTTTATTTATCCTGTTTTTAATAGTTCCTTTTCAATGTCTTTCCTTGTTTCAATTTTGCTATAGGAAATATGTTTCTTTTCATCTGCCCACAAGTCTCTTGAAACAAAATCCTTGAAATGGAAACTTTTTCCTCTTCTATATATAAATTTTTTCTTATGCAGCACAATGTCTCACAAAGGAGTTTCTAAATTACTTTTTTTTTCGTCCACTTGAGCAATAACAAATGACACTTGGTTAAGAAGTTTACGAATAATGATGATAAAAAATATTACACTACAACTTCTTTTTACACTATCTAGATGAACAACTGATTTCTTTTTTTTTCTCTAATTTTATTCTTCTTACTAAGTTACTGATAACAATGATGGCTAACACGAATAAAAAACTTTTTTCTTTCTCTCTCTCTGTTTTAAATGTAATCTATACAGTCTCTATATTTATGTTAACATACAATTTCTTATTTTACACTTAATCAGATAAGGAAGTGCTAATTTATGTCACTATTAGAACTTTTTGTCTCTATCATGAATTAGAAAATTTATTTTATGATTTTTTTTTCCTATCCACTTTCGAGCTCTGAATCCGTTTTGCACAGAGCTTCCTTCGTGCCCAATCTGCTCTTCACTGCCAATAGTGAAAAATCGAGGCTTAGATTTTTTCCAACATTTGCTCGCTTTTTTCGGTCCGAGTGATTTGTGCGCAGGTTCGCTCATTTTAGTTTCTCTCAAATTTCTCAATATTATATTACTGTTCATAAAGGATATAAAGTATGGAAAGAAAAAGCTTTATATTTCATGTATCTTAACATAACACATTGAAATGTGAATATGTTTCAAGCAGCAGCGATAGAAAGGCATCAAATCTTTTTACTCTCCCCTTTTTTTACTTACTCTCTCTCTAACTCTCGATGGTGTCTCTCATTCACTTACTCAGCACATTTCCATTCACTCAAACTTCAAGATGTATGAATTTTACATTTTCTAATATCATGTTGCCTCCACCAAAAATTGTATCTCATGTTACTCTCTCATTTTTGTTGCCACTCGAGCCCCCTCCCCCTCCCCCCCCCCCTTTCACTTATCATGTTCATATTTTTATATTATTATTTTTTTCTTTTCTGCTTCCATCACTTCCGTTATAATCTCGCATTAAAAAAGTTTCTTAAAGTGACTTAAATCAGCCGTAAGTAAATGGGAATTTTTACTCAAACATGGACATGGAAACTAGTGTATCGGGTAGAAACCCAATGCGGATATATTCACACCGTACCATCAAAAGTCTTATGGATAGACCAAGATTTGCTCAGCATAAGTTTGAAGGGTGGGCGTGAAGTACGGCCGAGACCCATATCGACACAGTTCAAAAGATATACCTAATTTATGTTATAATTATGTCAGCTACAAAAACACTTAGTTTGAATTTTGTCACCCTCGGGAACTTTATGAGCCAGTATAGCTGATTTTGGTCCAAATCTCGGCCATACTTCACACTTATTTGAACCAAATTTTCTCGTAAATGTTAAAATATTATTAAAAAGTAATTAATACTGAATTATGTCGCTATTTTGTCAAGTGTTTTAAGATAAAGAAAATTTTTTTTTCGTTTCCACAGTGAAGAGTATGAACAAAATTCAGATGGGTTAGTCGAAATTTTAGATTTCGATTTTTTTAAGCTATGCATTACAAAAAATAATATTGGCATGTGATTTATGTCAGAATTATGTCAATTCAAATAAAACATCCAAAAAATTTTTTTGAGCAAAGAACCAAGTAGGACCAAATGGATTGAAACTTTGCATAAATATTCTAGTGCTTAAAACAAATACAAATAAAATATCCTAAAAATTTTTTGAGTAAAGAACCAAGTAGGAAATACATTTTCAATTTTGGACTAGGGGCGACCCTAGTCAAATCAATTTTGTCACTTTTTTCTTCCAGAGTTTATCCAAATGGATTGAAACTTTGCATAAATATTCTAGTGCTTAATACAAATACAAATAAAACATTTATAATTTTTTTGGGCAGAAAACGAAGTAGGAAATAAATTTTCAATTTTGGACTAGAGGCGACCCTAGTCAAATCAATTTTGTCACTTTTTTCTTCCAGAGTTTATCCAAATGGATTGAAACTTTGCATAAATATTCTAGTGCTTAATACAAATACAAACAAAACATCTTAAATTTTTTTTGAGCAAAGAACCAAGTAGGAAATACATTTTCAATTTTGGACTAGGGGCGACCCTAGTCAAATCAATTTTGTCACTTTTTTCTTCCAGAGTTTATCCAAATGGATTGAAACTTTGCATAAATATTCTAGTGCTTAATACAAATACAAATAAAACATTTATAATTTTTTTGGGCAGAAAACGAAGTAGGAAATAAATTTTCAATTTTGGACTAGGGGCGACCCTAGTCAAATCAATTTTGTCACTTTTTTCTTCCAGAGTTTATCCAAATGGATTGAAACTTTGCATAAATATTCTAGTGCTTAATACAAATACAAACAAAACATCCTAAAATTTTTTTGAGCAAAGAACCAAGTAGGAAATAAATTTTCAATTTTGGACTAGGGGCGACCCTAGTCAAAATCAATTTTGTCACTTTTTTCTTCGAGGGTTTATACAAATGGATTGAAACTTTACATAAATATTCTAGTGCTTAAAAAAAATACAAATAAAACATCTTAAATTTTTTTGAGCAAAGAACCAAGTAGGAAATACATTTTCAATTATGAACTTGGGACAGGTCTAGTCAAAATCTAGTTTTTCACTTTTTTTTCTTCGAGGATAAATCCAAATACAGTAAATTTTTGTATGAGCATTCTAATCCTCAGGTCAAACATTTCTGAATTAATAAAAATCATTTTTTTGGACAAAATTTTGAGTCACGTTGTTTTTGAATGTACAACCAAATTTATAAAATTTGGGTCTGACGACATATAGAATACATGTCCCAAGTTCATAATTGAAAATGTATTTCCTACTTGGTTCTTTGCTCAAAAAAATTTCAAGACATTTTATTTGTATTTGTTTTAAGCACTAGAATATTTATGCAAAGTTTCAATCCATTTGGATGAACCCTCGAAAAAAAAAGTGACAAAATTGATTTTGACTAGGGTCGCCCCTAGTCCAAAATTGAAAATGTATTTCCTACTTGGTTCTTTGCTCAAAAAAATTTTTTTCATCCAAAGTTTAATTTAAAATTAAAAAAAATCACAGTGAACTTTTAATTTGAAAGATTCGTAAGAAAGGAAAGTTTTTTGCTTTTTCTGAAGCAACGGCTGTTCCTACCTTGCCCAAAAACAATACAGCTCTTCTATAGAGCAGCACGGATCAAATGTAAAAAACTAGAAGTCTCTACAATGTCTCGTTATTGAGATTTCTTGCTGATTAACTTGCTTGCTTGTTTGCTTACAGAAAGCGTGTTTTACGATTTTCTCAGCAATGCCACAACCAATTTGAAATCTGTTTTTTGAAAATGATGTAAAATTTCAGGCACAAACTTTTCTTCTGTGACCTTTTATGACCAATTTTGCGTTGTTTTCTCACAAAATGCGAAAAACTGATTTTTCAATCTGAACAAAACCAATAGATTCACACGTGAAAACGGTGTGAATATAATTAAGTAACCCCTTTAAAGAGATAAAGAAGGGAAGAAGAAACTTTTCTCAGTCACCAAGACACAAAATTAAAAATTAAACTGTTATATGGTGCTAGGTTGCTCTTACTAAAGTAAAATGTGTTGCCTCAAATGATACAGTTTCAAAATCCGTGTTATAAACTAACGTCTCAAAATGGATTCAAAAGTTAAGAGATTTCTTTTGAATTATTGAATTTCATGACACACTTTTTTATTTTTCAAGTAAACATTTTTTGGCACTAGTTGAGTTTCGATCAAACAATTTTATGTCTTTAAGAGCCTTGCTTGACACTCCTATGGGTCCTCGATTTGAGTAGATTCGATTTAAACAGGATTTTTCTCGAACAAAACACCTACTCATATCGAGGACCCCCAGAAATTTATTTTACTCCAAAAAGTAATGAAAATTAAGCAGGAATTAAAACCTACAATTGATTCAAAATTTTAAACTACACATTATAAGTCATCCAATTTATAACCTATCCCTTTAAAAATTTCTTCTTCAAAGCTCGTGCTTTTTGTGTATAGAGAAGAAGGCGCTTAGACTTGCGTTCATTTTTGCGGTATGTAATCCATAATTGGTAAAATGATGAAGAAGAAGGAGAATATAAAGCTTATATGTTCGATATAAAGAATGTATTCTTTCAATTTTATTATTTTAGGACATGACAGAATAATCTAGCATAAATAATATGGAAGCACTACCATATTTATTTTATTCTTGCAAAATATTATATCTCGTAAGGCATGACTAAAAATTAATACAAAATCTTAATTATAAGTCAATCCAGAAAATTCAAAAGAATAAAATTATTCCAACGATAAATTATGGCTGTTCTGCTCAGATGGAAGCGTAAAATTGCATAATTTTTACATCAAATATTTACTTTGGCATATTAATCGAGCATAATCGATAAAATGTTATTGAGTTGTTTAGATTAAGGAACTACTCGATCATTTGAAGCAAATGAAAATCAATAAACGTTATGACTGTATTAAGGAGTGCTGATAGCTTAAAGATTTTGTTCTGAGTGAAAGAATATTGCTCAACAGGGGTGTAGCCAGGAATTTGTAGAGGGGGGGGGGCAAACTTTTTTTTGTATGAAAAAATTTAAGGGGGAGGGGGGGGGGGGGGATTTTTGTGATTTTTTCATAAAACCCTAGCAAAATAAAGAAATTTTTCTGTTTACGTTGGGGAATTTGTCCCCCAAATCCCCCCCCCCCCCCCCCTACGCGCCTGTTGCTCAATAATGATGGAAAGAGAACTTCGAGTGATGTAAATTATTTTGATCGTCCTTTATTCTTCCCAATTGACAATTTATTTATTATTAAGGCTATTATAAAAACAAAGATCAATCAATGAACTGGTCTACTTCAAAAAGATTTGACAGCTCTAAACAGTTGCATGATCAAGGATATATGAATGCAGTTCGCAATATTTCAAAGTCAACTGCGATGATCTTTTTATCTAGATAATAAAGTATCTTCTATTTAACGTTCTCTGCTTTAAAAATATCAATTGCTATATTTGGACATACTTTTGTCATATGATCTTCACTATAAAAATCTCATTGGATATAATTTGGAAGCAAATTTTAATGAAATTGATTGAATAATATCGAATTTCCTTGCTCATTCCATCCTAATGAATTTTCATTCTCTATTTACAATTTCCCATTGGAACCATGAATTTGATATCACAATAGCCGCTCTATTCTGTGCTATGAAACCATAGAATTGCTATGATAAAATTTTATAATCTTTCTAATAAATTTCCTGAATGCTGAAATAAAAGGCACCAATGTTCTCGGGTGTATGACAATAACTATTGACCATATTAACCCAACTTTATATTGATAAATATAAATTTGCTTGATAATCCCTAGGATACTTTCATAAATGACGTCAAACAATTTGAGGGAAGAGGAGTTATGTGACAGTTTGAGGAGAGGATCTTAAATTTCAAACATTAAAGACGTCATTTGAGTTCAACCTACAGCATTATTCTTAAAATCCATTAGATAATTGTGAAAATTATATAAATCTCTTTCCCGTACTTTTTAGCTAGTCAAACAATTGTATATGACTTCCAATACTATAGAGAATACAGAATAACTTTTTTTATCATTCATGCAAGCTTTTCCTATCACTCTTTTACTTTCTTTTCTATTTTTGCCTTATTTTTTCGAGCATAAACATACATACTTTATTCGTGTATATTGTGTCTATATATAGAACCGTAAAATTTATGCTTTTATTGACAAACATTTCTCTCCCTTCTTTCCTTCCTTAAATTCCCATTTTTCTCTCTTCTAAAATCTATTGTATTTATTAAAAGAACGACAGTTTAGAGACAAATATATCCATCACATAAGAAAATGCTCATTCATTGTTGTTGATTCCACCCCTGACGCCAACAAAACATAAATGTAGGTCGTAACGCGCGCTCAAAATTGGTGAATTTTTTTAAATCACTGATTACTCACACACCACATCCCATACCATTTTCCATTTCCATTCATTCATTTATTCACTTCGTTCCTACATTTCTTTGCCATTTATATTCCACTCATTGTGGACTGTAGACGATAAAGAAAAGAAAAATTGAGAGATAGGGAGAGTAAGCACGAGAGAGAAAGAGAGATTATGGAAAATTTTGCTTATACTTTTCAATGCATTTTCGTGGCGGAAGTGTGCCTTCTATTATTCACTTTTACAGGCTTGGTGAAATGGGAAAATCAAAGAATTACTCTTGTGCCAGTAAATTATGTCTTGACCTAGGAGCTTTATATTTTTCAGCTATTGCTGTACTGAGGGACATACTTTAATGTATTGAGCATCATTCAGGGAGGTAGAGGTGAGGATTAGGGTGTAAATTTTAGGGAACGTCATAATATGGGGCCGTTCACTTATTACGTTCGCATTTTAGGGGGGAGAGGGGGGGGGGGTTGAAAACGGGGAAAAAATGAGAAAATGGGGGGGGGGGGGTGTCAAGAAGTATGTAACGTTTGTTTACAAATTCACACCAAAAGCATTTTTTTAAATTTTCCACCCTTTTAATGATTTATGAATGTCCAGATCACTTTTGATAGCTAAGCAATAAATAGTTTTTTTTTATATAAAGTAACAAATCAATAGTAAACTGGTTTACAAGACTTTAAAATACAATCATAATTTGTGGAAATTTTCAAAATTAAATCAATTAAGTTTAAAAGTAAATCTCTCTAAATCTTTTCAAAAAAAAAAAACAAATTTTTGCTTTATATCTCAATCCAATAATTCATGAGAATGAATAAAGAAAAACTATGATGAATTATGAATAAATTTAAATGTTCTTAATAACTACCTATAAAAAATTATCAAAATAAAATAAATTATATACGTTCAGGGGCGGGGGGGGGGGGGGGGGGGGGGGGTTGTGAGTTGTAAGGGGGGGGGGGTGAAAAAAGTCATTTTGTTGCGTAACGTACCTAAGACCTGATTTTACCTGCAATGAACCTAGTCACAATTCGTGTGCGCAAGATGCTGTAAAGAATAGAATAGAATGTAATGTAGGGTTTTTCTAATAGCAAAAGCGGCACTGCGATCGATGATCTGTTTTACCATCCCAAGTCCCCTATGTTAGAATTCCGATGTCCTTAATGAAGCCAATAATGTCCTGATAATGCTGCTTATTTATATCCTCATCATTCAAATTGTCCTCATCAAAATGCTTGACACGTTGTCCTCGTAATGACCTACATTTACAAAGTATATGAATGATTGTTTCTTCATTCACATTACAAAACCTGCAAATTTTACTGTTAGACAGATTTAATTTAAAAAGAAAACTGTTGATACTCATGTGTCCTGTCAAAGCACCAATTAAGATGCTAAGATCTTTCCTTGGTAGTCTGAGAGCATCCGATATTTTATTCTTATTTTTAGGACCAAGAAGTCTTTTGGCTGTCATGGCTCCTTCCTCTAAGTTCCAGATACGAAAATGCTGTCTCTCCATCCATTCTCGTATGTCTGACTTCAACAAGCCAAACCCATAGTACGTCGACTTGTCATAAGCTTCCTTGTGTACTGCTTCTTTAGCTAATTGATCAGCTGTTTCATTATCTTCAATACCACTGTGTCCAGGTATCCATTTTAGGATGACTGTAAGGAAGTCATCCAGATGCTAGTATATCCTTGTATACCTAGCAAAGGAGGCATATTCTATGACAAAGACATCAATACTACACCCAACACATTCATACACCTTCAAACAATTGCAGCACACTCAAGATATCTAAGAAATTAAAAAAAAAATGCGCTTCTAAACGCTCACGTAAAAATATTAGCAGTATAGCTTTACTAAGTTCTTTGCTACCTTGGGGGATATCAAGTTGTATTTTTAAAACGGAATGAGATAAAAAGTATGTGAAGTGGAAATGGAGAAAAAAAGCAAAATATTTTCAACACCGTAGCTTTATTGTATGTTACGAATGTGAAAAACAGAATAATGAATATTCATACAAATAAAGAAAATTTCATGACGTGCCGAATGCCGATATGAAGACTTCTTGTGCCTCATTTGCTGTTTCATTATTAAAGCAAATTTCTCCAACAGTGCAAGGAAAATGTATTGTGTGCTGTAGTTGAGAATATGTTTACGTACGTATATAACAAGCTACTGGAATGAGAATAAGATTACGTCAGGAAAAACAACTTGAAATTTGTTTCATTCTTTTTATTATTTTTGTTTGCTTCCTTCCCTACTTTATATACTCTCATTTTCTGTGATTCTTGTGATTATCCATCCATAGACATATGTAGGCTTTAAATTGTTTTATAAGCATGTTTCATAATTAATGCCTTTACCTCTTTCATGACATTGATGTAAAAAAAATTTCAATAGCCTGGAAACTTTTCATCATGTACTGTTCACTACATTAACAGTGTCTGTTTTTTCGTCTCTTCTAGTATCATTGACAGACTACTCGTGCAAGTGCATTTCATTCAAGTGATGCAGATTAAAGTGCTGTGGGGTCGTTTGGTAGTTCTGTAATGTTGTGTTACAGCTCAATAGAATTTCAAGGAAAAAAGCAATGTGGAGCAAAATCGAAAAAAAGGGTTCATTCAAATTTTTTTTCGAATTTTCGTCATTCTCGAACTTTAAACAGCTTCAGAATCGCAAAAACAGCACCAAATGACCTAAAATTTGGCAAACAAGTCATTTTTTATGTCCTTTTCATGAAAAAATTTCTTTAGATCGCAATTCAAAAAAGTCCAAAAAAATTTGAACGAACCCTTTTCTTCGATTTTGGCCTATAGTGTATAAACTTTAAGAAGTACTAAAAAAAAGACAGAAGCGAACCAAGATTTGTTTGAAATATGCGTTATGAAATTTATAACAGACCCATTTAAAAAAAAATATGAAGCATTTTTAACAAATGGGTCAGATGTAAAAAAGTACAAAATAATATAAATATAAAATTGAAAACATTTCCATCCGCAGTCAATCAAAAGCACGGCATGAGTTTCTGTTTGTTAAAGCCTTCTTGAATTTGAAGCAAGGCTTGAATCATTGCAGGGAAAATTCTTACGTCATAAATGATTTACTGTGCATAATTTTGAAACTAAATTCATTATTCATTCTTCTTGCTAGGCTTGTTAGGGTAGACAGAAACATTCACACAACACATCACCGCATAATTTCTAACACTTTCCAGATTGAGATGTAGTAATGAGTCTTGCTAGAATTACTTAACAACTTTCCTAGATTAATTACGAAACTTTTTTCATTACATTGTTTCGATGTGATTTTTTTTTCTATGCCCATGCCTTTTAACAAAAGTACCTCAATTTGCTTATCTAACGTCGACTGAGCTTAGATTTTATTAGCAGTTTTCCGTTCGAAAGAGCTTTTCAAGTTATTAAGTGTCATAAAATTGATTAAGCAGATAAAGTTGAGCAATATGAGGACTGTCATTTGATTGTAGCTGGAATAATGCCTCAAAGCCTGTTGCAATTTTATTATCAGATTGCTTATTTTATGCTTCATTAAGGAATTTTTCTTGATTTTGATGAAGACGCTATGAGAAGTTTTTGGGAATGTTCTTATAGATATGGATATAAAATGTGACAATTTTATTGAAGATTCGACATGCTTCATTGCCATTAATATTAGACCTAGGGTTGATTAAACATACAATTTTAAAGATTTTAAAGAAGACATTCGATAGACAATAATGGACTTTTATTCTTGAGGGATAGACTTAGAATATTGCAACTTCGTACTGCATTTCAATAGTTAAATTACCATTATTGAATTTTCTACTCTTTATTTGAGGTTGAAATGATTCGTAATGATTGCATTAAGTTATATTTAAGAGACTGAACTCCTATGGGGTTATTAAAAAATGACGTCAAACAAATGAAGGCTTTTGTTACTTGAAATCATTTACTACTCAATCAAAAAGATCTAAATCAAATTATCTGATATAAAACTATGTGCCTGTAAATAAGTAACAGTAAAAAGATCCGACGGCAAACCATGCAGTTGATAGATTCCATATAAACTTAAAAGTCTAAAACTCATTTAAAAATATTTGGCAAATCTGGAGCTCAAAGATAGCATAATTTAAACTGAAATCCCTGATGACCAATACCACAGTTTGTGGTTTAGACCTTACTAATTGGAAACAACATTCAGCATTTTCCGTATGTTTGTTCAAACAGTCTGCACATTGTTGTGAGGTAAGGTTCAGAAAAATTTTCATTAATATTCCATAAAATAACAATGCCAACGACTACGTTTCATTAATTCAGCAATAAAATACGAAACAGACTAGCTCAACAGTTACCATTAAATATTTGATAGTACTTAATTTGCTAATGAACAAATAACTTTCTGAAATTATTGCCAAACTGTAGTAAAATAATTTTCATTTTCAATTAAACTAGCAGCAATTTTCGTAATTTTCATAAAAATTTTATTTACATCATTTTTACATAAACTTTAAAATTCCTACATTCCTACTTTGTACAAGTTTTCTTTCGTGCAATAATTGTGTTTGTGCTTCTTTTTGGCAAGAAGACTGTTTTAATTCTTCAGATTGTCTTTGAAGTTTAAGAATTACAATTTAAAATTCGTTAAAATTTGAATTGAAAAAAACCGTTGAATATTGTCTTTACATTTTAACAGATTTGCAATAAAATGCGCATAATTCCTACTTTGGCCAGTATGTAGCCACAATCAGCCTGTTGATTAAAATTGTAACATTCGCAAATTGTTGTATAAGCGAGTACTCAACACAAGGCACTCATGTTTATTCAATCCTCCAGCACAGAAAAAGGAGTGAAAATCATTTCATGCTAATGATTATGGATTTATGCTATTACTGCATTTACAGTTCGTGCAACAGCCGACCACATTTCCATGTTTTGGTGAGTGAATTAGTTGGTGTTGCTCATTAATACTTGTTGAAAGAGGACAATCATCTTTTTTATGTTTCACACGTCTGTTTTGAAACCTGTTGAGATAAAAATAAAGAAAACCGAACATAAGTAATGAAGTCTGGTTTGAGGTAACAAAAACAAGCAAGCAACTTGAGAATGGGAAAAACTTTTCATTTCCTTCACATCAAAAATTGTTGTTTGAGCTTCATTCGAGGAGAAAATCATTTTTCTAAAGCATTCCTTTCTGCTGATAAGCAGCAAACACACATATGAGATGAAAGTACAATGAAGAAGAAAAATGATTTGGAAGCGACATAATCAGAAAAAATGAGAAATAGTAAACCTACCATATTTTGACTTGCTTCTCTGACAATTTCAATCTTGTTGCTATTTCTATGCGTCGGAGTCGAGTCAAGTATTGATTTGTCGAAAATTCACGCTCTAAATCCAAAAGTTGTGTACTAGAGAAGGCTGTTCTTATTCTTTTACTTGATGAATCTGAATCATCTTGTGGAGTTGGCGACGATGAATTTGATTTTGGTGAACTTGGATGTAAAGGACGTTCAGTTAAATCGTATGGTGCAAATAAGCTTCTTTTCATTTCATTTCTCATAATTGGAGGTGAAATTGATGGCGAACGAGACTCAATCACGGAATGCTTTCTCGCAGATGTTGGTGAGCTCTTGAGGATTAATGCTCTTTCGTAATAGTTTGTAGATGTTGGCACGAAAATGGGTGGTAAATTTGTTGGAATGTAAGGTTTATGTCCTGTTAAATCCAGTATATGATCACGCGACGGTGATTGATAATGTCTTTGCAACATTTGTTGTTGCTGCTGCTGTTGTTGGAGACTTAATGAAAATAAATAACTTCCAATATACGATGGGGAATATGGTGCTGGATGCGATGGTGCTAAAATGGTTTGTGGCATTTCTGATTTCACTGATTTCGAACTACACTTATCACTGATTAGTGAATCTACCAAGAATGAACGAGACATTATTATGCCTTAATATTTTTTATCAGTCTTTGATTATTTTTTAAAAATTTCACAATATATATTTTTTTTTTGCTAGGTATATCCAAAATATTCTTCCTTAATTTTTATTTTTTGAAGTTTTCACTTTAAGATCTAAGTTGCAACTGATCGATCCTCTCTTTGCAGAATTTCTTTTTATACATTTTTCAACAAATAGATCCTTTTGTACCTATTTTCTACCTTCCCATTCCCTTCTATTCACTTGCGATCATTCATTGTTCATACTTACTGCATATGTGTAAGTGCGTACTCACCTCAAAGAGGATAATTTATTAAATTTGACATGCAAGAAGAAGAGAGAAATAAAACTGCAATGAATACAAACGAATCAGAATCAATGGAAGTAGAAAAGGACTCACAACATAAATTTTAAACATGTTTGTTATTGTATCTCTATAATGAGTGATTTTTTTTATTATTTGTTCACCCTATTGAATGCTATGAATTAACAGCTATTAAACGAGGACATTGAAGTGCTGTGATGTAAAAGTGATTATATGTTTTTGGAACCGCCCATAGATCTTTACCCGCTGTTTATGGCTTGATGCTACTTTTTTTTCACTTCCATTCAATAATCTAATGATGTCGACGGCTGTTACATACCACGAAAGATAAAGTCTAATATTCTAGTTCTGCTGTTTATTAGTTGACTATTTAAATTTGATACGAAAATTGTTGGAAGGCTTGTTGCGTTTTGAGTCGAATTTTTCTAATTTCTTTCTGGCTTTTAGATTGGCTTTGCACTATCGACGTGACTAAGAAAATCTTAAGTTAATTAGACTTAGCTTTATTAAAGATTCTATCAACTACTTTCAGTTTCTATAAGCAATAAAAATTAAACGTAAAACTGTTCCACAAGTAACTTTAATTGCCACAATTTACACTAATTATCAATTAGCTTAATTCATTTAAACAAACTGTCCCAAAGCTCATCAACAATTCAATCAAAAAATAATGTAAATTCCAACAAAACTTTTCGCGAACAATTCTTTAAAGTTCTACAAGTAAATATTTGAATATCGCACATGAACCATTTTTGTTACACGACTCGACACAGCTGGTTTTTAGTGCTCTTTTATTTATTTTGTCGATTCGAGTTTTTTTAAGCTCAAGGCAACAAGCATTTAAATTGGCATTAGAATCGAGTTATATTTTCATTTTACAATAACAAAGTTGTGGATTTTCCTTTTTCTCCATAATCACTTTTCTTCTCGTTCGTTTCAAATAGGCGAGAAAAATAATAAAAGAAAATTACATTTGAGACTTGCTTCATCGGATTCTTACTAAGGTTGTGGTTTGAATTGAGTTTGAATCAGCAGAAATTTACATTGAATCTTTATTTGACTTTAAAAGTTTAATAATTTGATTTGAATATTATTGACTGGATCTGTAGTTCATAAAATGTTCATACTATATAAGATGCATCTTACATTTTCCCTATTCTTTCCTATCCTTAAAAAAAGCTGATAGTAATATCCAGTAGAAAAGAAATGAGATTAACACTTTGTTTGTCAGTCAACGCTTCATTTCCTTTGAAATCAACAATAGTATCAAGTAGTGATAACCACTGGACATCGAGACAAGTAAATGGAGCAGAAAATAATCAGCTATGCTTCTTAATTCGAAAACATTCATCCAAAACTAAAAGAAGACTATTAAAGCTATGAACGTGAATGGATATGGCAAAAGTTTTGCAAATAATAGACAAAAAAAATTACAGAAGTCCTCGTGTTATTAATCGAGGGACTTGCACGCATTTTTGACGCAGCGATCAGTATTTGACAAGCATCAAAAATTGAATCGATTAAGAATAAATTTGAATTTCTGAACATACCTTTAACAATTTTTAAAGCGGTAGAAAAAAATTCAAATATTTACTCATCACGTGGTTTTGTTTATGAAATAAAAAATCATTAATTATAGCATAAATACATGGTTTGAAGAATTTTAATCATTCGATGGGCCCATAAATCAATAGTAACGGAGCTAATAAAACAAACCCAAACTTTCTACGATGTCCGGTTAAAAAGTTTTTCTTCGCCCGAGCAGCCGAACAGCCGAACAAAGTGTTTTATTAAGCTACCTTTTAAAAACAAGTTTCAAAAATGCGCTAAAAAGTCATAGGAAACGAGACGCCACAATGTCTGACGAGTGAGAGATATGAGCAGACACATAATCTGTTAAAAGAGTGACACATGTTTTCGAGTAGCAGATTGTGTGGATAGAAATGAATGTATCACTTTATGCTTCATCACCTTTAAATCGAATTAATATCAAAACCATAACAAACAAACGATATATCAATTTATTGTTACACAGAAGCTATAAAAACCTGTTAATTATCAAATTAAGGCCTTTTAACGCACCTTTCACGACGATTTAGGATTAAAGTCCTACAAATATCCAATTTTAAGAGTGTCAGATTACGTTTTTGGTCTTTACCTGATCGGACCATTTATGTTTAATGCATCCTTACCGTAGATGCTCCTTCCAAATCTTTTTTTTTTCATTCATTCATTCACAAAAAAAAAATAATAAAATATGATTTTGGAAGGATCGCTTTACACAAAAGACAAATCTTTGCAAATACAATAACGTTCTTATGTTTCAAACAAAAAAAAAATCATTCAGTCTCTCTCTCTCTGTGTGTTTTTGTTGTTGGCGGATCATGCTTTAGATGTTTTTGTAAGGCATCTCTCTCTTTTATATATTTCATTTTTCAACAATTGGATCAAATTAGAAGGAATAATAGTAAATAGAAAAGGAGTCAAAAATTTATCCTTATTTGCCATCAGAATATTGGAACAATGGATTAAGAGTTGTAGAAAAAAATGAAGTTTATTTTTCTTGACATAAAGTTTTAAAGTTTTGTTTTTGATGAAGAGCTGACCTGAATGTCCATGAGCTATAAGTTGTTTTCATAAGTTGCATTTAGTGACCTGGATTGTTTTTGTGGCATTTGAAGTTGAATGAATCTTTGAGTATAAGAATTGTGAGTTCCAACCCACATCAACATCATGATTTAATATCTTTAGATACAAGATTAAAGGCTGATTTACAATAAAAACCTAGCACAATACTCAATTTTTTTGATTCTTCTGCCACGGCACAACATCTGTCAACGATGTAAAATTCGGACTCAATTAGATGATTGACTTAATTAATTCAAATTTAAATGATTAAAGTTGCACTATTAGTACTTTTGTCACATTGCCTCAAATCTCCTATCTTTTAAGCTTTTAATTTACTTTCTGACAACTCATTAGAATATCATATTAATCATCTGATCTTGGCAACATAAGATACATTCAAGAATCTACACCTGGTTCATTAGGATCAGATCAAACTAGCAAAAGCCAAAAGTCAACTTAAGCAGCATCAAGATCCAATTTCCATCAGGTAAAATGCGTTCGGTTTTCACACCTTAATTCCAATTGATCCCAAACTTATCCCATTTCTTATTATAGTTACTTAAACTTATTACTTCTGAAGACGAGGTCATTCATAAATTTTATGAATGAATGAGGCACAACACAATGGAATGAAGCAAGAAAAAATCCTTCACGCCAAAAAGGCAAAGAAAAATTGCAAGAATGAATGAATGAATGGACTGTATGAGTTTGATAGATGATTTGTTGAACTTCTCCATCTTTTATTGTCTATTCCTTCAGCATAAGGATATTTTATTTAATTGCAGAAATTCATTATTTTCAGAGATAAAAGTGAGGAACTCGTCTTTTATATGAAATTGCACATGAGCATTTTCAAGAATAGACGTTCTTTAAGGAAAAAAAAAAATCTCGAGGGTGCTTGAAATGTACAATAAAGTACAAGACAATGATTGTATAACAAGGAGAATATGACAATGTAAAGGACTTCTTTTTTTCATTTTCCTACATGTTTTATTTCTTTTTTTTTTCTGTTTTTGCAACATCAGCATCAGCACAACTTAACAAACCATCAAATGAATGTGTAATCGATTAATCACGCTGAGGATTCTTCTTCTTCATTTCATATTTTTTTCCTTCTTTTTCATCGTGCCTTTTTTTTACATCAGATGAAATGAAAAGAAAATTGATTGGAGGCACATAACCGCCTAAACTATGTGAAAAATCGATGATTAGATGTGGAAGCTATCCTTATAACTACCTATTTTCGATTTTTTTTTTGATGATGCAATTCGAGAGTAAGATTAAAAGAAAGATACCGACTTGTAAACATAATAATATAAAATGAAACTGAAAATGTTTTTGATGAAATAATCGTCATGTTTACAAATATTTTTATAATCCTTTTTTGTGTGTTCAATTAAATGATATTGTCGTTTTGATGAAAGGAGAAGCATTTTAATGCATTCAAGGGAAAAAAAGGTTCTGTTGTGTGAACCCTTTCACATTCCCATAGTTGGATTATTTTTAGATAAAACATTCAGAAAGTTGCGTACTGGATTTATGAGTTTAATTGAGAAATTATGACGCATTAATAAGATTATTTTAATACTTTCGCTTTAAAAGTTTATTCTGTCACAAAGAGGCAAAAATGTTTGCTTCAAAAGAATATTCAATAACAATGATGCGAAATATCTTTGCTTCAAAATAGTATTGTGTAAAATTGATGCAAAACTGCTTCGCTTCAATATTGCATTCAGTAAAATTGATGCAGAACTGCTTTGCTTAAATAGTGCATTCAGTAAAATTGATGCAGAACTGCATTGCTTCAATAGTGCATTCAGTAAAAATGATGCAAAACTGCTTCGCTTCAGTATTGCATTCAGTAAAATTGATGCAGAACTGCTTTGCTTCAATAGTGCATTCAGTAAAATTGATGCAGAACTGCTCCGCTTCCATATTGCATTCAGTAAAATTGATGCAGAACTGCTTCGCTTCAATAGTGCATTCAGTAAAATTGATGCAGAACTGCATTGCTTCAATAGTGCATTCAGTAAAAATGATGCAAAACTGCTTCGCTTCAGTATTGCATTCAGTAAAATTGATGCAGAACTGCTTTGCTTCAAAAGTGCATTCAGTAAAAATCAGAGATCGAAGCCGATTTTTTCGGCTTAACTCAATTTTTGATTTTTTTGATAGACCGATCGGCTTAAATTTCGGCTTAACATTCTTTAACTTGAAATTCTGAGCTCACTATAGCTACATGCTGACAAAATATTACACAAAATCATAGTAAAGCATGTAAAGTTCAATTTAAATACTTGAAATGGGTGTCAAATGGCTTTTTTCTATCAAAAAAATCAAAAATTGAGTTAAGCCGAAAAAGTCGGCTTCGATCTCTGGTAAAAATGATGCAAAACTGCTTTGCTTCAATATTGCATTCAGTAAAAGTGATGCAGAACTGCTTTGCTTCAATAGTGCATTCAGTAAAAATGATGCAAAACTGCTTCGCTTCAGTATTGCATTCAGTAAAGTTGATGCAGAACTGCTTCACTTCAATAGTGCATTCAGTAAAATTGATGCAGAACTGCTTTGCTTCAATAGTGCATTCAGTAAAATTGATGCAAACAAATTTTGCGTCAAATTTAAGAAGAAGAAGAATAAAGTAGATATAATTCAAATCTTAATCAGGTTTTAATATTGTAGAAAATCTTTGTTAACTTAGAGCAGTCGAGAAAAAACGTTCCTTCCGATCTTCATCTTACTAGAAAACATTGCTGTTCATGCTTTTGATTTCTCTCATGTGTGTGACCTGATAACATTAAAAAACACATAAAAAAGTTTATGTACTCTCATTCTATATAATATTTGCGTAGGATATATTTATAGAATATCTACAATTCAATTAAGTAACTCAGCCTCAAGGGGTTCTCTCTAAAAAATTATATTATACTTATTATGTAACATCCAATATTTTTGGCAAACATCGATCCATATATGAAACTTTATTAATCAATTAAATCAACATTAGTCAATGGATTGGAATTTTATTGAATCATAAATTTTCCCATTCAGATTATATTTGACATGTCGGCAGTCGACCGACATAAAGAGAAGGCAAGCAAGAATAAAATTCAGGAATGAAGACGACAGAAATAATATTTTTTGTCGCATGAGTTTTGATTGTTGATGGAGCGATAGTGCAAACTAGTGGTAGATAATCGCCAACAATGGCAAGCATGTGATCATTGGTGCATAAATTTATGATTATCAATCTGATGTATGGAACCAATTATTCAAGCTTCAATGAAAAATTAGAGATATCCTTGATCTTGAAATGAAGAATGGTAAATATTTTGTTGCTCACGAAGTGTGTAGCAATCTAGAAAATTATTTATGAGACAAAGGTCGAAATAGAACATTTTTCTACATCCTTCCTTCTCTTCTGTACGGAAAATTAATTGCACATATTTTTATTATTTTTTTCCTTTTTGCTCACTCACGAAGCAGTCATAATATGGAAATAAACGCGAGAGAGCGTGATGGATAGGAAAATATGTCAACGCAACACTCGTTTTCTCTTCTGATAAATGCCAATTTGCAATGTACATAGTACAGCATTTTTTTTCCGTACACTACATTTTATTACATGCTGGTCTGCTATCGATTTGTCATTTATCGGCATCAAATTTAATATATATATTTTTATTTTTTTTGTACAAGTTTTTGGGGTATGGATTCTGTATGTTGCAGTTTGAGTTGATTTTTGAACATTTGTAATAGATTGTTTATGAGTATGGATTGGAATCATTTGACAAGCGATAATAGTATTAAAAATTCGGGGATGGATTGTTTGATTCGGACAAAAATACATGGTGTTGACTCCTGAAGATTTATGGCACTTCAGAATCATATCTGCGACTGACACATTCGGAGTAACAGCTTTTAGTAATGAGATCCGCTTAACCTATTTACTTATCATGTCTAAGTTTAAGGTTTGTGGGTTAGGGGTTATGAAAATCGTTGATCAATTCTGTAACATACCAAAATAATGCAGAAATTGAAATTCTCAACTCCAAAAATGCGTTCTAAAGATAATCAAAATTTCACATACTTCACAACACAATGTTCTTATCCGCAAAACATATAGCGGTGCTCTTTTTCTTCGTTCTTTCAAGCCCGTCTGCCAATAAGTGATTAATTAATAAGAAAAGAACATGGATGTTACAGTCAAATATTTTTCGAACGATAAAGTCTATAAAAATATTTATTCACTTTACTTCACAGTAATATAATATAGAAACAGGCATCATAAAAGTCAACTATTCACTCACATTATTTATTATGAGAGTCAGCGCAAAAAATAAAATATAGTAAACCAGCTTTCGTGCAATTTGTAACGAGTCGACGTGAGCTTGAAAATATAATTCATTATTAAAAGCTCCCATTCCTTTTTCCTTTTTATAAACAGCAGTAGTATCAGCAGTACTTAATGATTATTATAGATGCTATCATAATTGATGAAATAACAAATATACTACTCGACGACAATATTTGAAAACCCGCTTCTTTCTCTCACTTAGGATGATTACAATCAGTCGCTATTGTGTTTTCAAACTGTCCATATCTCTTGGATCTTTGTCCTTAATAGAATTTAAGGAGGAAAAGTTTATCAAAAATAAGCTGACAGCAGGGAAATGACTGAAAATGTCACATCCAATCTAACAAATACGACAACAACTGAAGATGATCATAAATCTTTAGTTCATGTTGATTTGCTGGCGCTATTTTATATCGTTGGCATAAGTGCCTGTTTTCTAGCCTTGTTGCATCTACATACAAGAAAGAGTTTTAGGAACACAAAACAGGCTTTTATGTTAAAGTGAGTGGATGTGATATATAGTGAATATGAATTTGTGTGCAGCAGTGGATTGCTAATTTAGAGAAATTTTAAGGATGTTTGTAAATTTGGAAGTGAATTTATAGTGAAACATAATAGACACTAGACATTTATGTCTAATAAAAATCTAAACTTGAGGTCGATCAATGTCATTTTCTACTTAAAGTTCAGTAAAATTTGTCACTGCCGTTATCAACTAGTTTTGAATTTCTAGTGTCCAAACCGTGAAGCATATATGCTGGAAGTAATAAGCAAAGTTTCAAAAATAGGATTAAGTGCGATTGTAGTTACATCCATTGAGGGAAAGGGGTTGATTAAAAAAATATTATACTTTCAAATCGATTGCTCAATTAAACAGCCTCTAATCATCCATGTTGGACATCAGATGTGGATGACTTCATTCAAAATATCTAATCTGCAATACAATCCACTGGCATACTCAAAACTACATAAATCTTGCATCTACTGTTTATTTTAACCATATTCTTTTCTCTTCAAGATGCTTGATGACACTGGAATTTGTTGGATTGGTTGGTATGCTGACAATAATGATAATAAAGGAATGCTGGCCGGAAATATACAAGAGTAACATTTGGATAATTTGTTTCTCAAGAATTTTGTGGAGATTCTTTGGCTTGAGCTCTGGTTGTGTGGCATTTTTACTGGCAGTTGAGAGATATTTCGCATTGACTAAACCATTTTTCTACTGCAGACACTTCACCAATGGACTTATGAAACGATTAATTTTTATGTTTTGGACATTAGCTGCCATCCTTTCTTTTGGACCAGTTTATGGGTTCGGGATTTTCTTTAACGAAGCACAAGAAAAGTGTGAACGGTATCGTGATGCTACTAAAACATGGGATGTTGCTTATGCTTTCTTATTTTTCTTTAATGGTGAGTCTATCCAAAAAAAAAATTATTTCGTTTTCCGCTTGTTTGACTTTTAATCGTGATAAAGACGTAAGAAGAAAATCATGTATGTAATTTCCTCTCTCTGTCTTCCACAACAAAAATAAAAAAGGATCAACTCTATGTATCTTCATGGTTGTTTGTAACGTCTCAGTTAGTCGAATGGTTTATCGGTCATATCGCAACATGAAGCAATTAACACTCAGCTCATCGGAAAATTTTAATCGAATTCAATCAATTAAGCTTCATCATCAGATAAGTGAAGTAAGCACAAGCAGTACAACATCCAAGTCAGTTTCCATAACACGAGATGAAATTGCATTTATCAATATGGTAAATTTGCTGACTGGCAGTTTTGTCATCTGCTGGGGAACCGGTATGGTAAGTGAAGTATACCGCAAAATAATTTAATTTTGTCTTTTATCTTTTTTGCGCTCTTCGTGGTCTTGATTCATATTTTGAGTTGAGTGGGAGATACTTGTTAGAAGCTACAGTGTAATTGAAAGAATTAGCAGATTCCATTTAAATTAAAAAGTTATAAATCAGTTACAGTTGCTGAATATTGAAGATTAAATTTTGAAATAGAAAATTCGCTCGGTAGTGTGTTATGACATTGCTATCAATTCAGTTCTTCTTATGAGAGATGATGCAATAAATTGAGTGGATATGCTAAGTTTTTTTTCGGAATTGTGCAGTTTTAGAGTTTGATAATATTTTGTGGAAAATAATCTTAGTCTTAATCTAGCTTGAACACAGAATTAGTTTTGAAAAGTCTAGAACAGCACGAAAGTCCGTGAAACACGTGCTCGGTCCCAGATCTCAAAGTTGGCATGAATATTTTTTTTTATTAATCCAGTTTATTCGAACTCTGCTTGGTTCTAAGTACTGCAAACATCTACAGTCGTTTCGACAACATTTGATCAAAGGCTAATCAGATGAAAACATTCAGCAAACAGTTCAGGATTTAATTTTAAAAAATCATCATCGAAATTCAGTCCCAATACCTGAATGTCCAATTATTTTTTTTCTCACACACGTCACGTCACATAAGAATTCAATTGCTGTGATTTGCATCTCTGAGTTCTACAAAAAAAAAAATGAATTTAATATTTATTATAAATCGAATAAATAGTACACTCGATTCAACCACAGTCGGTATAATACATTTATGTGCCATGCTTATTTCACGGTTTCCATTTCTCTCTCCCATTGATTATGTCACAAAATATAATTTTCCTGTCTCTGACAATGAAGTACCAATTTAAATCATAAAAAGCATATTTTTATGAACTTCTCCCGTCCTTATTTGAGTCTCACCCATTCTTATCTTGAATGAGAAATAATAATAATAATGTCATATGTGTATTAAGAGGAGGGTAACAACAAAAAGCCACTCTATCAATTTCAAAAAGCTACTGAATTATTTTTATTTCTTCACTTCTTATGCCATACATTTGTCGTCGTCATATAAAACTATCATTGTTATTGTAATTTTTATTTATTCGGTTCCGCATCTACTTACGGTTGAATGAATTTGTTGGTTACAACCCCTTTTTTTAAAAAAAAGGATGATGAACAAAATATATAAATTAAATCATTAAATGGATGTTGCTTATTATTCTATACTGTACATGCTATTAGCATGCAATTACTCGTAAATGTCTCATCTTTTACATGCCATCTACTTAAACTGAATCGTTTCGTTGACTAACGATGTCGTGAAATTAAGCTATTTTGAGAGTCATTGGTACTTGGTGAATTAAGCGCATTTTTCGGAACTACCAGTAAGTCAACAAAATGGAACTGATTAACTGGGTTTTGATCAATTCCATATCCATTGCCGAGCTGAAGATGAATTCACTGCAAATCAAAGGTTAGGAATTAAATTTACAGACGTTGGGTGCTTAGGGGATGTTCTAAGATTGCTAGCTCATAAATGACCAAACACCTATGTGATAAAGAACGTGTCACAGGCATAGACTCACTTTTTAAAATCTTTGACACCCAAACATCGGAATACTGGATACAAAAAGTCAGAAATGACAATTCTAACGAGAGCTTTAGACGAACAAACAATTTAAATTTAACATCACTATTTTTGCTCCAAGTCGCTTAATTTTTAACTCCATTCAGAAGTTTTAAATTATAAGAAGAATCTCGATTGATTTCGAAATCAATATAAAGAGCACAAAGCCGTAGTTGTAGTCCAAAAATCAAGCACTTTAGCTAATCAGTCAAGACGAAAAATTTGCATTAATCACTCAAATCAATTCACAAAAACGCTACGCAAAAAAAGAAATAAAGTTAATCGATTATTTATCCTTTTTTTATCCTGTAACAGATAACGATCCCAATAGCGCAATTTTACAGAAATGAAAATCATTCAAAGGCGATGGAAATGTTCTATCATTTTGCCGACATGCTGCTACTGCTACATTTCGCATTAGATCCATTTATTTATGTGCTGTGTCGAACTGATTACTACAAAAGGTTCAAATATGTTATGAGTCAGATATTCTGTTCAGACGATGATGAGTTTGCTGAATTACCAGAAATAGACCGAGACCGAGCTATTTGCTATTGAAAATTGGAAATGATATTTGAATAGCAATTTTGCATTTTGGAGATTAAGAGAAGTGAATAGGAAGATGAAAGGAAAGGAAGCTTCCGGCTTGGAATGAAAAGATGATGATGATTTTTTTTCTATCTCCATCTCCACTAAATGATTATTTGAAACTACTAAATTGATGTTAATTTTAAGGTAAATTAATGTTAATATTCCTCATCAATTCCATTCAATTTGTATTACAGTGAATAAACATAATTTTAACAAAAGACCGAAATTATCCTCAAAGACCTTTTTTCTACCTAAGTGAAATTTGTTTGTAGTTCTGCAGATCCTTAGCATTCATAATTTTATTTTGTGTGTGAAAAGAAAAGAGGAAATTAAATTTTTTTCAAATTTTCCACATCATTAAGCATCTTTCCAATATTTCACACTTAATTCGCACATATGTATTTCGAGAACACCTTCATTTCTATCAATTGAATGATTTTGATGCTCTCGATACATAGGACAGTAAACAGCCATCAATTAGAAGTGCTCATTTTTTTACAAATTTAAGAAAAACTTCTTACACAAAGAAATTACATAAAAATCTCCAAAAAAATTGAGAGGATTTATCAATAACACACGTGAATTGTTCCTAAAGTGTGCATCATCCAGGTGGTACATTGTACAAGAGCATGAGCTGTTCACTTCAATTTTTATATTCCTTTTATGTTGTTTGTTAATTCAATGGTCAATAAATGGAATGAATTCTACTGAAATAAGCTAAAGAATGAGAAGTTTTATTGTGCAATTGAAGAAAATGTTGGGCGTTTCTACTTAAGAAGCTTGAAGAATTTTTTTTATTATCCTCTTTTTTTATGAAATTAGAGAATGAAAAGGAATAAAGAAGAATTGTCGCACGAATGAAATAAAAGGTGATAGAAATTGTGTTTTTAAGAATTTTCTACATGAAAAATGATAATGGAAGTAATATTTTTATTGGATCTTATTATTTTATAAGCACGCTTAGACTTTAATTGTTTGGATATTTCAGACCTGATGCTCTTCAAATTGGAAATTCTTCATTCTTACAGAAATGACTTTAACAATTATGTCAACAGGATATTCACAAGGATGCTCATCTAATTAAACTCTATTGGAAAGCTAAAAGGCTTCAGTGGCATAACTGGTAGAAGATGGACTAGGTTTGACTAGGTTTGACTATATTCAACTAGGTTTAACTGAATTTTATTAGAAATTTTTTTCTCTGAAGTTCTTTAGGTTGTGTATCAAATCATATCGTTCAAATCTTGAACTGATTAAAAAATTTTTATAAAGCTATGCACTTAATGTGAAAGAGTTTCAGCAAAGCGATGTGTTACTACACGTTGCGACTGATCGATGTGATACTGATCGATGATTGAATATAGTGTACAAGGACTTTATAGGATCATGAATTTGGAATGAATGGACTACATCGTCAGTTTTACCGTCCTGAAATTGAAATCCTGTAAAATCTGTAGTCATCCACATCGATTAATAATGTGTGACGGGCCCAGCCTTTCAGCTGGAGGCACTGCGACTCAAATTAGAACAGAATCTATTGTACCACACCCTTTAGGCCTACAGTTTACAGTGGGATCCGAAACACGTGCAAGCTCTGAACATTGCAAAGACATGAGTCCCTCATAAGACCTGATGTACCCTGCAATATACCTAGTCACAATTCGTGTGCGCAAGATGCTGTAAGGAAGTCATCCACATGCTAGTATATCTTTGTATACCTAGCAAAGGAGGCATATTCTGTGCCAAAGACATCAATACTACACCCAACTCACGAACCGAGCTTCGTAACTAGAACGGTGAAATGGAAAAAGAGCTTCGAAAATTAGACATGGCCTGGGATTGAACCCAGGACCTTTGGCACATAAGGCCAACGCTCTACCATTTAGGCCACTGATGCCATTTCACCGCTTGATCCACATCGATCCACATCGATTAGTTCACAATCAATTCTTAGGACCCTTCCTCAAAATAATGGTCTTCACAAAAAGTCTCCTTAATGAATATTCATTCTACATACCGAGTGTTAAGTCTCGCTCAAAATATTTAAATCCAGCAAATAAATTAAATATCTACAAATATCATTTAAACTGGATTTCCTTTCCCATATAACAAGCTTTATTCTTCCACAAAAAAAGTGAGCGCTAAAAAGCAGCATAATCAAATAACCATGGGGAAGCTCTTTAACGTCTAACATACTTTAAAACCACGTCATTTTCACTTAATAAAATCAAATTAAATAATTATACATTTGAATGCACATGAAAAGGTAAAAATGAACAAAATTTATAACTTACAAGCCATAAAAAGTATCATCATTCGAAACATCTCATCATGTACGCATTTGGCTTTCATCCAAAGAACAAATAAACATCAGCAGGCATCAGTTCCATTCAATGAAAATTGTTTGTTATTTATTATACTTTAATATAATGAGTAATAGCAGGCAAACAATTCTTGTTGAGGAAAAATAAGTTGCACAGTCATTACCCTTTCGAGTGACTTGTTGTGACGCATTCGGATTGGACTTTAAGTTGATCATTGATTCTGTTTTCTTGACAACTTGGATGGACATAGTTTAAAATTAATCAGTCTTTCATGATTATTGTAAGTTAAATGACGTTGTTGAATAGTGACAGGAGTGGTCATTGAAGCAGTAATCTGATCAACTTACTTACTTCGCTGGTCGTACAGATCAATTGTGATCCATGACCCCCCTTAGTCGTCCCCTAAAACTAGCCTCTCAAACTCTATCAACAGCCTCTTTCCATGAGTTCTTTGGCCTTCCACGTGATCTGATCAACTACATGACCAAATCAACCATAAGACAATCTGCATCATCAATAAAACACTTCATGCCCAAAAATGAGCATTAACAAAATCCAGTGTGTTTTCGAGTGCTGATGAATTTTTTTCACTCTATTCTGTTATGAATGGGATAGATACAAATCGTAACATACATTTTATGCCACATTCTTGTAACAACCCCGCCCCTCGATGATACTTTTCTGCTTCCAAAATGCTTCAACTTTATTGTATAGAAGAACTATGAACTATCATTCAACAATAAATTATTATTTGAATAGAATTTTACAAGCTTTTTGTACTGCATTTTATGTGCTGTGCCTGTATTTCTAATAATTCTCTCCCTTCCATACATCGGTAATGTCCTATTATTGTCACCCAAAGATGAGTCGAAAATTGATGGTTCTTTGTTAATAGTTTCTAATTTGTCTATTATTCACTACAAAATGATTTTCAATAGAATTTACGCATGGAGCTCTCCTTACTGTTTTTATGGCTTTTTGTCGAGTGATTTTTTTTTTGACATCACATACATAGTGTGACCTATTCATTCAAGAAACTTTGTTTTCTATTTTTTTCAAATTCTTCTTTGCCATTCTTCTACTCTTCAAGTCGTCGAAATGTCTGTGTCTTCAATTTTTTTTTATAGTTTACTCTTATGCTATTTGGTTTACTCTATTTTTGGTTCGTCTATTGGACTTATTTCAATGGAAATAGAAGAACTTTTTTCTTATCTTTGATTTTATCGAAGTGCTGTAGATAAAATTAAGTGTCGGCAAAAAACTTCTCGGTCAGAGGTCGTCTTATATTTGTTTGTTGGAGTAATCATTGGACGAAAGTTCATGATACTTCCTTAAAATGTCCTGATCTAATAAGATCAGAAAATCTTAGGAAATCAGTATACTATTCGACATATAGTTGGGTACGATTTTGAAGTTTGTATATTCTTCCAATTCAGGCAATATTTTGAAAACCTTAAATAGATTAATGCCATGAGCATTGTGCGAATTCTTGCCATATCGACAGCAATTTATGTAATCATTAAGAGAGATTGGTATCTGATGGGAATCGAACCCACATCCTCATTATAGAATGTAACAGATATCCAGTCTATTGTCTAATAATTCGCGCAGTAGAAGCCTAAATCTTGCACTAGCAGATTTACGTATTTATGGCTCGATCCTCGAGATTCCACTTTAGATTGTCACAACAATGCCTATCATTTCAGGAGAAAAAAGAAGAAGATTTGAAGATCTTAACTGTTATTCAACTTTATTTTTGAACCACCCCTTTTAAATGGAAGCCTTTGCTTCCCCTTTTTGAGCCCAAATTCTCATTTATGATCAAAACTTCATAATTCTTAAATTTTAAATTGTCTGATTCTTAGTATACTAGTATTAAACTATTGGGGCTCCTCAATTTGAGTAGATGTTTGTTCCAAAAATTTTCTACTCAAATCGAATCTATTCAAATAAAACCTACTCAAATCGAAGACCCCCCAGTACTGCATTCAATATGCCGAATTAGTATAAAAACGTCTCAAAAATAACTTTGCTGATCGTGGGATAAAATCTTGTTACTTCAAATTCAAACACTAACCTTCACAAATTCAACTCTACTATGCAGGGGGGGGGGGGGGCATAGGGCCCCCCCTACGAAAATCTAATAATTGTTTTATTAAGTATTTATAGAGAAGAACCAGTTAATGTAGAGGAAGTGATGAAAGAAATGTCGAAATCAGCACGAAAAATTAAATTTAATGTATGAATAATGAATTAAATATTTAAACGTATGAAGAATGAATATAGATTTAAAGATACAAAATAACGGTTTTTTTAATTTTCAAAAATGCCCCCCCCCCCCCCCCCCCGCTTAAAAATTTTCTGGCTACGCCCCTGCTACTATGCTATCAAGAAACATGATGAAATTGATGATTTTGGAGATTTTGATGCGAATTTGAAATGTCTTAGTTGTATTTAATATCCTATGAAGAATCCTATGAAGCACCTAACCCTCCTAGAACTGTGTTGAAATTTTTCTAGAGTATACAATTTTTGTTGAATATTACAGGAGGTCCTTGAATTGAATAGGTGTTAAAAATCACATCCAAATCGAATCTATTCAAATCGGAGATGCCTTGTATAATGAGAAAAACTAATAGATACCAAAATTTCCACTGAATTAGCTCCACAAAAGATATGTGCAAAAAAAATCGATTCTAGTCTAAGAAACCCAAATTGATACAAGAATTGTGCATGTCTTACCACAAACTATAAATTATCGCAAATTTCACTAGTCTACGATGAATTGCCAGACAGACTAAAATAAATGATTATCCAATTCAATGAAACCACGTTTCTATTCCCCGCAGACATTCACACATACTTCACTGCTATCTTATGAATAAAACTTATTGTATAATTTTCAATTTAATGTATACAGCGTGTTGTATTGGCCGAAATTTCATCTTGAATCTTCCCTATCTTCTGTTTAAAGCAATATTTTGTGGCATTGAGGAAAATTAGCATGGATAAGGAACATGAAAATATTTGCGGTTGCTTTAAAAAAAAAGAAAAGAAAACTTTTGTTCTGAAATTCACAAACAAACAAGAAAATCAGCTATAGCTGATATAAGAAATTACACAAGTCCTCGTGTTATTGATCGAGGGACTTAAGCGCATTTTTGTGTTAGCGATCAGTATTTAATTATCTAATTATTTTGCGTTCATTTACAGATCATTAGAAGATTAGAAGATCATTCATTTTGGAGTAATTAGCAAATAATTATAATGAATGCTTGCAAAGAAAGGCTTTATTATTTAACGGTCAATAAATAATTTGAAATTTTCCCGCTAAAACTTGCACACCGAAAACATTATTTATAGTATACAAGATATATAGATGGGCTCATACAGAGTATACTTGACCATACTCGACCATACTATTTTTTGTGCACTTATACAAACAAAAATTTTTAAAATTTTCTATTTTCAAGTTTTCATTTAAATATCGACAGATGCAACAACATTTGTCTTAAGTCAGTTTCTTTAAATTATAGCAAAGCATTTGCAATACTCCTGTATCAACAAAACTTAACAGAAAGTTGAAAATTTTGCAAAACAAAAATTGAAAATTTTCTTTTATAGTGTTAGTGTTTTTAGAAAATTCAAATTTTTGACGTTTAAAAACTGCGATATTTTTGTATGAGCACATCTATATATCTTGATAGTATAATTCAGACTTGCGTCATTTCATTTCGAAGAAATTCGAAATTGAGTTCGAAAAAATTCGAAATTTATTTCGAAAATTTAAACTCAATTTAACCGTTAAAACTTTAAAAACATCTGTACTGAATTTTAAGTATTATATCAATGATATCTACTGTCATCAAGCTTAGAATCAAAGTTTGAAATCAGTTATGGACATTGATCAGCATTAGAATCATGAAAATCAAGAAACAAAAGAGTTTTTTGCAAAATTATTTTCTAGAATTTTTTTCACTAACACACTTACATTTTTTTGTTGACATTTTTCATTTCTTCTTAATTTTTATTATTCAGTAATTTTATTCCTTGGAACAATGATTAACTACTTACTAATCACATTAATAGTGATACTGATTAAAAACTTCATGATCTGTAGCTTAATTAAAGCAAAAAAATAACATTTTGATTTAACGGAAAAATAAATTTTAAATTTTTCAAATTTTTCTTTAACCGCCAACATTTGAAATGACGCAAGTCTGGTATAATTAATAATTTGTTCCAATGATTTTCCATATATAAATTGTTTATAATTATACGGTTTTCTGAAGTTCAAATTTTGTAACGGTAGAAACAAATTCGAATTTCTAAACGCTCTCATCACGTGTTTTTCCATATGAAATATAAGAATCAATAATTATAGTACAAAAACACTGTTTCAAGACTTTTAAATGCGATTCCCGAAAATAAAACAATGGACCTTAGCTAATAAAACAAACTAGAACTCTCTACGATGTCTAGTTAAAACGTTTTTCTTTGCCCGAACGAACGAACGAACGAACAAAGTGAATTATTAAGCTAGCTTTTCGAAACAAGTTTCAAAAATGCGCTAAAAATGGAATTCTGTAAAATTATGCAAGTCACAATCTCCCTTTTTGTGTGCTTTGGGTTAACTTTTTCATTCTTGACTGACGAGGAGAAAATTAAAAACAGACTCGTAGGAAGGAACCGTGGTGTATTTTGTTAACATATATTTACATTAATCGATAAATTTATTTTAAACGTCAGCTATAGTAAATACTAATTTCACAATTTCACGCTATTTTGACGGTGAATTAAACTAAAATTAATTCTGTTGATTAATTATCCTCAATCTTACAGTTTATCGATTTTAATTTGCGTTGTCTTCTTCTTCTTCACTTCCATTACGTCAGACATTCTATTTATTTTTTGTTTAAAAAATCATTATATTTTGTTTGTGCTTCAAATGCCATCATGTCCTTGAAATTTTTTTTTATTTTTTATTTTCCTTTCATGATTTCTACAAAATTTATTTTCTTTATAAATTCAATGCCTTTCTGCATGTGTAAGTGCTCACAAGATTAATTTCTATTTTCGCGAAAAAAAAATAATATTTTGACATAATGTTCTTCATGGAATATGATTCCGTATGAAAATTAATACTCTGATGTGAATACAGCTTGTGAAAAATTGAGGTCGGAAAATTAATTGCTCAAAATATTGTCAACATTTATTCAAGTGTCTGCTTTTGTAGGATTACAAATAGATAAATTGAGTATCTTTTTACGATGCCTTTTTGAAGCGTTGCTTCTGTGCCTAGACACTGGTTTTTGGTATGTTTTGTAAGTTCGTAATTGAATTCATAAGATTTAGCAAACGTTATTGTGTTCTACAACCAGAAGTTTCTTAAAAGCATCGAAAAACAAACAATAGAATTCCAAGGAATTCAAAAGCTCTTAGCTCCATACATCCCACATGTGACGTCATTTATGAACAACCCCCAACCCCTTAATAAAATGGGGTATTCATAGGCTAGACGTCCACAAGATGCCCCAGTACTTAGAGTGACTGTTGTAGACTTTATAGATGACAAAAGATCTAGGAGATGTGTTGATAAAGGCGCTAAAGTCCTAAATATCCCGAACTGGCAGAACGTCTCGAAGGATAGAGCTGTCTTCAGGCAATCTTTGAACGCGTCAATGAGCCCACGTGCGCTCCAGCTAAGGAAGTAAGTAAGTATTCATAGATGACATCAAATTTTTAAACAGTCCTCGTCCACCAGAAAATTGCTTAAAACGTAAAACGACTCCTTTAATGATCCAAATAGAACTATAAAGTTTCATACAATTTAAGGATGCAATCCAAAAATCATTGGACTCTGTTTTTTTGACTCTTAACGTGAATTGAATAAGTTCTATCCTCATTAAAGCTCAAATCTTCTTCTTTTTGAAAAAAGGTTTGACAAAATGCCACGTCTTATTCAGCACTCTTAGCTCGTACTCTAAAAGATAAATTATTATACAGCAGACCCTTAGTTGTAGTGTCTATATAAAGGTAGAAAGGATACTGTCCCATGTTACTTTATAATTTCTCGATTTGTAAATGTTGCGAAAATCTGACAAGACTTTAATATTCAGAATGAGAGTCAGTTCCTTAAAATAATTCTATTAGCTTGAAGGAAGCAAACATAAATCATAAATTTACCCAAACAAATCTGATTAATTAGTATCAAAACTAATTTATCAAAAACACATTAAAATCTGCGAAAATCGGTTTATATGCTACGGCACCTTCTTCTGCCTTAAAGGCTTCCTTGGGTGTGTCGTAAAATTTCTGCTAATGACTAATAAACGAAATTGTAGATTTATATTATGGAATGAGATGAAGACTTTGTGAATGGATGGAAACTCTATCATTAATATTGATCCGATTTATTATATTATACTTATTATCCCCAAAGGTCAGGAAGTGAGAAAAATAATAAAGAATGATTTTTTTTTGTGCATTCATAAAAAAACAGCACCACAAGAATCCTTTTTTTGCACACAAAATGCTTTTCAATCTTATTCTCGCTTCGTCATAACCTTTTATTATAGTACAAAATGTGACTTTTATCCTTAATCTTTCCATTCATTGTGGTATTTATGGAATATCAACCTCAAACTTATAGAAATTTTAAACAGTCACACAGTAGAAATCTGTAGAATTAATGTCAAAAAATTGGAAATTGACTTATTTTAAATATTTTACAGCTAATTCTTTACCACAGAAGCAATGTTTGTCTAAATTCCAAATTATGCAGCTTACAGAAGGTCGTTGACCAACTTTCAGTCGTCCTTTAATTAACAAAATATCAATAAATTCAGACTTCATTTAACATGATAGCCATTTAGTGTGAAAATGCTCATAAAGTCGTATACTTTTATGACTACATCATCTTTTTCATTATACCACGAAATTTTGCTGCTCTCGTCGCTTATGCGATGACAAGTAGTATTTTCAAAGTGATGACATAGGCGAAAATGAGTTAAAGAGTCTGCATTTAAATAGCTCAAATGCGCATTATTCAAGCTGTTTATAATAAGGGAAGGTGGTTCACTATAAGCATGGATAGTTACAATCTACATCCACAAGTAGTTTTTTTTAAGCCAGCCGAGAGAATAGCATGGTAATAAGCACAGAGAAAACATACATCCATACGCTATCTAATTTGCCCAAGCTGGTTTAAGCCGTTGCTTTCTGAAGCTATGACTCTGAGAGTATGTAAACTTTTCAACGATCTTCTTTATGTTGTCATGTTGTTCCTAGATATGAAAGCTACTACTTTAACAAAATGGACATGTTCTCTAAAGTTCCTTTCACGAGATCAGATGATTTGATGGACAAACTGTCAACAATTTCATCAATAAATCCAGAAAACTTATTAAAAATAGATAGCTAGCTTATCAGCACTCTTAATCAAGCATCATATGATGTGAAAACCGTGATATAATTTAGTCATTACCAATTATGTAAAATAGTTCCAATTTTTTTATGATCCGACTTGATTAATCAGTGATAAAACACATCATATTGAGTTTTTGTGCCTTTAGAAACTTTTTTCCCACACTTTACAGCATAAAACATGCTGATATCATCAAATTGTTCTTGTTTGGATCTCTTGTGGCATAGATACAGCAAGTATTTCTACTTTTGTAAGCATAATGAATAATGTATAGTCAAAGAAAAAGGACATTTTATGTGATTTACTGTAAGAGTGCATAAAAAATCAATTGTTTTGTATTTAATGGTAGTTTTACATTTTCTTATGGAAAAGAGAGCATCATCACCGCATGACATTTTTCTTTTTCTAGGTGAAGAATCTTACGGCACTTGATTGTCTATTCAAATAGATACAAAAAGAAGAACTTGAAGAAAAATGCTCAAGAGAAATAAAGAAAAAATTAAGGCACACAATAGAATAAGTCTCTTAAATAACCAAAAAATTCCTTCGATAATTGTAAAAATATTGCAATTGAAATTATTTTTAGCAACTATTAATCACACAGCATGTCGCCTGCATTTTTTACCTTAAAACATTTTTATTGCACAAAATTGCATTTTCTAGTAACATTTTTTTTACCTTCCCTTTTGTGAATGAACTGTTCTATTGTGTACGCCTCACTTGACAATTTCTTATGCTCACTTCTTTCAACATCCAGACACAAAGGCGACAGAGATCACTTTTAAGGCATTTACGAATTGCCGACGGATTTATTTCATCCCAAAACATTTCGGATGAATTTTTTTGCTGATTCGTGGAATTTTGAGAGGTTCGGTGCTGGCAAAAATTTCATTCATAATTTTACAATTGACTTTTGGAACTAAAAAAAAAATAATTATTGTCAATGACAATTCAGACCTAAGTTTGATTAAATATTCTTAATCAGACATGATGCACATAACTGGAAAATTATAAATTTACTCATAGCATCCACGCTATGCATAAATAACGTGCTTCTGCATCAGTTCTTTCCACCTTGTCAGTTTCAATTCTCATTGGTTTATGTTTGCATGTACAGTTTCATTACAACTTATAATTTTCATGTATGCTAGACACACATTTTGATGCGTATTGTTGAACAGACAAAATCACTTTACACTCATCAATGGTATCAGGAAAGTTGGGAAGACAGTAAAGGGATGTGCTTGTTGTGAACGCAGATTTTTATGTGTTTCAATTGAAGGAACTTGAAAACTTGATTTTTTGGACAAGATAAAAATTACGCAATTTATGAAAGTTTGTGGACTGGATGTTCAAAAATTAATTGAAATCGTTCTAGAAGGAGCTGTTCATAAATGATGTCTATTAATACGAGATTCGCCTCCTTGTCACACATCTTGTGTCGTGAATAATTCCTTCGTTTGAACCGTTACAAAACTCCTACTCCCCTTTCCCCCATTAATATTTGACGTCATTTATCAACGGTCCCTAATTAGATAAAGGAATAGAATCTGCAAATTGAATTTAAACTGGATCTAGTCGAGACCAGCATCTCAATTATCATGTCCATCATTTAACGGAGAGATTTAAGATTTTGTAGCAATTCAAAAACAGGAGAGCTTCTATCCAGTTCTATCAATCAGAACATCACAATCCATCAAACAGTATCAATATCTCATTCGAATTGGAACAAACTGCTTCCTCAAAGAGCCAATATCAATTTCAAACAAAAGAAAAAAATCCAGGGTAAAGGAATAAATCCATACGAACGTGATAGGATTTGATTTGATACAGTTCATCTCACGCTCTTATAAATATATAAGAATGTAATTTGTACATACTGGTACATACGTCCAATTCCAAATAAAACTTTAATTTGAGTAGAACGGTAGTCAGATTTTATTAATGTTTAATAGGATTAATTCGGAATGTTTTCCTTTCCTGTTTGTATGTATGCATAAGGCGAGCATAATTACAGTGCATTATTGTTGGTAAATGATGTTGAATAACGGTTTACGTAAACTAGCAAAGAGGGCTGCGGCAATGAATTTTATGTTGACATAAAATCAAGGGATACAACAAATATGAAGAACACTTCATGATAAATAAATGAAGTAGGTTCATAAAAATTAAAATTTTAATTAATTGAGTCAAGGGAGCATTTTACCTCAAGTGCTATGGTATCGATGTCATGTGAAGTTATTTTTTAATTGCCCTTTTAAGCTTGTCATGAATATTGTCAATGACAAGTTAGTTTGTAAATATGCTATCAAGACATTTGGTACTTGAGAAGAAAAAATATTCTTTATTCATATCCGATACTATTTCTGCCTAGCTTACAAATTGTTTATGAAAATATAATTAAATTTAATATGTTAATGGAACGAGGTTGACTTTCCAAGAATTTAGTCAGAAGCTGGCGTTTTTGATGGACTTCTGGATTTTGATTTACTTCCTGAACGGCTTCGACTACTATGTCTTGATGCATTTGAACCACTTCGTTTAGATCCGCTTCTAGAGCGTGCTATGTTTTAGAGAAATAAATTGATTAGAATCTGATAAATAGTTCAGAATAGCTGTTATAAAGTCTAGCGTGCTTAATGTACATGATTAATTTTTTAATCTATGCTTTTGTAGGCTAATACTAAAATAACATACCTGAGCGACTTCTGCTTCTACGTGATCCACTGCGTGATCGTGAGCCAGATTTCGATCTATGACTTCCTGATCTTGATCTACGGCTTCCTGATCTTGATCTACGGCTTCCTGATTTCGAACGTGATCCAGATTTAGATCTACGGCTTCCCGATCTTGAACGAGATCCAGATCTTGATCTACGGCTACCTGATTTTGAGCGTGATCCAGATTTAGATCGACGATTCTTTGATCGTGAACGACGACTTCCTGAACGGCCTTATTTTATATAAAAGATTAAATTAATTTTTGTTAATTTAATTCATTTTTTAAGGGGGAAGAACAGTGAAATCTTAACTGATTAACTATGCTTCTTATGCAAAAAAAAAAAAAAATTGTTTATCAAGCTTCTGTTTATCAACTTGTTCTTTCCCCTGTCATTTTTGTTTTATTAAAATAACTTACTGCGTGATCGACTGCCACTTCCACTTCGAGAACGACTTCTTGATTTTGAACTACCTGTAAAATAGAGCAAGGACACATAAAAGGTTATTTACTGATCAATCAAGAATAAATTGTGTTTTGGAGCATTAAAAATGTTAAAAATAACGACCAAAATAAATTCTAGTTTTAAAACAATCCAAATGTTTCCTAAAACTATTGTATGGCTTTAATAAAACAAATGTAAGGTTTTAAGAAAACAATTGTACAATTTAAGCTTTAAAAAATTGAAAGAGGGCCATTCACTTATTACGTTACGCAAAAACACGTTAGAACGTTATATACTTCTTGACCCCCCCCCCCCCCCCCATATGTTACATTTTGTTACAACCCCCCCTAAAATGCGAACGGCCCCTAAACCAAACAGTAGAGTTCTAAAAGTATTTGAAAATTTACCTGATCTGCTTCTTGATTTACTCTTGCTTTTACTTCGACTGCGTGATCGACTTGCACTGCTGCTTCGAGATCTGCAATAGATTAACAATCACAGTTTTACATTGAATCATAATAGAGCTTTTAAACTTACCCAGAACGTGAGCGAGAACTTCCACTTTCTGATCGTTTGACAATTCTTGATGGTCTTTTTGAGGCACCATCATCGCTATCTTCAGATTCACTGGTTGAAATTGTAGCTTTAGAAGTAATTTTTCCTTTCATACCCTTCGGTATATCATCATTATTCTTAATACGAGTAACTGTAGGCTTAGCTTTTCCGCGTTTACGACTTGGACCTTCATCACTATCGGACCCAGCACCATCTTTTTTGCTTCGTTTTTCACGTCTACGACCATGTGATTTTTTGCCATGTTCCTTTCGTCGTTTCTTTGAAGATCTTTCTTCGCCTTCAGGTCTCGGTCCACCACTATCATCGCCAGAATCAATAATTGAATCCCTACGTCCACGTCCACGTTTTCTTGATGCCTCTTCTGGCATACCAATAATAAGCGCATTCTTTGTCTTTTCCTTATATTCATGTCGTTTTACCATCATTTCTTCTATCAAACGCTTACTTTCATCCTCACGACGCTTACGTTCCACTTCCTGTTTCTGTTTAAATGCATATCTTTCATCTTCTTGCTTTTTACGCATTCTTCTTTCCTCCTCATCAATGTGTCGTGCACGAGCAACATGATATTGTGCTTGTGATAACAAATCTTGGCATTGTCCTGCTTCAACGCCAGCAACACTTATATTGAATCTTGTTTTATCGCCATGCACATTGAGATATGTGAAATATTTATGTGCCAATCCTAATTCACTGACTGCTTGTAAGACTTCTGCCAAAACAGATTTCTCGTTCTTTAAAATTTGCATTGCCAATCGTTGCAAAACTAATGCAACATTAAACAGTAAGACTGTATCGTTTGGTGCTACACGACGTGCCTTTAATAAAACTGTCTTTGCCTCGTTCAATTTTCCAGCACGGAAATAAGCTCTCGCCAAATATTGCATAATTTCGACATTATGATACTTGTAGAATTTCTTCAGACAATTCTCGTACATTTGTATAGCACTTATGTATTGCTTCTGTTCAACATAAATGTGTGCAATGTTCAGCCAGACATCTGAGTAATCAGCTGTTGCCTCACGAACTTGAGCAAAAATATCACGAGCTTCGATGTGATATCCTTTATGTGCCAAAACAGCACCGATACCATTAGCAGCCCAAATATTTTTGGAATCAATACGTAAGACGTCAGAGAATGTCTTTTGAGCTGTTGCAAGACATGCTTTATCCTTATTTTTATCACGAATTGGTTGATGGACACATTGAAGGAAGTAATTACCGCGAGCAATTAGTGCGTACGGATCTTGTCGTTGTTTCATAATGGCTTCAAAATTCTTTTCAGCTAAAGTCCATTGCATTTTTGCAAGATGAAGATTTCCAAGTAAAGAACGTGTGTCTGGATGATTCATGTTAATTTTCTGGGCATCTTTAAAGTAATCAGAAGCAACAAAAATTAAACCTTTATCTCTTGCCATACATCCAATTCTCAAATAACAATCAACGTAGTTTGGATGCTCTTTAAGGATGTCTTTGTACATTTTATCAGCCTTGTCAAATTCACACATTTCCTCATAAAGTCTGGCTAAATTATAAGTCATTGTAACCGAAATTGAGTCATAATATTGAGAATCATGTTCTGCTTCAATTTTAGCACGTTCGAGTGCCTGTTCAAGCTTTAATTTTGCTTCTGGCAAATTTCCCATCCTATAATGTAAGGCAGCAACATTATTTAATGTCTCTGGATGAACATCGTCCCCAACATTTTCTGTTAAAATGGATGTTGCCTTTCCATAAGCTGCCAATGATCCTTGCAAGTCATTTTGTTCTAAAATTTGAGCTAATTCAATCCATGCTTCGAAATCGTCTGGAACTTGTTCAGTGACTTTCTTTAAATGACTCTTTGCTGTGTCTCTTTTTGATTGGGATGGTGAATTAGCGTAAAGGGAACCGAGAATCTTCATTGTTTCATAATTGTTCGGTTGTATTTTTAAAACTTTCTCAAAGCATTGTGCTAGAAGTAAATTTTATAGATTAATGACAGCAATTTTTAACATATTAAGGAAGACATACCTGCATTTTCGCTGTCTCCACGATAAATGTACATCTGTCCAAGTCCATAATGCGGTAATAAAAAGTTGTTGGGTGCAAATTGAGTTGATTGATAATAATATTGAAAAGCTTGATCGAAATCACGTTGAGCATGATATGCACGAGCCATTTGATAACAGCTTTCAGCTCTCATTGCTTCATTTTCCGTATTATGGAATGCATGAAGAGCTAAATGCTGCACTTTCATGTAATCCTTTTTGAAAAAGAAATGATTGGCGAGATGATTAAGAACCATCGGATTTGTTGGATCGATTGTGTAAGCTTGTGAAAGCATCTGAACTCCCAAACGATTTGAATCTGGCTCGTGAAGATTTAATTTAAGAATTGCTAAGCCGACTAAAGCACCAACACATTGCTGATCTAAATCTTTTGCTCGTTGAAATGCTAATATCGCCTTTTCTGGATTATTCAGTTTTAAAAAGCAATGTCCCATACCTAATCGTACAACAGCTGGACATTTTGGATTTGTACGGAGTGCTTTTTTGTAGAATGCTAAAGCTCCTCGATAATCTTTCTTGTTAAATGAGAGACAAGCTTTTCCCAATAATGCTGGAATGTTGTTTGGTGATTGATTGAGCACGAAATTAAACTGATTATCAGCTTGTTCCATCTTATCTCCTTCCAACAAGCAGAAATAGGCTCTTCCAAGCAAATGATTTTGGTCGTACATAATAATTTTGTCACCAGTTGCGTACAGTTGGGTTGCTTTAAGAAACAATTCACGTTTCTTGTCCTTATTCTTCTCTCGATTTGCTTCCTGCACATAATATGCACCCAAACTATCAATAACTCGCATATGATCTTTTTCATAGTCACGGTAGTCTTGGAAAGCTTCCTGTCTCGCTGAATCAAGTAATTTGAGGAAAACATCTTTCTTTCCTTGCTTATAATACTCAATCTACAATGAAATTAGTGATAAGCTTAAAATGAATCTTTCTGGATCATGAATTTTATTCGCAACTTACAGCAACATTAACCCAAATGTTTAAAGCCGATCGTTCATGGCTTAAAATGTTTAGAATCTCATCTCCTTCCGGTAGGTTCTCAATATCCAGCTCAATCACCTAGAAATAATAGTTAATAAGTTATATTTTTCAATAAATATTGCAGTTTTATGAAAATTATTCGTGGATTGTTTTTATTGTTATTTTGATGTTTTTACCACTATTTCGAGGCAAATAAACTTACCTCATCGGTGTCTCTGAGCGGAATTTCGAAGGTAGTCATTTATTTGTCTTCTTATTGCCCTATTTGATAGTGAAATTAATTGTTTTATATTTTATGAAAAATGTTGTTGACTAATTTCAACGCTTTTGACCCACTCCACTTATGGAAAATTTTGAATTTTTTTCAGCCGTTATTTTTTTAAGAAATTTATTGATTTAGGAATATACAGAGAATTTTATTATGCCAGTGATGTTTCAGATGATGGAAAGTTGATAATGACAGTAAAACCGGCTAGAATCATTCTTTATTTAATGAGAAAATTCCAATTTAAGAAATAATTTTTCGTTTCTGCGACTTATGAATTCAAATTTAATTTGATCGTTTTTTACGTTTCGGAACATTACAACATTGTAAGGTTTTCAAAAAAAAACCGTTAAATAAAATCTGAACACGTGGTGCAGTGTGCTGAAAAAAAATATCCTGAAATAATTTAAAATCAAAGGGATGTACTTAAATTTTTTTAAAAATATTTCCCGGACATGACTCCGTTTATTTTTAAGTTTACAATCACAACATTATAATCTTATTTCACATTTACTAAAAATACAGTTTTATCCATATTTCTCAATTTGTTCCAAAGAACGTACAGAAGAGTCCGTGTACAAAAAATAAATATTCGATCATTTTCTATATTTATGTGGACGTCTTTTCTTAAAAATCCTTGTAAGCTGTTCGGAGAACTTTTTTTTTCTACGCAAAGCAATGTTCTGCTCCTCCAATGTCTTCAAATCCTTCTCCAAACTCATCAGTGAAATTTCTTCCTCAATATTTTGCACTTTTGGGTATTCATGAGAATATGATTCATGTGAGTTGACTGAATACTTATGCGTCACAGTATTCAAGTTGTTCAAATTTCTGACAGTCTACAGACAAATTGGAAATAAGAATGTTATTAACTTAATTAAATTCTCAAGGATCGGTACTTACTGTTGCATTCGTTGAGAGGCTTCGATGTAAAATTGAACCATCTCTAGAGTTTCAAAGGACAGTTCTATAATAATTTGTTATTAAAAATCGTAATATCGAATCTATTTACCTTCGTTTTAAGTATTGTCTCCGCTTCTTTATGGGCTGATATTGGAATGCTCCATAAATTATTGGATTTAAAAGTGAATTTGACATGCCAAAGAAGAAAATTCCATTCTGTAAGTCCTCACTAAGCCTTTCGTCCGGATTCATAAACATAAAGATGAGCATCATTGCATAATATGGGGTCCAGCATATAATAAATACAGCAACAATCACAACTGAAATCCGAAGTGATTTCATTTTCGCTTTGTGGATTAATTTTTGTCGATTAGAATCACTCCTTCGTATGTGGTCTGTATGAATTGTGGCCTCTAATTTGAACACACGCTCGCTACCTGTTTTGACAGATTCATAATAGTCTATTTTAAGCATGATTTTACAATAAGCTCTGATATAAAAATATATAAGAATTTTAATTCGATAATTACTTGAAATTGTACGAAATGTTGATATATAGCTCGATACTAGTATTAAAAGTGGTATTATGAACATAAATACCAGCGTAAAGCATGTGTAAAGTTGTTCCTGGAAAGGGTTCATGGAAAGAAAAAAATACAAAAATTAAATTAATTTGTTTTTATTACTTAAAATTATGAGCAGGTATGAATTGATGAATGATTATCGATGGATTATAATTAGGAATATTTATTAACTTCCACACAAAAAGCGTGTAAGTTATAAGTTTCAGTCAGAACACACTTTTTCTAAAACAGCCTGAAGGACTCATTTTCAAAAATCTCAAAGGGTACCAAAATGTGTGCATCAAAAGGCTTGATTTTTCTGTATATAAACTTTTACAATTGGACATAATCTATGCCTTCAAAACGCCAAAAAACGTCTTTTTTGGATTTTGAAAATTTTTTAATTTCCAATATAAACTTAAAACATTTGAAAGTTTATTTTTTTGAAGTTATCAAGAAAATATTTTTGCTTTCGTAAATGAGAAAAAAAAAAATCCAAAGATATTAGAGTTTTTATATTTAATATTTTTTTCTGACTCCTTTGCTCAAAATTCATTTTGTGATGTTTGCAACTTTTCAATGTCTGTGAAAGCATCTGTCAACGTATTATTGATGTGATATTTTATTAGATCTTTCACTTTAAAAATTTTTGACGAAACAAATAGTTTTAAAAGGTAATATTCTAATTTGGCAACTATTATGTATTGCATTTTAAAACATATCTAGGTATTATAAATGATGAAGAATGCTAATATTGATATAAAATTGATATTTTTTGAAAAAAAAAAGCCTACTATGATCAAAACCAAAATTGATTTAAATTGCATTTTAAAACATATCTAGGTCTTATAAATGATGAAGAATGCTAATATTGATATAAAATCGATAATTTTTGAAAAAAAAGCCTGCTATGATCGAAACCGAAATTAATTTAAATTGCATTTTAAAACATATTCAAATATTATAAATGATAAAGAATGCTAATATTGATATTAAATCGATATTTTTTGAAAAAAAAAAAGCCTACTATGATCGAAACCAAATTTGATTTAAATTGCATTTTAAAACATATTCAAATATTATAAATGATAAAGAATGCTAATATTGATATTAAATCGATATTTTTTAAAAAAAAAAGCCTTCTATGATCGAAACCGAATTAGATTTAAATTGCATTTTAAAACATATCAAGGTATTATAAATGATGAAGAATGCTAATATTGATATTAAATCGATATTTTTCGAAAAAAGCCTCCTATGATCAAAACCTAAATTGATTTAAATTGCATTTTAAAACATATTAAAATATCATAAATGATAAAGAATGCTAATATTGATATAAAATTGATATTTTTTTGAAAATAGCCTACTATGATCAAAACCAAAAATGCTTTAAATTGCATTTTAAAACATATCTAGGTATTTTAAATGATAAATAATGCTAATATTGATATTAAATCGATATTTTCGAAAAAAGCCTCCTATGATCAAAACCAAAATTGATTTAAATTGCATTTTAAAACATATTCAAATATTATAAATGATAAAGAATGCTAAAATTGATATAAAATCGATATTTTTTGAAAAAAAACTTACTATGATAGAAACCAAAATTGATTTAAATTGCATTTTAAAACATATCTAGGTCTTATAAATGATCAAGAATGCTAATATTGATATAAAATCGATATTTTTTGAAAAAAAAGCCTTCTATGATCGAAACCAAATTTGATTTAAATTGCATTTTAAAACATATCTAGGTCTTATAAATGATAAAGAATGCTAATATTGATATAAAATCAATATTTTTTGAAAAAAAAGCCTCCTATGATCAAAACCAAAATTGATTTAAATTGCATTTTAAAACATATTCAAATATTATAAATGATAAAGAATGCTAATATTGATATAAAATCGATAATTTTTGAAAAAAAACCTACTATGATAGAAACCAAAATTGATTTAAATTGCATTTTAAAACATATCTAGGTCTTATAAATGATAAAGAATGCTAATATTGATATAAAATCGATATTTTTTGAAAAAAAAGCCTCCTATGATCGAAACCAAAATTGATTTAAATTGCATTTTAAAACATATCCAATTCTTATAAATGATAAAGAATGCAAATATTGATATAAAATCGATATTTTTTGAAAAAAAAGCCTACTATGATCGAAACCAAATTTGATTTAAATTGCATTTTAAAACATATCTAGGTCTTATAAATGATAAATAATGCTAATATTGATATAAAATCGATATTTTTTGAAAAAAAAAGCCTTCTATGATCGAAACCAAATTTGATTTAAATTGCATTTTAAAACATATCTAGGTCTTATAAATGATAAATAATGCTAATATTGATATAAAATCAATATTTTTTGAAAAAAAAGCCTCCTATGATCAAAACCAAATTTGATTTAAATTGCATTTTAAAACATATCTAGGTCTTATAAATGATAAATAATGCTAATATTGATATAAAATCGATATTTTTTGAAAAAAAAAGCCTACTATGATCGAAACCAAATTTGATTTAAATTGCATTTTAAAACATATCCAGGTCTTATAAATGATAAATAATGCTAATATTGATATAAAATCGATATTTTTTGAAAAAAAAAGCCTTCTATGATCGAAACCAAATTTGATTTAAATTGCATTTTAAAACATATCTAGGTCTTATAAATGATAAATAATGCTAATATTGATATAAAATCAATATTTTTTGAAAAAAAAGCCTCCTATGATCAAAACCAAAATTGATTTAAATTGCATTTTAAAACATATTCAAATATTATAAATGATAAAGAATGCTAATTATTGATAAAAAATGGATATTTTTTGAAAAAAAAAGCCTACTCTGATCGAAACCAAATTTGATTTAAATTGCATTTTAAAACATATCTAGGTCTTATAAATGATAAATAATGCTAATATTGATATAAAATCGATAATTTTTGAAAAAAGCCTCCTATGATCGAAACCAAAATTGATTTAAATTGCATTTTAAAACATATCTAGGTCTTATAAATGATAAATAATGCTAATATTGATATAAAATCGATATTTTTTGAAAAAAAAGCCTACTATGATCGAAACCAAATTTGATTTAAATTGCATTTTAAAACATATCTAGGTCTTATAAATGATAAATAATGCTAATATTGATATAAAATCGATATTTTTTGAAAAAAAAGCCTCTTATGATCAAAACCAAAATTGATTTAAATTGCATTTTAAAACATATTCAAATATTATAAATGATAAAGAATGCTAATTATTGATATAAAATGGATATTTTTTGAAAAAAAAGCCTACTCTGATCGAAACCAAATTTGATTTAAATTGCATTTTAAAACATATCTAGGTCTTATAAATGATAAATAATGCTAATATTGATATTAAATCGATATTTTTCGAAAAAAGCCTCCTATGATCAAAACCAAAATTGATTTAAATTGCATTTTAAAACATATTCAAATATTATAAATGATAAAGAATGCTAAAATTGATATAAAATCGATAATTTTTGAAAAAAAAAGCCTACTATGATCGAAACCAAATTTGATTTAAATTGCATTTTAAAACATATCTAGGTCTTATAAATGATAAATAATGCTAAAATTGATATAAAATCGATAATTTTTGAAAAAAAAGCCTCCTATGATCAAAACCAAAATTGATTTATATTGCATTTTAAAACATATCAAGGTCTTATAAATGATGAAAAATGCTAATATTGATATTAAATCGATATTTTTTGAAAAAAAAGCCTACTATGATCGAAACCAAAAGTGCTTTAAATTGCATTTTAAAACATATCCAGGTCTTATAAATGATAAATAATGCTAATATTGATATAAAATCGATAATTTTTGAAAAAAAAGCCTACTATGATCGAAACCAAAATTGATTTAAATTGCATTTTAAAACATATCTAGGTCTTATAAATGATAAAGAATGCTAATATTGATATAAAATCGTTATTTTTTGAAAAAAAAGCCTACTATGATCGAAACCAAATTTGATTTAAATTGCATTTTAAAACATATCCAGGTCTTATAAATGATAAATAATGCTAATATTGATATAAAATCGATAATTTTTGAAAAAAAAGCCTACTATGATCGAAACCAAAATTGATTTAAATTGCATTTTAAAACATATCTAGGTCTTATAAATGATAAAGAATGCTAATATTGATATAAAATCGTTATTTTTTGAAAAAAAAGCCTACTATGATCGAAACCAAATTTGATTTAAATTGCATTTTAAAACATATCAAGGTATTATAAATGATGAAGAATGCTAATATTGATATTAAATCGATATTTTTCGAAAAAAGCCTCCTATGATCAAAACCAAAATTGATTTAAATTGCATTTTAAAACATATTCAAATATTATAAATGATAAAGAATGCTAAAATTGATATAAAATCGATATTTTTTGAAAAAAAACTTACTATGATAGAAACCAAAATTGATTTAAATTGCATTTTAAAACATATCTAGGTCTTATAAATGATCAAGAATGCTAATATTGATATAAAATCGATATTTTTTGAAAAAAAAGCCTTCTATGATCGAAACCAAATTTGATTTAAATTGCATTTTAAAACATATCTAGGTCTTATAAATGATAAATAATGCTAATATTGATATAAAATCAATATTTTTTGAAAAAAAAGCCTCCTATGATCAAAACCAAAATTGATTTAAATTGCATTTTAAAACATATTCAAATATTATAAATGATAAAGAATGCTAAAATTGATATAAAATCGATAATTTTTGAAAAAAAAAGCCTACTATGATCGAAACCAAAATTGATTTAAATTGCATTTTAAAACATATCTAGGTCTTATAAATGATAAAGAATGCAAATATTGATATAAAATCGATATTTTTTGAAAAAAAAGCCTACTATGATCAAAACCAAAAATGCTTTAAATTGAATTTTAAAACATATATAGGTCTTATAAATGATAAAGAATGCTAATATTGATATAAAATCGATATTTTTTGAAAAAAAAGCCTCCTATGATCGAAACCAAAATTGATTTAAATTGCATTTTAAAACATATCCAATTCTTATAAATGATAAAGAATGCTAATATTGATATAAAATCGATATTTTTTGAAAAAAAAGCCTACTATGATCGAAACCAAATTTGATTTAAATTGCATTTTAAAACATATCTAGGTCTTATAAATGATAAATAATGCTAATATTGATATAAAATCGATATTTTTTGAAAAAAAAAGCCTTCTATGATCGAAACCAAATTTGATTTAAATTGCATTTTAAAACATATCTAGGTCTTATAAATGATAAATAATGCTAATATTGATATAAAATCAATATTTTTTGAAAAAAAAGCCTCCTATGATCAAAACCAAAATTGATTTAAATTGCATTTTAAAACATATTCAAATATTATAAATGATAAAGAATGCTAATTATTGATAAAAAATGGATATTTTTTGAAAAAAAAAGCCTCCTCTGATCGAAACCAAATTTGATTTAAATTGCATTTTAAAACATATCTAGGTCTTATAAATGATAAATAATGCTAATATTGATATAAAATCGATAATTTTTGGAAAAAAAAGCCTACTATGATCGAAACCAAAATTGATTTAAATTGCATTTTAAAACATATCTAGGTCTTATAAATGATAAAGAATGCTAATATTGATATAAAATCGATATTTTTTGAAAAAAAAGCCTACTATGATCGAAACCAAATTTGATTTAAATTGCATTTTAAAACATATCTAGGTCTTATAAATGATAAATAATGCTAATATTGATATAAAATCGATATTTTTTGAAAAAAAAGCCTCTTATGATCAAAACCAAAATTGATTTAAATTGCATTTTAAAACATATTCAAATATTATAAATGATAAAGAATGCTAATTATTGATATAAAATGGATATTTTTTGAAAAAAAAGCCTACTCTGATCGAAACCAAATTTGATTTAAATTGCATTTTAAAACATATCTAGGTCTTATAAATGATAAATAATGCTAATATTGATATTAAATCGATATTTTTCGAAAAAAGCCTCCTATGATCAAAACCAAAATTGATTTAAATTGCATTTTAAAACATATTCAAATATTATAAATGATAAAGAATGCTAAAATTGATATAAAATCGATAATTTTTGAAAAAAAAAGCCTACTATGATCGAAACCAAATTTGATTTAAATTGCATTTTAAAACATATCTAGGTCTTATAAATGATAAATAATGCTAAAATTGATATAAAATCGATAATTTTTGAAAAAAAAGCCTCCTATGATCAAAACCAAAATTGATTTATATTGCATTTTAAAACATATCAAGGTCTTATAAATGATGAAAAATGCTAATATTGATATTAAATCGATATTTTTTGAAAAAAAAGCCTACTATGATCGAAACCAAATTTGATTTAAATTGCATTTTAAAACATATCTAGGTCTTATAAATGATAAAGAATGCTAATATTGATATAAAATCGATATTTTTTGAAAAAAAGCCTACTAGATCGAAACCAAAAGTGCTTTAAATTGCATTTTAAAACATATCCAGGTCTTATAAATGATAAATAATGCTAATATTGATATAAAATCGATAATTTTTGAAAAAAAAGCCTACTATGATCGAAACCAAAATTGATTTAAATTGCATTTTAAAACATATCTAGGTCTTATAAATGATAAAGAATGCTAATATTGATATAAAATCGTTATTTTTTGAAAAAAAAGCCTACTATGATCGAAACCAAAATTGATTTAAATTGCATTTTAAAACATATCTAGGTATTTTAAATGATAAATAATGCTAATATTGATATAAAATCGATAATTTTTGAAAAAAAGCCTACTATGATCGAAACCAAAATTGATTTAAATTGCATTTTAAAACATATCTAGGTCTTATAAATGATAAATAATGCTAATATTGATATAAAATCGATAATTTTTGAAAAAAAAGCCTACTATGATCGAAACCAAATTTGATTTAAATTGCATTTTAAAACATATATAGGTATTTTAAATGATAAATAATGCTAATATTGATATTAAATCGATATTTTTCGAAAAAAGCCTCCTATGATCAAAACCAAAATTGATTTAAATTGCATTTTAAAACATATTAAAATATCATAAATGATAAAGAATGCTAATATTGATATAAAATCGATATTTTTTGAAAAAAAAAGCCTACTATGATCGAAACCAAATTTGATTTAAATTGCATTTTAAAACATATCTAGGTCTTATAAATGATAAAGAATGCTAATATTGATATAAAATTGATATTTTTTTGAAAATAGCCTACTATGATCAAAACCAAAAATGCTTTAAATAAAATTTTAAAACATATCTAGGTATTTTAAATGATAAATAATGCTAATATTGATATTAAATCGATATTTTTCGAAAAAAAGCCTCCTATGATCAAAACCAAATTTGATTTAAATTGCATTTTAAAACATATCTAGGTCTTATAAATGATAAAGAATGCTAATATTGATATAAAATCGATAATTTTTGAAAAAAAGCCTACTATGATCGAAACCAAAATTGATTTAAATTGCATTTTAAAACATATCTAGGTCTTATAAATGATAAAGAATGCTAATATTGATATAAAATTGATATTTTTTTGAAAATAGCCTACTATGATCAAAACCAAAAATGCTTTAAATAAAATTTTAAAACATATATAGGTATTTTAAATGATAAATAATGCTAATATTGATATAAAATCGATAATTTTTGAAAAAAAGCCTACTATGATCGAAACCAAAATTGATTTAAATTGCATTTTAAAACATATCTAGGTCTTATAAATGATAAAGAATGCTAATATTGATATAAAATCGATAATTTTTGAAAAAAAAGCCTACTATGATCGAAACCAAAATTGATTTAAATTGCATTTTAAAACATATCTAGGTCTTATAAATGATAAATAATGCTAATATTGATATTAAATCGATATTTTTCGAAAAAAAGCCTCCTATGATCAAAACCAAATTTGATTTAAATTGCATTTTAAAACATATCTAGGTCTTATAAATGATAAATAATGCTAATATTGATATAAAATCGATAATTTTTGAAAAAAAGCCTACTATGATCGAAACCAAAATTGATTTAAATTGCATTTTAAAACATATTTAGGTCTTATAAATGATAAAGAATGCTAATATTGATATAAAATCGATAATTTTTGAAAAAAAAGCCTACTATGATCGAAACCAAAATTGATTTAAATTGCATTTTAAAACATATCTAGGTCTTATAAATGATAAAGAATGCTAATATTGATATAAAATCGATATTTTTTGAAAAAAAAGCCTACTATGATCGAAACCAAAATTGATTTAAATTGCATATTAAATCGATATTTTTTGAAAAAAAAGGCCTACTTTGATCAAAACCAAAATTGATTTAAATTGCATTTTAAAACATATCCAGGTATTATAAATGATTAAGAATGCTAATATTGATATAAAATCGATATTTTTTGAAAAAAAAACATATCCAGGTATTATAAATGATAAAGAATGTTAATTTTGATATCATATCGATATTTTTTGTGAAAATAGCCTCCTATGATCAAAACCAAAAATGCTTGAAATTGCATTTTTAAAACAAATCCAGGAAATTTATATTATATTTCGTCATAATTGAACACCTCTCTTAGAACTATCATTCCTTATTAAGGGGGGTCTCACCATTAAGTGCAGTAGTTCAACATATCCTGATCAATCTTATCCAGTGTAATTTCAGATTCATTTCAGTAAACCGACCGGGGGAGGGTGGTAATATCTAAAACTTCAAATAATATTCTACAAGTAAATACCCCTTCTGCAGAAACAAAAGCTAATAAAAGATCAACAACCCTAAAAGCTTCAAACTCACAAATAATTTAAAAGATACTAGCTTAGCAGCGATACGAGAAACAAAATGGATATATTACATTATATTATTTTCTTAATTAAATTTTCATAATTTCATTTAAATGTTAACAAAACAAAATCAAGCCACGGTTTTTGCACTCACGAAATATTTTAAATTTCTTTGAAGCATCACAAGCACAATGAAATTATTTTTATTAATTAATTTAAAATTCTGTCTGTCTCTTCGTGATGAAAATAGAATTAAATTGACTTTAAATTTCTTGAAATTCTTCTTTTTTTCTATCTGAATAAACGGAATAATAATTTTTTTTGGTAAAAAGTCAACTCAAGTTTTGTTAAAAATTAAAATTATTCATGAAGTTTTTTTTATTCGTGTTCGACAAAAAAGAAGAAAAGGAGATGTGACATTTCGCTTCATAACAAAATGATAAATTACAACTTTTCTTATTGTTTCAAAAAATTTATTTTTGCTCTTTGTTTTTGTATATTTTTTCAACGCAGTGGAAAAAGTGAATGATATAAATCATTAATGGGAGGGAATTGCTGCAATTTATTATTAAAGTCTGCAAATCGGTTGACGCGTTTCTCGAATTTTTACTGAGAATTAAATAAAAGCATCATGCTTACAATTTGGATTTAAAACGACGCCAATTCATAGTCACTTTAAGTAAGTAACCTTCAAACTAGTAGGATGTTTTAAAATTCATTTTCGGATCTCTTGCAAGGACTTCTCAACACATCTGTGGAACTTTGACGGCACACATTTTGAGAACTGCTGATCTTTTTTAACCATATTTGTTTTACTGAATTGCGAATCCGCACTTTTAGAATCACAAAGATTAAAATAGACAAAACTGAAGTTCTTTCGAAAACTTAAAGCTACAGTTTTTTAAGTTATCTTGATAGATATCAATGAACTTATTGGCATTAAAATTGCATAAAATTGTATTAAAGTGTTTTAAAGGATCAGATCTTTCAATCTTTTGTAATCGATCAAAACAGATATCATCTAAGGAGAAGGGTTTAAATAACAAGAAAAAATTGCCTGTTGACAATCTGTTTCTGACATCGGTAATTCAATGCAAAGAGTGAAGAGTTAAGATGAATCGAAAGTGGTCAGCTTTACTTCTTAATACTAAGCATAATTCTTAATTTAATGAATAACAAACGTTTATCTTGGATGTTACCTCCAAAAATCTTGAGAAATTAAGGTGAAATTCTTCGTTACTGCTGATAAATCTTACGCAATCTTAAACCAACTTGAAAGTTCAAGTGTTGAAATGAAAATTAAATAAGTGACTGTCTTGTTGTTTTTTTGTAGCCTAAAGCTTCATATTTCAACATCTCAAACAAGAGCTAAAGCAGATTTTTCGAACCAACGTCATGATTTCTTTGAATCATTTCCAAAAAAAACATCGTAGAACAAGAAAACTTGCTTTTGAGACTGAAAAAAGCTTTGACACGAATGTGAAAAGTCATTAAGAAGAAAGTTAAATTTTAATTATCGGAATTAAGAAAATTATTCAAGTCAGAAAAATATTCGTGCAGAAAAAAAAGAATAAAAGTTTTCAATTGATTTAATGAAATTCAGAAAATTTTCTTTTCTCTTCGTGGAAGTTAGGAAAGCAATGGATTCATAAGAAAATTGAGTCTCAAGAAGTTAAAATTATGAAAAGTTACAGCAGTTTTTTCTTATCACAAAACAAATTTCTTCCCACGAGCAAGATCCTGACTCTTGTCTTTATTTAATTTCTGGTATCATACCGTTAACTTTAATTAAGAAACAGCAAGAATCTTTTATTTTAAAGAATAAAAGGAATGAGAAAAGGAACAGCGCGTGTTGATGTTCAAGAATTTCAATATAAAAGAGATTTTTGAATGACGTCGATTCAGATTCACGGATAAATCAAAGGGTTAAAATTCAATGTAAATGGAAACGATTTGTAAAAATAAAGAAAATTAAATTAATTAATTTTAGCTTACCTGCCATAAAGCTGTATAAAAACCGAACGTAACGCACTGATGGAACTCTTCCATGAATGGTCCTCGAACAACACGAAATATAAAACCCTAAAAATGACAAAAGAAATGGAAATATTAGAGATTTTGTTAAGGCACGATAGATTCAAATAATAGAAATCTTAAAGCGCAGTTTTGAGTCATCAATACTAATAGCTTGTCCAAAAAGAAGAACACAAATTCTTCAGATTCTTACAAAATTGCGCTAAAATAATCATGCTTGAATCGCTCAATTCTTTGATTCCTTAAAACATTGAAAAGATGATAATTGAGTTTTATGAATTAAAACTTTTTTCCCTCTTTGTAGGAAGAACATCCTCTTCACAACTACTCAAACATGTAATTATTTTAATTATTTTGAAAATTCCAACTCTTATGGAAGTGCTTCAATGAAAAGATTAACAAAACTCTTGATTTTGTTTAGAAAATGTTTCTTTGAGAGCTTCTTTTGATTTTATATTTTAATTAAATTGGAGATTTTTCTAGATTAGTCTTCTAATGTCAATTAAATAATCTTCTTTTTGTTCACATTTTGAGGCAAAAATCCGCTTTCAGTTCCTATTAATGGCCAGCATTTAAATTATTTTTGTCGAAATGTGGGTTGACAAAACATTAACGGAAGTAGCCAATGTATATTTTGAATAAAAATGAATGATGTCTAATATTGCTGTCATTAAAATGCTTTGAAAAATGTATTCAAAAAATTTAAACGGCTTTTGAAATTTTAAATAATTTTTTGAATATTTTTCACCAATTTTAAAAATAGAATTCCCGTTACTAGTCATAAATTCCTCAACATTTAATTATGCTTTGATGTCAAAGATATTACTGTAATTTACTTTCAAATTAAAATTTGTTTACTTCCTTTACATGTTCAGTTACATGAAATTGCCTTGAACCTTAGAACTTTTTTTCCTTTTTTGCTTCATAATATTTCAAAACAACCAAATTCTTTTAAAATTGTGCGTAATTAAATTTTTTACCAATTTCTTCACATCTTTTTGGCAAAAAAATTCAAAATAGCTTCTCATTCCACAATGTTCGCACCTCTTCCTTTTCCCTTGATACTTAGTATTTACTTTTTTAGGGTTGGAAGGTTAAGAAAAAAAGTACAATATTCATTTAGAAACATGTCTTTTGAAATTAATGCCTTGTAATTAACAGCTCCTTTGACTTGACTAATTTCTTTTATACTTATAGTCTTATGTTTCGTTAAAGAGAATTTAATCCATGATTAAAGACGCCAATGTGAAGAGATTGAATCTTGGTGACATGATTTTATGTGAACTTTATTTTGGAAAGTTTGTGAGCTTGAAAAGTTATTGAAAAGTTCATTATTAATTTTGTAACATACTTAATTACGTTCGATGCTACAATCTTCTTCAATAAAATGCCAAGCTAAATGCTAAATCCATAAAATTAAAGATTTATCGCAGAACTTGCTTTAAGCAAAGTAGAACATGATAATTACGAAAAGTTAAATTATGTCGTTAACAAGATAATTTGCAGATGTCGGAACAATAAGTTTGCTTCAGAAAAACAAAGTTGGACAACACCTTAAATTATCATTCAATTATCAAGTTCAGTATAAATCAATACTTTTTATTATGAATGAATGAATGAACTGAAAACAGAACGACTATTAAATAAAAGAAGCTGTTCTTTTGAGATCGGCGGTAATACAAATTGTTCGTATAGCTTGGGAATACACACAAGCGTAAATTTCTGAATAGACATAATAATTTTTGCTGTGGTTCTATATCTCATGCGCCCTTTTTTTTGTATATCATAAATCCTTACAACAAATAAAGTATAAAATCAAGGCGTATACACTCGGGATTTTTGGGATTAATCCCAAAAAATCCCAGAAAATCCCAAAAATCCCAAAAAATCCCGAAAAATCCCAAAAATCCCAAAAAAATCCCAAGTTTCCTACAAAAATCCCAAAAATCCCAAAAATCCCAAAAAATCCCAAAAAATCCCAGAAAATCCCAGCAGAAATATATCATAAACAACATTCTAATCAAAAAATAAGTTGTTAATTAAAGGAAAATTTGAAATATTTTGTTCGCGGATTATGAAAATAAACGTTTTTGCGTTGCACTTGTACAGAAATTGAATTAAAATTCCTCATTTTTCTACTAAATGGTACTTAATAAGTGCTTTTAAGGTATATTAAGCATGCACAATGATAAAATTTTAATTTGTTAATAATTATTAAGTTAATTTTTGGATAAAATTTCAGAATTCAACATTCTGTACAAGTACAACGCTTACAAAAAGTCAAATATTTTCTTAATTAAAGCATGTAGAAGAAACCAATATCAACGCAACGATACAGTTTACCATTTTACATAAGTGTTTTGTGTCCTTGATAGCTTAAAATCTTACAAAAAAGAATTGGAAAAATCTTAAAATACTATCCTAATTACAAAAAAAAATTGCCAAAAAAGCATGAAATTTTCAACTTTTGTATTTTTATCTATGCTGGTCGCAGTTCTGTATGCATTTTGATCCACTCAAATATCTATAACTTTATTCAGAATCAATATTTTGCAATCCGTTTTCGGTTATTGCTAGATTAAATCAGTACCTTTAAAATGGTGTATAAAATTTGTATGAAACTTATACTTCTTATGGAAAAGTTTTTAATGTGACCGACGCAAGCTGAAATTTAACAAAATAGCGAAAATGAAAAATTTTTGATAGGTAACCATATAAAAGTAATCGGCCTGTTTCACATTCATTTCTGTATATGTACTTTAAACTTTTGATTTTCGGTAAGAAGTATTAATCATTCAATTTTCTAGCCAAATCGAGTAGATTAACTTCGATTTTTGTTATAATTCTCAAACTAATGAAGATATAAAAATTCTAAGTACATGTTGATTTAAGGAGAAAAGTACTCTAACTAGATCACACATTAGATCTCTTAATAACCTTGAGCGTCTGGAGAAATTTCCACAAAACTGAAGTAGATAATCCGAAATCGAGGATAATATACTTTAGTGAAACAGGCCGAATGTGTTTTGTCTCAGATGTGTTTTAATATGAAATATCAATGTCTACTAGGGTCATACCTTAAAAGCTACCTTTTACCTGAGATAGCAAAAAGTTTATGAAATGTAAATTTTTGAGTTAAAATAGTCATAACTATCATAAATCATCATAAAAAACTACAAATCAATACTTAAATTTGTTTCTAAGTGATATTTCTAGAAATGACGTTTTTGAAATTTTTCTTCGTTTTGGGTCGGTCACAAACCAGGCTTATTTTCATGACTAAGATCAAACTTAACTATCAAGTTTTATACATCATTTGAAAGGTACTGATTTAAGCTATAATAAAATAAAAACTGAATTAAAAAATATTTATTTTTTTGTAAGAGTACTGGTGGTTTGAGTGAAGAAAAAAACATACAAGTCGTCAGATATCAAAAGTACCCTATATCTCGACCAATTTTGACTTTTTTGAAAAAAATTCTTCAAAGTTCATCTTTAAATAACGTTTAAAATCACAATAAATTTATTTTGCACCTGATTAAGCCAAAGTTGAATACAGTTTTGGATTTAAAAGTCAAGAGCTACACGGTGATATATGGTTTTTAGGATAGAAGTTGGGCATTTACGATGGTTGCGGCACGTTTAAAGATATTTTTCCTTGGATTTTCATACATTTGCTAGCATAAGTGTATCTTTATAATACATCATCATAAAGCTCTTATTTGATACTTTTGAAGAATTCAAAACTTTTTTTTGATATCTTTATCTACTGAAGAGATTTTTCAGTTTTAATGAAAAAAATCAAAATTTTCACTTGTTTAACTTCAAACAGCCACATAATTACAAAAAAATTTAAATTTTGACCCATAATGCAAGTACGTGAATTAGGCATGGTAATCGAACGTATTAATATGAGTTTACTTACTGAAGATTCGCAAAACGCAATCAACATACGAGATGATATTGATTCTGAATTTCTTTTGAAAGATTATTTAGAAGATAAGAATGTTACATTCAAGACATCAAATATTGGCGTTGATCAAGAAATTGATGTTCAAGATGTTCATCAATTCCCAAATGGCTTAATAATAACAAATATAAATTTTTGAAGGAATAATTCCAAAGCAAATTCTTAATTAATAGGAACTTATCAAGGCAAACAAATCATGATTACTAAAAACACCGATACAACCAGACGATATATAGAAAAAAGATGTATAAATTTGACAAGTATCAGAAAAGGAACTGATTTGGGAAGAAAAGGAAATAGGACGTGGTGATCATAGTATTATACATGAAAATGGAATATTGGGAACAGAAAGAGTTTTAAATATGAATTACTCTAACAAAAAGGCAAAAAAGGATAAAAAAATTTTATGAGATTTTGTAACAATTTACAGTTTAAGAGCTAAAGGTTGACAGCTTATTATGTTGTTAATGAACAAATTGTGGAACTACACAAAAATGTGTTTTACAGCGTTAGCAGTTAATCTGTTACACAAGTGAACCAGAACAAGATTTACCAACAGAATATGTAAAAACTATTAATTTATATTGATGATGAATAAGTTTTTATACCATGAAATAACTCTCTTAAAAATTTTAGAGCAAATTTTCAAGATTTTTACTTCCATAAAAGGAATTAAATTTTTTAAAATATTAAAAATCCCAAAAATCCCAGAAAAATCCCAAAAATCCCAGAAAAATCCCAAAAATCCCAGAAAAATCCCAAAAATCCCAAAAATCCCAGGTTTTCTACAAAAATCCCAAAAATCCCGAAAAATCCCAAAAAATCCCAACTTTTTTTTCGAGTGTATACGCCTTGTATAAAATATAAAAGAATGAAAAGAAATGACAGCATAAGGGGCCATTCACTTATTACGTAACGCTTTTAGGGGGGGAGGGGGGTCTAAGATTTTGTTACGGTTCAGACAAGGAAATTTTTTTTTCATACAAATTTTGTTACGAGGGGGGGGGGGGTCTAAAAAGTAATTTTTTCGCGTTACGTAATAAGTGAACAGCCCCTAAAGAAAAGAGAGAATAATAATATCATATTTCAGCATCCAGTAAACTGTTTCTATGGAAATTGACTCAAATTGGAGCAAAAGAGATATCCGGTAAGTTGTGCCACAAGTTAGATGTCATCTTTACAAGGAACACTGTTATCAAAGCGAAAAAAAGTTCTGTTTGGTGGAAAAAAAAATTCTTTTGGAATCTGGCTTGCTGTTTTTAAAGTAAAGATATCCAAAAGATATTCTTTGTTATAAAGAAGGCGACTATATGGGTGTCGATATATTTTTCGGTCCATTAAAGTTTTAGGATCCAAGACAATTTTCGGTATTGTCAAGTTGAGGTTAGACACAATATAACATTGTCTCTGGCTTCTTACAGTAATAATTTTAGTCCTACTTGGAAAATGCTCAATAAAGATTGTCATCGTTACGGACATAAAAGAATTCTGAATCTTGGAGCTCTCACGTACAAAAACACATATTTGCTATAAACCATAGTCATTAATATGCTTTCTCGCTATCGGGATCGGGATCGGGATTTCCCGGGATTTACCGATCCCGATCAATCCCGGGATCCCGAAATTTATCGGGATCGGGATTGAAAATCCCGGTTTTTTAGTTTAGGAAATTATTGATGTTTTAGAACCTGCTAAATACGCGACAGAAGAATTATTGCGTAAATCAAACGATTTATTAATTTCTGAAGGAACAAGTAACTTTTTGCTAGACGAATTGTTGCTACAAGGAACATTATTGTCTCAAAAGGTTTACGATATGAATTGCGCTCGCATAGGTGCACGAAGAAATGGAACATTAATTGACTTAATACTTTACCTGAATAATCCTCAATATATTTCTTTAGACAAGCATTTTAAATCGTCAACAAAAGCTGCAATACATAAACTTGGCATTGACTTATTGAAGAAGTATTTTGTCAAAAACTCTACAAATGGAGCTATGGAAGCTTCAACATCCAGTGCAAATCAAATCCAACCGTCAAACATTTCTATTCGAGATAGACTGAAACTAAGCATATCTGAATATACATCATTAACAACAGATGCAGCAGCAACAGAACCAAATAACTTGAAAAGAGAGTTTAATTGGTATGACAAAAATAAGAAGAGAACCGTTTTATTAGATCAACTTTACGATGAATTGATAACAATGCAGCCGACCTCAACTCAAAGCGAACGAAATTTCTCTATTAGTAACAACATTCTTACAAAACAAAGAAAACGTTTACTTGACAAGAATCTAAATGCAATTGCATTTGTTAAAAGTTTTTCATTAATGCTTAATTTTTATTATTATATTCACACCGTTTTCTATAACCTTTTAACTTACATCTTTATCAACATTTATTTTCTATTTTTGTTTATGTTCACATTTTTCAAAGGAAACATGGATTAAAACATCTACCTTGTAACACATAAAGTATAACTAATTAATTAAGGAATAAATGACCGTATAAGTAGCAAAAAAATATACAATTTTTTTTGGGAAAAAAAGCAGAAAAATGCTGTTTTTTAAATTTCTTTACATATTCGGGATTCCCGGGATTTCCCGGGAAATCCCGAAAAATTTCAATCCCGATCCCGATCCCGAAAATTTGTCGGGACCGGGATTTCGAGAAAGCATAGTCATTAAACGTTTATTTGGTACATTCTTCTTGTTTATTTACAGATGACTCTTTTGTATAGAGTATGAATTGATCTTAGTTATTGTTGCAGGTCAACTTTTGTTGTTATATTTGATTTATATCGTCTTACGATTCTTGCAACGTAATGTCCCTTAATTTTAACATTTTTCTGATTGAGTGAGAAAGCTCGAAGCTCGTGTAACGGATTAAATAGCAATAATGTGATGCTCAAATAAAGATAATTGAATTGTATCGATAATCAAATCACGATTTGTATACTAAGAGCATCTACGCCACAGACTGATAAATTTCATTTACGCTTCACCTTAACATTGGTGCATGGAATCTCTACCTGCTGATAAAATGGATTTTTCTACTTCTTCCTCTAGTATACAAATAAATCTGTTCTATCGTAAATACATGTATTTATTCTATTTGATCCGTTAGATTCGTTACATAGAATAAAGTTAATTGAAATTCTTATCTCGTTAAGGGGAGATGTTTAAGTATGGCGTCTAGCACTTACATACATACAGTACCGTTCAAAACTGTTTCCATGTTTCATGAAAATTTTTCTTTCCAACATATTTCTTATAAAACGTAATATTTTCCCAACATGTTATATATCGTTTTAAAGCGTGTTTAATAAGCTATTTAAAAATGATAAGCAACTTTGGAAAACATTTAATTAAAGTAGATTTTTTGCTTAAAATATACACTGTCACATAGAAACACTTTTGTGCTAATAATTGTTTTTCCAAATTTTGATGCATAGCAGAACTAATTGATTAAAGTTTGTTTATTATAGTAAAAAGCAAGTAAAATATTCGAAAAAAACACATAAATTAAGTTGCTAGACATAGTTAAAATATTTATATAAGAAATGTCAAATCACTTGATAAATTTTCACATAATTTTGCAAAAAATTACTGAAATAAAGCCAAATGTTGTGATGTTTGCATTTATACAAATGTATTTTAGCTTATTTAATCTGAGAAACAGTTTTTAATTGTAAATAGAAGCATTTGAAAGCAAAAAAATTGATAAGATTTCATGGAAACACTTAAATTTTCTTACTTGCAAACACAAACATTCAAAATTTTTTATTACTTCCTCCACTTCAAAGAACTTTAATCGCTTTTTCTGATAGATTTTATGTTAACAAAGATAACCATATATGATTTATGTAGTCATTGTGAGAGTAAAAGGATGTTTTTTACAATTTTGTTGGTCAATGACAGCCATATTCAAAATTTTTTATAAGCATTTACAAAAGCTCAATTTTTTTACGTAAATATCGACTTAAGACAACGCAAAATGATTAAAATAATTAAAATATCCAATTCATAATAATAAATTATCATATTGCTCTGCTATGCATCAAAATTTGGAAAAACAATTATTAGCTCAAAAGTGTTTCTATGTGATAGTGTATATTTTAAGCAAAAAATCTACTTTAATTAAATATTTTGCAAAGTTGCTTATCAATTTTAAATAGCTTATTAAACAAGCTTTAAAACGATATATAACATGTTGGGAAAATATTACGTTTTATAAGAAATATGTTGGAAAGAAAAATTTTCATGAAACATGGAAATAGTTTTGAACGGTAGTGTATAAACATTGAATGCTGGCATGATCTGGATCTTGATAAATGAGTAGCTCCTGAATTTGAGTGCTCTTGATCTACTTAACCCAGAAATTAAGACCTAAAAGCACAATGACCACAATGAGCAATGATTAATATGATTTTAAAACAAGGGTGTGGAACTGAAGAATTACATTTTGATCATTTTTGATCAATTTTGATTATTTGTGATCATTTATGATCATTTTTGATCAATTTTGATTAATTTTTGATCATTTCATCAGTACCACACCCTTGATTTAAAACGCAGTTGCCCCTTTTTTGCTTTCTTTAAAACCCTCTGTTAGTCTGAGCTATTAGAAACGTTATTCCGCACATCTATCCATAATTTTGTTTGTTATGTAATTTAAAAATCTAATTTTATTTTAGTCGAAACTTTAAGAGACTTGATTCATATGCCTTTTGTTTGAACATCCTTTTAAATTAAATGTATCTCCTCATGGCTTATTTTAGTCGAATTTAAGAATTTTTATGATGCTTAAAAAAATTTAATATAAACAGCCCTTAAAGTATGCTTCATTTGTTTACATCCTTCAAAGAAAATGTAAAATCTTCTTAATAAATCTCATTCATATCCATTTTGCTTAAATGTAATATCTTAGCATCCACTCAACGACATTTAAATCCCCCACACCAAATTATCGTCTAAAAAACAGCCTTGAATTGCATTTAATATTGATTAGCAAATCTGAGACCTCAAGCGATTAACTTGAAATTTGATATTTATTATAATGTTGCTGGATTTTGAGTGTTAACAGCTATGAGACATCATAGCTAAGAATACCATTTAAATTGAATTACTGCTTATTATTTCATGTTCATGGCAATTCCAGTCGCTTTTTAAAGCCAAGTTATCGAAAAATTCCTCTCAATACAATTTTTGTTCACTCAGGTTAGTGAACTAAATGATCCATAAGCGATAATGGGTATGCTGTCGTTAGATAAAGCAAAAAAAGTTTCTCGAAGCAAAGCTTTCGAGCAAGCAACAACAGAACAAGCTTTAAAAGATATCAGAAATTTTCACAATTGAAGAAAATTCAACTTATCTCAAAAGCATTGATGAGACTTTTATTCACAAGAAAATTATCATGAGGAAAAGTTTTGGCAAGATATGTATTACGGAGAAATAAAATATCTTATTATTTTCTTCCACAAAACAGGTACGAATGGCCATGAGATAAGATTGTTCTTTATATTTTTGTGAACTTTTTCATTATCTCTTTTTTCCAAACATTATTAAGTTAATAAAGAAGAATTAATAAGAAAATATAATTTTGTTAAGGATATCGTTGGTTCAGTTCTAATATTAATGGAAATGGAAATGAAAAAGTTTGATTAGTGCTTAAGATTGTCTTTAAAATATAATGAAAAATTCACTTGTAATAATTGAGCTTTATTTTGGCGAAAATTGTTAAAGCATTTAAAGTTTGATAAAGGTTAAACCTAAGTCTAATTGAGCTGAAGTAGCTTCATGCTGCTTTGCCAAAATACTTGAGAATTGCAAGATCAATGTATAATTTGAAACTCAATAGCGTTGGTTGTCGTTTTAAGATTAAAGATGTCAAAAATTAATCATACGACGCTCCTTAGTTGGCAACCGAATCATTAACTTAGCTTAATATGTCCAAGAAATGAAAATATCTTCTATGATTTACCATGTGGGCAACAAGCAGGACTCTTTCCAAACAGCTTTTATCAACTAGTCACAAATCAAGTGAAGGACGTTTCCAAGGAAATGTCAAGAAACTCATTTCTGACCAAAGCTCCAGAATCACCACATTCAACAGAGTCCCACGCAGATAAATTTGTTTTTCTGTATTATCATTCGCAGTTTCAAAGAACATGAATATTTCAGCATTCATATTTCAAATTGTAATCTTCATGTTGTGCTTTAATGTATTAAAGTAAAGACTTTCCCGGCACAGAAGCGTAGAAGAAAAATTACAGTAACCGAGTGCATACATTAACCGTAACTGTGTAATCTATATTTTTTCATCCTCAAAATATTCTAAGTAAAAAGAAGCAAGTACCTGAACAGACTCGATGGTAATGAAAAAAGGCTGTTACATTTTTCATAAAATGCTCCATAAGCTTCCTTTTCGGATGATTTTGTTAGATGAAGGGATAAATTACATCATTTAGTGGGTCAGGAGAAACTAAGAAGAATTACTGGGAAAGCTACGAGACATTACACATTCTTATTGTCTCTATTTCTCTGTTGGTCACGCCACATACATAAAAAGGCATTTTTAGACAAAAGACAAACGTATTTGTTTACTTTTCTGTTGATTTCGTAGAAGAAAAACATAGAAATGGGAATTTTACTATAGTAAATATACATTGGGGTCATGAGGCTTACTAGAATCATTTGCATATCTAAAATCTCGTCTAGGTGATCTTTCTTCTGCTTTCATAAGAGAAGAAAATATTTACAGTATCAAAAGCTAGTCATAATATCTTTTGTCCTGCTGAGAATTTTCATAACATTCAAATAAATCCATGACTCAATGCAAATTAAGGAACTGACATTTAATATGCCATTCATAAATTGAAAAAATTTCATTAGAATTTTTTGATATGAAAATTCACATCTGCTTGCCATTGAGAAAAAATAAAGGAATTCTTTTTCATTAAAGACTCAAACAGTGTTTTTCAAACTGTGTTCAGTGACACACTAGCTGGCTTTCTATGGTCATGTCATTAACTCCTAGATGCGATCCTGTGTGTGTTACTGGTTTCAGCGTTTTGTATGAATATGATTTAAATGTCTAGCTTATATTCTGAATAGAAAACGTAAAGTATGAAAATCGAATAACTTAAAGCTTTTTACTCAACTGTATCTAACGTCGCTAAGGTTCAACCCATAGATATGTATAATACCTGAAAAATATGCATCTGATAGCTATCAATTTCAATGTTACATTTTTCTTCCTAGTTTACCGTTACCTAACAATATTGAGTGGCATTCTGTAGACCCGGAGAGAGCTATAAGTATGAGTAATGTAAACCATATACAAGCATCAAGCTCGTAGCATTAAGCAATAAAAAATTGTTTCTTGTTCTTCTTGTAAAATTATTTCAAAAATATGAACACAATTTTTTTTGTTCATTTCTCTTTCAAGAAAGGAAGCAGAAATGTGATAAGGGTTGAAGCTTCTACTCGACTTTATGGAGAATAAAAAGAAATCTTGTATAAATTTTTATTTTATGCTTATTTCTGTCTATTTCAATATGTGCATGTATCTCATAATATTCATGGGTGTTGCGTTACCATACAAATTGCTCGATAACTGATAGTAAAATTCTTATTTCAGCATATAAGTAAAGTGAAGTAATACAAATGAATTTTTATGGAACAAAATAGGTTATAAAGTTGATATTAAAGTGATTCACTACTTTGAATGCTAAACTTATACTTCATCAATGATAGTTTTACATTTATTATAATAAAGTTGCTCACATAAACAAATTTGAATTAACAAAGCAATTTAAATTAATCTCGATCTGCTTTTAATGTGCTGTTTACGGAACGGAGCTTTATAATGCAAGACATTTTACAGTATTTATGTCACTTTGTATTTATTATTTTAATTTATGACAAATTAAGGGCATTTCTTGTGATATAAAAACTCAGGAAAAAAAACCTTTACCTATTCAGATCAATTGTGATCCAGAGGAGCACTAGGGCGTTTTGCAGCTAATGAGAGTTTAACGAGTGAAACCACTGCACTCAAATCTAAACCCACAATTTATAGTGGTATCCGAACCACTCCTTTGTTGACATTTCTGCATGTAGCCTAGAAAGGAAGGCTGTGAGGAAAATCAGGATCAAAGAGGAATTAGACCTGTACACAAATGTCCATGGAACTTCATTCGATTAGCTTTATACTGTTATATGCACATGGGAACGGTTGAAAAAACGATTTCTAGATAAAAAAATCGATTTTTAATATTTAATTAATTTCACATCCTTGGATACTCAAAGTACAAAATGAAGAATACGAAGTTAACCATATTTTAAAGTGTCGCCCAACAATCAACAGAAATGTGGTTTTAAAATGTCATAGGTAATCTTTGATTAAGCCTTTAAAAGAATTCTCTGAACAAACCACAATGAATTTATAAGCACAATGGCTCTAGCATTAATCAATACAATGATTCTATGGATAACACACATTCATTCTCAACGACGATATTAAAACTTTGTCTTAGGGGTCGTTCACTTATGACGTCCGAATTTAACGGTCATTTTTCATAAAAGAACTATGGATTTCCAGGAATTTCTATTGTTCTTTTCTTGCTGACCCCCCCCCCCCCCCCCCCCCCTGGACGTCATAAGTGAACGGCCCCTTATCTGTAAAGCTCCTTTTCATACCAATTTCAATCTCAGAGCTCAACAGTTACAGTTTTTAATAGAATATTAATGATGGAAAATGGATCTAGGAGCATCTAGGTTTTTAAAATTAACCTCCTATCATAAACCATACTTCGATCAATGAGTCTATAAATAAAGTGAAATATTTAATTGATTACAAAAACTTTCCGATTGAAAAATATTTTTCAAATACAGTGATACCAACTGAATCGTAATTGATACTTGATGATGCAATATTTCAATATACTTAATTAAAAATGGACAAGATTGAAAAATTTATCGAGATCTAAAACTGTTTTCTACAGAATGCATTATGTTGATTTGGTGATGTAGATGCAAAACAGATGGTACATTGTACACGTGAATGAAGCCAGGATTAGCATTAAGCTATTATTAGATCCGCCAACTTTTTAATAAAAATATGAACTACAGCTATTTAAAATCTATCTGTAGGTTTACCATCTGCTTCGTTTTTTCTGTGACTGCCTGCCCTATGTTTTTTAAGAAACATATCAAAATTCAGTTACATCTGCTTGAAATGCTTCTTATTGGTCAAAAAATACTAAAACTTTTTTCACCTAATTATGCCAAAATTATGCAGAATATTCAATTTCTAAAATACGATTGAAAGAAATGCATAACTTTATTATTTCACTAGAGTGGATGAATATTGATGCAAATCCTTTTAACAACTCGAGAAATCTCTTCTTATTGAGCTTCTTGTTTGCTAGATTGGATTATAATAATACTATAACATAAATCTCATAATAAACAAATATTGTCAAGTTATGTCATAGCATTGAATACAAAAATATGAAATTATTCTATTGTCAGCTATTGTACTCAATAAAGTCATTGTATATAAAATATTCAATCTGTCTAAAAAAATGACACGACACGATTCTATCTGTCTGATGGAACAAAAACAATATCATCCAATTTAGGGTTTGTGTCTTTCCGCGTGCAGAAATGAGATTGTTGAAAAAGTCATATCGTAATTCTCGTCAGTGCTTAAGTTGTCTCTGGCTTTTCTTTCAGTTCGTTGGGAAAATAAACAATTCGTTGAAATTAAAGAATGACTTTTTGCAAACCACAAAGCCCTTGAAATGAAAATGCGATTAATACTAATTTTATTCCAACGCATGCTTTCACTTTTGGATGTTCTTGTTCAAATATTTTTTTATTCGTTGGCTATAGCAACTAGGTCTGTAAATATAAATCTTCATGAAGCGAGGGAAGAAGAAGTGATTACACGAGGAGCGTTTAACACGCTGTAAACTTTCTTTGCTTTACATAATCGTTAAATCAATAATAGTAAGGAATCAATAACTCAACGTCTAGGTATTCCTTTCGTACGTTTTCTTCCGTTCGATTAACGAAGACGTAATCCTCTTATAATAAGTAATCTTTACTCTTTCTAAGGAAGTGTACAAGTGGAAGTAAATAACAGGAATGAAAAAATGATTGAAATTGTTATTCAGTTGATGTATAATAAAGAGCTTAGAAACACCTTTTTCTTACCCTAATATTTATCTTTTTCAGAGAACAGAATTTTTTTTTTGGATTAATAACAAGGAATTCCTTTTTTTCGCACGTTTTATGAAACTTTCATTTTCGAGTTGTAGTTGTGGTGACTTTGATCTTATTAACCTGTAGATGTCATTCATCAATCAATTGTTTCGAAAATAAACTTGCCAACCCTCTTAGATAGTCATCTTTCTCCTTTAGCAACACACTTCACATTGCTATGCCACGTTATGTCTATAGTCATTTCGTCAAAACCCATGCTTTTAAAAATTCAAAATCACCTCCCTATAAGAAGTCTTCTTTGTCTTGTTTTATCTAGACAATATTTAAAATTGAGTCAGTTTGATCTTGAACCTTAAACCCCGTCACATGCGGATAGCTCCGTTTGCATATTAAATAACACATATTATGACATTTCCGAGGTTTTTATCAGTTGAGCTATTCCTACAAAAATCTCATTAACTTAAATAAACAACAAATAAATCAGTATATCTTATAACTAATATCCCATAATCATACAGTTCCCAGTCTCCATAAGTTTCCATTTGAATCTAAAAGTTTATCCCATCTCAAAAATTTACAATTATTATTATAGAAAATTATGGACTGAATATTTCATCTAGAATTACATTTTTACTATTTTCCATTCCATTTATGGTCTATGAACAAAGTTTGTGGTTCCCTCAAAATTGCCTTTTATCTTGTTCAATTTATCCCTACATATTTAATTGGCAGAAGATTAAATTCATTAAGTTTTGATACTCAACTTTTTGATATATGTGTATATTTGCTCCTACACATACACGCCCAATGTCAAATTTAGGCTTTCGAAAACAAACTGTTTCGCATCCTCGGTTGAGAAGGGAAACTCGATATATTTTCGGTATTTTTGTTTGGTATTGAAAATGGAAAGGAGGTGGGAGACGAAAAGGGTTTCAAACAATTAAAATATAAAACTTATTTTTTGAGATTATGAGAATGTTCAACAACTGTTTTCCTTCCTAATTTTTATTATAATCAAAAAAGCTCAAAAACACTTGCCAAGTAACAACTAGGGTAGTTTTATTAAAGGGATTTCCATCACGCTCAACTGTATTTGCTCGGAACAAGCCTCATAAAAAATTACATAATCCTTTATCACATGAATTTTCGTGAGAGGCTTTTGTTTTCAACATACTGCGAAGTAATGAAATGGCGTAAAAATATTATTTTATTATGGCATGACTAACGTGAAACAGGAAGATTATCCCTATTTTTATGAGTTTTCTAGATTTTTTTTTTGGATGCTGTTCTTTTTCAACATGTACGTGATGTTTTGCTTTACAGAAAATTAAAAAATATGAAATATGTTACTAAGGAAGTTAAATTAATTTTTTACGAACAGGAAAAATAGGGGAAGTGATTTATTAATTTATTTAATATATTTCAAGGCAAATACTTTATTTTTCAAACGAAGTTTGGAATTTAAATTGATTCCAATTTGGATTGTAAAAAAGTGTGAAATTAATTTAAGTTTAAGCTGTAAATACATCTTTAGCTGCAACGTATCCAAGATTGTTTATTTTTTTAAATTGAATTAAGCGCTGATAGCTGTGATGTCGGAACAGAGTGGAATCTAAGGTATTGAGCTATATATATATATATATATATGCGAATCTGCCAATGCGAGAGTTAAACATCTGTGGCGCGAGTTGTTAAGCAACAGATCGGATATTTGAAGCCCTTTTTCTGTTAGGACGTAGGTTCAATTCCCACTAAAGACCGATCTTATCAATCATTATAGAGGGGTGTTGTCAAATTAACAAGGCTATGCACAATGCTCATAACATTACAATAGCTAATAATAGTCGTAACTGAAGAAACTTACTCATTTCTACGAGAGGGTTTAAAATTTAAATCACCTGTATATTCATAGAAGCTCCAATAATCTCCTTCGTTTTTGGTAAAATCCCTATAAATTACTACTCGCTACTCTAGCATCACTGCTGGAATTAAATCAAAATAACTCGAATTTAACAATTTCCTGCTTCATCTCAATGGCAAAGCTCTGCTAGATTTTTAAGCTTTTTAAAAGCACGGTACATTGTGTGAAATTAACCAGACACATTTGCTATTAATGATAAAAAAGTGTGTGTGAAGCTGGCGGGAACAGGTTCTCAGATCAAGTTGAAACTTTGTCAGAATTACGTCCATATTACGTCCATTTACGTCCCGTAATTAAATATTTTCGTCCTACTTCCTATGACTGGATATACCACTTTCAATATTTGGGTATCTTTCCCGCCAACTTCACTTTTTCAGCGGGAACCAATTACGAAATTAATTTTAATTATACATATTATATATCAAAACTGATCTCCTAATTACGTCCAATTTCGTCCCGTAAAAATTTTTGGAATCGGATATAACCAGCAAGAGTTATGGACTGTCAAAGTTTTGGACAGTACCACTTGTGGACCAATATTTTTTTTCCCCAAAAACCTACCATGTTATATATCAAAACACGTCTACTTTTTGTCAAGAGCTTAAATCTGATAGAATTATTTAAGTCCAATCTGTCATTTTGGACTTATTGCAGTTCCAGTTGCATCTCGTACCTGAACATCATCAAAGTTTCAAAAATTTACTAGGACCATATTGTATGTCAAAATATATTTATTTTTTCTCAGTTTTCCTAATCGGAAGGAATTTTTTAGATTATTTCACCATTTTAAATTTTTCGCAGTTCCTGTGCATTCTAGCCTTGTACCTGAGCATGTCCAAAAATTCGAAAAAAAATTAAAAATTAAAAAATAATCATTTTTTAATCCTGATGGTAGATTAGGTTATCGAATCTCAAAATTTTTAAAAACTTTTAGAGTATTCAGGTATTTAGGTCATTAATACAATTATTTTTTAATTTTCAATAATAATTGCCAATCAAATAATTTTGGATGTCAACGCAACAAATTCTTCATCAATGAATTATTTCAAATCTATAATTAAGTCGTAATAGCCACTGGCTAGCCCTCTTAAAAATTTTAAATCAAGAAGATTCACACATATATCAAGATGTGCAGGCATGCCAAAAATGTACTGAAACTGTAATAAATCCAAATCCAAAAAATTAAAAAATAATCATTTTTTAATCCTGATGGTAGATTAGGTTATCGAATCTCAAAATTTTTAAAAACTTTTAGAGTATTCAGGTATTTAGGTCATTAATACAATTATTTTTTAACAAGAAAAAAAAATTTAATTTTCAATAATAATTGCCAATCAAATAATTTTGGATGTCAACGCAACAAATTCTTCATCAATGAATTATTTCAAATCTATAATTAAGTCGTAATAGCCACTGGCTAGCCCTCTTAAAAATTTTAAATCAAGAAGATTCACACATATATCAAGATGTGCAGGCATGCCAAAAATGTACTGAAACTGTAATAAATCCAAATCTACCATCAGGATTAAAAAATGATTATTTTTTAATTTTTAATTTTTTTTCGAATTTTTGGACATGCTCAGGTACAAGGCTAGAATGCACAGGAACTGCGAAAAATTTAAAATGGTGAAATAATCTAAAAAATTCCTTCCGATTAGGAAAACTGAGAAAAAATAAATATATTTTGACATACAATATGGTCCTAGTAAATTTTTGAAACTTTGATGATGTTCAGGTACGAGATGCAACTGGAACTGCAATAAGTCCAAAATGACAGATTGGACTTAAATAGTTCTATCAGATTTAAGCTCTTGACAATAAGGAGACGTGTTTTGATATATAACATGGTAGGTTTTTGGGGAAAAAAAATATTGGTCCACAAGTGGTACTGTCCAAAACTTTGACAGTCCATAACTCTTGCTGGTTATATCCGATTCCAAAAATTTTTACGGGACGAAATTGGACGTAATTAGGAGATCAGTTTTGATATATAATATGTATAATTAAAATTAATTTCGTAATTGGTTCCCGCTGAAAAAGTGAAGTTGGCGGGAAAGATACCCAAATATTGAAAGTGGTATATCCAGTCATAGGAAGTAGGACGAAAATATTTAATTACGGGACGTAAATGGACGTAATATGGACGTAATTCTGACAAAGTTTCAACTTGATCTGAGAACCTGTTCCCGCCAGCTTCACACACACATAAAAAACATTTATGGTTAAAACAATTAAAAACTTAATTACAATAAAATTAAACAATCAGAGCAGAAAATTCTTTACAATTTATAACTCATGAAATAATTTGAATTAATTATGAATTATTTTATAAACTGTGTAAAGGATTTAAATGAATTATTTAAAGATTTAAGAACCACAAAATGGCACGAGTTTTAAAAATTTATTTTTCCCTCTAGCAACTGCCTGAATTGTCAAATGGCTTTACAAAAAAATTTACATAGTGTCAATGGAAAGAGTTTTTGTTGCAAGCACTGAACAAGATAAATTCTGGCATATTTGTTTTATACTCGTGATAATGCGTAGAACTGAAATTCAATATGGAATGTTTTAAATAAAATGAGATGAAGATTTATTACTAAAACTGTGGAATATTCTTCTTACTTATTATGCTAAACAGAGACAAAACAGAAAAAAAAATTATGCGGCTTTTTTTTTAAATATGGAAAAAGCTATCAACTTAAATTTTGAGACTACCTACATGGTAAATTATTCATTACAACAGTCGCGTAGCTAGGGCAGACTTAGGTAATTTGAGAAAATTAAATTAACAGCATTAAGGACATGTTAATTTTATTATAGAGGACTAAGAATAGGACAAATCAAACCCTACATTATATTCAAATTTATAGATCGTTCTAGAGATGATGACGATTATTAACATAAATAAAGCATATTCCGTTATAATATAAAAGTTTTCAAAATTTCCACAATTTTTATTAATTTTCTCCAACACACAACAAATTCAATAAACTTATCTTCTCAAATTATGTTCTTTAATTTACTAACCGTGCTAATATTCATTAAAAAATAATCAATTTAAATGGTTAGAGCATGAATTATTAAGTTCCATTTTGAAGTCATTAAAACATTCATTCCAAAGCAATAACAGTATCCATTAAAGCTGGAAATCTCATAAAAATATAAATGAATGTAATAAAACTCATCGACATTTCCGTTAAAACAAAAGAAATTATTAAAGATTCATAATCGTAATATCTTGAATATCCCCTCAACAGTTTGATGCTCATTTAATGATACTTTAATTCTATATTTATCAGCATTATTGGCTTAAAGAAAAACACAAAGTTTTGGTATTTTTAAAACTTTTCTATAAAACTTTCCTTTATATACAGCATCATAGACAGTCGATAGCATATAATTTCCAATGTAAATAAACCTATTATGCTTGCGAACTTTATCCAAAATATTCATATTTTTCAGAATGTATGCCCACATACTATTTTGACTTTGTATGCATCATTCATAAATAATTTAATTTATGGACCATAATTCTCACATAAAATGTAAGGAATTATTAAGTTAGTAAATTGGAATTAAGTGCCAAGTTTTGTTTATCTCTAGAGATAAAAGCCTTCAAGATTAAGTTTACCTTTCTTCTTCATTACTGCTTGTTGTTCACTTCTGAGTGGGCTAAAGTATTTAATAATCTTTAATCTTATTGATGTATTTCTGTCTTAAGATGTTTGCAATTTTTTGGTTTACTTCTAGATCTGTTCTTGAACTCCGAAGAATCAACATCTTCACACATCTAGTTTCAACAATAAAAGCAAAAAGCAAGCTTTATAAGAAGCAATATTAAAATAAGTGATTTAGAGATATTTTTCATCACCTAATATCAGCTTCAAAAAGCTCTTAAATAATCTCTTTCAAAAGAGCAAAAACTTTCTTCTAATGTTTCCCGCCGCAGTAGATAAAATTTAATAAAGGAATCTTACAAAACTTTTTCCTTCATCATTGAGCATTAACATCTTCTCCCCGCTTTTCATTTTTCATTTAAAGTTGTTCTTTTGAAGAAACCTCATTTGTTTTACGCATTTTTTAAATAACTTACCAGAAATTTATTGTCGTTACATATATTCATATTCTTGGCATACAATGGAACCGCAGTCAACATACCCTAATAATTTTTTATTTCCGTTCCCGAACTAGAATTCTGGTCTGCTTAAAATGCCTTTTAGTTTTAATATTCACATTTTTTGCCTATTCTTGCCTGGAAACCTTTTTTATCTCCTTTCAATTTTTGCGTTCTTTTTGTTTATTTCTGGAGATTATTTTTTATGAAGAGATTTATTCATTCAATCCTTGTATGCTTATGCGTTCCTTCATTCAGAACATGAATCAATTTTATCGATTTATGAAGGAATTGACGAAGTAAAGCATTGGATTGACCAGTGTAAACTGTGTTCACTTTTTTTGGAGGTAATTTTAAAAATGACGTTACAATTTGATAGATATGAAGTCGAAACTTTGAAACTATTCACGTACATCAACACTTATCATGATTTAAGATGATGAGTAGATTTTATCGACTCTACAACAGATGAGCTTCCAAAAGTAGTGTTGGTTAGTTTAATAACACTAATGAATGACCCACTTATTGGATTCATCAAAAATGATGCTAATTTGGTCATAAAATGATAAAAAGTAAAGGTGTGAGTAAACCTTCATCACTAGTTTCAATCTCATTGTGTCAAAATGATGAAAAATGGAATTACAAAAACTTTTTTACGATAAATTTTACATTTGGGTCATTCAGGTACACGCGTCAACAATTTTCCTCACATTTATTCTTATAGAGCATTATTCCTTCTTGTAGAAATTTTCCTCCTTTTTCATTGTAATTCACCACAGCATGTAAAATTGTGACGAAAAAAATGCACATCATCTATCACTTTTTTTTTGTTGAGTAACAATTTTTATTGTCACATATGTGTATGCTGCATATCATCATACTTGCGGGAAGTTTCATATAAGAAGAATCAAAGAAGAAGGTTCATTTGATAATAGATAAGTTTAAAGTCGAGATAGTGATGAAAAAGTTTCTTGTCATAATTCCACATAATTCTCATATTGTGGATGTGATAAAAAACTTTCCATCTCAAGCACGGAGCATGTTGAATGAATGCGTTGGTTTGAAAAGATTGTGATGAAAAATTTAACGTGAATTTTATCACAATGCTGATATGTAGACTGTATGTGTGATTGTTGAAGGAGAAAATAAGTATTGTGTTGGAAAGTTGTCGAAAACGGATGGGGAAATGTTCATAAATGACGTCCAAAATTAATTTTCAAGGCGCTTAGATTTAATTATATTATGTGAAGGGTCCAGCCTTTCAGCCTTTCAGCCTTCCAGGAAGCACTGCTTAGATTTATTTCTTTCGAAACTTTACAGTGATTTTTTTGCACCATCCCCCCCCCACCCCCTTCAATCCACTTGTCAAAAAATTTTGTTTAAACTGTCTCAACTTCTTTATGAGCCCTACAAAGCGCGATGTCATTTATGAACGAACCCTGATACAGCTAAATTTTCTAAGACATCATTAGTGAATGAACCCCGCAACGCTTATTTTTTTTGGGGGGTAAAAAAATCACAATGTAGCAGACATTCTTGATTTTGAATATAAATATTCATTACAACCCTCTTCGAGGAAGCAGCTTCGTAAAAAATCAAAAGCTCTCAAAATGAAAATCACACGTCAAAGCAAGTAAATATTACTATAGTTACAAGTATGTTTTGCTGACGAAGTCTGAAACAAAAAATATGCTATATTGATGCCTTTAATATGGATCATTGATGTAAGAAGCGTGTTCGCATTAATAAGCACACTTTATATTAATTTTTTTTATTGCTTCGTAGAAAAAACTTCTTCGTTGTCACACTTCTTACGTCCTTAAAAAGATCCTAGCGACAAAATCGCACACATAAAGGTGTTATGGCAAATACAGATTAATCGTGTATGAAGAAAAAAAAATTCGATTTACATTAAAACTCAAAGAGAATTTCAAGGAATGTGAAAAGAACAGTAACAGATGGTAAAAGTATAAGTTTTGAGGCTGTCATGAGCATTGTCGTAACAACATTTTTCTCACACTTATTGCTTTTTTTGCTCATGCCTTGCTATGAGTTATATAATATTCCTTCTGATGCTAGTTTTAATCTTGTTAATCCGTGCGACATTGCTCTGACAAAGCATAATCTGAAATGCATCAATGAAGTTGAGGACGGGAAAGATTATGCAAATCAGATTACAGTAAAAGCAAATTCGTGCAGTCATTCAACTTTTTTTTTTTTTTTTTTTTTTTTAAACTTTTTATTTATTTACATTTAAATTTAAGTATGTACAAAGTTTCTATACATTTTGTTGCTTTTTGTTTTAAGGTTTCAGGCATTCAATTTGCCTTTTGTCTCTTAATTTTGATTTCATTTACGGATTTTACTTTCTTTTGTATTTCATTTGATTTATTCGGTGTTTTGAGATGCAAGACGACTGTTGAAGTTCGCTTGCAACTTTCCGACGTAGTCTTCGATGGACGGTATTTTCGCTTCTGTATGAAGATCGGTGATCCTTTCATATCTTGTTTTATTGAGAACAATTCTCAAGAATTTGTTTTGCAGTACTTGAAGTTTTTGAAGGTGGGTTTTTGCCATGCTTCCAAATGCTGGACAACCATATGTGAATATTGGTCTGATGGCTAGCTTGTAGATGAGAAGTTTGTTTCGTACGTCGAGTTGTGAGTTCCTGCTGATGAGCGGATAAAGCTGTCTTAATGCGGTGTGAGCCCTATTGGTCACATACTCCACATGCGGCTTTAATGTCACTCTCTTGTCGATCACCATTCCCAGATATTTAGCTTCTGTTTCCCATTTGATGTTTTCGTTGAGAAATTTGATGTTATTTCCTGGTAGTTGCCTGGAGTGCCTGTTTGTGATGAATAAGGCTTGAGTCTTCTGTTTGTTGAGGTTGATCTTCCATTTGTTCATGTATTGTTGAACTTTTCTTCCTGTGTGCTGTAGATATGTCACAATATCAGCCGAGTTCTCTGCAGAATGATACAGTGCTGTATCATCTGCGAAAAGACCGATGTTGTTGGTTGTCTCTCTTACAACATCATACGTGAAGATGTTGTAGAGAGTTGGTGAAAGCACTGCTCCTTGTGGTACTCCGAATTTGATTACCTTGATTTCTGAGAACTGACCTTTAATAAAAACTGCGAAAGATCTTTCACTGAGGAAAGATCTTACAGTTTTTATAAGTGGCAGTGGAAATCTCAGTTTGAGCATTTTGTACAAGAGTCCGTTATGCCAGACTCTGTCAAATGCTTTTTCTACATCCAGGAAGATCATGCCTGTTGACTTTTTGTTGTTTAAGTTTTCTTTTGCTGATTTGATCACTTTGATGAGCTGGTGAGATGTTGATCTTCCAGTCCGGAAGCCGCACTGCTGGTTTGGGATGATGTTGTTATCCTCAAGATGATCGTTGATTCTATTCAGTAATACTCTCTCCAGTATTTTGCTTATTGAGCTGAGTAGACTTATTGGCCTGTAGCTGCTTAGCTCATTTGCTGGTTTTCCAGGTTTTGGAATAGGAATCACTTTTGCATGTTTCCAAACTTTGGGGAAGTGGTTGAGTTTCAGACACGAATTGATGATGAATTTCAAGTATTCGAAACCTTTTTCAGGAAGATTTTTGATGAGTATGTTGTTGACTTCATCTAGTCCCGGAGCTTTTGGATTTTTCAGATTTCTTATGATGCTCACGATTTCGTTTACATCTGTTAGTTCTGGATTCTCATCATTGTCTTGTTCCAATGCTTCTTTGACTGTGTTGTTTACTTCCTGTGTATGTTGTGGATCGTTTTGTTCCAGAGGATTTTCGTGAGCTTCACGAAAATACTCGCTGAGTGCGCTGGCTTTTTCTTTGTTGGTGATGAACGTTTTACCCAGATTTGTCAATGGAGGCATTGTTTTTGAACCTTTTTTGCAAAATTTTGCTATTCTCCAAACTGTTTGGTTTGACGGTTGAATCTCTGAGAGACGCTTATTCCAGTTTTTGTTTTTGAGTTCTTTAATTTTCTCATTGATGACTCTCTGCAGATAATTCAATTCAGATTTGAGTTGATTATCTCTGCTTCTCTGCCATCTTCGACGAAGACTCCTTTTTGTGTTGATTAGATCTTTAATCTCCGGTGTGAGTTTAGTTGATTCGAACTTGATCTTTTTCATTTTTACACTTGAGTTCCTCGCTTCCATGATGAGTTCAGAGAGAATCTTAATGTGATTCTCGATCTCATCTGTTGTATTGCAAGAATTTTCTCCAATGTTGTCTTCAATGCGGCGTGAAATTTGTGCTTTGAACTTTTTCCAGTTTGCGTTTTTGTAGTCATATCTGTAGACTGTATTTTCAGTTCTGTCGATTTTTGATGTTTTGATTTGGAAATACACAGCGCAGTGATCACTCATTGCCTCTGTGCATTGAAGTTCTGTTGTTTCGAGGTTGGAATTCGAGAGCATCAGGTCAATTGTTGACACTGATTTGTTTCGATCTTCTGGGTAGTACGTTGGCGAGTCAGGAAAGTAGATCATGAACTCTCCTGACATTTCCTGAAGAATATTTCCTGATTTATTTGCAACGTTGCAGTTCCATTCTCGATGTTTTGCATTGAAGTCTCCACAGATGTAGTAATTTCCTCTCAGATTTGTTATTTTGTTGATGTCATCTCTCAGGTGTAGATCTATTTCCCCTCCTTTGCTTCCTCCTGGGAGATAGACTGAGAGGATGTGACAACTATCCGTGTCATTGATGAAGACTTTGATTCCAATGCATTCCATTAGTTTTGTGTTGTAGCTTGGTTGAAGCTGATGTTTTAGATTTCTTTTGACGATGATTGCAACACCACCCTTTGGTCTATCCACGCGATCCAATCGATGAATTACGTAGTCTGGATGCGAGTCAATTTTTGAGTTTGGTTTTAGGAATGTTTCTGAGATGCAAGCAACATCGACGTTTTGCTTGCTTAGGTAGTCGAGAAATGCTAACATTTTGTCAGTGAGGCCGTTAGCATTCCAGTAGAGGACGTTGATACTTTGTTGTCTACAATCCATTATTGTATGCGGTGTTTTTGGCACTTGAGCCGATTGCTTGGAGTATTTCGTCGATGAACTCTGGATTTTTGGCGATTAATTTGAGAAGCTCGCTGATAAGGTACTTGCACTTTGATTCCTCTATTTCTGAGATGTTTTTATCTCTTGTGCTGGTGCTTTGAGCTTGTTGATTAGTTGTTATGTTTCGATTCACTACCTCAACACTGAATGAAGGTTCTGGGAAGACTTCATTCGAGGTCTGACTTGTTGCACTGATGTCTTCTGAGTCCATAAGCTCAACATCTTGCTTTGGTTTTTGATGTTGATTGTTATTAATGCGCTCGTTTTGCTTTTTTCTTTGATTCTTTTTCCAATGTTTTCCTCTTTCTTTATTGTTTTGTTGGTTGTTCAAGTTATTTTTATTTCCCTGATTTGAGGGTTTGTGATTTGGAGGAGGATTTGTGTTCCTTGGTTTGTGGTTGACTGGAACTTGTTTTTGATGAACAGGCTTTTGTGTACCAGATGTTGATGGTTCCATATACTCCTTTCTCCATTGAGGTTTTGGTGCATGTTGGACGTTTCTGGTTGATCTCTCAGGACGATGCGGTGTTGGAGGATTGTTTCTCCGTTGTCCATATGAATAATGGCCTGCTGTTTTGTTTTGATTTTGGTTGTTTCCATTCTGTGATTTTGATTTCCATTTTTCAATTATTTCTTGTCTGGTTTTACAACCTGTGAAAATTGCTGTATGTTTTTCACCGCAGAAGAAACATTTGAGTTTTCCGAGTGGAACCTTGTTGGTCTCTTTCGATATGTACTGGCACGTTTTCGAGTCATGTTGCTCAGAGCATCTGAAGCAAACGGACGGTTTGTTACAACCGTTTTGTCCATGACCAAACTGCAGACATTTCGAACATTGAGATGGACCAGCTTGTCTATTTTTGTAGTCAGCCCATTTAATTTTGAAACTGCTGACAATTTTGATTTTTCTGAGGAATTCCAGGAAATTTCCACCTTGTTCTACAGCTTTTTTGAAGTACACGAGGTAGTTCTGGTCGTCGTCTTGTTCGTGTCTTTTGTGTTTCATTGTCATTTTGACAATTTTTACTGGTGTGATTTTTACGGTTTGAAGTTCCTTCTCCAACTCACTGATTTCCATATCTGGGAGTCCATAGAGTACGTACTTCTTCAGTGGTTCTTGGCTGGAGTATGTGTGGAAGTGATGCTTTTTGTCTTTGAGTAGTTGGATGAATTTCTCGTAGTAATCCCAACTCTCCGTTGTTACCGTTTTTGTTCCTTGTTTGCCCTTTTTGGTCTCAATTAAGAAACTTCCAGGTTGATTGTTTATTTCATTCGTCAATCTCTTGATTTCACCAGCTCCTCCTGTGCTGATGACAATTGGAGGTGGTTTTGATTTTTGTTGAGATTTGTTGTTGTTGCTTTCCGTGTTTACGGAAATTGTCTTTTGTTGCTCTGATGTTTTGCTGTTTTCTCCCCAGTACGAAGAATTTGTCGATCTTTTTTTCTCCTGTTCTGGTGAACCAAATAGATACGGTTTTCCAGAAGACGAAGCTTTCTTCATTGGTGGGAGTACGAACAGTGGTTTGTTTCCATCTTTTGGTTTGCTTTCGTTTGCTACTCTTTTTAAAAGAGCGTTGTGAACTATCACTTCTCGAGGGCGTTTTTCTGCTTTACTTGCTTCATTGAGAAACTTCTTTATTGATATTTGTTTTTTTGGTTTGAGATTTGTCATCTCAATGTCGGCTGCTTGTGAAACATCTTCACTGAAAATTTCCTCAATATTGAGAATTGTCACTGAAGATGAGTGTTGTTGTTGAGAACTATTAAGTCCATGCTGATTTTGAGAAAGATTTTCTTCGTTGTTGGTAGTTTTTGGTGATGCTACCATTTTGATGTTTTGAGAATCAAACTGAGATTTTGAAACTTTTTGCAAACAAAAAGCTTCTCAGGTAGTCTCTGTTTTGTTTCTTTTGAGATTTTTGAATAATTTGCGGAGCGATTTGTAAACACGTCTGTTCACGTTGAGATCTAGTTTGCAACTGGCAGTCATTCAACTAATGGTAATCAAAATATATGAAAAAATCTTCTAGGAAGCTTCAGTATTACCCACTTTAGCATAAAATTCACGAGAAATCTTTATCTCTTTTGAATTCAATGAAGCATTTGCAAATAAAATTTTACATATTTTTCGAATAAGCCATTGAATCCTTTTTATAGCTATAACGTGATTGCTTATGCTTCAAATATTATTTTTAGAAGAAAATCTTCTCTTCTGTCAAGATTTGAGCTTAAACATAATCAAGCATACGTTAATATGTTGATTATGAGCTTAATTTAAAATGCTGTAGGCAATTCGTTTATATCTACTAACACTCGTTTGACGTGATTTGTAAACATTTGTCGCTATACTTAGTATTAATTGAAATGACGAAATTTTAATAGAATTTTGTGCTTCTGACAATCAACATTTAGGGTGATTCATAAATGACGTAAAGATTTTAATTAAGTAAGCATGAGGCCTGATTGAAAGCAAAAGTGTAGCGGTGTCTGAAATCTTAATTTTCAAAGAACGTCACTTTTAAGTAAAGCATTAAATTCATAAGAATAAAAGCTGTTGCCACTCTTAATTTTCTTTATTCTTTCCTAATTCTTAATGTCATAAAATTTCATATTAAGATAAGTATGTTGATTCTGCAAATGATAAACAACGAAACACGAGACTTTCGCATATTTCGTAAAAAGATTTCAACTTTTGTTGCTGCAGAAAATCTTTGTTTGTTATAAATATTCTTCTTGACATCTCAAGTACGCAAGCGAAAGATGATTTTTTTCAATAACAAATGTGGAATTTTCAAGAATTTGAGCTCATTTTAAATTATCTAATGAGATTAAGATCAGAAAGCTATAATAGATTGAGAATGAAGTTTCCAAAATTAGATCAAGCAAATGCGCATAGTAAACATTAATTTTTAAAATTTTCATTCTCACTTGTTTGATTCATAAAAGTAGAGTTTTAGAAAAATAAACGCTATAAAGTAGATAAACATAAAAGCAACAAACGACTCACCTGAGGCAGACTAAGGATGAAAGACAGCACATATATAAAAACCTGTAATGAAAGTAAGTAAAAGGAAAATTCTATGTCAACAACAATAGCAGTTATAATAATCATAAAAATAAATTGACTTTGTTGCACGTGTGTAAGAAGTTTTTGAACTATAGGGAAATGTCCAAAATATTTGGGGAACTAAGCTTAAGACATTTACAGAGACTCTTCTAGGTTGGGTATCGAGAACATTAAACTTCTTTATCTGATAGAAATGAATATAATTGGGTCTGTCATGAGATACAAGAGGTGCTATTTAGTGCAGGAACTCAGTCACAACTTAAAAATGAAATAATAAATGCAATACTTACTACAAAACGAGCTGTATTAAGAAATTTTGATTTCATAGGATATTTCACAGCTACCCATCGATCGATCCCAATAAGCACCAGAACATTTGTTGATAAATATAATGCAAACATTTGAAATATTTTAACTAATTTACAAGCAACATCTCCCGCAAGCCATTCAACTGTATAGCTCCATAGTGCCTCTCCAATGATACAGAAAAATGTTACAAGAATGTCAGCAACAGAAAGATGAAGAATAAGAGCATATATGGCACTACAGCTGTGTCTTAAAGCTCTTCGTGTGGCACGATTCTTTTGAATGTTCCAAATTGTTGCAACATTACCGATTAGCGACGCAAATCCCATAAGGCTAAGTACAATCACTTTTACAATCATTTTATCTGTCAAATGCGGTGCATGATCACAACCGTATGATGCCCAATCAATTTGATTCTGCTGCAATCCAGTTAGATTCTCCCTCAATTGAACACAAAGTTCATCGTTGGTTAAATTCAATGCCATCAACATTGTGTGATCTTGCTCGACAGTTGAACCATAATTTCCCATTGAACTTGTGTAAAATTGTGCAGTTTCAATTGGTACAATCATTTTTTTCATCATCTTTCTTTACCCCCACTTTTCCTTATAAAATAACAATTTTTTTTTTATCTTGGTAATTTATTGTTACGTTTCGATTTAAATTGAATTACATAGAGATAGAAGAAAGCACAAACTATAACGTAATGTTCGATGACAAGTCCTATTCAACATATCTATTAGTTTGATTCACATATTCATATAGTTAAATTTCCAGTTCATTCATGTAAAATAATATTTTTTTCTTTCAACTTCACTTCTATATCGACTTTATGTCCTTAAAGTTAAAGCTGTCAATCTCCTTTTCTTTCATAATTGATTCACTTCATTTTTCATATTTGTTGGCATTTCTCTTCATTGTACGTACTAGAAAAGAATGAAAGAAAAAAGAATGAAAATATTAATGATAGAATTTTCAGTGATTTTTTTTCCCCATAAAGTTGATGTGCTTTTGTGATCATTTTGGCTCGTGCGAAAGCTTGAAAGATTTACTCAATGTCACTTAATAATTGAATGATTTTTAAACGGCATTGTTAATTGAATGCATGTCTATGTTTTGCTTATAATGTTAGCAATAAATCAATGCTTTGAAGGACTAGGCATGTCTGTCTAATATATATATATATCCTTAAAAGTGACAAACTTAAGAGTTACTTTTTTGAAAAAGGAATTAAAATCCCCATCTATTGTTGTACAATGGACTTCATGAAAGTTTACAGTTACTCGAAAAAATCACTTTGACTGAGCGTCACTCACGTACAATTTTTGGAAATTTTGCTTTATCTTCATTATTGTTTATTGATATATCTCCGAATGTATTTTTTTAGGTCCGAAATTCAATTCTGTTCGTTTCGAGTTTATAAAAAATTTTAAATTTCTGCATTAACATACCCAAATCGACAAAATTAAGTTAAAAAATTTTCAACGGTTTTAACTGTTTTGAATTTTTTCGGTTTTAATTTGTTTGTTTACAAACAAAATCGAAAAAGAAATTTGAAAAGTCACGAAAATATCACTCAATAATGATGTAAAAAGTCTTAAAATAGTTGGAACAGCTAATGCATCATCTACTTTTCGTATTCAAATCATAATATTTGGGATTAATGATTGAATAATTAAGAATTTTGAGAATTTAACTTTTCATGTTTTGTATGAAAGTATTAGTGAAAAATTCAAATTATTTTTTCTGTTAAGCAAAAATCCTTAAAAAATCTACGAGCCCTATTTACATTGTTGGATATACTCTACTTTATACATTTGTGTTTGATTATTATACGATATATTAAGAAATAAGAAATTTTAAAAACTTAATCACAAGATCCAGTAAACATCCAGACCAACACAACTCCTTGGTTCTCTTGAAGTGCTCGGCCTTAGGCACAGTTTTGAGTAACTAAAACTGATAAAATACCTTATTGGTGGAATAAGGACTGAATAAAGAAACAGTAGAGTAAGCGAATTGATAGTTTTGACAAATCAACATGTCGTTTTAGGAATCTCCTGATAAAGAAAGATTTCCTCAAATAATCATGTACGCTTTAGTTTTCAATTTAGCATGTTAAATCTAAACTTGAACCATTCTGATTCAATTCAAATACACAATAGAAATTGCGCTTTATCTGTGTACTTGAAAATTCCTTTACAATATATTAAATCTTCTTAAATTGAAAAGGAAGTAAGTGGAATAAACGTTGGGTCAGAATAAACATTGTGATTTTGAAGAGGAAATTATGTCCTTGTAAGGACGAATTATGTGGAAAAAGTTCGTGAGAATTTTCATTAGGATGGTTTATAAAAAGGAAATTATCTTTTGCATGACAATGTCAAGCGCTTGTCAAAATGCTTTTTATTCATTTAAAATTCATTTTTGAATAAAACATGAAGAGGATATTATGTGTAATATCCAGTCAGTCTATCATAGTAAATGGGAGCTTTCATAAAGATATTGTGTAGGAATACTTTGAGTTTTTTTTTACATTTGGAAAGATATAGAAAAGAGCAAGCTACTATAGACGTAGAAACGAAAACACAAATGTCACACAAACTGTACGAGACACCATAAAAAATCAATTATTTAAAAATTTCTCCAAAGACCAGGCTGATAGCAGTAAAGTTAATGGAGAGAAACGAGTGCTTTCATTTTTTCAATGCTTATGATACTGTTTCATTGATGCTATCACTAGTTATTGGTGTCGACGACGACATTAGGTAGAAAATTAATTTCGAGTTCGTGTATATATGCAGATGAAGCCTGAATGTCAAAGGAAATATAATTGATATAAATATCATTCGTACATGTTATCGGTCTACAACATGCTGATATAGTTTATTTCTATTCCTATTAATAGAATGCTGGTTTTGACATATTCTGTCATATTTTTGCTCATTTTGGATGACTGAGTTGAACCTTTTAAATACAATCAAAGCCATAGATTTTGTAAGCAAAACTGAAGATTGGATGTCAAAAATAAATGAAGCAACATGCCGGATTTGTGTCTAGGAAATTAGAATAAGCACACTAGCTTCCTATTTCACTTGATAAAAAAATAATGGTCAGATTTTTCATATAAATTTTGACTTAATGTTGACTTCTTGTTCTAACGTGACTTCTAAAATTAGAAAGCTCACAGAAACAATAATCAACAGGAAATACGCAGCGCACAAGTTTTCTTGGAACAAAGGAAGCAGTTTTTACCTTTTGTTGTTTAAAAAGTTTTGTAGAAAACTGAGTTAGACATTGTTGAATATTAAAAGCAATTTAATACAATTACTATCGATGGTTGAGAGAATTCTAGCCTCAACACGAGCTGAATAAATGCGGCTACACTTTATCAATGGTCTCCTTAATTTCGATATATTCCTGACTAGCCCGAAAAGCACAAGTCGGTTAATCGAATATAAATCTGGCGCGAAGCTGACACAACTCTCAAAGTCACACCGGCTTGGTGCCGGATTTCTGATAAATTATCCAACTTGTGCCATTCGGATAGAATCAATTAAGCAGTGATATGCAACGATTATTATATGAGAATAAATTTTGCTTTCTATTTGTAATTTTAGCACTGAATTGTTAAGAATCAACAGCGCAAAAATGTTTGTTCACACAGTGATAGCTTCCTTTTGATATTACTCGTTTCTCTTAACAGAGCCATAAAATGAGATTGTTCATAGATTCAATCTAACCTCAAAATTGTTACTGTGTAAATAATTTGATATTTGGAAATGTAAACTCTTCATCCGAATGGTTTGAATTTACAGAACTGACACATATACGCATGTTAAATTCAGCAAATAAAATCAAGATAGGAAGAAATTCAATTATCTAACCGTTCATAATATTATGACTTTATGTGATACAGGGTCGCCTAAAATTTCTATATTCAAAAATGTGTATAATGTGAGTTCTCTTGCTCTCATCATCCTGAAATGTATCAAGTTTTGAGATCATGTCAATATTGTTTCTTCCTTAAAAATTATTTTAAAGCTGTACAGTATTTTACATATTTTTGCGTCGTGCCTATGAATAGCTATAAAAGTATAAAAGAAATTATATAATAGGAACTTTCAGTGAAATGAAAAATCATGAACTGATCTGGGAGTCGTTCGTATATTAAGTTCGCTTTTTAGAAAGGATCTTGAGGGGGGTCGAGGGGGTATCAAGAATTTTGTAACATTAAAAAATTGGAATTTTTTTCACACAAAATTTGTAGTAGCGAAAAAAGACATCCTCTGCATAGCTTAATAAGTTAACAGCTCAGTGTGAGGTTAAATAATTCACAACTTTAAATGTTCTATGAAGGAGCTTCTCAAAGGTTTCTTTAGAAATTGGAATTTCTTATGAATCGGCTTTTATTCAGAATAGATTATTTTCATCTCGTTGCATAACTAAATGACCTTCCTATTTGAACAAATAATCGTTTTGTGAATGATAAATTTCTCATCACAAAGCAGGTCCTCGAAGGACATATTTGACAAACGTGATTCAAATTTTTTTAACTTAGAACTCATATCCATTAATGCACACAATTGTTTTCCATGAAAAAAGGCTCAACCCTCACCAGATGATAAGCATATCGTCAAATGTTCTGGAATTTCAGTAATCGGATCGAAAAAAATTAAATTCTCCACAAAGTCAATAGAAACATTTTCCCAAGAAAAAAATTTTCATGTCTTTACATAATCAAAAAATACCAAAGCATATAACAATGATAAAACTTTTTCATCACAATCGTCTTCTTATAGCTTTTATTATTACTTTTCCAGTCAAGTTATGGAATTGCTATAACAACTAAGGATTTTTGTGACGTAAACGCATTTTCCACTTATGGTTGTGAAGGAATTCTTGAGAGATGAGTGGAATATTTGAATGAAAGTGTTATTATGTCAAAGAAATGGTGTTGATATTTTATTTTTGACATATTATTTTCTACAGCTTATAACTATTTTGAAGCTAAATTGTGTATTAGAATTCATAGAAAAGCTGCTCTTTTTAAGAATTTGTTGCTTTATTGTTGTTTAATTTGAGAATTCTTGGGAATATTTATATTATTCATCTTTAAATGATTTTGGTTAAATTCCAGAAATATTGATCTTTTTAATTTGTGATGATATAATCTTTTGATGATGGGTTTTTTGGGGTTCTAACGGTTGATCTTAAAAGATGTTTAACAAGAATCCGAAGTTAATTTGAATTTTAAAGGATTCAAAATTGATTTTATGATATTTTTTTCATATAAAATTTGGGAATTTTCGAGTCGATGTCTAGCTTTGGTTTTTACAACTTGTTAAGTTTTGATAGTACTAGCTTATAAAGCAACAAAATAAAACCTTTAAATCTACACATTTTTCAAATGTATTAAAACATTTTCAACAAATCTCAAGTTAATATTTCTGCAATAATGAAAAATCAGAGTATTTAAATAAAAACGGAAGTTTATGACGTAAAATGTGAATTTTAGAATCCACAAATTATTTATACAAATTTAAGAAAATTTCTACAACCAAATGAATATCCAATAAATCATATTTAAAAACGTGACGCTTATCGAATATTAATGTAATATCATAATCGACACTTCTTCTCGAGATATCTTAATCAAATCACCTGCTAGACTTAATCACATGATTCACAATTTATAGCTAATTTTTCATCATTCTTCTTAAAAAAGATTCCAACAATTAGGTGCCATGTGCACGATGAAAATATCTTCCGTTTCCACTCAATTTGCAATAAATTAAATCAGGTGGAAATAAATTTACAATGTAATTATTACGCCTACGTTCAGGCACAAAATTGTCTCTAAATCATCTAAAAAAAAATGTCATAAAATGTTTCTTAGTGACTCTGAACTCTGTTCACACGCCTACCCAAACTGTATATAGATATAATCCGATTGCTTCTAAAAAAAAGTTTTCGTAATAAATGCGCAAAACTGAAGTTGCTACAGACTTTTTTTTTGTTCCTGAAAGTATAAGAACAATGTGAAAATGTCAGCTTTAATTTTCAATCAAATTGACAGCTTCAATATTTCATATTGTTTCGATATTCATCCTTCTCATCCCATCCATGCGTAAAGGATGTACGAACAAATAAAGTAAATTTTGATTATTTTGGCATAAATTTTCATTTTGATGACGATAGGGTAAAATGAGAAACAGAAAAAGAATAAGAAGGAACAGAAAAAAAAACATTTTTATTTGTTCTTTGTCCAATTCATAAAGATTGATTGATGGAGAAAAGGAAAAAAAAAGTCGGATTGGATCGAAAAATCGTATTGTGCTATTGCCTATTTTCAACTTTTTTACTCTTCTTTCCTTTTTCAATAATCACGATGAGTAGGAATCAAGCATCGGAAGCTATATCTGAAAGATCTTTTCACTTTTGGAATGAAAAAGCTTGAGTTGGATGTCACTTAATTTCGATTATTCTCGGAATTGAATTAAATATCACATCTTGGATGTAGAATTGACTTGCTCTTTTGTGGAATGACGTAAATGTAGATACTTAAAACCTTCTTACGAAAAAGTTTGGTTTTGAAATTGAGAATGGTTGATTTTAATTTTCAACTGTCAATTGACTTATATCCTGCAATTTTCAAAGTTTAGATACAAAATTGAAATTCGGATCTGGTAGCTCCAACTACAAGATTGACATAGTCCCAAAAAAAACAAGATTATCCTAAACGACACTCAATTAACAGCCATGAAATCAACAACTCTCCAAATAAAACCAAAAAGGATCATAAAATGATAGAGAATGATAAAGTCATTGCCTTAAATAATTTTTTGCAATGCCTTTCATTCTTCTTTATACTCCAATATCTTGTTTTGCTCAGAACATCATCATTAATTTAATTTTTTTGTCATTTTTACGCTTGGTATCATTCTTCACAGATTTTCCTAATCAAAAGACAATAAATTTCATTGAAAAATGATTTCCTTATAGCAACATTCATCTACATTCAATCTGTTATATTTATGTCAATGCCAGAATAATATTGAATTTTTTTTTCGCATAACAATAGAGACAGTAAATTTATTTTTGAGTGCTTTTTTAATGAGACTAGCAAGGCGTGGACACTGGGATTAATCCCAATAATCCCAAATAATCCCAAATAATCCCAATAATCCCAATAATCCCAAATAATCCCAATAATCCCAAATAATCCCAATAATCCCAATAATCCCAGGTTTGGGATTATTGGGATTATTGGGATTATTAAAATAATTTTAAAATTTTTCAAATTTAAAATTTATTAAATGTTAAAATTTTGACTAGTATTGAAAAGAATAATGTCCCCAAAAATCTTTGGATACATTTTGAGTTCAGTATATTAATTTAAAAATTAGCTAAAGTAATGAACTAGCCTTAAAACGTCAAAAAGTGATTTTTTTACCAACTAAATCTAGTGCACTAGTCAAAAATTTACAAAAATCAATTTAAAATGTCTTTTAAATTTATATTTTATTGATTTACTATGCGTTCTAATCAAAATAATCGTGTATTAGCCCGAAAATCAATCAAACAATACATATTTCCTCAAAAAAAATTCTTCAAACTAGGTTTTTGATTCGACAAATCTAGTAAAGCTAGTAGCGTCCTCGGTGATAATGACAGCTATGGTTAAATTTTTGACTTTTTGGCTTTTATGGCGATAAACCAGAGATCGAAGCCGGATTTTTCTGTTTAACTCAATTTTTTCGACTTTTTTGATAGAAAAAAGCCATTTAGCGCCCATTTCAATTATTTAAATTGAATTTTACATGCTTTACTATGATTTTTTTTTTGTCAGAATGTAGCAATAGTAAGCTCAGAATTTCAAGTTAACCGATTTTTCTATAAAAAAAATCAAAAATTGAGTTAAGCCGAAAAAATCGGCTTCTATCTCTGCAATAAACACTTAAAACGATGCATTAAGAAATAATAAGATCCAGTGAATACCAAATCTAACTTTGTTAAATCTTCAATTTATTGTCAACATTATGGGATCGGGCCATCGAGATCGAAATTGAAAATCCTGATTACAAGTTTATATGGGGAAAATATTAGGAACTTTTTTTAAAAAAAAAGTTTTTGAGATCTAGTACTTCAGCGTTATAGAATAATCAAAAACTATAAAACTTTATAATTTAAAATTTTCTTAATACCATTTCTAATGTTATATAACGTTGGATTTTCACACCAAAAAAGGGGCGAGCTTATTTTAAAATTTTTACATTTTTGACTATATCTTTTGTTACACTCAATGAATCGTACTTAAACTTTTACAGATTTTTAATCGTAGTTGTATCAGTAAACGCTGACCAAAAAATTTCAATCTCGATCCCGATTCCGAAAATTTTCTGCACCGGAATTTTGAGAAAGCATAATTGTCTGTCTACTAACTTTATAAAATTAAAAGATCCAAAAACAAAACTATACTTAACAGAAAGTACTAAAGTCTGCCCGTAATTGATTACGGGATATCATACTCGTATTAACGTAATAAGATTTGGTAACATCATTGAGTTGAACTGAATCTAGATCAGCAGGACTTATTTTAGTGGATAAATTAGATCATTGTTATTATTCAGATCTAAGGTAAAAAAAACCAGCCACCATTTTGAAAAAGGACATGACTTAGGAAAATTCTATATTGAATTTTTTTAACTGTGAAGGTTAAAAAACCCAAAATTTACTTAGTCATACAACACTATTGATTTTTTTAAAAATGATCTTCAAAAATAAAACAACTCAACGAAATTAATTGAAAAAATTGAGAAAATTATGTTCAAAAATATATTTCTCGGGAAGAGAAAGAACAAAACGAAAGTTTAAATATTTTTTCACATGCTTAAAATCGAAATTTTAACTTTTTTAAATCATTCATGAAAATATCCCAGTAACTTAAATAATACAGCAAATAGAAGTATGTATATAATATCGAAAACATGGTACATTTTGTAGAATTTGTTGGGGAAAATAATGGACATTTTAATAAATACAAAACTTTAACAAAAAATTATATAATAATTTATAACATACTTTAGACGAGCAATCTACCACAATAACCTTAAGATTCCTCAAAGTGAGGTTATTGTCTGAAATACTTAGTACAGTAGCTCATTAAACCCCAAAAAACTAGGAATAAAGCCAAAAACTTTCCTTAGACTGATGTTTTAATATGGACATTACTTAGGACACTAGTAACTGCAACTAAAAACGCTGAGGAAATGTCTAATCCATTTCCAAAAACCGATTGTTTAAATGAATCAGTCAAAATTCTATAAAAATTATCAGAGGTCGAAGCCGACTTGAGTTCGCTTCGGTTCGGCTAAAAACCGATTGAATTTTGTATGAAAAGTTATACTTCACAAGTGAAATCAGAAAAAATTCCATACAAAAATCAATCGGTTTTTAGCCGAACCGGAGCGAACTCAAGTCGGCTTCGACCTCTGAAAATTATTATATATGATCAAATTTATATTTTAATACTCAACAAACACTTCAAAATGATATATTTTCACATTGTTTAAACTTTACAAGTCACTCTGGCTTCAAATACCATATTTCTTACAGTTCATTTCCTCAAAAAATTCAAAATATTTGAATAATTTTTTTTCCAATAATCCCAATAATCCCAAATAATCCCAAATAATCCCAATAATCCCAATAATCCCAAATAATCCCAATAATCCCAATAATCCCGAATAATCCCAGCATATTTTTGAGTGTCCACGCCTTGGAGACTAGCTTGCGATTGATAAAAAAAAATAATGATAAATTCAAGGTTAGACAGGCAAAGAATGAGCAATATTGATTTTAAAAATTGTGGCATTGAATTTATTCATCAAGCACTAAGTTGTTAGCATGTGCTTATCTATTAATTAATCAGTGATTAATTTAAATGTGAAAGTTTCCGATAAAAGCATGATGTTTGCAGAAAGCTTTAAATTTTGAATTGTGGAAAATTGAAGTTTTTTATGATTTGTGTTGGACGTCATTCAAGAACTTTTTTCTAGTAAGTCCAATGATCCTCTATATCAGTAATGATTAAATAAACATTGGAGACATTAAAATCAAACTAGTCCACATAACATTGAGCATCACTAAAAATAGATAAATCTTGCATCTAGCACAATCGAAGGCAGAAACCTCATTTAAGGAACAATTTATTGAACCCAGCAAGTGCCAGAATAATAATTTTGATTTCTTGTCACATAAGCATAAAATTACCATAAACTTTCCGTCAAGCATAATAAAAGATGAATCACAAATGGTGTGAATTGAGTTCATTATTCTAATAATTAAGTAGTGTAAAGACTGCTGGCGGTAGACATAGAGGTCGAAGACTTTTATAGAAAATAATTTATTGTTCATTAAGTTTTGCGTTGTTGGCTGGAGATTATTTTAGGAGATAGGAAAAGTTTTTTAAGGAAGTTTTTAGAGAAATGGAGAAATAAAACTGACGGTTTGGCTTAATGTTCTTTTTATTTTGGATTTTGAGCATTTTTGTGAAAGCTGGCTTAGGGCTAGAAATCATTTCAAATATTACTTAATTTTTAAGAATTTCCCCACGTGCACACAAGCAACAATTAATCTCAGAATTCAGTCATCTAAAACGCGTAGTTCCTTCACGAGCAAACATATTTTAAACATTTTACTCTGTAAAAATAATGAATGAAATATTCCGCAATTCTCAAGTTACCAAATGTGGTTATAAAAAAGAGCAAATATTGTTGTGAGATATATTTTTTATTTTAAAAACAACGTTTCACTTGACTAATGCGATTAGAGTCGTTAAAATGAGTTGCGAATTCTACAAAAGAATTTACAATTTCCAACATTTCACGCTTCAAGTATTAAATTTTTCCCATGAAAAATTCGTCTCTTATTCTCAAATAAACAAGCGATAAAACCTTTAAGCAGTGCGAAAATAAACATTCAAAAATTGAATTTTTTTCCTAGAACTACGAAAGCTTCTGATCCTTCCGCAAATCATTCATGTTATTGTCATTTATCGTGATAAAAATCAACAATGTTTGCTAATATGTATGCAAAATATTTTTAGCAAACCGAATATTTAAAGGCTGTGTGTACTCAAGCAAATGTAATTTTCGACACACAATAAAAACGCTGAGAATTACCGACAAAATATTGTGTATCTAAAGCCTTATTTAAGCACCAGCGTAATTCGTTTAAAATTTTATTTTCGCAAAAATCTTCTGGTTTTGAGGCTTCCGACAAGTCTTCTTACTCAATTGATGTGATTTTTTTTTATATATTTTCCAATTTATTTTTATGAATTCAAATCAGACCGCTTTATATCCACAATGTAAATAACAAGAATTTAGCAAACAATTTTCTGCAATCAGTTCTAATTTTCAGTGATTTCTGAATTCTTTCGGGCATTTGTTGCTGTTTTCTCTTCCTTATTATTCCAAACTCTCATTTAGCTTATGGTTTTTATTTACTACACGCGTAGATCAGGTCAGATAAGTAGCATGTTTATATTGGATTTATTTGCTGAAAAAATCAAACGAGCTAATAAATAACGTGATGCATGCTTCTTATTAGGGTTTTATGGTAATGAAGATATCTACAAAAATTAATGTTTAATAATTTTGATATTATTTTATGAAATTCATGCTTCAAATCAGTTAATCATAAATGTTTGAATGTTTGGAAATTAAGCTAAGAATTTGTGGTTAAAAAAAAATCATAAATATTTTTAAAGACTTATTTATAGCCTTTGTCTAATACGCCAAAGGTTGATCAATGAATTTTTTCCAAATAAATTTATTTCTGCTCAATTTTTTCATGAATGGCAAAAACCCACTGTATTGATATAATTGAAAAAATGTCCATTTAGAATCATTTGAAAAAATTTTGCAAATAACATCATCAACCATAATTCTCGGTATCTCAAATAAAATTTATGCTTTTAAAAGTAGGGCTAAGGATTATATTAGTTCTTACTACTTGCTATAAAAACCAGCAAATATAAAACTTTAAGCTGGTAGCAACAGTACTAAATCAAACTTTTCAAACACCTTAATTCTACAATATGCTCCCCAAATAAATCAAAAAAAGATAAAATAATCATTGGGGCCATTCACTTATTACGTAACGCTTTTAGGGGGGGAGGGGGGTCTAAGATTTTGTTACGGTTCAAACAAGGAAATTTTTTTTTCATACAAATTTTGTTACGAGGGGGGGGGGGGGGGGGCGGGGTCTAAAAAGTCATTTTTTCGCGTTACGTAATAAGTGAACAGCCCCATTACAGAATAAATGGAATCCAAACTCCGTAAGTTTTGCAAATGGCTGCAAAATTGAGCTTTTTGTCCATCAAGTCCCCACATAAATCATAAAGTTCTATAAATTTAAAAAAACATTTACTCGGTTTACTAAGAACTCTTCCTACTCAAAAGTCTCTCAAGCTTCCTCAACCAATGTGATTTAATCAAATCATCAAGTGTATGAATTTTTAAAATTCTTTATCAACTTTTTAATCATGTTTTTAAAATGTAAGCACTTTACTCATTTAATTCCTAGAATAATTAAGAAAATTTTTCATTCAAACCATTACATACATATGGTACGGAAGAATAAATAAAGTAATTAGTAGAACCGCACATTTTATTCAAAACCTTGATTCATCAACACATTTACATGCACAAGAATTCTGTTCGTAAATGTCAGTAAAAAATGTAATTTTTAATCCTAAATTGTGCCTTATTTTAAAGGGATAATTAAAGAATAAAAATTAATATCTGTAGAGATCCTTAAGAGTCACAGTAATGAAAAAGTTAATAAGATGCCGAAAGTCTTTAAACCACTGAATGTTGGTTTTTCAGAGAACAAATGCGTACTTTTAATAAGGAACGAGCAATAAAAGCACTTCTTATTTTCATCTTGAAAATTCATTTGTAAGAATCCCCTTGAGTCTGCTGCCTTTGCGATTTCTATGTCTGTTTAAATTTTGGAATAACAAAATGCCTCCTTAATACAAAATTTCATTTTTAATGTACAACTTGAATGGGAATTAAGGCATAAACGTATGCACATGTTGAGTTATTCCATTTCAACTGTCAATTTCAAATTGTGTAATATTTATGAATTCCTAGTAAGCATAAAGCAACGAATTCCCAAGTTGAAACTTGAGTATTACTTAATGCCTATTGTCTAAGTTGAAAAATTACACAAACTTTATTATTTCATTGTAAGGAATATGCTGGTTGCTTCAATTATGGTTTTTTTAAAAAAAAGAAGATCTTTTAACAGCAAAGTAAAGCTCATAAGCACGTCTCAGAAAAAGCCTTTATTGTCTTTAAAACTTTTGTAAAAGCACTTACAAAATTTGCATATTTGCATCTTTTTTTGGGGTCCTTGAGAAGGAATTGAGAATAATTTAAGAAGCTGTCGTCGGTGCATTGATTAGGAGTTCTCTATCAAGTCCGTAATTTATCAGAATGCCCCATTTTTACATTCCTAAATTTAGACGTCAAAAGTGAAAAATTTAAGGTTCAATGTCACTAAAAAAATACAATAAATCGCACTTGATCAATACAGGTCATTTACCCTGATAAATGTTTGTGATTAAAGCAGAATAAAAAGATAAACTGTAAAAACGTGTAGGCGATTAAATAAACTACAGTTTAACTGTTCCAATAATATTTACAATACAGCCATGCATGACGAAAAAATTCCCAAGGATATTGCATTACGTGCGAGCATCGATAGGGTGATGTGAAAAATTTTTAACATTGCTTTTGGTTACATGGTGTTACGCATTTAAGGTGCTAAGTAAGAAGAAATCGAAAACAAACATCAAACAAAAATATTTGACTTCAAATTGCAAACAGAAAATTTTGGCAATTTCCAAATAAGGAATAAGAAATTAATAAATCCAAGGTAAAATGTCTTAATTTTCATGTTTATGACGCGATTTGTATCAACAAATTAAATTTTCAGAACAGTTTGGCAACTTAATTGGTGTCTAAAATTAGGAAGCTGTAAAAAGAATCGTTAATTGATGAAAGGAAAAAGAACTAGGTAAACATTTTCTCAGGAAAGACATTTTTCTTATCCCTAGACCGAATAATTAATGTCGATAAATTTAATATGAAAGCTTTTATAAATCCCTCCATGTTTGCATCATTTTGAAAGCATTAAGTACGATTATGGAAATATTAATCAATCTCTAAATCACAAGCTTGCAATTTATTGGAATGTATGGCAAAAATTCTATAGGATACATAATGGAATTATGTGGAAAATAAATTTACTAGCTTCATGAAAAGGAATGAAAGCTATTGTTTAAAACAATAGAACAAGAATTCTATTCATGTGACATTTTCTTGTTGGAAAATTTTTTAACTTTAATCATTTTGTCATGAAAGTGTTTGAGTTAATACTGGAACGGACAAGGTCAAATCAGAATTTTGTTTTATTTCTATTGCTGTACATTATTACCCAATGTTAGCAAAGAGAACAGAGCCCGTTACGAACAAAAAAATTTCAAAATTTTCGCGGGGTATTTTTTTAAAATTTCAAAATAAGAAAGTCCGTTACTTTTTATTTTTTTTTTAAACTAGCTGTTTTTTAAAGCATAAACATTTAAGGAATGCAATTTCATCACAGTGATTATCTTAATCATAAAAACTAGTAGGAATGTTCACTTAAATTACAAATCCTCGAAAAATAATAATTCACAACGATTTTTTTAAAAATAAGAACTTCGAAGATTCGATTTTCGAAAAAAAAGAACCTCAAAAATTCGAAGTTCGAATAATAAGAACTCAAAAATTTCTGTTTGCTAGCATTGGATTATTACCAAAAGAATCAGGTTAGGGCGTCCAGAGAGGGGGGGTCAGCAAGAAAAGAACAATGGAAATTCCTAGAAATCCTTTGTTCTTTTTTGAAAAATTACCGTTAATTTCGGACGTCATAAGTAAATGACCCCTTACTCGATTTTTCAATTTTTTTCCAAAGAAAACCATAGAAACTGTTCATTTATTGCGTAATACAGTAAGTTCTTGTCAATAACGAATTTTCTCAAAAAGTAAGTCAACAATTATATTCTAAGAAATGCTTAGAAATTTTATTGTTATACTGCTATTTCCCCAATGCCATTCCCATGCTGCATAGTAAATGAATGAATCCCTAGAACAAACAATGAATTATTTAGCTTAACTGATATTGTAAAAAATTCCGACTTAATATTAAAACTCACTTTATCAGGATGTTAAAAAAATCTGAGCATATGAAACTTTTAACCATTGCGTTTTAAAGCTATTGTTAAGTAAGTTATTAAAATTTTGATTGCAGATGATTATTGGTTGTTAAAAATAAAGTCGATAAACTTGCTTTCAAAAAACAATTGTCCAGGCTTTATATCCAATTTATAGCAACTTTTTCATAGTACATTATATTGTTTTTCATTCATTTCTATCCTTCCTCCTTCATGCATTAAACAAAAAGCTTTTTCACATTTACAAACGTGTCAAGAAAGGAAGACAAAAAACTCCGAACAAATTCGTAGAACAGGAAACAAATGTAGTGTAAAGATACTTTATATCCTTACATTTACACTCATGTCAATGAGTTTACCCAAAGATAAAAATATGCTGATAGTATGGAAATAAATCTAAATGTGTTGTAGGCTTTGAATTATTTGCGAAACCTTGAAACTCTTGACCATGTCAATTGCATACAATTTAAGCTGCACTCATAGAAAAAAAGTAACCATAATATTTGTTATATGTTTGTTAAACTAGTTTAACAAATTATTGGTTAAGTTTACATGGGTAAAAAAAATTTCAACCAAACTATTTGTTAAAAATTTTACAATTGAGTTTGTTAAATCAACAAATTTATTTGTTAATAATTGATTTAATTAAATTTTAATTTTTGTATTCAAAACTCTTGTTTGATTAATTTCAAACGATTCCCATTAATTTATTTCGTTATTTTTAATGAGAAAACTGCTTTAAATTGAATTTTGTTGATTTTGTTTAACAAATTAATTTGTTAATTTTAACAAAACATTTGTTACAATGTTTTTATTTGTAATTTGTTTTGGAAAATAATGATTTACAAACCAAATCGTAATTTAAAAATTAAATTTGTTCATTTTTTTAAGTCCTACATTTCTATTTTATTATTCATAAATTAATTTTAAAATTTGGATATATTTTTCAAAGAATTATTTATATTGGTTCTGAATCAAATTTTATAAGTAAAAGTTTACAAGCAGCGGACTAGCGGATCATCAACAGGAATTCAGAAGTTAAGCAACCACGGAAACATTTTAAAATAAGATGGGTGACCAAATTAACAATTTTCTGGTTAATATTAACCGAAAATTTGTTATTTTTTTCTGTAAAAAAAAATTTTAACAAAAATTTTGTTAAATTAACAATTTTTATAGTTAACAATTCAACCTTACAAATAATTTGGTTAAATTTAACAAATAAGTTCGTAAACACTATTTTAACGAATTGTTTGTTAACATTTTCCATACAAGTTACAAACATTTTGTTACTTTTTTTCTATGAGTGTGCATGTGAATAAATCTATTGTTAATAATAATTCAAAAGTGAACGTAGGCGTGATTAATTTTTATTACTCAGAACATTGCATTCATATGGATTAAAATTCATCAGAATATTTTTGTGAACATAAAAAAAGTCAGATTAAATAAAAAGGATTAATTGCAGCTTTATTCAGCAGATTAATATGATAAAATCATTCAATGGAAATATCTCTATAATATGCATTTACTGTTGAATGTATGTACTATGAAGCTACTATTGTTCTCCAAAAAACTTGTCATGCAGTAAGCAGTAAGAATCAAGCATCTGCAAGCATTTCTGAAGATTTTAGATTCGAGGTAGCCTTCATGAAGATAATTTGAGTTTTTGGTTATTCTTTTACCAAATCCAGTAACCACGACCGTTAAAAGTAAGTTTTTTGCAAGCTTTAAGCTAGAGCTCCAAGTCAACTAGAGTTGACTTGGGTCGACTCGAGTTTTTTCGAGTCGACTTCATTTTTTCCGAGTCAACTCCAAGTTGACTCTACTTGAGTTGACTCGGAATCAACTTATTCATTACAAAAACTCGAGTTGACTCGAAAAAAATGAAGTCGACTCGAGAAAAGTTTAGTCGACTGGAACCCTATCGACTTCGAGCTCTGCTTTAAGCTAATCTATATGAATTTGGCCTTACTATAAGCTTGCTTAATACTAATACCTTCAAAATTTCTGGTTGCCAGTGGCTTTTCAATTTCCTCTATCACCTTCTATCTCTAAATTTCAATCCATTATTTCTTTAAGTACCTTACGATTCTTACCATCTCAACTCAAATAAAAAACTTTTTTAAGTGTCATAAACATTTGAACAAAAGTCAGGACAAAAGTAATGTTTAGTTTAAATCTGTTATGTAATTGCATGTTGCATCTGCTTAATAAGAATAAATTTTCATTACAAATGTAATATATCATTTGCACGAAAGCTCCTCATGATGGTGAAGAAAAAGAAATGTAAACATGCGGGAAGTAAAGAAATAAATATAAATACAAAACTTTTCGTTTGCCAAATTCATGCCTCTCGGTATTTGCTACTTGCCACCCACAATTCAGTACATTTCGTTGAAAAGGCGTATAAATAAGGAAGAAATTGCAAAAGTTTTTGTTACTACAGGTGTAAAATGAGATTCATTCATGAGAAAGCTTCTTTTCCGTACGCAAAATATAAATGGGAAATGTAATTCATATTTTATTACAATATTAAGTCGGTCCCCTTTGCCAACAGCAATAAATGTTTTCTGGGAGTAGATAAAGGAAAAAAAAAGTTCTTGGCCATGGAAAAACCATTGAAGCAAATGACTTGAAGCGAAAATCATGTAATTAATTTTATGTCATTTTCTGCAACGATTGCCGTCAACGGGATAAGATTTGAATTTGATGAAACTTTCATCTAAAATCGACACGATAAAAATCTCGAAGGAGTCAATCTGACAGATAAAAGTATAACGCTGTGTGCTTAATCACTGATAATGAAAAGCAGAAAAATAATCATTCAGTATCATAATGATAGACACTATAAAAAGATTAAGTAGTTTCAGCTTGATACACTTGTGCAGAGAGCATAAGACGAATGAGGATAAGAAGGAAGAGAAAATGAGGATTTGGTAGAGTGAAAAAGATATTCATTCATTATGCCTTTCCAAGAATGAGAATTATGAAGCAGTATGAGGGAAATATTTTATGTCACCATCAGGAAATTTCTGCATAAATTCTTCTGTACATTTGTTTTGGAGGCGTACGTAATGATATGAATATTATTTTATAAATGAAACTGACGCATTTGTTTCATTACATGGGTGTGGTTAAGGCTGAAATTTGTGCAAATTATTGCAACATATTCATCTGGATTTAGTCAAAGGGATATTACAATTGCTGTTTTAATTGACTCAACTTTGCATAGATATTAAATGTTTCATGTCCAGTTTTAACCTTCTATAGTTTACAGTTTTTATCACATATCACAAAACTTTTATGATTGCGACTACAATGTTGTTGTTCAAATTAATTATGAAATTGTATTTGAATTGAAGCTTTGAATTTTTTTTATAAATCATGTCCTAGAAATACCAACCACGGTGATTTATTATTTGAAAAGCTACAAACATTGAATTTATGGTTTAAAAAATATGCAATTATTCTAAATTGGTTTTTGATTTGACCATGACCTTGAATCTGGTGGTTTGCAAATTATGAGCTGTGGCATACCTAGAAATGTTTGATTGTCCGTCAATGGGAGATTTGGAAACTCACCTTGGCAACAGTCTTGAAAAAGACATCAAGCCTATTCTTCCTAAATTTGTTCATATTTATTGTTCAAGAACGTTTAATGTCAGACTCACATTATGTCCATGATTGATAGCGTAGTAATGTGTGTATATCAGATAAATATTTATATCCATAGAATATCAATCATTTCCTCGGCTATACCAATCAATAATGCTTTGCACATAATAACATTCACATCCTTACTTAACTGATCTATTACTTTTTTTGTCAACAGGTTTTTATGTCGAGAAAGTTCTCATCTAGAGATGATTGAGAAACTTAATCATAATTTCGTTCACATCAAAATCTTACACGCGCATTGAGTCGATCGTGTTTATTTCAGAAATATTTGAAAGCAATAGCTTTCCTATATCCTGGGAACTTCCGTCAACAATGAAATTTCAGCTGCGTGTCATGATTCTAATTTTGTATGCTTTTCAATCAACAATCGAGAGTTTTTGAGGAGAATGAGCTTTTTTGTTGTCTGGTTGTGTGTTGATATGGCATTTTGTTATTATAATGGCTGGATTGTTGACAGTTCTTTGAAAGGAATAATCATTGACAAAACATTTTATCTCTAATGACGGATTAGTTTTTGGTGGTAATCAAATTTTTTATAGCAAAAGACATTTTGCGTCCGTTTTAAGTGTTAAAGTTTCATTCTGGACTATTTCCTTAATTTGAAAATTACAAAACCTTTATTTTGAATGGCGCAGATGGGAGCTGAACCAAAAGAACGTTCTGTACTGTATTTCCTCCACAAAACTTTATAAATAGTTTCACACATCCTGAACCTAGAGTCAAAAAATTGGGTAATACAGATTTTGGGTTTTGAGATCGAACCTCACAACTTCTATGAGTGAGATAGAACTTGATAGAACTCGAGTTTTCTAGACTGTAAGATTATGTTACAATTGGCTCTTAACTGTATATTAAGGAGATTCAAGTTAAAATTCAGTTAAACAGATCAAGGATATTTCAAATTTAAAGCCATAAATATTCATTAAATCCACATCAATACTTCACACCAAATAACAAATGTTACAGAATATTTAACAATTACGTACTTTAACTTTGTGCCTTGAAACATACAAATTCTCTTTAATCTGTAGCCTTCGCCTTTCCAATGCGTTTCGTTCACATATTAATATGACATTTGTTATATTCAGCTACATCTCTTGAATACGTAAAATGTGCTATTTATTCTGAAGAAATTTCCCTTTAGGGATGAATATGGTAAGAACGCTTAAGAATAAGAAAAATAAGGAAATAAAAATGCCATGTCACAAAAATTATTGACACAGAAACTTTTTATGTTTTTCTGATTCTTCGACATTATTTTCCTTTAATTAACTGCTATTACAATGGCTTGCAATGAGCTTCTTAAAAAAAACTTTTCTTGGGACAGTTTTCAAGACGCCTTAAAGGGTTTCTAACCGCTGATAAAGGAACAAAATATTTATGTAAAAAAATTCTATGTTTTGAATATTAAAAGACTTAAAATTGCTTTTTGTTGGAAAACGATTTTTTATGAGTAAAAAAGAACATTTATTTTCACATAAAAGCAATTCTGAATAGCAGAAAATTTGTATAACGAGTTTACACGTGCTTCCATGATCTATCTCAACAACAGGAACGTCTACGTAGTTATTTCACATAATTGGAATTATTCTTCAATAAATTTATATTTCATTTGCATTTGAAATTTATTAACGACAATGAAGTGAATCACATTTAAATAATGGGGTCAGCATGGCAAATTATTCAATGATTTATTTGTTTCTGTTGCTGTTAGTGATTCTTAATAGAATATGTTCGATTGTTTTATCTCCTCTTGGGGCCGTTCACTCTCAAAGCTGGATATCCATTAAGTTTTCGAATTAGGTTGATTTCTGTGCTATAAAATTATCAAAAATTTAAAGCAATTTCGTGAGAGATCGTTATTAATTTACCATTCGCAGATTTTACGTAGCATCTCATTTTTGATACTAGGAAAGCTTATTAAAACTAAGCACTAGCACATAATACCCAAAGCGTTAAATTATGAAATCGACAAATTTTGTATGTTGCTTGATATTGCTATCATTGTAACAATTTTTATCCGTCCTCAGGAAAATGACAGACATATAAGCCCACATAAAATTATTCCCATATGAGATGTTGTCTGGTTCAAATTCAGACCGTCGTTATGATCATCTTCTTTGCATTTAAGCCAACATCAGTGCTTCATTCCAAAAAAAAAAACACATTGTATCACCCTGCAGCAGAAATACTTCTAATCTGATGAAACCTCTATAATAAATCACGAATAGAAATGAATATACTCAGTATTCAACATAAGCAAATTAATTTCGCAACTCAATTGAATCACATTGCAATTATTCAAATGGTTTGAAATTTATTTCATTTCTAGCTTTTTGCTCTGTCAGTTCAGATATAAATTATTCTTAAACAATTTTTATTTGAATGGCTTTTTCCTTTATTTCTTCTCTCTTTCCGTCTCAAAAGAGATTTTTCGATTTTTTTTTTCTTCTCCTTTTTATAGCAAAATTTCATTCTGTTGTCAAATGTTCAAAAGTTTTCATTCAATGTGACGATATCTACGTCTCATCGTACATATGTGAGACGACCCAACATGAATTCATCCAATTACATCGCATCAATAAGCAACCATATAAATTTCACTTTTGAACATCCGCTCCATATGACAGAAAAAAGGAAAATTTCTCACTTTCGAATTGATAAAGAAAGAATTTTATCGTCACTATTGAATTGTCATAGCTTGCATTTACCATGCCAAAAAAAACTTGATAAAAATGAAACTAATTTAAAATTGTTTTCATGTTCTCGATTTGGTTTCTTTTCTTCCATTGCCTATCTATTCAAGTGTTTCGAGTTTTACTTGTTGAAAAAATTTTCCAACAGTATTTTGCACTTAACAGAATAAGGGGCCGTTCACTTATTACGTTACGCAAAAAAACGACTTTTTTCACCCCCCTTCCTCCCTTGTTACAATATGTTACAACTCACAACCCCCCCCCCCCCTGAACGTTCATAGTTTAATTTATTTTTATAAAAAGGTGGAAAATTATATTAAATACTTCTTGACCCCCCCCCCCCCCCCTCCCCCCTATGTTACATTTTGTTACAACTTTTCAAGCCCCCCCTTCCCCCTAAAATGCGAACGTAATAAGTAAACGGCCCCTAAGATACCAGCAAATGTGTTATTGATAAAGATAAAACAAAGCAAATGAAAGCTGAATAAATTTCCCTTTTTTTTGGCAAGAAATTGTTTTGTACGAAAATATTTAATTGCCTTTTTTTTATTATGCAAAGTATTTGGCAACGTATAATGAACTTTTACAGAAGAAAATTCTCTCAACTTCGAAAATAAGAACGTAATAAGAGATTGAACCTGAACCCAAGTAAAACACTAGAGTCAAGTAATTAAGCTTTACTTGTTGACGCTGGTTGACGCTTTTAAGAGGAACGGGGATTCAAGATTTTGAGACAGTTCCAACAATATAAATTTCTCTTTACATCATTTTCTGACAAGGGGGGAGGAGGTGTCTAAAATAATTTTTCGGGTTAAGTAATGTATTTGGTCTTTACCAAGGGAAACATATCTTAAAATTTATTACAAGGGACTGTTCTTGTCGAACTTTGTGTCAAATGGCACAAAAAAAGTTCCTCAACACTGCTCTAAAGTCGAATGACTTTTTAATTATAAAATATCCTGTAAAATATAAAAGCTTCTTATTCAACATCATTGTAGCTCACTAATACTTTCTAGCAAGAATTTAAAATAATAAAATTTCTTCACAAAGGACATGATAAAAGATTTTACACACGCATTTAAAAGTCTTTACAGTCTTCCAATCCACAAAATTTCCTTTTTTTGCAGTAATTGAAAATTAATGTCTGCAGTTTGTTTATTTGATGAGAAAATAAAAATCCCCATAATTCAAAGGAACTTCTTTCAAACATTAAATTATGCAAAGACCGACATCTCGCTCCTTTTTTCATAAATGATTTATTCTGGTGCTCTTTTCCGCTTCATTTAAATGTTCAAGTAGAAGGGTGATTTTTGTGGTTCACAATTCAGTTAGCATTTATGTCATTTACTTTGTAATTTTCATTTCAAAGGAAGCTTAATTGCTCTTAAATAAGCATTTCTCAAGCAATGAGTAAATATTTTTGGCAAGAAGTAGTTTTGTGCAACATAGTTTTGGGTTTTATAGCCACAATCTAAAGGGAGCTGACCTTGTCGATGGAAAATTTATTGTGAATGAAAAATAATGTTGGAAAAAGTTTGTTGTGAAACCATCAGTAAAACTTTATCAATCGGAAGATTAATTTATGGAAGTTTTAAAGTAGTTCCTTCATGAAATCTGTCCACAAAATAAGAGGTCGTTCTCAAATGACGTCAAACATTTAATCCGGAAGGGGTTCTTGACTAGGACGAAGAAAAAACTTTTCAAAAAAGTGTACTTTTAATTTTAAAAAATGATTGACCAACAAGCCTCACTTGCTATGTTTAAGTGCTTAAAATTTTGTTTTAAGTACAATTAAGAATCGGAAAGAAACAAGCCAATGGCATTTAAAAATCTACAATTTCTATTTTAATGGTCTTTATCGTTGAAAAATTGTTCGAAAAAAGCTACAATTTTTGGAACCACAACAAAAAGTTCTCCATCCTCATTCAGTCACATTTTAGTTCTTTTTTCTTGGAATTTTATTTTAAGACTATACAACAAACGTAGAACATTACAAAATAGAAATTAAAAACATGACTGAAAATTCAATTAAAATTCTTCTGCTTTATTCTGTAGAAAAATTAAATTTAAATCACTTGAGCAACAAGCGAGAAGTAATATCAGTCAGTTAAACGATTACTTTCTTGAATATCAGTGACATTTAAGTTATGCAACACAAATTGTGATTCAATACAGTTCAACTTTAAATTTCGATTAAAATTTTTGACGCAAAATAAAAATCAAGAAATTTGCATTAATTCTTGTGTATTTTTGGATTATTTATGAAGCTGTTGAACTTTAGCTTTAGTTAAACTTGATGCAATTATAACGAATAATAAATGTTTGTGTGTAGGAAGAGAGAAATGTAATAAATTTCAAGTCCACAGACATACTTAACTACTTAAGATTTGTTTCTGAAATAGACACAACTAAAAAGTTGATATTTAACATTGCTTTAAGAGTGTCTTTGCATTGCCAGAGACTAACAAGAAGATATGTTCATGATTATTTCGAAAAATCTTTACCTATTCAGATCAACTGTGATCCAGAGGTGTGATAAGGCGTTTCGCAGCTAATGAGAGTTTAACGAGTGAGGATGCACCAAACCACTGCACTCAAACCTAGACCTACAATTTATAGTGGTATCCGAATCACTCCTTTGCTGACATTTCTGCCTGTAGCTTACAATGGAAGGCTGTGAGCCTCATTTCCAGTTTATATGATTCGAAAAAAAAACAAGTGAAATATTTCTCATACCTAGTTTCGAACCTAGATCGCTGTGTCGGTATTGCAATAATTAAGTATCGAAATACTAAACCATTCCGCCACCGAGCCACATCAGCTCAGCTGATTTTGTAGAATGATAGCTAAATCAGTAGCTAAAAATCAGAGCTCGAAGTCGATAGGGTTCGAGTCGACTTCGAGCTCTGTTAAAAATCCATAAACCAAGACCGCAAATTTAGAAAATGGGAATCAATGAGAAAAGAAAGATTCCACAAGAATCATATGCAAATTCTAAGTTGCAAAAAAAATAATTAACAGCTCGAAAAATCGAAAATATTCATTAAAATCAACAAGATGAAGACAGACCACATTCCTTCATCACTCAAGAAATTTTCACAAATGAAATTCAAATCCGCCCTAATATATATATATATATATATATATATATATATATATATAAATGTGCAGAAGCTCTTGAGGGTATTAATTCTGACATGAGGCAACATTGTACTTAAATTCTCTTCTAATGGCGTTTTGGTATTTTGGAAAATAAAAGTCTGTGATTTACATCCGAAAAAATAAATAGATAAATTAATTCAAATTACATACGAACGTAAAAGAAGAATTTTCCCAGAACCCGAACTCAATTTATCACTTGGTCTCCAAGACCATATTGAGACAGCTGATAGTTCATTGTACAGATGATAGCCAAACCCATTAAATTGATTTGTGGAAATAAATTTATTTAAAATGAGACTCGTGTAATAAAATTTTACTAATTATAAAGAGTATGTAGGAATGCTTTTGGGTAGATTTGGAAATAAAACCATCACAAAATTGGGATAGAAATAAATATCAATATTGAATTTTAGGCATGGAAATTTCTCTAAAAATATATCGGTCAGGAAAGGGTTCTCTAAACATCTTTTTCTGAATGAATGGAACTAATTTAAAATTCATATTTATTATTTTTTGTTGAAAAATTTTAAGATTTTCAATTAAAATCATTAATCAATACTAGTGGGAAACTATAAAGTGCTTCCAGTGTTGATTTATAAAATTCATCGATGATTTCAAACTGAAATTGAAATTTGTAATTAAAACTTCATGTTTTTCAAAGCTTCCGCGTGGATAAGCATTCATTAAAATTAAAATTATCAAAGATTTTTTTTTCACATATTTGGTTTCATTAAAGTTTTTAATAATTGAACTTTATAACATTTGGCAGACATAACAATTTTATTTTCTTGGAACTCAATATTAATTTTTGTCGAATTGTTCGAATTCGAATAAAATTACAAAAAAAAATTAAATTCAAATTTATTATTTATTGATACATTTTGCATTAAAGTGTAGTGGGTGTGATAAAGGTCTTTAGTAAATTAATTTTCAGTATATTTTCCATTGTGGGGGATGCGAATATAGAGATTGTCGTCAATTCAAAACAATTATGAAAATTTTTTAAGTTGAATGATTTTCAAAATATTCTGATTTTTGTCGTGATAACTTCATTATTCGTTTACTTATTACTTGGTTATTCCAGGAACATAACAACATGAATAAAATTGTTTAAATTTACGTAAAAATTTACCAAAAAAATCAAGATTAAAATTAAATTGAAGGCAAGTTCATCAGAACTCATTTAAAAGTTTAAATGAAATATTAATGTGATACTCCATCCACCATGAAAACTTATACTTCAAGAAATAGAATCTTCATTGAAATAAACTTAACTGCTAGGCTTTTTATATTAGGGATATCATGTAGAATAAAAGTAATTTTCGTCATGTTATCATTTAACGCATGAACATTTATTGACATTTAAATTTGATTAAATGAAGCTTCACAAATTGTTTAATGTCAAAATTATATGAAAAATGTTCTTTTTCTCTTCGTCCCAATCATACCCATAGCACAAGTGTATGCCTATATGTGACACCATAATGGCATTATAAAACAAATTTATATATATTATGAAGCTCAGCAAAGAGCTTTTCTCGCTTCCTTTTAAGCACGGCACATCACATATGACAAAATAAATAGAATAAAAAAAATTTATATTTCCTCCTTTTTTCTCAGTTCCAAACTAACCCATCACATCCGCATTTTCAATCCTAAAGAAATTTGATTTTATGGCGATGAAAAGGCAAACATTTCTCGTATTGTTAGACTTACTGAATCATGAATTGGCCAACAAAACACTGATTGCTTTTTTTCTATTCCACTGAACATTTGATCATCAAATATCCCTTTCATTTGGTCAGATAGAAGTTGTAATTTGTGTATGTGTGTGAAGGGATCCTAAACAGCAATGCGTTTGCCAAAACCAAATCAAATAAAATTTTTGGAAAATGCTCACAAACATGGAAATGCTAAACAAACCGTTGGAATTATTCGAAACTCTTTTATGTCTTCGTTATGCTATGCTATAAAAATTTAATATATTTCAGAAGGGTTAAAATTAATTGTGACTTCTTAAGCTGAAGTTTTTTACGCAATTTTCACCAGTAAAAGGGTGAAGGATTGAAAATGAATTTAATTTTCAACAAGATTTAATCTGATAATGTCATTTTGGCTTCAAGTTTCTATTTAAATGAACTGCTAATGCAATATTTTACATAACAATTATGCAGTTGAGCTATAAATTGATTAAAATAATTTATTTATTTGGAACTCGAATGTTCTTGAAAGATGTTTGAAAAATAAATAGATTTACTTTGAATTTATTAGGATTTTCTGGTTGATTTAAGATTTTCAATTTAAAATGTAAAAAACAGATTTTTGTGAAATGTTAAAGAAATTTGCAGTCTTGAAAAAAATATTAATAATCTAGGGACAATTCACAAATGATGACTTCAAACAATGGTTCTTGCAATACACAATTGTGTGCCTTGAAATATTAAGCTCAGAAGAAATTATATAATAATAAGAAGCTCAGATAAAATTAATGTTTGTTTTTAACGTTGTACAGGCCACAAAAATTTCTTTATTTTGCTAGGGTTTTTATGAAAAAATGGAAAAAATCCTAAAATTTTTTTGTCTCCCCCAATTCAAATGCCTGGTTATGCCCCTGTCGTTGACAAACAGAATGATTGTTCGAACTTTAAAGCTTTACTAAGTCGAAACACATTTTTCTTTTGAAAATATTAATGAATTTAATAATTAAGAATTAAACAAAAAGTCCAATGCGTGTCTTAGTTACATTTCAAATAACATCATACCATTAATTTGTCTGATATTTTATTTAAACATTCGATTTTGCATTATTTATGAACTATGTCCAGCGTTGTTGTTTGTCTGAGCCACAACCGACTGTCAATTTTTTTCTGCATTTGATTTCTCAAGTTTTTCAAAAATAAATCTTATAGATCATCAAAAGTCTTTCTACCTAAGACCCTGATTTGGGCTCTGTCTCTCTCTCTGCAAACATTAACAGCTTTATTAAGTACACTGACACAAATTATCGATCATTTTAAGTTTCCTTCCCATATTTATTTTTAAGAGCTTCAAATTTTGAATTGACTTCGTCAATTCGTGTCCAGTTTTAGAGGGTGCTACAACCTACTTAAAATTTCGAAATCATGGTACAATTAAGAATTATTTTTGACCCAAAAAAATTATGACAACATGTAATCTTCCCCAAATAGACACCATTTTCACATTTATTTTTTGGGAATCTTATAGAGCGTCGAGAGTAGAATTGCATAATTAAAATATGCTTTAGACAAGTATTTCGTGTTTCTATTTATGCATTGAAAGACATTTCGTTATAAAATTGGTACAAAATTAACACATGAACTGAAGAAGCATAGAGTATTTTGGGTACTGACATTTAATTAATGAAAATAAGATAGGACGTGTCTTAAAGGTCAAACTACCCTGGCTGATGTTTTTTTTAAAAATGTGAAATCTTTTTATTGTTAAGTAGATGCATCAAAACACCCACACTTCACAAGATTCTTCCCAAATTACCAACCACATCTTATTAAGTTAAATCCAAATTCCAGAGCTATTTTTATTGAACACAAATTAAGCTGACTTTAATAATTTTAAGAAGAATCTCAGATCACTCAAATAAAAATAATTAAGGTTAAAAGAAGTAGTTTATATAGCAAAAAAAAGCTGAGGAATTTTTAATATTATAAATAAAAATTTCCATTAAATCACAAAGCATTTAAGTTTTTTTCAAACACGTTTGATCTTTTGTTCAGTAGCTTGAATAAATTCTAGCGTAACGATGACGATAACCGAGCACTTTTTGCTTATAATCCCTTATTTTGTGGTTTTATTTTTTTTTTGTTGTTGGTAAAGATAACAAGCAGAAATAAATCCTCTGAGGGATAAAGCTATGCTCATTTCTCAGTGGCCTCAGTATGAATAATTATTCATTCATCACAACTCTTTTGGAAATATTCGTTCTATGCATAAAAGATAATAATCAATGGGGATCAAGAATGGTGTGAACAGAAAGCACAACTTAGTGTCTATTATTACATTCCTCATAAAATTTTACAACAAAGATTTTTCCTGTGGATTTTTATAGCTCCTCGAGCCCCCCTTTGATCTTGATTTTCCTTTCATCATTTACAGAATAAAAAAAATAGTTTTTAGAACTTTTTGTGTTATCAAGCCAAAGCGGTTTTATAAATAGAAAAAGGCTGCAAGCAATTTTATTGAGCAGAAAGATTCAAACATGCTGATAAAAATTCCTTCGAACTATTTCCATTAAATCCCACTTCCGCACGAGCTTAATTGCTAAAGCATTTGACTTTTTTTTTCTCAATTTTTAATTACCACATTTTTCTATTGTTATAGCACAGCATGTCACTTAAAAAACTCCAAGTATTATAAAATATATTGCTAATTGATAAAAAAAAATTTATATTGTTTAATCCTATTGCGTTCCTTTTTGTACAATTTTTCCAGGCAATTAACTTCACTATAAAATAATTCTCTCTTATAAATTAAAAAAAAAATAATTTTTGTTCCTTGTTTTTTTTTCTTCTTTTTTTATTGCCACTCACGATGACATTTACTTTATTTAATTTTATTTTGATGTTATCGACACCACGATCAACTGAGAACTGAACGAGGTTTTTTTTTCAATTCTTTCCGTGCTATCTGTGTGTATATACAGAAAAATAAAACATCGGGTTTCTGCACAGAAAAGATTTGTGTTACATTCTTACGCGTGTGCGCAGACATTTACAGCGGAAAATGACGAACTGAAAGGGAAAAAATGTGTATTCAATAATGATAAACGATATGTGTGTGAAATCACATGCTTAAAGCTTTAACTGCTGAAGATCTAGTTAAGCTCTTTTGCGTCGATGAATGTTTACAAAAAAGTTGAAAAGTTCTCCTCGAATTGCTGATTTTGTTCTTAATTCTGATGAAACTTTTAAGCTTGCCAAAAATTTAATTGTTTCCATAGCTTAAAAGTTTGTTTTTATCGGATTGCAGGATTTATTGCTAGGTCAACGAGCTAGTCAACAGTTTCTATTCATAATCGAGAAGTTTCAAAGATTAAAAAGATATGAAATAATTTAATTCTAATTGAAAGTTGACTGCATTTGATAGCATTTGTGTAGCAACTGTTGCCATCAGTATTATAATATGTATAGGAACTAGAAAAATGTTTCATAAATAAATTTTTCATTAACTTATAATCTTTTTAGCAAAAATGTGATATTTTTAGACCTAGGTTTTTTCAATTATTTCTTAGGGGCTGTTCACTTATTACGTAACGCGAAAAAATGACTTCTTAGACCCCCCCCCCTCCCCTCGTAACAAAATTTGTATGAAAAAAAACTTTCCTTGTTTGAACCGTAACAAAATCTTAGACCCCCCTCCCCCTAAAAGCGTTACGTAATAAGTGAATGGCCCCTTAAAGATTTTATGAGGACGAAGTCTGAGATTTTGTCACAGGAAATTTAAATTAAAAAATAATGACAAATAAAGGAGAGGTATCTGAAAATCTAGTTTTTTGCGTTACTTATTAAGAGGACTGTTCCTTTATTTGATTCGCTATTTTTAAAATCCCTGACTCATATCCTTACTTCAATCTTACTCTATGCTCCACTTTAATCTCGTACATCAAGTAGAAGCATTTAAAAATCTCCAAATCACAAATTCCATAGTGGTAGGATTCGAACTGATGAATTTCAAGAAGCTTTTAACTGATTTGAGCAAAGTGCCTTGACGATAACTCTAAATAGGTACTTAATTGTTTTTTTGAATATTAAAAATGTGTAGAATATATCTTTAAATCAAAAGTTCCAAGAAATTATCAATTTGAATACTTTAACAGACTTTTACGTTTTGAAAATTGAGATTGATCAAAATTGAAGCACTTGAAAAGTTTATAGATACATACAAGGACGATATTCATGAAAATTGTTGAAAGCACTTTTCAAAACAAATTAAAACTTTAAACTTCCTCTATAAAAATTTAAATTTGAACGAGAAACTTTTTTATACTTTTACGACTTGAAAATTAAGGCAGGTATTTAAAAAAATGCATTTTTTCATGATAGTGCTGTATCTGGATATATTAAAAATATGTTGTGACAGGAATGTTGTAAAGTATTTGAAAACTGATTATTTTCAATGGATTTATAACAATTTAAATCAGTTTTTTAGGACGCAATAAAAATGCTGTGCTAAAAATAAAAGAAAATTATTCCGAGCGGTAACTACATCGACCAGAACAGTCAACAAATTTTTGGCAGAATATTTCACCCCAAAAATCATCTCATGAATATTTTGTAACTTACAGAGCATAAAATTGTGCTCAATTGTAACTCTCAAAGGAATTCTGTTTCACTCGACATGACACACTAAACTTCAAATCCAATCAGTGCTTTATAAAATGTTTAGTCAATAGGCAATCCAGCCATTCATGTCTGGAAATGTGATCAGAAATAGAAATTGAACTTGAATAACTTTCAGGGAGTTATTGTCTCAAGAGCATTAATTACTATGTCATCTGTCGTACGTTCTACATCCGAAAGCACTATATTTGTTCCAACATAAATCATCTGCAAAAAAAAAGTCTACGCAAAGCATAAAATTTATCACAACAGTTCATTGTAAAAAAAATAATTGGATCATTTATTCGAAATTTTTTTTGTTGTCTTTATATCAGGAACATTACTTTTTCCCCTTCTCGTTCTTGTTCTTCTTTGACTTTTACGTATTTCCTGCTCTATGCTTTTCAAACGTGAATTTTCAATATGCGAACAACGTAAATTTATTTATGTCTAGAAAAGGTTCGAATGAGGCACACACACATTTAACATAAAAATTCCCAGATCAGATTTTTACTTATTTATTCTTTTTTCACCAAGAATTTCAATGAGATTGATTCCTGATAGTAGGACATTCCAATTCATTTCTGATTCATTTGGGAATGACAGTGTGTATGTCTGTATCAAAAATATATCTGAAGTCGTGTAAATTAAGATCAGAATTTTTGCTCTTGACTAAGCTTAAAGTTTTTTTGCATTAAGCAGCATTACATTGGGTAAAGCGAGCGTGCATGAGAGACATGGGAGGGCTAGGAAGTATGCTAGTGAAAATATTGTTGATAATCTCATCTTTAAGCAGGATATTCAGAATGATTTTGGTGATAAACGTGTATTTTGCCTGAAGATTTGGGAAAATTGTATTACTTTAATCTGACTGAATAAAGCTGAAGTTTTGTCATTTTTGAATATTCTTTAAGTTGGATTAGCTACATAGTACGGCATGTAATTTTTCAAATAGGGCATTTTCAATTTTTTTTTATATTTTCCTTAAAAAGCTTGGAAATTATCTCTTAATTATTAATATCCTCTTTAGTAAAGCTAATTTGAGTAGCCCTCAATTGACATTTGAGTTGATTATAGAGGAGATCGCCCAAAAGCTAATTCTGAAAATCTTATTTTTAGACATCATTTTTGAACAAACCCTTTTTTTAATGTATCGCTCCTTGGGGCTTGTTCTCTCATTAAGTCACGCAAAAAAATGATTTTAGACCCTCCACCTTGTTACAAATTTTGTACGAATTCTTTTCTTCTTCGAGCTGTCTTGAAGGTTAGTCCCCTCTACCCTAAAAACAAACCTTTTAAGTAAACAGCCCCTTAGCTGCATTTCATATTAAAAATACAACTCAAATTCACTTAAGTTTTGAATCTGATGTTCTGTGTAGGAAAAATGAAAACAAAAACAGAAAAGAATTTTCATTCACAACCGTTGTAGCAATTTTTTTTCAATCTCACTCCATCGTGCTTCCCATTTTTACGCATTCATGCTCGACTTTACGCAGCAAATTTTTAATGAGCTCTACGAGAAAAATTACAATTTATATTTCTATTAATTTTTTTTAAAGAAGCTGTGTCTATTTTCTGCCTGTTAAGGAGCAAATTATAATTAAGTCTAAATTAAGTCACGAGAAAATATTTACAAGAAATAATTATTAATCTTATTATGAAAATTATCGATGGCCGATGCGAACAAAAAAATTTATCGGAAATTGAAAGGAATTATCAAGCCATAAATAAGCAATATTGATTTTTCTAATCTTAGAAAATTTTCTTATTCCCCTACATTGATGTGAATTAGTGAATGCTTAAAAAATTGTAAGAATGAGTGAAATTTGAAGAATTGAAGATGTTACAATTGGAGCAAAAAATTATCTCAAGCATGAATGTGAAATCATTTGGTCATCACGTTTTTATAGCATAATCAAATACGATTTGTGTTCATTTTAGATGTTCTGAGTATTATTCATTCTTGATTGATGGGTAATTTCTTGTCACAGGGAAGTTATTGATTCTCTGGACAATTATTGAAGAGATGATTAGAATGTCGAGGATTTCTACATAATTTTGACAATTTGTGGGGATTATTGGCATTGAATTATCATCAATCGGTTAATTATAGAATTGATAAATTCTCTTGAGGATTGTTCGCTTATTACATTTACTTTTCGATGTCGATTCCAACCTTTTGAGTCTAGTCGAGTTGATTAAATTATTTTTTTTATAAAAATAAAAAAAAAAAAGTTTTATAAGGTTTACGAATGTCGTTAGAATTTCTAGAGTAATAATAATAAATAATAATACATTAAGAAGCACTAAAAAGTCAAAGTGGTACAAAGTTTAAAACTTTATCGAGATCTTTCTTTATTTAATACTTAAATAACTAGATAATAATCTTAGTCAAGCCACAATATTTGAAAACTCAATAATCGAATCTTTATGTTGCACTGTAACATAATACATGTCGGTCTTTAACCCCGGAAGTAAATTCCGATCTTAAATATAGTCAAATCTATAAATATTTTTTATCTTAGAATACAAAGGATTTTATATCCATGAAGAAATTTTACGAGAGATATAAGGTCAAGTTTCTGTCTCAAAATGTTTATTTTTTCTCACATTCTTCTTATTCTTCATGCCGTCATTCATGATTTTTGTTATCAAATATTTTTATAGAGCTATTTAGAAAATGCGTCCAATACACCCAAATCATATCAAATGTCTCAATAATTCCTATCATACTTGTGCTTAGGGATCTTTACAAAATATTAAAAATAAAAAAAAAGATATAAAACGGAAATTGGCACAAAAGATTCACTGAAAATGACCTGGGTAACATTTGTCATAAATTGATGTCACGTCTGATACAACTGTCATCCTCTGTGTATTTTGTTTCTTCGTAGAAATATCCCTAAATACCCACTCAGTCGGAACGATTTTGATAAGATTATTAAATTTATTGCGTACAATATTTAAAGAAATAATCGATACATAAATAAACATGGATTCAAATGAAATTTGAGATATCTTAAGGCTATAAATAAACTTCAAAAAATTGTTAAAAGGAAATTTTTTTCTCAGCCTTAAGAACTTATGGTTCCTCGTGACAACAAAAGTTTAAGCACGAGGTCAAAATATCGTTAGATACTGAAAAGACATTGTTTGATATTGGATATTTTTTTGTTCTTAATTTAGAGAGATTTTAAGAATGATCCTTAACTTTTTTATGTTGCTAAGTTTATTTTAATGACTTGATATTATTTTTATCTAGGATTGACCGTGATAAGCAAAATGATCATGGTATGTGCTTTGAAAGAAATCTGAAATCAAGCATCACAAATCTTTTTGCATTCAAAAAATAAATTCAATGTTGTGTTTAACCTCAACTAATTAGAAGCTAATACATGAACGGTAAAGTTACGATTTCTTTTTTGTGTAGGTATATTTTCAAGTCTGTCGGATGATCTTAACAATGAAGGGGTTGTTCATTTCACAGTTACATAGCCCCTAGTAGCCAAAATCGTCCATACCTATTACATTAACCTTCCTTAGAAACATCAATGTAATACATATGGACGATTTTGGTTACTAGGGACGCAAAGATACTGAATTTTTAGACCCCTTTCTTCCTTATCAAAAAATTTATATTGAATAAGATCCTTTGTTTGAACTGCCGTATAATTTCAAACCCCCTTAGGAGCCGTTCATTATGACGTCTAGGGGGGAGGGGGGGGGGGGGGGGGGGGGTCAGCAAGAAAAGAACAATAGAAATTTCTGGAAATCCATTGTTCTTTTTTGAAAAATGACCGTTAATTTTGCACGTCATAAGCGACCCTTACGTTTAAAATCGTTACGTAACAAGTAATTGGCTCCGAATGAAGCAGAAGAAAAAATTATTTTACTTAAACGCCTACAAGAAATAACCCATAAACATCGTATTGTAGAAATTTCATCTCAATTTTACTTCATTAAAATAACATCAAACTCATCCTAATCAAGATTCAAAAAAGAAGCAAAATAACTCGATAAAAATCTCTCTTCCGTACATGAATTTTTTTTAGAGCCATTCTTGTGAATGGAGGAGAACGCCTTCATAAATTAAGTGGATAACTTTATGATTCGATTTGTATAATTCCGTAAGAAGCTGAGTTCAACTTCTTGTTTTGTATTTTTGTCAAAAATCTTCTTTCATGTCTTGAATGGAAAAGTTCGTTTACGTTTGTGAGAAGCTTTTTGGATGTAATCTTTGTTCATTGAAAATAAAAGATACTAAAAATCTTCTTCATCAGTTAGTGATCGTCCATAAATCACATCTATCACAAATTCGATCTTCAGAAAGTGTCTAGTCTACTTCTTCTTGCCAAATGCATTACAATATTTGAGAAAACTTTTCTGGAAATCCATCTTTTGAATGAAACGTTCATTATAAGAGAAACGTTCATGAGATAACAGGAGTCTTAAACAGTTCTGTACTCGAAGATGATTTAATGGTATGGAGAAGGTCTTAACTGTGCTAGTCATCTATTATTGATGACCAAGTATTCGACAAAAAAAAACTAAAACTTCTGAAGCTATTTAATTAACAGTCATCATTTTTGAACAACCCCAAAGGAAACTTCATAGTCTCAAAAATAGATTTATAAAGCAACGAAATATTTTTTTAAGCAATTTAAGTCTTCAATACACTCCAAGGAAATAATAATATAAAAACCTTCATTTGTCTTTCTGTCATCCTGCTCAAAGTTACGCTAAGTTTCATACAAATTTTCGAAATTGCTTAATTCGAAATGGCGATTTGTTTGCTTATTGTAATCTCCATATAAACCCAAATGATCCAAAAAGAAAACTTTGAACAATAGGATATCACGAACTATTGAGCGGAACTGAGTTTTTAAACAAGAGAATGTCTAATTGAAAGTCATAAAATATCAATTAGAGATGAAATAATTTTCGTGGAAATCCTTGACTATTTCCAAATACTAATTCCAGTGAATCTTGTTATTTTTATCTAAAATATACTGGAAATTTATTTACATTTAGCCTATATTAATTGCTATGGGAACTATATAGTCCACAAATATCTTTTTAATGTTCAACCACCCTCGAAGAAGAAATTTTCATAAAATATCTTAAAAATCTTGATTACAATCATTCAGCATTGATTGTGGGTTTGTAAAATTGCTGAAGCTTCTTTTTGCTATGGTCAATTATGTAATTTTTATTTAAAATAAACAGATTAATTTATTATTAACTTAGCCTTTATCACAAAATGATTAAGAACTGGTCGCATTGTCAAGGTCGTTAATCAAAGCATTAAAATTTTGAACCGTCTTGAACTGATTCTAGTGCATAGTTTTGTACTATTCTAATAAATAAAAACCACCGAATTGACTCAAGTTTTTCCCATTAATTTTTCAAACTTGAAATAGATCAAAAGTATCTAAAACTTAATTTTTTTTTTTATAGACCGAAGATTGAATTCTAGACTAACAGTTCAATAAAAAGGAATCGATTTATATTTGCTCACAAAAAATACCTTGAAAATATTTGTAAGTATTTGCTAAAGTCACTATGAAAGATATTAAAATAAATTAAAAATATGCAGATAAAGCTTATGATGTAAACTTTCAGACCTTAAAGCCTTAAAGAAAATTTTGTACAAACTTAATTTATTTTAATTTCATTTCGTCCAATTTTTCCAAAAATAAATGTAAATGCCAGTAGATTTTCAATATTATCCTCAGGGTATGTGAAATAACGTCCTTGATGAATAAAGGACTAATTACATTCCTTATGAATACTCTTTGATATAAAAGCAATGTACATAATAACTGCTAAGAAGACCTTTCGTGGTTAATTACCGAGATTCATCCTAAACTTTGAAGCAATTTATTTATCACATTTAATTACATCCTCATTAAAATCAATACGAGTAAATTCCAAATACATTGACGTCATTCTTCTTGTAATGATTTCAAGATTCGATGTTGCTACTTTTTTTTATGAACTAGAAAAAAATGATGTAAGGTTCAAACAAGAAGTTATTGCAAAACTTTTAGATTTATTTTCTTGAAATTCACAAGAAAGTTGTTCATGTTGATGCTTCCATATTCATTTGGTCTACGTGCTGCCATGATTTTTTTTCTTTCTACTGAAAGAAAAGTTTATTTTATTTTATTTTAATTTTAGAATCTAATTTTTTACAGGTAAAAAATATTTTTCTACAAAATTAATTTCTAATTTAAAAATCTTCTTGGCTGCAATGAATCATACACCAACGCTCTTATTTGTTTAATGAAGTTTTATATGTCTTTTATAAATACAAATTATATCTATTCAGCTGTGAAGATGTATGTTAAAAATAGCTGATCGAAGCCTTGGAAATTATTTTATTTTTCAGAAAAGACATTTTTTGTATTCTTGAATAATAAAAGACATAAAAGCAGAAGTTACATCCAAATTTCAGCCTTGACGTTTAATTTTTTTCACGGTCTTAGACAAATTCTGCAGATTCCATTTTTAAGAATAAATCAAACACAACTTACATTTTGAACCTTTTTGAAGCAATGAAGCGTTCTGGATAGACCTCCACTTCTCATAGTTAAGCATTCTATAAGCTAATTAAATATCATTCAATACAAACAGTTTTGCAACAAGGATAATAAGAAGGTTTTGCTATCATGTAAATAACAAGCATTAACGTGTCGCCATATAATAAGCGTGCCTGGCTGTTACTCAATATTTCCTTCATAATGACATTACAAAGAGATCATTTTTCATCCTTATTCCCTTAAACGTCTATCTCCTGACAAAAGCATTAATGAAAAATAAATTACTATATCAAGGAAGGAAAAACTCAATTTCAACTATTCTTACACAAAAGCTTGATATAAATTTACTGAGTTTAATTATTTATGCATCTCAAGTCTCTATTGTAATCCAACTATCTTCTTAATGTTGCACATTTTGTAATTAGAAGGATGACATAAAAATCATATTTTATAATGTTTAGCTTATTTACAGCAAAATGCATGCATCAGTGTGCTTTTGAAAATGTTTTTATATTTCTGTACATATTTAATTCTCTTGTGCTTTTTATATCTTAAATAAATGACAATGGATCCTAAGAACACAAACGATGAGTTAAGTTTTGAGTCAAAGTTTTCATCATTTAAAAAAATTGGTAGAAAATTGAAACTTTGATAAAATACTTGGTAATTAAATAACAATCTATTTTTCGTGAGCAGGCGCGTAGCCAGGAGGAATTTGGGGGACAAATCCCCCCCCCCCCCCCCTTCTCGAAGGTGAAGAAAGATAAATAAAAGTCAAAAATTTTAAAAACTAGTGTATCGGGTAGAAACCCAATAAGGATATATTCACACCGTACCATCAAAAGTCTTATGGATAGACCAAGATTTGCTCAGCATAAGTTTGAAGGGTGGGCGTGAAGTATGGCCGAGACCCATATCGACACAGTTCAAAAGTTAAACCTAATTTATGTTATAATTATGTCAGCTACAAAAAAACTTAAATTAAATTTTGTCACCCTCGGGAACACTATGAACCAGTATAGCTGATTTTGGTCCAAATCTCGGCCATACTTCACACTTATTTGAACCACATTTTCTCGTAAATGTTATAATATTATTAAAAAGTAATTAATCCTGAATTATTCCTGAACTATGTCGCTATTTTATCAAGTGTTTTTAAGATAAAGAATTTGTTTTTTGGTTTCCACAGTGAAGAGTATGAACAAAATTCAGATGGGGTAGTCGAAATTTTAGATTTCGATTTTTTCTAAGCTATGCATTACAAAAAGTAATATTGATATGTGATTTATGTCGGAATTATGTCAATTCAAATAAAACATCCAAAAAATTTTTTTGAGCAAAGAACCAAGAAGGAAATACATTTTCAATTTTGGACTATCGGCGACCCTAGTCAGAATCAATTTTGTCACTTTTTTCTTCGAGGGTTTATCCAAATGGATTAAAACTTTGCATTAATATTTTAGTGCTTAAAACAAAGACAAAAAAAAACATCTTAAAATTTTTTTGAGCAAAGAACCAAGTAGGAAATACATTTTCAATTTTGGATTAGGGGCGACCCTAGTCAAAATCAATTTTGTCACTTTTTTCTTCGAGTGTTTATCCAAATGAATTGAAACTTTGCATAAATATTCAAATGCTTAAAAAAAATACAAATAAAACATCTTAAAATTTTTTTGAGCAAAGAACCAAGCAGGAAATACATTTTCAATTTTGGATTAGGGGCGACCCTAGTCAAAATCAATTTTGTCACTTTTTTCTTCGAGGGTTTATCCAAATGGATTGAAACTTTGCATAAATATTTTAGTGATTATAACAAATACTAATAAAACATCAAAAAAATTTTTTGAGCAAAGAACCAAGAAGGAAATACATTTTCAATTTTGGACTAGGGGCGACCCTAGTCAAAATCAATTTTGTCACTTTTTTCTTCGAGGGTTTATCCAAATGGATTGTACCTTGCATAAATATTTGAATGCTTCAGAAAAATACAAATAGAACATCTTAAATTTTTTTTGAGCAAAGAACCAAGTAGGAAATACATTTTCAATTTTGGACTAGGGGCGACCCTAGTCAAAATCAATTTTGTCACTTTTTTCTTCGAGGGTTTATCCAAATGGATTGAAAATTTGCATAAATATTCAAATGCTTAAAAAAAATACAAATAGAACATCTTAAATTTTTTTTGAGCAAAGAACCAAGTAGAAAATACATTTTCAATTTCGGATTAGGGGCGACCCTAGTCAAAATCTAGTTTTTCATTTTTTTTCGAAGGTTTATCCAAATGGATTGAAAATTTGCATTAATATTCTAGTGCTTAAAATAAATACAAATAAAACATCCTAAAATTTTTTTGAGCAAAGAACCGAGAAGGAAATACATTTTCAATTTTGGACTAGGGGCGACCCTAGTCAAAATCAATTTTGTCACTTTTTACTTCGAGGGTTTATTCAAATGGATTGAAACTTTGCATAAATATTCAAATGCTTAAAAAAAATACAAATAGAGCATCTTAAATTTTTTTTGAGCAAAGAACCAAGTAGGAAATACATTTTCAATTTTGGATTAGGGGCGACCCTAGTCAAAATCTAGTTTTTCATTTTTTTTCGAAGGTTTATCCAAATGGATTGAAAATTTGCATTAATATTCTAGTGCTTAAAACCAATACAAATAAGACATTTTAAAATTTTTTTGAGCAAAGAACCAAGTAGGAAATACATTTTCAATTTTGGACTAGGGGCGAACCTAGTCAAAATCAATTTTGTCACTTTTTTCTTCGAGGGTTTATTCAAATGGATTGAAACTTTGCACAAATATTCAAATGCTTAAAACAAATACAAATAAAACATCATAAAATCATTTTGAGCAAAGAACCAAGCAGGAAATACATTTTCAATTTTGGACTAGGGGCGACCCTAGTCAAAATCAATTTTGTCACTTTTTTCTTCGAGGGTTTATCCAAATGGATTGAAAATTTGCAATAATATTCTAGTGTTTAAAACAAATACAAATAAAACATCCTAAAATTATTTTGAGCAAAGAACCAAGAAGGAAATACATTTTCAATTTTGGACTAGGGGCGACCCTAGTCAAATTCAATTTTGTCACTTTTTTCTTTGAGGGTTTATCCAAATGGATTGAAACTTTGCATAAATATTCAAATGCTTAAAACAAAAACAAATAAAACATCCTAAAATTTTTTTGAGCAAAGAACCAAGGAGGAAATACATTTTCAATTTTGGACTAGGGGCGACCCTAGTCAAAATCAATTTTGTCACTTTTTTCTTCGAGAGTTTATACAAATGGATTGAAACTTTGCACAAATATTCAAATGTTTAAAACAAATACAAATAAAACATCCTAAAATCATTTTGAGCAAAGAACCAAGTAGGAAATACATTTTCAATTTTGGACTAGGGGCGACCCTAGTCAAATTCAATTTTGTCACTTTTTTCTTCGAGGGTTTATCCAAATGGATTGAAAATTTGCAATAATATTCTAGTGTTTAAAACAAATACAAATAAAACATCTTAAATTTTTTTGAGCAAAGAACCAAGTAGGAAATACATTTTCAATTTTGGACTAGGGGCGACCCTAGTCAAAATCAATTTTGTCACTTTTTTCTTCGAGGGTTTATCCAAATGGATTGAAACTTTGCATAAATATTCAAATTTTACAAAAAATACAAAAAGAACATCTTAAATTTTTTTTTGAGCAAAGAACCAAGTAGGAAATACATTTTCAATTTTGGATTAGGGGCGACCCTAGTTAAAATCTGGTTTTTCATTTTTTTTTTAAAGGTTTATCCAAATGGATTAAAACTTTGCATAAATATTTTAGTGCTTAAAACAAATACAAATAGAACATCTTAAATTTTTTTTGAGCAAAGAACCAAGTAGGAAATACATTTTCAATTTTGGATGAGGGGCGACCCTAGTCAAAATCAATTTTGTCACTTTTTTCTTTGAGGGTTTATCCAAATGGATTGAAACTTTGCATAAATATTCAAATGCTTAAAACAAAAACAAATAAAACATCCTAAAATTTTTTTGAGCAAAGAACCAAGGAGGAAATACATTTTCAATTTTGGACTAGGGGCGACCCTAGTCAAAATCAATTTTGTCACTTTTTACTTCGAGGGTTTATTCAAATGGATTGAAACTTTGCATAAATATTCAAATGCTTAAAAAAAATACAAATAGAGCATCTTAAATTTTTTTTGAGCAAAGAACCAAGTAGGAAATACATTTTCAATTTTGGATTAGGGGCGACCCTAGTCAAAATCTAGTTTTTCATTTTTTTTCGAAGGTTTATCCAAATGGATTGAAAATTTGCATTAATATTCTAGTGCTTAAAACCAATACAAATAAGACATTTTAAAATTTTTTTGAGCAAAGAACCAAGTAGGAAATACATTTTCAATTTTGGACTAGGGGCGACCCTAGTCAAAATCTAGTTTTTCATTTTTTTTCGAAGGTTTATCCAAATGGATTGAAAATTTGCATTAATATTCTAGTACTTAAAACCAATACAAATAAGACATTTTAAAATTTTTTTGAGCAAAGAACCAAGTAGGAAATACATTTTCAATTTTGGACTAGGGGCGACCCTAGTCAAAATCAATTTTGTCACTTTTTTCTTCGAGGGTTTATTCAAATGGATTGAAACTTTGCACAAATATTCAAATGCTTAAAAAAAATACAAATAAAACATCGTAAAATCATTTTGAGCAAAGAACCAAGCAGGAAATACATTTTCAATTTTGGACTAGGGGCGACCCTAGTCAAAATCAATTTTGTCACTTTTTTCTTTGAGGGTTTATCCAAATGGATTGAAAATTTGCAATAATATTCTAGTGTTTAAAACAAATACAAATAAAACATCCTAAAATTATTTTGAGCAAAGAACCAAGAAGGAAATACATTTTCAATTTTGGACTAGGGGCGACCCTAGTCAAATTCAATTTTGTCACTTTTTTCTTTGAGGGTTTATCCAAATGGATTGAAACTTTGCATAAATATTTTAGTGCTTAAAACAAATACAAATAGAACATCTTAAATTTTTTTTGAGCAAAGAACCAAGTAGGAAATACATTTTCAATTTTGGATGAGGGGCGACCCTAGTCAAAATCAATTTTGTCACTTTTTTCTTCGAGAGTTTATACAAATGGATTGAAACTTTGGCAGTTGCAAACTAGATCTCAACGTGAACAGACGTGTTTACAAATCGCTCCGCAAATTATTCAAAAATCTCAAAAGAAACAAAACAGAGACTACCTGAGAAACTTTTTGTTTGCAAAAAGTTTCAAAATCTCAGTTTGATTCTCAAAACATCAAAATGGTAGCATCACCAAAAACTACCAACAACGAAGAAAATCTTTCTCAAAATCAGCATGGACTTAATAGTTCTCAACAACAACATTCATCTTCAGTGACAATTCTCAATATTGAGGAAATTTACAGTGAAGATGTTTCACAAGCAGCCGACATTGAGATGACAAATCTCAAACCAAAAAAACAAATATCAATAAAGAAGTTTCTCAATGAAGCAAGTAAAGCAGAAAAACGCCCTCGAGAAGTGATAGTTCCCAACGCTCTTTTAAAAAGAGTAGCAAACGAAAGCAAACCAAAAGATGGGAACAAACCACTGTTCGTACTCCCACCAGTGAAGAAAGCTTCGTCTTCTGGAGTACCGTATCTATTTGGTTCACCAGAACAGGAGAAAAAAAGATCGACAACTTCTTCGTACTGGGGAGAAAACAGCAAAACATCAGAGCAACAAAAGACAATTTCCGTAAACACGGAAAGCAACAACAACAAATCTCAACAAAAATCAAAACCACCTCCAATTGTCATCAGCACAGGAGGAGCTGGTGAAATCAAGAGATTGACGAATGAAATAAACAATCAACCTGGAAGTTTCTTAATTGAGACCAAAAAGGGCAAACAAGGAACAAAAACGGTAACAACGGAGAGTTGGGATTACTACGAGAAATTCATCCAACTACTCAAAGACAAAAAGCATCACTTCCACACATACTCCAGCCAAGAACCACTGAAGAAGTACGTACTCTATGGACTCCCAGATATGGAAATCAGTGAGTTGGAGAAGGAACTTAAAACCGTAAAAATCACACCAGTAAAAATTGTCAAAATGACAATGAAACACAAAAGACACGAACAAGACGACGACCAGAACTACCTCGTATACTTCAAAAAAGATGTAGAACAAGGTGGAAATTTCCTGGAATTCCTCAGAAAAATCAAAATTGTCAGCAGTTTCAAAATTAAATGGGCTGACTACAAAAATAGACAAGCTGGACCATCTCAATGTTCGAAATGTCTGCAGTTTGGTCATGGACAAAACGGTTGTAACAAACCGTCCGTTTGCTTCAGATGCTCTGAGCAACATGACTCGAAAACGTGCCAGTACATATCGAAAGAGACCAACAAGGTTCCACTCGGAAAACTCAAATGTTTCTTCTGCGGTGAAAAACATACAGCAATTTTCACAGGTTGTAAAACCAGACAAGAAATAATTGAAAAATGGAAATCAAAATCACAGAATGGAAACAACCAAAATCAAAACAAAACAGCAGGCCATTATTCATATGGACAACGGAGAAACAATCCTCCAACACCGCATCGTCCTGAGAGATCAACCAGAAACGTCCAACATGCACCAAAACCTCAATGGAGAAAAGAGTATATGGAACCATCAACATCTGGTACACAAAAGCCTGTTCATCAAAAACAAGTTCCAGTCAACCACAAACCAAGGAACACAAATCCTCCTCCAAATCACAAACCCTCAAATCAGGGAAATAAAAATAACTTGAACAACCAACAAAACAATAAAGAAAGAGGAAAACATTGGAAAAAGAATCAAAGAAAAAAGCAAAACGAGCGCATTAATAACAATCAACATCAAAAACCAAAGCAAGATGTTGAGCTTATGGACTCAGAAGACATCAGTGCAACAAGTCAGACCTCGAATGAAGTCTTCCCAGAACCTTCATTCAGTGTTGAGGTAGTGAATCGAAACATAACAACTAATCAACAAGCTCAAAGCACCAGCACAAGAGATAAAAACATCTCAGAAATAGAGGAATCAAAGTGCAAGTACCTTATCAGCGAGCTTCTCAAATTAATCGCCAAAAATCCAGAGTTCATCGACGAAATACTCCAAGCAATCGGCTCAAGTGCCAAAAACACCGCATACAATAATGGATTGTAGACAACAAAGTATCAACGTCCTCTACTGGAATGCTAACGGCCTCACTGACAAAATGTTAGCATTTCTCGACTACCTAAGCAAGCAAAACGTCGATGTTGCTTGCATCTCAGAAACATTCCTAAAACCAAACTCAAAAATTGACTCGCATCCAGACTACGTAATTCATCGATTGGATCGCGTGGATAGACCAAAGGGTGGTGTTGCAATCATCGTCAAAAGAAATCTAAAACATCAGCTTCAACCAAGCTACAACACAAAACTAATGGAATGCATTGGAATCAAAGTCTTCATCAATGACACGGATAGTTGTCACATCCTCTCAGTCTATCTCCCAGGAGGAAGCAAAGGAGGGGAAATAGATCAACATCTGAGAGATGACATCAACAAAATAACAAATCTGAGAGGAAATTACTACATCTGTGGAGACTTCAATGCAAAACATCGAGAATGGAACTGCAACGTTGCAAATAAATCAGGAAATATTCTTCAGGAAATGTCAGGAGAGTTCATGATCTACTTTCCTGACTCGCCAACGTACTACCCAGAAGATCGAAACAAATCAGTGTCAACAATTGACCTGATGCTCTCGAATTCCAACCTCGAAACAACAGAACTTCAATGCACAGAGGCAATGAGTGATCACTGCGCTGTGTATTTCCAAATCAAAACATCAAAAATCGACAGAACTGAAAATACAGTCTACAGATATGACTACAAAAACGCAAACTGGAAAAAATTCAAAGCACAAATTTCACGCCGCATTGAAGACAACATTGGAGAAAATTCTTGCAATACAACAGATGAGATCGAGAATCACATTAAGATTCTCTCTGAACTCATCATGGAAGCGAGGAACTCAAGTGTAAAAATGAAAAAGATCAAGTTCGAATCAACTAAACTCACACCGGAGATTAAAGATCTAATCAACACAAAAAGGAGTCTTCGTCGAAGATGGCAGAGAAGCAGAGATAATCAACTCAAATCTGAATTGAATTATCTGCAGAGAGTCATCAATGAGAAAATTAAAGAACTCAAAAACAAAAACTGGAATAAGCTTCTCTCAGAGATTCAACCGTCAAACCAAACAGTTTGGAGAATAGCAAAATTTTGCAAAAAAGGTTCAAAAACAATGCCTCCATTGACAAATCTGGGTAAAACGTTCATCACCAACAAAGAAAAAGCCAGCGCACTCAGCGAGTATTTTCGTGAAGCTCACGAAAATCCTCTGGAACAAAACGATCCACAACATACACAGGAAGTAAACAACACAGTCAAAGAAGCATTGGAACAAGACAATGATGAGAATCCAGAACTAACAGATGTAAACTAAATCGTGAGCATCATAAGAAATCTGAAAAATCCAAAAGCTCCGGGACTAGATGAAGTCAACAACATACTCATCAAAAATCTTCCTGAAAAAGGTTTCGAATACTTGAAATTCATCATCAATTCGTGTCTGAAACTCAACCACTTCCCCAAAGTTTGGAAACATGCAAAAGTGATTCCTATTCCAAAACCTGGAAAACCAGCAAATGAGCTAAGCAGCTACAGGCCAATAAGTCTACTCAGCTCAATAAGCAAAATACTGGAGAGAGTATTACTGAATAGAATCAACGATCATCTTGAGGATAACAACATCATCCCAAACCAGCAGTGCGGCTTCCGGACTGGAAGATCAACATCTCACCAGCTCATCAAAGTGATCAAATCAGCAAAAGAAAACTTAAACAACAAAAAGTCAACAGGCATGATCTTCCTGGATGTAGAAAAAGCATTTGACAGAGTCTGGCATAACGGACTCTTGTACAAAATGCTCAAACTGAGATTTCCACTGCCACTTATAAAAACTGTAAGATCTTTCCTCAGTGAAAGATCTTTCGCAGTTTTTATTAAAGGTCAGTTCTCAGAAATCAAGGTAATCAAATTCGGAGTGCCACAAGGAGCAGTGCTTTCACCAACTCTCTACAACATCTTCACGTATGATGTTGTAAGAGAGACAACCAACAACATCGGTCTTTTCGCAGATGATACAGCACTGTATCATTCTGCAGAGAACTCGGCCGATATTGTGACACATCTACAGCACACAGGAAGAAAAGTTCAACAATACATGAACAAATGGAAGATCAACCTCAACAAACAGAAGACTCAAGCCTTATTCATCACAAACAGGCACTCCAGGCAACTACCAGGAAATAACATCAAATTTCTCAACGAAAACATCAAATGGGAAACAGAAGCTAAATATCTGGGAACGGTGATCGACAAGAGAGTGACATTAAAGCCGCATGTGGAGTATGTGACCAATAGGGCTCACACCGCATTAAGACAGCTTTATCCGCTCATCAGCAGGAACTCACAACTCGACGTACGAAACAAACTTCTCATCTACAAGCTAGCCATCAGACCAATATTCACATATGGTTGTCCAGCATTTGGAAGCATGGCAAAAACCCATCTTCAAAAACTTCAAGTACTGCAAAACAAATTCTTGAGAATTGTTCTCAATAAAACAAGATATGAAAGGATCACCGAACTTCATACAGAAGCGAAAATACCGTCCATCGAAGACTACGTCGGAAAGTTGCAAGCGAACTTCAACAGTCGTCTTGCATCTCAAAACACCGAATAAATCAAATGAAATACAAAGAAAGTAAAATCCGTAAATGAAATCAAAATTAAGAGACAAAAGGCAAATTGAATGCCTGAAACCTTAAAACAAAAAGCAACAAAATGTATAGAAACTTTGTACATACTTAAATTTAAATGTAAATAAATAAAAAGTTTAATTTAAAAAAAAAAAAAAAAGGATTGAAACTTTGCACAAATATTCAAATGTTTAAAACAAATACAAATAAAACATCCTAAAATCATTTTGAGCAAAGAACCAAGTAGGAAATACATTTTCAATTTTGGACTATCGGCGACCCTAGTCAGAATCAATTTTGTCACTTTTTTCTTCGAGGGTTTATCCAAATGGATTAAAACTTTGCATTAATATTTAAGTGCTTAAAACAAAGACAAAAAAAAAACATCTTAAAATTTTTTTGAACAGAGAACCAAGCAGGAAATACATTTTCAATTATGAACTAGGGGCGACCCTAGTCAAAATCAATTTTGTCACTTTTTTCTTCGAGATTTTATCCAAATGGATTGAAACTTTGCACAAATATTCAAATGCTTAAAAAAAATACAAATAAAACATCGTAAAATCATTTTGAGCAAAGAACCAAGCAGGAAATACATTTTCAATTTTGGACTAGGGGCGACCCTAGTCAAAATCAATTTTGTCACTTTTTTCTTCGAGGGTTTATCCAAATGGATTGAAACTTTGCATAAATATTCGAATGTTAAAAAAAATACAAATAGAACATCTTAAATTTTTTTTGAGCAAAGAACCAAGTAGGAAATACATTTTCAATTTTGGACTAGGGGCGACCCTAGTCAAAATCAATTTTGTCACTTTTTTCTTCGAGGGTTTATCCAAATGGATTGAAACTTTGCATAAATATTCGAATGTTAAAAAAAATACAAATAGAACATCTTAAATTTTTTTTGAGCAAAGAACCAAGTAGGAAATACATTTTCAATTTTGGACTAGGGGCGACCCTAGTCAAAATCAATTTTGTCACTTTTTTCTTCGAGGGTTTATTCAAATGGATTGAAACTTTGCACAAATATTCAAATGCTTAAAACAAATACAAATAAAACATCCTAAAATCATTTTGAGCAAAGAACCAAGCAGGAAATACATTTTCAATTTTGGACTAGGGGCGACCCTAGTCAAAATCAATTTTGTCACTTTTTTCTTCGAGGGTTTATCCAAATGGATTGAAAATTTGCAATAATATTCTAGTGTTTAAGACAAATACAAATAAAACATCCTAAAATTATTTTGAGCAAAGAACCAAGAAGGAAATACATTTTCAATTTTGGACTAGGGGCGACCCTAGTCAAATTCAATTTTGTCACTTTTTTCTTTGAGGGTTTATCCAAATGGATTGAAACTTTGCATAAATATTTAAGTGCTTAAAACAAAAACAAATAAAACATCCTAAAATTTTTTTGAGCAAAGAACCAAGGAGGAAATACATTTTCAATTTTGGACTAGGGGCGACCCTAGTCAAAATCAATTTTGTCACTTTTTTCTTCGAGAGTTTATACAAATGGATTGAAACTTAGGAAAAATGTTCTGGTGCTTAAAACAAATACAAATAAAACATCCTTAAATTTGTTCGAGCAAAGAACCAAGTAGGAAATACATTTTCAATTATGAACTTGGGACAGGTCTAGTCAAAATAAATTTTGTCACTTTTTTCTTCGAGGGTTTATCCAAATGGATTGAAAATTTGCAATAATATTCTAGTGTTTAAAACAAATACAAATAAAACATCCTAAAATTATTTTGAGCAAAGAACCAAGAAGGAAATACATTTTCAATTTTGGACTAGGGGCGACCCTAGTCAAATTCAATTTTGTCACTTTTTTCTTTGAGGGTTTATCCAAATGGATTGAAACTTTGCATAAATATTTAAATGCTTAAAACAAAATCAAATAAAACATCCAAAAAATTTTTTGAGCAAAAAACCAAGCAGGAAATACATTTTCAATTTTGAACTAGGGGCGACCCTAGTCAAAATCAATTTTGTCACTTTTTTCTTCGAGATTTTATCCAAATGGATTGAAACTTTGCATTAATATTCAAATGTTTAAAACAAAAACAAATAAAACATCCTAAAATTTTTTTGAGCAAAGAACCAAGCAGGAAATACATTTTCAATTTTGGACTAGGGGCGACCCTAGTCAAAATCAATTTTGTCACTTTTTTCTTCGAGGGTTTATCCAAATGGATTGAAACTTTGCATAAATATTCTAGTGCTTACAACAATTACAAATAAAACATTCTAAAATTTTTTTTTCGCCCCTAGTCCAAAATTGAAAATGTATTTCCTACTTGGTTATTATTATTATTATTATTATTTATTTGTCGACGTTACCGTCCGGAAGAATTAGTATTTATACATGTTTTACTTTTTACATTGATTAGTGATACATTTCATATCACTATGGGTGACGTAGAATCAAGCTTCTAATCTTCAAATCTAGGTTTCAAATAAACTAAGGCTCGTTTCGATCTTTTGTAGGCGTGACGTGATACATTTCAGGTCCGTTCTGACAATATTCCATTATAAGGTAATCTTGTAGCTCTCGTTCCTATTTCTCCCGCTACACTTCAAGTTCCTGATCCGTTCCTTAATCCAACGTTGCCCAAAATGCCCAATTATGGCTTGACTCGTACATTCTTTGCTCAAAAAATATTTAGGATGTTTTATTTGTATTTGTTTTAAGCACTAAAATATTTATGCAAAGTTTCAATCCATTTGTATAAACCCTCGAAGAAAAAAAGTGAAAAAATTGATTTTGACTAGGGTCGCCTCTAATCCAAAAATGAAAATGTATTTCCTGCTTGGTTCTTTGCTCAAAAAATTTTTTTTCATCCAAACTTTAATTTAAAATAAAAAATAAAAAAAAATCACAGTGAACTTTTAATTTGAAAAATTCGTAAGAAAGGAAAGTTTTTTGCTTTTTCTGAAGCAACGGCTGTTCCTACCTTGCCCAAAAACAATACAGCTCTTCTATAGAGCAGCACGGATCAAATGTAAAAAACTAGAAGTCTCTACAATGTCTCGTTATTGAGATTTCTTGCTGATTAACTTGCTTGCTTGCTTGCTTTGCTTGTTTGCTTACAGAAAGCGTATTTTGCGATTTTCTCAGCAATGAAAATGATGTAAAATTTCAGGCACAAACTTTTCTTCTGTGACCTTTTATAACCTATAAAACTGATTTTTCAATCTGAACAAAACCAATAGATTCACACGTGAAAACGGTGTGAATATAAAAAATTTGTCCCCCCCCCCCCACCTTGAAAATTCTGGCTACTTCCCTGTTCGTGAGCAACCATGACTGTTTCAAAATTTTATCAAAACTATCAGACATCAATATTTAATTCAGAACTGTCAGTTTAAAATTTTCGCAGACATTCAGCATGGAATATAAGGTTGCTAATTGATTAGATTTAGACCTAATCACAAGACGTAAAAACTCAGGATTAATGAAAAAAAACCATAAAAACATAAAAATCTTTAAAAAACCCTGAGCCAATAACCATGAAAATGTGAAATACCTGTTAATTTCTTATTGCTTTAGATGAATAATTTCGGGATTTAAGTTTATTGGTTCAATGATTTTTTAGGATTTTTGGGATTTTTCAGGATTAATCTTGAGTTTCCACATCTTGCCTAATCCTAAACACCGAACTTATTGTTTCTATTTTTTTCAGAATTAGGGGCATATCCAGGATTTTAGAAGTGGAGAAGTGGTGTGCTTAGAAAGTCATCTCAAAGGTAGGGTGACCATCTGCGTGGTTTTTCAACGGACAGTCCTGTATTTTTCAAGACTGTCCTGTAAAAAAATTTTAAATTTTGTTCTTGGTTCTGTATTTTTTTCATGAAAATTTCCGTTAAATTTCGAGTTTTACTCTATGTCCTGTTTTTTTCGAAAAAATTTACCAAATGTCCTATATTTTCATGAAAATTAGATGGTAACCCTACTCAAAGGGGATTATTCAAATACTTAAAGTTCCCCATCTCCTGGCATCCCCCGACTCCAATGTATGAATTTAAAAAATCGATTATATTGTCTTCAAAACTTATTTCTTATGACATTCTTTGCGATATTCCTTTTCTGTTTATTTTGAGTTTTGTTTGAAACATTTTCATAACATGGAACGAGATACTTTTTAAAGCACAAGAGTATTAAGATAGAAAGAAATACACAAGATTTAATGAAAACAAAGAAGAACGAGCTCTACTTCTTTTCTTTCAAGTTTCTATTAGAAATTCATTCGAGTATAGTTTAACAGTGTCTTTAGAAATTAAGAGAACAGTATCAAATAAATTGAACAACAAGTTTAACCCTCGAAACCGTAACATAATCAACTCATTACTTATTATGATTAACAATAATAATTAAATGTAAAGTTCACAGCATTAAATAAATTATGATAGAATTAAATAATTTTGTTATCGTAATATGAACTGTTGCAGAATGAGTCTCGTGCTTCACCTATTTATTCATTGGTTCATTGGTGCTTGAGTGAGTGAGTCTAGAATAATAACATTAGATTAAAAAGCCTTTAAGTTCCAACCCTGAATAAAAAATTAAATAAACTTAACTAAAACAATGGTTGTGCATGACAAAAACATAAAAGTTAAGTGCTGAACTGTTTTCTCATTCAATTGACTTTATTTCTCAAGTTACTTTATAGAACACGTTTTTCACCTTATTAAGTTTGAGATCCTAGGATAAACTGAAACAATTTTCACTCCAGTTACAACCAATTTTATTCCTGCAAGTCATCTTAATTAAAATAAAGTTTTCTGTTTTTTGTTTTGTGCACGTGTTCTTACATTTTATTTATTTTCAATTTTCTGGAACAATGCAGAACACAGAAGTGGACGGATAAACTCTTCTATAAGTATACAATTAAAATTAAAATGGAGTGAGCTGGTTTATAAATATTTATAAGTTGGTTTGTAAGAAAACATAAAATTCACAGACTAAGCATGAATAATGGATCAGCCTAATATACATTCGGTAACTGGTACATAGTTTTATCTGGACTGCATTAATGCTACAAATGTTTTACACGACTTTAATTTTTCCATTTGTTTGTGTTTTTGGCAGTTTATGGATTTCCTTTTAACTGTCAACTTTGACGAATTATTCCAAAAAATGTTTCGTAAATCGGAAGGTGTTGCAAGCAATGACCATGACATTAATCTTTTCAAAGAAAACCTTTTGAAAACCAGGATTATCAAATTCTTACCTTTTCATGATTTTTGAGCAATGCCGCAGATTTCATCATCTACTGAACATTTTTCCAAATTTAATCACACTCGAACTGTAAATCAACTTCAAACAATCATTTGAAGAATTTAAAATTAATGACTTTAAATAGAAATAAATTCCCCAGGAAATCATTTCTTAATAATTATTTCAGAATCCCAGAATTTTATTTTCATTTATTTAATTAAATAATGGAGTATTCAATAACTCGATGAGCTCTCGGTAAAATTTAAATCGGGGAAGTTTCCATAAAGTAAATTTACTATTGAGTATCTGAGAAGAAAAGCTAATAAACCGTAAAATGTGTAATCGGAAGTGATTTCACTGGAAATGTATTAAATTAATGAATTATGATGAACATTTTAAGGATAATTAGCTCTAATATGTATTTCATTAGTTTATAAATTATGATGAATTGGCAACATTCATATGGGATGCTTTACTCGCTAGCAGACACTCTTTCTATAACCTTGAATTTTCCTCGAAAAACTCAGAATTCTCTCAGCAATTCCAATAATTGATTACCTTAAAAAAATCCAAATTTTCATCAGTGTAGGATTATTTTGTGTTGAAACTTTTATTTTTGTTTTAAAAACAACATTGAAAGCAACTCGTGTAGATGAAATTCAATTAGTAACACATCATTGCGATATTTTGAGAATTGCTTCCGTAAGTTTGATTTTATAATCCTTTAGCAAAACTTTTTAAAATATCCGGAATGAGATGAAGATATCTTGTTATCGAAACTGCCTGTTGCTACATTTAATCAGCCTTTCTTGTCTAAAATGAGCTGCTCACCTACATCAACAAAGCAGCTCAAAACATTCATCCATGTCACAACAGAGAAGAAGAACTTTTCTTTTATTTTCTGTCAATTTGATTTCATACAGCAATAACAAAAGATTGAACGACAGAAATGAGATAAAGCAAAATGAACTGATTTTCTGAGAAAAATTCTCTCAAGTTACACAATTTTAAGTACTCGCAAGATTTGATATAGAAATGCCAAAAATTTAATTGTTGAATGAGATCACGATGGGTTGGTTGGATGTTGCGTTATGGTTAAATTGATCAATTTTATCAGCTTAATTTTTGTACCAAAAATTTAAGTTTGTGGAAATTTATTTTGGGCGAAGCCGATTGAACTGTTATTCAAAAAGCGTGTTCTGACTTTTTTTAAGGTTTTTGGCTGATTGAAAGCTAATTAAGTGCTGTCGATTTTAAAGGCATCATTAGTTTTTTAAATGGGTACCATTTAAGATGAATCCTAAGTCTGTCTCGTGATCATTACTCAACATCCAAACATCTCCCAAATATTCGACATCTGATGTTCGATAAAACGCTGATTGAATTCACTCATTCGTGAGATTATAAGAAAATCGATTTTATTTTTTCCTTAAAGACATTTTCTTCTGAATTTAAAGCGAACTGTTGCTCGCTGTGTGATGTGAATGTATGTAAGGAATGGCTCATTTAAATGATAATTGAATTCAAATTATTCTAACGTTCAGCAATCTGGAGCATTTGAGCAAGTTGCCAATAATGCTGTGATAACATTTTTGCGCGCGAAGTGATTTATTTCTCATTATCACATAAATATGTTCAGTTGTTGTGCTTTTGACATCTTGATTTAGAAATTTTGTATTTTTAGATTATTAAAAGTAAAGTTTATTGAGATTTGATGTCAGACTCCATAAACATGTTCCGTACTGGGAAACGAGTATAATTTTTTGAGAAATTTCTAGCGTAATTCCAAAATCCCCAAAAAGGGAAACTATAAAAAAAATTACCTTTTGAGCATTTTGTAGTAGAATTGGCAACTTTTAAAGGAACAAAACAAAAGATGACAATCCTCTGAGTCAAAGCCCACATCAGAAACACTGAAAAATTATCTGGCATGAAATTAGATTAAAATTATTCGTTCCAATAATTATTAAAATCACTTGCTACATTGCTAATGATGGAAGAATTTATTGTGCTTAATAAACTTGACAAATTAGATTTTTTCCATCTTTATTTTGTATTTAATGTACCTAAACTTACAATTAACATATTGATGAGAACTCTTATGGTGTTAAATGTTAAACTATTGTCTAAGGGGTCGTTCATTTATGACGTCCATCAAAAAACCTGATTTTTAGACCCTCCCCCCCCCCCCCCCCTCTGTCACAAAAATTCAATAGAAAAAAAATTTCCATTGTTTGAACTGTCACAAAATCCTAGACCCCCCCTCCCCCCTAAATGTCGGATGTCATAAGTGAACGGCCCCTAATTTAGTACAGATTTTTGCAATAAACTTTGCATAGTCTCATAGAGTGAACGCAGCATTGGTTGTAGACAAATCCAAGAAACTTAATCAATTTTGAATTTATTTAAGTCCTAAAATTAATCTAAAAGTGAATAAGCAGCCAATTACATCACGTATGAGACTATGCAAATTTGCTGGAATAATATACTAAAAAATCAATATTTTGCGTAGTTTATATAATAAATAATCTTTAATTACTTGATCATCAATTACAATTTACTACTATTTTACTTTAATTTGTCTAAATGAATACTAATTTTTATTTTAATTCTCTTATGTGATCTATTAATAAAAATGGAGGAATTTCTAATTAAAAAGTGTTCTATTATTAAAGAAATTAATTAATAATATAAAAGTATATGAATCTTCGATCTACTTTATTATTAGACAAAGCTTCATGACTTTTTTTTCTTATTAAAATCTTGTTAAATTAGAAATGAGATTTCTTTAACATTTTAGCGCTTTTTTCTCATTAGTAATTGTTGCTTGATTCATCTTTTGCTTTTAGTTCATTTGCTGTGATTAGCCTAAACTTAATTGGTATCAAGGTTATGAAGATGTCAGCTTAGAACAGGAAGATAGGAATGAATTTATGATTGTTGCCAGAAATTTTCAAATGAGAAGAGAGTTTGGGGGGGGGTTGATTTTTCAAATACTTTCCAGTCATGGCTTTTTTGACCTTTCAATACTAATAAACAATTATTTCTTCCTTTCCCAAAATTTCACATTGTTACAAAAGCAAAGCTTTAAAACTCAAATTTAAAAATGAAAAAAAGCACGCTAAAATTTCTCTGAACTTTCAGATATTATTTCCACGAAGGACTGTGAGAATTAAAAAAATTAATTAATGCTAAATGGAATTTTTTAGCTTTATATTCTTTTCATAAAAAAAGTTCCTTTAATATCAAAGCTTTTAAGCTATTTTTATTAGCTTGGAATTTTGTCATTTTCATCATATATTTTTTTTCTCAAAATAAATTAAATTATGCATGCGCTTTTAAACTTAATTAATGGGCACCTAAGGTTATTTTTCTCTCTGTGTATGCTTTGCATTAATAAGGTAAAATGTGATGTGTAAGTTGTATAACAATTAAGAATAGAATGTTAAGACCGATTGTTGATTGCCACGCACGAATAAAAATGGTGGTAGATCCTTACTCAGCGCCTCAAGCCATGCCATATAATGTGCAGCTTTTATAATATTCTTCCTAGGCATTGGTAAGGTCATCACGACCTACAAAAATAAATTAATGAGGATAATAAAATTAATGATTATCGGTTGCCCAAAAATAGAAATTTGCAAAATTAAGATTAATGCAAATTTTGATCTTACCAAATCTGATTTTACTGAATGCTCGAGAAGATATTCGCGCAGCCTCAAGTGTCGATTTGTTTTATCTTGCACGGCAATCAATTCTGATTCTGTTATCATGGCTGTAAAGAAAATAATAAAATAAAAGTTGAAGAAGAACTTAAAAAGAAGGAACAGCAGAAATAGATTGGAATCATTTTATGTACGTAGTTTTGGAACCAATTTCAACTCAAGTTTGAGTTCTTAAATTTTTTGAAAAAAAACATAAAGACCTCAGGACAGTTTCTGAGATGCCGTTAGACATTGAACATAAATTGAAAATTGACAAGAACTAGCAAGGTACAGGCTGTAGATCAAAATTAATCTGCACTGCGGAAGTAAGTAAAGACTGAAAGTATTGTGTCATCCTGACTAATACTCTTGAGTATGAAAACAAGGACTCCTGCTTAGATCTTAAGTTCAATCATCAGTTTCAAGATATCAGACATCCCGTCACAAATTCAATCAGCAGGAATGTACAAAATCATCATTCAAAACAGACTTTATTACATTGTCAATTGAAAAAGTTAAGAGGAAATTAAGTTGAGATGGATGGAAGAAAGGAAAAGGAGAAAAAAAGGAAGGCTATAAGGAAGATAAAGAGGAATGAGTAACGATACTTACAATCGTCGCTAATGTCGTTCGGTGAAACAAAACTTTTAATTAAATCGTCGAAAAATGCCACAGTTGATTCATCTGGCTTCTTGCTAATATCAGGCAATAAAATAAGATCTGAATAATCGATACGGAATTTCGATAGTAAACTAGCCATTGACCTTTGCTCGAACTCAAGTTCAGAGTTTCTGTTTGCCAATGCAAACACACGTAGGCGGCATGTGTTCCAATTTCTCCTCGTGCTGATTATGTAAGGAAGAAGCAATGTTAAACCGCCATCATCATAAAGCCACCAGACATCGATAACAGCATCCTTTCGTTGCTTTGTTGTAAATCGTGTTAGCTCGTCTATGATTTCCTTGGGTAATTCTGAGCCACCTGGTCCACGGTACAATAATGATGGATCATTATCAATTTTCTTCGTTGTTGATTTGCTCGGTGTTGACTAATTTTTCATACAATGAGACAAACAACACAACAAATTGATGTAATTAGTATTGAAGCTTTCATTTCTGAAAAAATTTTCCCTTCATCGCACTCTTATGTAAGAACAAGAAGAAGCTAATTGAAAATATGACTTACATTTAAGAGTTTTCGTTTAATATCGACCGGATCTGGGGCATCAGAAACGTTATTATGAGTGAGATCGCTGGTGCTGCTTGCTACCATAAAAAATATTATGAAACTTCAATTAGTTGTGATATCTTTACAAGCTATTTTTGGACCGTACAATATATAGTATTGTAGCGATTCTATTATTTTTTAGTGCTTCTTATTTTTAATATAAAAAATATTTTTCTTTTTAATTTTTAACAAGCATACTGAACATGCTATGTGCTCTCATTTCTTTCGGTATGTATTGCAAATGTTATTATATGCTTTGGAGATGAATAAGGCTCAAGAAGAATATTAATGATATAATTTTCTTCTTTTCGTTCCATCACTTTATTCATTTTCAGCTCATATACAATTGGGCGCAGAGATGCTATCTAAATAATGAATATAAGGAGGTTTTTCTAGGAAGAACCGAGATGCTTACTTCTTTATGAATAATATGATTGAAGTCTGATTGATTTTTCCAGGTGCAAAAATTTTCTTATTACAGTCTGTTTTCTAATTTATAGAACCTTTTCACCGCATCTTACTAAAATCACGTTTTTACCAAACGTTATGTCAAAGGTTGTCAAAAGTTCAAATCCCGAATAGCACATGTCGGTTAGTTGAAGGCTTCGATTTAAATCCAGCACCATGCCAAAGTCACACTGGCTTGGTGCCGGATTTCTATTCGATTAACCGACTTGTGCAATTCGGGAAGGAGTTCTTAATATTTTCTATCTTAACTAAGGTTCTTAAGATCAATTGGTACAGCACATAACTAATATATCTTACGTTTACGTCTTAGAATTGACAAATAAAAAGCTATAATAGCATTTGCGTATATCAAGAAATTAAATCTATAAATTTAAAAAATTTTCATTCAATTTTATTAATTTAGTAGCAACTCTGCATCTCAAAAGCCATGAATATTGGAATAGAAAATATAGAGACACAATAAAACGTGTGAAATGATAGAGAAAATACAGAGAGTTATAGTACTTACCCTTACATTTCATTTCAGGCTTCTTATGTACATTATTCTTCTCATCTGAATATGCAAATTGACATTATATTGTGTGTGTGTGTGCAAATACAAATAAAAGGATATAAATTGTGAAATAAAGTAACTTCATAGATTCGCATGTGAATAGATTTAAATTCATTTCTGTTATGTGCGAAGAAGAAGAATATGGAAAATTGTTACAGATTCAAAACAAACTGTTGTCATTTAAGAATTTAATTCAAGCAAATTCATCCTGACTTTTGATGTAGGTTAAATGTAAATTTAGAATTTTGAGTCATACGACTTTAATTCTTTAAAGATTTGTAGCCCTAAACTGTTTTATATATGAACTTTCTACAAAAGAACTCATGAACAAAGCAAGTTAAAAGGAAACGTGAAAAAGGCATAAGATTGTTTCCTTTCTTTGTGCCTTTTATCCTTTTAAACTTTATTTTTATTAATGCAAACCGATCAAACCTTAAGACTCAGGTTAAAGAGCTTTTATGTTACGGTAATACGAGGATTAAAAGTATGCTGAAATCTGCTTGGTATTAATTAAGTGTTCAAGCGCTTTTTAAGTATTGTAAAATTATCACCGCTATTCATGTACTTTTAATAGGCATTTGCTAATCAAATTATGGAAAACCTTAGTGCACTCCATTTAGCAACGGCATTTGGTATTTGAGGGTTTCTAGTTGAGCTTAAATGACATTGACCAAAGGATGATTCAGGGGCGTAGCCAGGGGGGGCCATAGGGGGCCCGGCCCCCCCCCCCCTCAAAATCTGATAATTGTTTTATTAAGTATTTATAGAGAAGAACCAGTTAATGTAGAGGAAGTGATGAAAGAAATGTCAAAATCGGCACGAAAAATTAAATTTAATGTATGAATAATGAATTAAATATTTAAACTTATTCGGCCTGTTTCACTAAAGTGGATTATCCTAGATTTCGGATTTTCCACTTCAGTTTTTTAGAAATATCTCCAGACGCTTAAGGTTATTAAGAGATCTAATGTGTGATCAAGTTAGAGTCCTTTGCTACTTAAATTAACATATACCTAAAATTTTTATATCTTCATTAGTTTGAGAATTATAGCAAAAATCGAAGTTAATCTACTAGATTTGGCTAGAAAATTGAACAATTGATAAATCTTAACGAAAAGCAAAAGTTTAAAGTATACAGAAATTTCAGACATACTTCACTCTATTATAATCCAAAATTAGAAATACCACACCTCCCATAAAGTTTAAGATATTTACAAAAAACTGAAGTGGATAATCCGAAATCGAGGATAATCTACTTTAGTGAAACAGGCCGATGAAGAATGAATATAGATTTAAGGATACAAAATAAAGGTTTTTTAATTTTCAAAAATTGGCCCCCCCTTAAAAATTTTCTGGCTACGCCCCTGGGATGATTCACATTTCATCCAAAATCTATTGCTAAACGTCATAATTAAATGATACCAAAAAACAACTTTAATTAATTCAAAATGAAAAATATAAACTTTTGAATTATGTATGAAACTAAATCAAATTAATAAGTTTCAACATCATTGAATCGATAAAGCACAGATTGAACCCAAAAAGTTAATATCTTTTTACAAAATCTATAATATCAACATTCCATAGTCCACGTGCGATATCCAATCTATCCTTTTGACTCTTATCAAATTAAACTTTAATAAGAAATAGTAAGAGTGAATTCAATTAATAAATTTATGAAGCCCCAAGTCCGCACGTGCAGCAACACCGGAAAATAGAAATTTTCAAGTGTTCGTGAACCGGAAGCTTATGGTAGACACTTTTTAAGTAATTAGCTAGCTTTGTTAAAAGATCCTATCGACGAGAAAGTGGGACGAAAGCGTTTTTTTTGAAGAAATTTTTACATCATTGCTTTATTTATGGGCTGCATGTATCTTCCCACATAAGGTTCTAAATATTCAGTATTATTTACTTTATGTCTATTACTTCTATAAAAATAGCATAAAAATTCTTATTATTAAAAGAACAAAGGAAAACAAAAGAGTGACGCAGAGGACATAACACAGGGATGAGGAGTGGGAAATGATTTAGTTGTGCAGTCCAATTTAGCTAATCTTATGTTATGGAATGTGGACAATTCTATTATTGTAAAGAATTTCAGGAAGATATTTGGTTGTGAAACCCCTTCAGCTGTTTGTGAAGTCTCAACAAAAATAAATCAAACACTGAAATCACGTGAAAAGTTACCCTAACTCATACAAGTTCCAAAAGAGCTCTATTGGCAATCCCTGAGGAAAAGTGAGTAAAAAAGTCAAAACGTGTAGGACGAACTTGCTCGTAAATGTCTTTTACAGTTTGTGTATGTGAAATGAATTTAATATATATTTCAGCATAACGTACATCATTCTTCATCATTCATTTATGCAGCAGTTATTTCTTGTTTTCATTTCATTTCTTATTTTTTTTTTGCTTTAGCTTATCACGAATGTAGGAAAGAATTTAAAGGAAATTATTTTCAACATGCTTAACATTCTTAACATCCATTTTCAGTGAGGAAAGCATTTCTTACCTTGTGAGATGTTTCGACTCAACGAATCGCAACTGCCGTGAATTGAATTATTTTTCTCTCGTACTGCGGTAAGGTCAGCCGAGCTATCATTTGATATTAATGTTTTTGGCGCTTCCAAGATGTGTCGGGGTGCTTCATCGCCTAAGAAGTTTGAACAGTCAAGTCCGTTGGGAACTCTCAAAATTGCTACAGCCAAATACATATCAAATGCCTTATGCACAACATTAAAATAACGATCCAATTCAGCACTGTCACATGTCTGCCAATCTTGCTTATATCCCATAAGTAAGATATTTGGCTTAAGCTTGCCAAGGCCTGAAGCTTGCATTAATGCACGACTGCCCGTTTCAAAATCATTATCGTCAACAATGGAATAGAAACCTTTCACTTTATGGCGCTTAAAGAAATCATTGGATTTTTTCAGTAAATAGTTTCGGTACTTTTGTGAGATTTGTGTTTTCATGATATGTCCAAGTACGAGAAGTGACAACTTTTTCGTAAGTAAATATCCAAACGTGACAAGTTGTGGACGGGTGTTGGGTGAACCTGACAGCACTAATATTTGCGGACGATAATTTTTGACATGCTCCTCCACATAATTCAATTGTTGTACACTCATCAGAGCATTTTTGTATGTTTGTGCTTGTGTTGAGCTTCCCCAGTTTACATCTGGTTTACGATATGCGACAATGAGATAAAGTGTCAGAACCACCGCAAATGTAAGAAGAGCTGTTATCCATGATATCAAAAACATTACGGCTACGCATAGGATGGCACCGACAAGACTCAACCACATATTATAATATTTGAATTTTGGTCTCCATCCTATTGGCTTTGCTCTAAAGTAAACATGAGGGAAATAATATATGGCATTAAATTACTGCGTTTATTTGTGGCATGTAAAGATTATTGAACTTTTCTGCTTATGTGAGATAACGATTTAAATACTTTAATTTGATGTAAGGAATTGTATACTTATGATAAAAAACGAGGGGTTAACCCCCTCTCTTGGACTTCAAAAAAAAAGAAAAAAATATCAACGTCATTTATGAAAACCTCCCAAAATTTTAAATTTTTTGTCACCATTAAAAAGCTACAAACTTACAAGCTTTAAAACCCAAGGTTGAAATATGATAAAAATGAAAAATAGTAACTTAATATGACTCACAAGCTAGCATGAAATGTGCTGAAGTTAATGAGCGTATATGCTGCGAGGAAGAAATTTGAGATTAATGGCGCAATTGCGTTCAGTTCACCGACTAAAATGAATCTAGATAGGAATGAAAATATTCAGTTTAAATATTGCTACAGTTTCCATAAATTCAAATTGTAAGCATTACCCGATTGCAATAATGAATGTCAAAACATAACCGCGTACTGGCTCATTATTTTTTCCAAATCCTTTTGCAAACCATTTAATTTTCGGGTAAAGTTCGTCCTTGCAAAGTGCTTGAAAGACTTTCGGTGCAGAAACTAGAGATGCAAGTGCAGAACTTAATGTTGCCGCAAAACATCCAGCATATATCAATGGCCCAAACAATGACACAAGTTCAATGACCTGGAATGAATTTTGTAATCCGTATTCACATTTTCGGTCAGTACAATCGAGGAATGTTCCTTGAACGTATTCTGTGAGGTTTCCCGTTGCATCACGTACGACACAGCTTCCAGTCATGACCGCCATCCCAAGGTATGAGAGCGTTGTCAGAAAAATTGCAAGCAACGTACCTTTTGGAATAGCCTTGAAGGGGAAAAATAATATGAGCAGAAAATTAGATTTAATATTTTCAAGAAGAAAAAAATCTCATTACTTTTTGTGGATCTCTCAAATCACCACTGATATTTGCCCCAGCTAATATTCCAGTTGCTGCAGGAAAAAAGATTGAAAATACTGAAAAGAAGTCGTGCGTTTTATTCGTTGACTTGTCGAGTCGATAATCCGGAAGGATGTTTGTTTGGAGAATTGTCACTGAAATGAAATTTATTTCATATATATGTTGAGTATTCGAATGGAAAATTTGTATTGAAACTCACTGTTATAGCCTAAAAATCCCTTTGCTCTATCTTCATCACTTTTCGGACCCCAAAGAGAGCCGAAGATGAAATCACAAATAGCAGCCAAAAGAATGAAAAGCAATACAATTTGTGCCTATTCAAAATTGGTTAAAAAGAGAGGAAGTAAGTTATTGAATCAGTCATTAATGGATTATAGAGGAGCATTTGATTTCAAAAATAAACCTGATAAAACCTCAAAATTTATATTTTATATCTAACCACGACGTATAGAACCAAACCTTAAAACTCAACAATCTAATCTCATAATGTTATAGGTTAATCTCAAAAATCATGATCTAACCTAAAAATTCAGGATTCTAACCTCAAAACTAAAGTTGAAATCATTAATATTGAAGTCATAACTTCTTGAATATTGAGAAGGTATCGACAAATTGAAAGGAAACCAACATTTACTATTCAAAAATGCTTTCAGCATCCTTGAAAATGAGCTCCTTTCATGTCTGATCAAATAAAATATTTTTCAAACCTTTGCCTCCCATTCCATTCCGATGACTACAATAATCAATAATAACAGCACTGTAATACTTCCAATGATTCTGGTATCTTGCACAGCACCATCAATAATTGTAAATCCGAATGAATTCCATAATAATGAAAGCAGTGATTCACAAAATCCCACAATGTACATAGCAACGGCAACTGCATTTGCGAGAGAGAAAATTAAACCAATTGAACCACCAAATTCTGGTCCTAGAGAGCGACTTATCATGAAGTAAGTTCCACCGCCTTTAATAATACCATTTGTGCTAATGGCACTCATAGATAATGCAGTAATTGTTGTGACACATGTTGTAATTAGAATTAATAATAAGCCTTGCCAAATGCCTGTGAAAGGATATAAATTTATGGAAATGTTATATCTAAGTCATAACTTCTTCTTCATTAAAAAACATTCCATAACTTACCAGCTTGCCCAACAACCCAACTCAGACGCAAAAACAGCATAACACCCCAAATGTTTAGTAAACATCTCATCAAAACTCCTTTGATCCAGCCAAACTTTACAAGGCCTTCTGTCAAGCCTTCAGGGTCCATATTTGAAGGCATTGTCTGTGCCTAAAAGAAAAATAATTTTATTTCATTAATATTGAAAAATAAATGCAAGGTTTAATAAGATTAAAGGCAAAAATTCACACAGCAAGTGAACATTCATAAAAGCGAAACGACGAAAGGAATTGGGGATAATTGAAAGAGTAAAAGGCCGTAGAAATTTTTTGGTCATGATTTTCCTTCCATCAAAGCTTGAAGCATTTTTTTCTTCCATCCTCATCGTTAATGCTCCTCTTTATACTTCATTAATTTTAAGCATTGAATAATTTTCAAATAAAAAGGATGACGAATATTTTTTTTAACGCGCTCATGCATAATTGATGAATTGCTTAGGAATATGAATCATTAAGGTTGTCCACAGATGTTTGAGTAGATTATTTATATTGAATTAAATTACACGGCTTAATTAAAACAATACATTTGATCTTTGGATTTAATTAATGAATTTTTTTAATACTCTATTAAAATTACGGCATGTCAAAGGTTCAAATACATTTTTAGCGCTTTGAAGTTCTTCTTTTGGTGATTCATCGCTTAAATGTGTTTTATACAGTTCAAGGTTTGTTTTCATCAAGATTTTGATGAAAGTACTCTGACAAAAGGAACCTATTTGAGTAGCTTAAAGAAGATGGAAGTTGGCTGGTGTTAAACGTTTAACAAAACCTCCTGACTGTCTGCTTAAAAGAGCTTTAGCTTTTTCATGTAAAGTAAAAGCTTCCTAAGTAAAGGAACCTGCAGTTATCAACCCTAAAAATACCTCAGAATCAACAAAAAGGCTTACATGATAAAAATAGATGTACCTCATAAGCACTTGCTTCAATATTCTTTGATTATTGATTTTCATTCATGTCTGTTTCAAACATCATCTTATTTCAGGTTCACCAGACAAATACATTAGAAGAAGTAAGTGCTGAATCTCAAATTTGTTAGATAAAAACAAAATAAGAGTGTGCCTCAATACTTTTTATGACAGCTTGTCTGAATGCCACACGTCAATGCATTATCTCCATTTTAAGATACTATGCTGCAAGACATGATTACATTCTGTTGTACACAATTATTGAAACAAACAAATGTTATGTGCATTTAAGTAGAATGTAGTTAACAAGTTTGTTTATTAATTTTATCTGTAGTTTACACTTGAAATATGAGTCTATGGGGCCGTTCACTTGTGACGTCCAGGAGGGGGGGGGGGGGGGGCGTGGGTCAGCAAGAAAAGAACAATAAAAAAATTCCTGGAAATCCATTGTTCTTTTATGAAAAATGACCGTTAAATTCGGACATCATAAGTGAACGACCCCTATTGAACGTTATTGAAAGTCACATAATGGAAATCATTGAAGTCAACGTAATATACTTCTAAACAATATTTCTACCTTAAGGGTTGTATTGATTCAAATTACTTAGAAAACATAATTAATTTTTTTAAGTGTCGTGAAGCAGACAATAGGTTTTACAAGAAAATCTATTAATAGTATTACTGGTAAGTAATATCATGAAACATTCCCTAACAGACAAATAGCATGCTCTCAATGAGTATGCTCACTTAAATGTACTGAGTGAGTTAACTCGTGAGCATACTCAGCTAATTAAGGTCTTTGACAAATAATGTCTTTAGAGTATCATGCAGTTGCTCTGACGAAAGTCGCATCAACTCGTCGGGTGCAAACTTTGAAATTTTAATCCCGAATAGCACTAGTCGGTTAATCGAATAAAAATTCAGTAGAAAGCCATCCGGAAAGACTGGCTTTGATTTAAATCCTGCACCATGCCAGACTCACACCGGCTTGGTACCGGATTTTAGATCGATTAACTGAATTGTGCAATTCCAGTATTATGTTAAAATTAAAGCAACTCCCAAAAGTTTCGGAACAGGAGCATATAACTGAAAAACGTTCAAATTCAGATTGTAAAAAGTTGTTGGAAAAGTTTCTTTCGGTTAAAGACTCTTTCAAGTTTTTATTTGGACATCATAAATAAATGTCTTGTGTAAACTTCAATAAGCTCAATTAAGGTATTTAAATTTAGAAGTAAATTTCTCTTACAACGCCCCATGCCTTGCATATATAGTTTATTGTCAAAGCATCAAACATGTTTACAAATTCTTAAAGTACATAAAACCAATTTCTGGCACACATTTGTCAAGGAAATTGTAATATATTGTGAGAAAATCCAAGGAATGCTGTCATATCCAAAGTTTTTTTCATAAAAGCGAGCAATTCGTCAAGAAAATATCTGAATACGGTAGTGCATGAATTTTCATATCGTGTATGTATTTCAAATATTTAGATAAATTTTTTTTATTTTTGAACTGTCATAAAGACAGCAATTCAAAGATGTATGAATTAAGTCAGTACATGGAGACATTTTGACTTTAAAAATCATGAATTAGAAAAAAAAATTAAACTCTATTCATGTGGAATATCAATTGGTCATGGTGTATTTTGATTTTGTAATCTTGACATTGAAAGTTTCTATTTAATTTATGATACACAAGATTATTCTTGAAATGTCTGCAACGTGAGTTATAAATAACTTTAACTGAATGGGTTTCTTCCTCGTGATGTTAGATCTGACGTAATTTAGATGTGCCAAAAGATTCAAGATAAAGATGTAGACTAGAAGTGTTTATGGGATTTTTGGATATAAAGGAAATTTGCTTTGTATGACTGATTTATAAAACATGTTAAGTTTACTGTCTGCTGGCGCACTATAAATTGTTATCCGAAAAATTCATATCTTTTATGAGAAAATAATTTATCAACTTGACATTTGACGGAACATATCATGTCGACAAAAATGTTTGAGTTATTCGTACACAGTAAATAATACTTTTCGGAAGTATGTTATTCAGACAATCCAAAACATAATTGGAATAAGTTACAACATTTTATTTATTGGTTAAATTGATTGGTCATAAATGTGAAAATAATTTATGAGAAATTTAATTTAATTAGTCAAATGCTTGAGGGATGTTTAATCAAATCGCAGTTAAAAGCAGTTGGAATTTCAAACCTAGTTTTATTGTAGGAAATGTCATTCCAAATTTTCGCCACATAGCGCGGTTTGACGTATAGCATGTACTTTTCGTGCTACCCATGAATAAATTGTATGCTGAATATCAATCAGATAACAACACTGACAAAAATGATTAATTTTATCATTCAATATGAGTAAATATACTCTGCATCAATATTGTTGTCTATGCAAATTTTATTCAATTCAAAAAATTATTTTCATTGTTCAATTGTTGATACTGACCATAGACATTTTTATGGTGATAATAAAAATGAATACAATTCGAATAGATTAATTCGTAATTCAGCATGTAAAATAAACTTTTATGTTCAGTTTCTGAAAAGAGTTCAGTTAATGGCGAAATAATTAGCAATGTTTTTGGAAATTATCACAAGCTTTTATTTACAGCATTTGAATGCTTTAAAGAGTAAGTGACTTTAATTTATTTTTGTGAATCTTTAAATACAATTCAATTCCAATTACATAATCGTTCTGTAGGTCAAGTAAATTCAATTTCTAATGGACCTGATTATTTAATAACCTTTAAAGCATATCTAATCAGTTCCCATAAGATATAAGCTCAGAAACATAACAAAAACAAACTTTTGTACAACACTTTATGGATTTCCTCTACATTTTCGCTACAAATATGCTAATATTCAGCATATATCCGAATGATATTGACATTCAATATTCATGAATCGATATTCTCGATTGAATGGAACAAATAGATAATTTAATTATACTCGCAAAACTAAATAATAAAATTTATTTCTATTGGACACATAATAAGGTAATAAAATGAAAATCTGCTGCTGTTATCGGATTTTGTAAATGAATATTACAACCTAGACCTAATTTTATTTTATTCATTCATTTATTACACACAAACCTAATATATGCATGTGTTTTGACTTCATATGGAGATTGTAATTGCAATAAAAAGAACTAAACTCAATATGAAATGATAAAAAGTCACTCAGTGGTAATTAATTAGATACTTTATGGGAATATATACTTTTTGTGCCTTTTCATATACATTCGTATTGTGAGAATCAGTTAATGAAGCAAAAATTTCTTAATTAAGGCAGAAAAAAATAGTGACTGTGAAGAAGTGTCATGTTCAATTAACCTTTTGGGGCATAAAAACCATGACCTACGTTACTAACTTTGCTAATTCGTCACTCAATTAAATACTCGAATCACTCGTTCATAAACATACACATTCGCCGTTGCCATTTGACTGACGGGAGACAACAAAATTAAATTAATATCTAAAGCTTCGCACATGGGTATTGAATGAGTCACACAATCTATCGTATTGTAGAAATTTTTGTTACAGCTAAGAAGCCGGTGCTGAGTGGAAAATTATCGTTTGTGGAATTAACATCTTACAGTTGGGTGTTAAGCACAAGAAATTATCGATCCAAATTATTTGTTTTGCTCAAATTCAGGCATTGACAGCCTCCCATACTGAACAAATCTTTATCATTTAACCTTCCAACTCTTAAGTATTAATTCACTTAAAGTTCTTCAATTCCAAACCGTAAACAGAATAGGTCAATCTTTAAAGCCCCAAAATAAATAACCGGGAAATTAACGACATGAATTTAATTTATAGCCATAAATGCGTATTCATTGAGACATTATTGTCTACATGGAAATATTCGTACATTTATCAACATTTCGTGAATTTATGACTCATATCACTCTCATTTTAATTCATATATGTTTTACGTTCGGTCCTATAAACATTTTATCTTTGCTGATGAAATATCAGAAAATACAAGAATATCCAAATACTCAAAAGATCTATTAGCAAAATTGAGTTGACACAGATGGCAATTTAATAGGGAAATGCTACCAATTCTTTTTGCAATTGTTGCATTCATTGGAAATTCATGAATGGATTGAAATTGCACATCAAATTTTTAAAAGAGATTCTTGAGCTGTGCACATTTAGCAGCATTCTATGATTGAGTATTGGCCTTTATAATCTTTTAAAAACGAAGAATATAATCTTTGTATAAAAGATTATCGAAGATTATAATCTTTGAATGAAGATTATCAAGGATTAAAATCTTCAGAAACGAAAAGATTCTAATCTTTCAAACGAAGATTATTGAAGATTATGATTACAATCTTTGGATGGGATTATTTAAAGATTATAATCTGCGGGAGCTTTGGTATTGACATCTATATAATAATTATGTTTTATTGACAATATTAGATTAAATTAAACAATTCTATTAAATTTGATTTGCATAATTTATAAATAATTTCATTGAAAAATATTGAAAGAATCAATTCGAAAATAGATCAATCAACTAAACTGTTTTACTGAATTTCGAGGAATACCCAAAATAAATTTGAAACCTCTCACCTCTGACAATTGTTTGACTTAATCGAGACTTAATGCTTTATTTAAAAATTTAATATAGTTTACTTTGTTGGTTTTGTGCCAAAATTGATATATATTCATTAGAAAATTTTAATATTTCACTTAGATAATGAAGTTATTGTATGCAACCGAATAAAACTTTTAACAAGATATTTCGAAACGGGAAGAAGTTTTTCAATTTTTTGCTTTATGACTTCTTCAAGTCTTAAAAGTTTACCGAGAAGAATACATTGAAACCAAAAGTGCAGTTGAAAAATTGGAATTAAAGTTTATTTTAGTAAATATCATAGATAAAGTTTTGAAGAACTTTATGGTGATGAATCCGATTTCTATCTTTAGATTTAAAGTTAAAAAAAAAATTTCAATACACAATAAATATTCTTAAAAAAGTCACGATTCCAATAGTTTATAAAGAAGCAAATCTAGTGCATAATGCAAGCATGTAAATATTTACTATTTGTTCTATAAAACATCCAGTTCTTCACTATGTATCCTTTACGTGATAATTCTATTGAAAGGAAATTCAATTTATTTTTCATTAGTTTTCTCTTCTGTTTCAGGTTTCTCATTGCATTACATTGCATTGTTTTACTTCCTTTTTTTGCAGAAGACTCGTATGTATGAAAAGGTATATCCCAAAGGGATAATTGTAAAATGAAAAAGATTTTTTTTTTCGTATTCAAACTTTTTTGTGTTGAAGACTTACAATAAGCACAGGCTGACATTGAAGTATGGTTAACATGAAGTTTTTATTAATTTTTTTAAAACCCACTTTTACGGTTCAAAAGCATTTTCAGAAATTGCTTCATGATAGAAGGAAATCCCACTCAAGTGGATTGAAGTGAAAAAGAGGAACAAAAACAAACAGAAAGATGCATTTCATCTACACAACTTGCGCACAGATATGAATCTGTCTATTTACACAATTAATACTTTGAACTATTTTTGTACTTACTTTATTTGTTATAGATGCATTATGGAGCTCTTCTAACGTTGGTCGAGTTCCAGCTTGTATAGACATGATATTGCGGTAATTATCTAAACGTGGGAGTGCTTCTCTGGTGAAATGTCTGTGAATGAAAGGAGAGATTAAGGATAAAACTTTAAAAATGTAACATGATACATTTGGCAAAGCGTTTTGACTAAGATTGGGGTGCTTTTAGTGCTGTAATTTAAAAACCCGTTTCGAATTGGCAAAGTTCATATTTATTGAGCCTTACTACTTGATTGTTAATGTCCAAAACATAGATAGTTTGGAGTAGTTCCTTTTGGATTTTCTGGGTAAAAACAAGAGATTTTTTCCTTGATTTGACTAAAACTGAATGTGGCATTGATCTTTCAAACTTACAAAAATATTTGGCTCCCAAATGCCAAAGCTTAATTTAATATTCAATTAAAATCTATATGCAGCTTAAATTGAATGCAGCTACATCTCCTAAAAATTATAAAATTGAATCAGACGCTTTAAACCTGAACAGCAATTCTCCACTTGTTTACATTTACTTTTCCTCTTCATTCATGTAACTACAGAAAGGAAATTCGCTAAATTTACTTGTGTAAGAGCATCCCAAATAAATTAAATATAATACATACCTGAAACTCCTTCCATATTTCGTATCATATTCATTTCCATCGAGTAAATTTTCATCTTCACCCGAGTCGGAATTTTCATCGCTGACCTTGAATCGGGTTACACTTTCCTTGCGCTTTTTCTCGACATTCTTTTTATCAGAATCACGAAAACTGCTTCTGATGGCCTGAATTCGTGATGTTCTACGTTGTTTAACTATTTCTGTATCTTCATTAAATTGATCATCATCATCCTCCGCATGTGCTTCGCCACCATTTGATTCCTTATTTACTAAATTAACTTGAAAACGATTGGCAGAAGCGGAACGTGGTATTGGACTGAGTTCCAACGTATTAGAACTGTCAGTCGCCATTATCCTAGCTATTTATTATTATTGTTTTTGTCAAAATATTAAATCAGTCAGCAGATCCTGAAATATAGCAGTCATTGAACAAGAAGATATAGAATAAGTTTGTACATCCGAAGAATATTTTCTGAATAAATTTTTCTATCTCATTACAATGTCTTATTAATTTTTTCTTCTTCCATATTTTCCAGCTCACATTTTACATTCTTGAATGAAAATGAGAAATGTCGATCGTTAGAGGCACATTATAAGCATGGTAGCACGTTACAATGGAATTAAATTTTTTTTTTTCATGCTTCCTTTCTCACTTCATGACATTAGAATTTTTTTCATTTCATATTCTCGATTCATAGTTTAGTCTCAGGGCTTAATGGCTAATTTATGAATTTTATAAACAATATTTTTTTTGGAGATTCTGTTGCTATTTATTTATAAGATGAAATTTTTTGTTCATTGACCTTTGGGATTTTAGAAGCTACAATTCTTGAAATGATTCCAAAACTTACGGGACTTTAAATCTAAATTACTGCAATGATTTTAGTTCAAAATAAACAGCTTAAATTTTTGCTTTTAAGCAATTTGCACATTTTATTTAATCGAAGTTAATCAAGCACATTTTTTTATAGTTCTACTTCCAATTTTTTGATTATCTAAGTCTTTTAAGGTTCAACAATATTGAGGACTGTCCAATAAATTCAAACCGAAATCCCTGCAATGTGGATTATTTTCTCCTATTTTTTTTTCGCTTGTAGCTTATCAATTCCAATGACTAAGCATATATTCTTATGAAGTGCATTTTGTTGTTACTTTAGCTTAATGTCTAATAGATTTTAACCTCGTTCTAGATCATTTATTGGGTAATTTTTCGTGTTTGGAATCGGTCTATATTTACAACAATTTGAGAACTTTCTCTTGCACTGGCAGATTCTCTTAATATGGCTTAATACCATCGTACACAATTTCCACTCATAACCGTTATTTTCTCGAATTTACACTAAAATATGCGCCTAATTCACGCCACAAATGCCAACACATGTATGCAAACTTTTTCATTTCTTTCACTCAATCTCATGACATTGAAGCTACTCGCATAATTTTTAAATTGAACTTGACAATAAATCTAGACAGATATTAGGTCATTAGTGTCTAGTTTCACATTTCTATATTTATCACTATCATACCACATTCTCTTTTTTTTCTTATTATTACATCGTTCTCTTATCACATAGTTTGTCACTTAGATTAAATGATGAGTTTGTAGACTAGCAAATGATTTTGCATAATACACTAAGATTACGGACTAGAACAAAAAAAGAGAAGAGAATTTTTTTCATCTTTTATTTATTTTTATTATAAATGAACCGGAAGGAATTGAGAATAAAATTCAGATTTCATTTTAATGATCATGTATGAACGTGAATCAAAGCGTACTCACTTCTCTTCTATTTTACAAGTTATTGAGTTTGCCATTTTGTGTGACCATTTTCAATGTTTTTAGCATTAAGATTTATGTGAGTTTTATAAGACTTCAAGATGTGTTCTTAACCGTAAAATGAGTGAGCTTTTTTATCTCATATTGCATAAAATTGGCAAAAACGTTCGAGATTATGGCTGAATGAGAGGGAAAATTGTCTTGTTTTATTATCTTAGTAAATACACTTATGTTTGTAAAGTAAAAGTACGAGAAATAAAGTTCATACGATACGTACTTTAAAATTTTATTTGGTTAATCTACAATGCTACTCTTAGTTCTAATGTTGAGTCATGTTTGATAACACATTATAAGATGTGTAATTTGTGTTTTTATGAATGAGGATTATAGCTTCGTGAACTTGTTTGCTTGCATGTTAATAGTAAATAGCATTGATGCTTGAAATTGTTGAAATTGTTTCCCATCCCAGGAATGTTTACTCGAAATTAATACCAAAATTGGGAGAATAATGCAGCCCTTTCTGATATAAAATTTTAAATGCCACAAAAAATTCCCAGTAAATTTTACGAATAACTTAAGGATTTTTAGTAAAATTCGAAATATGCTGGATATTTTTTTAAATTTTTAAGATTGTTCATTAGCGCAATGGCGCCAATTGAATCAGTGGAATAGTCAGAATTTATCCAAATGGGATTGAATGTGGCTTGAACATCTCGAAAAATATATCAATTTTAAAGTCTATAAAATGAATGAATGGTGAATGAATCTTATACCACCTACACATCATTCCAATTTCATTACTTTAAAGCATCCCAAAGGATCAAGATTTTCTATATATTAATATTGGATAAAAACTAATCTATTTCCAATCCTATCATTTTACCCAAAATAAATTCATTAACTTCTTTCTAGCATCCCCAAAAGTTTATTTAAGAATTTTTCAATATTATACTCTGCACTCAATATTAAAGAATGTTCAAACTGGTTCATACATAGATTCGACAAAAAATTGATAACGGTAGCTGTCTCACCAAAAATTTCAATACAACCTTTTTCTAGCATTTCCACATGAAATCGTTTTTTACCGTTATCATCATCATTTCAATGAAGGAGACCAATTCGAAAATAAATCTCTGAATAAATTCCAGATCAGCATAATTCGATGCTATTACGGGTAAATGATATATTTTTATATAATAAATTATTGAGTGCCCAATGCTTTTACTTTAACGAATAACGTTCATTGCACTCAACGAGTAAAGCACGTTTAATCACATTTCCTTCAAAAGAGCTTTTCCTTGCCTTACTTACACTGTAAGTAAGTAAATCAATGTAATCTCACAATACGAGTAATCTTTTTTTTTTGCATACATAATTTTATATTCATGTCATATGAGAAGCACACACAAAAATATAAAAATCATAAACATTTCTCGAAGTCTGTTACAAGAATATAATAATGGAAGTAATGGATTAGAAACTAAAAAGAGCATACAATATTTCCTTCATAATAAACTTTATTATGCTTCTTTCACTTTCATCCTTCTTCATGTATTATGAATGGCAGTCGAGTAAGGCAGGCATTCAAGTTTGGTCTTGGTCTATGAGATATCTTTGAGATTATAATATAAACAACATCCAATAAATTATCGAATTTTAACCACACTAGTGCACCGCGAATTACGTTTTAAAACTACTGATTTAGACCTTAAAAAATAAACGAGGACTCCTTAAAGACTTGAAAAAGCACGGAATCTATCTAGTCAAATGTTATTAGGTAGTCATTCAGATGCTTTATCTTTACTACATGAACTATCATTCATGGATATGTAAGGTTTTAAAACGATAAAATGCTTATTCTATAGACCAGCGTTGTCCAAACTGTGTGCCGTAGAAAATTTTTGGTAATTACGCAAGCCGAATGCTCTTTCTGACTTTGGACATGCCTTACCCCTAAAGTGTGCCGTGGCTCAAAAACTTTGGATAACACTGCTTTAGACCCTCAAAATCTACATCAAGGTCATATAGACAAACTGAGAACTCCTACCTGCACAAACTTTATTAAATTCAAACACGAAATGAAATTTTTTTGTGCGAAAATGCTGAGCTTGTCATGTATGGTTCTTAGATGATTTCACATAAATTTAGTTCTGCTTTCAAGATTTCTCGACAATGTGTCATGCACAAAAACATTCTGCCTTTTCTTCTCTTACGTTATTGAAACGATCGAAAGGACCTGAAGTTGAAAACCACTATGCAAAATGTTACCCAATAAGAATACTAAATAAATTATGACAAGCTATAACGATCAATAATCAGGAACAATCAATAGCAATATCAACAAAATTTACTTTGGTGAATTTGTTGAGGTGAATTTATAGCTTTCATGGACTTTCCGAGTGCATATAAAAACAAAATATTGGCTGAAACATATTTGGGTGGGCCAAATGGATATTTATTGTCAAATTTATATGACTTCTGGGGATATACAGCAATCAAATGACCGATTTTTAATTCAGTTCTAGAATAAATTTTCATTAAAATTTAACAATGCCCAAAAAAATATGTTACATATGTTAAAGGATGATCTATTGGCACTATCAAGGGTTGTAACAAAGCAATTGCTTACGTAAATTTATTGCTACACTCAAAACGGTTCTTTCCCCAGTTCCAACAAGATCGTTAAATTTTCCTTTCGTTCTAGATCTTTAATACGCAATATCCATATCTTTAATAGCATTTATATACTTTAATGTCTTTAATGTGAGGCTAGTTGAGTTTATATATCCATTGAAAAAATTTGTAGACTCTGTTGTAGACGAGCAGAATTGTAAATGGCTGAAAAAGTTTTTATTGCTTCTACATAAAACAGATAAATATTTTGTTAAAACTTTTCCAATTCAAACTTTATGTTGTAAAAGTAAGGTGTGTAAATTAATTTGTTGGAAATGACATGCATATTAAATTAATGTTTTATCATCTTCCCGTAATGCTTGTTTAGGTTCCTAATTTTCAAAAACTACTATTGAAGATATTTCTCTAAATGCTCATTTGGAATTTCTCAAAAAAAACATCAACATAGACTATAACATTGTGCTAGGGTTCTTTAAGTGTTTGTCACCAATAATATCAAGTTTCTATCGGAAAGTATGTTTTAATTTGTGTTTTTGTCGAAAGACATAATGAATGATAAAGATGGAGAAGGTCTTAAATCTCACTTTATGTTTGGAATCATTAACTATTGGCCCAAAAGCCAGCTTATAAAATAAACAGTAAATACAAACAAAATAGAAAATTAAATGACTTAACATTTCAATAACTTTTTTTAAATGTACATAAGAATAATATTTTCATGTCAATACTTCAGCACAAAAGGAGTATTAATTTTATTGAGTCGTTCACCCTCAGAAGATTCAATGGTTTCTTAATAAAAGTATGTAGACTTCTGTGGAAAATCAGAAAAATCTTTAAAAGAACTTCAAAGAAAAAGGATGAAAAATCTTTGAAAAATCAATAAAAGTCTGTGTGGGAAGAATGTACTTAACAACACAAAGGTTATCCTTCTTCAAAATTAATTATTCCAATTCGAATTCTAAATTAATTTCATCAAAATAATTTGAAATTGATCTTGCTTTCATTCCATTCATTATTTATTGAGAGTGAATTGAAAATTGCCGTTGAATCTAAACGAAAAGGTTGGAGGGGCAGCTCACTAATGATGTCTAAAATTCAATCTTGCTTCCTTTTTGCAAGAATAAAGTATGTAAAAGGTGAAAAATATCATTTACGAATGAACACCCAAGTGTACATAATTAAATGACGAAATAAAATTATGTTACTTTTGTAAATAAGTTTGAAATTGATTAAGGAGCAAATGGAATTAAGAATGACAAATTACACGAAGAATTTCACAATTTTGCGAGAATCGAAAGCAATAAACAATCCGACTGACATTCCATCGCATTTGGGAATTTACTATATACGCTTCTTATCGATTTTCATGGGAATAAAAAAAATCCTGAATTTTTCTCAATGAAAACTCAGCATGTTATCACCCCATTCCTTAATAAAGAATAAGATGTAGTTCATTCAAGAAATCTTAAAATAGTTTTTTAAGAAACTCAAAGTTACTATCTCGAATATCTTTTTTTTTCCTTCAAGACATTGCAGATGTCGGTATCCTGTTGCTTCTTCAGAAAATATCAATATATCCTTAATCTGACAAGGGAATTATTTGTCAGATAAGAGGAATTACTTCTGTTACGATGAAATATTGTAAATGATGGTATTTCGTTACATCATCTCACAGTGTTCTAGTTTATGTTACTGGTTGTAGGTATTGAAAAGAAAATGTTATTGATATAAAGACTTTAAAAGGATTTAAGATGCAACTAGCATTCTCAGCTAGTAACATAATATTGAATGAGCTAGTTAAATCATGATATCAACTTGATTAGACTGATTTAAAGGACAATATTAAATTTCCATCATTTAAAGTTTTTGTTCCAGTTTCTTTTTAAGTTTAGGACGATCAATAGAATTTTAAGCAGAACCTTTTCTTCCCCCCAATACCTTCTTTTATAAACTTACTAATTTCACTCTTTGAAGTTTTAATGATCTACCTTTATTCTGTTTAAAGAAGAAGATTATTATTCATCTCGTAATCTAAATCAACGAACGTGTTCGATAAACAGCATGTTGATAGATTGCTTCTGTTTCATTTGTATTTATCAATAAATTTAAGAATGCAACTGCTAGATAAACAACATCGAATGAGCTCAGTTGTTCCAATATGCAATTTTATTCATTCACAAGAGCTTCAAACAACTCTTATTGTCAAAGATTTATAGAAATTTATCTTTTCTGCACGTTTCTATTGAATAAATATGTGAATGTTGTTCTGTTTGTTTTGACCACATTCCGATTGTGTCTTTGGGACATATTAAGTTCATTATACCGCAACAGATTTGAGGTATTAAGGTACGAGGGTTTTGTGATAAGAAGTATGAATAAATGATCTCACGTTCGTCATGTGGAAAATTGAAAGCTTCTGATGTATTCCTGATTGTGTTTAAGAGATGGATTTTAAAGGTTTGAAGATATGAAGTTTTGTGATTTTGAAGAGGAATAAATTTACTTTAGGCTTGATCACGAATATCATTAGAGGCATAGTAAGGGGGATAGTATAGCAATCTTACTGGACATTACTTTTTAAGCAAAAGAAAGTCACGAAGATGATTGTTCAAATGCACACATGTTCAAATAAAATCTAGTTTTTATCACCTGATGCTCTTATTTGTTTTATAAATGACAGATGCAATGAAAATGATGATAATAATTCTCATCTTATTTTTACTGCATGTTTCCATGAATAAATCCAGTTTTATGCAGAATATAATTTTAATGCTCGTTAAGGCAATTAAAAGTTTTTCATGCAATAGCTGCTAAGTGTACACGTGCAAAGAGATTAAAATGAGAGTTCATTTAACCTGTTGGATGTTGCATTACATTTCTTTTGTCGTTCTCGTGATTCTCGTGTTTGAGAGGAATTTACTCTTGGTAAATGATGGCAACAAAGTATCATAAATAAAAAAGATGAAAAATTATCTAGGAGAACGAAAGAGACGCGAAAGTATAAATATAAAGACAAAAATGTTTTATGAAAATGAAGAGAGAGAATGGCTGACAACAACGAAGAAGATAAAAACATGCTTAATAATTATGAGAAGGTTGTATTTACACAATTAAAATGTTGCATTACGAGGAGCGTGAAAAGGGTATTCTATGAGCTTCCCTGGCAAAATGTTATCATTATGAAGTTTGACTGTATTACTTTCATTTTAGAGATGACAATTTTTGTGTCATTATTTCTGTTTTCAAAAGATATTTAATTTTTTACGGCATCCCGGGAAGCAATTAAGCATTTTCGTTTCTAGATGAATTAGGACACAGCCAGTTACTAGGGCTTATCTGAGGGATATCTCTGACACACAAGATAATAATATATCTTTAGTATCCAGGAAAATCAGCTCTATGCAGATAGCCAAAAAGAGCCCAAGCACCCTTCGCTAGAATCCAAAAGTGATCGATTAAACAATGGGTATAAATAAAAAACTTTTATGATTGGCATAAGAGCTTAGTGAAGCCCTAGAAACCGGTTAATGAGATAAATAATTATTAAGATACATACTATTACAGATAGAAACTCTAATCTTAGATAAGAGCAATAAATTATGTTCATACAAAATTTTAAGTACGGCACTTTAAACCCATTTAATATCAAAATCAATTCATATTAAGTTCGAGAACTAAAAGGAAGCTCAGCATCACCAGCAAAAAAATGTAGGAATTACTATTAAATGTATTTACGAAGCAGTAAGGTGAAATATTTGCGAGAAAAGTAAATTATAAAAGTATTACGTTTTGTTTCAACTGCATTCAGAAAAAATAATGAAATTAAACTTCCAAGCAACTTCCAAGGTTGAGGAAAATGAAGAACTTTTTTTTTCAAACAAAACATAATGCAAGTTCATTCAATGGTAGATACAGTTTTTACTGAAAGCAATGCGTTGAACTTTTGTTCGCTAAAAGCATTTATTTTACATGCAGCAATGCTTATTAACTTTACGATGAGTAAGGCGCTTTAAATTGACAGTATTAATTATATATTTACAGTAACAACTGTTGTGTTTCGCTGATTGAATATTCATTGATTTTTTATGTCCTTATCGCAGTCCGCATAACGAGTCGCTTTTTTTCCATGTCATTTGTGTATATGATATGGATGGAAATGAACATTTATCGTATTTTATGAAAAAAGTAGTCACTTCCACCGGCATGTTGTCATAAATTTAAAATAATATCATGAATTCATATTGAAATAATTAACGGAAAAGCCGTGCTTTATGAAATGTGAAATTTGGATGTAGCATATGTTTTAAGAGGTGTTTGAAGATTCGGATTCTCATTAAAAAGTCTCCTTGAACTTTCCATCTGAATACACCCTTGCCTTTATACTTCTTTAAGCGTCACAAAATGCAGCTTTTCTGCAGCACTCCAAACCTGCTTCAGTTGACATTATCACTGTCACTACTTTTTTCCCATGCTTGTAGTCACTTTAATTTACACCAGAAGCCATACACAGCGACAAAAAGATAAAAATTAAAGTTTTATGTGTTCACACGAGTGCTAACTTATGCATTATTATTTGTACACGACACGAGGGATCTTTTAAATTGATGACATAATAAAGACAATTTATTCAGCAGAGCTTTAATTAGCACTGTTATCATTACACGTTGATTTTATCTTCTTTATTTGTTGTCGCATTGTGAGTGGTACGATATAATCAGAAGCTGTCAGTTTAATTAAAGGATGAAGCATTTTAGAGTTGTTTTTAGATCATAAAATGTGTTTTTGTACTTTAAGAGAAAAAATATAAAATTTTACCTGAATTTCTGATTGTCCTAGCTACTATACATTAGTTATAGGCATTCAATAAACGAACCATACCCAAAAATTGTCACCGCGACTTTAAATCCTTCTTAACTTTTAAATTACTTCGATAATTACAAACTTTTGAACTTCTTTTTACATCCCTTTTAATTCATTGTGTAATGGCTTAAAAATTAATTAAGCATGATAGACCATCCTTGAATTTGTATAATATTAGGCCTTAGTAGATTTCTTGCTATGACAATTTTAATGACTCTCTTTATCATATTAAGCTACTCATTTTGTGTCTTTTAATTTTGATTTGAATCACAGCTGTCGACAATGAAGCGAGGTGATGAACATTAAAATTACTTGCATTATTAATTTATGTTTTCCTGCAGCAGATGAGAATTAAGTCAACATTCAATGTCTTCAGTGCGTTTATATTGATTTATTTTCCAATGTCAACACACAAATGTGATAATCATAAAAAAAAATTGTGCATAGCATAAAGAAAACGTGTTTAATATTAATTGGATAAATGTTGAAAGTTAATGACATGATAATTGGACAAGATGTCATTAGTTGGAACTGGATGCGAATTGAGAATGATTAGTTCTATTTATGTAACCTTTAATCAGTGTATTATTCGAGTGTAAGCTACTTGTAATTCCCCAGGTACACATATCAGAGGATTTTTAAGTTACTATTTATTTTTAAGGCTATTCGCTTGTATTAGGACATAAATAACTGATAGGTTGATATTAGTGATGTAAACGAAACATTACCATCTGAAAGAATTAAGCCGTAAAAGAACATCCTGTAAAGTTTATCGCCTAAATTCTTTAATTAAAATCAAACAAAAATCCTTCCTTGTAATCAAAATTCTAGCGCGGCTATGCATCACTCGGGATCATATTTCTTATGCTTGTTTTAATTAACGTGAATGAAAAAGTTTCTATTTTGTAAAAAAAAGATGAAAGAATTCTCTTTTTCTAGAAAGATTGAGAAAAGGAATCGAAATTCCTAAACCTTTTTAAAACCTTTTTCTTTACTTTTTCCCCTTGTTTCACAACACGAAACTTTCTTTAACACATTCACGCGCATAAAAACAAATTTTGATGAGAAATTAAATAAATTCACAAAATATTTATCTTTAATTATACTAAAAAGATAAAAAGGACAGACTGTCTTCATTGATGGCTCGTTCAATGCAATAAAAAATTTGACAAATGTCTTTCGTTTCATGAAATATTTGAGACATACAGTTTATAAAGTCAATTGTTTTGGATATAAATTAACTTTATTGCTCATGTTTATGTCATTCATGTCTTACTTATAACTTTCAATACATTTTGGATTGAATAAAAATGTATGATTTTCAATAGGAAGGCAAAATAATCGTACGGGATGTCAGGATGTCATTTGATATGAGAACAGATAAAATGGATATAGACCTTTGATGGAAAGGTTCGCGAGACTTTGCACTAAAATTGCCTTGAGGTATTTATGGTATTTGAATAGGTTTAAACAATGCTTCAAATAGATTTATTTCACATAAAATCAACGATTCATATATTGTGCCTTACAGCAGTCCAGTCCAATATTTGACGACGTCTTTAAGTAGAATCTTCTTAATAATTCTGAAAAGTTACCACTGGAGTACTAGCTTCAGTGTATAGTTGCAGTGGATTAGCTAATTAAGCTTAGAAAATCCTCTCGATATCACAACATAAGATTCTAAAAATGTTTAAAGCAAAAATTTTCCAGTTCAGAAATAGAACTAAGTTACGACATTTTCAACTGAAGCATAGCACAAGAAAATTACCATGATACTATTGGATTATCATTAATGTAAACATGCTGGTAGAAAACAAATAACAGAACTAGAAATGCGTGCTTTTATGAATTCATTAATTTTCACATAATATTGTAAAAATAATCGACGGCAATTATCAAACTAATTAAGTTGTTCATTAATTTTCTATTATGATGTATTTAATGAATTCATTAGTGTCATTAGGAATACCAATAAGTAAGAATTTATATTCCGCAATTTTAATATCGATTTCCAACTAGTTGCTGGCAGTGCTGGCGTGTAATTGGAACATGAATACATTTACAGCATCAATTTTCATGGTTTCGTTTTATTTTTTGCAATAAAATCTGCGAATATTTTTAAGCTTTTGCATGTTAAATCGAACTTGATTGATTATAATCATCAATTTTAAAACACAATTTTTATTTTTCTTTCCCATAATTTTTTGCGCTCACGCACACTTCGGCAGTGTATATTGGAAAATTAGTACAAAAGTAAAGGGTGTATACGCGATAGTCTGGCTTTAAATACGAACAATCTATAATTTATTGATTTATTGATCATAATTTCCTGCGGTAATTTATAGCCTACAAAATTGTTTGTTTGTTTAATTCAAATTCACAAGTATTCACGTGTGTCTAGAAATGTGAGCTATAATAAGAACACAACCGAGTGGAACATTACTCGTCAGCACTGCTTAAAATATAATCAGAATCATTGTTTGAGGTGACTTCTACTTCGTTTATTCGCTTGCATTTTTGAGCTTTTCTTTAGTTCGAGCAAGTTAAAAGCAACAACTAAGTGAAGTAATATTTGGAGCAAAAAGCTATCTGTCCAATTAGCAACATTAGTAAAAAGTTTAACTTTAAAAAATATCAGATCTTGATGTTAATTAAGCTCGAGTTAAGGATCTGATGTCAAATGTAATCTTTTTTTAACAATTTATTAAAATAATAAAAACTTATAGATTGTTAAATTACATAAAAGTGCGGCTCGGGTTTTCAGTTCTCAAAACATTTACTGATTTATAGATCTTATGAATTATATATTCCATGTACTGCAGTACATTATAAGTCATCATTTTTATAACAGTTCCAAAAATACAATCCACACTCTACAGCTTGAGGCATTTTAATTGACAATTCAACAGGTTTTATTTATTGTCATGCCAAAAATAAACTGTGGGAAAGAAAACTTTTAAGCACAAATGGCTGTACTTTCACTTTCGTTTGCTGTCGTATGAAATTTTATGAACTCAAAAGACTTTTTGCTAAATATTCAATATTGACAGTTTTGTGCTTCTTATATTCTTCATGTTCCCATCTTCTTGTCACAATGTATCGAATGTTGACTTCTCAAATTGCCAAAAAAAAATATATATCTGCAGTATTGCTTTTTCATACTACCTCCTGCTTTGTATCACAATTTATTTTTTTTATGAACCTGAATGTGGAAATTTTTTATAAAACACAACGCGAAATATTTCAAGTGGCATCACATTGAGATTACATTTTTTTCCTCAAATAAATATAAATGCGGGTGTAGGAAAGAAGGAAAGAACATATAGCGAACATCAGTAGCTGCAAAGAAAGCAACAAATCAAAAAATTTAGATGTAAAAAGCAAGTCGCACTTATGTCTCACTTTTTGCAACATAAATCTTGCTGATTTTATGAATTTTTCTTGTCACCCATGTCGTGTGTGGGACGACAAAGTATAAAGCTTTGAAATTTATAGAAAATGTTTGAGCTTTTCTAGAATAAATTGTTTTTGAATTATTGCCTTTGTCAATTGGTGGATACATCGCATTATTACTGAGAATATCAGATGCTGGTTTCTAGGGATACTCGAGGCAATCTACCTTAAAATCGAAAATCTGTGTGCTTTAATCTAATGACCTCTATTAGATTAAAGCGCACAGATTTTCGATTTTAAGGTAGATTAGTAAGAAGGACGTAGTTAAATATTTTTCAACGAAGGGTTTTGAACTTTCATTGAATGATTCGCAAAGCTAAAATTTTTTTGGCCAAATCAATTTTTTTATCAATTTTATGCAACTTTAATATCACATAAATAAAGCAGTTATTACTGGTGAACTAGTTTTACAAACTTTAAACTGCTTGATTTATGAGCCTGTCAACTACTTTACAATTATACCGATATGGTTAATTAATATAAGCCACTTCAATATTTTGATCAAACAAAACTTCCACTTATGAGTGCACTTTTTAATTTATGGCAGTTTTTAAACAGTAAATACTACATATCAGTGGCAAAAAACCACTTGAATTTAGGAACTAACTTTTTGAAACTGAAAATTTTTATGTTTTAAAAAATTGCTAACGTTAATGCATAATTTGAACAATCTTCTTCGACTAGTTTAGTTCTTTGTCAAACAAATCAAGAATGGATATGATCATTTTCAAACAAACTATTTTTCGGTTATTATTGATGAAAAAGGTTTGTGTACACGAGATTCAAAATTAAAAACGTCTAATGTTTAAACAAGACAGGACTTATTTAAGCCTACACAAATTGTACTTAGATCAGAAAAACAGTTTAACAGGCCACTGTCAAACTGGAATCAACTTTTTTAACATTTTTTGCATAAGGCTCTATCTTTTGATATCTAATCAAAAAGTTCCCAAGTCCAATTAATAAACATTGATTCCTTCATAAAATTTATTTTAATCCACTCGATGGATGTTCAAAAAAATGCTATTAAAATCTTATCTTTACAATTCTCACAAGACTCGTAAAAAGATTGATTCAGTCGTAAAAAAATCTTACGTGCTACCTCAAATCCAATTTAAATTCAACTTAATGGAAGAGATTCATAAAAATTATTAGATCAAAAATTTTATTTTACAAACCAGCAAAAACCAGCAATTTTTACGAACAATAAAAATATTTCATTTATGTTAAATTTTTCCAGCATTGCTCAAAGATAGACAAAAAAATATCTTTGTACATTTCAGTAAGCAACTGTTGCAATAAATAGATGAAAAGAATATTGTTTATTGTTATCAGATCTTATTCTCGTTCCTTGTCTCTCTCAACTTACTCACTTGTGTAATTCATAACGCACTTAACTAAAAATGAACATTTTTTAACGTAAAAAGATGATGAAAATATAGACCTGAGAGTTTACTCTTCCATGTTTCACCCAATTTCATTCATATTTCTTTCCACATATAGAAAAAAATATAAAAACTAGTGTATCGGGTAGAAACCCAATGCGGATATATTCAAACCGTACCATCAAAAGTCTTATGGATAGATCAAGATTTGCTCAGCATAAGTTTGAAGGGTGGGCGTAAAGTACGGCTGAGACCCATATCGACACAGTTCAAAAGTTATACCTAATTTATGTTATAATTATGTTAGCTACAAAAGCACTAAGTTTGAAGTTTGTCACCCTCGGGAACACTATGAACCAGTATAGCTGATTTTGGTCCAAATCTCGGCCATACTTCACACTTATTTGAACCACATTTTCTCGTAAATGTTATAATATTATTAAAAGTAATTAATCCTGAATTATGTCGCTATTTTGTCAAGTGTTTTAAGATAAAAATTTTGTTTTTTGGTTTCCACAGTGAAGAGTATGAACAAAATTCAGATGGGGTAGTCGAAATTTTAGATTTCGATTTTTTTTAAGCTATGCATTACAAAAAGTAATATTGGTATGTGATTTATGTCAATTCAAATAAAACATCCAAAAAATTTTTTTGACCAAAGAACCAAGCAGGAAATACATTTTCAATTTTGGACTACTGGCGACCCTAGTCAAAATCAATTTTGTCACTTTTTTCTTCGAGGGTTTATCCAAATGGATTGAAACTTTGCGTAAATATTTTAGTGCTTAAAATAAATACAAATAAAACATCCTAAAATTTTTTTGAGCAAAGAACCAAGTAGGAAATACATTTTCAATTTTGGACTAGGGGCGACCCTAGTCAAAATCAATTTTGTCACTTTTTTCTTCGAGGGTTTATCCAACTGGATTGAAACTTTGCATAAATATTCAAATGCTTAAAATAAATACAAATAAAACATCCTAAAATTTTTTTGAGCAAAGAACCAAGTAGGAAATACATTTTCAATTTTGGACTAAGGGCGACCCTAGTCAAAATCAATTTTGTCACTTTTTTCTTCGAGGGTTTATCCAAATGGATTGATTCTTTGCATAAATATTCTAGTGCTTAAAACAAATTCAAATAAAACATCCTAAAACTTTTTGAGCAAAGAACCAAGAAGGAAATACATTTTCAATTTTGGACTAGGGCTAGTCAAAATCTAGTTTTTCACTTTTTTTTCTTCGAAGATAAATCGAAATACAGTAAATTTTTGTATGAGCATTCTAATCCTCAGGTCAAACATTTCTGAATTAATAAAAATCATTTTTTTGGACAAAATTTTAAGTCACGTTGTTTTTGAATGTACAACCAAATTTATAAAATTTGGGTCTGACGACATATAGAATACATTTCTTCCTTTAGATATTTAAAACTGTATACTCACTCAAAGTTTCACTGTAATTGGATAAACCTTCGAAGAAAAAAATGAAAAACTAGATTTTGACTAGACCTGTCCCAAGTTCATAATTGAAAATGTATTTCCTACTTGGTTCTTTGCTCAAAAAAGTTTTAGGATATTTTATTTGTATTTGTTTTAAGCACTCAAATATTTATGCATAGTTTCAATCCATTTGGATAAACCCTCGAAGAAAAAAGTGACAAAATTGATTTTGACTAGGGTCGCCCCTAGTCCAAAATTGAAGATGTATTTCCTACTTGGTTCTTTGCTCAAAAAATTTTTAAGATGTTTTATTTGTATTTATTTTGAGCACTAGAATATTTACGCAAAGTTTCAATCCATTTGGATAAACCCTCGAAGAAAAAAGTGACAAAATTGATTTTGACTAGAGTCGCCCCTAGTCCAAAATTGAAAATGTATTTCCTTCTTGGTTCTTTGCTCAAAAAATTTTAGGATGTTTTATTTGTATTTGTTTTGAGCACCAAAATATTTATGCATAGTTTCAATCCATTTGGATAAACCCTCGAAGAAAAAAGTGACAAAATTGATTTTGACTAGGGTCGCCCCTAGTCCAAAATTGAAAATGTATTTCCTACTTGGTTCTTTGCTCAAAAAAATTTTAGAATGTTTTATTTGTATTTGTTTTAAGCACCAAAATATTTATGCAAAGTTTCAATCCATTTGGATAAACCCTCGAAGAAAAAAGTGACAAAATTGATTTTGACTAGGGTCGCCCCTAGTTCAAAATTGAAAATGTATTTCCTACTTGGTTCTGTGCTCAAAAAAATTTTAGAATGTTTTATTTGTATTTGTTTTAAGCACCGAAATATTTATGCATAGTTTCAATCCATTTGGATAAACTTTCGAAGAAAAAAGTGACAAAATTGATTTTGACTAGGGTCGCCCCTAGTCCAAAATTGAAAATGTATTTCCTACTTGGTTCTTTGCTCAAAAAAATTTTAGAATGTTTTATTTGTATTTGTTTTAAGCACCGAAATATTTATGCATAGTTTCAATCCATTTGGATAAACCCTCGAAGAAAAAGGTGACAAAATTGATTTTGACTAGGGTCGCCCCTAGTCCAAAATTGAAGATGTATTTCCTACTTGGTTCTTTGCTCAAAAAAGTTTTAGGATATTTTATTTGTATTTGTTTCAAGCACTCAAATATTTATGCATAGTTTCAATCCATTTGGATAAACCCTCGAAGAAAAAAGTGAGTCGCCCCTAGTTCAAAATTGAAAATGTATTTCCTACTTGGTTCTGTGCTCAAAAAAATTTTAGAATGTTTTTTTTGTATTTGTTTTAAGCACCGAAATATTTATGCATAGTTTCAATCCATTTGGATAAACCCTCGAAGAAAAAAGTGACAAAATTGATTTTGACTAGGGTCGCCCCTAGTCCAAAATTGAAAATGTATTTCCTACTTGGTTCTTTGCTCAAAAAAATTTTAGAATGTTTTATTTGTATTTGTTTTAAGCACCAAAATATTTATGCAAAGTTTCAATCCATTTGGATAAACCCTCGAAGAAAAAAGTGACAAAATTGATTTTGACTAGGGTCGCCCCTAGTTCAAAATTGAAAATGTATTTCCTACTTGGTTCTGTGCTCAAAAAAATTTTAGAATGTTTTATTTGTATTTGTTTTAAGCACCGAAATATTTATGCATAGTTTCAATCCATTTGGATAAACTTTCGAAGAAAAAAGTGACAAAATTGATTTTGACTAGGGTCGCCCCTAGTCCAAATTATTTGTATTTGTTTTAAGCACCAAAATATTTATGCAAAGTTTCAATCCGTTTGGATAAACCCTCGAAGAAAAAAGTGACAAAATTGATTTTGACTAGGGTCGCCCCTAGTCCAAAATTGAAGATGTATTTCCTACTTGGTTCTTTGCTCAAAAAAGTTTTAGGATATTTTATTTGTATTTGTTTTAAGCACTCAAATATTTATGCATAGTTTCAATCCATTTGGATAAACCCTCGAAGAAAAAAGTGACAAAATTGATTTTGACTAGGGTCGCCCCTAGTTCAAAATTGAAAATGTATTTCCTACTTGGTTCTGTGCTCAAAAAAATTTTAGGATGTTTTATTTGTATTTGTTTTAAGCACTGAAATATTTATGCATAGTTTCAATCCATTTGGATAAACCCTCGAAGAAAAAATTGACAAAATTGATTTTGATTAGGGTCGCCCCTAGTCCAAAATTGAAAATGTATTTCCTACTTGGTTCTTTGCTCAAAAAAATTTTAGAATGTTTTATTTGTATTTGTTTTAAGCACCAAAATATTTATGCAAAGTTTCAATCCATTTGGATAAACCCTCGAAGAAAAAAGTGGCAAAATTGATTTTGACTAGAGTCGCCCCTAGTCCAAAATTGAAAATGTATTTCCTTCTTGGTTCTTTGCTCAAAAAATTTTAGGATGTTTTATTTGTATTTTTTTTTGAGCACTAGAATATTTATGCAAAGTTTCAATCCATTTGGATAAACCCTCGAAGAAAAAAGTGACAAAATTGATTTTGACTAGGGTCGCCCCTAGTCCCAAATTGAAAATGTATTTCCTACTTGGTTCTTTGCTCAAAAACATTTTAGGATGTTTTATTTGTATTTGTTTTGAGCACTGAAATATTTATGCATAGTTTCAATCCATTTGGATAAACCCTCGAAGAAAAAAGTGACAAAATTGATTTTGACTAGGGTCGCCCCTAGTCCAAAATTGAAAATGTATTTCCTACTTGGTTCTTTGCTCAAAAAAATTGTTTTCATCGAAAGTTTAATTTAAAAAAAAAATTAATAAACAGTGAACTTTTACTTTAACTTTAACACCGTGAAAACGGTGTGAATATAATAATACGAGTGATGTCAAATATTTTTCCTCGAGGAAAACTGAAAGGTTAAAGACATTTTAACCATAAATGCTTAACGAAAATTGAGAGGAAATTATTAAATCAGAGCACAAAGAAATCGATTTAATGTCTGTAAGTGGCAAAAGGGTACTTAAGAACATTGCAAAATACTCTTGAACTCAAGAAATTGATCTCCTTATTTATAAATAAAAACAAAAAAAATGAGGTTCTTGTCTTCTTGCCATGGAATATAATTTCATCTCCTCGTTCTTTCCTTCTTGCAACACCCAACGAATGCCATATGCTTAAGCATTAATCGAATAGAAGACATTCTGAAATTATTATCAATATACAATAGACATTGTACGGAAAATTTATGGAAAATGTCAATATTTGGGACAGTTTGTATGGTTTGATATTTGGTAAGAAAACATCATATGAAGACAGGAAATTTCTTATCAAATATTTGTATTATGTCTGGTGAATACATTCGAATATTGAAACGAAGCAAAAATTAAAAAAGTGTGTTCAGCAAAGATCGCATCTTTTGTACGTTCAGTAGTTTTGTATTAAAAATGCTTTATGTAAAATTTACATCAAGAGTACGTTTAGAAAAGTACGTTCAGTAAATTTTACTTTAAAATTGCATGTAGTTCAATATTTGATCTTAAAATCTTAACAAGTCCAGCAGCTAAATTCTGCTTTAATTCTACGGTTGCAAAAAATTTATTCATAGAAACTTTAATCTGCGTTTTATTATCAATTCCGAGCTAATCCTCATTCTTTTTTTCCCTTTCCTTTATAATCTTATAAACATAATGAAGATGATCAAAAAATGTTTACACGTAAAGTGTATGCAGACAATGCAACAGAGCAGAAGTGAACAAAGGTAAATTAGATGGAATTTTTTTTTCTTTCGTCTGGATAAAAAACGCTGAAATATGAAATTTACAGTCAGTCAGAAGGGAGCAAGAAGAAACGAGTATATATCTCTCTTTTTGACTCAAGTAAAGCTATTTTTAAATTAGGTAGAATAGTTCTTTGTAATTTTTGTCTGTGTGCTGAATTGATAAAGTTATTTTAGATAGGGATTCAGCACAAAGTATTATTTTAATGACCTTATTAAGTAACTGAATTTGAAGCAGGAGAAAACAAGAGAAAAGTTCACTGTATAATTCGGTATATGCTGAGCTGCACTGACTCATTAAGGTTTGCAGCATAACAACATGCTTGTCACTTCGACTACTGTTAAGCTGATTGATGCTGCTTTGGTACGATTTTGGATAACTGAAGAAACAAAATATCTGTATGATGGAGAAGTTGTCATCTCTATCTGAGTAACTATCAAGCTTCAGTTCGATTCCCATCGTAAAAACTGCTCGAAAACTTTAAAACTTCTATATAATAATGACCTAAGGAAACCCTAATGCCTTGAATAGTAGACATAAATGCAAATATATTCATCATCTAGATTATGTCTTATCATAGATAAAAAGTATATTTCAATCAGGTTTTTCTTTTTCGTAAAGTGACAAATAGTTGTAGTTGTATAGAAATAATGAAGAAAGAGCATGTAGAAATTTATGCAAATCAAAATTCATCTATTTATTTAAACCAGACATTTATTTGCAATACTTGTGCATTCACAGCATGATTTTTCTTATTACTGTTGATATTATTACTTTTATAGAGGAAATGAGAGAAGGAATAAGTATAAAAAAAATAGCAGATTGTGAATTTTATGTTTATGGTTAACAGAAAACGAGTTGCTTCTTTTGGCTATAAATATATGCTATACATATTATATGAATGTGTATGAAGAGAAAACAAATTCATAACTGTTCTTCATTTCGTAATATATTTCATATATATACTGAATGTACATTCTCTCCTTCTTGATTCTCACTCTGCTTACTAATGCACAACATCCTTTCAGGCCTTGAATACACTTTCAGAAAGCAAAAAAAAAATGACAACATAAAGCATCATCAGCAACAGTAAAAGAAGACTTGCTTTGCTTGTTTTCTTCTTCATTTAAATCAGCTATGTATTTTTAGGGTAAAGAAATGCTGAAGGTTTCTTTTATTCTTCTTATTGTTTATCAATTACCTTCTGCCTTCTGCTCGGCTTTTTATTTCGCGTGTGTTTTTTTGCTCTGCTTCTTAATTCTCTCGAAAATTATACATTTTTTGTGGTCAGTTATACAATGGTTCTGAGATTTTAGCAATTTCTGAGATGTACATTAAGAATAAACTCTCATTTTGCTCTCTGTGTAGCTTTGAAATGCGCTTACACGAACATTCATTTGAGTTTACCTTTGTATCATTAATAATCACACTGATTCATCGATAATATGTATGAATTTTTTTTTCATTCAATTCTTCGGATTTGAATATTCATAAACTATCTAAACATCCTAACAGTTCTTTGAACTTATGCGAGTGGAATATTTTCGGTGATTTGCTTAAATGATTTCATGAGAATTTTAATACACTTATTATAATATTTCCACTGAAGATGCTTTTAAAAATATTCCATAGCTGCAACCTGTTAATTTTTTTTGTGTCTAAATGAATTTTTTGCTGGGACAGACAATGCTGAGATTAGATTATGAAGAAGGTTTTGCAATAGTGTTATTTGCTACAGAGCTCGAAATCGACTCAAGATTTTAATCGATTTTGTATGATGGATTCGACTGCATGTCGACTCAACTCCATACAAAATTTCGTCGACTTCGAGCTCTGGTTTGCTATATATGCAAAAAAAAAAATTGTGTCCCAAGATTTTATTCAGGCATTAAAGTTATGAAGGTTTTAATATCAACCACGACTCAGTATTGAGTTATAAATTTTAAACTGAAATAATTTGTAAGATTCATGAATCATTCACCAGAATCTAGCTACACAACTTTTAATCCTACCTAAATTACTCTTTTGTCTATCACGTGAATGTATTGCCGAAAAAATTCATGAATAGAAAAAAATATGCAAATTAAAAAAACTTTAATTATGTCATAAAAAAATCGATTGATTTGTAGGAATTGAAATACTCGCGATCATCAAGAATTCCGATCATGATTTTAATTAGAACTTCAAATTTGGACTTGTCCATTTATGACGTCTGATGAAAAATAATAAATTTTTGTCTTTAATATTCTCAGACAAGAATCACATTTGAATACTGGAAATGAAGTAATTTATTCTGGTTGAAAAAGCAAGTGACAATTGAGAAATTGAGTGACAATCATATTATCGCTGGCATTTAATTTTTTTCTGCGTCCCTCAAGTAGCAAATCATTGTGTGCAATTATATTCGAACTCGAAATTGCTGATGTACCAGATAATTGGAAAAAATTAATATATAGTTATGTGTCTTTTAAGTATAAGTTATTGCTGTCCCGAGCAGTGAAAAAAGGTTTAAAAATATTTATAGAGGTTTGTGATTTCGCGATAGTCTTGGGGACAGTCTAATGATTATGTTAATAATTTGCAGAGGATTTTTAAAAAGTATGTCGTCATTTCCATTGTTTTACCGTTACGTAATTAATGAACGATTCACTGTGTCATCGACATTAGGAAATATTTCTTAAGGCTTTCTGTTCGAGACATAAAAAGACAATAAAACATTCTGAATCATTGTCCAACCGGTGACTAAACTAGCAGCATTAATCCGATCCTAAAATTTATTCGAGGTCATTCGATAGTGATGTCTTTAAATTTTGTCTAGACTTCGTTGCTTCCTCCATTAGATTTTAATATTAGAAGCATCATTTTTTATTAAACTCCTAAACCTAGGGCTCCTTAATATTACTTATCATTGATGAATTAATCCTAAAAGTTTCAATAAAAATTCCAAAAATCAAGCATTTGCATATACATGTAGAGTCGTTAAATTGAAAAAGCATTAAAACTCAATCCATTCAAGATGCATCGCAATTCGAATAATCATTTTGACAGTATATCAATGAGAGAGCCTTACAGCTTCAACATTTCTCAAGAACTTCACACAACCTTAATAAACAAGTCAAAATGAAAGGGAACAATTTATGCATTTCTTGACATTTTATTGTATTAAGATCAAGAGAAGCTTTCCATTATTTTATTTATCTTATTCCATTTCAATTCGATTAATTTCAATTACACGAGTTGAATATTGAGAGATAGACAAATTACGAAATATTCCTTTAAATAAATAAAACTATGCCTCGGATAATGCTTTATTGCTTTCGCCTTGCATTGCAATTTACATTTATCGTGTTTAATGTTTTTTATGTTTTTTAAATTCCACAATCACACAAATTGTCAACAAGCATCTCGCTTTTTCGATTTACATAAATTTATATTTTCTTAATTAATTTCATTTCTTTTCTTTCGATTTTTGATTTCTTAAAATCTCTCAATTTTGGTCCCGTTGATTTACGAAAACAATCACGAGTTTTTAATTTCACTCAATTGATGGATTCTCTTTTTCTATCCCGGTTACACAAGCAAGAAGAAGAAAAATCAATTCTCTCTCAATTTTTGAATTTCACTGATTGATTTAAATGTGAACGGCGTTGACATGCTTGTCAAAATTGACCGAGAGCAAGATGAGAAGAATAAGAAGAAGATGATTTGTAGTAATATAGTCAATAGATCGATATTTTGGAATTAAAGTTTGTAAAGTTTGTGTCAGTTAAAAATTAAGAGATGATCATGGTTCCTTTAGTCAGTTGTTCTTAAAATAACTTTTGTATTAAATGACCTTTAACATGCAAGAAATCGACACTGATGGCGAACTTGATAATATCCTCAATAAAAAAAGATGTCAGTTTTGATGCTCACTGCTATGAAATTTTAAAGAAATTTCATTTGGATATTGACGATTTAAGCCCTTAATGACTTAATTAGCTTTCAAATGATGGGCCCTTGCCGAAAATAAATAAAATTGTGAATGCTGCCATTTTGTGAATGTGAATCAAAACTTTTCCTTAGGATAATAGAACTAAGGTATGGACCTTTTAAATGATTTTTTGGAGAAAGTAAAGTTTTCATGTACAACCACCAACACAACAAACTATCAAAAAGATATGCAGCTTCGAAATTTTTGAAGAATTACTCACGGATCCCACACGAATGTTTTAATTGATAAATTCAATTAACTGCAAACAGTATCTGATATGAACTAAAGATCAATATTAATGAACAAGTTCAATTTAAATTTCAATTAATTATTTAATTTAAAACTTTGCAAAATAATAGCTTAATACTCATTGGATCTACTTTAAGCATGAGAATAATAAATAATTTGTTCTGGTTTCTGTCTACAAATTTTCCGCTTAATATCACAAAAATAAAAAAAAGAAGCATGCCTTTTTACACCACCTGAATACCACTCAAATTCTTCTTCATTGCTTCAATGTGTATACAAATAATGCCAAACAATTTCAAGACTCTTTTTTTCAAGTAAGAAAATATTTCTCATATTCAAATCACGTATTGGTTCTGCATTTTTTAAAAACAAAGTCATTGGGATAAATATTTTCGAGTATAATCACTTATCGACATTTCTCATCCTTTCCATTCATTTAACTGATCGGTGAGCTGGCAAATACGTATTTATCAATGAAATATCACAAAAATTATTTCATGTCAATAACAACATGATGGAATTAATCACCTTTTATATACCTCACTTCACTTTAAAATTAGTACAAAAAATTTAATGTAAATACTTTTGCACCGAATATGGGTCTATAAATAAAAGTTCCAGTTTGATAATTTCACGCTCGAAGAGTTGGATCGCGACTAAACTCGCGAGCATTGAAACAATCGTCTTTATAGAATACACAAGTAAAAAAATTCACTTTAAATGAGTAAATGATCGAGTAAAAATTAACTCACTTATATGTTGAGAGATACGAACACACACAATCTTGGAGAATAAAAAAGTCAGTTTACTGCTGAGCGGGAAAAATGTAAATAAAAGAAGTCGCAAAAATAAGCGTGTATGCTCAGCTAAGCGCCGCGCGATGTTGCTTGTATTGATGATGAACATGTGCTCTTTGCCGACTGCATATTCAGTCATCTATGAAAAGATTTCTTCTTCTAATCTCTTTATTCGCCGGGTATAAATTTTCCTTCTTTTTATATCAGTTCTGCACACATATAGGCAGAACGAGTGAGAGAGGCATTTAAGAAACTATTGTGAATGTGTGCGGTCTGTTTTTTGCCGACTCTTTGTCTAATATTGTATATTAAATTCTGGATTTAAAACTTTATATTTTAACATGCTTAGAATTACTATAATTTAATTGAATAACCATCTAAAAGCTAGCTTTTTACTACTGATTTTAAAACGTTTTGCGATTTTTTAACTGATCATAAATGAAAAACAGATCATATACTTTTTTTTACTGAATACATTTTTGAAGCAGAACTTTTTTGCATCTTTTATACTGAACTCACTTTTGAAGCAGAACTTTTTGCATCTTTTTTTACTGAATACACTTTTGAAGCAGAACTTTTTTCGTATTTTTCACTGAACACACTTTTGTAGCAGAACTTTTTGCATACTTTTTACTGAACACACATTTGGAGCAGAATTTTTGCGTCTTTTTTACTGAACACACTTTTGAAGCAGAATTTTTTGCATCTTTTTTTTACTGAATATACTTTTGAAGCAGATTTTTTTCGTATTTTTTACTGAACATACTTTTGAAGCAAAATCTTTTCTATTTTTCACTGAAAACACTTTTGTAGCAGAAATTTTTGCATATTTTTTACTGAACACACGTTTGAAGCAGAATTTTTTGCGTCTTTTTTACTGAACACACTTTTGAAGCAGAAGTTTTTGCGTCATTTTTACTGAACACACTTTTGAAGCAAACCCTTCTTTGGTTCGAATACTTTTTGCATTTAATTTTATTGAACTCTAACTTGACAAAAAGTTTTCAAATTGCTGCACAAGTAAAGAATTTCTAGAAGTTTTCACCCAATAAGTACATTCTAAAAACAGAAGTTTTGTTTACATTTTTGCTGTACAAAGTTTCACGTTAAAAAGTAACAAAATAAAATCACTAGGTTGTCGATAGCATGACAAAATTTTACGCCTTTAGAACTGTACAAAAAAGTCAACAAATGACAAGCAAAACTGTTGGAACTACAAAAAATAATAATGAGTACTTATGAGTGTACAAATAGTTTGCTTATTCATAACGAAAAATCGAGAGAGAAACAATAAGTAATTGAGAATTTATGTAGGCTACACATATCGTTATCGCATAGTCAACATTTAAATGTGTGACGAATAAGTTTTTTTTTTTCATTCTTCTTTCCGATAGCTCCTAAATAAAAGTGGAAATGACAAACGAAGAATCGCTTTAATTGGCATGCAATATGGGTTCTAAATTATCATATTTTGCAATTTTACAATGACTTTCGTTGTCGCTATTGTTGTACTTAGTCATTAATTTAATTCTGTCGAAAGTTCAAAGCACCTACGCATGATACTATTTTAAATTGTCAATTGTGTAACTATATGTCCAAGGTCTAGACACTTTGTTATTTCGCAATTGAAAATTAAATGCGATAATTTTCTAATTCCATTGAATGAATTCTTGTTTTGGACCGAGATGATTTTTTGCAAGTCTTCTGAATCATGTTGTTTTATTTAGTAAAATAATCGGTGCTGTGGAATATCCAGTAGATGATGACGTATTATTTCTTAAGAATAAATATTGCTTATTTAGCCAAAAATGAAATTTGATCCATTCTTAAATATCATTTAGTTATCAGACAGAAAAAAATATTTGGGAATCCCGATTTCGTACCTGATTTTTTTCTTTTCGTTTACTAAGAAATTTAAGTTAAGAGTTCACGCGACTCTATGTTTGACTAGATGCTATTTTTTTGACCAAATGTTTAAAACTAATATTTCGAGTTGTGCTTATTTTAATGAACTCTGTACCCTAGTTTGTAGCTGCATTAAAGTGAGCCGTGGCACTTAAAAAAATTAGCCAACACTGATCTAGGTTAACCCAGACAACTGTTCTTAATACAATTTTTGGAACAGACAACATTTAGTCATCAACTGTTTAGATCTCAACTCTATTTGCTTAATAGAGACATTACAATACATGTAAATATTAGTAATTACAGTACATGGCAAGCTCATTAGTCATCATTTATAAACATCTTCATTTATAAATCTGATAATAGTTTGCAGATATTTCCATTACAGATGTATAGTCATACTTAATAGTAATGCAAGTATTATTAAATAAATTGTATTACAGGACAAGCTATAAAAAATTACAATTTCATGTATTACAGCTGCTTGATGAATATTTACAAGGCTCATTGTGAATGGAAATTTTATGTCATTGGTAAACTGATCTTCTGTTGCGTAACTGTCGATGAATGTGATGTTTTGTGTTGGCAACAAATTGAAAGAATTCGTGTTGCAAACGAATCGATTTGGTCACTAAATTAGAATCATTAGAACGATTAATTTTATGTGGGATGTGGGATGTTTTGAGCTGAAATGGCAGGTTCATAATTTATTGACTTTCTGCTTACAATGAAAATGTAAGTTTACCTAAGACCTGCAACGCTGACATTGATGTTCGAGATAAACCAGTGCCTCGTGTTTAATTGGACTGAAGTCGTTACTTTCAAAGCCAAGACGCATACATCTTGTTAAACCATTCCACAACCCTCTCTTATGTGAATCTATCGAGCAAATGCCAATCAGTTTAATCTTTACATCCTTTTGAAAGAATATCAAGCACATATGGACTAACAACTTATTCATTTGTCAATCTTATTTTCGCACTTTATTGAATAATATGGCAACGACCCAGGCAATTTCCACTTCGTTTAAATCAGTGTTGTCCAAACTGTGTGCCTCGGCACACTGGTGTGCTGTAGAAAATTTTTGGTAATGACGCAAGCCGCATGCTCTGTGTGACTTTGGTTATGGCTTACCCCCAAAGTGTGCCGTGGCTTAAAAACTTTGGACAACTCTGGTTTAAATCATCCACTTTATATGACCTTGACATATATTCTCATAAATTTATTACGAATAATCCTTATTAATTCCCACCTGAAATTTTCATCAACAGTTCAACGTTCCCACATATGTATAAAAGCTGCATATTTTAATCACAACGTAAAATTCTCTCGACATATTTAGATCTGAATATATGAATATCCCACGCTAGTGTGCTAATAAACAGAGTTTTTTTTTCTCCAAAATAAATAAGTGGAACTCAAAATTGATGCTATTTTTAGACACAATTTTATGATTTTTGAAATAAATATGGCAGTGAGTTTTATTTACCGGAGATAAAAACAAAGTGTACAGATGTACAGACCATTCGTTACAGACTCCATTAATGTCAATTCCTCCTCATCAGCAAAATTCTCCAGCATCTCTTTCAAAAATTGACTTCTTCTTAACGAGTGGGAAGAAAAATTCCGATCACGTATTAGGATTACGGGCCTATTAAATTGTTGAATCAATTACAATTGTACGTAAGTATTCCTTACTTTCTTACGTTGAATTAGATTTTCAAGTATCATAGGGATTTAGATAAAGGTGAGAAAAAGGTCTTCTTTATACAATCTTAACCCACTTGTTTACTCAAGGGAATATCATAGCACGATTGAATAAACACAGAAGAGACAGTCTTACTCAGTTGACTAGAATTTAATGCTCTACGCACAATCACACACATTTATTTAAATGAATTACCACAGAATTTTCTCGAATTGGAATCTAATTAAGCGAGAAAAGAGATTTTTGTAGACTTTTGCACTTTTATATTCTGTGGAAATTAAGTAGTCCAAGAAAAAGTTATAATTTTGTTTTCTTGGAAAATTATTTGCTTTTGTACACAAGTTGGGTGTAAATTGAAATTGAAAATTTTGGGATTTCTGTAGAACTTCCGATTCAAGAATTGTAAACTCTTTGAAATAGTTGCTGTTGAAACTTCTGGACATAAATGTTTCGTTCCTTATGTGACATTTAAGTGCCCACTTGAAGGATGACAATGTTTTAAAGTATCGTATATCGTTTGGAATGCTGTTATATATCTTAACTCTAATGGAAGTAATGTTTTTCTTTCCATAATTTGTCCTGGCAATAGATGGCTGCAACTGCCTTGTATTTCTTGAGCTCCTGTTTGTTACAGCACATCTCTCGATAAGAAGGTTCGTGTGAGTGCATTTGTGTATGTTGCTATATATATAGGCAGCTGTATTTATGAAGTGGAGACTTCTAATTGGCAGACAGTTTTCAACTAGGTGAGTATACATATAAATTCTATTCTCCAATCTATCAACTCCAAATATATTTCGGAGAGCTCTATTATGAATTAATTGGAGAGGTTTAATGATTGTGTCACATGCAGATCCATAGACGTGACTCATGTAATTTAAGTGGGTTTGAAAGAGAGCAAAGTAAATCTTCTTCTTCGCCACTAGTGGAATAATATTCTTTAGCTTCCAAAGTACTGCTGATGCAAAACATAATTTCTTCGCGACCTGTTCTGCATGTTCATTCCACTTAAGATTTGGATCTAAATATAGTCTCAAGTATTTGTATGAGTAAACCCTTTGTATAACTTGGTCGGAGTTTAGTTTAATCTCTTAGTTGTCATTATACGATGAATTGATGGAGTGAAAGATCATACATTTTGTCTTGGTCATATTCATTATCATCCCGTAGGATGTTAAGTACTCTAGGATAATCTTCATGTCTGATGCTTTATTTTGCTGCACATTTTTATCCTTAACATGCGAATTTATTAGCACAATGTCGTCTGCAAATAAAAAAAGGTTTCCTTTTAAGTTTTTAAGTATGCTTATTCCATTAATAAACTGGTAATGAAGCCGATCACGCTTCATGGGAATATTCACACAATCCTATAGAACTCTCTATGTATTGTTCAGAAAATCTTGAAAAATCGCTCAATAAAATGTAAGACTTAATATCAACATTTTGCTGAACTTGAAAACAAGATCCAGTAAAGTTTTAATCATTTCTGCAACAAATTATCATGATTCAGTAAAGTTTTAAGCATGTGTGAAACTTGGAACCAAGATCCAGTAAAGTTTTAACCAAATCTGAAGCTATAAACCTAGATCCAGTTAAGTTTTAATCATGTCTGAGGTTTAAAAACAAGATCCAGTAAAGGTTTGATCATGTCTGAAGCAATAAACTAAGATCTAGTTAAGTTTTAATCATGTCTGAAGCTTGAAAACAAGATCCAGTAAAGGTTTAATCATGTCTGAAGCAATAAACCAAGATCTAGTTAAGTTTTAATCATGTCTGCAACAAATTATTATAATTCAGTAAAGTTTTAAGCATGTCTGAAACTTGGAACCAAGATGCAGTAAAGTTTTAATCATGTCTGCAACAAATTATCATTTTGATTATTTTTGAAACTTGGAGCCAAGATCAAGTAAAATTTAAACCTTGTCTGAAACTTAAAACCAAGATTCAGTAAAGTTTTAGTCATGTCTGCAACAAATTATAATGATCCAGTAAAGTTTTAAGCATATCTGAAACTTGGAACCAAGATCCAGTAAAGTTTCAATCATGTCTGAAACTTAAAACCAAGAGCCAGTAAAGTTTCAATCATGTCTGCACCAAATTACCAAGATCCAGTAAAGTTTTAAGAATGTCTGAAACTTAAAACCGAGATCAAGTAAAGTTTTAATCATGTCTGCAGCAAATTACAAAGATCCAGTAAAGTTTTTATCATGTCTGAAATTTGAAATCAAGATATAGTAAAGTTTTAATCATGTCTGAAACTTAAAATCAAGATCCAGTGAAGTTTTAATCATGTCTGAAGCTTGAAAACAAGATCCAGTAAAGGTTTAATCATGTCTGAAACAATAAACCTAGATCCAGTAAAGTTTTAACCATGTCTGAAGCTTGAAAACAAGATCTAGTAAAGTTTTAATCATATCTGAAACAATAAACCAAGATCCAGTAAAGTTTTAATCATGTCTTCAACAAATTATTATAATTCAGTAAAGTTTTAAGCATGTCTGAAACTTGGAACCAAGATCCAGTTTAGTTTTAATCATGTCTACAATAAATTTTCATGATCCAGCAAAGATTTAAGCATGTCTAAAACTAGGAACCAAGATCCAGTAAAGTTTAAATCATGTCTGAAACTTAAAACCATGATCCAGTAAAATTTGAGAAAAAGTTCAAAGTGGGCTTTGACAATTTCAATTTAAATTTTTTTTATAATTTAGAAATAAGAAAAAGTTCTTAGTGAACTTTGACAATTTGTTGAAATTGAGAGATCATTGTGAAAAATTGGTTAAATAATTTAATTTGTCATTAAAAACTAAATCCAGTCCACTAAAATTGAAATTGAAATTGTGCTATCGTTGGAACCAAGATCCAGTAAGTATACAGCAAGAAGAAAATCAATGCTGGAACCAAAAACATATTTCCATTATGATACAAGTAAAGTATGTATTCAATAACATAGAATCAGTAAGCTGAATCTTGTGAAGGCACTCGCTAGTTCCAACATTTTTTCACATACATTTAACTTAATGCATACTGTCACAACCATTTTATTAATATCAAACTACTACCAACAAATATTTCCGTTGTAAACAAAAAATAAATATGTTATGTAATAATCGTTTAAACTTTTCCCATACAAAAATGTTTATGCATCTTGTGCCTCACTGGAAGCATCTTATGACTCCAAAAACAATACAGTTCATGCGATAGCCATTATCTATCAGAAGCAAAAAACCGGAAGTCTTAATATTGAGTTTGAATCGAGTTATCGCACCGATTAATTAACAGAATGCCTTTTTTGCGATTTCTCGGAACTGGAACTGCCAAATGAAAAATTGTTTTCACCATTAGATAGGTATTTTGAGGCACAAACTTTTACACATCAGGTATTAAGGTTGATTCCGTAAGCCTGAAGCAGAAAGTTAAAAAAACTGATTTCCCAGACTTCCCAAAGTACTTCCTTGGACAATTCCTGTGTCGATACGTAAAGATGAGCTAATTGATTTATTGATTTTAACGAATTGAGTCCTGTTTGTCAAATAGCTTTCAAGTAATTTAAATATTTTGCCTCTTAAGCCATAGCTTTGCAGCACTTTCATCAGGGTTTTTCTGTTCACGACATCAAATGCTTTGCTCATATCCATAAATACTGCCGATGCTGTTTTACCTCCATCCAAGATCTGTCTTATTAGAGATACGACTTCTAATGCAGCTGTATCAGTACTACTTCTTCTTCTGTATCCGAATTATTTTGTTGATAGAATTTTTTATTTTTCAATAAAGTCGTAGATTCTGTTATATAATATCTTTTCAATGATTTTGTTTATTGTAGATAAGATGGATATTGGCCGATAGTCTTTGATGTTGGATATGTCACCAGATTTATTGATTGGCACAACAATTGCTTTTTTGAAGATATCAGGATATGTGTGGCTGTTTGGAACATTATAATAATAAGACGACATAAGACTGGCAGTAGCTCGTCTTTCAGGTTTTTGATATCAGCTGCTGATATCCCATCAATACCTGGTGCTTTATTATTTTTCAAGAGTATAATTGCATTAAAAACTTCATCTTGGTAGACGTCATCTAAGTACATGGAATTGGATATTGAAGAAATGTGATTTTGGCAGGAGTCGGGTGAGTTATCTTTTGTGATGTCTTTTATGCTTTGTATAAAGTGTTCGTTAAATTTGTTAGCCATTTCACTTTCATTGAAGATTAATTCATCGTTGATTTTAAGGACATCAATTGTATTCTTTTTGTTTCTTCCTAATAATTCGTTAAAATTTTTCCACATCATCCTAGGGTTTTGATTAACTAGCTTAACATTGTAATAACTTTTCTTTTCATTTTGAATGGTAGTTTTTAGTTTTTTTGATATTAACGCTATTTTACATCTTAAATGCTCAGTTCTCAATAATCTAAACTTTCTAGCAATGGCACGCTTCCATTTAAGGATTTTAAGAACTTTTAAATTATACCATGGACATTCTGAATTTTCTTGACGTATCCTTAGAGTTACTTGTTGTGTATTATTTTTTATTATTCTTATAATTATATCAGTTAGCATGCAAGCAATTTTCTTCGGATCTGTCTCACTTAAAATGTTTGATTTTATCAGTTCAGTTGTTAAATCAGTCTTTGCCTTTGCGTAGTTAACGGATTTAAGCTGTTTAAGTACCATTTGCGTTCTTACGTTAGTGCCATTTAGAGAAGAGATAATCATGTTATGATCAGACAACGAATTGTGAATGGTGTAGTTGCTTATTGTCAAGTCATTTACAAAATTGCACACCATATGGTCTATAATTTTTTTGCTAGCATTTCTTGTTGAACAGTTGTTGACAATTTCCATATCATACGAATGTAGTATATTTTTGTATTCTTTAGTCTCATTTGTTTTGCCATTTTTATCAATATTTATATCACCAACTACTATAATTCTACCATTCTTATGCCTTATTTCGTTTTCGAGATCTCCAAGAAAGTCACTGAAGTTTTTGTGTTCTGGTGGTCTGTAGTAAGATATTAAGACATATTTCTTTTGACCTGACTGGATTTCAACACTTGACTTTTATTTCTTTTTTAACGAATATCATGAATCCACCTCCACTATTTGCGGCGTTTTTGCAGCAAGTTAACCTATTATATCCATTCATATTGTAAATGCTGGGGTAAATGCGGGGTTATTTAATATCTGAAAATTAAGGGGGCTTTTTCTCCTGTAACCAGCCGAAAAGAAAAAAACACAAAAGAGTTCTTTGATAAAATGTTAGGCATTATACACATGAGTTGTAAATATATTAATTTCCAAGAAAACCAAAATGGAGTAGAATGGTTAATAAGGATACCTGAAATTCAACATTCAAGCCAATCAAGTGAAAAATTTTCGGATAAAAAATAGAAATTTCTAGTTCGAATTTCGAAAAATACTGGAGGTCTTCTTATGCATTACCGTCTTTTTGCTTTGATATTGAAATCATCCTGTCCAGATGACTGCCATCGTTATCACTATGTCTTCAAAGCGGTAACAATTCTTATGTAGTCACAACATTAGAAAATCGTATTTCGATAGCCAAATGGCTCGGTTTCGAGCATCGTCTCGGAAATTTAAACCTTAGTGCTACTAAATAAGAAGCCGTTTATATATTACGTAACGCTTTTGAAAATTGTGGGGATTTCTAAGATTTTGTGACAATTGAAACAGAGAAAATTAATAAAAAATTTTTGCGAAAGGATAAGAAAGTGGGTCTAAAATTCAAGGTTGATAAAACATGTCACTAATTCATTTGAATGAACCTACCTGTCTATAGCTCTCTCTATACTATATAAATTCATAATTTGAAAGCACTTCAAATGTTAACAACTTCCCTAAAAACCAAAATGTTTCTTTCCCTTTTTCATTTCCTTCAAACGGAAAATCTTCATTCTGAAACGTAAAAGCAACAAATTTGGTGAGATTTATTACAAAATAAAAAGCCTTAAAAATCATATTGATAGAAAGCGGTACTTTTTTTTTATTTATTTCATCTTCATCAATAGTTTTATAATCTTTCAGGCTGTAAAATCTAATAATACTTACTTAAAAAAAATCTCATTTATATAATTTTTTCATCTTCTCACCCCACTCATCTAGAGTGATGGTAAGAAGTCATTTTTTTTTCGTGCTTTTTGAGATAAATAAAGATTAAAGGGAAATTGAGATAGGGGTAATTTGTTTTCTTTTTTTTGGGTTGACATTCATCCACTTATCATTATTAAATATGTGTAGATATTTTTTTTCTTATAATATTTTTTGCTAGATTAGTCAAATTGTTGAATATCAAAATGTATATAAGGATTCTCATCTTCTCATAGTATTATTATAGAATTAATGTATAATAAGCATTAAAAGTGTTTTATAGCAGAACATTGAAAAATTATTTTTCTTCCATTATTTGCCATCTTCTTCATGATTTTATTTTTTGAGGTTATGATTTAATATTAATGTAATTTAATTATCTCATTCATAATATGACAACAACTTAGGAACAGTGAATAGAACCATTGATATGTGCCCTATAATATAATTTAATAATATGAAATGCATCACTAATGTATAATTCAAGTACGTGTTTAATGGACAGAAGTTGAAGCATGAGTGTAGATTAGTATTTTAATTTTACATAAATATTGCTAAAAAATATTACGTATCAATGATTTTAAAGAACACAGACAAATTATTTACTTAATATAAAGAGTAACGAAATCATACAGTTCAGCAAGAAACATGCATATGAGGTCAAAAAATTAAGGAAATTATGATATTCTTTGGCAAACTTGGTCAGTTTTGAAGCTAGAATATTTTCATTTTCCTGCCTAATTTATTTTGCTGAATTTGCAAAAATATTTTAGCAAGAGAAATGTTTTGCTTATTTTCTGTGAGTTCAAATATTGAAGCAGAAATTTTTCATTAGCCATCAATTGTTTAATTTATTAAAAAAGTAAATTTTTTGCTTCAAAAGTTTGTTTAGAAAGGAATTGATGCAAAGTTTTTAACATCTTTAGAAAAATTGATGCAAAGCTTTAGAATCTTATTAAAATTGATGCAATAAAAACTAAGCAAAAGAAAATTGATGCAAAATTTTGAATCAAAAAACAAAAATGATGCAAAAGTGAGATGCAGAAATTTTATATTTTTGAAAATCGTTAAAATAATAAAAACATTATTCAAGAGCATATTTTTATAGCAATTGCTGTTATATAGCTGTAAATCCGGACATCAATGTCATGTTGTGTTATCCAGCCATGAAGCATCATTTCTTTCATGTGCTGCTAAATATTGCTCAACAAATAAACTAAAGAATTTTAATAAAATAATATCTTCAAGTGTATCATAATGATTATTAATTACAAAATCTATTAAACATTGAGATTAGTATACTATGTAATAAGTATGATTGATTAAAGTTTGTGTAAACTCATACACATGTGTATTGCTGGACATGTAGCAAATTAAATTAAAATTATAACATGATTAAAAACCCGTGTGTTGTGTTATAAGAACTAAAGTTGAGAAGAAATGAAAATTTTCCATCTAATCAGTCTTCAAAATTGAATGAATTTTTTTTTGTTTTATTTAATTTTCATTTTTTTTTTGCTACTTAAGTAAATTTTATTATTTTCTCCTCTTAGCGCAAATTTATTCCTTAAAATCAGATTAAATCACCGTTTTGCTTTTCTTTCTTAATAAACTTAAATGCTATATAAGCTGATTTATCTTTCATCATTTTATTTATTTTCTTTTTTGCATTTAATAACCAGTCTGAAAATTATTTATTACTTATTATTTATCTTCTGAAAAATTACTTTTTTTGGGTCCATTCATTGATTTTTTTCATATCTCACTTTTTGTTTTGCTCACTCAAAAGTTCATTTATTGAGTAAATGTTTAATTAACTTCCACAATTTCTCACATTTAATCCCTTTTCATTCTCTACTCTTTTGTTTTTATATCTGTTCTTCCTTCCTTTCCTTCTTGTAGAGGAAAGAAAGTTTTTGATTGCTTGTGCTGACTTTACTTATGTGAATTGATCTTATTTGCACTTCTTTTGTAATTATTATACATTGTGTGGTCGTTACATGCCTTAATGGCACAGGTATTGAGGTGAAAGTTTTCGAATTTTATAATTTTAACCTTTGAAAGAATTTGCTTGAAAAGTTTTCAAGTGCAGAATAGCTTAGTTGTCAAAACAGTTTCAAAGAGGTTAGGAATCACTTTTATAATGTTAGAAGCAAGGTTAATTTACTCAAGCACTATTAAGGTTATATCACCCTATGGAACTTAAAAGCTCCGATAGTCATTTAATATGCAGTTCATATGAGCTCCATATGACTCCATATTACACACATACTTCATTTGATATTCTAATAATCGGACATGAAGACCAACTTGAGGTCCGAGTAATCAAATCATCTCGAGTGAAGATAACTGCAGAAAACGTAATGACTAGACGTGAATTCGACCAATACCACTCTTTTTTGGAGCATTCCGCAAATTTGACATTAGTCGACCCTACGTCTAGTAATTAACTGGATATCATGTCAAGTTTGGCACTTCAAGTTATCTCAAAAACCAAAATATTAAACTTTAGAGATTGCATCTATTCCAGAATGTAAAATTATCATTAGCTAGAATATGACCATTAAAATTGTGCAATGACATTGAGCTATTACTCAATCTAATGAAACTTTTAAATCCTTGACATAAATTCGAAGCACAAATTCATTTTCTATAGAATTCAATTATTAAGATGCTAGACAAATAAAGTGAATGAACTTTTAAGGATCAAGTCACTTGAGTGAAGTCAACACAATGAGATTGTTATGGAAACAGATAGTTAATGAATGAGATTTATCATCTTAGCTTTATTCATTCAGTGTGTATATGTTTATTTTTTTTATGCATTGTATAATATTATATTGACAATAAGTATAAGAGTAAGACGTATAAGATACAAAAACTGATAAATACAGTACTAATAAGTATAATTATAAGGTATATAGTAGGGAATGTGTATATTCATATTGTCCATGGTTAATTGTATTTCTTCTTGTTCTTAATACATTTATGTTACTATAATTAATAATATTATTATATTTACTTCTTGTAAGGTACACGTTGACTTACAATATACCTTAACAAGCTTTATTTTAATAATCCCCAGGAATTCAATAAATCAGCATTCCTGTTATGCTATCATACAATTAATTATTCAATGATGATTAAATACATATTGAATGAGAATTAATGAATTATTCTTTTGCTTTTTTTCATATTAAAAACTTACACATTTATTTGATAACATTTTCCACAATTTAATTTATTTTTCTTATCTTTTTCTTGCACGTAATGACTACTTAATTTCGGTTTTATTGATATCACACGTTAAAGTGCCATACATTATATCTTTGGAAGGAGATTTGCTTGTTTTCCTTTATAAAAGCTTTGGTAGATACTTAAATAGTATGAAAAGAATGAGTCAAGAATTTAAAAAACTCTAAGCTTCATAAGATATCTTAATGATATCTCAATTGGTATTGAAATACAGTTTATCAAAGACGTTTAATAGAACTGACATAACCTCTAAATTCATGGAAACTTAATTGTACGGCTAGTTCGGTAAAACAGCATCAGATCCCACGGGATCTCACTTGACATTTCTTAGATGCAAAGCTGATAAAAATCGACCATAGTCAACTAAAACATCCAAAATCTTAGACAAATGAATTAGTCGACTCGAGTACAATCTAAATCTTTGATCAGCTTTACCCTCTGACATATTCTAACCGATGACCAACAGAATCGTATCGAGACATCCCGAGTCCTTAGTATAGGTCTCGGGTCTCGGTCTCTTAAAGTCAATTCTTCCAAAATTCACGTATTTGAAGAAAAAAAATCCGAAGCTTATTTCAAAATAAAAGCACATATATGAACTCATCGTATACTCCTTTTATTAAGCATAGATCGAGAATCAGGGAATTCCAAAAGTTCATCAATATAAATGAAAACAAACAAAACCCGCTTCAAAATAACTTAAAGTTAATAATCATGTGGACTATTTGATTTGCGAGTAAATTGAAACTTAAGTCAGTTAACTTTCCAGAAGTTATTTATCCATGAATAATATCAACAATATTGGACGCAAAAGTCAGCGTGATTAAGTGAAAGAATTGAAAGTTAAAGAAGTTAAAACATTTGATTTTTTTTTTCATTTTCACAATTTTCATTTTTTTTTTTGTTTCTTGTCATTTCCTGGTAAAAAAATATTCACATTTATGTAAATTACAAAAATATCAAGAACGATATGTAAAGAAAATTCAAGTGCCTTTCATGCTCTGCCATGTCATGTTCAGCAGTTCTTTATCGTTTCCTTTTTTTGTGTCGTAATGAAGTTATTTTTTGATTATTATTATTTAATTATTTTAATGAAGTTTTCATAACTTAGCATCATTGTCTTTCTTAATGTAAATGTATCTTTATGCACTTTTTATAATCTTATTTCATGTATAAGTATAAGTTAAGTTAAGTGAATATATGCTTGCTTGTTATTCCTTATTTTATTTTTATTTGATATGAGAAAGCAAAAGAATGGAACATCAGAATATGTTATGGAGGGTTCATTGGAAGGTTTATGTCTGTTGAACGACTATTGTAAATGAGATTGCATTCATCTTAATATCCATTAATGCTCATTCTCAAATTGTTTACATCCAGGAATTTGTCATCATTTGGATTTTTGACATTATGTTCTGTCGAAGGGGGAAAACAGCTTTGTGGAAAATTTATTCCGTGTTCTATTATGTTTTGCATATTAGTTTTATTCTTTATTTATTCTTGCCAAAAAGCTAATGAACTACAATAAGATTTTCTCTATTATTACATAAATAAGCTCTTCCTATTATCTGCAGCAATCCGAATGCACTTTTAAGCAATTTCATAAGTCTCTTTCCATTATTATTATTATTATTATCATTTTTACATTTGTAGCTTAATGGGAATGTATGGGGTGATTAATGCTTTAAAATTTTAAATGTGTTGATTACATGCTGGATGAGTATTTATGGATTTATTTTTTGGATGAAAACATTTGAGCAAAATTTTAAATCTGACGAGCATGACTTTTTTGGACGTTCCTTTGTTTAAATATTTTGGTGGACTATTCTAATAATTTGAAGCATAACTTTAATAAGCACGAATTAAAATTTTAAAATGCGCAATTATTCTCAAAATTATGACAACTTTGGTAGTTCTGGTGAGCTTCAAAATAAAAACAAAGTTCCAATTCCAATAAAATTAATTAACAGATTGAAACCCACAAATAACAACACGTGCTGTTTATTGATAAGTTGATCAACATCAGTAATCAAACTAATTTAATTCTATTCGACAATTTTTTTTGTTTCTTTTAAAATAGAAATGAATATTCATTTCCGAATTCTTTGGAAATTCAGCTTGTGCCAAAAGCATTTGCTTAATACTGCAAATTAAAATTTTTATTTAAAGACGGTTTTTAAGGAATTTTATAATGTTTTGAGGCATTTTCTAATTCCTAGAAACGCTTTTAAAAATAAAACTTTAATTCCATAGCTATAAAATGAATGGAATTAAATCAATTTTGCTCCCTAAACAACAGAACTGTATCTTTTTGACAAGAGAAGCTATTGTGTGTTTGTTAAGAACACAATTTGAATGCTCTCGAATTACTTTTCACCTTTTAATTTCATTATTCTATTCATGATGTTCATGGACAATAGACATCATAATAAAATCTGTCAAAATCAAATACAATTAATGTATTTGTAAGTCCAGCTTCCAGCAAATTTTATTATAATTAATTCGCCTTCTGAACCCTCCATTAATGATGTTTTTATTCTATTAACATTTTTTTTGATGGTTGTTGTGCGATATAGACTTAATTATATTCTTTTGATATTCCTCTTTTACATCTTCAAATACTGAAGATAAAGCATAAAGGATGAATTTAGTAACAGAGTAGGACAATTCAAAGAATCGGGTTCGTTAAACGACTTAATGCATTTGCAATGAGTTTGAAATGGGTGGTGGGGGTGGTGGAAAAGAATGCGTGCCTTGATTATTTGCACATAATTCATTGACAACCATTTGATATGGACTACTATGACTAATCATACCTGTGAATGATGATGGTGGTTGATTGAAATGATTTATGGGCTGATAAATTGCTGATGATGACGATGTCATGGAAAATTGCTGTTGTGAGTGGGATTGTGGCATTTGTTGTATTGGAGGTGGCGGTAATGGTTCATTTTGAATGAACCGTTGTGAAAAAGTGTGATGACCACTGCCAAGGCCAGTTGTTGCATACGGTGAATCTCCAGTTTTGATTTGTGGCATTTGACGTAAATGATAACCAGCTGTAGAATAACGAATGTTGTTTGGGAGCGTTGTACGTTGCTTTTGCGGATCATTAGCAGACATTCGATGAATCTGATGAGCACCAGGCATTAAAGGCATAGTGTTGCATTGCGAGTAATCGATTATTGACGGCTGCTCATTAACCATGGTGCTTCGATTATGTGGTAATGTATTGCTATTATTCATGTTATTCCCGACATTACCACCGTTCATTCCTTCTTTGAAGCTCAACATTTTATGATTATTTGTAATTCTCCCATATGGTTCTTCCTCAATCACAGCAGGTGCTTTAACAGGTTTTGGAATTCCTGGTTTTGCTCTTATAAGCACTTCATCTTTATTCTCTTCACTTGAATGAACACCACTTGAAGATTCTGATAAAGCTCGTTCAGGTGGTGATGTTGAACTTTCTGTCGAATTTGTATCCGATTTTGGAGTTAATGCTTCATTGTTAGTTGCTGGCATTCCAGAATCTGCTCTGCGCAAAAATCTCGGGGTTGATGTCTTAACAGCAATAAATTTAAGCATTAATTTGAATTTCAATTGGATATAAATTTTAATAATAACTTACGAGATGTTCAGAATGAACTTGAACGGTAACTGGTGCCATGGGACTAATCATATGATGCTCGGATGAAACAACATATCTCTCATGCGAGTATACAGTTGCAGTCGTTGTGTGTGGTGGTTCTAAATCACGAGTCGATGCATAGGTCACTGACTCATCTCGAACACATTCTAGCAATTTTCCCTCCTCTGACGTATCATCATATCCATTATCATTACTGTTGCGTTGTATGCGCTGCAGATTAATGACTTCATCATATTCACTAATTTGCAGTTGAGTTGTTGTCTTTAATGTGGCATATTCACCCTCGTCAGCTTCCCCCGAATGGTTGCCGTTGGGACAAATCGTCGATAAGATGGATCTAAATGGAATTAATTAAAGATGAAAGGATGTGAAAAGCTAATTTTGGGTAAAATTATGAAAATATCCTTGATAAAAATTCTACTGAGCATTTTTTGAGATTATTAAGGTAGACATAGATACTATTTGAGGATATTGAATTAAAGAAGGTTCTTAGAAATGAGAAAGTTTGAGATGTCCATTAATTCTATTTTAAAATCATCTATAAGCACGCACATTGAATGGAAATGGACAAATAAGAGTAGGTGTGTCCACGGAAAAAACATTTAGTTCCTTTGATTATTCAAAGATTTTTTTCAATGAATTTTCTGCGAAGGCAGAACTGAATAAACAAAAATTTAAGGAGATTTGAATTTAAGGCTGATGATTTTTTATCTATTATAACTATAGCTAGCTATATGTAAAGTTTTTGAATTGGATGAGAATCAAACATGTGCTCTTAGAAACATTAAATGGAAGCTCCCTTGTAGATCCACAAAAAAACTTTAATTTGATAATTTAATGAGAGCCTTTGACGGATCCGTGTCAGAGCTCTTGCTATTTGTATCACTATCACCTACGTCCATGACTAGCTCGTTTAAAATCCCTATAAGTATCTAAAAGCATTCAAAAAAATTCTATTAAGGTTCAGACCCCACTTAAAGCTGCCTTTGTAATACGAGCCAGCATTCTTGACCTAATTATTCAATTTTTTCATTATTATCCTCATGCAAAAAGAGTCTTTCGGTCCTCATAACAATGCTCAGTGAAATATTTATGAGAAAATTCTTCAAACATGAAATTAGTGTCACAGCAAAATGAAGAAAAATAAAACTCATTAAATGACAAGCGCAAAAAAATCAACATAAGAAAAAATGATAAAAAAAAGAATAAGAAAGAAAAACAGAAAAAGAATTTAATTTAAAGCCAATTAAGCATGCTTCACACAAAATAAGAGATGGAATTTTGACAGTAAAAAAGAATAAATGAAGAAGTTATTATTTAATTAAGTGCTTAACTAAATTTTTGTCATGAAAGGAACAAATAATATGAAATATAAGAATTCACATATGAATGTTAAATGTTAAGCATGTAAAAATAAAATTACTGATAGTGCCAACATCGAAAACACACAGGTGTTCTTAAAAATTCACTCAATGATGAAAAAAGCATGTGAATGAACATGTAAGTAGTAAGGAAGAATCACACAACAGAGAGAAATAGCTTTTTTGAGTTTTTACCGCTTGCCATCATGTTCAATAATATCAGGTATTAAATTGCGATCTGTTAACGTACTGGCAACTTCATCTGTAAAGGTTACTTTTAACTTTGGAGAACTAGGCCAATAAATCGTTTCCTCTTCTTTCTTCACTGGACCATTCAACTGTCGTCCGTTAATGTTGAGTAGTGGTTGAACTGCTTCTGCACGTGTCTGATAAATCGACTCAACGAGTGGCAATTTAAAAGCCCATTGACGTTTCGCTGTTAATGCCAACCAGATGACAATCCATAAAAAGATGTGAATTATTGATGTCATTGCTAGTTTTTTGATAAAAAAAGGAGACAAATAACAATAATAATCAATATTGAATGTTATGTTCATATACATAAGTCACGAATGGAGAGCTGATGATAAGCTTAAAATTGGCTTTCAATCAGAACTGTTTACTAGTTACTGATGCTTTTTAATGTTGAGCAACTTTTAGGGACAGTAATGGAAGCTTGCATTCATGAATACTTCTATGTGAAATGGCTTAGTTTAGACCACAGATGTTTAAACTTTGCTCAGTGGCAAATTAGTTTGATTACAACTCTACTTTTTGTAAAAACGTAACTGTATCTGGTTTTGTTCAAATCTTGTAAGCTACAGATAGCTAATGATTGCTTTAAATATGATACATAAGTGGTTGTCTTTTCCTACAAACTCTTGGTAATATAATAAACAGCTCATAACTGTGTACTAGTCACATAATAAACAGCTCTACTTCCAGTACAGACCAAAAAAAAACATTTAAATAATTTTCACATCAAATTGACGAAAGCTTCCTCCGAATTTGACTTACTTGCTGCAAAAATTGTCTTATCCAAGCTGATACGATAAATGACACTCAAGTCGTGAATTATTGGCGCTTTTACAACAGATATTGCCAGGATGAAACATAGCGAAGCACAATGCGAAAAGTACGACCATAAATCACCATCCTTTAGTGTAATCATTTGACAATCTCGGATTTTCGCTGACAATCTTGAATGTCCATAGAGATAAAGAATCATAGATGAAGCAATTATCAAAACATAGGCCAATAATGTCAAGGCTAATGTTACAATTCCGTTAAGCAATAATGGCGACGGTTGATTCTGCACAGGCATATATTGACCGACAATTTCTAATTTGAATAATATGCTTGTTCCCACATGTAGCATCAATATGTCAATACTATTTATGAGCATTTGAAGTGAGAAAATCATCGTAAAAGCCTTGGATGATTCCCAAAATACAGAAGGATATCGAACAGACCAAACAAGCAGTGCCAAAGCGAGATTTAAGTATTCTAAATTGGGAGATTTTTGGAACCAATGCTTCGGATCAAATTTATCATCTGTTCCGAGAATAGATTGTAAAAATCCACCAATTCCATCCAAATCATTTGACTGTGTAAAATTGGTTACAGCACCAATCAAAGCAGCTGGATATATTTCATCGAGCTTTTCTTCTTTGATAACGTAAACATCTTCGTTTATACTTGGCAGAACGTTGTCTAACAACAAAATATCATTTACATTTTCATCCTCTGATATTGACCTTTTTACAACTCTTCTTCCACTGGCATCTGTTGCTCTCATCCGGTACTCGTCATTTCTTAAATTAGGAATAAAGGAAGAAGAAGTCGATGACGCGGTTTCAGGAGATTTAACAATGTGAATCTCGCTATCCTTCCCTTTAATCTTTCCAATCACTTGCCTTGTTGATTCCGTAGCCGTTCTTTGCGTTGTTTTAGGACTCTCAATTTGCTCATAATTCCTTGAAATCGGTCTTATTTGTTCTGATGCTGATTTTGCATTTCCCTTAACTTTTTTACGGCCTGTACTTTTGTTATTGCCGTTTTCTATCATGTGAATTTCTCGATCAAATGAATCAAAATCGAAATCCTTTTCGGGCTTTATTTCTAGATTTGGGTCATCTGGTAAATCATCGATTTCATGTGTTGGTGGTGGATGTTGTCGGTGATGCTTCTTATGGCCATGCTTTCTGTTCTTTCCATGACCTTTACTTCCCTTCCCAACGTGATGCACCTTTTCGATAATTGGTGGAAAAGTTGCAAATGTGGGTTGAGTTGGAAAGGTTTGAGGATTTAAAGCCGTCGATAATGTAGTTTTTGGACTTGTTGATATCAATCGTGTCGGTAAAGTAGGTTCTTCAGTAAATAATTCCGGAACTGTGGGCATTTTTACTGTTGTTGTAGATGTTGAAAATGTAGTTTTTAATGTTGTTGTGGTCGGTTCTTCTGTCGTTGGACTTGGTGTCAATAACTCTGTGGTCGTCGAAGGTGTTGTCAATTTTATAGTTGTTGTTTTTTCGGTTGTTGAAGTTGTTGTTAATTTTTCAGTTGTTGTTGTTGGCAATTCGGTTTTTGTCGTTGTAATCCTTCGAGTAGTTGAAGTGACTGGCGTTGTTGTAATTATTTCAGGCAAATAAAGATCATAATCATCAGCATATGTGCTAATACGTATTGGAATTGAGTCAAGTAAAGTTGGTAGATATGTTTGAGTTGGTGTATTATATGACTGCAGACTCTCATGAGTCTTAAATGAGTCGTAGTCCAATGGCTCGAATAAATCATCATCATCTTCATCTTCATATTTATTCTCGTGCGATGCCGTAGCTGTATCATTCTGATATGGTGATGTATTGATAAATGATAAAATTACCAGTCTATCGTTACGATTCAATATGAAATCAATTTCACTTTTCCATATGTTATCTACAAAAAAAAGACGGCTAGTGTTAGCGAAAAAACAACGCATATATACGGAATGTCAAAATATGAGCAAATGTTTGCACATAAAAAATATGAGTATGGACATAGGAAAATGCACGAAAAAAAAATTGAACATATTATTTTACCTTTTGGCAGATGCTGATTTTGAATTAATTTTGCTTCCAATAGCAGATGTGGTAGTAGCAAACAAAGAGCAGTTATGATGTGTATAAATACAGATATCGGCACTCCATGCATCCATAAAGACCTCATTGTGCTACTATTTCCATCATCTTCAAATATTACTGGCTGTTCTGATGAGCACGTGCCTTTTCGCGCACTTAACTTGATGCCGTCATTCGCTAGATTTCCAATCTTAAACAATGCTGATGCCAAAAATAATGGCAAGAATAATAGTGTCATGGCACAAAAAATGAGTTGCATGTTGAGCTCTGTCACCGGTAAACCATTTTTCCATTTTAAAAGTGAACAGCCTGCATGAATTTAAAATATGCATAATGAAAATATAAATTTTAATTTATTTTATCGACCAGCTATTATTAACGAAAAAAAAAAACCTTTTTATTTTTGCACACAACAATAAATTTGAACGTCAACTCAGTCAATCAAGATAGTGAATTGAAAATTAAGTTGAAAGTATGCTTCTGACGCGCTTATGCTGGCGATTTCCAAGAGTTTTTGATTATGAATGTTACAAATTAAATAAAATTTTCAAGTGATGGATAAAATTATACAATTTTAAACGAATTTAAGAGACTTTCTAGTGTTTCTTGCTTTGATCCTACATATAATGTCTTTCTTAAGCTTTTTTTACTAAGTCCGTCAAGAATCAATCAAAATTTGTTTACATTCTCACTTAAATAGTTTAATTTGATTACCTAGCTCAATATGATGTCAGTCAGCAATGAACCTAACGACAAAGCAAAGTGCTGGCAAGTCGCTTAACTTACCATTCAATTGATAAATCAGCACAGATAATGAAAAAATTGAGCTTCACAAAATTCTATAACATTTTCAACTTTACTTCTGCTTTATACATCAAATGTAGCAGCTAAAGAGAATATAAATTCTGATTAAGATCAATAAAAACCAAAGGTTTCACATCCACTGATAAAATCCTTTGATCCTTTAAAAAAAATTAATTTCATTTCAAATTGATTTTATTTCTCATTCCTCAAGTCAGCCCTACAAGCCACAATAAAGATATTAGCATATAGTTTCAACTCAATACAATTTACATAATTTCCTTGTGTGCAACAAGACAACAACAATGAAAACAAAAATGGGGATAAGGAAGGCAAAAAACGTAAGCAGCTTAAGCAATTTTCTCACCTAAATATTTCTGAAGACCCAATATGATAAGATATCCTTGAAAAAGCGTCACTAATATACCGTACCACACCGACCATAATCGATTAAAATGGATATGTGATTTCCTTTTATTATCATCCTGTTGTGGCTGATTAGACATTGCTTTTGCATTAGATTGGCATCCAGTCGTGACTGTTGATATGTTACTTATATTATTTGGTATTGAACAGTCTGTCGTGTTAAGAAACGAATCATTGCTTTTATCGCAGAAATCTAATGTCCTTTCCAACGAGTGTGTATCGTTCAACGACATAATGGATGTGTTTAATTAATTATTGAGCTTTTGCTACCTCGTTTAAATAATTGATTGGTAAACTTCAATTCTCTTTTCTTGTTCCTCGTTTTATTGGTTGAATTCACAAACTTCCCGAAATTAATTTAATTCACTTTTTATAACTTTGTTGGATTTCCTCTCGAGCAAATTTGAAACAAAATAAGAACAGAAGCGATTGGTATCGAAATTTTTATCACGGATGGATTCTCTTCACATTTTATATCTTTTTGTCTTTAATTCACTTATTAGATTCCTTTTAAAATGTTCCGTATGGACTTTAATAATATAAATTAGGTTTTCCTTGCTTGCTGGTTTAGCCACCCTCAGTTCTTATACTGCATGAAATCTTATAGGGCTATAAAATTTACTTCTTTTCCTTATTTTAGCTTCCTTAAAATATTATACACGAAATCACACACATCTTCCTTACAGAACGTCTAAATGTAAAATGAGAGAGAAAAGAGTAAGTGAGAGGGGGAGAGAGACAGAAATAATAATAAAGAATGTTGTTGATATATATTAGGGGGGAACTAATACACTGACGGAAGCAGTATGAAAATCGATCGAAATTTTTATTTTATAATTTTATTCTTTTCCTTCATGCGATAGCATATACTTAAAGATGCACATTTGGGAATCGAAGGAAAAATTGCGTCGCACTGATGCGGAAGAACTATGTGCTGGGGGGTCATCGACTTGAATAAAATTAGTATTTGATTATTTTGATTAAAGTTTACATTTTTTGGAAAAACTTTTCAAAAAGATGCTTTTAGCAGGATTCTTCTAAAATAAGTAATTTTTTAAAATCAAAGACCCCCAAACATTTTTCTTATGATCCTCATAAGATTTATGAAACGTGACCCTTTCAATAATATTAAACATGTTTTCTATCCTCTGTTATGTTCATAATAAATTGCGCAATCGACTTGAAACGATGGAACTATAAACAATTTCCATTATTTATATCATTGCATTGCATTGCTTCATGCAGTGTCGGAATTTATGGAAGAAAATGAGATTTTTTAATGTGTATGGAGAGTAAAAAAAATTGCCAAAAATGAAACTCGTATTCACCCGTATTCACATGAGTACGGCAGGTGTTTCTTAATCCAGAAAAGAAAAGAAGGTAAGAAATAAGTAAAGCAAAAATGTGTGCACATGTGGGCACTTTTAAGAATCTTTTCTGGCGCATTGTAGTCAGGTAAAATAAATTGCACAAAAACACTTTGACTGACTGTGCTAGGGAGTTTAGCTGGGGGAATTAGAGCTGTTGGTTGGGATTTATGTAATGAATGTAGGTGCTATTACGTTGTGCTGTCGATTATGGTTCTCGTATTGATTTATTTTCCCAGAATAAGAAGAAAGTTTCACAAAGTTTTCGTCAACAATTCTTGAGAAATTTCTATTTTTCAATCCTGAAAGGTTTTGTGTTTAATCCAAGTTTCAAATTCCAAACTGGGTGTTAAAATTTTGTTTTACGAACTCTTAATAGATTTCTTAATTGCTTAATTTCAAACGGCTTTTTTAAATTAAAAAATCAACGGTTTTTCACAATTCAAAAATTAAAGAAATCTGAATTTCAAAACCATATAATGTTAAGAAATATTCACTCAAAACCATACAACAGTGTCAGAATGTGCTTGAGAACCATTTAAATGTTCAATATCAAAACCGTTCAATTTCTTTTTCTTGTGACTTAATAGCAACAATTAGCTTCGAATATTCTAAAAACACAGCACATTAATTTCAAATTCCTTCATATAGATTTTTCAGCTATAACAAGCAGCACTTCTAGTTTTGAAAAAAAGACCACGATTTAAATAATTCAATGTCATAAATTGCGCCTTAAGTTTTTACTTTATCTAAAACGCAACTATCAGCATGCTCGCACTTACTCTCATTATTTTATTATACCTTTTTGTTAAAGTTTTTAAGTGGAAGAATGAAGAAAGGAACGTCGAAAAGAGAACCTCCAATAAGAAGGGAGAAAAAGACAAAAAAAATTATTAATAAGCCTTGAATCATTACATAGGACATATTGCTGATGAGAGCAGATTTCATGCATCCCATATTGTCCATAATTGAAAAGAGAACTTAATGAGAAGGAAAAAAGAGTCGGTAGTAAGATTATTATAGGATATAAATAAATAGTTCATTATCAGGTCAAGTTTCTTATTTTACTGGATCTTTAAATGTTTCTGAGTTATTACGCAATTTCCGACAATGTAATGAAGGCATCAAATTTATGCATAATTTCGCACTATTCCGACCATTGCCCTCTTATCGCACAGGATATTTTCGCATGCATTCAAAGATCTTTATCCTTGCTAACACATAAATGTTTTTGTTTAAAACTTTTTTTAAGGAAAAACCGACAACAAAATACAAACACAAAGAAAAAGTGAAAATGGAAAAATCAATAACTTTTTTTCCTCTGATTTTGTTAAGGAAAATTTTTTGAATCACGGAAAATTTGAATAAAAATCGACAATTTTCACAATGCTTTCACATCAATCACATGACACTAGAACTTATCATTACATTTATATTAAAATTAATTTTAAATTTTGAGTTTTTCCATCACAAAAAAATTAAAACATCGGATTTTATAAAATTACTATAAGAAAAAGGACATTTTACTAACACAAGGATATCCTATCCTGAAAAAGGGATATTTTTCCTCTCATTCTCTGTATGCTATGCTGTGTATCAACACAGCATTTTATTCTCTCGCAACGTGATATTCAAACTGGCACAAACTTCTTATTTATTTCTTTTTTACCTGCTTTTTTCTTTATTCAAGTTTCTATTTTAAAAAATTGGCAAAAATCTTTTTGGGATCATTCATTTATGACGTTTATTGACTATTATAAAATTATCATTTTAAAAGTTTAATGGATAATTTAAAAGTTTTAATATTTAACGGATTTTAAGAAATTCAAATTTACCTAAATTATCGATAAAACCATATAAATTTTAGAACTTTAGGACCAAAACCCTATAAATGTTCTTCTTCTTCTTCTTAATTATCTTTATTAAGGTCCTTTTTAATAAATTTTAAGACCATTTTCAATTCCAAATATGTTTTACATTATTTTAAATTTATAAATACGAACTGCATTACAGGATATTATGTGTTTTGGTGTTAAATTTTATCGTACAAATTTATTTCTTTTACAAAATTTAGGATTTTATCTGTGACATTTTTGTCGTCAATTTTTACCCTATAAATGTTTCAATTTCTCTGTACTAAAAATTATTTTATTTCCCATTTGAAAAAAAATTGACGTTTTAAATGAATGATCCTATTTTGATTTTTTCTTTGTTAAAAAAAGGAAACATTTTAATATTTTATATAAACCCACATGTGTGATAAGTAAACGCTTAACAGATGTTCTTATGACCAGTCATCTGCAGATTCTTCCTCTTTCTTGCTATAGCAATAATTCATCTCGTTAACATTAAGCTTCTTCAATGTCACAACTTGATTGGATTCCAGGAATTTTTGCTTGCGGAAACTCTTTTTTGACTCGCAAGTTGTATCTAAAGTGATGTCTTTTCGAATGATGTTAACATTGATGCTGTAGTGAGAATCAATACTATTATTGGCTGAATGGTCCATTTCATCATGTGTCTCATCCTTGACTTTTATATTAGACACTCTTGTTGAAAGCCACGAACCACAATCTTCATCAATTTTATAATCGAAACTTTCAAACACTTTCTTATCAGATATCTTTGATGTTTTAAATGAAAAGGATTTAACTGAAGAGGTTGATGCAGCTAATGTGAGTTCTTCACTGCCGTTTTCATTCTTTTTTGCATTTCTAGGCTTTTTAATTTGATGCTTATTGGGCAAATCATCAAAATTGAAAACTCCATCTTCAAGGTCTCGCTTTCGCGAGATTTGTGATGTGTTTACTGGTGCGCAACTAATGTTTTTGTCTACCTCGTCGCTTGACACTTTCTTTGTAGATCGTTGAGGCACAATTTTCTTAATCTCGTTTGAAGTTTTGGAACTCTTGACTGTCTTGAGAACTTTCTTGCTAATCCCACTGTCTTCAATGTCATTTGTGGGCCTCTTTCGTGTATTTACTGCCCTCATTGGAACATTAAATGCCATAAGATCGTCATCAGATTCAATAACCATTTTCCTATTATTAGTTCCACTATTAGATTTTTTCGAGTTTTCTTCATGTGACGGTGAGAAGATATCTTCGTCACTATCATCATAAACTATTTGGGAGCGAACTGATTCTTTTGCAGCTTTTTGTGGTTCTTCAGAAATTTCAACATTATCTTGCTGTCGCTCAACTTTTTTATCGATTTGACTTGGTTTCTCGTCACCTTTAATTACTTTCTTGCTCTTATTTTCTGCTGCTTTGTTCTTTGATGTGCTTGGAGCAATTTCTTCGGAATAATTAATGAGATTCTTTCGAAGACCAGCGCTTCTACTTCCTTTACTGGGAATATCATCGTCAGAATCAATAATAACATCAAACTTATCAATTATTTTCGCATTGATTGGATTCTCTTTTGGTTTCTTTGAAATATTCGATACTGATAAGCTATTCTCAATAGCTTCAGCATCATCTGATTTTCTCTTAATTCCTGCTCTTGCTTCTTCCTTACAATGAATCTCCCAGATGTTTTCATAACAGCCAAATTGCACCTTATCTCCATCTTTCAATGTCACTGGATCTTTTGATACTTTTTTGATTTGATCATTTTGGATTGTTGTGCCATATTTTGCACCGTCATCAATAATTCTCAATTCATTTTGCTTCAACAAGAATGTACAGTGCTTACGACTAATCGATTCATCGTTTTTAATGACATGAGTAGTTCCAAGTCTGCCAATTGTTGTTTTCTCTTGATTTATGTTTAAAATTTCACCTTTAAAAGCATAATTTGATTAGATTTCTTTGTAAAATAGATATATTGGTAGCTCACCTGTCTTACTATGCTTAATAAACCACATAACTATGCTTAATTAACAAGAAATCTTTTAAATAAATTTACTAAAGAATAATCAAAATTTACTATCATAGTTTCGAACCCTTTGTTGGTCTATTACAGAAAAAATTTAAAAATTTAATAACTGTTGGCTTATTATTTCTTCGTATTAGCTTTACTATAGCTTAATCATCAATGTACTTATTGAATCCAAATGTCAAATCAAGATAATTTTTCTATGAATCATCAAATAATGCATTAGACAGTTTTAAAAGACAATTCAAAATAACGATCTTTTAAAATTCAAGTCAAGGGTTGAGACTTACGCTTTTAAGGTTTATGTTGTTGCTTTCCCTACAGTTTTTTGGATAAACATTGTTGGATTATAAAAAAATTAATTTATTTAAATATGATTAGGATAATTAATTCGCGAATCATTTCCTGTGTTTCTAAGCAGTTAACAAAACCTATTGGTGCTCAATTATCAAGGAGTTTATGCACAAATGTGCCTAAACCACAAAAAGAAGAGTAAGTAAGACAGTAAAAAGTGATCTTACATTCACAGTACAAATTTGCTTTAACATCAAAGGTAGTTAAAGCTACGTGATCAATTGTAGAGAAGAGGAAAAGAGAAAGCATGTTTCTTCAAACGCAATTTAATATTTATTTATTCTTATTTGCTTAAATCGAATTTTGATATTATACAATGCATTAAAAATCAGCTGAATAATACAAGCGATAGCCTTAATAGCTGCTCTTGTTATCTCCCGTGATATTGTTTATCATTTTACAACTATCTGATATGATTTTCTGATTATGAAATAAATGCGAATTAATTAAAATGTAATATCAATATCATCTATTCTCTCATAATTTAGAGTTCAAGTGACGTTTGTACGTGCAAATGGAGAGCGAGTTCAATCGAAAGGAAAGGTTGGTGACAGTTTATTGGATGTTGTTGTAAACAATAGTCTGGATTTTGATGGATTTGGTGCTTGTGAAGGAACATTGACATGCAGTACATGCCATTTAATACTCTCACAAGCCGATTATGATAAACTTCCTGATAAACCATCAGACGAGGAATTAGATATGCTTGATTTAGCATACGATTTGGCAGATACCTCACGTCTCGGATGTCAAATTTGTCTTGAGAAATCCATGAATGGCTTGGAAGTAAAGGTTCGTTGCCCAAATTGATTGCCGTAATGACATTTTTAATTAATGTTTTTTTTTTTGTAGGTTCCAGCAACAGTAAATGACGCCAGAAGTTAATGACATCAAGCATTCGTTAGAATTACGAACAAAATTTTATTTTTTAATACAGTTAAATTTGAATGTTAACAATTCTGTAAAAGATAATACACAGTAAATTCTTGATTCTATTAACTCCGTAGGTATAGGCTTGTAATATATGTTTCTTTCAATAAAGTACACATATTTTGTTTTCAAAAAATTACGCAATCATCGTCTACTTCCTATTCTCCACAACGACAGGCAAAATGAAAAAAACACTTTTGAATGATTTACTTTATAGAAAGCATTAATTCCAGCATAAAAATCTTCATAACATAATTTGCTCATCTTTTTCTTTTTATACTTGAAAATTTGAATGAGAAAAAAATCCCAGTAACCATTGAAATTTGACAAATTCTGAATTTTCTTCAGTATTGTATTGAACGAGAGAAGATTGATTCAACATGTCAACGTCAAATTTTCGCAAAACTGTTCAGCAGTTCATTCAGCTTTTAGAGGATGAAGATCATCAGCTTGAGAATAATACAAGCAACAACGAAATAGCCAACGTGGAGATAGAAGTAAGGATAGGATTTCGATGATACAAAATCAAAAGGACTCAGTTTAATTGCTGTATGGTTTGTATGATTTTCATTCAAGAAGCATCATGTCAAGTTGGTACTTCCAACTGGATGAAACTGACAAAAATGTTTTTTCAACATTTCTTGACTTCTTTAACAATTTTTGAGAGGGGTCCAGATTTAAGGAACCAAGCACTTCTTTCATTATCCACTGAAATTTTTCGGTTCTAAGTAGTCATACGATGCGTACTGGCTGCATTGGAACCTACGGAACTGCTTAGTTCCTCAGAACTGGACTCATCTTTAAAATCGTTTGAAAAGTCAAGAAATGAAGTAAAATTTTTTTGTCAGTTCCACCCAGTTGGAAGTGCCAACTAGACATGATGCTTCTTGCATGGAAATAATACTAATCATGCAAGCAAGCAGCTGATATTTATCATCCTTCGATGATTCATTTTAAATTGTGAATAAATTTTAAAATTTTTTTTTCCATTTATTTATTTTAGCAACCGGTTCCCGAGCTCCTGAGAACGTGCAGCATGCCAATGATAAATGCTGGAACCGAAAATTCACGTCTCCTTCGATCATTCAGCATGCCGACAATGATTCCTTTGTACAGGACCTTTCAATCCATGTCGGAGGAATTGTTGCAGATCGAAAGAGCTATTGGCGAGAAAAGGAACCTCTTAAAGGTGAGTAATTATATAATAACTAGGCTGTCCGGAGGCGCCTGTGGCGCCTCTTATCAGGGTTAAAATTTGATTACTATTGTGTAAATAACTGTAAGACGCAAATAACCATAATGTTTTTAAGGTCAATCCTACCACAAAACTTCACAAACCTGCTCAAACTCGGACTCAATCCCACAAAAATTTTATAAATGTATTCACAAACCCCCTCAAACTCGGACCCCTTTAATCCCACTAAAACTTTAATTCCCCCGAAACTCACCATGTCTTTTCACAAAGCTTCGCATGGCTTCACAAAACTTCACATGGCTTCACAAAATTTTATATGGCTTCACAAAATATTCCTGACAGCAAACTTTTCCCACAAACCCCCTCAAATTCGGACCCCTCCCCCCAACTGACACCCCCCTTGCCTCCATCCCCACCTGACACCCACTTTATCACCCCCCACAACTGACACCCACCTTGTCAGCACCCCTCGAATCATCGGCTTCACAAAATACACCCTGACACCCCCCTTGCCCCCAATTCTTACCTGACCCCCCACCCCACACCTGACACTCACACCCACCTTACAACCACCTTGTCAACACTCCTTAAATTTTTGTCTTCACACGGCTTCACAAATGTCTTCACATGGCTTCCGTTCCAGAGTCAGTGAATCAGTGAATTGGGCTTTTATATATTAGATATTTTTAATTTAAGAAAAACTCTAAAATGATTTTAATTTTTAATTTCAGTTTATGTTTGAGAAGCCTTCTTTGGGAAACTTGCCTCATGATCTCATGAAGCAAGCATCGAAAGAAGATTCATCAATAAAAAGAGGAATAAGAGGATTCTTGCGCATGCATAATGTTGATAGTGGACGATTGCGACTTTCAAGAAGAAATTTCATAAAACAGCATCCTGAACTTCATCTTGTGTTCATTAAGTTTCTTGTGTTGCGAGACATGAGAAACTTTTTGGCCAAGCAAGATGAGTTGTTTGCTTTTTTCTGGTTTCTTGTGGAGTGGTTCGAAGATGCTGGTTTGGAGATGTTATTGGAGTTGGAGGATTTTTTCGTGTTGTATCATGAAAATTACAATAACATCTACCTACAGAGAGAAGTCAGCATTTTCATGTTCCATCATCAGTCGCTGGCATCGGAAATGAATAGATTTGTGGCATCACATTTACATTACTTGGTAAGTTTACACTTATCAGATGAATGTAGTGTTATAAGGAATCAGAATATCCAAATGACTGGAATTTTGAATTTAGATTCTTGGCACTTTATTTTAATAAAATGAATTTTTTATTTCAGGACGATGATGCTGCAACGATTACATCAATCTATTCGTATCCGGAGTCATCTGAAACATCAACATTTGCTGAAGAAACCAAGAGCATGCAAGCCGAAGTCAACGAGAACCCCAAAAAGAAGAAGGGGTTATGGAGAACGTTCAAACGAATGTTCTGTTGCGGAGTTCCTGAGGACGACGAAGCGGAAGGGTTTCCTTTAAAAGTTGAGTGAAAAGGTAGGGGGGTAAGGGATTAAATTCGCAGGGATGGGAGGGGGTGTAGGGTAAAAGGTGGGTGGGAACGGCGAGAAGAGCCTCAACAAATCTATCTGGGAGTGGCGCCCCAGTGACGCCAAAGGAAGGTATTAAATTAGCGGGGTGGGGGGTTCTTAAGGTAGGGGGTAAGAAATTAAATTCGCAGGGATGGAAGGGGGTGTAAGGTGTGAGGGATTAAAGTAAGCGGGGTAGGTTTTTCATGGAGGGTGAAGGGTGTGAGGGATTAAAGTAGCGGGGAAGGTTTTTGATGCAGGGTGTTGGGTGTGAGGGTTCAAATTAAGTGGGGTAGGGGTTCTTGAAGTAGGGGGTAAAGGGTGGGTGGGAACGGCGAGAAGAGCCTCAACAAATCTATCTGGGAGTGGCGCCCCAGTGACGCCAAGGGAAGGTATTAAATTAGCGGGGTGGGGGGGTTCTTAAGGTAGGGGGTAAGAAATTAAATTCGCAGGGATGGAAGGGGGTGTAAGGTGTCAGGGATTAAAGTAAGCGGGGTAGGTTTTTCATGGAGGGTGAAGGGTGTGAGGGATTAAAGTAGCGGGGAAGGTTTTTGATGCAGGGTGTTGGGTGTGAGGGTTCAAACTAAGTGGGGTAGGGGTTCTTGAAGTAGGGGGTAAAGGGTGGGTGGGAACGGCGAGAAGAGCCTCAACAAATCTATCTGGGAGTGGCGCCCCAGTGACGCCAAGGGAAGGTATTAAATTAGCGGGGTGGGGGGGGCTCTTAAGGTAGGGGGTAAGAAATTAAATTCGCAGGGATGGAAGGGGGTGTAAGGTGTCAGGGATTAAAGTAAGCGGGGTAGGTTTTTCATGGAGGGTGAAGGGTGTGAGGGATTAAAGTAGCGGGGAAGGTTTTTGATGCAGGGTGTTGGGTGTGAGGGTTCAAACTAAGTGGGGTAGGGGTTCTTAAAGTAGGGGGTAAAGGGTGGGTGGGAACGGCGAGAAGAGCCTCAACAAATCTATCTGGGAGTGGCGCCCCAGTGACGCCAAGGGAAGGGATTATAGTATGCGGGGTAGGGGGATGGGGGAAGGGTGAGGTTCTTGAGGTAGGGTAAGGGTTTATTTGTTTAAAAAGATGGACGAATTAATTTAAATGTGCGCGTTCGTTTTTTAAGCTTTTTTTTGCGAACGAGGCATTAATCCTCTATAAACAGGTTTACTATAACTTATTGGAAAAGTCTTTAGAGGGGGATGAGGGTGGGACTGTCCATCAAAAAAGTAATTTCTATCAATCTGTCTGTTCGTGTCCGTCTGTCTTAAACCATTTAGTAATCATTTTTTTTTCAGCTTTTACTACTCTTATTATTTTACTGAAGAATTGGACCTAGTCCAATCCATTCACAACAAATAATATCCAAACCAACGAGTTGTCATAACAAGAGTAAAAGCCCAATAAAGCCTTAACGAGAGCCCAACATTCATGATTGATAGCCATGCCGTTCGGAATTACAGCTTGAGAATCAGTTTGTTGGGGACGGAAAGTGCCAGTGGCGATGAAATTCGTTGACCTCTTGTTGAGTAGACTAAATGGTAGCGCTTCTGGCAAGGTCTGCAACACCCTTAATGAAAGATGCATCACGGCATTTAATGTAACCCGGTGAATGTGTTCCGATAACAGCTTTTGCCATAGTTTATAAAACTTGGCTACTCTGTTTGATGCAACTAGTTGTTTAACGACAGTTGATCGATTTAAGAAGGAGCGACCAGAAAAGAAAACGACTCATTTTAGTCTTTTATTTGGAGGGACTCGTTCTGTTGACCTTCACGAGGTGAGTCCTGTGATCTTTTCTATTTCGATGGAAAAGAGGCCGACAAACAGAAGTTGTGAATTGGATTGGATAGTTTTGGAATTCAAAATGTTTGAAGATGTAAATTTTTCTTGTGTAACTCTTGAAATGGAATTTTTGTCTTCAGTCTTAAAATGTGAACTTTTCCTCTCGAATTCTTGAAATGTAAATTTTTCATGTTCAATTCTTGAAATGTGAATTTTTCGTCTTTAATTTTTAAAATGTGAATTTTTCATCTTGAATTCTTAAAATGTGAATTTTTCGTCTTGAATTCTTGAAATGTGAATTTTTTGTCTTCAATTTTTGAAACCTGAATTTTTCGTCTTCTATTTTTGAAACGTGAATTTTTTTATGTTCAATTTTTTGAAATGTGAATTTTTCATGTTCAATTTTTTGAAAAGTGAATTTTTCATCTTGAATTCTTGAAATGTGAATTTTTCATCTTGAATTCTTAAAATGTGAATTTTTCGTCTTAAATTCTTGAAATGTGAATTTTTTGTCTTCAATTTTTGAAACCTGAATTTTTCGTCTTCTATTTTTGAAACGTGAATTTTTCATGTTCAATTTTTTGAAATGTGAATTTTTCATCTTGAATTCTTGAAATGTGAATTTTTCATGTTTAATTCTTGAAATGTGAATTTTTCGTCTTGAAATTTTCATATTCAATTCTTGAAATGTGAAAATTTTTGTCTTGAATTCTTGAAACGTGAATTTTTCATGTTCAATTCTTGAAATGTGAATTTTTCGTCTTTAATTTTTAAAATGTGAATTTTTCATGTTCAATTTTTTGAAATTTGAATTTTTCATCTTGAATTCTTAAAATGTAAATTTTTTCATGTTTAATTCTTGAAATGTGAATTTTTCGTCTTTAATTTTTAAAATGTGAATTTTACATGTTCAATTTTTTGAAATGTGAATTTTTCGTCTTGAATTTTTCATGTTCAATTCTTGTAATGTGAATTTTTTGTCTTGAATTCTTGAAATGTGAATTTTTTGTCTTCAATTTTTGAAACCTGAATTTTTCGTCTTCTATTTTTGAAACGTGAATTTTTTATGTTCAATTTTTTGAAATGTGAATTTTTCATGTTCAATTTTTTGAAATGTGAATTTTTCATGTTCAAGTTTTTAAAATGTGAATTTTTCGTCTCTATTTTTGAAACGTGAATTTTTCGTCTTCTATTTTTGAAACGTGAATTTTTTATGTACAATTTTTGAAATGTGAATTTTTCATCTTGAATTCTTAAAATGTGAATTTTTCATGTTCAATTTTTTGAAATTTGAATTTTTCATCTTGAATTCTTGAAATGTAAATTTTTTCATGTTTAATTCTTGAAATGTGAATTTTTCGTCTTGAATTTTTCATGTTCAATTCTTGAAATGTGAATTTTTTGTCTTGAATTCTTGAAATGTGAATTTTTTGTCTTCAATTTTTGAAACCTGAATTTTTCGTCTTCTATTTTTGAAACGTGAATTTTTTATGTTCAAATTTTTGAAATGTGAATTTTTCATCTTGAATTCTTAAAATGTGAATTTTTCATGTTCAATTTTTTGAAATTTGAATTTTTCACCTTGAATTCTTGAAATGTAAATTTTTCATGTTTAATTCTTGAAATGTGAATTTTTCGTCTTTAATTTTTAAAATGTGAATTTTTATATTCACACCGTTTTCACGTGCGAATCTATTGGTTTTGTTCAGATTGAAAAATCAGTTTTTCGCATTTTGTGAGAAAACAAAGCAAAATTGGATATTAAAAGGCAAGAAGAAAAGTTTGTGCCTGAAATTTTACATCATTTTCAAAAAACAGATTTCAAATTGGTTGTGGCATTGCTGAGAAAATCGCAAAATACGCTTTCTGTAAGCAAACAAGCAAGCAAGCAAGTTAATCAGCAAGAAATCTCAATAACGAGACATCGTAGAGACTTCTAGTTTTTTACATTTGATCCGTGCTGCTCTATAGAAGAGCTGTATTGTTTTTGGGCAAGGTAGGAACAGCCGTTGCTTCAGAAATGGCAAAAAACTTTCCTTTCTTACGAATTTTTTAAAACAAAAGTTGACTGTGATTTTTATAAAATTTAACTTTGGATGAAAATTTTTTTTAAAAAACTTTTAAAGAATATTTGGCATATTCGTCAAGCTTTATACCTTCAAACTTATGTTGAGCGTAGCTCAGCTGACTCGATAGCTTTATATCTTCAAACTTATGCTGAGCGTAGCTCAGCTTACGCGATAGCTTTATAACTTCAACTTATGCTGAGCGAAGCTCCACTGCCTCTCTAGCTTCATATCTTCAAACTTATGCTGAGCGTAGCTCAGCTGACACTTTAGCTTTATATCTTGAAACTTATGCTGAGCGTAGCTCAGCTTACGCGATAGCTTTATAACTTCAAACTTATGCTGAGCGAAGCTCAGCTGCCTCTCTAGCTTCATATCTTCAAACTTATGCTGAGCGTAGCTCAGCTTACGCGATAGCTTTATAACTTCAAACTTATGCTGAGCGTAGCTCAGCTTACGCGATAGCTTTATAGCTTTAAACTTATGCTGAGCGAAGCTTAGTTGACTTATCAAGCTTCATACCTTCATACTTATGATGGGCAAATCTTGGTCTATCCATAAGACTTATGATAGTACGGTGTGAATATAATCCGCATTGGGTTTCTACCCGATACACTAGTTCATGTTCAATTTTTTGAAATTTGAATTTTTCATCTTGAATTCTTGAAATGTAAATTTTTCATGTTTAATTCTTGAAATGTGAATTTTTCGTCTTTAATTTTTAAAATGTGAATTTTTTATGTTCAATTTTTTGAAACCTGAATTTTTCGTCTTCTATTTTTGAAACGTGAATTTTTCAATTGGAATACGATTTTTCGTGTTTCAATTTTTGGAATATGGATTATTTGCGAACATGAACTTATTTGCCAAACTTCTTCATCATTGGATTTTAAATCAATTGGTTTAATTTCATCTTTCGTTATGAAAATATTTTGAATTTAGAGCAAGAAAAGAACAATAGAAATTCCTGGAAATCCATTGATCTTTTTTGAAAAATGACCGTTAATTTCGGACGTCATAATTGAACGGCCCCTATACTAATTCATACATAACTAGCTTTTATAAAATGAGTTTTCTATTCAACAGGTTTCACAAAAGATTTGCTCCTTTGTTAAAGAAAACCAAACGGAAAACTCGCAAAAGCTTGAAGGATTTTTCTCTATCTACACTGAAGTTTTGAGCTATGACAGAAGCACGAACATTAATGATGAGATTGAAAAATTGTCAAATTTATAATAAATATATATTTTACCAAAAAAAATTGATTCTCATAAAGAAACATTAAAAGCACAATTTTAATTATTTAAAAGACTTTTGCATGCTTAATATCTTTTGTGGCTGAAAATCGAACAATTTGCAAGAATGATCCAAACTTTAAACCAATTCAGCCTTATCTCAGGATCCTGCAGCTATAAATGCTCAAACATCCACAAAGGTATCAAAAATGATGGAATTAGCATTTGATATTGGTGCCGAGAGAAGCAAAAGAGAGACTGCAATGAGTAATCTTGTAGTGTTAGCTAGAGAAAAGGCAGGAGCCGATGTAATGTTCCGTGAGAATATAGCTACTCGTGTCGGTAAATTATTCAAAGTCGAAAAAAATGATGAAATACTTGTTAATGCTATACGTGTAATTGATGATATCTGTATCAAGTCATTACATTACACAAAGAAGATCATTAATGAATTTGGTATCCCTTGATTCCTACAAATTCTCGATAGTAAAAATGCTGATCGTGTCATGTGAGCTCAGCATTGCTTACAAGTCATTCTTAATTCATTCTCTGGCTTAACTAATAAAGAGGATTCAAAGCCAGATCAACAATTAGTTGAAGATAATAAGAATGAAATTGATACAATTCTTACATGCTTGGTTTATGCAACAACAGATCGTACAATTACTGGCGAAGCTCGTGATGCTGTTGTAGAATTATTGATCAGAAATGCTCATCATCAAACACTTAATTGGGCTGAACGTCTTATCGAGCAAAAGGGTCTTTATCGTTTGATGGAAATTTGTAGTGAATTAGAGGAATATAAATATGAGAGTGCAATGCCAATAACACCATCGTCTAGAACCATCGCTTCCGTTTGTTTAGCAAGAATTTATGAAAACATGTACTATGATGAAGCTCGACAACGATTCATTGCTCACATTGATGAATATATAAGGGATAAGCTTTTAAATCCAGAATTTGAATCAAAAGTTCGTGTTGTAGTCGCTTTAACATCATTTCTTCTTGGTCCATTAGATGTTGGCAATACAATTTTTGCACGTGATGGAATCATGCAAATGATTTTAGCAATGGCAAGTGATGATGAATTGTTACATCAAAAAGTAGCTTCTGAATGTCTTATTGCTGCAGCATCAAAGAAGGATAAGGCTAAAGCATTAATAGCAAGTGGGGTGGAAATTTAAAAGAAATTATATCATTCAAAAGATGAAGGAATTCGAGTAAAAGCAGTAGTTGGATTATGTAAATTAGGTAGCTCTGGTGGCCTTGATGCATCTATTCGTCCATTTGCTGATGGATCAACTGTTAAACTAGCTGAAGCATGTCGTCGTTTTCTCATTAAACCTGGTAAAGATAAGGATATTCGTAAATTTGCAGCTGAAGGATTGTCATTCCTTACACTTGATGCTGATGTTAAAGAGAAATTAATTGATGATAAATTGGCTATTCAAGCACTCATTGAACTAGCTAAAACTGGAGATCAATCTGTCATTTATGGTGTTGTTACTACACTTGTAAATCTTGTCAATGCTTATGAAAAGCAGGAAATGCTTCCTGAACTTATGGAACTTGCTAAATTCGCAAAACATCATGTTCCAGAAGAATCAGAACTCGATGATCCAGATTTTGTAGCCAAACGTATTAATACATTGGCAGAAGAAGGTATTACTGTCGCCTTAGTTGCTCTATCAAAAACTGAGAGTGACAATGCCAAAGAAATGATTGCGAGAGTTTTTAATGCAATTTGCTCCAAAACTAGTGTTAGGGGAAAGATTGTTCAACAAGGTGGTGCTCGTGTCTTAATTCAGCTTGCATTAAAAGGTAAGAATTTCAAACTTTATTACTGCATTTTTATTGATTTATTTTAAATTCTGTTTTTTTTTTCAATTACTTTAGGTACTGAAAAGGGCAAACGAAATGCTGGTCAGGCTTTGTCACGTTTAGGTATCACTATCAATCCCGAACAAGCATTTCCTGGACAACGATCATTAGAAGTTGTTAGACCATTACTTAATCAACTTCATCCAGACTATAGTGCACTCGAGAATTTTGAAGCACTTTTGGCACTTTGTAATTTAGCTCAAATGAATGATTCAGTTCGCAATCGCATAATGAAAGAGAAAGGAATGTCACGTATTGAAATGTTCTTAATGGAAGATCACATTTTGTTGACTAGAGCTGCCACACAAGTAATTTGCAACATGGTTTTGAATGAGGATTATATAAAATGGCATGAAGGAGACAATGATCGCGTAAAATTCTTAGCACTGTTGTGCGAGGAGGAAGATGAAGAAACAGCTTTAGCATGTAGTGGTGCATTAGCAATTCTGACATCTAATAGTGCAAAATGTTGTGAGAAAATGATAACTCCATCGTCATGGCTTGAAATTTTGCATACGTTAATAGCGAATCCAAGCCCTGATGTACAGTTTAGAGGAATTGTCATAATTCACAACATGATTCGACAGAGTAAAACAGTTGCTGAGAAAATATTCGATACTGATGTTTTGCAGCTTTTAATGGGTGTCACTCAGCTTAACGACGAGAAAAGATCAAAGGCAATTGAAGAAGCCAAATTATGCCTAAAGACAGCAGAAGATATGAAATTAATTCAAGAAAAGAAAGATGATGCAAATGATATGATGCCAGATGTCTTTCAACAGCCTCAAAATGAAGATTTAGAAGAAGAAAACGAGTGAATGCCTAAATATGTGCCTTTAGTTTGTTGTTTTTTATCAAACATTTTTAATGAAACTTTACAGCTAAAACTTTTTGTATTTCTTGACCATTTTGTACTTAATTGATTTTCTAAATTGCATTTTAGACATCAAATTTATTTAAATAAAGTTTTTTCTTTGAAGAATTAATAGTGAAATCCATGAGAGTATAAAACAGTCATTTAGTAAATAGACGTAGTGAACGTGCCTTCTTCCACATTTTCACTATCACTTATTGCTCAATAATAACTTAAATTTGAAGGAAATTATTATTTGATAAACATTTTTTTTATCTTTGTTTCAAACTCAACGGAACCGATCACTTATTTTGTAACACTGGATATGTTCCTGCACCAGATTCAGCGATTTCCCGATAGTTTTAATGTCACAAAATATCATTTTAATTTTCATACAAAATGATAAAAATTCAGTATACAAAAGAATAATCCCAGCAACCATTGAAATTTGACCAATTCTGAAATTTCTTCAGTATTGTGTAAACATTAAAAGTGAAGATTAGTTCAACATGTCAACGTCAAATTTTCGCAAAACTGTTCAGCAGTTCATTCAGCTTTTAGAGGATGAAGAGCATCAGCTTGAGAATAAAGCAAGCAACAACGAAATAGCGAACGTGGAGATAGAAGTAAGGATAGGATTTCGATGATACAAAATCAAAAGGACTCATTTTAATTGCTGCATGGTTTGTATGATTTTCATTCAAGAAGCATCATGTCAAGTTGGTACTTCCAACTGGATGAAACTGACAAAAATGTTTTTTCAACATTTCTTGACTTCTTTAACAATTTTTGAGAGGGGTCCAGATTTAAGGAACCAAGCACTTCTTTCATTATCCACTGAAATTTTTCGGTTCTAAGTAGTCATACGATGCGTACTGGCTGCATTGGAACCTACGGAACTGCTTAGTTCCTCAGAACTGGACTCATCTTTAAAATCGTTTGAAAAGTCAAGAAATGAAGTAAAATTTTTTTGTCAGTTCCACCCAGTTGGAAGTGCCAACTAGACATGATGCTTCTTGCATGGAAATAATACTAATCATGCAAGCAAGCAGCTGATATTTATCATCCTTCGATGATTCATTTTAAATTGTGAATAAATTTTAAAATTTTTTTTCCATTTATTTATTTTAGCAACCGGTTCCCGAGCTCCTGAGAACGTGCAGCATGCCAATGATAAATGCTGGAACCGAAAATTCACGTCTCCTTCGATCATTCAGCATGCCGACAATGATTCCTTTGTACAGGACCTTTCAATCCATGTCGGAGGAATTGTTGCAGATCGAAAGAGCTATTGGCGAGAAAAGGAACCTCTTAAAGGTGAGTAATTATATAATAACTAGGCTGTCCGGAGGCGCCTGTGGCGCCTCTTATCAGGGTTAAAATTTGATTACTATTGTGTAAATAACTGTAAGACGCAAATAACCATAATGTTTTTAAGGTCAATCCTACCACAAAACTTCACAAACCTCCTCAAACTCGGACTCAATCCCACAAAAATTTTATAAATGTATTCACAAACCCCCTCAAACTCGGACCCCTTTAATCCCACTAAAACTTTAATTCCCCCGAAACTCACCATGTCTTTTCACAAAGCTTCGCATGGCTTCACAAAACTTCACATGGCTTCACAAAATTTTATATGGCTTCACAAAATATTCCTGACAGCAAACTTTTCCCACAAACCCCCTTAAATTCGGATCCCCCCCCCCAACTGACACCCCCCTTGCCTCCATCCCCACCTGACACCCACTTTATCACCCCCCACAACTGACACCCACCTTGTCAGCACCCCTCGAATCATCGGCTTCACAAAATACACCCTGACACCCCCCTTGCCCCCAATTCTTACCTGACCCCCCACCCCACACCTGACACTCACACCCACCTTACAACCACCTTGTCAACACTCCTTAAATTTTTGTCTTCACACGGCTTCACAAATGTCTTCACATGGCTTCCGTTCCAGAGTCAGTGAATCAGTGAATTGGGCTTTTATATATTAGATATTTTTAATTTAAGAAAAACTCTAAAATGATTTTAATTTTTAATTTCAGTTTATGTTTGAGAAGCCTTCTTTGGGAAACTTGCCTCATGATCTCATGAAGCAAGCATCGAAAGAAGATTCATCAATAAAAAGAGGAATAAGAGGATTCTTGCGCATGCATAATGTTGATAGTGGACGATTGCGACTTTCAAGAAGAAATTTCATAAAACAGCATCCTGAACTTCATCTTGTGTTCATTAAGTTTCTTGTGTTGCGAGACATGAGAAACTTTTTGGCCAAGCAAGATGAGTTGTTTGCTTTTTTCTGGTTTCTTGTGGAGTGGTTCGAAGATGCTGGTTTGGAGATGTTATTGGAGTTGGAGGATTTTTTCGTGTTGTATCATGAAAATTACAATAACATCTACCTACAGAGAGAAGTCAGCATTTTCATGTTCCATCATCAGTCGCTGGCATCGGAAATGAATAGATTTGTGGCATCACATTTACATTACTTGGTAAGTTTACACTTATCAGATGAATGTAGTGTTATAAGGAATCAGAATATCCAAATGACTGGAATTTTGAATTTAGATTCTTGGCACTTTATTTTAATAAAATGAATTTTTTATTTCAGGACGATGATGCTGCAACGATTACATCAATCTATTCGTATCCGGAGTCATCTGAAACATCAACATTTGCTGAAGAAGCCAAGAGCATGCAAGCCGAAGTCAACGAGAACCCCAAAAAGAAGAAGGGGTTATGGAGAACGTTCAAACGAATGTTCTGTTGCGGAGTTCCTGAGGACGACGAAGCGGAAGGGTTTCCTTTAAAAGTTGAGTGAAAAGGTAGGGGGGTAAGGGATTAAATTCGCAGGGATGGGAGGGGGTGTAGGGTAAAAGGTGGGTGGGAACGGCGAGAAGAGCCTCAACAAATCTATCTGGGAGTGGCGCCCCAGTGACGCCAAAGGAAGGTATTAAATTAGCGGGGTGGGGGGTTCTTAAGGTAGGGGGTAAGAAATTAAATTCGCAGGGATGGAAGGGGGTGTAAGGTGTGAGGGATTAAAGTAAGCGGGGTAGGTTTTTCATGGAGGGTGAAGGGTGTGAGGGATTAAAGTAGCGGGGAAGGTTTTTGATGCAGGGTGTTGGGTGTGAGGGTTCAAATTAAGTGGGGTAGGGGTTCTTGAAGTAGGGGGTAAAGGGTGGGTGGGAACGGCGAGAAGAGCCTCAACAAATCTATCTGGGAGTGGCGCCCCAGTGACGCCAAGGGAAGGTATTAAATTAGCGGGGTGGGGGGGTTCTTAAGGTAGGGGGTAAGAAATTAAATTCGCAGGGATGGAAGGGGGTGTAAGGTGTCAGGGATTAAAGTAAGCGGGGTAGGTTTTTCATGGAGGGTGAAGGGTGTGAGGGATTAAAGTAGCGGGGAAGGTTTTTGATGCAGGGTGTTGGGTGTGAGGGTTCAAACTAAGTGGGGTAGGGGTTCTTGAAGTAGGGGGTAAAGGGTGGGTGGGAACGGCGAGAAGAGCCTCAACAAATCTATCTGGGAGTGGCGCCCCAGTGACGCCAAGGGAAGGTATTAAATTAGCGGGGTGGGGGGGGCTCTTAAGGTAGGGGGTAAGAAATTAAATTCGCAGGGATGGAAGGGGGTGTAAGGTGTCAGGGATTAAAGTAAGCGGGGTAGGTTTTTCATGGAGGGTGAAGGGTGTGAGGGATTAAAGTAGCGGGGAAGGTTTTTGATGCAGGGTGTTGGGTGTGAGGGTTCAAACTAAGTGGGGTAGGGGTTCTTAAAGTAGGGGGTAAAGGGTGGGTGGGAACGGCGAGAAGAGCCTCAACAAATCTATCTGGGAGTGGCGCCCCAGTGACGCCAAGGGAAGGGATTATAGTATGCGGGGTAGGGGGATGGGGGAAGGGTGAGGTTCTTGAGGTAGGGTAAGGGTTTATTTGTTTAAAAAGATGGACGAATTAATTTAAATGTGCGCGTTCGTTTTTTAAGCTTTTTTTTGCGAACGAGGCATTAATCCTCTATAAACAGGTTTACTATAACTTATTGGAAAAGTCTTTAGAGGGGGATGAGGGTGGGACTGTCCATCAAAAAAGTAATTTCTATCAATCTGTCTGTTCGTGTCCGTCTGTCTTAAACCATTTATTAATCATTTTTTTTTCAGCTTTTACTACTCTTATTATTTTACTGAAGAATTGGACCTAGTCCAATCCATTCACAACAAATAATATCCAAACCAACGAGTTGTCATAACAAGAGTAAAAGCCCAATAAAGCCTTAACGAGAGCCCAACATTCATGATTGATAGCCATGCCGTTCGGAATTACAGCTTGAGAATCAGTTTGTTGGGGACGGAAAGTGCCAGTGGCGATGAAATTCGTTGACCTCTTGTTGAGTAGACTAAATGGTAGCGCTTCTGGCAAGGTCTGCAACACCCTTAATGAAAGATGCATCACGGCATTTAATGTAACCCGGTGAATGTGTTCCGATAACAGCTTTTGCCATAGTTTATAAAACTTGGCTACTCTGTTTGATGCAACTAGTTGTTTAACGACAGTTGATCGATTTAAGAAGGAGCGACCAGAAAAGAAAACGACTCATTTTAGTCTTTTATTTGGAGGGACTCGTTCTGTTGACCTTCACGAGGTGAGTCCTGTGATCTTTTCTATTTCGATGGAAAAGAGGCCGACAAACAGAAGTTGTGAATTGGATTGGATAGTTTTGGAATTCAAAATGTTTGAAGATGTAAATTTTTCTTGTGTAACTCTTGAAATGGAATTTTTGTCTTCAGTCTTAAAATGTGAACTTTTCCTCTCGAATTCTTGAAATGTGAATTTTTCATGTTCAATTCTTGAAATGTGAATTTTTCGTCTTTAATTTTTAAAATGTGAATTTTTCATCTTGAATTCTTAAAATGTGAATTTTTCGTCTTGAATTCTTGAAATGTGAATTTTTTGTCTTCAATTTTTGAAACCTGAATTTTTCGTCTTCTATTTTTGAAACGTGAATTTTTTTATGTTCAATTTTTTGAAATGTGAATTTTTCATCTTCAATTTTTTGAAATGTGAATTTTTCATCTTGAATTCTTGAAATGTGAATTTTTCATGTTCAATTCTTGAAATGTGAATTTTTCGTCTTTAATTTTTTGAAATGTGAATTTTTCGTCTTGAATTCTTAAAGTATGAATTTTTCATCTTGAATTCTTGAAATGTCAATTTTTTATGTTCAATTTTTTGAAATGTGAATTTTTCATGTTCAATTTTTTGAAATGTGAATTTTTCATCTTGAATTCTTGAAATGTGAATTTTTCATCTTGAATTCTTAAAATGTGAATTTTTCGTCTTAAATTCTTGAAATGTGAATTTTTTGTCTTCAATTTTTGAAACCTGAATTTTTCGTCTTCTATTTTTGAAACGTGAATTTTTTATGTTCAATTTTTTGAAATGTGAATTTTTCATGTTCAATTTTTTAAAAAGGTGAATTTTTCATCTTGAATTCTTGAAATGTGAATTTTTCATGTTTAATTCTTGAAATGTGAATTTTTCGTCTTGAATTTTTCATATTCAATTCTTGAAATGTGAAAATTTTTGTCTTGAATTCTTGAAATGTGAATTTTTCATGTTCAATTCTTGAAATGTGAATTTTTCGTCTTTAATTTTTAAAATGTGAATTTTTCATGTTCAATTTTTTGAAATTTGAATTTTTCATCTTGAATTCTTAAAATGTAAATTTTTTCATGTTTAATTCTTGAAATGTGAATTTTTCGTCTTTAATTTTTAAAATGTGAATTTTACATGTTCAATTTTTTGAAATGTGAATTTTTCGTCTTGAATTTTTCATGTTCAATTCTTGTAATGTGAATTTTTTGTCTTGAATTCTTGAAATGTGAATTTTTTGTCTTCAATTTTTGAAACCTGAATTTTTCGTCTTCTATTTTTGAAACGTGAATTTTTTATGTTCAATTTTTTGAAATGTGAATTTTTCATGTTCAATTTTTTGAAATGTGAATTTTTCATCTTGAATTCTTAAAATGTGAATTTTTCATGTTCAATTTTTTGAAATTTGAGTTTTTCATCTTGAATTCTTGAAATGTAAATTTTTCATGTTTAATTCTTGAAATGTGAATTTTTCGTCTTTAATTTTTAAAATGTGAATTTTTCATGTTCAATTTTTTGAAATTTGAATTTTTCATCTTGAATTCTTGAAATGTAAATTTTTCATGTTTAATTCTTGAAATGTGAATTTTTCGTCTTTAATTTTTAAAATGTGAATTTTTCGTCTTCTATTTTTGAAACGTGAATTTTTCGTCTTCTATTTTTGAAACGTGAATTTTTTATGTTCAATTTTTGAAAAGTGAATTTTTCATGCTCAATTTTTTGAAATGTGAATTTTTCATCTTGAATTCTTAAAATGTGAATTTTTCACCTTGAATTCTTGAAATGTAAATTTTTCATGTTTAATTCTTGAAATGTGAATTTTTCGTCTTGAATTTTTCATGTTCAATTCTTGAAATGTGAATTTTTCGTCTTTAATTTTTAAAATGTGAATTTTTATATTCACACCGTTTTCACGTGTGAATCTATTGGTTTTGTTCAGATTGAAAAATCAGTTTTTCGCATTTTGTGAGAAAACAAAGCAAAATTGGTTATAAAAGGGCAAGAAGAAAAGTTTGTGCCTGAAATTTTACATCATTTTCAAAAAACAGATTTCAAATTGGTTGTGGCATTGCTGAGAAAATCGCAAAATACGCTTTCTGTAAGCAAACAAGCAAGCAAGCAAGCAAGTTAATCAGCAAGAAATCTCAATAACGAGACATCGTAGAGACTTCTAGTTTTTTACATTTGATCCGTGCTGCTCTATAGAAGAGCTGTATTGTTTTTGGGCAAGGTAGGAACAGCCGTTGCTTCAGAAATGGCAAAAAACTTTCCTTTCTTACGAATTTTTTAAAACAAAAGTTGACTGTGATTTTTATAAAATTTAACTTTGGATGAAAATTTTTTTTAAAAAACTTTTAAAGAATATTTGGCATATTCGTCAAGCTTTATACCTTCAAACTTATGTTGAGCGTAGCTCAGCTTACGCGATAGCTTTATAACTTCAAACGTATGCTGAGCGAAGCTCAGCTGCCTCTCTAGCTTCATATCTTCAAACTTATGCTGAGCGTAGCTCAGCTTACGCGATAGCTTTATAACTTCAAACTTATGCTGAGCGTAGCTCAGCTTACGCGATAGCTTTATAGCTTTAAACTTATGCTGAGCGAAGCTTAGTTGACTTATCAAGCTTCATACCTTCATACTTATGGTGGGCAAATCTTGGTCTATCCATAAGACTTATGATAGTACGGTGTGAATATAATCCGCATTGGGTTTCTACCCGATACACTAGTTCATGTTCAATTTTTTGAAATTTGAATTTTTCATCTTGAATTCTTGAAATGTAAATTTTTCATGTTTAATTCTTGAAATGTGAATTTTTCGTCTTTAATTTTTAAAATGTGAATTTTTTATGTTCAATTTTTTGAAACCTGAATTTTTCGTCTTCTATTTTTGAAACGTGAATTTTTCAATTGGAATACGATTTTTCGTGTTTCAATTTTTGGAATATGGATTATTTGCGAACATGAACTTATTTGCCAAACTTCTTCATCATTGGATTTTAAATCAATTGGTTTAATTTCATGTTTCGTTATGAAAATATTTTGAATTTAGAGCAAGAAAAGAACAATAGAAATTCCTGGAAATCCATTGATCTTTTTTGAAAAATGACCGTTAATTTCGGACGTCATAATTGAACGGCCCCTATACTAATTCATACATAACTAGCTTTTATAAAATGAGTTTTCTATTCAACAGGTTTCACAAAAGATTTGCTCCTTTGTTAAAGAAAACCAAACGGAAAACTCGCAAAAGCTTGAAGGATTTTTCTCTATCTACACTGAAGTTTTGAGCTATGACAGAAGCACGAACATTAATGATGAGATTGAAAAATTGTCAAATTTATAATAAATATATATTTTACCAAAAAAAATTGATTCTCATAAAGAAACATTAAAAGCACAATTTTAATTATTTAAAAGACTTTTGCATGCTTAATATCTTTTGTGGCTGAAAATCGAACAATTTGCAAGAATGATCCAAACTTTAAACCAATTCAGCCTTATCTCAGGATCCTGCAGCTATAAATGCTCAAACATCCACAAAGGTATCAAAAATGATGGAATTAGCATTTGATATTGGTGCCGAGAGAAGCAAAAGAGAGACTGCAATGAGTAATCTTGTAGTGTTAGCTAGAGAAAAGGCAGGAGCCGATGTAATGTTCCGTGAGAATATAGCTACTCGTGTCGGTAAATTATTCAAAGTCGAAAAAAATGATGAAATACTTGTTAATGCTATACGTGTAATTGATGATATCTGTATCAAGTCATTACATTACACAAAGAAGATCATTAATGAATTTGGTATCCCTTGATTCCTACAAATTCTCGATAGTAAAAATGCTGATCGTGTCATGTGAGCTCAGCATTGCTTACAAGTCATTCTTAATTCATTCTCTGGCTTAACTAATAAAGAGGATTCAAAGCCAGATCAACAATTAGTTGAAGATAATAAGAATGAAATTGATACAATTCTTACATGCTTGGTTTATGCAACAACAGATCGTACAATTACTGGCGAAGCTCGTGATGCTGTTGTAGAATTATTGATCAGAAATGCTCATCATCAAACACTTAATTGGGCTGAACGTCTTATCGAGCAAAAGGGTCTTTATCGTTTGATGGAAATTTGTAGTGAATTAGAGGAATATAAATATGAGAGTGCAATGCCAATAACACCATCGTCTAGAACCATCGCTTCCGTTTGTTTAGCAAGAATTTATGAAAACATGTACTATGATGAAGCTCGACAACGATTCATTGCTCACATTGATGAATATATAAGGGATAAGCTTTTAAATCCAGAATTTGAATCAAAAGTTCGTGTTGTAGTCGCTTTAACATCATTTCTTCTTGGTCCATTAGATGTTGGTAATACAATTTTCGCACGTGATGGAATCATGCAAATGATTTTAGCAATGGCAAGTGATGATGAATTGTTACATCAAAAAGTAGCTTCTGAATGTCTTATTGCTGCAGCATCAAAGAAGGATAAGGCTAAAGCATTAATAGCAAGTGGGGTGGAAATTTAAAAGAAATTATATCATTCAAAAGATGAAGGAATTCGAGTAAAAGCACTAGTTGGATTATGTAAATTAGGTAGCTCTGGTGGCCTTGATGCATCTATTCGTCCATTTGCTGATGGATCAACTGTTAAACTAGCTGAAGCATGTCGTCGTTTTCTCATTAAACCTGGTAAAGATAAGGATATTCGTAAATTTGCAGCTGAAGGATTGTCATTCTGATGTTAAAGAGAAATTAATTGATGATAAATTGGCTATTCAAGCACTCATTGAACTAGCTAAAACTGGAGATCAATCTGTCATTTATGGTGTTGTTACTACACTTGTAAATCTTGTCAATGCTTATGAAAAGCAGGAAATGCTTCCTGAACTTATGGAACTTGCTAAATTCGCAAAACATCATGTTCCAGAAGAATCAGAACTCGATGATCCAGATTTTGTAGCCAAACGTATTAATACATTGGCAGAAGAAGGTATTACTGTCGCCTTAGTTGCTCTATCAAAAACTGAGAGTGACAATGCCAAAGAAATGATTGCGAGAGTTTTTAATGCAATTTGCTCCAACAAGGTGGTGCTCGTGTCTTAATTCAGCTTGCATTAAAAGGTAAGAATTTCAAACTTTATTACTGCATTTTTATTGATTTATTTTAAATTCTGTTTTTTTTTTCAATTACTTTAGGTACTGAAAAGGGCAAACGAAATGCTGGTCAGGCTTTGTCACGTTTAGGTATCACTATCAATCCCGAACAAGCATTTCCTGGACAACGATCATTAGAAGTTGTTAGACCATTACTTAATCAACTTCATCCAGACTATAGTGCACTCGAGAATTTTGAAGCACTTTTGGCACTTTGTAATTTAGCTCAAATGAATGATTCAGTTCGCAATCGCATAATGAAAGAGAAAGGAATGTCACGTATTGAAATGTTCTTAATGGAAGATCACATTTTGTTGACTAGAGCTGCCACACAAGTAATTTGCAACATGGTTTTGAATGAGGATTATATAAAATGGCATGAAGGAGACAATGATCGCGTAAAATTCTTAGCACTGTTGTGTGAGGAGGAAGATGAAGAAACAGCTTTAGCATGTAGTGGTGCATTAGCAATTCTGACATCTAATAGTGCAAAATGTTGTGAGAAAATGATAACTCCATCGTCATGGCTTGAAATTTTGCATACGTTAATAGCGAATCCAAGCCCTGATGTACAGTTTAGAGGAATTGTCATAATTCACAACATGATTCGACAGAGTAAAACAGTTGCTGAGAAAATATTCGATACTGATGTTTTGCAGCTTTTAATGGGTGTCACTCAGCTTAACGACGAGAAAAGATCAAAGGCAATTGAAGAAGCCAAATTATGCCTAAAGACAGCAGAAGATATGAAATTAATTCAAGAAAAGAAAGATGATGCAAATGATATGATGCCAGATGTCTTTCAACAGCCTCAAAATGAAGATTTAGAAGAAGAAAACGAGTGAATGCCTAAATATGTGCCTTTAGTTTGTTGTTTTTTATCAAACATTTTTAATGAAACTTTACAGCTAAAACTTTTTGTATTTCTTGACCATTTTGTACTTAATTGATTTTCTAAATTGCATTTTAGACATCAAATTTATTTAAATAAAGTTTTTTCTTTGAAGAATTAATAGTGAAATCCATGAGAGTATAAAACAGTCATTTAGTAAATAGACGTAGTGAACGTGCCTTCTTCCACATTTTCACTATCACTTATTGCTCAATAATAACTTAAATTTGAAGGAAATTATTATTTGATAAACATTTTTTTATCTTTGTTTCAAACTCAACGGAACCGATCACTTATTTTGTAACACTGGATATGTTCCTGCACCAGATTCAGCGATTTCCCGATAGTTTTAATGTCACAAAATATCATTTTAATTTTCATACAAAATGATAAAAATTCAGTATACAAAAGAATAATCCCAGCAACCATTGAAATTTGACCAATTCTGAAATTTCTTCAGTATTGTGTAAACATTAAAAGTGAAGATTAGTTCAACATGTCAACGTCAAATTTTCGCAAAACTGTTCAGCAGTTCATTCAGCTTTTAGAGGATGAAGAGCATCAGCTTGAGAATAAAGCAAGCAACAACGAAATAGCGAACGTGGAGATAGAAGTAAGGATAGGATTTCGATGATACAAAATCAAAAGGACTCATTTTAATTGCTGCATGGTTTGTATGATTTTCATTCAAGAAGCATCATGTCAAGTTGGTACTTCCAACTGGATGAAACTGACAAAAATGTTTTTTCAACATTTCTTGACTTCTTTAACAATTTTTGAGAGGGGTCCAGATTTAAGGAACCAAGCACTTCTTTCATTATCCACTGAAATTTTTCGGTTCTAAGTAGTCATACGATGCGTACTGGCTGCATTGGAACCTACGGAACTGCTTAGTTCCTCAGAACTGGACTCATCTTTAAAATCGTTTGAAAAGTCAAGAAATGAAGTAAAATTTTTTTGTCAGTTCCACCCAGTTGGAAGTGCCAACTAGACATGATGCTTCTTGCATGGAAATAATACTAATCATGCAAGCAAGCAGCTGATATTTATCATCCTTCGATGATTCATTTTAAATTGTGAATAAATTTTAAAATTTTTTTTTCCATTTATTTATTTTAGCAACCGGTTCCCGAGCTCCTGAGAACGTGCAGCATGCCAATGATAAATGCTGGAACCGAAAATTCACGTCTCCTTCGATCATTCAGCATGCCGACAATGATTCCTTTGTACAGGACCTTTCAATCCATGTCGGAGGAATTGTTGCAGATCGAAAGAGCTATTGGCGAGAAAAGGAACCTCTTAAAGGTGAGTAATTATATAATAACTAGGCTGTCCGGAGGCGCCTGTGGCGCCTCTTATCAGGGTTAAAATTTGATTACTATTGTGTAAATAACTGTAAGACGCAAATAACCATAATGTTTTTAAGGTCAATCCTACCACAAAACTTCACAAACCTGCTCAAACTCGGACTCAATCCCACAAAAATTTTATAAATGTATTCACAAACCCCCTCAAACTCGGACCCCTTTAATCCCACTAAAACTTTAATTCCCCCGAAACTCACCATGTCTTTTCACAAAGCTTCGCATGGCTTCACAAAACTTCACATGGCTTCACAAAATTTTATATGGCTTCACAAAATATTCCTGACAGCAAACTTTTCCCACAAACCCCCTCAAATTCGGACCCCTCCCCCCAACTGACACCCCCCTTGCCTCCATCCCCACCTGACACCCACTTTATCACCCCCCACAACTGACACCCACCTTGTCAGCACCCCTCGAATCATCGGCTTCACAAAATACACCCTGACACCCCCCTTGCCCCCAATTCTTACCTGACCCCCCACCCCACACCTGACACTCACACCCACCTTACAACCACCTTGTCAACACTCCTTAAATTTTTGTCTTCACACGGCTTCACAAATGTCTTCACATGGCTTCCGTTCCAGAGTCAGTGAATCAGTGAATTGGGCTTTTATATATTAGATATTTTTAATTTAAGAAAAACTCTAAAATGATTTTAATTTTTAATTTCAGTTTATGTTTGAGAAGCCTTCTTTGGGAAACTTGCCTCATGATCTCATGAAGCAAGCATCGAAAGAAGATTCATCAATAAAAAGAGGAATAAGAGGATTCTTGCGCATGCATAATGTTGATAGTGGACGATTGCGACTTTCAAGAAGAAATTTCATAAAACAGCATCCTGAACTTCATCTTGTGTTCATTAAGTTTCTTGTGTTGCGAGACATGAGAAACTTTTTGGCCAAGCAAGATGAGTTGTTTGCTTTTTTCTGGTTTCTTGTGGAGTGGTTCGAGGATGCTGGTTTGGAGATGTTATTGGAGTTGGAGGATTTTTTCGTGTTGTATCATGAAAATTACAATAACATCTACCTACAGAGAGAAGTCAGCATTTTCATGTTCCATCATCAGTCGCTGGCATCGGAAATGAATAGATTTGTGGCATCACATTTACATTACTTGGTAAGTTTACACTTATCAGATGAATGTAGTGTTATAAGGAATCAGAATATCCAAATGACTGGAATTTTGAATTTAGATTCTTGGCACTTTATTTTAATAAAATGAATTTTTTATTTCAGGACGATGATGCTGCAACGATTACATCAATCTATTCGTATCCGGAGTCATCTGAAACATCAACATTTGCTGAAGAAACCAAGAGCATGCAAGCCGAAGTCAACGAGAACCCCAAAAAGAAGAAGGGGTTATGGAGAACGTTCAAACGAATGTTCTGTTGCGGAGTTCCTGAGGACGACGAAGCGGAAGGGTTTCCTTTAAAAGTTGAGTGAAAAGGTAGGGGGGTAAGGGATTAAATTCGCAGGGATGGGAGGGGGTGTAGGGTAAAAGGTGGGTGGGAACGGCGAGAAGAGCCTCAACAAATCTATCTGGGAGTGGCGCCCCAGTGACGCCAAGGGAAGGTATTAAATTAGCGGGGTGGGGGGTTCTTAAGGTAGGGGGTAAGAAATTAAATTCGCAGGGATGGAAGGGGGTGTAAGGTGTCAGGGATTAAAGTAAGCGGGGTAGGTTTTTCATGGAGGGTGAAGGGTGTGAGTGATTAAAGTAGCGGGGAAGGTTTTTGATGCAGGGTGTTGGGTGTGAGGGTTCAAATTAAGTGGGGTAGGGGTTCTTGAAGTAGGGGGTAAAGGGTGGGTGGGAACGGCGAGAAGAGCCTCAACAAATCTATCTGGGAGTGGCGCCCCAGTGACGCCAAGGGAAGGTATTAAATTAGCGGGGTGGGGGGGTTCTTAAGGTAGGGGGTAAGAAATTAAATTCGCAGGGATGGAAGGGGGTGTAAGGTGTCAGGGATTAAAGTAAGCGGGGTAGGTTTTTCATGGAGGGTGAAGGGTGTGAGGGATTAAAGTAGCGGGGAAGGTTTTTGATGCAGGGTGTTGGGTGTGAGGGTTCAAACTAAGTGGGGTAGGGGTTCTTGAAGTAGGGGGTAAAGGGTGGGTGGGAACGGCGAGAAGAGCCTCAACAAATCTATCTGGGAGTGGCGCCCCAGTGACGCCAAGGGAAGGGATTATAGTATGCGGGGTAGGGGGATGGGGGAAGGGTGAGGTTCTTGAGGTAGGGTAAGGGTTTATTTGTTTAAAAAGATGGACGAATTAATTTAAATGTGCGCGTTCGTTTTTTAAGCTTTTTTTTGCGAACGAGGCATTAATCCTCTATAAACAGGTTTACTATAACTTATTGGAAAAGTCTTTAGAGGGGGATGAGGGTGGGACTGTCCATCAAAAAAGTAATTTCTATCAATCTGTCTGTTCGTGTCCGTCTGTCTTAAACCATTTATTAATCATTTTTTTTTCAGCTTTTACTACTCTTATTATTTTACTGAAGAATTGGACCTAGTCCAATCCATTCACAACAAATAATATCCAAACCAACGAGTTGTCATAACAAGAGTAAAAGCCCAATAAAGCCTTAACGAGAGCCCAACATTCATGATTGATAGCCATGCCGTTCGGAATTACAGCTTGAGAATCAGTTTGTTGGGGACGGAAAGTGCCAGTGGCGATGAAATTCGTTGACCTCTTGTTGAGTAGACTAAATGGTAGCGCTTCTGGCAAGGTCTGCAACACCCTTAATGAAAGATGCATCACGGCATTTAATGTAACCCGGTGAATGTGTTCCGATAACAGCTTTTGCCATAGTTTATAAAACTTGGCTACTCTGTTTGATGCAACTAGTTGTTTAACGACAGTTGATCGATTTAAGAAGGAGCGACCAGAAAAGAAAACGACTCATTTTAGTCTTTTATTTGGAGGGACTCGTTCTGTTGACCTTCACGAGGTGAGTCCTGTGATCTTTTCTATTTCGATGGAAAAGAGGCCGACAAACAGAAGTTGTGAATTGGATTGGATAGTTTTGGAATTCAAAATGTTTGAAGATGTAAATTTTTCTTGTGTAACTCTTGAAATGGAATTTTTGTCTTCAGTCTTAAAATGTGAACTTTTCCTCTCGAATTCTTGAAATGTGAATTTTTCATGTTCAATTCTTGAAATGTGAATTTTTCGTCTTTAATTTTTAAAATGTGAATTTTTCATCTTGAATTCTTAAAATGTGAATTTTTCGTCTTGAATTCTTGAAATGTGAATTTTTTGTCTTCAATTTTTGAAACCTGAATTTTTCGTCTTCTATTTTTGAAACGTGAATTTTTTTATGTTCAATTTTTTGAAATGTGAATTTTTCATGTTCAATTTTTTGAAATGTGAATTTTTCATCTTGAATTCTTGAAATGTGAATTTTTCATGTTCAATTCTTGAAATGTGAATTTTTCGTCTTTAATTTTTTGAAATGTGAATTTTTCGTCTTGAATTCTTAAAGTATGAATTTTTCATCTTGAATTCTTGAAATGTCAATTTTTTATGTTCAATTTTTTGAAATGTGAATTTTTCATCTTGAATTCTTGAAATGTGAATTTTTCATGTTCAATTCTTGAAATGTGAATTTTTCGTCTTTAATTTTTTGAAATGTGAATTTTTCGTCTTGAATTCTTAAAGTATGAATTTTTCATCTTGAATTCTTAAAATGTGAATTTTTCATGTTCAATTTTTTGAAATTTGAGTTTTTCATCTTGAATTCTTGAAATGTAAATTTTTCATGTTTAATTCTTGAAATGTGAATTTTTCGTCTTTAATTTTTAAAATGTGAATTTTTCATGTTCAATTTTTTGAAATTTGAATTTTTCATCTTGAATTCTTGAAATGTAAATTTTTCATGTTTAATTCTTGAAATGTGAATTTTTCGTCTTTAATTTTTAAAATGTGAATTTTTCGTCTTCTATTTTTGAAACGTGAATTTTTCGTCTTCTATTTTTGAAACGTGAATTTTTTATGTTCAATTTTTGAAATGTGAATTTTTCATGTACAATTTTTTGAAATGTGAATTTTTCATCTTGAATTCTTAAAATGTGAATTTTTCATCTTGAATTCTTGAAATGTGAATTTTTCATGTTCAAGTTTTTAAAATGTGAATTTTTCGTCTCTATTTTTGAAACGTGAATTTTTCGTCTTCTATTTTTGAAACGTGAATTTTTTATGTTCAATTTTTGAAATGTGAATTTTTCATCTTGAATTCTTAAAATGTGAATTTTTCATGTTCAATTTTTTGAAATTTGAACTTTTCATCTTGAATTCTTGAAATGTAAATTTTTTCATGTTTAATTCTTGAAATGTGAATTTTTCGTCTTGAATTTTTCATGTTCAATTCTTGAAATGTGAATTTTTTGTCTTGAATTCTTGAAATGTGAATTTTTTGTCTTCAATTTTTGAAACCTGAATTTTTCGTCTTCTATTTTTGAAACGTGAATTTTTTATGTTCAAATTTTTGAAATGTGAATTTTTCATCTTGAATTCTTAAAATGTGAATTTTTCATGTTCAATTTTTTGAAATTTGAATTTTTCACCTTGAATTCTTGAAATGTAAATTTTTCATGTTTAATTCTTGAAATGTGAATTTTTCGTCTTTAATTTTTAAAATGTGAATTTTACATGTTCAATTTTTTGAAATGTGAATTTTTCGTCTTGAATTTTTCATGTTCAATTCTTGTAATGTGAATTTTTTGTCTTGAATTCTTGAAATGTGAATTTTTTGTCTTCAATTTTTGAAACCTGAATTTTTCGTCTTCTATTTTTGAAACGTGAATTTTTTATGTTCAATTTTTTGAAATGTGAATTTTTCATGTTCAATTTTTTGAAATGTGAATTTTTCATCTTGAATTCTTAAAATGTGAATTTTTCATGTTCAATTTTTTGAAATTTGAGTTTTTCATCTTGAATTCTTGAAATGTAAATTTTTCATGTTTAATTCTTGAAATGTGAATTTTTCGTCTTTAATTTTTAAAATGTGAATTTTTCATGTTCAATTTTTTGAAATTTGAATTTTTCATCTTGAATTCTTGAAATGTAAATTTTTCATGTTTAATTCTTGAAATGTGAATTTTTCGTCTTTAATTTTTAAAATGTGAATTTTTCGTCTTCTATTTTTGAAACGTGAATTTTTCGTCTTCTATTTTTGAAACGTGAATTTTTTATGTTCAATTTTTGAAATGTGAATTTTTCATCTTGAATTCTTGAAATGTCAATTTTTCATGTTCAATTTTTTGAAATTTGAATTTTTCATCTTGAATTCTTGAAATGTAAATTTTTTCATGTTTAATTCTTGAAATGTGAATTTTTCGTCTTGAATTTTTCATGTTCAATTCTTGAAATGTGAATTTTTTGTCTTGAATTCTTGAAATGTGAATTTTTTGTCTTCAATTTTTGAAACCTGAATTTTTCGTCTTCTATTTTTGAAACGTGAATTTTTTATGTTCAAATTTTTGAAATGTGAATTTTTCATCTTGAATTCTTAAAATGTGAATTTTTCATGTTCAATTTTTTGAAATTTGAATTTTTCACCTTGAATTCTTGAAATGTAAATTTTTCATGTTTAAGTCTTGAAATGTGAATTTTTCGTCTTTAATTTTTAAAATGTGAATTTTTATATTCACACCGTTTTCACGTGCGAATCTATTGGTTTTGTTCAGATTGAAAAATCAGTTTTTCGCATTTTGTGAGAAAACAAAGCAAAATTGGTTATAAAAGGGCAAGAAGAAAAGTTTGTGCCTGAAATTTTACATCATTTTCAAAAAACAGATTTCAAATTGGTTGTGGCATTGCTGAGAAAATCGCAAAATACGCTTTCTGTAAGCAAACAAGCAAGCAAGCAAGCAAGTTAATCAGCAAGAAATCTCAATAACGAGACATCGTAGAGACTTCTAGTTTTTTACATTTGATCCGTGCTGCTCTATAGAAGAGCTGTATTGTTTTTGGGCAAGGTAGGAACAGCCGTTGCTTCAGAAATGGCAAAAAACTTTCCTTTCTTACGAATTTTTTAAAACAAAAGTTGACTGTGATTTTTATAAAATTTAACTTTGGATGAAAATTTTTTTTAAAAAACTTTTAAAGAATATTTGGCATATTCGTCAAGCTTTATACCTTCAAACTTATGTTGAGCGTAGCTCAGCTGACTCGATAGCTTTATATCTTCAAACTTATGCTGAGCGTAGCTCAGCTTACGCGATAGCTTTATAACTTCAACTTATGCTGAGCGAAGCTCCACTGCCTCTCTAGCTTCATATCTTCAAACTTATGCTGAGCGTAGCTCAGCTGACACTTTAGCTTTATATCTTGAAACTTATGCTGAGCGTAGCTCAGCTTACGCGATAGCTTTATAACTTCAAACGTATGCTGAGCGAAGCTCAGCTGCCTCTCTAGCTTCATATCTTCAAACTTATGCTGAGCGTAGCTCAGCTTACGCGATAGCTTTATAACTTCAAACTTATGCTGAGCGTAGCTCAGCTTACGCGATAGCTTTATAGCTTTAAACTTATGCTGAGCGAAGCTTAGTTGACTTATCAAGCTTCATACCTTCATACTTATGATGGGCAAATCTTGGTCTATCCATAAGACTTATGATAGTACGGTGTGAATATAATCCGCATTGGGTTTCTACCCGATACACTAGTTCATGTTCAATTTTTTGAAATTTGAATTTTTCATCTTGAATTCTTGAAATGTAAATTTTTCATGTTTAATTCTTGAAATGTGAATTTTTCGTCTTTAATTTTTAAAATGTGAATTTTTTATGTTAAATTTTTTGAAACCTGAATTTTTCGTCTTCTATTTTTGAAACGTGAATTTTTCAATTGGAATACGATTTTTCGTGTTTCAATTTTTGGAATATGGATTATTTGCGAACATGAACTTATTTGCCAAACTTCTTCATCATTGGATTTTAAATCAATTGGTTTAATTTCATGTTTCGTTATGAAAATATTTTGAATTTAGAGCAAGAAAAGAACAATAGAAATTCCTGGAAATCCATTGATCTTTTTTGAAAAATGACCGTTAATTTCGGACGTCATAATTGAACGGCCCCTATACTAATTCATACATAACTAGCTTTTATAAAATGAGTTTTCTATTCAACAGGTTTCACAAAAGATTTGCTCCTTTGTTAAAGAAAACCAAACGGAAAACTCGCAAAAGCTTGAAGGATTTTTCTCTATCTACACTGAAGTTTTGAGCTATGACAGAAGCACGAACATTAATGATGAGATTGAAAAATTGTCAAATTTATAATAAATATATATTTTACCAAAAAAAATTGATTCTCATAAAGAAACATTAAAAGCACAATTTTAATTATTTAAAAGACTTTTGCATGCTTAATATCTTTTGTGGCTGAAAATCGAACAATTTGCAAGAATGATCCAAACTTTAAACCAATTCAGCCTTATCTCAGGATCCTGCAGCTATAAATGCTCAAACATCCACAAAGGTATCAAAAATGATGGAATTAGCATTTGATATTGGTGCCGAGAGAAGCAAAAGAGAGACTGCAATGAGTAATCTTGTAGTGTTAGCTAGAGAAAAGGCAGGAGCCGATGTAATGTTCCGTGAGAATATAGCTACTCGTGTCGGTAAATTATTCAAAGTCGAAAAAAATGATGAAATACTTGTTAATGCTATACGTGTAATTGATGATATCTGTATCAAGTCATTACATTACACAAAGAAGATCATTAATGAATTTGGTATCCCTTGATTCCTACAAATTCTCGATAGTAAAAATGCTGATCGTGTCATGTGAGCTCAGCATTGCTTACAAGTCATTCTTAATTCATTCTCTGGCTTAACTAATAAAGAGGATTCAAAGCCAGATCAACAATTAGTTGAAGATAATAAGAATGAAATTGATACAATTCTTACATGCTTGGTTTATGCAACAACAGATCGTACAATTACTGGCGAAGCTCGTGATGCTGTTGTAGAATTATTGATCAGAAATGCTCATCATCAAACACTTAATTGGGCTGAACGTCTTATCGAGCAAAAGGGTCTTTATCGTTTGATGGAAATTTGTAGTGAATTAGAGGAATATAAATATGAGAGTGCAATGCCAATAACACCATCGTCTAGAACCATCGCTTCCGTTTGTTTAGCAAGAATTTATGAAAACATGTACTATGATGAAGCTCGACAACGATTCATTGCTCACATTGATGAATATATAAGGGATAAGCTTTTAAATCCAGAATTTGAATCAAAAGTTCGTGTTGTAGTCGCTTTAACATCATTTCTTCTTGGTCCATTAGATGTTGGTAATACAATTTTCGCACGTGATGGAATCATGCAAATGATTTTAGCAATGGCAAGTGATGATGAATTGTTACATCAAAAAGTAGCTTCTGAATGTCTTATTGCTGCAGCATCAAAGAAGGATAAGGCTAAAGCATTAATAGCAAGTGGGGTGGAAATTTAAAAGAAATTATATCATTCAAAAGATGAAGGAATTCGAGTAAAAGCACTAGTTGGATTATGTAAATTAGGTAGCTCTGGTGGCCTTGATGCATCTATTCGTCCATTTGCTGATGGATCAACTGTTAAACTAGCTGAAGCATGTCGTCGTTTTCTCATTAAACCTGGTAAAGATAAGGATATTCGTAAATTTGCAGCTGAAGGATTGTCATTCTGATGTTAAAGAGAAATTAATTGATGATAAATTGGCTATTCAAGCACTCATTGAACTAGCTAAAACTGGAGATCAATCTGTCATTTATGGTGTTGTTACTACACTTGTAAATCTTGTCAATGCTTATGAAAAGCAGGAAATGCTTCCTGAACTTATGGAACTTGCTAAATTCGCAAAACATCATGTTCCAGAAGAATCAGAACTCGATGATCCAGATTTTGTAGCCAAACGTATTAATACATTGGCAGAAGAAGGTATTACTGTCGCCTTAGTTGCTCTATCAAAAACTGAGAGTGACAATGCCAAAGAAATGATTGCGAGAGTTTTTAATGCAATTTGCTCCAACAAGGTGGTGCTCGTGTCTTAATTCAGCTTGCATTAAAAGGTAAGAATTTCAAACTTTATTACTGCATTTTTATTGATTTATTTTAAATTCTGTTTTTTTTTTCAATTACTTTAGGTACTGAAAAGGGCAAACGAAATGCTGGTCAGGCTTTGTCACGTTTAGGTATCACTATCAATCCCGAACAAGCATTTCCTGGACAACGATCATTAGAAGTTGTTAGACCATTACTTAATCAACTTCATCCAGACTATAGTGCACTCGAGAATTTTGAAGCACTTTTGGCACTTTGTAATTTAGCTCAAATGAATGATTCAGTTCGCAATCGCATAATGAAAGAGAAAGGAATGTCACGTATTGAAATGTTCTTAATGGAAGATCACATTTTGTTGACTAGAGCTGCCACACAAGTAATTTGCAACATGGTTTTGAATGAGGATTATATAAAATGGCATGAAGGAGACAATGATCGCGTAAAATTCTTAGCACTGTTGTGTGAGGAGGAAGATGAAGAAACAGCTTTAGCATGTAGTGGTGCATTAGCAATTCTGACATCTAATAGTGCAAAATGTTGTGAGAAAATGATAACTCCATCGTCATGGCTTGAAATTTTGCATACGTTAATAGCGAATCCAAGCCCTGATGTACAGTTTAGAGGAATTGTCATAATTCACAACATGATTCGACAGAGTAAAACAGTTGCTGAGAAAATATTCGATACTGATGTTTTGCAGCTTTTAATGGGTGTCACTCAGCTTAACGACGAGAAAAGATCAAAGGCAATTGAAGAAGCCAAATTATGCCTAAAGACAGCAGAAGATATGAAATTAATTCAAGAAAAGAAAGATGATGCAAATGATATGATGCCAGATGTCTTTCAACAGCCTCAAAATGAAGATTTAGAAGAAGAAAACGAGTGAATGCCTAAATATGTGCCTTTAGTTTGTTGTTTTTTATCAAACATTTTTAATGAAACTTTACAGCTAAAACTTTTTGTATTTCTTGACCATTTTGTACTTAATTGATTTTCTAAATTGCATTTTAGACATCAAATTTATTTAAATAAAGTTTTTTCTTTGAAGAATTAATAGTGAAATCCATGAGAGTATAAAACAGTCATTTAGTAAATAGACGTAGTGAACGTGCCTTCTTCCACATTTTCACTATCACTTATTGCTCAATAATAACTTAAATTTGAAGGAAATTATTATTTGATAAACATTTTTTTATCTTTGTTTCAAACTCAACGGAACCGATCACTTATTTTGTAACACTGGATATGTTCCTGCACCAGATTCAGCGATTTCCCGATAGTTTTAATGTCACAAAATATCATTTTAATTTTCATACAAAATGATAAAAATTCAGTATACAAAAGAATAATCCCAGCAACCATTGAAATTTGACCAATTCTGAAATTTCTTCAGTATTGTGTAAACATTAAAAGTGAAGATTAGTTCAACATGTCAACGTCAAATTTTCGCAAAACTGTTCAGCAGTTCATTCAGCTTTTAGAGGATGAAGAGCATCAGCTTGAGAATAAAGCAAGCAACAACGAAATAGCGAACGTGGAGATAGAAGTAAGGATAGGATTTCGATGATACAAAATCAAAAGGACTCATTTTAATTGCTGCATGGTTTGTATGATTTTCATTCAAGAAGCATCATGTCAAGTTGGTACTTCCAACTGGATGAAACTGACAAAAATGTTTTTTCAACATTTCTTGACTTCTTTAACAATTTTTGAGAGGGGTCCAGATTTAAGGAACCAAGCACTTCTTTCATTATCCACTGAAATTTTTCGGTTCTAAGTAGTCATACGATGCGTACTGGCTGCATTGGAACCTACGGAACTGCTTAGTTCCTCAGAACTGGACTCATCTTTAAAATCGTTTGAAAAGTCAAGAAATGAAGTAAAATTTTTTTGTCAGTTCCACCCAGTTGGAAGTGCCAACTAGACATGATGCTTCTTGCATGGAAATAATACTAATCATGCAAGCAAGCAGCTGATATTTATCATCCTTCGATGATTCATTTTAAATTGTGAATAAATTTTAAAATTTTTTTTTCCATTTATTTATTTTAGCAACCGGTTCCCGAGCTCCTGAGAACGTGCAGCATGCCAATGATAAATGCTGGAACCGAAAATTCACGTCTCCTTCGATCATTCAGCATGCCGACAATGATTCCTTTGTACAGGACCTTTCAATCCATGTCGGAGGAATTGTTGCAGATCGAAAGAGCTATTGGCGAGAAAAGGAACCTCTTAAAGGTGAGTAATTATATAATAACTAGGCTGTCCGGAGGCGCCTGTGGCGCCTCTTATCAGGGTTAAAATTTGATTACTATTGTGTAAATAACTGTAAGACGCAAATAACCATAATGTTTTTAAGGTCAATCCTACCACAAAACTTCACAAACCTGCTCAAACTCGGACTCAATCCCACAAAAATTTTATAAATGTATTCACAAACCCCCTCAAACTCGGACCCCTTTAATCCCACTAAAACTTTAATTCCCCCGAAACTCACCATGTCTTTTCACAAAGCTTCGCATGGCTTCACAAAACTTCACATGGCTTCACAAAATTTTATATGGCTTCACAAAATATTCCTGACAGCAAACTTTTCCCACAAACCCCCTCAAATTCGGACCCCTCCCCCCAACTGACACCCCCCTTGCCTCCATCCCCACCTGACACCCACTTTATCACCCCCCACAACTGACACCCACCTTGTCAGCACCCCTCGAATCATCGGCTTCACAAAATACACCCTGACACCCCCCTTGCCCCCAATTCTTACCTGACCCCCCACCCCACACCTGACACTCACACCCACCTTACAACCACCTTGTCAACACTCCTTAAATTTTTGTCTTCACACGGCTTCACAAATGTCTTCACATGGCTTCCGTTCCAGAGTCAGTGAATCAGTGAATTGGGCTTTTATATATTAGATATTTTTAATTTAAGAAAAACTCTAAAATGATTTTAATTTTTAATTTCAGTTTATGTTTGAGAAGCCTTCTTTGGGAAACTTGCCTCATGATCTCATGAAGCAAGCATCGAAAGAAGATTCATCAATAAAAAGAGGAATAAGAGGATTCTTGCGCATGCATAATGTTGATAGTGGACGATTGCGACTTTCAAGAAGAAATTTCATAAAACAGCATCCTGAACTTCATCTTGTGTTCATTAAGTTTCTTGTGTTGCGAGACATGAGAAACTTTTTGGCCAAGCAAGATGAGTTGTTTGCTTTTTTCTGGTTTCTTGTGGAGTGGTTCGAAGATGCTGGTTTGGAGATGTTATTGGAGTTGGAGGATTTTTTCGTGTTGTATCATGAAAATTACAATAACATCTACCTACAGAGAGAAGTCAGCATTTTCATGTTCCATCATCAGTCGCTGGCATCGGAAATGAATAGATTTGTGGCATCACATTTACATTACTTGGTAAGTTTACACTTATCAGATGAATGTAGTGTTATAAGGAATCAGAATATCCAAATGACTGGAATTTTGAATTTAGATTCTTGGCACTTTATTTTAATAAAATGAATTTTTTATTTCAGGACGATGATGCTGCAACGATTACATCAATCTATTCGTATCCGGAGTCATCTGAAACATCAACATTTGCTGAAGAAACCAAGAGCATGCAAGCCGAAGTCAACGAGAACCCCAAAAAGAAGAAGGGGTTATGGAGAACGTTCAAACGAATGTTCTGTTGCGGAGTTCCTGAGGACGACGAAGCGGAAGGGTTTCCTTTAAAAGTTGAGTGAAAAGGTAGGGGGGTAAGGGATTAAATTCGCAGGGATGGGAGGGGGTGTAGGGTAAAAGGTGGGTGGGAACGGCGAGAAGAGCCTCAACAAATCTATCTGGGAGTGGCGCCCCAGTGACGCCAAGGGAAGGTATTAAATTAGCGGGGTGGGGGGTTCTTAAGGTAGGGGGTAAGAAATTAAATTCGCAGGGATGGAAGGGGGTGTAAGGTGTCAGGGATTAAAGTAAGCGGGGTAGGTTTTTCATGGAGGGTGAAGGGTGTGAGTGATTAAAGTAGCGGGGAAGGTTTTTGATGCAGGGTGTTGGGTGTGAGGGTTCAAACTAAGTGGGGTAGGGGTTCTTGAAGTAGGGGGTAAAGGGTGGGTGGGAACGGCGAGAAGAGCCTCAACAAATCTATCTGGGAGTGGCGCCCCAGTGACGCCAAGGGAAGGTATTAAATTAGCGGGGTGGGGGGGTTCTTAAGGTAGGGGGTAAGAAATTAAATTCGCAGGGATGGAAGGGGGTGTAAGGTGTCAGGGATTAAAGTAAGCGGGGTAGGTTTTTCATGGAGGGTGAAGGGTGTGAGGGATTAAAGTAGCGGGGAAGGTTTTTGATGCAGGGTGTTGGGTGTGAGGGTTCAAACTAAGTGGGGTAGGGGTTCTTGAAGTAGGGGGTAAAGGGTGGGTGGGAACGGCGAGAAGAGCCTCAACAAATCTATCTGGGAGTGGCGCCCCAGTGACGCCAAGGGAAGGGATTATAGTATGCGGGGTAGGGGGATGGGGGAAGGGTGAGGTTCTTGAGGTAGGGTAAGGGTTTATTTGTTTAAAAAGATGGACGAATTAATTTAAATGTGCGCGTTCGTTTTTTAAGCTTTTTTTTGCGAACGAGGCATTAATCCTCTATAAACAGGTTTACTATAACTTATTGGAAAAGTCTTTAGAGGGGGATGAGGGTGGGACTGTCCATCAAAAAAGTAATTTCTATCAATCTGTCTGTTCGTGTCCGTCTGTCTTAAACCATTTATTAATCATTTTTTTTTCAGCTTTTACTACTCTTATTATTTTACTGAAGAATTGGACCTAGTCCAATCCATTCACAACAAATAATATCCAAACCAACGAGTTGTCATAACAAGAGTAAAAGCCCAATAAAGCCTTAACGAGAGCCCAACATTCATGATTGATAGCCATGCCGTTCGGAATTACAGCTTGAGAATCAGTTTGTTGGGGACGGAAAGTGCCAGTGGCGATGAAATTCGTTGACCTCTTGTTTAGTAGACTAAATGGTAGCGCTTCTGGCAAGGTCTGCAACACCCTTAATGAAAGATGCATCACGGCATTTAATGTAACCCGGTGAATGTGTTCCGATAACAGCTTTTGCCATAGTTTATAAAACTTGGCTACTCTGTTTGATGCAACTAGTTGTTTAACGACAGTTGATCGATTTAAGAAGGAGCGACCAGAAAAGAAAACGACTCATTTTAGTCTTTTATTTGGAGGGACTCGTTCTGTTGACCTTCACGAGGTGAGTCCTGTGATCTTTTCTATTTCGATGGAAAAGAGGCCGACAAACAGAAGTTGTGAATTGGATTGGATAGTTTTGGAATTCAAAATGTTTGAAGATGTAAATTTTTCTTGTGTAACTCTTGAAATGGAATTTTTGTCTTCAGTCTTAAAATGTGAACTTTTCCTCTCGAATTCTTGAAATGTGAATTTTTCATGTTCAATTCTTGAAATGTGAATTTTTCGTCTTTAATTTTTAAAATGTGAATTTTTCATCTTGAATTCTTAAAATGTGAATTTTTCGTCTTGAATTCTTGAAATGTGAATTTTTTGTCTTCAATTTTTGAAACCTGAATTTTTCGTCTTCTATTTTTGAAACGTGAATTTTTTTATGTTCAATTTTTTGAAATGTGAATTTTTCATGTTCAATTTTTTGAAATGTGAATTTTTCATCTTGAATTCTTGAAATGTGAATTTTTCATGTTCAATTCTTGAAATGTGAATTTTTCGTCTTTAATTTTTAAAATGTGAATTTTTCATCTTGAATTCTTAAAATGTGAATTTTTCGTCTTGAATTCTTGAAATGTGAATTTTTTGTCTTCAATTTTTGAAACCTGAATTTTTCGTCTTCTATTTTTGAAACGTGAATTTTTTTATGTTCAATTTTTTGAAATGTGAATTTTTCATGTTCAATTTTTTGAAATGTGAATTTTTCATCTTGAATTCTTGAAATGTGAATTTTTCATGTTCAATTCTTGAAATGTGAATTTTTCGTCTTTAATTTTTTGAAATGTGAATTTTTCGTCTTGAATTCTTAAAGTATGAATTTTTCATCTTGAATTCTTGAAATGTGAATTTTTCATGTTCAATTCTTGAAATGTGAATTTTTCGTCTTTAATTTTTTGAAATGTGAATTTTTCGTCTTGAATTCTTAAAGTATGAATTTTTCATCTTGAATTCTTAAAATGTGAATTTTTCATGTTCAATTTTTTGAAATTTGAGTTTTTCATCTTGAATTCTTGAAATGTAAATTTTTCATGTTTAATTCTTGAAATGTAAATTTTTCGTCTTTAATTTTTAAAATGTGAATTTTTCATGTTCAATTTTTTGAAATTTGAATTTTTCATCTTGAATTCTTGAAATGTAAATTTTTCATGTTTAATTCTTGAAATGTGAATTTTTCGTCTTTAATTTTTAAAATGTGAATTTTTCGTCTTCTATTTTTGAAACGTGAATTTTTCGTCTTCTATTTTTGAAACGTGAATTTTTTATGTTCAATTTTTGAAATGTGAATTTTTCATGTACAATTTTTTGAAATGTGAATTTTTCATCTTGAATTCTTAAAATGTGAATTTTTCATCTTGAATTCTTGAAATGTGAATTTTTCATGTTCAAGTTTTTAAAATGTGAATTTTTCGTCTCTATTTTTGAAACGTGAATTTTTCGTCTTCTATTTTTGAAACGTGAATTTTTTATGTTCAATTTTTGAAATGTGAATTTTTCATCTTGAATTCTTAAAATGTGAATTTTTCATGTTCAATTTTTTGAAATTTGAATTTTTCATCTTGAATTCTTGAAATGTAAATTTTTTCATGTTTAATTCTTGAAATGTGAATTTTTCGTCTTGAATTTTTCATGTTCAATTCTTGAAATGTGAATTTTTTGTCTTGAATTCTTGAAATGTGAATTTTTTGTCTTCAATTTTTGAAACCTGAATTTTTCGTCTTCTATTTTTGAAACGTGAATTTTTTATGTTCAAATTTTTGAAATGTGAATTTTTCATCTTGAATTCTTAAAATGTGAATTTTTCATGTTCAATTTTTTGAAATTTGAATTTTTCACCTTGAATTCTTGAAATGTAAATTTTTCATGTTTAATTCTTGAAATGTGAATTTTTCGTCTTTAATTTTTAAAATGTGAATTTTACATGTTCAATTTTTTGAAATGTGAATTTTTCGTCTTGAATTTTTCATGTTCAATTCTTGTAATGTGAATTTTTTGTCTTGAATTCTTGAAATGTGAATTTTTTGTCTTCAATTTTTGAAACCTGAATTTTTCGTCTTCTATTTTTGAAACGTGAATTTTTTATGTTCAATTTTTTGAAATGTGAATTTTTCATGTTCAATTTTTTGAAATGTGAATTTTTCATCTTGAATTCTTAAAATGTGAATTTTTCATGTTCAATTTTTTGAAATTTGAGTTTTTCATCTTGAATTCTTGAAATGTAAATTTTTCATGTTTAATTCTTGAAATGTGAATTTTTCGTCTTTAATTTTTAAAATGTGAATTTTTCATGTTCAATTTTTTGAAATTTGAATTTTTCATCTTGAATTCTTGAAATGTAAATTTTTCATGTTTAATTCTTGAAATGTGAATTTTTCGTCTTTAATTTTTAAAATGTGAATTTTTCGTCTTCTATTTTTGAAACGTGAATTTTTCGTCTTCTATTTTTGAAACGTGAATTTTTTATGTTCAAATTTTTGAAATGTGAATTTTTCATCTTGAATTCTTAAAATGTGAATTTTTCATGTTCAATTTTTTGAAATTTGAATTTTTCACCTTGAATTCTTGAAATGTAAATTTTTCATGTTTAATTCTTGAAATGTGAATTTTTCGTCTTTAATTTTTAAAATGTGAATTTTACATGTTCAATTTTTTGAAATGTGAATTTTTCGTCTTGAATTTTTCATGTTCAATTCTTGTAATGTGAATTTTTTGTCTTGAATTCTTGAAATGTGAATTTTTTGTCTTCAATTTTTGAAACCTGAATTTTTCGTCTTCTATTTTTGAAACGTGAATTTTTTATGTTCAATTTTTTGAAATGTGAATTTTTCATGTTCAATTTTTTGAAATGTGAATTTTTCATCTTGAATTCTTAAAATGTGAATTTTTCATGTTCAATTTTTTGAAATTTGAATTTTTCATCTTGAATTCTTGAAATGTAAATTTTTCATGTTTAATTCTTGAAATGTGAATTTTTCGTCTTTAATTTTTAAAATGTGAATTTTTTATGTTCAATTTTTTGAAACCTGAATTTTTCGTCTTCTATTTTTGAAACGTGAATTTTTCAATTGGAATACGATTTTTCGTGTTTCAATTTTTGGAATATGGATTATTTGCGAACATGAACTTATTTGCCAAACTTCTTCATCATTGGATTTTAAATCAATTGGTTTAATTTCATGTTTCGTTATGAAAATATTTTGAATATAGAGCAAGAAAAGAACAATAGAAATTCCTGGAAATCCATTGATCTTTTTTGAAAAATGACCGTTAATTTCGGACGTCATAATTGAACGGCCCCTATACTAATTCATACATAACTAGCTTTTATAAAATGAGTTTTCTATTCAACAGGTTTCACAAAAGATTTGCTCCTTTGTTAAAGAAAACCAAACGGAAAACTCGCAAAAGCTTGAAGGATTTTTCTCTATCTACACTGAAGTTTTGAGCTATGACAGAAGCACGAACATTAATGATGAGATTGAAAAATTGTCAAATTTATAATAAATATATATTTTACCAAAAAAAATTGATTCTCATAAAGAAACATTAAAAGCACAATTTTAATTATTTAAAAGACTTTTGCATGCTTAATATCTTTTGTGGCTGAAAATCGAACAATTTGCAAGAATGATCCAAACTTTAAACCAATTCAGCCTTATCTCAGGATCCTGCAGCTATAAATGCTCAAACATCCACAAAGGTATCAAAAATGATGGAATTAGCATTTGATATTGGTGCCGAGAGAAGCAAAAGAGAGACTGCAATGAGTAATCTTGTAGTGTTAGCTAGAGAAAAGGCAGGAGCCGATGTAATGTTCCGTGAGAATATAGCTACTCGTGTCGGTAAATTATTCAAAGTCGAAAAAAATGATGAAATACTTGTTAATGCTATACGTGTAATTGATGATATCTGTATCAAGTCATTACATTACACAAAGAAGATCATTAATGAATTTGGTATCCCTTGATTCCTACAAATTCTCGATAGTAAAAATGCTGATCGTGTCATGTGAGCTCAGCATTGCTTACAAGTCATTCTTAATTCATTCTCTGGCTTAACTAATAAAGAGGATTCAAAGCCAGATCAACAATTAGTTGAAGATAATAAGAATGAAATTGATACAATTCTTACATGCTTGGTTTATGCAACAACAGATCGTACAATTACTGGCGAAGCTCGTGATGCTGTTGTAGAATTATTGATCAGAAATGCTCATCATCAAACACTTAATTGGGCTGAACGTCTTATCGAGCAAAAGGGTCTTTATCGTTTGATGGAAATTTGTAGTGAATTAGAGGAATATAAATATGAGAGTGCAATGCCAATAACACCATCGTCTAGAACCATCGCTTCCGTTTGTTTAGCAAGAATTTATGAAAACATGTACTATGATGAAGCTCGACAACGATTCATTGCTCACATTGATGAATATATAAGGGATAAGCTTTTAAATCCAGAATTTGAATCAAAAGTTCGTGTTGTAGTCGCTTTAACATCATTTCTTCTTGGTCCATTAGATGTTGGTAATACAATTTTCGCACGTGATGGAATCATGCAAATGATTTTAGCAATGGCAAGTGATGATGAATTGTTACATCAAAAAGTAGCTTCTGAATGTCTTATTGCTGCAGCATCAAAGAAGGATAAGGCTAAAGCATTAATAGCAAGTGGGGTGGAAATTTAAAAGAAATTATATCATTCAAAAGATGAAGGAATTCGAGTAAAAGCACTAGTTGGATTATGTAAATTAGGTAGCTCTGGTGGCCTTGATGCATCTATTCGTCCATTTGCTGATGGATCAACTGTTAAACTAGCTGAAGCATGTCGTCGTTTTCTCATTAAACCTGGTAAAGATAAGGATATTCGTAAATTTGCAGCTGAAGGATTGTCATTCTGATGTTAAAGAGAAATTAATTGATGATAAATTGGCTATTCAAGCACTCATTGAACTAGCTAAAACTGGAGATCAATCTGTCATTTATGGTGTTGTTACTACACTTGTAAATCTTGTCAATGCTTATGAAAAGCAGGAAATGCTTCCTGAACTTATGGAACTTGCTAAATTCGCAAAACATCATGTTCCAGAAGAATCAGAACTCGATGATCCAGATTTTGTAGCCAAACGTATTAATACATTGGCAGAAGAAGGTATTACTGTCGCCTTAGTTGCTCTATCAAAAACTGAGAGTGACAATGCCAAAGAAATGATTGCGAGAGTTTTTAATGCAATTTGCTCCAACAAGGTGGTGCTCGTGTCTTAATTCAGCTTGCATTAAAAGGTAAGAATTTCAAACTTTATTACTGCATTTTTATTGATTTATTTTAAATTCTGTTTTTTTTTTCAATTACTTTAGGTACTGAAAAGGGCAAACGAAATGCTGGTCAGGCTTTGTCACGTTTAGGTATCACTATCAATCCCGAACAAGCATTTCCTGGACAACGATCATTAGAAGTTGTTAGACCATTACTTAATCAACTTCATCCAGACTATAGTGCACTCGAGAATTTTGAAGCACTTTTGGCACTTTGTAATTTAGCTCAAATGAATGATTCAGTTCGCAATCGCATAATGAAAGAGAAAGGAATGTCACGTATTGAAATGTTCTTAATGGAAGATCACATTTTGTTGACTAGAGCTGCCACACAAGTAATTTGCAACATGGTTTTGAATGAGGATTATATAAAATGGCATGAAGGAGACAATGATCGCGTAAAACTCTTAGCACTGTTGTGTGAGGAGGAAGATGAAGAAACAGCTTTAGCATGTAGTGGTGCATTAGCAATTCTGACATCTAATAGTGCAAAATGTTGTGAGAAAATGATAACTCCATCGTCATGGCTTGAAATTTTGCATACGTTAATAGCGAATCCAAGCCCTGATGTACAGTTTAGAGGAATTGTCATAATTCACAACATGATTCGACAGAGTAAAACAGTTGCTGAGAAAATATTCGATACTGATGTTTTGCAGCTTTTAATGGGTGTCACTCAGCTTAACGACGAGAAAAGATCAAAGGCAATTGAAGAAGCCAAATTATGCCTAAAGACAGCAGAAGATATGAAATTAATTCAAGAAAAGAAAGATGATGCAAATGATATGATGCCAGATGTCTTTCAACAGCCTCAAAATGAAGATTTAGAAGAAGAAAACGAGTGAATGCCTAAATATGTGCCTTTAGTTTGTTGTTTTTTATCAAACATTTTTAATGAAACTTTACAGCTAAAACTTTTTGTATTTCTTGACCATTTTGTACTTAATTGATTTTCTAAATTGCATTTTAGACATCAAATTTATTTAAATAAAGTTTTTTCTTTGAAGAATTAATAGTGAAATCCATGAGAGTATAAAACAGTCATTTAGTAAATAGACGTAGTGAACGTGCCTTCTTCCACATTTTCACTATCACTTATTGCTCAATAATAACTTAAATTTGAAGGAAATTATTATTTGATAAACATTTTTTTATCTTTGTTTCAAACTCAACGGAACCGATCACTTATTTTGTAACACTGGATATGTTCCTGCACCAGATTCAGCGATTTCCCGATAGTTTTAATGTTAAAAATATCATTTTAATTTTCATACAAAATGATAAAAATTCAGTATACAAAAGAATAATCCCAGCAACCATTGAAATTTGACCAATTCTGAAATTTCTTCAGTATTGTGTAAACATTAAAAGTGAAGATTAGTTCAACATGTCAACGTCAAATTTTCGCAAAACTGTTCAGCAGTTCATTCAGCTTTTAGAGGATGAAGAGCATCAGCTTGAGAATAAAGCAAGCAACAACGAAATAGCGAACGTGGAGATAGAAGTAAGGATAGGATTTCGATGATACAAAATCAAAAGGACTCATTTTAATTGCTGCATGGTTTGTATGATTTTCATTCAAGAAGCATCATGTCAAGTTGGTACTTCCAACTGGATGAAACTGACAAAAATGTTTTTTCAACATTTCTTGACTTCTTTAACAATTTTTGAGAGGGGTCCAGATTTAAGGAACCAAGCACTTCTTTCATTATCCACTGAAATTTTTCGGTTCTAAGTAGTCATACGATGCGTACTGGCTGCATTGGAACCTACGGAACTGCTTAGTTCCTCAGAACTGGACTCATCTTTAAAATCGTTTGAAAAGTCAAGAAATGAAGTAAAATTTTTTTGTCAGTTCCACCCAGTTGGAAGTGCCAACTAGACATGATGCTTCTTGCATGGAAATAATACTAATCATGCAAGCAAGCAGCTGATATTTATCATCCTTCGATGATTCATTTTAAATTGTGAATAAATTTTAAAATTTTTTTTTCCATTTATTTATTTTAGCAACCGGTTCCCGAGCTCCTGAGAACGTGCAGCATGCCAATGATAAATGCTGGAACCGAAAATTCACGTCTCCTTCGATCATTCAGCATGCCGACAATGATTCCTTTGTACAGGACCTTTCAATCCATGTCGGAGGAATTGTTGCAGATCGAAAGAGCTATTGGCGAGAAAAGGAACCTCTTAAAGGTGAGTAATTATATAATAACTAGGCTGTCCGGAGGCGCCTGTGGCGCCTCTTATCAGGGTTAAAATTTGATTACTATTGTGTAAATAACTGTAAGACGCAAATAACCATAATGTTTTTAAGGTCAATCCTACCACAAAACTTCACAAACCTGCTCAAACTCGGACTCAATCCCACAAAAATTTTATAAATGTATTCACAAACCCCCTCAAACTCGGACCCCTTTAATCCCACTAAAACTTTAATTCCCCCGAAACTCACCATGTCTTTTCACAAAGCTTCGCATGGCTTCACAAAACTTCACATGGCTTCACAAAATTTTATATGGCTTCACAAAATATTCCTGACAGCAAACTTTTCCCACAAACCCCCTCAAATTCGGACCCCTCCCCCCAACTGACACCCCCCTTGCCTCCATCCCCACCTGACACCCACTTTATCACCCCCCACAACTGACACCCACCTTGTCAGCACCCCTCGAATCATCGGCTTCACAAAATACACCCTGACACCCCCCTTGCCCCCAATTCTTACCTGACCCCCCACCCCACACCTGACACTCACACCCACCTTACAACCACCTTGTCAACACTCCTTAAATTTTTGTCTTCACACGGCTTCACAAATGTCTTCACATGGCTTCCGTTCCAGAGTCAGTGAATCAGTGAATTGGGCTTTTATATATTAGATATTTTTAATTTAAGAAAAACTCTAAAATGATTTTAATTTTTAATTTCAGTTTATGTTTGAGAAGCCTTCTTTGGGAAACTTGCCTCATGATCTCATGAAGCAAGCATCGAAAGAAGATTCATCAATAAAAAGAGGAATAAGAGGATTCTTGCGCATGCATAATGTTGATAGTGGACGATTGCGACTTTCAAGAAGAAATTTCATAAAACAGCATCCTGAACTTCATCTTGTGTTCATTAAGTTTCTTGTGTTGCGAGACATGAGAAACTTTTTGGCCAAGCAAGATGAGTTGTTTGCTTTTTTCTGGTTTCTTGTGGAGTGGTTCGAAGATGCTGGTTTGGAGATGTTATTGGAGTTGGAGGATTTTTTCGTGTTGTATCATGAAAATTACAATAACATCTACCTACAGAGAGAAGTCAGCATTTTCATGTTCCATCATCAGTCGCTGGCATCGGAAATGAATAGATTTGTGGCATCACATTTACATTACTTGGTAAGTTTACACTTATCAGATGAATGTAGTGTTATAAGGAATCAGAATATCCAAATGACTGGAATTTTGAATTTAGATTCTTGGCACTTTATTTTAATAAAATGAATTTTTTATTTCAGGACGATGATGCTGCAACGATTACATCAATCTATTCGTATCCGGAGTCATCTGAAACATCAACATTTGCTGAAGAAACCAAGAGCATGCAAGCCGAAGTCAACGAGAACCCCAAAAAGAAGAAGGGGTTATGGAGAACGTTCAAACGAATGTTCTGTTGCGGAGTTCCTGAGGACGACGAAGCGGAAGGGTTTCCTTTAAAAGTTGAGTGAAAAGGTAGGGGGGTAAGGGATTAAATTCGCAGGGATGGGAGGGGGTGTAGGGTAAAAGGTGGGTGGGAACGGCGAGAAGAGCCTCAACAAATCTATCTGGGAGTGGCGCCCCAGTGACGCCAAGGGAAGGTATTAAATTAGCGGGGTGGGGGGTTCTTAAGGTAGGGGGTAAGAAATTAAATTCGCAGGGATGGAAGGGGGTGTAAGGTGTCAGGGATTAAAGTAAGCGGGGTAGGTTTTTCATGGAGGGTGAAGGGTGTGAGTGATTAAAGTAGCGGGGAAGGTTTTTGATGCAGGGTGTTGGGTGTGAGGGTTCAAATTAAGTGGGGTAGGGGTTCTTGAAGTAGGGGGTAAAGGGTGGGTGGGAACGGCGAGAAGAGCCTCAACAAATCTATCTGGGAGTGGCGCCCCAGTGACGCCAAGGGAAGGTATTAAATTAGCGGGGTGGGGGGGTTCTTAAGGTAGGGGGTAAGAAATTAAATTCGCAGGGATGGAAGGGGGTGTAAGGTGTCAGGGATTAAAGTAAGCGGGGTAGGTTTTTCATGGAGGGTGAAGGGTGTGAGGGATTAAAGTAGCGGGGAAGGTTTTTGATGCAGGGTGTTGGGTGTGAGGGTTCAAACTAAGTGGGGTAGGGGTTCTTGAAGTAGGGGGTAAAGGGTGGGTGGGAACGGCGAGAAGAGCCTCAACAAATCTATCTGGGAGTGGCGCCCCAGTGACGCCAAGGGAAGGGATTATAGTATGCGGGGTAGGGGGATGGGGGAAGGGTGAGGTTCTTGAGGTAGGGTAAGGGTTTATTTGTTTAAAAAGATGGACGAATTAATTTAAATGTGCGCGTTCGTTTTTTAAGCTTTTTTTTGCGAACGAGGCATTAATCCTCTATAAACAGGTTTACTATAACTTATTGGAAAAGTCTTTAGAGGGGGATGAGGGTGGGACTGTCCATCAAAAAAGTAATTTCTATCAATCTGTCTGTTCGTGTCCGTCTGTCTTAAACCATTTATTAATCATTTTTTTTTCAGCTTTTACTACTCTTATTATTTTACTGAAGAATTGGACCTAGTCCAATCCATTCACAACAAATAATATCCAAACCAACGAGTTGTCATAACAAGAGTAAAAGCCCAATAAAGCCTTAACGAGAGCCCAACATTCATGATTGATAGCCATGCCGTTCGGAATTACAGCTTGAGAATCAGTTTGTTGGGGACGGAAAGTGCCAGTGGCGATGAAATTCGTTGACCTCTTGTTGAGTAGACTAAATGGTAGCGCTTCTGGCAAGGTCTGCAACACCCTTAATGAAAGATGCATCACGGCATTTAATGTAACCCGGTGAATGTGTTCCGATAACAGCTTTTGCCATAGTTTATAAAACTTGGCTACTCTGTTTGATGCAACTAGTTGTTTAACGACAGTTGATCGATTTAAGAAGGAGCGACCAGAAAAGAAAACGACTCATTTTAGTCTTTTATTTGGAGGGACTCGTTCTGTTGACCTTCACGAGGTGAGTCCTGTGATCTTTTCTATTTCGATGGAAAAGAGGCCGACAAACAGAAGTTGTGAATTGGATTGGATAGTTTTGGAATTCAAAATGTTTGAAGATGTAAATTTTTCTTGTGTAACTCTTGAAATGGAATTTTTGTCTTCAGTCTTAAAATGTGAACTTTTCCTCTCGAATTCTTGAAATGTGAATTTTTCATGTTCAATTCTTGAAATGTGAATTTTTCGTCTTTAATTTTTAAAATGTGAATTTTTCATCTTGAATTCTTAAAATGTGAATTTTTCGTCTTGAATTCTTGAAATGTGAATTTTTTGTCTTCAATTTTTGAAACCTGAATTTTTCGTCTTCTATTTTTGAAACGTGAATTTTTTTATGTTCAATTTTTTGAAATGTGAATTTTTCATGTTCAATTTTTTGAAATGTGAATTTTTCATCTTGAATTCTTGAAATGTGAATTTTTCATGTTCAATTCTTGAAATGTGAATTTTTCGTCTTTAATTTTTAAAATGTGAATTTTTCATCTTGAATTCTTAAAATGTGAATTTTTCGTCTTGAATTCTTGAAATGTGAATTTTTTGTCTTCAATTTTTGAAACCTGAATTTTTCGTCTTCTATTTTTGAAACGTGAATTTTTTTATGTTCAATTTTTTGAAATGTGAATTTTTCATGTTCAATTTTTTGAAATGTGAATTTTTCATCTTGAATTCTTGAAATGTGAATTTTTCATGTTCAATTCTTGAAATGTGAATTTTTCGTCTTTAATTTTTTGAAATGTGAATTTTTCGTCTTGAATTCTTAAAGTATGAATTTTTCATCTTGAATTCTTGAAATGTCAATTTTTTATGTTCAATTTTTTGAAATGTGAATTTTTCATCTTGAATTCTTGAAATGTGAATTTTTCATGTTCAATTCTTGAAATGTGAATTTTTCGTCTTTAATTTTTTGAAATGTGAATTTTTCGTCTTGAATTCTTAAAGTATGAATTTTTCATCTTGAATTCTTAAAATGTGAATTTTTCATGTTCAATTTTTTGAAATTTGAGTTTTTCATCTTGAATTCTTGAAATGTAAATTTTTCATGTTTAATTCTTGAAATGTGAATTTTTCGTCTTTAATTTTTAAAATGTGAATTTTTCATGTTCAATTTTTTGAAATTTGAATTTTTCATCTTGAATTCTTGAAATGTGAATTTTTCATGTTTAATTCTTGAAATGTGAATTTTTCGTCTTTAATTTTTAAAATGTGAATTTTTCGTCTTCTATTTTTGAAACGTGAATTTTTCGTCTTCTATTTTTGAAACGTGAATTTTTTATGTTCAATTTTTGAAATGTGAATTTTTCATGTACAATTTTTTGAAATGTGAATTTTTCATCTTGAATTCTTAAAATGTGAATTTTTCATCTTGAATTCTTGAAATGTGAATTTTTCATGTTCAAGTTTTTAAAATGTGAATTTTTCGTCTCTATTTTTGAAACGTGAATTTTTCGTCTTCTATTTTTGAAACGTGAATTTTTTATGTTCAATTTTTGAAATGTGAATTTTTCATCTTGAATTCTTAAAATGTGAATTTTTCATGTTCAATTTTTTGAAATTTGAATTTTTCATCTTGAATTCTTGAAATGTAAATTTTTTCATGTTTAATTCTTGAAATGTGAATTTTTCGTCTTGAATTTTTCATGTTCAATTCTTGAAATGTGAATTTTTTGTCTTGAATTCTTGAAATGTGAATTTTTTGTCTTCAATTTTTGAAACCTGAATTTTTCGTCTTCTATTTTTGAAACGTGAATTTTTTATGTTCAAATTTTTGAAATGTGAATTTTTCATCTTGAATTCTTAAAATGTGAATTTTTCATGTTCAATTTTTTGAAATTTGAATTTTTCACCTTGAATTCTTGAAATGTAAATTTTTCATGTTTAATTCTTGAAATGTGAATTTTTCGTCTTTAATTTTTAAAATGTGAATTTTACATGTTCAATTTTTTGAAATGTGAATTTTTCGTCTTGAATTTTTCATGTTCAATTCTTGTAATGTGAATTTTTTGTCTTGAATTCTTGAAATGTGAATTTTTTGTCTTCAATTTTTGAAACCTGAATTTTTCGTCTTCTATTTTTGAAACGTGAATTTTTTATGTTCAATTTTTTGAAATGTGAATTTTTCATGTTCAATTTTTTGAAATGTGAATTTTTCATCTTGAATTCTTAAAATGTGAATTTTTCATGTTCAATTTTTTGAAATTTGAGTTTTTCATCTTGAATTCTTGAAATGTAAATTTTTCATGTTTAATTCTTGAAATGTGAATTTTTCGTCTTTAATTTTTAAAATGTGAATTTTTCATGTTCAATTTTTTGAAATTTGAACTTTTCATCTTGAATTCTTGAAATGTAAATTTTTCATGTTTAATTCTTGAAATGTGAATTTTTCGTCTTTAATTTTTAAAATGTGAATTTTTCGTCTTCTATTTTTGAAACGTGAATTTTTCGTCTTCTATTTTTGAAACGTGAATTTTTTATGTTCAATTTTTGAAATGTGAATTTTTCATCTTGAATTCTTGAAATGTCAATTTTTCATGTTCAATTTTTTGAAATTTGAATTTTTCATCTTGAATTCTTGAAATGTAAATTTTTTCATGTTTAATTCTTGAAATGTGAATTTTTCGTCTTGAATTTTTCATGTTCAATTCTTGAAATGTGAATTTTTTGTCTTGAATTCTTGAAATGTGAATTTTTTGTCTTCAATTTTTGAAACCTGAATTTTTCTTCTTCTATTTTTGAAACGTGAATTTTTTATGTTCAAATTTTTGAAATGTGAATTTTTCATCTTGAATTCTTAAAATGTGAATTTTTCATGTTCAATTTTTTGAAATTTGAATTTTTCACCTTGAATTCTTGAAATGTAAATTTTTCATGTTTAATTCTTGAAATGTGAATTTTTCGTCTTTAATTTTTAAAATGTGAATTTTTATATTCACACCGTTTTCACGTGCGAATCTATTGGTTTTGTTCAGATTGAAAAATCAGTTTTTCGCATTTTGTGAGAAAACAAAGCAAAATTGGTTATAAAAGGGCAAGAAGAAAAGTTTGTGCCTGAAATTTTACATCATTTTCAAAAAACAGATTTCAAATTGGTTGTGGCATTGCTGAGAAAATCGCAAAATACGCTTTCTGTAAGCAAACAAGCAAGCAAGCAAGCAAGTTAATCAGCAAGAAATCTCAATAACGAGACATCGTAGAGACTTCTAGTTTTTTACATTTGATCCGTGCTGCTCTATAGAAGAGCTGTATTGTTTTTGGGCAAGGTAGGAACAGCCGTTGCTTCAGAAATGGCAAAAAACTTTCCTTTCTTACGAATTTTTTAAAACAAAAGTTGACTGTGATTTTTATAAAATTTAACTTTGGATGAAAATTTTTTTTAAAAAACTTTTAAAGAATATTTGGCATATTCGTCAAGCTTTATACCTTCAAACTTATGTTGAGCGTAGCTCAGCTGACTCGATAGCTTTATATCTTCAAACTTATGCTGAGCGTAGCTCAGCTTACGCGATAGCTTTATAACTTCAACTTATGCTGAGCGAAGCTCCACTGCCTCTCTAGCTTCATATCTTCAAACTTATGCTGAGCGTAGCTCAGCTGACACTTTAGCTTTATATCTTGAAACTTATGCTGAGCGTAGCTCAGCTTACGCGATAGCTTTATAACTTCAAACGTATGCTGAGCGAAGCTCAGCTGCCTCTCTAGCTTCATATCTTCAAACTTATGCTGAGCGTAGCTCAGCTTACGCGATAGCTTTATAACTTCAAACTTATGCTGAGCGTAGCTCAGCTTACGCGATAGCTTTATAGCTTTAAACTTATGCTGAGCGAAGCTTAGTTGACTTATCAAGCTTCATACCTTCATACTTATGATGGGCAAATCTTGGTCTATCCATAAGACTTATGATAGTACGGTGTGAATATAATCCGCATTGGGTTTCTACCCGATACACTAGTTCATGTTCAATTATTTGAAATTTGAATTTTTCATCTTGAATTCTTGAAATGTAAATTTTTCATGTTTAATTCTTGAAATGTGAATTTTTCGTCTTTAATTTTTAAAATGTGAATTTTTTATGTTCAATTTTTTGAAACCTGAATTTTTCGTCTTCTATTTTTGAAACGTGAATTTTTCAATTGGAATACGATTTTTCGTGTTTCAATTTTTGGAATATGGATTATTTGCGAACATGAACTTATTTGCCAAACTTCTTCATCATTGGATTTTAAATCAATTGGTTTAATTTCATGTTTCGTTATGAAAATATTTTGAATTTAGAGCAAGAAAAGAACAATAGAAATTCCTGGAAATCCATTGATCTTTTTTGAAAAATGACCGTTAATTTCGGACGTCATAATTGAACGGCCCCTATACTAATTCATACATAACTAGCTTTTATAAAATGAGTTTTCTATTCAACAGGTTTCACAAAAGATTTGCTCCTTTGTTAAAGAAAACCAAACGGAAAACTCGCAAAAGCTTGAAGGATTTTTCTCTATCTACACTGAAGTTTTGAGCTATGACAGAAGCACGAACATTAATGATGAGATTGAAAAATTGTCAAATTTATAATAAATATATATTTTACCAAAAAAAATTGATTCTCATAAAGAAACATTAAAAGCACAATTTTAATTATTTAAAAGACTTTTGCATGCTTAATATCTTTTGTGGCTGAAAATCGAACAATTTGCAAGAATGATCCAAACTTTAAACCAATTCAGCCTTATCTCAGGATCCTGCAGCTATAAATGCTCAAACATCCACAAAGGTATCAAAAATGATGGAATTAGCATTTGATATTGGTGCCGAGAGAAGCAAAAGAGAGACTGCAATGAGTAATCTTGTAGTGTTAGCTAGAGAAAAGGCAGGAGCCGATGTAATGTTCCGTGAGAATATAGCTACTCGTGTCGGTAAATTATTCAAAGTCGAAAAAAATGATGAAATACTTGTTAATGCTATACGTGTAATTGATGATATCTGTATCAAGTCATTACATTACACAAAGAAGATCATTAATGAATTTGGTATCCCTTGATTCCTACAAATTCTCGATAGTAAAAATGCTGATCGTGTCATGTGAGCTCAGCATTGCTTACAAGTCATTCTTAATTCATTCTCTGGCTTAACTAATAAAGAGGATTCAAAGCCAGATCAACAATTAGTTGAAGATAATAAGAATGAAATTGATACAATTCTTACATGCTTGGTTTATGCAACAACAGATCGTACAATTACTGGCGAAGCTCGTGATGCTGTTGTAGAATTATTGATCAGAAATGCTCATCATCAAACACTTAATTGGGCTGAACGTCTTATCGAGCAAAAGGGTCTTTATCGTTTGATGGAAATTTGTAGTGAATTAGAGGAATATAAATATGAGAGTGCAATGCCAATAACACCATCGTCTAGAACCATCGCTTCCGTTTGTTTAGCAAGAATTTATGAAAACATGTACTATGATGAAGCTCGACAACGATTCATTGCTCACATTGATGAATATATAAGGGATAAGCTTTTAAATCCAGAATTTGAATCAAAAGTTCGTGTTGTAGTCGCTTTAACATCATTTCTTCTTGGTCCATTAGATGTTGGTAATACAATTTTCGCACGTGATGGAATCATGCAAATGATTTTAGCAATGGCAAGTGATGATGAATTGTTACATCAAAAAGTAGCTTCTGAATGTCTTATTGCTGCAGCATCAAAGAAGGATAAGGCTAAAGCATTAATAGCAAGTGGGGTGGAAATTTAAAAGAAATTATATCATTCAAAAGATGAAGGAATTCGAGTAAAAGCACTAGTTGGATTATGTAAATTAGGTAGCTCTGGTGGCCTTGATGCATCTATTCGTCCATTTGCTGATGGATCAACTGTTAAACTAGCTGAAGCATGTCGTCGTTTTCTCATTAAACCTGGTAAAGATAAGGATATTCGTAAATTTGCAGCTGAAGGATTGTCATTCCTTACACTTGATGCTGATGTTAAAGAGAAATTAATTGATGATAAATTGGCTATTCAAGCACTCATTGAACTAGCTAAAACTGGAGATCAATCTGTCATTTATGGTGTTGTTACTACACTTGTAAATCTTGTCAATGCTTATGAAAAGCAGGAAATGCTTCCTGAACTTATGGAACTTGCTAAATTCGCAAAACATCATGTTCCAGAAGAATCAGAACTCGATGATCCAGATTTTGTAGCCAAACGTATTAATACATTGGCAGAAGAAGGTATTACTGTCGCCTTAGTTGCTCTATCAAAAACTGAGAGTGACAATGCCAAAGAAATGATTGCGAGAGTTTTTAATGCAATTTGCTCCAACAAGGTGGTGCTCGTGTCTTAATTCAGCTTGCATTAAAAGGTAAGAATTTCAAACTTTATTACTGCATTTTTATTGATTTATTTTAAATTCTGTTTTTTTTTCAATTACTTTAGGTACTGAAAAGGGCAAACGAAATGCTGGTCAGGCTTTGTCACGTTTAGGTATCACTATCAATCCCGAACAAGCATTTCCTGGACAACGATCATTAGAAGTTGTTAGACCATTACTTAATCAACTTCATCCAGACTATAGTGCACTCGAGAATTTTGAAGCACTTTTGGCACTTTGTAATTTAGCTCAAATGAATGATTCAGTTCGCAATCGCATAATGAAAGAGAAAGGAATGTCACGTATTGAAATGTTCTTAATGGAAGATCACATCTTGTTGACTAGAGCTGCCACACAAGTAATTTGCAACATGGTTTTGAATGAGGATTATATAAAATGGCATGAAGGAGACAATGATCGCGTAAAATTCTTAGCACTGTTGTGCGAGGAGGAAGATGAAGAAACAGCTTTAGCATGTAGTGGTGCATTAGCAATTCTGACATCTAATAGTGCAAAATGTTGTGAGAAAATGATAACTCCATCGTCATGGCTTGAAATTTTGCATACGTTAATAGCGAATCCAAGCCCTGATGTACAGTTTAGAGGAATTGTCATAATTCACAACATGATTCGACAGAGTAAAACAGTTGCTGAGAAAATATTCGATACTGATGTTTTGCAGCTTTTAATGGGTGTCACTCAGCTTAACGACGAGAAAAGATCAAAGGCAATTGAAGAAGCCAAATTATGCCTAAAGACAGCAGAAGATATGAAATTAATTCAAGAAAAGAAAGATGATGCGAATGATATGATGCCAGATGTCTTTCAACAACCTCAAAATGAAGATTTAGAAGAAGAAAACGAGTGAATGCCTAAATATGTGCCTTTAGTTTGTTGTTTTTTATCAAACATTTTTAATGAAACTTTACAGCTAAAACTTTTTGTATTTTTTGACCATTTTGTACTTAATTGATTTTCTAAATTGCATTTTAGACATCAAATTTATTTAAATAAAGTTTTTTCTTTGAAGAATTAATAGTGAAATCCATGAGAGTATAAAACAGTCATTTAGTAAATAGACGTAGTGAACGTGCCTTCTTCCACATTTTCACTATCACTTATTGCTCAATAATAACTTAAATTTGAAGGAAATTATTATTTGATAAACATTTTTTTATCTTTGTTTCAAACTCAACGGAACCGATCACTTATTTTGTAACACTGGATATGTTCCTGCACCAGATTCAGCGATTTCCCGATAGTTTTAATGTCACAAAATATCATTTTAATTTTCATACAAAATGATAAAAATTCAGTATACAAAAGAATAATTATCCCAGCAACCATTGAAATTTGACCAATTCTGAAATTTCTTCAGTATTGTGTAAACATTAAAAGTGAAGATTAGTTCAACATGTCAACGTCAAATTTTCGCAAAACTGTTCAGCGGTTCATTCAGCTTTTAGAGGATGAAGATCATCAGCTTGAGAATAAAGCAAGCAACAACGAAATAGCCAATGTGGAGATAGAAGTAAGGATAGGATTTCGATGATTCAAAAACAAAAGGACTCAGTTTAATTGCTGCATGGTTTGTATGATTTTCATTCAAGAAGCATCATGTCAAGTTGGTACTTCCAACTGGATGAAACTGACAAAAATGTTTTTTCAACATTTCTTGATTTTTTTAACGATTTTTGAGAGGGGTCCAGATTTAAGGAACTAAGCACTTCTTTCATTATCCAATGAAACTTTTCGGTTCTGTTGTTGGAAGTGCCAACTAGACATGATGCTTCTCGCATGGAAATAATACTAATCATGCAAGCAAGCAGTTGATATTCATCATCCTTCGATGATTCATTTTAAATTGTGAATAAATTTTAAAATTTTTTTTTCCATTTATTTATTTTAGCAACCGGTTCCCGAGCTCCTGAGAACGTGCAGCATGCCAATGATAAATGCTGGAACCGAAAATTCACGTCTCCTTCGATCATTCAGCATGCCGACAATGATTCCTTTGTACAGGACCTTTCAATCCATGTCGGAGGAATTGTTGCAGATCGAAAGAGCTATTGGCGAGAAAAGGAACCTCTTAAAGGTGAGTAATTATATAATAACTAGGCTGTCCGGAGGCGCCTGTGGCGCCTCTTATCAGGGTTAAAATTTGATTACTATTGTGTAAATAACTGTAAGACGCAAATAACCATAATGTTTTTAAGGTCAATCCTACCACAAAACTTCACAAACCTCCTCAAACTCGGACTCAATCCCACAAAAATTTTATAAATGTATTCACAAACCCCCTCAAACTCGGAGCCCTTTAATCCCACTAAAACTTTAATTCCCCCGAAACTCACCATGTCTTTTCACAAAGCTTCGCATGGCTTCACAAAACTTCACATGGCTTCACAAAATTTTATATGGCTTCACAAAATATTCCTGACAGCAAACTTTTCCCACAAACCCCCTTAAATTCGGACCCCCCCCCCCCCAACTGACACCCCCCTTGCCTCCATCCCCACCTGACACTCACTTTATCACCCCCCACAACTGACACCCACCTTGTCAGCACCCCTCGAATCATCGGCTTCACAAAATACACCCTGACACCCCCTTGCCCCCAATTCTTACCTGACCCCCCACCCCACACCTGACACTCACACCCACCTTACAACCACCTTGTCAACACTCCTTAAATTTTTGTCTTCACACGGCTTCACAAATGTCTTCACATGGCTTCCGTTCCAGAGTCAGTGAATCAGTGAATTGGGCTTTTATATATTAGATATTTTTAATTTAAGAAAAACTCAAAAATGATTTTAATTTTTAATTTCAGTTTATGTTTGAGAAGCCTTCTTTGGGAAACTTGCCTCATGATCTCATGAAGCAAGCATCGAAAGAAGATTCATCAATAAAAAGAGGAATAAGAGAATTCTTGCGCATGCATAATGTTGATAGTGGACGATTGCGACTTTCAAGAAGAAATTTCATAAAACAGCATCCTGAACTTCATCTTGTGTTCATTAAGTTTCTTGTGTTGCGAGACATGAGAAACTTTTTGGCCAAGCAAGATGAGTTGTTTGCTTTTTTCTGGTTTCTTGTGGAGTGGTTCGAAGATGCTGGTTTGGAGATGTTATTGGAGTTGGAGGATTTTTTCGTGTTGTATCATGAAAATTACAATAACATCTACCTACAGAGAGAAGTCAGCATTTTCATGTTCCATCATCAGTCGCTGGCATCGGAAATGAATAGATTTGTGGCATCACATTTACATTACTTGGTAAGTTTACACTTATCAGATGAATGTAGTGTTATAAGGAATCAGAATATCCAAATGACTGGAATTTTGAATTTAGATTCTTGGCACTTTATTTTAATAAAATGAATTTTTTATTTCAGGACGATGATGCTGCAACGATTACATCAATCTATTCGTATCCGGAGTCATCTGAAACATCAACATTTGCTGAAGAAACCAAGAGCATGCAAGCCGAAGTCAACGAGAACCCCAAAAAGAAGAAGGGGTTATGGAGAACGTTCAAACGAATGTTCTGTTGCGGAGTTCCTGAGGACGACGAAGCGGAAGGGTTTCCTTTAAAAGTTGAGTGAAAAGGTAGGGGGGTAAGGGATTAAATTCGCAGGGATGGGAGGGGGTGTAGGGTAAAAGGTGGGTGGGAACGGCGAGAAGAGCCTCAACAAATCTATCTGGGAGTGGCGCCCCAGTGACGCCAAGGGAAGGTATTAAATTAGCGGGGTGGGGGGTTCTTAAGGTAGGGGGTAAGAAATTAAATTCGCAGGGATGGAAGGGGGTGTAAGGTGTCAGGGATTAAAGTAAGCGGGGTAGGTTTTTCATGGAGGGTGAAGGGTGTGAGGGATTAAAGTAGCGGGGAAGGTTTTTGATGCAGGGTGTTGGGTGTGAGGGTTCAAATTAAGTGGGGTAGGGGTTCTTGAAGTAGGGGGTAAAGGGTGGGTGGGAACGGCGAGAAGAGCCTCAACAAATCTATCTGGGAGTGGCGCCCCAGTGACGCCAAGGGAAGGTATTAAATTAGCGGGGTGGGGGGGTTCTTAAGGTAGGGGGTAAGAAATTAAATTCGCAGGGATGGAAGGGGGTGTAAGGTGTCAGGGATTAAAGTAAGCGGGGTAGGTTTTTCATGGAGGGTGAAGGGTGTGAGGGATTAAAGTAGCGGGGAAGGTTTTTGATGCAGGGTGTTGGGTGTGAGGGTTCAAACTATGTGGGGTAGGGGTTCTTGAAGTAGGGGGTAAAGGGTGGGTGGGAACGGCGAGAAGAGCCTCAACAAATCTATCTGGGAGTGGCGCCCCAGTGACGCCAAGGGAAGGTATTAAATTAGCGGGGTGGGGGGGGGGCTCTTAAGGTAGGGGGTAAGAAATTAAATTCGCAGGGATGGAAGGGGGTGTAAGGTGTCAGGGATTAAAGTAAGCGGGGTAGGTTTTTCATGGAGGGTGAAGGGTGTGAGGGATTAAAGTAGCGGGGAAGGTTTTTGATGCAGGGTGTTGGGTGTGAGGGTTCAAACTAAGTGGGGTAGGGGTTCTTAAAGTAGGGGGTAAAGGGTGGGTGGGAACGGCGAGAAGAGCCTCAACAAATCTATCTGGGAGTGGCGCCCCAGTGACGCCAAGGGAAGGGATTATAGTATGCGGGGTAGGGGGATGGGGGAAGGGTGAGGTTCTTGAGGTAGGGTAAGGGTTTATTTGTTTAAAAAGATGGACGAATTAATTTAAATGTGCGCGTTCGTTTTTTAAGCTTTTTTTTGCGAACGAGGCATTAATCCTCTATAAACAGGTTTACTATAACTTATTGGAAAAGTCTTTAGAGGGGGATGAGGGTGGGACTGTCCATCAAAAAAGTAATTTCTATCAATCTGTCTGTTCGTGTCCGTCTGTCTTAAACCATTTATTAATCATTTTTTTTCAGCTTTTACTACTCTTATTATTTTACTGAAGAATTGGACCTAGTCCAATCCATTCACAACAAATAATATCCAAACCAACGAGTTGTCATAACAAGAGTAAAAGCCCAATAAAGCCTTAACGAGAGCCCAACATTCATGATTGATAGCCATGCCGTTCGGAATTACAGCTTGAGAATCAGTTTGTTGGGGACGGAAAGTGCCAGTGGCGATGAAATTCGTTGACCTCTTGTTGAGTAGACTAAATGGTAGCGCTTCTGGCAAGGTCTGCAACACCCTTAATGAAAGATGCATCACGGCATTTAATGTAACCCGGTGAATGTGTTCCGATAACAGCTTTTGCCATAGTTTATAAAACTTGGCTACTCTGTTTGATGCAACTAGTTGTTTAACGACAGTTGATCGATTTAAGAAGGAGCGACCAGAAAAGAAAACGACTCATTTTAGTCTTTTATTTGGAGGGACTCGTTCTGTTGACCTTCACGAGGTGAGTCCTGTGATCTTTTCTATTTCGATGGAAAAGAGGCCGACAAACAGAAGTTGTGAATTGGATTGGATAGTTTTGGAATTCAAAATGTTTGAAGATGTAAATTTTTCTTGTGTAACTCTTGAAATGGAATTTTTGTCTTCAGTCTTAAAATGTGAACTTTTCCTCTCGAATTCTTGAAATGTAAATTTTTCATGTTCAATTCTTGAAATGTGAATTTTTCGTCTTTAATTTTTAAAATGTGAATTTTTCATCTTGAATTCTTAAAATGTGAATTTTTCGTCTTGAATTCTTGAAATGTGAATTTTTTGTCTTCAATTTTTGAAACCTGAATTTTTCGTCTTCTATTTTTGAAACGTGAATTTTTTTATGTTCAATTTTTTGAAATGTGAATTTTTCATGTTCAATTTTTTGAAATGTGAATTTTTCATCTTGAATTCTTGAAATGTGAATTTTTCATGTTCAATTCTTGAAATGTGAATTTTTCGTCTTTAATTTTTTGAAATGTGAATTTTTCGTCTTGAATTCTTAAAGTATGAATTTTTCATCTTGAATTCTTGAAATGTCAATTTTTTATGTTCAATTTTTTGAAATGTGAATTTTTCATGTTCAATTTTTTGAAAAGTGAATTTTTCATCTTGAATTCTTGAAATGTGAATTTTTCATCTTGAATTCTTAAAATGTGAATTTTTCGTCTTAAATTCTTGAAATGTGAATTTTTTGTCTTCAATTTTTGAAACCTGAATTTTTCGTCTTCTATTTTTGAAACGTGAATTTTTTATGTTCAATTTTTTGAAATGTGAATTTTTCATGTTCAATTTTTTGAAATGTGAATTTTTCATCTTGAATTCTTGAAATGTGAATTTTTCATGTTTAATTCTTGAAATGTGAATTTTTCGTCTTGAATTTTTCATATTCAATTCTTGAAATGTGAAAATTTTTGTCTTGAATTCTTGAAACGTGAATTTTTCATGTTCAATTCTTGAAATGTGAATTTTTCGTCTTTAATTTTTAAAATGTGAATTTTTCATGTTCAATTTTTTGAAATTTGAATTTTTCATCTTGAATTCTTAAAATGTAAATTTTTTCATGTTTAATTCTTGAAATGTGAATTTTTCGTCTTTAATTTTTAAAATGTGAATTTTACATGTTCAATTTTTTGAAATGTGAATTTTTCGTCTTGAATTTTTCATGTTCAATTCTTGTAATGTGAATTTTTTGTCTTGAATTCTTGAAATGTGAATTTTTTGTCTTCAATTTTTGAAACCTGAATTTTTCGTCTTCTATTTTTGAAACGTGAATTTTTTATGTTCAATTTTTTGAAATGTGAATTTTTCATCTTGAATTCTTAAAATGTGAATTTTTCATGTTCAATTTTTTGAAATTTGAATTTTTCATCTTGAATTTTTGAAATGTAAATTTTTTCATGTTTAATTCTTGAAATGTGAATTTTTCGTCTTGAATTTTTCATGTTCAATTCTTGAAATGTGAATTTTTTGTCTTGAATTCTTGAAATGTGAATTTTTTGTCTTCAATTTTTGAAACCTGAATTTTTCGTCTTCTATTTTTGAAACGTGAATTTTTTATGTTCAAATTTTTGAAATGTGAATTTTTCATCTTGAATTCTTAAAATGTGAATTTTTCATGTTCAATTTTTTGAAATTTGAATTTTTCACCTTGAATTCTTGAAATGTAAATTTTTCATGTTTAATTCTTGAAATGTGAATTTTTCGTCTTTAATTTTTAAAATGTGAATTTTTATATTCACACCGTTTTCACGTGCGAATCTATTGGTTTTGTTCAGATTGAAAAATCAGTTTTTCGCATTTTGTGAGAAAACAAAGCAAAATTGGTTATAAAAGGGCAAGAAGAAAAGTTTGTGCCTGAAATTTTACATCATTTTCAAAAAACAGATTTCAAATTGGTTGTGGCATTGCTGAGAAAATCGCAAAATACGCTTTCTGTAAGCAAACAAGCAAGCAAGCAAGCAAGTTAATCAGCAAGAAATCTCAATAACGAGACATCGTAGAGACTTCTAGTTTTTTACATTTGATCCGTGCTGCTCTATAGAAGAGCTGTATTGTTTTTGGGCAAGGTAGGAACAGCCGTTGCTTCAGAAATGGCAAAAAACTTTCCTTTCTTACGAATTTTTTAAAACAAAAGTTGACTGTGATTTTTATAAAATTTAACTTTGGATGAAAATTTTTTTTAAAAAACTTTTAAAGAATATTTGGCATATTCGTCAAGCTTTATACCTTCAAACTTATGTTGAGCGTAGCTCAGCTGACTCGATAGCTTTATATCTTCAAACTTATGCTGAGCGTAGCTCAGCTTACGCGATAGCTTTATAACTTCAAACTTATGCTGAGCGAAGCTCAGCTGCCTCTCTAGCTTCATATCTTCAAACTTATGCTGAGCGTAGCTCAGCTTACGCGATAGCTTTATAACTTCAAACTTATGCTGAGCGTAGCTCAGCTTACGCGATAGCTTTATAGCTTTAAACTTATGCTGAGCGAAGCTTAGTTGACTTATCAAGCTTCATACCTTCATACTTATGATGGGCAAATCTTGGTCTATCCATAAGACTTATGATAGTACGGTGTGAATATAATCCGCATTGGGTTTCTACCCGATACACTAGTTCATGTTCAATTTTTTGAAATTTGAATTTTTCATCTTGAATTCTTGAAATGTAAATTTTTCATGTTTAATTCTTGAAATGTGAATTTTTCGTCTTTAATTTTTAAAATGTGAATTTTTTATGTTCAATTTTTTGAAACCTGAATTTTTCGTCTTCTATTTTTGAAACGTGAATTTTTCAATTGGAATACGATTTTTCGTGTTTCAATTTTTGGAATATGGATTATTTGCGAACATGAACTTATTTGCCAAACTTCTTCATCATTGGATTTTAAATCAATTGGTTTAATTTCATGTTTCGTTATGAAAATATTTTGAATTTAGAGCAAGAAAAGAACAATAGAAATTCCTGGAAATCCATTGATCTTTTTTGAAAAATGACCGTTAATTTCGGACGTCATAATTGAACGGCCCCTATACTAATTCATACATAACTAGCTTTTATAAAATGAGTTTTCTATTCAACAGGTTTCACAAAAGATTTGCTCCTTTGTTAAAGAAAACCAAACGGAAAACTCGCAAAAGCTTGAAGGATTTTTCTCTATCTACACTGAAGTTTTGAGCTATGACAGAAGCACGAACATTAATGATGAGATTGAAAAATTGTCAAATTTATAATAAATATATATTTTACCAAAAAAAATTGATTCTCATAAAGAAACATTAAAAGCACAATTTTAATTATTTAAAAGACTTTTGCATGCTTAATATCTTTTGTGGCTGAAAATCGAACAATTTGCAAGAATGATCCAAACTTTAAACCAATTCAGCCTTATCTCAGGATCCTGCAGCTATAAATGCTCAAACATCCACAAAGGTATCAAAAATGATGGAATTAGCATTTGATATTGGTGCCGAGAGAAGCAAAAGAGAGACTGCAATGAGTAATCTTGTAGTGTTAGCTAGAGAAAAGGCAGGAGCCGATGTAATGTTCCGTGAGAATATAGCTACTCGTGTCGGTAAATTATTCAAAGTCGAAAAAAATGATGAAATACTTGTTAATGCTATACGTGTAATTGATGATATCTGTATCAAGTCATTACATTACACAAAGAAGATCATTAATGAATTTGGTATCCCTTGATTCCTACAAATTCTCGATAGTAAAAATGCTGATCGTGTCATGTGAGCTCAGCATTGCTTACAAGTCATTCTTAATTCATTCTCTGGCTTAACTAATAAAGAGGATTCAAAGCCAGATCAACAATTAGTTGAAGATAATAAGAATGAAATTGATACAATTCTTACATGCTTGGTTTATGCAACAACAGATCGTACAATTACTGGCGAAGCTCGTGATGCTGTTGTAGAATTATTGATCAGAAATGCTCATCATCAAACACTTAATTGGGCTGAACGTCTTATCGAGCAAAAGGGTCTTTATCGTTTGATGGAAATTTGTAGTGAATTAGAGGAATATAAATATGAGAGTGCAATGCCAATAACACCATCGTCTAGAACCATCGCTTCCGTTTGTTTAGCAAGAATTTATGAAAACATGTACTATGATGAAGCTCGACAACGATTCATTGCTCACATTGATGAATATATAAGGGATAAGCTTTTAAATCCAGAATTTGAATCAAAAGTTCGTGTTGTAGTCGCTTTAACATCATTTCTTCTTGGTCCATTAGATGTTGGCAATACAATTTTTGCACGTGATGGAATCATGCAAATGATTTTAGCAATGGCAAGTGATGATGAATTGTTACATCAAAAAGTAGCTTCTGAATGTCTTATTGCTGCAGCATCAAAGAAGGATAAGGCTAAAGCATTAATAGCAAGTGGGGTGGAAATTTAAAAGAAATTATATCATTCAAAAGATGAAGGAATTCGAGTAAAAGCAGTAGTTGGATTATGTAAATTAGGTAGCTCTGGTGGCCTTGATGCATCTATTCGTCCATTTGCTGATGGATCAACTGTTAAACTAGCTGAAGCATGTCGTCGTTTTCTCATTAAACCTGGTAAAGATAAGGATATTCGTAAATTTGCAGCTGAAGGATTGTCATTCCTTACACTTGATGCTGATGTTAAAGAGAAATTAATTGATGATAAATTGGCTATTCAAGCACTCATTGAACTAGCTAAAACTGGAGATCAATCTGTCATTTATGGTGTTGTTACTACACTTGTAAATCTTGTCAATGCTTATGAAAAGCAGGAAATGCTTCCTGAACTTATGGAACTTGCTAAATTCGCAAAACATCATGTTCCAGAAGAATCAGAACTCGATGATCCAGATTTTGTAGCCAAACGTATTAATACATTGGCAGAAGAAGGTATTACTGTCGCCTTAGTTGCTCTATCAAAAACTGAGAGTGACAATGCCAAAGAAATGATTGCGAGAGTTTTTAATGCAATTTGCTCCAACAAGGTGGTGCTCGTGTCTTAATTCAGCTTGCATTAAAAGGTAAGAATTTCAAACTTTATTACTGCATTTTTATTGATTTATTTTAAATTCTGTTTTTTTTTCAATTACTTTAGGTACTGAAAAGGGCAAACGAAATGCTGGTCAGGCTTTGTCACGTTTAGGTATCACTATCAATCCCGAACAAGCATTTCCTGGACAACGATCATTAGAAGTTGTTAGACCATTACTTAATCAACTTCATCCAGACTATAGTGCACTCGAGAATTTTGAAGCACTTTTGGCACTTTGTAATTTAGCTCAAATGAATGATTCAGTTCGCAATCGCATAATGAAAGAGAAAGGAATGTCACGTATTGAAATGTTCTTAATGGAAGATCACATCTTGTTGACTAGAGCTGCCACACAAGTAATTTGCAACATGGTTTTGAATGAGGATTATATAAAATGGCATGAAGGAGACAATGATCGCGTAAAATTCTTAGCACTGTTGTGCGAGGAGGAAGATGAAGAAACAGCTTTAGCATGTAGTGGTGCATTAGCAATTCTGACATCTAATAGTGCAAAATGTTGTGAGAAAATGATAACTCCATCGTCATGGCTTGAAATTTTGCATACGTTAATAGCGAATCCAAGCCCTGATGTACAGTTTAGAGGAATTGTCATAATTCACAACATGATTCGACAGAGTAAAACAGTTGCTGAGAAAATATTCGATACTGATGTTTTGCAGCTTTTAATGGGTGTCACTCAGCTTAACGACGAGAAAAGATCAAAGGCAATTGAAGAAGCCAAATTATGCCTAAAGACAGCAGAAGATATGAAATTAATTCAAGAAAAGAAAGATGATGCGAATGATATGATGCCAGATGTCTTTCAACAACCTCAAAATGAAGATTTAGAAGAAGAAAACGAGTGAATGCCTAAATATGTGCCTTTAGTTTGTTGTTTTTTATCAAACATTTTTAATGAAACTTTACAGCTAAAACTTTTTGTATTTTTTGACCATTTTGTACTTAATTGATTTTCTAAATTGCATTTTAGACATCAAATTTATTTAAATAAAGTTTTTTCTTTGAAGAATTAATAGTGAAATCCATGAGAGTATAAAACAGTCATTTAGTAAATAGACGTAGTGAACGTGCCTTCTTCCACATTTTCACTATCACTTATTGCTCAATAATAACTTAAATTTGAAGGAAATTATTATTTGATAAACATTTTTTTATCTTTGTTTCAAACTCAACGGAACCGATCACTTATTTTGTAACACTGGATATGTTCCTGCACCAGATTCAGCGATTTCCCGATAGTTTTAATGTCACAAAATATCATTTTAATTTTCATACAAAATGATAAAAATTCAGTATACAAAAGAATAATTATCCCAGCAACCATTGAAATTTGACCAATTCTGAAATTTCTTCAGTATTGTGTAAACATTAAAAGTGAAGATTAGTTCAACATGTCAACGTCAAATTTTCGCAAAACTGTTCAGCGGTTCATTCAGCTTTTAGAGGATGAAGATCATCAGCTTGAGAATAAAGCAAGCAACAACGAAATAGCCAATGTGGAGATAGAAGTAAGGATAGGATTTCGATGATTCAAAAACAAAAGGACTCAGTTTAATTGCTGCATGGTTTGTATGATTTTCATTCAAGAAGCATCATGTCAAGTTGGTACTTCCAACTGGATGAAACTGACAAAAATGTTTTTTCAACATTTCTTGACTTCTTTAACAATTTTTGAGAGGGGTCCAGATTTAAGGAACCAAGCACTTCTTTCATTATCCACTGAAATTTTTCGGTTCTAAGTAGTCATACGATGCGTACTGGCTGCATTGGAACCTACGGAACTGCTAAGTTCCTCAGAACTGGACTCATCTTTAAAATCGTTTGAAAAGTCAAGAAATGAAGTAAAATTTGTTTGTCACTTCCACCCAGTTGGAAGTGCCAACTAGACATGATGCTTCTTGCATGGAAATAATACTAATCATGCAAGCAAGCAGTTGATATTCATCATCCTTCGATGATTCATTTTAAATTGTGAATAAATTTTAAAATTTTTTTTTCCATTTATTTATTTTAGCAACCGGTTCCCGAGCTCCTGAGAACGTGCAGCATGCCAATGATAAATGCTGGAACCGAAAATTCACGTCTCCTTCGATCATTCAGCATGCCGACAATGATTCCTTTGTACAGGACCTTTCAATCCATGTCGGAGGAATTGTTGCAGATCGAAAGAGCTATTGGCGAGAAAAGGAACCTCTTAAAGGTGAGTAATTATATAATAACTAGGCTGTCCGGAGGCGCCTGTGGCGCCTCTTATCAGGGTTAAAATTTGATTACTATTGTGTAAATAACTGTAAGACGCAAATAACCATAATGTTTTTAAGGTCAATCCTAACACAAAACTTCACAAACCTCCTCAAACTCGGACTCAATCCCACAAAAATTTTATAAATGTATTCACAAACCCCCTCAAACTCGGACCCCTTTAATCCCACTAAAACTTTAATTCCCCCGAAACTCACCATGTCTTTTCACAAAGCTTCGCATGGCTTCACAAAACTTCACATGGCTTCACAAAATTTTATATGGCTTCACAAAATATTCCTGACAGCAAACTTTTCCCACAAACCCCCTTAAATTCGGACCCCCCCCCCCCAACTGACACCCCCCTTGCCTCCATCCCCACCTGACACTCACTTTATCACCCCCCACAACTGACACCCACCTTGTCAGCACCCCTCGAATCATCGGCTTCACAAAATACACCCTGACACCCCCTTGCCCCCAATTCTTACCTGACCCCCCACCCCACACCTGACACTCACACCCACCTTACAACCACCTTGTCAACACTCCTTAAATTTTTGTCTTCACACGGCTTCACAAATGTCTTCACATGGCTTCCGTTCCAGAGTCAGTGAATCAGTGAATTGGGCTTTTATATATTAGATATTTTTAATTTAAGAAAAACTCTAAAATGATTTTAATTTTTAATTTCAGTTTATGTTTGAGAAGCCTTCTTTGGGAAACTTGCCTCATGATCTCATGAAGCAAGCATCGAAAGAAGATTCATCAATAAAAAGAGGAATAAGAGAATTCTTGCGCATGCATAATGTTGATAGTGGACGATTGCGACTTTCAAGAAGAAATTTCATAAAACAGCATCCTGAACTTCATCTTGTGTTCATTAAGTTTCTTGTGTTGCGAGACATGAGAAACTTTTTGGCCAAGCAAGATGAGTTGTTTGCTTTTTTCTGGTTTCTTGTGGAGTGGTTCGAAGATGCTGGTTTGGAGATGTTATTGGAGTTGGAGGATTTTTTCGTGTTGTATCATGAAAATTACAATAACATCTACCTACAGAGAGAAGTCAGCATTTTCATGTTCCATCATCAGTCGCTGGCATCGGAAATGAATAGATTTGTGGCATCACATTTACATTACTTGGTAAGTTTACACTTATCAGATGAATGTAGTGTTATAAGGAATCAGAATATCCAAATGACTGGAATTTTGAATTTAGATTCTTGGCACTTTATTTTAATAAAATGAATTTTTTATTTCAGGACGATGATGCTGCAACGATTACATCAATCTATTCGTATCCGGAGTCATCTGAAACATCAACATTTGCTGAAGAAACCAAGAGCATGCAAGCCGAAGTCAACGAGAACCCCAAAAAGAAGAAGGGGTTATGGAGAACGTTCAAACGAATGTTCTGTTGCGGAGTTCCTGAGGACGACGAAGCGGAAGGGTTTCCTTTAAAAGTTGAGTGAAAAGGTAGGGGGGTAAGGGATTAAATTCGCAGGGATGGGAGGGGGTGTAGGGTAAAAGGTGGGTGGGAACGGCGAGAAGAGCCTCAACAAATTTATCTGGGAGTGGCGCCCCAGTGACGCCAAGGGAAGGTATTAAATTAGCGGGGTGGGGGGTTCTTAAGGTAGGGGGTAAGAAATTAAATTCGCAGGGATGGAAGGGGGTGTACGGTGTCAGGGATTAAAGTAAGCGGGGTAGGTTTTTCATGGAGGGTGAAGGGTGTGAGGGATTAAAGTAGCGGGGAAGGTTTTTGATGCAGGGTGTTGGGTGTGAGGGTTCAAATTAAGTGGGGTAGGGGTTCTTGAAGTAGGGGGTAAAGGGTGGGTGGGAACGGCGAGAAGAGCTTCAACAAATCTATCTGGGAGTGGCGCCCCAGTGACGCCAAGGGAAGGTATTAAATTAGCGGGGTGGGGGGGTTCTTAAGGTAGGGGGTAAGAAATTAAATTCGCAGGGATGGAAGGGGGTGTAAGGTGTCAGGGATTAAAGTAAGCGGGGTAGGTTTTTCATGGAGGGTGAAGGGTGTGAGGGATTAAAGTAGCGGGGAAGGTTTTTGATGCAGGGTGTTGGGTGTGAGGGTTCAAACTATGTGGGGTAGGGGTTCTTGAAGTAGGGGGTAAAGGGTGGGTGGGAACGGCGAGAAGAGCCTCAACAAATCTATCTGGGAGTGGCGCCCCAGTGACGCCAAGGGAAGGTATTAAATTAGCGGGGTGGGGGGGGGCTCTTAAGGTAGGGGGTAAGAAATTAAATTCGCAGGGATGGAAGGGGGTGTAAGGTGTCAGGGATTAAAGTAAGCGGGGTAGGTTTTTCATGGAGGGTGAAGGGTGTGAGGGATTAAAGTAGCGGGGAAGGTTTTTGATGCAGGGTGTTGGGTGTGAGGGTTCAAACTAAGTGGGGTAGGGGTTCTTAAAGTAGGGGGTAAAGGGTGGGTGGGAACGGCGAGAAGAGCCTCAACAAATCTATCTGGGAGTGGCGCCCCAGTGACGCCAAGGGAAGGGATTATAGTATGCGGGGTAGGGGGATGGGGGAAGGGTGAGGTTCTTGAGGTAGGGTAAGGGTTTATTTGTTTAAAAAGATGGACGAATTAATTTAAATGTGCGCGTTCGTTTTTTAAGCTTTTTTTTGCGAACGAGGCATTAATCCTCTATAAACAGGTTTACTATAACTTATTGGAAAAGTCTTTAGAGGGGGATGAGGGTGGGACTGTCCATCAAAAAAGTAATTTCTATCAATCTGTCTGTTCGTGTCCGTCTGTCTTAAACCATTTATTAATCATTTTTTTTCAGCTTTTACTACTCTTATTATTTTACTGAAGAATTGGACCTAGTCCAATCCATTCACAACAAATAATATCCAAACCAACGAGTTGTCATAACAAGAGTAAAAGCCCAATAAAGCCTTAACGAGAGCCCAACATTCATGATTGATAGCCATGCCGTTCGGAATTACAGCTTGAGAATCAGTTTGTTGGGGACGGAAAGTGCCAGTGGCGATGAAATTCGTTGACCTCTTGTTGAGTAGACTAAATGGTAGCGCTTCTGGCAAGGTCTGCAACACCCTTAATGAAAGATGCATCACGGCATTTAATGTAACCCGGTGAATGTGTTCCGATAACAGCTTTTGCCATAGTTTATAAAACTTGGCTACTCTGTTTGATGCAACTAGTTGTTTAACGACAGTTGATCGATTTAAGAAGGAGCGACCAGAAAAGAAAACGACTCATTTTAGTCTTTTATTTGGAGGGACTCGTTCTGTTGACCTTCACGAGGTGAGTCCTGTGATCTTTTCTATTTCGATGGAAAAGAGGCCGACAAACAGAAGTTGTGAATTGGATTGGATAGTTTTGGAATTCAAAATGTTTGAAGATGTAAATTTTTCTTGTGTAACTCTTGAAATGGAATTTTTGTCTTCAGTCTTAAAATGTGAACTTTTCCTCTCGAATTCTTGAAATGTAAATTTTTCATGTTCAATTCTTGAAATGTGAATTTTTCGTCTTTAATTTTTAAAATGTGAATTTTTCATCTTGAATTCTTAAAATGTGAATTTTTCGTCTTGAATTCTTGAAATGTGAATTTTTTGTCTTCAATTTTTGAAACCTGAATTTTTCGTCTTCTATTTTTGAAACGTGAATTTTTTTATGTTCAATTTTTTGAAATGTGAATTTTTCATGTTCAATTTTTTGAAATGTGAATTTTTCATCTTGAATTCTTGAAATGTGAATTTTTCATGTTCAATTCTTGAAATGTGAATTTTTCGTCTTTAATTTTTTGAAATGTGAATTTTTCGTCTTGAATTCTTAAAGTATGAATTTTTCATCTTGAATTCTTGAAATGTCAATTTTTTATGTTCAATTTTTTGAAATGTGAATTTTTCATGTTCAATTTTTTGAAAAGTGAATTTTTCATCTTGAATTCTTGAAATGTGAATTTTTCATCTTGAATTCTTAAAATGTGAATTTTTCGTCTTAAATTCTTGAAATGTGAATTTTTTGTCTTCAATTTTTGAAACCTGAATTTTTCGTCTTCTATTTTTGAAACGTGAATTTTTTATGTTCAATTTTTTGAAATGTGAATTTTTCATGTTCAATTTTTTGAAATGTGAATTTTTCATCTTGAATTCTTGAAATGTGAATTTTTCATGTTTAATTCTTGAAATGTGAATTTTTCGTCTTGAATTTTTCATATTCAATTCTTGAAATGTGAAAATTTTTGTCTTGAATTCTTGAAACGTGAATTTTTCATGTTCAATTCTTGAAATGTGAATTTTTCGTCTTTAATTTTTAAAATGTGAATTTTTCATGTTCAATTTTTTGAAATTTGAATTTTTCATCTTGAATTCTTAAAATGTAAATTTTTTCATGTTTAATTCTTGAAATGTGAATTTTTCGTCTTTAATTTTTAAAATGTGAATTTTACATGTTCAATTTTTTGAAATGTGAATTTTTCGTCTTGAATTTTTCATGTTCAATTCTTGTAATGTGAATTTTTTGTCTTGAATTCTTGAAATGTGAATTTTTTGTCTTCAATTTTTGAAACCTGAATTTTTCGTCTTCTATTTTTGAAACGTGAATTTTTTATGTTCAATTTTTTGAAATGTGAATTTTTCATGTTCAATTTTTTGAAATGTGAATTTTTCATGTTCAAGTTTTTAAAATGTGAATTTTTCGTCTCTATTTTTGAAACGTGAATTTTTCGTCTTCTATTTTTGAAACGTGAATTTTTTATGTACAATTTTTGAAATGTGAATTTTTCATCTTGAATTCTTAAAATGTGAATTTTTCATGTTCAATTTTTTGAAATTTGAATTTTTCATCTTGAATTCTTGAAATGTAAATTTTTTCATGTTTAATTCTTGAAATGTGAATTTTTCGTCTTGAATTTTTCATGTTCAATTCTTGAAATGTGAATTTTTTGTCTTGAATTCTTGAAATGTGAATTTTTTGTCTTCAATTTTTGAAACCTGAATTTTTCGTCTTCTATTTTTGAAACGTGAATTTTTTATGTTCAAATTTTTGAAATGTGAATTTTTCATCTTGAATTCTTAAAATGTGAATTTTTCATGTTCAATTTTTTGAAATTTGAATTTTTCACCTTGAATTCTTGAAATGTAAATTTTTCATGTTTAATTCTTGAAATGTGAATTTTTCGTCTTTAATTTTTAAAATGTGAATTTTTATATTCACACCGTTTTCACGTGCGAATCTATTGGTTTTGTTCAGATTGAAAAATCAGTTTTTCGCATTTTGTGAGAAAACAAAGCAAAATTGGTTATAAAAGGGCAAGAAGAAAAGTTTGTGCCTGAAATTTTACATCATTTTCAAAAAACAGATTTCAAATTGGTTGTGGCATTGCTGAGAAAATCGCAAAATACGCTTTCTGTAAGCAAACAAGCAAGCAAGCAAGCAAGTTAATCAGCAAGAAATCTCAATAACGAGACATCGTAGAGACTTCTAGTTTTTTACATTTGATCCGTGCTGCTCTATAGAAGAGCTGTATTGTTTTTGGGCAAGGTAGGAACAGCCGTTGCTTCAGAAATGGCAAAAAACTTTCTGTAAAGCAAAATGTGCTTAATGCAAATTTGCTTATAATAATAAATTAATTAATCATTCGTTAATTGATATCATGAAATAAATTTCATAACGGCCATTGTAAGATTTAAAATGAAATTACATTTTGATGTGTAAAAAGAAGCTGTTAGAGGGTTTTAATACAAAATAAATAAGAAATAATAAGTCAAGCGACAGATAAAGCAAGGAAGAATAAAAACGTGAAAGAGCTGAAAAAAGAAGGAAGGAAATTAAATAAATTAAGGCTGAAAGAAAAAAGAGTGAGTTAATAATTAAGATAATAAATATGTGTACAAACTTATGTTTGATATTTAGGTTTAAAACAAAGAGAATCTATTGAGAAAAACTAATAATAATTAGAACAAGATTATTGTTCATTGAAATTTCATGAATTAAAATAAAAATGAGAAGAACTCATCTAATAATCTCGTATAGATATCGTTTTAATCTCGAAAATTAAATAAATTGCAATAAAAAATTGACATTTTAAACTCTTTTTTGAGAGTAATTTCTTCATAACCATAAAGTACATAAGATATAAGATTTTTTCAATTAATATGAAAGAAAATACCAGTAATTAGAGTATTTGATGAAAAATTGCAGCTTTTGCAATAGACGAGCTTCAATTTATGATAAATTAATAAGGTGTAAAGAAAGAAATTGCATATATTGGGTTCATAAAGAGTGCCGAGAAAAGAGATCCAGTAAATCTGAAGAACTTTTAAGAAATTGGTCTTGTAAAGCACATATGGCTCTGCCTAGAACGCCAGTAGATAATGAAAATGATCATAGTGACACGGAAAGTGTGCTTAATGTTTCTAGAGATAACCTGGAAGATGAAGATAACATCCAGATTGAAAATATTACTAAAGATGTAGATGAAGAAAGACAAAGGGGGTCAATTATGGACAACATGATTCCTAGATCTACTTCAATTGGTAATTTCGTGACTCATAGAAATAATAATTTAAATAATAACCTTATTAATGTAGATAATGTTAATGTAAGAGGCGAAAACAGCAGAAGAACTGCTGGATTATTTAATGAAACTCAAAAAACTGTTCCTAAGTTCTGTAAAGTGTGTAAAAAAGAAGCAAAAAGACATGCTTACACATGTAAAACATGTGACAAGATTTGTCATCCTATTTGTCTAGAGGAAGAAGAGGAAGGAACGGTCGATAACCTAAATGAGACTTTTGTATGCAATGCATGTGTAGACTTAATAAGAAATTTAAACAACAGAGTTAAGACAACTCAAAATCCTTCCCTTAATAAAATGAAACCTTCTAATTTAGACGTACAAAACAATTACGATGATGAAGAACCTGGATGTAGTCATGCTGTGAGAAAGTCCTGTAACAAAGATATTACGAACACTTTTAGACATTCCAATGAGAATAACTTATCATACTCAAGACCTGAGATGGAAAATTACTTTGTTAAATTACAATACAACAAACTTCCTTTGGTTACTGATTCCGATTTGACTTGGACGGTATTTTACAGTGCCTTTTTAAGAACCAAAGATTTATTTGATCACGATGAAAATATTTTGCGTATTCAAAACTCTATTAAAGATGATACCGTAAAAAGAATTGGAGGTAAAGGTTTATTTAATCCTAGAACTTACTCAAAATGTTTGCAAGATGTTAATAAAAGACTGAAAAATAATACATCTTTTTTGACATCTGAAGCTTCTGCTTTGGAAAATCACATTCGCATTAAAGCAGAAAATAAAACTACGCTTGTTGAATTTTTCGACAGAGTTAGAAATTTTTGTACTATGGCTGATGCTTATAGTGATACCTCATACATGAATAATAAAAGATTCCTTGCAAACATTTCTGACGTTGTACCTTTATTTATAAAAGGTAAATGGGAAACCAAACAAGCTGAGCTTGAAGATCAAGCTAGAAGTCCATCTTTAAAAGATTTAGTGGAAATATTTGATCGTGAACTTCCTCGTTTGGAAGCTAGTATTCGAAATGATAAGTTAAGAAATCCTGAAAAAAAGATTGAAAACAAAGCTCCAGTTAAAGATCAGAATAAAAGCTTTAGATTTAATAATCTTAATAACAAAATTCATACCAAAAGCTCTTATATAAAAGGAGAAACCTCCGGTAATAATGAGAAAAACGAAAACCCTAGATTTACCTGTTGGTTCCATAAAAATAATGATCATGTAAGCAACAAATGTAGAGCTTTGTGGAAAATGGATGGAAAAGCTGTTTCAGAACTTGCTAAGAAAGCAAGGATTTGTACATTTTGTGGTCAGAATCAGCATAAGCCTTGTCCTTACAATTCAAAATTAAAGTGCAGAATAGATGGATGTGAACATCTTCATCATTCATTATTTTGTTACAAAAGGAAGGCATCAAGCTTTACATCTTCAAACAATAATAATAATAACAGATACCAAGATGAAAAAGATAAATATCAGACTAACAAAAATCCCGCTAGTAACAATACTAAAAGTGAAAAAGAAGAGGAAGTAGAAAAAGTTCTTCACAATATAGCCAATAGTCAATACTATTCAAACATCCCTAAAGAAATAAATGAATATTTGAGTAGATATGGAATTCAACCTAAATCTTGTCATATAGTAACTAATTACAAAAACACTAATGCTAAAAAATTACCTATGAAAAGTGACCAAACTATACTAAGCGTTTTAGTTGTAACTTTAGAAAACAAGCGTAATTGTGCCTTTCTCCTTGATACCGGAAGTACAGTTTCTCTCATAGAAGAAAAAATAGCTAACGAATTAAAATTACTTGGTCCATGGTTACCATTAACCTTAACTTGGTCTGGCAATCAGACACGTAATGATTACTACTCTAGAATTATTCAAACTACAGTATCCAATGCTTTTAATAGTGCACAAAATACTACATCTTATTTTCGTACTGTAAAAGATTTGCAGATATGCTCTCAAAAGTTCATTGCCAGTGAATTCTACTCAGAATTCAAATCATTTGATAAGCTAAAGTTAATCGATTATTATGAAATTGTGGGAATTATTGGTATCGATAATCCTATATTTTTTGAACAACTAGAAACAGTTAAGTGCTTAAGTCACAAAGGTGCTCCTTACACAGGGATAAAAAGTCCTCTAGGAGATTACGTTTTCGGAACAGAATTCCCCTTAAAACAAATTTTTCTTGATCTTAACAACAAAAAGTCTCACCCAATTGAAAATAAATTCATGTCTCATCTCAATTTGACTGAAAAAGAACAAACTGAGTATGATGAAATGGAAAAGGAAGTAATGGGATCAGAATATAGAATTCCTAAAATTAATGACAATGAAATAGTCACAGAAAAATATGCTCTTGATTTACTTGAAAAACATGTCAAGCAAAACAATAATGATAAACATTATACAGCTCCTCTGTTATGGGAAAACGAGAAAATTTATCTTCCCACAGAAGAATCTTATAAAATGTCGGTGAGACGATATTGTATAGTAGAAAAACAAGCATTGAGACAAGACAGATTTGAAGAATGCGTACAACAAATAAAAAATTTACTTGATAAAGGATATGCAACAGAAATGACTGTCGAAGAAGCTTTAAAACCTCACAAAAAAGCTTATTATAATCCTATTTTCTTTATTCACCCTCATAATAAACGCACTAGACTCATTTGGGATTTAGCTGCAAAAATAAATAATAAATGTCTGAACGATTATCTCATGGCTGGACCTAATTTATACAATGAATTGTTAGAAATTCTCTTAAAAATGCGCAAGGGAAAATACTTAATTAAAAGCGATATTGGCGAAATGTTCCACCAGATTAGAGTAAATGAAGACGACACAAACTGTCTTAGGTTTCTGTTTAGATTTTCACAAACTGAAAGAATCAGAATATTTAAAATGCTAGTTTTGCCATTTGGTGCTAAGTCTAGCCCAGTTATTTCTCAGTATGTTAAGAACAAAATTGCATTAAAACATCAAAATAATATGCCTGAGGCAGCTGAGACTATTTTAAAAGACTCATATGTTGATGACATAATCAAATCAACAGATAGTTATGAAACTGCTGTTAGATTACCAATAGAAATCAAAAGAATGCTTCATAACGGAGGTTTTGAATTATTAAAGATAAATTGTACAGACCAAAGAGTCATTCAAGACATAAAAAACGGTTTAACCGATGTTGAGCTTAGTCATAAAAAGCTATTTAGTCATGAAGAAACAGAAAAAACTCTAGGATATGATGTAAATTTTATTAAGGATGAAATTTCTGTGAACATCAATCTTTCGAAATTTCCTATTGAAATCTTAAATTCAACAAAAACACCAACAAGAAGACAAGTACTCCAAATACTAATGAGTCTTTTCGATCCTATAGGTTTGATTCAGTTTTTAACGTCAAAAATTAAGCTGGTGTATCATCGTAGCTGTATAGCAAAAAAGGCTTGGGACGAGGAAATAGATCAAGCAGATCTGGTTTTGTGGAATAAGTGCTTATCGTGGATTAAACTTTTATCTTCAATAAAAATTCCAAGGCCATACTGTAACCATAATAGCGAGGTATGTAAAGTTGAGATGTGGAATTTTGGAGATGCAGGCACAGAAATGATGTGCGGTGTTATTTACCTAAGATTTTTAAATAAAAAAGATGAGCAAATAGGTTTAACATTGGTTCATGCTAAATCCTTTACTGTTCCTGTTAAACATAATAGAACCATTCCACAACTCGAGCTAGAAGTAGCATTAAAAATAGCAGAAATGTCACATAAAGTAATCAATATTCTTGATATTAAGTTAGACGAGATAAATTACGTAACAGATAATTTAGCAATTTTAGAATGGATTAAGAAAGGTGCCAAAAAAGCTTCTGTATTTGTAACCAGAAGATTAAACGAAATTAATAAATTGACAAAAAAAGGTCAATGGCGCTGGGTTCCTTCTGAACTTATGCCGGCTGATTATGGCACTAAAGAAAGTTCAATGCCAAAAATGGATTTTAACAATAAATGGTTCAATCCAGATTTCTTCCGCTTGCAGGAGGGAAATTGGACATTTGCGTCCAATAAGAATTTTAACGTAACATTCAATAAAAATGGCAATAGTTTTGACGATGATGATAACATTCTTGATGCTAGTAAATACAGCAAATTATATTCTTTGATTAACTCAGGCAGATTAGCTCTAAAATGGAAGCAAATTATTAATTATTTAAAATTGTTAGAAGAAGAAAAACAACTTGAAGAACAAGTAAAATTACAAAGGCATAATAGAGACCTAAAGCGCAGATTAAAGGAACTACAAGAGTCATTAGCACTTCTTAAAATAGAAATACTAGATGAAACTAGTAACTATAAGCATATTGAAACTTTAGCCATCAAATTTGCACAATCAAACAGCTACAGTAATCAAATAGCTTGCTTAAAAGACAGTAAGCAGTTATTAAAAAAGGACGAATTATATAAGCTTATCCCCTTTATTGATGATCAGGGTGTTTTAAGAGCTACGTCCAGAATTCCATATAATAGAGAAAACGTTGAAAAATTTGGTTTAGATAGAATTTATCCTATTATACTTCCAAAAATGCATCCTTTGACTGCTCTTTATGTCATGAAATATCATATTGAAAATCATCACATGATGACAAATACTGTAATTATAAACTTAATGAAACGATTTTATATACCACATATCAGATGGACAGTAAAATCAATAATTAAGCAGAATTGTTTTCAGTGCAGAAGAAAAAATGCTAGACCTGAAGTTCCTTTAATGGGTAGTTTACCAATGACTAGATTAGATTTACAGTCTCATACTTTCACTCATGCTATTATTGATTTGGCTGGCCCAATAATTGTAAATAATTACAGATGTAGACCATGCAAAAGATACATTTTTGTAGGTGTATGTCTTACTACAAGAGCAGTGCATCTAGAATTGATTGAAAATTTGAGCGCTGAAGCCACTTTAATAGGTCTTCAAAATTTAATGAATCTTAGAGGTTCACCAAAAACTATAACTACTGACAATGGAACTAACTTTGTCGGAGCTAATTCGATTATGAAGGAAGCTCATAGTACTTGGAGCAAAGCCTTGATAAAAAAAGGATATATAGTAGAACCTATAAAATGGCAATTTCCACCTGCTAAAGCTCCTCATATGCAAGGTTCAGTTGAACGATTTGTTGGTTTGACAAAGAAAGCCCTTGAAAAGATGGCATCTTTAATTAATGACAGTACAGTAAAATATAATGATTTTCAGTTAAGAGCAATTCTTTATGAGATTGCAACAATGCTAAATAATCGACCTTTATGTATGTTCCCTATCGAAAATACCAGCAACGAGTTTTTAACACCTAATCATTTTTTGATAGGTCGTCAAAATATTCAATCGGTCCCTGTCAGTAATAAGCAAATTGATGATTTAACTGAGCATTGGTTAGATATAAAGATCCTTAGTAACATTCTTTGGAGACATTGGTTAAAAGCTTATGTTCCCATGATTATGATGCGTGAAAAATGGGTTGACAAGAAGTCACCATTAAAAATTGATGATATTGTCATTTTAGCTGATCCTTCTGTTGCTAATAGTTGGCGTATGGGAAGAGTTATTGAAATTAATGCAGGCTCAGAGAGTCAAGTCAGATCTGTTTCAGTTGTTTTGGGAAAGAATAAAGCATTAGGCATTAAAGTTAGCAAAAAAGGATTAGATAAATTAACTGAGAAAAAGATTATGAAGTCTTACCAACAGGAAGTACAATCCATAGTCACACGTCCAGCAACAGCAGTTGCCAAATTATTTTTATAAATTGTATAAAACTAAATTATTTTCACTCCACAGTTAAATTCATACGGCTATTTGTTAAATTAGCACTAAAGGTTCATAATCCCAAAATCATTAGTGAGGAAGAAATCGATTCTTCAACAAAAATCTTTAAATTAAATGAAAAATTAAACTAAACGGAACAGACGTTTAAATACACAAAACTCACGGTCAAAAAGAAACCGTTAAAACATTGCTTGATGCAATTAAATAAGAAAAGAACGATCTTTTCATGAAAAAGAAGAAACCGTTAGATTTGAATTTTAACGAAAAAAATCGTTGGAGTTCAGAATTTGAATTTGAAAAGTTCAAAATTAAGAAGCGTTGCTTTATCATTGTTTACATAAAAAATTTGATAAAGTGAATATTAAATTATTAAATTAATTGCTTTTAAATTACTTTACTTTTGTAATAAATAAAAAAAAAAAATAGCCTGGATCATTAAGGACATCAAATAGGTAGATATATCAACACAAGCTCATAAAAGAGAAATTTTAGAAAAACAAAAGTGGATGTGAAAATACTTTAGGGAAATAATTAAAATAATATGGACATTGTGATAGCATGGATAGTATAAAATAATAGGTTTTAAGAGAAAAAGCTGAAAAAGGCAAAAAGAAAAATATATAAATGAAACTCAATCATAAAAAGTTAAAAATCTGATCAAAGAAAGATGAAGACATATCCAAGTCGGTATAACATGAAGTCTAACATGTAGATTTATTACGTATATTTTCAGAGAATGACTCACGTCAAGTTTATTTCTACACCTGATAGCTGGTCTACAAAAGAATTCATTGATGGTCTTATAATTTCTCTCAAATGGAATTGCGATGAAGTAGACAACATCAAGATTATTCATACTGAATCCTTAAGGAACAATAGACAACATTTCCGGGTTGCGTTTTACGATTCGCTAATAATTGAAAGACTGAGAGATATAGGTAAAAGAACTGTTGACAAGAATATTCGAAGCATCGAAGTCAACAAAACAACGGTCTTGATGGAAATAAAGAATAATATGCAGGAGAGATTCAAATTGAATGATACACGCCGTGCTACACACAACTTAAATCATCGAACCTTATTAGTCAGGTTTAGTCAGAAGGAAACATTATTAAATGTTATCAACAAGCTTAGCTCGTTGAAAATTTTCAAAATAAACTACTTATCATTCAATCAGAACAATTCTTTTATAAGATTTATGGATGATAAAGACTTGGATAGATTTAAGCACTTAATGCATGTATTAAAATATCGATATAAGGAGGCAAATACTTTTTTGTCATTAATTAAATCAGAATTTGATAGCGTGGATAATATGCATAGCTATAAAAATAATCATAGAATTATCACTCAAAATAATATCAGAGAAGGATCAAATAATAATAGCCTTAAACCAAAAAAAGTTATACAAAAGAAAAGTGAGCATATATTGCCGGAAGAAATTAAAATTAAGATTGACAATTGTGCTGAGGATTTATCATCTATGGTAACTCAGAAGTTTAATGTAAATAGTCCTCAAATGATGCCTGTACAGTCTTACATGTATCATAACATGAGTCAAATGCCTTACAACAATCAATTTCCAAATCCCTTCTTACAGCCATACCCAATGTTTAATTCTAATGTAGTTCAAGCACACAGAGCGTTTTTTCCACAAGTTGGATATTATCCACAGTTTTATTAATTAATATTTCGCCGCTGTTAGAATGTAAAGCAAAATGTGCTTAATGCAAATTTGCTTATAATAATAAATTAATTAATCATTCGTTAATTGATATCATGAAATAAATTTCATAACGGCCATTGTAAGATTTAAAATGAAATTACATTTTGATGTGTAAAAAGAAGCTGTTAGAGGGTTTTAATACAAAATAAATAAGAAATAATAAGTCAAGCGACAGATAAAGCAAGGAAGAATAAAAACGTGAAAGAGCTGAAAAAAGAAGGAAGGAAATTAAATAAATTAAGGCTGAAAGAAAAAAGAGTGAGTTAATAATTAAGATAATAAATATGTGTACAAACTTATGTTTGATATTTAGGTTTAAAACAAAGAGAATCTATTGAGAAAAACTAATAATAATTAGAACAAGATTATTGTTCATTGAAATTTCATGAATTAAAATAAAAATGAGAAGAACTCATCTAATAATCTCGTATAGATATCGTTTTAATCTCGAAAATTAAATAAATTGCAATAAAAAATTGACACTTTCCTTTCTTACGAATTTTTTAAAACAAAAGTTGACTGTGATTTTTATAAAATTTAACTTTGGATGAAAATTTTTTTTAAAAAACTTTTAAAGAATATTTGGCATATTCGTCAAGCTTTATACCTTCAAACTTATGTTGAGCGTAGCTCAGCTGACTCGATAGCTTTATATCTTCAAACTTATGCTGAGCGTAGCTCAGCTTACGCGATAGCTTTATAACTTCAAACTTATGCTGAGCGAAGCTCAGCTGCCTCTCTAGCTTCATATCTTCAAACTTATGCTGAGCGTAGCTCAGCTTACGCGATAGCTTTATAACTTCAAACTTATGCTGAGCGTAGCTCAGCTTACGCGATAGCTTTATAGCTTTAAACTTATGCTGAGCGAAGCTTAGTTGACTTATCAAGCTTCATACCTTCATACTTATGATGGGCAAATCTTGGTCTATCCATAAGACTTATGATAGTACGGTGTGAATATAATCCGCATTGGGTTTCTACCCGATACACTAGTTCATGTTCAATTTTTTGAAATTTGAATTTTTCATCTTGAATTCTTGAAATGTAAATTTTTCATGTTTAATTCTTGAAATGTGAATTTTTCGTCTTTAATTTTTAAAATGTGAATTTTTTATGTTCAATTTTTTGAAACCTGAATTTTTCGTCTTCTATTTTTGAAACGTGAATTTTTCAATTGGAATACGATTTTTCGTGTTTCAATTTTTGGAATATGGATTATTTGCGAACATGAACTTATTTGCCAAACTTCTTCATCATTGGATTTTAAATCAATTGGTTTAATTTCATCTTTCGTTATGAAAATATTTTGAATTTAGAGCAAGAAAAGAACAATAGAAATTCCTGGAAATCCATTGATCTTTTTTGAAAAATGACCGTTAATTTCGGACGTCATAATTGAACGGCCCCTATACTAATTCATACATAACTAGCTTTTATAAAATGAGTTTTCTATTCAACAGGTTTCACAAAAGATTTGCTCCTTTGTTAAAGAAAACCAAACGGAAAACTCGCAAAAGCTTGAAGGATTTTTCTCTATCTACACTGAAGTTTTGAGCTATGACAGAAGCACGAACATTAATGATGAGATTGAAAAATTGTCAAATTTATAATAAATATATATTTTACCAAAAAAAATTGATTCTCATAAAGAAACATTAAAAGCACAATTTTAATTATTTAAAAGACTTTTGCATGCTTAATATCTTTTGTGGCTGAAAATCGAACAATTTGCAAGAATGATCCAAACTTTAAACCAATTCAGCCTTATCTCAGGATCCTGCAGCTATAAATGCTCAAACATCCACAAAGGTATCAAAAATGATGGAATTAGCATTTGATATTGGTGCCGAGAGAAGCAAAAGAGAGACTGCAATGAGTAATCTTGTAGTGTTAGCTAGAGAAAAGGCAGGAGCCGATGTAATGTTCCGTGAGAATATAGCTACTCGTGTCGGTAAATTATTCAAAGTCGAAAAAAATGATGAAATACTTGTTAATGCTATACGTGTAATTGATGATATCTGTATCAAGTCATTACATTACACAAAGAAGATCATTAATGAATTTGGTATCCCTTGATTCCTACAAATTCTCGATAGTAAAAATGCTGATCGTGTCATGTGAGCTCAGCATTGCTTACAAGTCATTCTTAATTCATTCTCTGGCTTAACTAATAAAGAGGATTCAAAGCCAGATCAACAATTAGTTGAAGATAATAAGAATGAAATTGATACAATTCTTACATGCTTGGTTTATGCAACAACAGATCGTACAATTACTGGCGAAGCTCGTGATGCTGTTGTAGAATTATTGATCAGAAATGCTCATCATCAAACACTTAATTGGGCTGAACGTCTTATCGAGCAAAAGGGTCTTTATCGTTTGATGGAAATTTGTAGTGAATTAGAGGAATATAAATATGAGAGTGCAATGCCAATAACACCATCGTCTAGAACCATCGCTTCCGTTTGTTTAGCAAGAATTTATGAAAACATGTACTATGATGAAGCTCGACAACGATTCATTGCTCACATTGATGAATATATAAGGGATAAGCTTTTAAATCCAGAATTTGAATCAAAAGTTCGTGTTGTAGTCGCTTTAACATCATTTCTTCTTGGTCCATTAGATGTTGGCAATACAATTTTTGCACGTGATGGAATCATGCAAATGATTTTAGCAATGGCAAGTGATGATGAATTGTTACATCAAAAAGTAGCTTCTGAATGTCTTATTGCTGCAGCATCAAAGAAGGATAAGGCTAAAGCATTAATAGCAAGTGGGGTGGAAATTTAAAAGAAATTATATCATTCAAAAGATGAAGGAATTCGAGTAAGAGCACTAGTTGGATTATGTAAATTAGGTAGCTCTGGTGGCCTTGATGCATCTATTCGTCCATTTGCTGAAGGATCAACTGTTAAACTAGCTGAAGCATGTCGTCGTTTTCTCATTAAACCTGGTAAAGATAAGGATATTCGTAAATTTGCAGCTGAAGGATTGTCATTCCTTACACTTGATGCTGATGTTAAAGAGAAATTAATTGATGATAAATTGGCTATTCAAGCACTCATTGAACTAGCTAAAACTGGAGATCAATCTGTCATTTATGGTGTTGTTACTACACTTGTAAATCTTGTCAATGCTTATGAAAAGCAGGAAATGCTTCCTGAACTTATGGAACTTGCTAAATTCGCAAAACATCATGTTCCAGAAGAATCAGAACTCGATGATCCAGATTTTGTAGCCAAACGTATTAATACATTGGCAGAAGAAGGTATTACTGTCGCCTTAGTTGCTCTATCAAAAACTGAGAGTGACAATGCCAAAGAAATGATTGCGAGAGTTTTTAATGCAATTTGCTCCAACAAGGTGGTGCTCGTGTCTTAATTCAGCTTGCATTAAAAGGTAAGAATTTCAAACTTTATTACTGCATTTTTATTGATTTATTTTAAATTCTGTTTTTTTTTTTCAATTACTTTAGGTACTGAAAAGGGCAAACGAAATGCTGGTCAGGCTTTGTCACGTTTAGGTATCACTATCAATCCCGAACAAGCATTTCCTGGACAACGATCATTAGAAGTTGTTAGACCATTACTTAATCAACTTCATCCAGACTATAGTGCACTCGAGAATTTTGAAGCACTTTTGGCACTTTGTAATTTAGCTCAAATGAATGATTCAGTTCGCAATCGCATAATGAAAGAGAAAGGAATGTCACGTATTGAAATGTTCTTAATGGAAGATCACATTTTGTTGACTAGAGCTGCCACACAAGTAATTTGCAACATGGTTTTGAATGAGGATTATATAAAATGGCATGAAGGAGACAATGATCGCGTAAAATTCTTAGCACTGTTGTGTGAGGAGGAAGATGAAGAAACAGCTTTAGCATGTAGTGGTGCATTAGCAATTCTGACATCTAATAGTGCAAAATGTTGTGAGAAAATGATAACTCCATCGTCATGGCTTGAAATTTTGCATACGTTAATAGCGAATCCAAGCCCTGATGTACAGTTTAGAGGAATTGTCATAATTCACAACATGATTCGACAGAGTAAAACAGTTGCTGAGAAAATATTCGATACTGATGTTTTGCAGCTTTTAATGGGTGTCACTCAGCTTAACGACGAGAAAAGATCAAAGGCAATTGAAGAAGCCAAATTATGCCTAAAGACAGCAGAAGATATGAAATTAATTCAAGAAAAGAAAGATGATGCAAATGATATGATGCCAGATGTCTTTCAACAGCCTCAAAATGAAGATTTAGAAGAAGAAAACGAGTGAATGCCTAAATATGTGCCTTTAGTTTGTTGTTTTTTATCAAACATTTTTAATGAAACTTTACAGCTAAAACTTTTTGTATTTCTTGACCATTTTGTACTTAATTGATTTTCTAAATTGCATTTTAGACATCAAATTTATTTAAATAAAGTTTTTTCTTTGAAGAATTAATAGTGAAATCCATGAGAGTATAAAACAGTCATTTAGTAAATAGACGTAGTGAACGTGCCTTCTTCCACATTTTCACTATCACTTATTGCTCAATAATAACTTAAATTTGAAGGAAATTATTATTTGATAAACATTTTTTTATCTTTGTTTCAAACTCAACGGAACCGATCACTTATTTTGTAACACTGGATATGTTCCTGCACCAGATTCAGCGATTTCCCGATAGTTTCAATGTCACAAAATATCATTTTAATTTTCATACAAAATGATAAAAATTCAGTATACAAAAGAATAATCCCAGCAACCATTGAAATTTGACCAATTCTGAAATTTCTTCAGTATTGTGTAAACATTAAAAGTGAAGATTAGTTCAACATGTCAACGTCAAATTTTCGCAAAACTGTTCAGCAGTTCATTCAGCTTTTAGAGGATGAAGAGCATCAGCTTGAGAATAAAGCAAGCAACAACGAAATAGCGAACGTGGAGATAGAAGTAAGGATAGGATTTCGATGATACAAAATCAAAAGGACTCATTTTAATTGCTGCATGGTTTGTATGATTTTCATTCAAGAAGCATCATGTCAAGTTGGTACTTCCAACTGGATGAAACTGACAAAAATGTTTTTTCAACATTTCTTGACTTCTTTAACGATTTTTGAGAGGGGTCCAGATTTAAGGAACCAAGCACTTCTTTCATTATCCACTGAAATTTTTCGGTTCTAAGTAGTCATACGATGCGTACTGGCTGCATTGGAACCTACGGAACTGCTTAGTTCCTCAGAACTGGACTCATCTTTAAAATCGTTTGAAAAGTCAAGAAATGAAGTAAAATTTTTTTGTCAGTTCCACCCAGTTGGAAGTGCCAACTAGACATGATGCTTCTTGCATGGAAATAATACTAATCATGCAAGCAAGCAGCTGATATTTATCATCCTTCGATGATTCATTTTAAATTGTGAATAAATTTTAAAATTTTTTTTTCCATTTATTTATTTTAGCAACCGGTTCCCGAGCTCCTGAGAACGTGCAGCATGCCAATGATAAATGCTGGAACCGAAAATTCACGTCTCCTTCGATCATTCAGCATGCCGACAATGATTCCTTTGTACAGGACCTTTCAATCCATGTCGGAGGAATTGTTGCAGATCGAAAGAGCTATTGGCGAGAAAAGGAACCTCTTAAAGGTGAGTAATTATATAATAACTAGGCTGTCCGGAGGCGCCTGTGGCGCCTCTTATCAGGGTTAAAATTTGATTACTATTGTGTAAATAACTGTAAGACGCAAATAACCATAATGTTTTTAAGGTCAATCCTAACACAAAACTTCACAAACCTCCTCAAACTCGGACTCAATCCCACAAAAATTTTATAAATGTATTCACAAACCCCCTCAAACTCGGACCCCTTTAATCCCACTAAAACTTTAATTCCCCCGAAACTCACCATGTCTTTTCACAAAGCTTCGCATGGCTTCACAAAACTTCACATGGCTTCACAAAATTTTATATGGCTTCACAAAATATTCCTGACAGCAAACTTTTCCCACAAACCCCCTTAAATTCGGACCCCCCCCCCCCCCCCCCCCAACTGACACCCCCCTTGCCTCCATCCCCACCTGACACCCACTTTATCACCCCCCACAACTGACACCCACCTTACAACCACCTTGTCAACACTCCTTAAATTTTTGTCTTCACACGGCTTCACAAATGTCTTCACATGGTTTCCGTTCCAGAGTCAGTGAATCAGTGAATTGGGCTTTTATATATTAGATATTTTTAATTTAAGAAAAACTCTAAAATGATTTTAATTTTTAATTTCAGTTTATGTTTGAGAAGCCTTCTTTGGGAAACTTGCCTCATGATCTCATGAAGCAAGCATCGAAAGAAGATTCATCAATAAAAAGAGGAATAAGAGAATTCTTGCGCATGCATAATGTTGATAGTGGACGATTGCGACTTTCAAGAAGAAATTTCATAAAACAGCATCCTGAACTTCATCTTGTGTTCATTAAGTTTCTTGTGTTGCGAGACATGAGAAACTTTTTGGCCAAGCAAGATGAGTTGTTTGCTTTTTTCTGGTTTCTTGTGGAGTGGTTCGAAGATGCTGGTTTGGAGATGTTATTGGAGTTGGAGGATTTTTTCGTGTTGTATCATGAAAATTACAATAACATCTACCTACAGAGAGAAGTCAGCATTTTCATGTTCCATCATCAGTCGCTGGCATCGGAAATGAATAGATTTGTGGCATCACATTTACATTACTTGGTAAGTTTACACTTATCAGATGAATGTAGTGTTATGAGGAATCAGAATATCCAAATGACTGGAATTTTGAATTTAGATTCTTGGCACTTTATTTTAATAAAATGAATTTTTTATTTCAGGACGATGATGCTGCAACGATTACATCAATCTATTCGTATCCGGAGTCATCTGAAACATCAACATTTGCTGAAGAAACCAAGAGCATGCAAGCCGAAGTCAACGAGAACCCCAAAAAGAAGAAGGGGTTATGGAGAACGTTCAAACGGATGTTCTGTTGCGGAGTTCCTGAGGACGACGAAGCGGAAGGGTTTCCTTTAAAAGTTGAGTGAAAAGGTAGGGGGGTAAGGGATTAAATTCGCAGGGATGGGAGGGGGTGTAGGGTAAAAGGTGGGTGGGAACGGCGAGAAGAGCCTCAACAAATCTATCTGGGAGTGGCGCCCCAGTGACGCCAAGGGAAGGTATTAAATTAGCGGGGTGGGGGGTTCTTAAGGTAGGGGGTAAGAAATTAAATTCGCAGGGATGGAAGGGGGTGTAAGGTGTCAGGGATTAAAGTAAGCGGGGTAGGTTTTTCATGGAGGGTGAAGGGTGTGAGGGATTAAAGTAGCGGGGAAGGTTTTTGATGCAGGGTGTTGGGTGTGAGGGTTCAAATTAAGTGGGGTAGGGGTTCTTGAAGTAGGGGGTAAAGGGTGGGTGGGAACGGCGAGAAGAGCCTCAACAAATCTATCTGGGAGTGGCGCCCCAGTGACGCCAAGGGAAGGTATTAAATTAGCGGGGTGGGGGGGTTCTTAAGGTAGGGGGTAAGAAATTAAATTCGCAGGGATGGAAGGGGGTGTAAGGTGTCAGGGATTAAAGTAAGCGGGGTAGGTTTTTCATGGAGGGTGAAGGGTGTGAGGGATTAAAGTAGCGGGGAAGGTTTTTGATGCAGGGTGTTGGGTGTGAGGGTTCAAACTAAGTGGGGTAGGGGTTCTTGAAGTAGGGGGTAAAGGGTGGGTGGGAACGGCGAGAAGAGCCTCAACAAATCTATCTGGGAGTGGCGCCCCAGTGACGCCAAGGGAAGGTATTAAATTAGCGGGGTGGGGGGGGCTCTTAAGGTAGGGGGTAAGAAATTAAATTCGCAGGGATGGAAGGGGGTGTAAGGTGTCAGGGATTAAAGTAAGCGGGGTAGGTTTTTCATGGAGGGTGAAGGGTGTGAGGGATTAAAGTAGCGGGGAAGGTTTTTGATGCAGGGTGTTGGGTGTGAGGGTTCAAACTAAGTGGGGTAGGGGTTCTTAAAGTAGGGGGTAAAGGGTGGGTGGGAACGGCGAGAAGAGCCTCAACAAATCTATCTGGGAGTGGCGCCCCAGTGACGCCAAGGGAAGGGATTATAGTATGCGGGGTAGGGGGATGGGGGAAGGGTGAGGTTCTTGAGGTAGGGTAAGGGTTTATTTGTTTAAAAAGATGGACGAATTAATTTAAATGTGCGCGTTCGTTTTTTAAGCTTTTTTTTGCGAACGAGGCATTAATCCTCTATAAACAGGTTTACTATAACTTATTGGAAAAGTCTTTAGAGGGGGATGAGGGTGGGACTGTCCATCAAAAAAGTAATTTCTATCAATCTGTCTGTTCGTGTCCGTCTGTCTTAAACCATTTATTAATCATTTTTTTTCAGCTTTTACTACTCTTATTATTTTACTGAAGAATTGGACCTAGTCCAATCCATTCACAACAAATAATATCCAAACCAACGAGTTGTCATAACAAGAGTAAAAGCCCAATAAAGCCTTAACGAGAGCCCAACATTCATGATTGATAGCCATGCCGTTCGGAATTACAGCTTGAGAATCAGTTTGTTGGGGACGGAAAGTGCCAGTGGCGATGAAATTCGTTGACCTCTTGTTGAGTAGACTAAATGGTAGCGCTTCTGGCAAGGTCTGCAACACCCTTAATGAAAGATGCATCACGGCATTTAATGTAACCCGGTGAATGTGTTCCGATAACAGCTTTTGCCATAGTTTATAAAACTTGGCTACTCTGTTTGATGCAACTAGTTGTTTAACGACAGTTGATCGATTTAAGAAGGAGCGACCAGAAAAGAAAACGACTCATTTTAGTCTTTTATTTGGAGGGACTCGTTCTGTTGACCTTCACGAGGTGAGTCCTGTGATCTTTTCTATTTCGATGGAAAAGAGGCCGACAAACAGAAGTTGTGAATTGGATTGGATAGTTTTGGAATTCAAAATGTTTGAAGATGTAAATTTTTCTTGTGTAACTCTTGAAATGGAATTTTTGTCTTCAGTCTTAAAATGTGAACTTTTCCTCTCGAATTCTTGAAATGTGAATTTTTCATGTTCAATTCTTGAAATGTGAATTTTTCGTCTTTAATTTTTAAAATGTGAATTTTTCATCTTGAATTCTTAAAATGTGAATTTTTCGTCTTGAATTCTTGAAATGTGAATTTTTTGTCTTCAATTTTTGAAACCTGAATTTTTCGTCTTCTATTTTTGAAACGTGAATTTTTTTATGTTAAATTTTTTGAAATGTGAATTTTTCATGTTCAATTTTTTGAAATGTGAATTTTTCATCTTGAATTCTTGAAATGTGAATTTTTCATGTTCAATTCTTGAAATGTGAATTTTTCGTCTTTAATTTTTTGAAATGTGAATTTTTCGTCTTGAATTCTTAAAGTATGAATTTTTCATCTTGAATTCTTGAAATGTCAATTTTTTATGTTCAATTTTTTGAAATGTGAATTTTTCATCTTGAATTCTTGAAATGTGAATTTTTCATGTTCAATTCTTGAAATGTGAATTTTTCGTCTTTAATTTTTTGAAATGTGAATTTTTCGTCTTGAATTCTTAAAGTATGAATTTTTCATCTTGAATTCTTAAAATGTGAATTTTTCATGTTCAATTTTTTGAAATTTGAGTTTTTCATCTTGAATTCTTGAAATGTAAATTTTTCATGTTTAATTCTTGAAATGTGAATTTTTCGTCTTTAATTTTTAAAATGTGAATTTTTCATGTTCAATTTTTTGAAATTTGAATTTTTCATCTTGAATTCTTGAAATGTAAATTTTTCATGTTTAATTCTTGAAATGTGAATTTTTCGTCTTTAATTTTTAAAATGTGAATTTTTCGTCTTCTATTTTTGAAACGTGAATTTTTTATGTTCAATTTTTGAAATGTGAATTTTTCATGTACAATTTTTTGAAATGTGAATTTTTCATCTTGAATTCTTAAAATGTGAATTTTTCATCTTGAATTCTTGAAATGTGAATTTTTCATGTTCAAGTTTTTAAAATGTGAATTTTTCGTCTCTATTTTTGAAACGTGAATTTTTCGTCTTCTATTTTTGAAACGTGAATTTTTTATGTTCAATTTTTGAAATGTGAATTTTTCATCTTGAATTCTTAAAATGTGAATTTTTCATGTTCAATTTTTTGAAATTTGAATTTTTCATCTTGAATTCTTGAAATGTAAATTTTTTCATGTTTAATTCTTGAAATGTGAATTTTTCGTCTTGAATTTTTCATGTTCAATTCTTGAAATGTGAATTTTTTGTCTTGAATTCTTGAAATGTGAATTTTTTGTCTTCAATTTTTGAAACCTGAATTTTTCGTCTTCTATTTTTGAAACGTGAATTTTTTATGTTCAAATTTTTGAAATGTGAATTTTTCATCTTGAATTCTTAAAATGTGAATTTTTCATGTTCAATTTTTTGAAATTTGAATTTTTCACCTTGAATTCTTGAAATGTAAATTTTTCATGTTTAATTCTTGAAATGTGAATTTTTCGTCTTTAATTTTTAAAATGTGAATTTTACATGTTCAATTTTTTGAAATGTGAATTTTTCGTCTTGAATTTTTCATGTTCAATTCTTGTAATGTGAATTTTTTGTCTTGAATTCTTGAAATGTGAATTTTTTGTCTTTAATTTTTGAAACCTGAATTTTTCGTCTTCTATTTTTGAAACGTGAATTTTTTATGTTCAATTTTTTGAAATGTGAATTTTTCATGTTCAATTTTTTGAAATGTGAATTTTTCATCTTGAATTCTTAAAATGTGAATTTTTCATGTTAAATTTTTTGAAATTTGAGTTTTTCATCTTGAATTCTTGAAATGTAAATTTTTCATGTTTAATTCTTGAAATGTGAATTTTTCGTCTTTAATTTTTAAAATGTGAATTTTTCATGTTCAATTTTTTGAAATTTGAATTTTTCATCTTGAATTCTTGAAATGTAAATTTTTCATGTTTAATTCTTGAAATGTGAATTTTTCGTCTTTAATTTTTAAAATGTGAATTTTTCGTCTTCTATTTTTGAAACGTGAATTTTTCGTCTTCTATTTTTGAAACGTGAATTTTTTATGTTCAATTTTTGAAATGTGAATTTTTCATCTTGAATTCTTGAAATGTCAATTTTTCATGTTCAATTTTTTGAAATTTGAATTTTTCATCTTGAATTCTTGAAATGTAAATTTTTTCATGTTTAATTCTTGAAATGTGAATTTTTCGTCTTGAATTTTTCATGTTCAATTCTTGAAATGTGAATTTTTTGTCTTGAATTCTTGAAATGTGAATTTTTTGTCTTCAATTTTTGAAACCTGAATTTTTCGTCTTCTATTTTTGAAACGTGAATTTTTTATGTTCAAATTTTTGAAATGTGAATTTTTCATCTTGAATTCTTAAAATGTGAATTTTTCATGTTCAATTTTTTGAAATTTGAATTTTTCACCTTGAATTCTTGAAATGTAAATTTTTCATGTTTAATTCTTGAAATGTGAATTTTTCGTCTTTAATTTTTAAAATGTGAATTTTTATATTCACACCGTTTTCACGTGCGAATCTATTGGTTTTGTTCAGATTGAAAAATCAGTTTTTCGCATTTTGTGAGAAAACAAAGCAAAATTGGTTATAAAAGGGCAAGAAGAAAAGTTTGTGCCTGAAATTTTACATCATTTTCAAAAAACAGATTTCAAATTGGTTGTGGCATTGCTGAGAAAATCGCAAAATACGCTTTCTGTAAGCAAACAAGCAAGCAAGCAAGCAAGTTAATCAGCAAGAAATCTCAATAACGAGACATCGTAGAGACTTCTAGTTTTTTACATTTGATCCGTGCTGCTCTATAGAAGAGCTGTATTGTTTTTGGGCAAGGTAGGAACAGCCGTTGCTTCAGAAATGGCAAAAAACTTTCCTTTCTTACGAATTTTTTAAAACAAAAGTTGACTGTGATTTTTATAAAATTTAACTTTGGATGAAAATTTTTTTTTAAAAACTTTTAAAGAATATTTGGCATATTCGTCAAGCTTTATACCTTCAAACTTATGTTGAGCGTAGCTCAGCTGACTCGATAGCTTTATATCTTCAAACTTATGCTGAGCGTAGCTCAGCTTACGCGATAGCTTTATAACTTCAACTTATGCTGAGCGAAGCTCCACTGCCTCTCTAGCTTCATATCTTCAAACTTATGCTGAGCGTAGCTCAGCTGACACTTTAGCTTTATATCTTGAAACTTATGCTGAGCGTAGCTCAGCTTACGCGATAGCTTTATAACTTCAAACGTATGCTGAGCGAAGCTCAGCTGCCTCTCTAGCTTCATATCTTCAAACTTATGCTGAGCGTAGCTCAGCTTACGCGATAGCTTTATAACTTCAAACTTATGCTGAGCGTAGCTCAGCTTACGCGATAGCTTTATAGCTTTAAACTTATGCTGAGCGAAGCTTAGTTGACTTATCAAGCTTCATACCTTCATACTTATGATGGGCAAATCTTGGTCTATCCATAAGACTTATGATAGTACGGTGTGAATATAATCCGCATTGGGTTTCTACCCGATACACTAGTTCATGTTCAATTTTTTGAAATTTGAATTTTTCATCTTGAATTCTTGAAATGTAAATTTTTCATGTTTAATTCTTGAAATGTGAATTTTTCGTCTTTAATTTTTAAAATGTGAATTTTTTATGTTCAATTTTTTGAAACCTGAATTTTTCGTCTTCTATTTTTGAAACGTGAATTTTTCAATTGGAATACGATTTTTCGTGTTTCAATTTTTGGAATATGGATTATTTGCGAACATGAACTTATTTGCCAAACTTCTTCATCATTGGATTTTAAATCAATTGGTTTAATTTCATGTTTCGTTATGAAAATATTTTGAATTTAGAGCAAGAAAAGAACAATAGAAATTCCTGGAAATCCATTGATCTTTTTTGAAAAATGACCGTTAATTTCGGACGTCATAATTGAACGGCCCCTATACTAATTCATACATAACTAGCTTTTATAAAATGAGTTTTCTATTCAACAGGTTTCACAAAAGATTTGCTCCTTTGTTAAAGAAAACCAAACGGAAAACTCGCAAAAGCTTGAAGGATTTTTCTCTATCTACACTGAAGTTTTGAGCTATGACAGAAGCACGAACATTAATGATGAGATTGAAAAATTGTCAAATTTATAATAAATATATATTTTACCAAAAAAAATTGATTCTCATAAAGAAACATTAAAAGCACAATTTTAATTATTTAAAAGACTTTTGCATGCTTAATATCTTTTGTGGCTGAAAATCGAACAATTTGCAAGAATGATCCAAACTTTAAACCAATTCAGCCTTATCTCAGGATCCTGCAGCTATAAATGCTCAAACATCCACAAAGGTATCAAAAATGATGGAATTAGCATTTGATATTGGTGCCGAGAGAAGCAAAAGAGAGACTGCAATGAGTAATCTTGTAGTGTTAGCTAGAGAAAAGGCAGGAGCCGATGTAATGTTCCGTGAGAATATAGCTACTCGTGTCGGTAAATTATTCAAAGTCGAAAAAAATGATGAAATACTTGTTAATGCTATACGTGTAATTGATGATATCTGTATCAAGTCATTACATTACACAAAGAAGATCATTAATGAATTTGGTATCCCTTGATTCCTACAAATTCTCGATAGTAAAAATGCTGATCGTGTCATGTGAGCTCAGCATTGCTTACAAGTCATTCTTAATTCATTCTCTGGCTTAACTAATAAAGAGGATTCAAAGCCAGATCAACAATTAGTTGAAGATAATAAGAATGAAATTGATACAATTCTTACATGCTTGGTTTATGCAACAACAGATCGTACAATTACTGGCGAAGCTCGTGATGCTGTTGTAGAATTATTGATCAGAAATGCTCATCATCAAACACTTAATTGGGCTGAACGTCTTATCGAGCAAAAGGGTCTTTATCGTTTGATGGAAATTTGTAGTGAATTAGAGGAATATAAATATGAGAGTGCAATGCCAATAACACCATCGTCTAGAACCATCGCTTCCGTTTGTTTAGCAAGAATTTATGAAAACATGTACTATGATGAAGCTCGACAACGATTCATTGCTCACATTGATGAATATATAAGGGATAAGCTTTTAAATCCAGAATTTGAATCAAAAGTTCGTGTTGTAGTCGCTTTAACATCATTTCTTCTTGGTCCATTAGATGTTGGTAATACAATTTTCGCACGTGATGGAATCATGCAAATGATTTTAGCAATGGCAAGTGATGATGAATTGTTACATCAAAAAGTAGCTTCTGAATGTCTTATTGCTGCAGCATCAAAGAAGGATAAGGCTAAAGCATTAATAGCAAGTGGGGTGGAAATTTAAAAGAAATTATATCATTCAAAAGATGAAGGAATTCGAGTAAAAGCACTAGTTGGATTATGTAAATTAGGTAGCTCTGGTGGCCTTGATGCATCTATTCGTCCATTTGCTGATGGATCAACTGTTAAACTAGCTGAAGCATGTCGTCGTTTTCTCATTAAACCTGGTAAAGATAAGGATATTCGTAAATTTGCAGCTGAAGGATTGTCATTCCTTACACTTGATGCTGATGTTAAAGAGAAATTAATTGATGATAAATTGGCTATTCAAGCACTCATTGAACTAGCTAAAACTGGAGATCAATCTGTCATTTATGGTGTTGTTACTACACTTGTAAATCTTGTCAATGCTTATGAAAAGCAGGAAATGCTTCCTGAACTTATGGAACTTGCTAAATTCGCAAAACATCATGTTCCAGAAGAATCAGAACTCGATGATCCAGATTTTGTAGCCAAACGTATTAATACATTGGCAGAAGAAGGTATTACTGTCGCCTTAGTTGCTCTATCAAAAACTGAGAGTGACAATGCCAAAGAAATGATTGCGAGAGTTTTTAATGCAATTTGCTCCAACAAGGTGGTGCTCGTGTCTTAATTCAGCTTGCATTAAAAGGTAAGAATTTCAAACTTTATTACTGCATTTTTATTGATTTATTTTAAATTCTGTTTTTTTTTTCAATTACTTTAGGTACTGAAAAGGGCAAACGAAATGCTGGTCAGGCTTTGTCACGTTTAGGTATCACTATCAATCACGAACAAGCATTTCCTGGACAACGATCATTAGAAGTTGTTAGACCATTACTTAATCAACTTCATCCAGACTATAGTGCACTCGAGAATTTTGAAGCACTTTTGGCACTTTGTAATTTAGCTCAAATGAATGATTCAGTTCGCAATCGCATAATGAAAGAGAAAGGAATGTCACGTATTGAAATGTTCTTAATGGAAGATCACATCTTGTTGACTAGAGCTGCCACACAAGTAATTTGCAACATGGTTTTGAATGAGGATTATATAAAATGGCATGAAGGAGACAATGATCGCGTAAAATTCTTAGCACTGTTGTGCGAGGAGGAAGATGAAGAAACAGCTTTAGCATGTAGTGGTGCATTAGCAATTCTGACATCTAATAGTGCAAAATGTTGTGAGAAAATGATAACTCCATCGTCATGGCTTGAAATTTTGCATACGTTAATAGCGAATCCAAGCCCTGATGTACAGTTTAGAGGAATTGTCATAATTCACAACATGATTCGACAGAGTAAAACAGTTGCTGAGAAAATATTCGATACTGATGTTTTGCAGCTTTTAATGGGTGTCACTCAGCTTAACGACGAGAAAAGATCAAAGGCAATTGAAGAAGCCAAATTATGCCTAAAGACAGCAGAAGATATGAAATTAATTCAAGAAAAGAAAGATGATGCAAATGATATGATGCCAGATGTCTTTCAACAGCCTCAAAATGAAGATTTAGAAGAAGAAAACGAGTGAATGCCTAAATATGTGCCTTTAGTTTGTTGTTTTTTATCAAACATTTTTAATGAAACTTTACAGCTAAAACTTTTTGTATTTTTTGACCATTTTGTACTTAATTGATTTTCTAAATTGCATTTTAGACATCAAATTTATTTAAATAAAATTTTTTCTTTGAAGAATTAATAATGAAATCCATGAGAGTATAAAACAGTCATTTAGTAAATAGACGTAGTGAACGTGCCTTCTTCCACATTTTCACTATCACTTATTGCTCAATAATAACTTAAATTTGAAGGAAATTATTATTTGATAAACATTTTTTTATCTTTGTTTCAAACTCAACGGAACCGATCACTTATTTTGTAACACTGGATATGTTCCTGCACCAGATTCAGCGATTTCCCGATAGTTTTAATGTCACAAAATATCATTTTAATTTTCATACAAAATGATAAAAATTCAGTATACAAAAGAATAATTATCCCAGCAACCATTGAAATTTGACCAATTCTGAAATTTCTTCAGTATTGTGTAAACATTAAAAGTGAAGATTAGTTCAACATGTCAACGTCAAATTTTCGCAAAACTGTTCAGCGGTTCATTCAGCTTTTAGAGGATGAAGATCATCAGCTTGAGAATAAAGCAAGCAACAACGAAATAGCCAATGTGGAGATAGAAGTAAGGATAGGATTTCGATGATTCAAAAACAAAAGGACTCAGTTTAATTGCTGCATGGTTTGTATGATTTTCATTCAAGAAGCATCATGTCAAGTTGGTACTTCCAACTGGATGAAACTGACAAAAATGTTTTTTCAACATTTCTTGATTTTTTTAACGATTTTTGAGAGGGGTCCAGATTTAAGGAACTAAGCACTTCTTTCATTATCCAATGAAACTTTTCGGTTCTGTTGTTGGAAGTGCCAACTAGACATGATGCTTCTCGCATGGAAATAATACTAATCATGCAAGCAAGCAGTTGATATTCATCATCCTTCGATGATTCATTTTAAATTGTGAATAAATTTTAAAATTTTTTTTTCCATTTATTTATTTTAGCAACCGGTTCCCGAGCTCCTGAGAACGTGCAGCATGCCAATGATAAATGCTGGAACCGAAAATTCACGTCTCCTTCGATCATTCAGCATGCCGACAATGATTCCTTTGTACAGGACCTTTCAATCCATGTCGGAGGAATTGTTGCAGATCGAAAGAGCTATTGGCGAGAAAAGGAACCTCTTAAAGGTGAGTAATTATATAATAACTAGGCTGTCCGGAGGCGCCTGTGGCGCCTCTTATCAGGGTTAAAATTTGATTACTATTGTGTAAATAACTGTAAGACGCAAATAACCATAATGTTTTTAAGGTCAATCCTACCACAAAACTTCACAAACCTCCTCAAACTCGGACTCAATCCCACAAAAATTTTATAAATGTATTCACAAACCCCCTCAAACTCGGACCCCTTTAATCCCACTAAAACTTTAATTCCCCCGAAACTCACCATGTCTTTTCACAAAGCTTCGCATGGCTTCACAAAACTTCACATGGCTTCACAAAATTTTATATGGCTTCACAAAATATTCCTGACAGCAAACTTTTCCCACAAACCCCCTTAAATTCGGACCCCCCCCCCAACTGACACCCCCCTTGCCTCCATCCCCACCTGACACTCACTTTATCACCCCCCACAACTGACACCCACCTTGTCAGCACCCCTCGAATCATCGGCTTCACAAAATACACCCTGACACCCCCTTGCCCCCAATTCTTACCTGACCCCCCACCCCACACCTGACACTCACACCCACCTTACAACCACCTTGTCAACACTCCTTAAATTTTTGTCTTCACACGGCTTCACAAATGTCTTCACATGGCTTCCGTTCCAGAGTCAGTGAATCAGTGAATTGGGCTTTTATATATTAGATATTTTTAATTTAAGAAAAACTCTAAAATGATTTTAATTTTTAATTTCAGTTTATGTTTGAGAAGCCTTCTTTGGGAAACTTGCCTCATGATCTCATGAAGCAAGCATCGAAAGAAGATTCATCAATAAAAAGAGGAATAAGAGAATTCTTGCGCATGCATAATGTTGATAGTGGACGATTGCGACTTTCAAGAAGAAATTTCATAAAACAGCATCCTGAACTTCATCTTGTGTTCATTAAGTTTCTTGTGTTGCGAGACATGAGAAACTTTTTGGCCAAGCAAGATGAGTTGTTTGCTTTTTTCTGGTTTCTTGTGGAGTGGTTCGAAGATGCTGGTTTGGAGATGTTATTGGAGTTGGAGGATTTTTTCGTGTTGTATCATGAAAATTACAATAACATCTACCTACAGAGAGAAGTCAGCATTTTCATGTTCCATCATCAGTCGCTGGCATCGGAAATGAATAGATTTGTGGCATCACATTTACATTACTTGGTAAGTTTACACTTATCAGATGAATGTAGTGTTATGAGGAATCAGAATATCCAAATGACTGGAATTTTGAATTTAGATTCTTGGCACTTTATTTTAATAAAATGAATTTTTTATTTCAGGACGATGATGCTGCAACGATTACATCAATCTATTCGTATCCGGAGTCATCTGAAACATCAACATTTGCTGAAGAAACCAAGAGCATGCAAGCCGAAGTCAACGAGAACCCCAAAAAGAAGAAGGGGTTATGGAGAACGTTCAAACGGATGTTCTGTTGCGGAGTTCCTGAGGACGACGAAGCGGAAGGGTTTCCTTTAAAAGTTGAGTGAAAAGGTAGGGGGGTAAGGGATTAAATTCGCAGGGATGGGAGGGGGTGTAGGGTAAAAGGTGGGTGGGAACGGCGAGAAGAGCCTCAACAAATCTATCTGGGAGTGGCGCCCCAGTGACGCCAAGGGAAGGTATTAAATTAGCGGGGTGGGGGGTTCTTAAGGTAGGGGGTAAGAAATTAAATTCGCAGGGATGGAAGGGGGTGTACGGTGTCAGGGATTAAAGTAAGCGGGGTAGGTTTTTCATGGAGGGTGAAGGGTGTGAGGGATTAAAGTAGCGGGGAAGGTTTTTGATGCAGGGTGTTGGGTGTGAGGGTTCAAATTAAGTGGGGTAGGGGTTCTTGAAGTAGGGGGTAAAGGGTGGGTGGGAACGGCGAGAAGAGCCTCAACAAATCTATCTGGGAGTGGCGCCCCAGTGACGCCAAGGGAAGGTATTAAATTAGCGGGGTGGGGGGGTTCTTAAGGTAGGGGGTAAGAAATTAAATTCGCAGGGATGGAAGGGGGTGTAAGGTGTCAGGGATTAAAGTAAGCGGGGTAGGTTTTTCATGGAGGGTGAAGGGTGTGAGGGATTAAAGTAGCGGGGAAGGTTTTTGATGCAGGGTGTTGGGTGTGAGGGTTCAAACTATGTGGGGTAGGGGTTCTTGAAGTAGGGGGTAAAGGGTGGGTGGGAACGGCGAGAAGAGCCTCAACAAATCTATCTGGGAGTGGCGCCCCAGTGACGCCAAGGGAAGGTATTAAATTAGCGGGGTGGGGGGGGGCTCTTAAGGTAGGGGGTAAGAAATTAAATTCGCAGGGATGGAAGGGGGTGTAAGGTGTCAGGGATTAAAGTAAGCGGGGTAGGTTTTTCATGGAGGGTGAAGGGTGTGAGGGATTAAAGTAGCGGGGAAGGTTTTTGATGCAGGGTGTTGGGTGTGAGGGTTCAAACTAAGTGGGGTAGGGGTTCTTAAAGTAGGGGGTAAAGGGTGGGTGGGAACGGCGAGAAGAGCCTCAACAAATCTATCTGGGAGTGGCGCCCCAGTGACGCCAAGGGAAGGGATTATAGTATGCGGGGTAGGGGGATGGGGGAAGGGTGAGGTTCTTGAGGTAGGGTAAGGGTTTATTTGTTTAAAAAGATGGACGAATTAATTTAAATGTGCGCGTTCGTTTTTTAAGCTTTTTTTTGCGAACGAGGCATTAATCCTCTATAAACAGGTTTACTATAACTTATTGGAAAAGTCTTTAGAGGGGGATGAGGGTGGGACTGTCCATCAAAAAAGTAATTTCTATCAATCTGTCTGTTCGTGTCCGTCTGTCTTAAACCATTTATTAATCATTTTTTTTTCAGCTTTTACTACTCTTATTATTTTACTGAAGAATTGGACCTAGTCCAATCCATTCACAACAAATAATATCCAAACCAACGAGTTGTCATAACAAGAGTAAAAGCCCAATAAAGCCTTAACGAGAGCCCAACATTCATGATTGATAGCCATGCCGTTCGGAATTACAGCTTGAGAATCAGTTTGTTGGGGACGGAAAGTGCCAGTGGCGATGAAATTCGTTGACCTCTTGTTGAGTAGACTAAATGGTAGCGCTTCTGGCAAGGTCTGCAACACCCTTAATGAAAGATGCATCACGGCATTTAATGTAACCCGGTGAATGTGTTCCGATAACAGCTTTTGCCATAGTTTATAAAACTTGGCTACTCTGTTTGATGCAACTAGTTGTTTAACGACAGTTGATCGATTTAAGAAGGAGCGACCAGAAAAGAAAACGACTCATTTTAGTCTTTTATTTGGAGGGACTCGTTCTGTTGACCTTCACGAGGTGAGTCCTGTGATCTTTTCTATTTCGATGGAAAAGAGGCCGACAAACAGAAGTTGTGAATTGGATTGGATAGTTTTGGAATTCAAAATGTTTGAAGATGTAAATTTTTCTTGTGTAACTCTTGAAATGGAATTTTTGTCTTCAGTCTTAAAATGTGAACTTTTCCTCTCGAATTCTTGAAATGTGAATTTTTCATGTTCAATTCTTGAAATGTGAATTTTTCGTCTTTAATTTTTAAAATGTGAATTTTTCATCTTGAATTCTTAAAATGTGAATTTTTCGTCTTGAATTCTTGAAATGTGAATTTTTTGTCTTCAATTTTTGAAACCTGAATTTTTCGTCTTCTATTTTTGAAACGTGAATTTTTTTATGTTCAATTTTTTGAAATGTGAATTTTTCATGTTCAATTTTTTGAAATGTGAATTTTTCATCTTGAATTCTTGAAATGTGAATTTTTCATGTTCAATTCTTGAAATGTGAATTTTTCGTCTTTAATTTTTTGAAATGTGAATTTTTCGTCTTGAATTCTTAAAGTATGAATTTTTCATCTTGAATTCTTGAAATGTCAATTTTTTATGTTCAATTTTTTGAAATGTGAATTTTTCATCTTGAATTCTTGAAATGTGAATTTTTCATGTTCAATTCTTGAAATGTGAATTTTTCGTCTTTAATTTTTTGAAATGTGAATTTTTCGTCTTGAATTCTTAAAGTATGAATTTTTCATCTTGAATTCTTAAAATGTGAATTTTTCATGTTCAATTTTTTGAAATTTGAGTTTTTCATCTTGAATTCTTGAAATGTAAATTTTTCATGTTTAATTCTTGAAATGTGAATTTTTCGTCTTTAATTTTTAAAATGTGAATTTTTCATGTTCAATTTTTTGAAATTTGAATTTTTCATCTTGAATTCTTGAAATGTAAATTTTTCATGTTTAATTCTTGAAATGTGAATTTTTCGTCTTTAATTTTTAAAATGTGAATTTTTCGTCTTCTATTTTTGAAACGTGAATTTTTCGTCTTCTATTTTTGAAACGTGAATTTTTTATGTTCAATTTTTGAAATGTGAATTTTTCATGTACAATTTTTTGAAATGTGAATTTTTCATCTTGAATTCTTAAAATGTGAATTTTTCATCTTGAATTCTTGAAATGTGAATTTTTCATGTTCAAGTTTTTAAAATGTGAATTTTTCGTCTCTATTTTTGAAACGTGAATTTTTCGTCTTCTATTTTTGAAACGTGAATTTTTTATGTTCAATTTTTGAAATGTGAATTTTTCATCTTGAATTCTTAAAATGTGAATTTTTCATGTTCAATTTTTTGAAATTTGAACTTTTCATCTTGAATTCTTGAAATGTAAATTTTTTCATGTTTAATTCTTGAAATGTGAATTTTTCGTCTTGAATTTTTCATGTTCAATTCTTGAAATGTGAATTTTTTGTCTTGAATTCTTGAAATGTGAATTTTTTGTCTTCAATTTTTGAAACCTGAATTTTTCGTCTTCTATTTTTGAAACGTGAATTTTTTATGTTCAAATTTTTGAAATGTGAATTTTTCATCTTGAATTCTTAAAATGTGAATTTTTCATGTTCAATTTTTTGAAATTTGAATTTTTCACCTTGAATTCTTGAAATGTAAATTTTTCATGTTTAATTCTTGAAATGTGAATTTTTCGTCTTTAATTTTTAAAATGTGAATTTTACATGTTCAATTTTTTGAAATGTGAATTTTTCGTCTTGAATTTTTCATGTTCAATTCTTGTAATGTGAATTTTTTGTCTTGAATTCTTGAAATGTGAATTTTTTGTCTTCAATTTTTGAAACCTGAATTTTTCGTCTTCTATTTTTGAAACGTGAATTTTTTATGTTCAATTTTTTGAAATGTGAATTTTTCATGTTCAATTTTTTGAAATGTGAATTTTTCATCTTGAATTCTTAAAATGTGAATTTTTCATGTTCAATTTTTTGAAATTTGAGTTTTTCATCTTGAATTCTTGAAATGTAAATTTTTCATGTTTAATTCTTGAAATGTGAATTTTTCGTCTTTAATTTTTAAAATGTGAATTTTTCATGTTCAATTTTTTGAAATTTGAATTTTTCATCTTGAATTCTTGAAATGTAAATTTTTCATGTTTAATTCTTGAAATGTGAATTTTTCGTCTTTAATTTTTAAAATGTGAATTTTTCGTCTTCTATTTTTGAAACGTGAATTTTTCGTCTTCTATTTTTGAAACGTGAATTTTTTATGTTCAATTTTTGAAATGTGAATTTTTCATCTTGAATTCTTGAAATGTCAATTTTTCATGTTCAATTTTTTGAAATTTGAATTTTTCATCTTGAATTCTTGAAATGTAAATTTTTTCATGTTTAATTCTTGAAATGTGAATTTTTCGTCTTGAATTTTTCATGTTCAATTCTTGAAATGTGAATTTTTTGTCTTGAATTCTTGAAATGTGAATTTTTTGTCTTCAATTTTTGAAACCTGAATTTTTCGTCTTCTATTTTTGAAACGTGAATTTTTTATGTTCAAATTTTTGAAATGTGAATTTTTCATCTTGAATTCTTAAAATGTGAATTTTTCATGTTCAATTTTTTGAAATTTGAATTTTTCACCTTGAATTCTTGAAATGTAAATTTTTCATGTTTAAGTCTTGAAATGTGAATTTTTCGTCTTTAATTTTTAAAATGTGAATTTTTATATTCACACCGTTTTCACGTGCGAATCTATTGGTTTTGTTCAGATTGAAAAATCAGTTTTTCGCATTTTGTGAGAAAACAAAGCAAAATTGGTTATAAAAGGGCAAGAAGAAAAGTTTGTGCCTGAAATTTTACATCATTTTCAAAAAACAGATTTCAAATTGGTTGTGGCATTGCTGAGAAAATCGCAAAATACGCTTTCTGTAAGCAAACAAGCAAGCAAGCAAGCAAGTTAATCAGCAAGAAATCTCAATAACGAGACATCGTAGAGACTTCTAGTTTTTTACATTTGATCCGTGCTGCTCTATAGAAGAGCTGTATTGTTTTTGGGCAAGGTAGGAACAGCCGTTGCTTCAGAAATGGCAAAAAACTTTCCTTTCTTACGAATTTTTTAAAACAAAAGTTGACTGTGATTTTTATAAAATTTAACTTTGGATGAAAATTTTTTTTAAAAAACTTTTAAAGAATATTTGGCATATTCGTCAAGCTTTATACCTTCAAACTTATGTTGAGCGTAGCTCAGCTGACTCGATAGCTTTATATCTTCAAACTTATGCTGAGCGTAGCTCAGCTTACGCGATAGCTTTATAACTTCAACTTATGCTGAGCGAAGCTCCACTGCCTCTCTAGCTTCATATCTTCAAACTTATGCTGAGCGTAGCTCAGCTGACACTTTAGCTTTATATCTTGAAACTTATGCTGAGCGTAGCTCAGCTTACGCGATAGCTTTATAACTTCAAACGTATGCTGAGCGAAGCTCAGCTGCCTCTCTAGCTTCATATCTTCAAACTTATGCTGAGCGTAGCTCAGCTTACGCGATAGCTTTATAACTTCAAACTTATGCTGAGCGTAGCTCAGCTTACGCGATAGCTTTATAGCTTTAAACTTATGCTGAGCGAAGCTTAGTTGACTTATCAAGCTTCATACCTTCATACTTATGATGGGCAAATCTTGGTCTATCCATAAGACTTATGATAGTACGGTGTGAATATAATCCGCATTGGGTTTCTACCCGATACACTAGTTCATGTTCAATTTTTTGAAATTTGAATTTTTCATCTTGAATTCTTGAAATGTAAATTTTTCATGTTTAATTCTTGAAATGTGAATTTTTCGTCTTTAATTTTTAAAATGTGAATTTTTTATGTTAAATTTTTTGAAACCTGAATTTTTCGTCTTCTATTTTTGAAACGTGAATTTTTCAATTGGAATACGATTTTTCGTGTTTCAATTTTTGGAATATGGATTATTTGCGAACATGAACTTATTTGCCAAACTTCTTCATCATTGGATTTTAAATCAATTGGTTTAATTTCATGTTTCGTTATGAAAATATTTTGAATTTAGAGCAAGAAAAGAACAATAGAAATTCCTGGAAATCCATTGATCTTTTTTGAAAAATGACCGTTAATTTCGGACGTCATAATTGAACGGCCCCTATACTAATTCATACATAACTAGCTTTTATAAAATGAGTTTTCTATTCAACAGGTTTCACAAAAGATTTGCTCCTTTGTTAAAGAAAACCAAACGGAAAACTCGCAAAAGCTTGAAGGATTTTTCTCTATCTACACTGAAGTTTTGAGCTATGACAGAAGCACGAACATTAATGATGAGATTGAAAAATTGTCAAATTTATAATAAATATATATTTTACCAAAAAAAATTGATTCTCATAAAGAAACATTAAAAGCACAATTTTAATTATTTAAAAGACTTTTGCATGCTTAATATCTTTTGTGGCTGAAAATCGAACAATTTGCAAGAATGATCCAAACTTTAAACCAATTCAGCCTTATCTCAGGATCCTGCAGCTATAAATGCTCAAACATCCACAAAGGTATCAAAAATGATGGAATTAGCATTTGATATTGGTGCCGAGAGAAGCAAAAGAGAGACTGCAATGAGTAATCTTGTAGTGTTAGCTAGAGAAAAGGCAGGAGCCGATGTAATGTTCCGTGAGAATATAGCTACTCGTGTCGGTAAATTATTCAAAGTCGAAAAAAATGATGAAATACTTGTTAATGCTATACGTGTAATTGATGATATCTGTATCAAGTCATTACATTACACAAAGAAGATCATTAATGAATTTGGTATCCCTTGATTCCTACAAATTCTCGATAGTAAAAATGCTGATCGTGTCATGTGAGCTCAGCATTGCTTACAAGTCATTCTTAATTCATTCTCTGGCTTAACTAATAAAGAGGATTCAAAGCCAGATCAACAATTAGTTGAAGATAATAAGAATGAAATTGATACAATTCTTACATGCTTGGTTTATGCAACAACAGATCGTACAATTACTGGCGAAGCTCGTGATGCTGTTGTAGAATTATTGATCAGAAATGCTCATCATCAAACACTTAATTGGGCTGAACGTCTTATCGAGCAAAAGGGTCTTTATCGTTTGATGGAAATTTGTAGTGAATTAGAGGAATATAAATATGAGAGTGCAATGCCAATAACACCATCGTCTAGAACCATCGCTTCCGTTTGTTTAGCAAGAATTTATGAAAACATGTACTATGATGAAGCTCGACAACGATTCATTGCTCACATTGATGAATATATAAGGGATAAGCTTTTAAATCCAGAATTTGAATCAAAAGTTCGTGTTGTAGTCGCTTTAACATCATTTCTTCTTGGTCCATTAGATGTTGGTAATACAATTTTCGCACGTGATGGAATCATGCAAATGATTTTAGCAATGGCAAGTGATGATGAATTGTTACATCAAAAAGTAGCTTCTGAATGTCTTATTGCTGCAGCATCAAAGAAGGATAAGGCTAAAGCATTAATAGCAAGTGGGGTGGAAATTTAAAAGAAATTATATCATTCAAAAGATGAAGGAATTCGAGTAAAAGCACTAGTTGGATTATGTAAATTAGGTAGCTCTGGTGGCCTTGATGCATCTATTCGTCCATTTGCTGATGGATCAACTGTTAAACTAGCTGAAGCATGTCGTCGTTTTCTCATTAAACCTGGTAAAGATAAGGATATTCGTAAATTTGCAGCTGAAGGATTGTCATTCCTTACACTTGATGCTGATGTTAAAGAGAAATTAATTGATGATAAATTGGCTATTCAAGCACTCATTGAACTAGCTAAAACTGGAGATCAATCTGTCATTTATGGTGTTGTTACTACACTTGTAAATCTTGTCAATGCTTATGAAAAGCAGGAAATGCTTCCTGAACTTATGGAACTTGCTAAATTCGCAAAACATCATGTTCCAGAAGAATCAGAACTCGATGATCCAGATTTTGTAGCCAAACGTATTAATACATTGGCAGAAGAAGGTATTACTGTCGCCTTAGTTGCTCTATCAAAAACTGAGAGTGACAATGCCAAAGAAATGATTGCGAGAGTTTTTAATGCAATTTGCTCCAACAAGGTGGTGCTCGTGTCTTAATTCAGCTTGCATTAAAAGGTAAGAATTTCAAACTTTATTACTGCATTTTTATTGATTTATTTTAAATTCTGTTTTTTTTTTCAATTACTTTAGGTACTGAAAAGGGCAAACGAAATGCTGGTCAGGCTTTGTCACGTTTAGGTATCACTATCAATCACGAACAAGCATTTCCTGGACAACGATCATTAGAAGTTGTTAGACCATTACTTAATCAACTTCATCCAGACTATAGTGCACTCGAGAATTTTGAAGCACTTTTGGCACTTTGTAATTTAGCTCAAATGAATGATTCAGTTCGCAATCGCATAATGAAAGAGAAAGGAATGTCACGTATTGAAATGTTCTTAATGGAAGATCACATCTTGTTGACTAGAGCTGCCACACAAGTAATTTGCAACATGGTTTTGAATGAGGATTATATAAAATGGCATGAAGGAGACAATGATCGCGTAAAATTCTTAGCACTGTTGTGCGAGGAGGAAGATGAAGAAACAGCTTTAGCATGTAGTGGTGCATTAGCAATTCTGACATCTAATAGTGCAAAATGTTGTGAGAAAATGATAACTCCATCGTCATGGCTTGAAATTTTGCATACGTTAATAGCGAATCCAAGCCCTGATGTACAGTTTAGAGGAATTGTCATAATTCACAACATGATTCGACAGAGTAAAACAGTTGCTGAGAAAATATTCGATACTGATGTTTTGCAGCTTTTAATGGGTGTCACTCAGCTTAACGACGAGAAAAGATCAAAGGCAATTGAAGAAGCCAAATTATGCCTAAAGACAGCAGAAGATATGAAATTAATTCAAGAAAAGAAAGATGATGCAAATGATATGATGCCAGATGTCTTTCAACAGCCTCAAAATGAAGATTTAGAAGAAGAAAACGAGTGAATGCCTAAATATGTGCCTTTAGTTTGTTGTTTTTTATCAAACATTTTTAATGAAACTTTACAGCTAAAACTTTTTGTATTTTTTGACCATTTTGTACTTAATTGATTTTCTAAATTGCATTTTAGACATCAAATTTATTTAAATAAAATTTTTTCTTTGAAGAATTAATAATGAAATCCATGAGAGTATAAAACAGTCATTTAGTAAATAGACGTAGTGAACGTGCCTTCTTCCACATTTTCACTATCACTTATTGCTCAATAATAACTTAAATTTGAAGGAAATTATTATTTGATAAACATTTTTTTATCTTTGTTTCAAACTCAACGGAACCGATCACTTATTTTGTAACACTGGATATGTTCCTGCACCAGATTCAGCGATTTCCCGATAGTTTTAATGTCACAAAATATCATTTTAATTTTCATACAAAATGATAAAAATTCAGTATACAAAAGAATAATTATCCCAGCAACCATTGAAATTTGACCAATTCTGAAATTTCTTCAGTATTGTGTAAACATTAAAAGTGAAGATTAGTTCAACATGTCAACGTCAAATTTTCGCAAAACTGTTCAGCGGTTCATTCAGCTTTTAGAGGATGAAGATCATCAGCTTGAGAATAAAGCAAGCAACAACGAAATAGCCAATGTGGAGATAGAAGTAAGGATAGGATTTCGATGATTCAAAAACAAAAGGACTCAGTTTAATTGCTGCATGGTTTGTATGATTTTCATTCAAGAAGCATCATGTCAAGTTGGTACTTCCAACTGGATGAAACTGACAAAAATGTTTTTTCAACATTTCTTGATTTTTTTAACGATTTTTGAGAGGGGTCCAGATTTAAGGAACTAAGCACTTCTTTCATTATCCAATGAAACTTTTCGGTTCTGTTGTTGGAAGTGCCAACTAGACATGATGCTTCTCGCATGGAAATAATACTAATCATGCAAGCAAGCAGTTGATATTCATCATCCTTCGATGATTCATTTTAAATTGTGAATAAATTTTAAAATTTTTTTTTCCATTTATTTATTTTAGCAACCGGTTCCCGAGCTCCTGAGAACGTGCAGCATGCCAATGATAAATGCTGGAACCGAAAATTCACGTCTCCTTCGATCATTCAGCATGCCGACAATGATTCCTTTGTACAGGACCTTTCAATCCATGTCGGAGGAATTGTTGCAGATCGAAAGAGCTATTGGCGAGAAAAGGAACCTCTTAAAGGTGAGTAATTATATAATAACTAGGCTGTCCGGAGGCGCCTGTGGCGCCTCTTATCAGGGTTAAAATTTGATTACTATTGTGTAAATAACTGTAAGACGCAAATAACCATAATGTTTTTAAGGTCAATCCTACCACAAAACTTCACAAACCTCCTCAAACTCGGACTCAATCCCACAAAAATTTTATAAATGTATTCACAAACCCCCTCAAACTCGGACCCCTTTAATCCCACTAAAACTTTAATTCCCCCGAAACTCACCATGTCTTTTCACAAAGCTTCGCATGGCTTCACAAAACTTCACATGGCTTCACAAAATTTTATATGGCTTCACAAAATATTCCTGACAGCAAACTTTTCCCACAAACCCCCTTAAATTCGGACCCCCCCCCCAACTGACACCCCCCTTGCCTCCATCCCCACCTGACACTCACTTTATCACCCCCCACAACTGACACCCACCTTGTCAGCACCCCTCGAATCATCGGCTTCACAAAATACACCCTGACACCCCCTTGCCCCCAATTCTTACCTGACCCCCCACCCCACACCTGACACTCACACCCACCTTACAACCACCTTGTCAACACTCCTTAAATTTTTGTCTTCACACGGCTTCACAAATGTCTTCACATGGCTTCCGTTCCAGAGTCAGTGAATCAGTGAATTGGGCTTTTATATATTAGATATTTTTAATTTAAGAAAAACTCTAAAATGATTTTAATTTTTAATTTCAGTTTATGTTTGAGAAGCCTTCTTTGGGAAACTTGCCTCATGATCTCATGAAGCAAGCATCGAAAGAAGATTCATCAATAAAAAGAGGAATAAGAGAATTCTTGCGCATGCATAATGTTGATAGTGGACGATTGCGACTTTCAAGAAGAAATTTCATAAAACAGCATCCTGAACTTCATCTTGTGTTCATTAAGTTTCTTGTGTTGCGAGACATGAGAAACTTTTTGGCCAAGCAAGATGAGTTGTTTGCTTTTTTCTGGTTTCTTGTGGAGTGGTTCGAAGATGCTGGTTTGGAGATGTTATTGGAGTTGGAGGATTTTTTCGTGTTGTATCATGAAAATTACAATAACATCTACCTACAGAGAGAAGTCAGCATTTTCATGTTCCATCATCAGTCGCTGGCATCGGAAATGAATAGATTTGTGGCATCACATTTACATTACTTGGTAAGTTTACACTTATCAGATGAATGTAGTGTTATGAGGAATCAGAATATCCAAATGACTGGAATTTTGAATTTAGATTCTTGGCACTTTATTTTAATAAAATGAATTTTTTATTTCAGGACGATGATGCTGCAACGATTACATCAATCTATTCGTATCCGGAGTCATCTGAAACATCAACATTTGCTGAAGAAACCAAGAGCATGCAAGCCGAAGTCAACGAGAACCCCAAAAAGAAGAAGGGGTTATGGAGAACGTTCAAACGGATGTTCTGTTGCGGAGTTCCTGAGGACGACGAAGCGGAAGGGTTTCCTTTAAAAGTTGAGTGAAAAGGTAGGGGGGTAAGGGATTAAATTCGCAGGGATGGGAGGGGGTGTAGGGTAAAAGGTGGGTGGGAACGGCGAGAAGAGCCTCAACAAATCTATCTGGGAGTGGCGCCCCAGTGACGCCAAGGGAAGGTATTAAATTAGCGGGGTGGGGGGTTCTTAAGGTAGGGGGTAAGAAATTAAATTCGCAGGGATGGAAGGGGGTGTACGGTGTCAGGGATTAAAGTAAGCGGGGTAGGTTTTTCATGGAGGGTGAAGGGTGTGAGGGATTAAAGTAGCGGGGAAGGTTTTTGATGCAGGGTGTTGGGTGTGAGGGTTCAAATTAAGTGGGGTAGGGGTTCTTGAAGTAGGGGGTAAAGGGTGGGTGGGAACGGCGAGAAGAGCCTCAACAAATCTATCTGGGAGTGGCGCCCCAGTGACGCCAAGGGAAGGTATTAAATTAGCGGGGTGGGGGGGTTCTTAAGGTAGGGGGTAAGAAATTAAATTCGCAGGGATGGAAGGGGGTGTAAGGTGTCAGGGATTAAAGTAAGCGGGGTAGGTTTTTCATGGAGGGTGAAGGGTGTGAGGGATTAAAGTAGCGGGGAAGGTTTTTGATGCAGGGTGTTGGGTGTGAGGGTTCAAACTATGTGGGGTAGGGGTTCTTGAAGTAGGGGGTAAAGGGTGGGTGGGAACGGCGAGAAGAGCCTCAACAAATCTATCTGGGAGTGGCGCCCCAGTGACGCCAAGGGAAGGTATTAAATTAGCGGGGTGGGGGGGGGCTCTTAAGGTAGGGGGTAAGAAATTAAATTCGCAGGGATGGAAGGGGGTGTAAGGTGTCAGGGATTAAAGTAAGCGGGGTAGGTTTTTCATGGAGGGTGAAGGGTGTGAGGGATTAAAGTAGCGGGGAAGGTTTTTGATGCAGGGTGTTGGGTGTGAGGGTTCAAACTAAGTGGGGTAGGGGTTCTTAAAGTAGGGGGTAAAGGGTGGGTGGGAACGGCGAGAAGAGCCTCAACAAATCTATCTGGGAGTGGCGCCCCAGTGACGCCAAGGGAAGGGATTATAGTATGCGGGGTAGGGGGATGGGGGAAGGGTGAGGTTCTTGAGGTAGGGTAAGGGTTTATTTGTTTAAAAAGATGGACGAATTAATTTAAATGTGCGCGTTCGTTTTTTAAGCTTTTTTTTGCGAACGAGGCATTAATCCTCTATAAACAGGTTTACTATAACTTATTGGAAAAGTCTTTAGAGGGGGATGAGGGTGGGACTGTCCATCAAAAAAGTAATTTCTATCAATCTGTCTGTTCGTGTCCGTCTGTCTTAAACCATTTATTAATCATTTTTTTTCAGCTTTTACTACTCTTATTATTTACTGAAGAATTGGACCTAGTCCAATCCATTCACAACAAATAATATCCAAACCAACGAGTTGTCATAACAAGAGTAAAAGCCCAATAAAGCCTTAACGAGAGCCCAACATTCATGATTGATAGCCATGCCGTTCGGAATTACAGCTTGAGAATCAGTTTGTTGGGGACGGAAAGTGCCAGTGGCGATGAAATTCGTTGACCTCTTGTTGAGTAGACTAAATGGTAGCGCTTCTGGCAAGGTCTGCAACACCCTTAATGAAAGATGCATCACGGCATTTAATGTAACCCGGTGAATGTGTTCCGATAACAGCTTTTGCCATAGTTTATAAAACTTGGCTACTCTGTTTGATGCAACTAGTTGTTTAACGACAGTTGATCGATTTAAGAAGGAGCGACCAGAAAAGAAAACGACTCATTTTAGTCTTTTATTTGGAGGGACTCGTTCTGTTGACCTTCACGAGGTGAGTCCTGTGATCTTTTCTATTTCGATGGAAAAGAGGCCGACAAACAGAAGTTGTGAATTGGATTGGATAGTTTTGGAATTCAAAATGTTTGAAGATGTAAATTTTTCTTGTGTAACTCTTGAAATGGAATTTTTGTCTTCAGTCTTAAAATGTGAACTTTTCCTCTCGAATTCTTGAAATGTAAATTTTTCATGTTCAATTCTTGAAATGTGAATTTTTCGTCTTTAATTTTTAAAATGTGAATTTTTCATCTTGAATTCTTAAAATGTGAATTTTTCGTCTTGAATTCTTGAAATGTGAATTTTTTGTCTTCAATTTTTGAAACCTGAATTTTTCGTCTTCTATTTTTGAAACGTGAATTTTTTTATGTTCAATTTTTTGAAATGTGAATTTTTCATGTTCAATTTTTTGAAATGTGAATTTTTCATCTTGAATTCTTGAAATGTGAATTTTTCATGTTCAATTCTTGAAATGTGAATTTTTCGTCTTTAATTTTTTGAAATGTGAATTTTTCGTCTTGAATTCTTAAAGTATGAATTTTTCATCTTGAATTCTTGAAATGTCAATTTTTTATGTTCAATTTTTTGAAATGTGAATTTTTCATGTTCAATTTTTTGAAAAGTGAATTTTTCATCTTGAATTCTTGAAATGTGAATTTTTCATCTTGAATTCTTAAAATGTGAATTTTTCGTCTTAAATTCTTGAAATGTGAATTTTTTGTCTTCAATTTTTGAAACCTGAATTTTTCGTCTTCTATTTTTGAAACGTGAATTTTTTATGTTCAATTTTTTGAAATGTGAATTTTTCATGTTCAATTTTTTGAAATGTGAATTTTTCATCTTGAATTCTTGAAATGTGAATTTTTCATGTTTAATTCTTGAAATGTGAATTTTTCGTCTTGAATTTTTCATATTCAATTCTTGAAATGTGAAAATTTTTGTCTTGAATTCTTGAAACGTGAATTTTTCATGTTCAATTCTTGAAATGTGAATTTTTCGTCTTTAATTTTTAAAATGTGAATTTTACATGTTCAATTTTTTGAAATGTGAATTTTTCGTCTTGAATTTTTCATGTTCAATTCTTGTAATGTGAATTTTTTGTCTTGAATTCTTGAAATGTGAATTTTTTGTCTTCAATTTTTGAAACCTGAATTTTTCGTCTTCTATTTTTGAAACGTGAATTTTTTATGTTCAATTTTTTGAAATGTGAATTTTTCATGTTCAATTTTTTGAAATGTGAATTTTTCATGTTCAAGTTTTTAAAATGTGAATTTTTCGTCTCTATTTTTGAAATGTGAATTTTTTGTCTTGAATTCTTGAAATGTGAATTTTTTGTCTTCAATTTTTGAAACCTGAATTTTTCGTCTTCTATTTTTGAAACGTGAATTTTTTATGTTCAAATTTTTGAAATGTGAATTTTTCATCTTGAATTCTTAAAATGTGAATTTTTCATGTTCAATTTTTTGAAATTTGAATTTTTCACCTTGAATTCTTGAAATGTAAATTTTTCATGTTTAATTCTTGAAATGTGAATTTTTCGTCTTTAATTTTTAAAATGTGAATTTTTATATTCACACCGTTTTCACGTGCGAATCTATTGGTTTTGTTCAGATTGAAAAATCAGTTTTTCGCATTTTGTGAGAAAACAAAGCAAAATTGGTTATAAAAGGGCAAGAAGAAAAGTTTGTGCCTGAAATTTTACATCATTTTCAAAAAACAGATTTCAAATTGGTTGTGGCATTGCTGAGAAAATCGCAAAATACGCTTTCTGTAAGCAAACAAGCAAGCAAGCAAGCAAGTTAATCAGCAAGAAATCTCAATAACGAGACATCGTAGAGACTTCTAGTTTTTTACATTTGATCCGTGCTGCTCTATAGAAGAGCTGTATTGTTTTTGGGCAAGGTAGGAACAGCCGTTGCTTCAGAAATGGCAAAAAACTTTCCTTTCTTACGAATTTTTTAAAACAAAAGTTGACTGTGATTTTTATAAAATTTAACTTTGGATGAAAATTTTTTTTAAAAAACTTTTAAAGAATATTTGGCATATTCGTCAAGCTTTATACCTTCAAACTTATGTTGAGCGTAGCTCAGCTGACTCGATAGCTTTATATCTTCAAACTTATGCTGAGCGTAGCTCAGCTTACGCGATAGCTTTATAACTTCAAACTTATGCTGAGCGAAGCTCAGCTGCCTCTCTAGCTTCATATCTTCAAACTTATGCTGAGCGTAGCTCAGCTTACGCGATAGCTTTATAACTTCAAACTTATGCTGAGCGTAGCTCAGCTTACGCGATAGCTTTATAGCTTTAAACTTATGCTGAGCGAAGCTTAGTTGACTTATCAAGCTTCATACCTTCATACTTATGATGGGCAAATCTTGGTCTATCCATAAGACTTATGATAGTACGGTGTGAATATAATCCGCATTGGGTTTCTACCCGATACACTAGTTCATGTTCAATTTTTTGAAATTTGAATTTTTCATCTTGAATTCTTGAAATGTAAATTTTTCATGTTTAATTCTTGAAATGTGAATTTTTCGTCTTTAATTTTTAAAATGTGAATTTTTTATGTTCAATTTTTTGAAACCTGAATTTTTCGTCTTCTATTTTTGAAACGTGAATTTTTCAATTGGAATACGATTTTTCGTGTTTCAATTTTTGGAATATGGATTATTTGCGAACATGAACTTATTTGCCAAACTTCTTCATCATTGGATTTTAAATCAATTGGTTTAATTTCATGTTTCGTTATGAAAATATTTTGAATTTAGAGCAAGAAAAGAACAATAGAAATTCCTGGAAATCCATTGATCTTTTTTGAAAAATGACCGTTAATTTCGGACGTCATAATTGAACGGCCCCTATACTAATTCATACATAACTAGCTTTTATAAAATGAGTTTTCTATTCAACAGGTTTCACAAAAGATTTGCTCCTTTGTTAAAGAAAACCAAACGGAAAACTCGCAAAAGCTTGAAGGATTTTTCTCTATCTACACTGAAGTTTTGAGCTATGACAGAAGCACGAACATTAATGATGAGATTGAAAAATTGTCAAATTTATAATAAATATATATTTTACCAAAAAAAATTGATTCTCATAAAGAAACATTAAAAGCACAATTTTAATTATTTAAAAGACTTTTGCATGCTTAATATCTTTTGTGGCTGAAAATCGAACAATTTGCAAGAATGATCCAAACTTTAAACCAATTCAGCCTTATCTCAGGATCCTGCAGCTATAAATGCTCAAACATCCACAAAGGTATCAAAAATGATGGAATTAGCATTTGATATTGGTGCCGAGAGAAGCAAAAGAGAGACTGCAATGAGTAATCTTGTAGTGTTAGCTAGAGAAAAGGCAGGAGCCGATGTAATGTTCCGTGAGAATATAGCTACTCGTGTCGGTAAATTATTCAAAGTCGAAAAAAATGATGAAATACTTGTTAATGCTATACGTGTAATTGATGATATCTGTATCAAGTCATTACATTACACAAAGAAGATCATTAATGAATTTGGTATCCCTTGATTCCTACAAATTCTCGATAGTAAAAATGCTGATCGTGTCATGTGAGCTCAGCATTGCTTACAAGTCATTCTTAATTCATTCTCTGGCTTAACTAATAAAGAGGATTCAAAGCCAGATCAACAATTAGTTGAAGATAATAAGAATGAAATTGATACAATTCTTACATGCTTGGTTTATGCAACAACAGATCGTACAATTACTGGCGAAGCTCGTGATGCTGTTGTAGAATTATTGATCAGAAATGCTCATCATCAAACACTTAATTGGGCTGAACGTCTTATCGAGCAAAAGGGTCTTTATCGTTTGATGGAAATTTGTAGTGAATTAGAGGAATATAAATATGAGAGTGCAATGCCAATAACACCATCGTCTAGAACCATCGCTTCCGTTTGTTTAGCAAGAATTTATGAAAACATGTACTATGATGAAGCTCGACAACGATTCATTGCTCACATTGATGAATATATAAGGGATAAGCTTTTAAATCCAGAATTTGAATCAAAAGTTCGTGTTGTAGTCGCTTTAACATCATTTCTTCTTGGTCCATTAGATGTTGGCAATACAATTTTTGCACGTGATGGAATCATGCAAATGATTTTAGCAATGGCAAGTGATGATGAATTGTTACATCAAAAAGTAGCTTCTGAATGTCTTATTGCTGCAGCATCAAAGAAGGATAAGGCTAAAGCATTAATAGCAAGTGGGGTGGAAATTTAAAAGAAATTATATCATTCAAAAGATGAAGGAATTCGAGTAAAAGCAGTAGTTGGATTATGTAAATTAGGTAGCTCTGGTGGCCTTGATGCATCTATTCGTCCATTTGCTGATGGATCAACTGTTAAACTAGCTGAAGCATGTCGTCGTTTTCTCATTAAACCTGGTAAAGATAAGGATATTCGTAAATTTGCAGCTGAAGGATTGTCATTCCTTACACTTGATGCTGATGTTAAAGAGAAATTAATTGATGATAAATTGGCTATTCAAGCACTCATTGAACTAGCTAAAACTGGAGATCAATCTGTCATTTATGGTGTTGTTACTACACTTGTAAATCTTGTCAATGCTTATGAAAAGCAGGAAATGCTTCCTGAACTTATGGAACTTGCTAAATTCGCAAAACATCATGTTCCAGAAGAATCAGAACTCGATGATCCAGATTTTGTAGCCAAACGTATTAATACATTGGCAGAAGAAGGTATTACTGTCGCCTTAGTTGCTCTATCAAAAACTGAGAGTGACAATGCCAAAGAAATGATTGCGAGAGTTTTTAATGCAATTTGCTCCAACAAGGTGGTGCTCGTGTCTTAATTCAGCTTGCATTAAAAGGTAAGAATTTCAAACTTTATTACTGCATTTTTATTGATTTATTTTAAATTCTGTTTTTTTTTCAATTACTTTAGGTACTGAAAAGGGCAAACGAAATGCTGGTCAGGCTTTGTCACGTTTAGGTATCACTATCAATCCCGAACAAGCATTTCCTGGACAACGATCATTAGAAGTTGTTAGACCATTACTTAATCAACTTCATCCAGACTATAGTGCACTCGAGAATTTTGAAGCACTTTTGGCACTTTGTAATTTAGCTCAAATGAATGATTCAGTTCGCAATCGCATAATGAAAGAGAAAGGAATGTCACGTATTGAAATGTTCTTAATGGAAGATCACATCTTGTTGACTAGAGCTGCCACACAAGTAATTTGCAACATGGTTTTGAATGAGGATTATATAAAATGGCATGAAGGAGACAATGATCGCGTAAAATTCTTAGCACTGTTGTGCGAGGAGGAAGATGAAGAAACAGCTTTAGCATGTAGTGGTGCATTAGCAATTCTGACATCTAATAGTGCAAAATGTTGTGAGAAAATGATAACTCCATCGTCATGGCTTGAAATTTTGCATACGTTAATAGCGAATCCAAGCCCTGATGTACAGTTTAGAGGAATTGTCATAATTCACAACATGATTCGACAGAGTAAAACAGTTGCTGAGAAAATATTCGATACTGATGTTTTGCAGCTTTTAATGGGTGTCACTCAGCTTAACGACGAGAAAAGATCAAAGGCAATTGAAGAAGCCAAATTATGCCTAAAGACAGCAGAAGATATGAAATTAATTCAAGAAAAGAAAGATGATGCGAATGATATGATGCCAGATGTCTTTCAACAACCTCAAAATGAAGATTTAGAAGAAGAAAACGAGTGAATGCCTAAATATGTGCCTTTAGTTTGTTGTTTTTTATCAAACATTTTTAATGAAACTTTACAGCTAAAACTTTTTGTATTTTTTGACCATTTTGTACTTAATTGATTTTCTAAATTGCATTTTAGACATCAAATTTATTTAAATAAAGTTTTTTCTTTGAAGAATTAATAGTGAAATCCATGAGAGTATAAAACAGTCATTTAGTAAATAGACGTAGTGAACGTGCCTTCTTCCACATTTTCACTATCACTTATTGCTCAATAATAACTTAAATTTGAAGGAAATTATTATTTGATAAACATTTTTTTATCTTTGTTTCAAACTCAACGGAACCGATCACTTATTTTGTAACACTGGATATGTTCCTGCACCAGATTCAGCGATTTCCCGATAGTTTTAATGTCACAAAATATCATTTTAATTTTCATACAAAATGATAAAAATTCAGTATACAAAAGAATAATTATCCCAGCAACCATTGAAATTTGACCAATTCTGAAATTTCTTCAGTATTGTGTAAACATTAAAAGTGAAGATTAGTTCAACATGTCAACGTCAAATTTTCGCAAAACTGTTCAGCGGTTCATTCAGCTTTTAGAGGATGAAGATCATCAGCTTGAGAATAAAGCAAGCAACAACGAAATAGCCAATGTGGAGATAGAAGTAAGGATAGGATTTCGATGATTCAAAAACAAAAGGACTCAGTTTAATTGCTGCATGGTTTGTATGATTTTCATTCAAGAAGCATCATGTCAAGTTGGTACTTCCAACTGGATGAAACTGACAAAAATGTTTTTTCAACATTTCTTGACTTCTTTAACAATTTTTGAGAGGGGTCCAGATTTAAGGAACCAAGCACTTCTTTCATTATCCACTGAAATTTTTCGGTTCTAAGTAGTCATACGATGCGTACTGGCTGCATTGGAACCTACGGAACTGCTAAGTTCCTCAGAACTGGACTCATCTTTAAAATCGTTTGAAAAGTCAAGAAATGAAGTAAAATTTGTTTGTCACTTCCACCCAGTTGGAAGTGCCAACTAGACATGATGCTTCTTGCATGGAAATAATACTAATCATGCAAGCAAGCAGTTGATATTCATCATCCTTCGATGATTCATTTTAAATTGTGAATAAATTTTAAAATTTTTTTTTCCATTTATTTATTTTAGCAACCGGTTCCCGAGCTCCTGAGAACGTGCAGCATGCCAATGATAAATGCTGGAACCGAAAATTCACGTCTCCTTCGATCATTCAGCATGCCGACAATGATTCCTTTGTACAGGACCTTTCAATCCATGTCGGAGGAATTGTTGCAGATCGAAAGAGCTATTGGCGAGAAAAGGAACCTCTTAAAGGTGAGTAATTATATAATAACTAGGCTGTCCGGAGGCGCCTGTGGCGCCTCTTATCAGGGTTAAAATTTGATTACTATTGTGTAAATAACTGTAAGACGCAAATAACCATAATGTTTTTAAGGTCAATCCTAACACAAAACTTCACAAACCTCCTCAAACTCGGACTCAATCCCACAAAAATTTTATAAATGTATTCACAAACCCCCTCAAACTCGGACCCCTTTAATCCCACTAAAACTTTAATTCCCCCGAAACTCACCATGTCTTTTCACAAAGCTTCGCATGGCTTCACAAAACTTCACATGGCTTCACAAAATTTTATATGGCTTCACAAAATATTCCTGACAGCAAACTTTTCCCACAAACCCCCTTAAATTCGGACCCCCCCCCCCCAACTGACACCCCCCTTGCCTCCATCCCCACCTGACACTCACTTTATCACCCCCCACAACTGACACCCACCTTGTCAGCACCCCTCGAATCATCGGCTTCACAAAATACACCCTGACACCCCCTTGCCCCCAATTCTTACCTGACCCCCCACCCCACACCTGACACTCACACCCACCTTACAACCACCTTGTCAACACTCCTTAAATTTTTGTCTTCACACGGCTTCACAAATGTCTTCACATGGCTTCCGTTCCAGAGTCAGTGAATCAGTGAATTGGGCTTTTATATATTAGATATTTTTAATTTAAGAAAAACTCTAAAATGATTTTAATTTTTAATTTCAGTTTATGTTTGAGAAGCCTTCTTTGGGAAACTTGCCTCATGATCTCATGAAGCAAGCATCGAAAGAAGATTCATCAATAAAAAGAGGAATAAGAGAATTCTTGCGCATGCATAATGTTGATAGTGGACGATTGCGACTTTCAAGAAGAAATTTCATAAAACAGCATCCTGAACTTCATCTTGTGTTCATTAAGTTTCTTGTGTTGCGAGACATGAGAAACTTTTTGGCCAAGCAAGATGAGTTGTTTGCTTTTTTCTGGTTTCTTGTGGAGTGGTTCGAAGATGCTGGTTTGGAGATGTTATTGGAGTTGGAGGATTTTTTCGTGTTGTATCATGAAAATTACAATAACATCTACCTACAGAGAGAAGTCAGCATTTTCATGTTCCATCATCAGTCGCTGGCATCGGAAATGAATAGATTTGTGGCATCACATTTACATTACTTGGTAAGTTTACACTTATCAGATGAATGTAGTGTTATAAGGAATCAGAATATCCAAATGACTGGAATTTTGAATTTAGATTCTTGGCACTTTATTTTAATAAAATGAATTTTTTATTTCAGGACGATGATGCTGCAACGATTACATCAATCTATTCGTATCCGGAGTCATCTGAAACATCAACATTTGCTGAAGAAACCAAGAGCATGCAAGCCGAAGTCAACGAGAACCCCAAAAAGAAGAAGGGGTTATGGAGAACGTTCAAACGAATGTTCTGTTGCGGAGTTCCTGAGGACGACGAAGCGGAAGGGTTTCCTTTAAAAGTTGAGTGAAAAGGTAGGGGGGTAAGGGATTAAATTCGCAGGGATGGGAGGGGGTGTAGGGTAAAAGGTGGGTGGGAACGGCGAGAAGAGCCTCAACAAATTTATCTGGGAGTGGCGCCCCAGTGACGCCAAGGGAAGGTATTAAATTAGCGGGGTGGGGGGTTCTTAAGGTAGGGGGTAAGAAATTAAATTCGCAGGGATGGAAGGGGGTGTACGGTGTCAGGGATTAAAGTAAGCGGGGTAGGTTTTTCATGGAGGGTGAAGGGTGTGAGGGATTAAAGTAGCGGGGAAGGTTTTTGATGCAGGGTGTTGGGTGTGAGGGTTCAAATTAAGTGGGGTAGGGGTTCTTGAAGTAGGGGGTAAAGGGTGGGTGGGAACGGCGAGAAGAGCTTCAACAAATCTATCTGGGAGTGGCGCCCCAGTGACGCCAAGGGAAGGTATTAAATTAGCGGGGTGGGGGGGTTCTTAAGGTAGGGGGTAAGAAATTAAATTCGCAGGGATGGAAGGGGGTGTAAGGTGTCAGGGATTAAAGTAAGCGGGGTAGGTTTTTCATGGAGGGTGAAGGGTGTGAGGGATTAAAGTAGCGGGGAAGGTTTTTGATGCAGGGTGTTGGGTGTGAGGGTTCAAACTATGTGGGGTAGGGGTTCTTGAAGTAGGGGGTAAAGGGTGGGTGGGAACGGCGAGAAGAGCCTCAACAAATCTATCTGGGAGTGGCGCCCCAGTGACGCCAAGGGAAGGTATTAAATTAGCGGGGTGGGGGGGGGCTCTTAAGGTAGGGGGTAAGAAATTAAATTCGCAGGGATGGAAGGGGGTGTAAGGTGTCAGGGATTAAAGTAAGCGGGGTAGGTTTTTCATGGAGGGTGAAGGGTGTGAGGGATTAAAGTAGCGGGGAAGGTTTTTGATGCAGGGTGTTGGGTGTGAGGGTTCAAACTAAGTGGGGTAGGGGTTCTTAAAGTAGGGGGTAAAGGGTGGGTGGGAACGGCGAGAAGAGCCTCAACAAATCTATCTGGGAGTGGCGCCCCAGTGACGCCAAGGGAAGGGATTATAGTATGCGGGGTAGGGGGATGGGGGAAGGGTGAGGTTCTTGAGGTAGGGTAAGGGTTTATTTGTTTAAAAAGATGGACGAATTAATTTAAATGTGCGCGTTCGTTTTTTAAGCTTTTTTTTGCGAACGAGGCATTAATCCTCTATAAACAGGTTTACTATAACTTATTGGAAAAGTCTTTAGAGGGGGATGAGGGTGGGACTGTCCATCAAAAAAGTAATTTCTATCAATCTGTCTGTTCGTGTCCGTCTGTCTTAAACCATTTATTAATCATTTTTTTTCAGCTTTTACTACTCTTATTATTTTACTGAAGAATTGGACCTAGTCCAATCCATTCACAACAAATAATATCCAAACCAACGAGTTGTCATAACAAGAGTAAAAGCCCAATAAAGCCTTAACGAGAGCCCAACATTCATGATTGATAGCCATGCCGTTCGGAATTACAGCTTGAGAATCAGTTTGTTGGGGACGGAAAGTGCCAGTGGCGATGAAATTCGTTGACCTCTTGTTGAGTAGACTAAATGGTAGCGCTTCTGGCAAGGTCTGCAACACCCTTAATGAAAGATGCATCACGGCATTTAATGTAACCCGGTGAATGTGTTCCGATAACAGCTTTTGCCATAGTTTATAAAACTTGGCTACTCTGTTTGATGCAACTAGTTGTTTAACGACAGTTGATCGATTTAAGAAGGAGCGACCAGAAAAGAAAACGACTCATTTTAGTCTTTTATTTGGAGGGACTCGTTCTGTTGACCTTCACGAGGTGAGTCCTGTGATCTTTTCTATTTCGATGGAAAAGAGGCCGACAAACAGAAGTTGTGAATTGGATTGGATAGTTTTGGAATTCAAAATGTTTGAAGATGTAAATTTTTCTTGTGTAACTCTTGAAATGGAATTTTTGTCTTCAGTCTTAAAATGTGAACTTTTCCTCTCGAATTCTTGAAATGTAAATTTTTCATGTTCAATTCTTGAAATGTGAATTTTTCGTCTTTAATTTTTAAAATGTGAATTTTTCATCTTGAATTCTTAAAATGTGAATTTTTCGTCTTGAATTCTTGAAATGTGAATTTTTTGTCTTCAATTTTTGAAACCTGAATTTTTCGTCTTCTATTTTTGAAACGTGAATTTTTTTATGTTCAATTTTTTGAAATGTGAATTTTTCATGTTCAATTTTTTGAAATGTGAATTTTTCATCTTGAATTCTTGAAATGTGAATTTTTCATGTTCAATTCTTGAAATGTGAATTTTTCGTCTTTAATTTTTTGAAATGTGAATTTTTCGTCTTGAATTCTTAAAGTATGAATTTTTCATCTTGAATTCTTGAAATGTCAATTTTTTATGTTCAATTTTTTGAAATGTGAATTTTTCATGTTCAATTTTTTGAAAAGTGAATTTTTCATCTTGAATTCTTGAAATGTGAATTTTTCATCTTGAATTCTTAAAATGTGAATTTTTCGTCTTAAATTCTTGAAATGTGAATTTTTTGTCTTCAATTTTTGAAACCTGAATTTTTCGTCTTCTATTTTTGAAACGTGAATTTTTTATGTTCAATTTTTTGAAATGTGAATTTTTCATGTTCAATTTTTTGAAATGTGAATTTTTCATCTTGAATTCTTGAAATGTGAATTTTTCATGTTTAATTCTTGAAATGTGAATTTTTCGTCTTGAATTTTTCATATTCAATTCTTGAAATGTGAAAATTTTTGTCTTGAATTCTTGAAACGTGAATTTTTCATGTTCAATTCTTGAAATGTGAATTTTTCGTCTTTAATTTTTAAAATGTGAATTTTTCATGTTCAATTTTTTGAAATTTGAATTTTTCATCTTGAATTCTTAAAATGTAAATTTTTTCATGTTTAATTCTTGAAATGTGAATTTTTCGTCTTTAATTTTTAAAATGTGAATTTTACATGTTCAATTTTTTGAAATGTGAATTTTTCGTCTTGAATTTTTCATGTTCAATTCTTGTAATGTGAATTTTTTGTCTTGAATTCTTGAAATGTGAATTTTTTGTCTTCAATTTTTGAAACCTGAATTTTTCGTCTTCTATTTTTGAAACGTGAATTTTTTATGTTCAATTTTTTGAAATGTGAATTTTTCATGTTCAATTTTTTGAAATGTGAATTTTTCATGTTCAAGTTTTTAAAATGTGAATTTTTCGTCTCTATTTTTGAAACGTGAATTTTTCGTCTTCTATTTTTGAAACGTGAATTTTTTATGTACAATTTTTGAAATGTGAATTTTTCATCTTGAATTCTTAAAATGTGAATTTTTCATGTTCAATTTTTTGAAATTTGAATTTTTCATCTTGAATTCTTGAAATGTAAATTTTTTCATGTTTAATTCTTGAAATGTGAATTTTTCGTCTTGAATTTTTCATGTTCAATTCTTGAAATGTGAATTTTTTGTCTTGAATTCTTGAAATGTGAATTTTTTGTCTTCAATTTTTGAAACCTGAATTTTTCGTCTTCTATTTTTGAAACGTGAATTTTTTATGTTCAAATTTTTGAAATGTGAATTTTTCATCTTGAATTCTTAAAATGTGAATTTTTCATGTTCAATTTTTTGAAATTTGAATTTTTCACCTTGAATTCTTGAAATGTAAATTTTTCATGTTTAATTCTTGAAATGTGAATTTTTCGTCTTTAATTTTTAAAATGTGAATTTTTATATTCACACCGTTTTCACGTGCGAATCTATTGGTTTTGTTCAGATTGAAAAATCAGTTTTTCGCATTTTGTGAGAAAACAAAGCAAAATTGGTTATAAAAGGGCAAGAAGAAAAGTTTGTGCCTGAAATTTTACATCATTTTCAAAAAACAGATTTCAAATTGGTTGTGGCATTGCTGAGAAAATCGCAAAATACGCTTTCTGTAAGCAAACAAGCAAGCAAGCAAGCAAGTTAATCAGCAAGAAATCTCAATAACGAGACATCGTAGAGACTTCTAGTTTTTTACATTTGATCCGTGCTGCTCTATAGAAGAGCTGTATTGTTTTTGGGCAAGGTAGGAACAGCCGTTGCTTCAGAAATGGCAAAAAACTTTCTGTAAAGCAAAATGTGCTTAATGCAAATTTGCTTATAATAATAAATTAATTAATCATTCGTTAATTGATATCATGAAATAAATTTCATAACGGCCATTGTAAGATTTAAAATGAAATTACATTTTGATGTGTAAAAAGAAGCTGTTAGAGGGTTTTAATACAAAATAAATAAGAAATAATAAGTCAAGCGACAGATAAAGCAAGGAAGAATAAAAACGTGAAAGAGCTGAAAAAAGAAGGAAGGAAATTAAATAAATTAAGGCTGAAAGAAAAAAGAGTGAGTTAATAATTAAGATAATAAATATGTGTACAAACTTATGTTTGATATTTAGGTTTAAAACAAAGAGAATCTATTGAGAAAAACTAATAATAATTAGAACAAGATTATTGTTCATTGAAATTTCATGAATTAAAATAAAAATGAGAAGAACTCATCTAATAATCTCGTATAGATATCGTTTTAATCTCGAAAATTAAATAAATTGCAATAAAAAATTGACATTTTAAACTCTTTTTTGAGAGTAATTTCTTCATAACCATAAAGTACATAAGATATAAGATTTTTTCAATTAATATGAAAGAAAATACCAGTAATTAGAGTATTTGATGAAAAATTGCAGCTTTTGCAATAGACGAGCTTCAATTTATGATAAATTAATAAGGTGTAAAGAAAGAAATTGCATATATTGGGTTCATAAAGAGTGCCGAGAAAAGAGATCCAGTAAATCTGAAGAACTTTTAAGAAATTGGTCTTGTAAAGCACATATGGCTCTGCCTAGAACGCCAGTAGATAATGAAAATGATCATAGTGACACGGAAAGTGTGCTTAATGTTTCTAGAGATAACCTGGAAGATGAAGATAACATCCAGATTGAAAATATTACTAAAGATGTAGATGAAGAAAGACAAAGGGGGTCAATTATGGACAACATGATTCCTAGATCTACTTCAATTGGTAATTTCGTGACTCATAGAAATAATAATTTAAATAATAACCTTATTAATGTAGATAATGTTAATGTAAGAGGCGAAAACAGCAGAAGAACTGCTGGATTATTTAATGAAACTCAAAAAACTGTTCCTAAGTTCTGTAAAGTGTGTAAAAAAGAAGCAAAAAGACATGCTTACACATGTAAAACATGTGACAAGATTTGTCATCCTATTTGTCTAGAGGAAGAAGAGGAAGGAACGGTCGATAACCTAAATGAGACTTTTGTATGCAATGCATGTGTAGACTTAATAAGAAATTTAAACAACAGAGTTAAGACAACTCAAAATCCTTCCCTTAATAAAATGAAACCTTCTAATTTAGACGTACAAAACAATTACGATGATGAAGAACCTGGATGTAGTCATGCTGTGAGAAAGTCCTGTAACAAAGATATTACGAACACTTTTAGACATTCCAATGAGAATAACTTATCATACTCAAGACCTGAGATGGAAAATTACTTTGTTAAATTACAATACAACAAACTTCCTTTGGTTACTGATTCCGATTTGACTTGGACGGTATTTTACAGTGCCTTTTTAAGAACCAAAGATTTATTTGATCACGATGAAAATATTTTGCGTATTCAAAACTCTATTAAAGATGATACCGTAAAAAGAATTGGAGGTAAAGGTTTATTTAATCCTAGAACTTACTCAAAATGTTTGCAAGATGTTAATAAAAGACTGAAAAATAATACATCTTTTTTGACATCTGAAGCTTCTGCTTTGGAAAATCACATTCGCATTAAAGCAGAAAATAAAACTACGCTTGTTGAATTTTTCGACAGAGTTAGAAATTTTTGTACTATGGCTGATGCTTATAGTGATACCTCATACATGAATAATAAAAGATTCCTTGCAAACATTTCTGACGTTGTACCTTTATTTATAAAAGGTAAATGGGAAACCAAACAAGCTGAGCTTGAAGATCAAGCTAGAAGTCCATCTTTAAAAGATTTAGTGGAAATATTTGATCGTGAACTTCCTCGTTTGGAAGCTAGTATTCGAAATGATAAGTTAAGAAATCCTGAAAAAAAGATTGAAAACAAAGCTCCAGTTAAAGATCAGAATAAAAGCTTTAGATTTAATAATCTTAATAACAAAATTCATACCAAAAGCTCTTATATAAAAGGAGAAACCTCCGGTAATAATGAGAAAAACGAAAACCCTAGATTTACCTGTTGGTTCCATAAAAATAATGATCATGTAAGCAACAAATGTAGAGCTTTGTGGAAAATGGATGGAAAAGCTGTTTCAGAACTTGCTAAGAAAGCAAGGATTTGTACATTTTGTGGTCAGAATCAGCATAAGCCTTGTCCTTACAATTCAAAATTAAAGTGCAGAATAGATGGATGTGAACATCTTCATCATTCATTATTTTGTTACAAAAGGAAGGCATCAAGCTTTACATCTTCAAACAATAATAATAATAACAGATACCAAGATGAAAAAGATAAATATCAGACTAACAAAAATCCCGCTAGTAACAATACTAAAAGTGAAAAAGAAGAGGAAGTAGAAAAAGTTCTTCACAATATAGCCAATAGTCAATACTATTCAAACATCCCTAAAGAAATAAATGAATATTTGAGTAGATATGGAATTCAACCTAAATCTTGTCATATAGTAACTAATTACAAAAACACTAATGCTAAAAAATTACCTATGAAAAGTGACCAAACTATACTAAGCGTTTTAGTTGTAACTTTAGAAAACAAGCGTAATTGTGCCTTTCTCCTTGATACCGGAAGTACAGTTTCTCTCATAGAAGAAAAAATAGCTAACGAATTAAAATTACTTGGTCCATGGTTACCATTAACCTTAACTTGGTCTGGCAATCAGACACGTAATGATTACTACTCTAGAATTATTCAAACTACAGTATCCAATGCTTTTAATAGTGCACAAAATACTACATCTTATTTTCGTACTGTAAAAGATTTGCAGATATGCTCTCAAAAGTTCATTGCCAGTGAATTCTACTCAGAATTCAAATCATTTGATAAGCTAAAGTTAATCGATTATTATGAAATTGTGGGAATTATTGGTATCGATAATCCTATATTTTTTGAACAACTAGAAACAGTTAAGTGCTTAAGTCACAAAGGTGCTCCTTACACAGGGATAAAAAGTCCTCTAGGAGATTACGTTTTCGGAACAGAATTCCCCTTAAAACAAATTTTTCTTGATCTTAACAACAAAAAGTCTCACCCAATTGAAAATAAATTCATGTCTCATCTCAATTTGACTGAAAAAGAACAAACTGAGTATGATGAAATGGAAAAGGAAGTAATGGGATCAGAATATAGAATTCCTAAAATTAATGACAATGAAATAGTCACAGAAAAATATGCTCTTGATTTACTTGAAAAACATGTCAAGCAAAACAATAATGATAAACATTATACAGCTCCTCTGTTATGGGAAAACGAGAAAATTTATCTTCCCACAGAAGAATCTTATAAAATGTCGGTGAGACGATATTGTATAGTAGAAAAACAAGCATTGAGACAAGACAGATTTGAAGAATGCGTACAACAAATAAAAAATTTACTTGATAAAGGATATGCAACAGAAATGACTGTCGAAGAAGCTTTAAAACCTCACAAAAAAGCTTATTATAATCCTATTTTCTTTATTCACCCTCATAATAAACGCACTAGACTCATTTGGGATTTAGCTGCAAAAATAAATAATAAATGTCTGAACGATTATCTCATGGCTGGACCTAATTTATACAATGAATTGTTAGAAATTCTCTTAAAAATGCGCAAGGGAAAATACTTAATTAAAAGCGATATTGGCGAAATGTTCCACCAGATTAGAGTAAATGAAGACGACACAAACTGTCTTAGGTTTCTGTTTAGATTTTCACAAACTGAAAGAATCAGAATATTTAAAATGCTAGTTTTGCCATTTGGTGCTAAGTCTAGCCCAGTTATTTCTCAGTATGTTAAGAACAAAATTGCATTAAAACATCAAAATAATATGCCTGAGGCAGCTGAGACTATTTTAAAAGACTCATATGTTGATGACATAATCAAATCAACAGATAGTTATTAAACTGCTGTTAGATTACCAATAGAAATCAAAAGAATGCTTCATAACGGAGGTTTTGAATTATTAAAGATAAATTGTACAGACCAAAGAGTCATTCAAGACATAAAAAACGGTTTAACCGATGTTGAGCTTAGTCATAAAAAGCTATTTAGTCATGAAGAAACAGAAAAAACTCTAGGATATGATGTAAATTTTATTAAGGATGAAATTTCTGTGAACATCAATCTTTCGAAATTTCCTATTGAAATCTTAAATTCAACAAAAACACCAACAAGAAGACAAGTACTCCAAATACTAATGAGTCTTTTCGATCCTATAGGTTTGATTCAGTTTTTAACGTCAAAAATTAAGCTGGTGTATCATCGTAGCTGTATAGCAAAAAAGGCTTGGGACGAGGAAATAGATCAAGCAGATCTGGTTTTGTGGAATAAGTGCTTATCGTGGATTAAACTTTTATCTTCAATAAAAATTCCAAGGCCATACTGTAACCATAATAGCGAGGTATGTAAAGTTGAGATGTGGAATTTTGGAGATGCAGGCACAGAAATGATGTGCGGTGTTATTTACCTAAGATTTTTAAATAAAAAAGATGAGCAAATAGGTTTAACATTGGTTCATGCTAAATCCTTTACTGTTCCTGTTAAACATAATAGAACCATTCCACAACTCGAGCTAGAAGTAGCATTAAAAATAGCAGAAATGTCACATAAAGTAATCAATATTCTTGATATTAAGTTAGACGAGATAAATTACGTAACAGATAATTTAGCAATTTTAGAATGGATTAAGAAAGGTGCCAAAAAAGCTTCTGTATTTGTAACCAGAAGATTAAACGAAATTAATAAATTGACAAAAAAAGGTCAATGGCGCTGGGTTCCTTCTGAACTTATGCCGGCTGATTATGGCACTAAAGAAAGTTCAATGCCAAAAATGGATTTTAACAATAAATGGTTCAATCCAGATTTCTTCCGCTTGCAGGAGGGAAATTGGACATTTGCGTCCAATAAGAATTTTAACGTAACATTCAATAAAAATGGCAATAGTTTTGACGATGATGATAACATTCTTGATGCTAGTAAATACAGCAAATTATATTCTTTGATTAACTCAGGCAGATTAGCTCTAAAATGGAAGCAAATTATTAATTATTTAAAATTGTTAGAAGAAGAAAAACAACTTGAAGAACAAGTAAAATTACAAAGGCATAATAGAGACCTAAAGCGCAGATTAAAGGAACTACAAGAGTCATTAGCACTTCTTAAAATAGAAATACTAGATGAAACTAGTAACTATAAGCATATTGAAACTTTAGCCATCAAATTTGCACAATCAAACAGCTACAGTAATCAAATAGCTTGCTTAAAAGACAGTAAGCAGTTATTAAAAAAGGACGAATTATATAAGCTTATCCCCTTTATTGATGATCAGGGTGTTTTAAGAGCTACGTCCAGAATTCCATATAATAGAGAAAACGTTGAAAAATTTGGTTTAGATAGAATTTATCCTATTATACTTCCAAAAATGCATCCTTTGACTGCTCTTTATGTCATGAAATATCATATTGAAAATCATCACATGATGACAAATACTGTAATTATAAACTTAATGAAACGATTTTATATACCACATATCAGATGGACAGTAAAATCAATAATTAAGCAGAATTGTTTTCAGTGCAGAAGAAAAAATGCTAGACCTGAAGTTCCTTTAATGGGTAGTTTACCAATGACTAGATTAGATTTACAGTCTCATACTTTCACTCATGCTATTATTGATTTGGCTGGCCCAATAATTGTAAATAATTACAGATGTAGACCATGCAAAAGATACATTTTTGTAGGTGTATGTCTTACTACAAGAGCAGTGCATCTAGAATTGATTGAAAATTTGAGCGCTGAAGCCACTTTAATAGGTCTTCAAAATTTAATGAATCTTAGAGGTTCACCAAAAACTATAACTACTGACAATGGAACTAACTTTGTCGGAGCTAATTCGATTATGAAGGAAGCTCATAGTACTTGGAGCAAAGCCTTGATAAAAAAAGGATATATAGTAGAACCTATAAAATGGCAATTTCCACCTGCTAAAGCTCCTCATATGCAAGGTTCAGTTGAACGATTTGTTGGTTTGACAAAGAAAGCCCTTGAAAAGATGGCATCTTTAATTAATGACAGTACAGTAAAATATAATGATTTTCAGTTAAGAGCAATTCTTTATGAGATTGCAACAATGCTAAATAATCGACCTTTATGTATGTTCCCTATCGAAAATACCAGCAACGAGTTTTTAACACCTAATCATTTTTTGATAGGTCGTCAAAATATTCAATCGGTCCCTGTCAGTAATAAGCAAATTGATGATTTAACTGAGCATTGGTTAGATATAAAGATCCTTAGTAACATTCTTTGGAGACATTGGTTAAAAGCTTATGTTCCCATGATTATGATGCGTGAAAAATGGGTTGACAAGAAGTCACCATTAAAAATTGATGATATTGTCATTTTAGCTGATCCTTCTGTTGCTAATAGTTGGCGTATGGGAAGAGTTATTGAAATTAATGCAGGCTCAGAGAGTCAAGTCAGATCTGTTTCAGTTGTTTTGGGAAAGAATAAAGCATTAGGCATTAAAGTTAGCAAAAAAGGATTAGATAAATTAACTGAGAAAAAGATTATGAAGTCTTACCAACAGGAAGTACAATCCATAGTCACACGTCCAGCAACAGCAGTTGCCAAATTATTTTTATAAATTGTATAAAACTAAATTATTTTCACTCCACAGTTAAATTCATACGGCTATTTGTTAAATTAGCACTAAAGGTTCATAATCCCAAAATCATTAGTGAGGAAGAAATCGATTCTTCAACAAAAATCTTTAAATTAAATGAAAAATTAAACTAAACGGAACAGACGTTTAAATACACAAAACTCACGGTCAAAAAGAAACCGTTAAAACATTGCTTGATGCAATTAAATAAGAAAAGAACGATCTTTTCATGAAAAAGAAGAAACCGTTAGATTTGAATTTTAACGAAAAAAATCGTTGGAGTTCAGAATTTGAATTTGAAAAGTTCAAAATTAAGAAGCGTTGCTTTATCATTGTTTACATAAAAAATTTGATAAAGTGAATATTAAATTATTAAATTAATTGCTTTTAAATTACTTTACTTTTGTAATAAATAAAAAAAAAAATAGCCTGGATCATTAAGGACATCAAATAGGTAGATATATCAACACAAGCTCATAAAAGAGAAATTTTAGAAAAACAAAAGTGGATGTGAAAATACTTTAGGGAAATAATTAAAATAATATGGACATTGTGATAGCATGGATAGTATAAAATAATAGGTTTTAAGAGAAAAAGCTGAAAAAGGCAAAAAGAAAAATATATAAATGAAACTCAATCATAAAAAGTTAAAAATCTGATCAAAGAAAGATGAAGACATATCCAAGTCGGTATAACATGAAGTCTAACATGTAGATTTATTACGTATATTTTCAGAGAATGACTCACGTCAAGTTTATTTCTACACCTGATAGCTGGTCTACAAAAGAATTCATTGATGGTCTTATAATTTCTCTCAAATGGAATTGCGATGAAGTAGACAACATCAAGATTATTCATACTGAATCCTTAAGGAACAATAGACAACATTTCCGGGTTGCGTTTTACGATTCGCTAATAATTGAAAGACTGAGAGATATAGGTAAAAGAACTGTTGACAAGAATATTCGAAGCATCGAAGTCAACAAAACAACGGTCTTGATGGAAATAAAGAATAATATGCAGGAGAGATTCAAATTGAATGATACACGCCGTGCTACACACAACTTAAATCATCGAACCTTATTAGTCAGGTTTAGTCAGAAGGAAACATTATTAAATGTTATCAACAAGCTTAGCTCGTTGAAAATTTTCAAAATAAACTACTTATCATTCAATCAGAACAATTCTTTTATAAGATTTATGGATGATAAAGACTTGGATAGATTTAAGCACTTAATGCATGTATTAAAATATCGATATAAGGAGGCAAATACTTTTTTGTCATTAATTAAATCAGAATTTGATAGCGTGGATAATATGCATAGCTATAAAAATAATCATAGAATTATCACTCAAAATAATATCAGAGAAGGATCAAATAATAATAGCCTTAAACCAAAAAAAGTTATACAAAAGAAAAGTGAGCATATATTGCCGGAAGAAATTAAAATTAAGATTGACAATTGTGCTGAGGATTTATCATCTATGGTAACTCAGAAGTTTAATGTAAATAGTCCTCAAATGATGCCTGTACAGTCTTACATGTATCATAACATGAGTCAAATGCCTTACAACAATCAATTTCCAAATCCCTTCTTACAGCCATACCCAATGTTTAATTCTAATGTAGTTCAAGCACACAGAGCGTTTTTTCCACAAGTTGGATATTATCCACAGTTTTATTAATTAATATTTCGCCGCTGTTAGAATGTAAAGCAAAATGTGCTTAATGCAAATTTGCTTATAATAATAAATTAATTAATCATTCGTTAATTGATATCATGAAATAAATTTCATAACGGCCATTGTAAGATTTAAAATGAAATTACATTTTGATGTGTAAAAAGAAGCTGTTAGAGGGTTTTAATACAAAATAAATAAGAAATAATAAGTCAAGCGACAGATAAAGCAAGGAAGAATAAAAACGTGAAAGAGCTGAAAAAAGAAGGAAGGAAATTAAATAAATTAAGGCTGAAAGAAAAAAGAGTGAGTTAATAATTAAGATAATAAATATGTGTACAAACTTATGTTTGATATTTAGGTTTAAAACAAAGAGAATCTATTGAGAAAAACTAATAATAATTAGAACAAGATTATTGTTCATTGAAATTTCATGAATTAAAATAAAAATGAGAAGAACTCATCTAATAATCTCGTATAGATATCGTTTTAATCTCGAAAATTAAATAAATTGCAATAAAAAATTGACACTTTCCTTTCTTACGAATTTTTTAAAACAAAAGTTGACTGTGATTTTTATAAAATTTAACTTTGGATGAAAATTTTTTTTAAAAAACTTTTAAAGAATATTTGGCATATTCGTCAAGCTTTATACCTTCAAACTTATGTTGAGCGTAGCTCAGCTGACTCGATAGCTTTATATCTTCAAACTTATGCTGAGCGTAGCTCAGCTTACGCGATAGCTTTATAACTTCAAACTTATGCTGAGCGAAGCTCAGCTGCCTCTCTAGCTTCATATCTTCAAACTTATGCTGAGCGTAGCTCAGCTTACGCGATAGCTTTATAACTTCAAACTTATGCTGAGCGTAGCTCAGCTTACGCGATAGCTTTATAGCTTTAAACTTATGCTGAGCGAAGCTTAGTTGACTTATCAAGCTTCATACCTTCATACTTATGATGGGCAAATCTTGGTCTATCCATAAGACTTATGATAGTACGGTGTGAATATAATCCGCATTGGGTTTCTACCCGATACACTAGTTCATGTTCAATTTTTTGAAATTTGAATTTTTCATCTTGAATTCTTGAAATGTAAATTTTTCATGTTTAATTCTTGAAATGTGAATTTTTCGTCTTTAATTTTTAAAATGTGAATTTTTTATGTTCAATTTTTTGAAACCTGAATTTTTCGTCTTCTATTTTTGAAACGTGAATTTTTCAATTGGAATACGATTTTTCGTGTTTCAATTTTTGGAATATGGATTATTTGCGAACATGAACTTATTTGCCAAACTTCTTCATCATTGGATTTTAAATCAATTGGTTTAATTTCATCTTTCGTTATGAAAATATTTTGAATTTAGAGCAAGAAAAGAACAATAGAAATTCCTGGAAATCCATTGATCTTTTTTGAAAAATGACCGTTAATTTCGGACGTCATAATTGAACGGCCCCTATACTAATTCATACATAACTAGCTTTTATAAAATGAGTTTTCTATTCAACAGGTTTCACAAAAGATTTGCTCCTTTGTTAAAGAAAACCAAACGGAAAACTCGCAAAAGCTTGAAGGATTTTTCTCTATCTACACTGAAGTTTTGAGCTATGACAGAAGCACGAACATTAATGATGAGATTGAAAAATTGTCAAATTTATAATAAATATATATTTTACCAAAAAAAATTGATTCTCATAAAGAAACATTAAAAGCACAATTTTAATTATTTAAAAGACTTTTGCATGCTTAATATCTTTTGTGGCTGAAAATCGAACAATTTGCAAGAATGATCCAAACTTTAAACCAATTCAGCCTTATCTCAGGATCCTGCAGCTATAAATGCTCAAACATCCACAAAGGTATCAAAAATGATGGAATTAGCATTTGATATTGGTGCCGAGAGAAGCAAAAGAGAGACTGCAATGAGTAATCTTGTAGTGTTAGCTAGAGAAAAGGCAGGAGCCGATGTAATGTTCCGTGAGAATATAGCTACTCGTGTCGGTAAATTATTCAAAGTCGAAAAAAATGATGAAATACTTGTTAATGCTATACGTGTAATTGATGATATCTGTATCAAGTCATTACATTACACAAAGAAGATCATTAATGAATTTGGTATCCCTTGATTCCTACAAATTCTCGATAGTAAAAATGCTGATCGTGTCATGTGAGCTCAGCATTGCTTACAAGTCATTCTTAATTCATTCTCTGGCTTAACTAATAAAGAGGATTCAAAGCCAGATCAACAATTAGTTGAAGATAATAAGAATGAAATTGATACAATTCTTACATGCTTGGTTTATGCAACAACAGATCGTACAATTACTGGCGAAGCTCGTGATGCTGTTGTAGAATTATTGATCAGAAATGCTCATCATCAAACACTTAATTGGGCTGAACGTCTTATCGAGCAAAAGGGTCTTTATCGTTTGATGGAAATTTGTAGTGAATTAGAGGAATATAAATATGAGAGTGCAATGCCAATAACACCATCGTCTAGAACCATCGCTTCCGTTTGTTTAGCAAGAATTTATGAAAACATGTACTATGATGAAGCTCGACAACGATTCATTGCTCACATTGATGAATATATAAGGGATAAGCTTTTAAATCCAGAATTTGAATCAAAAGTTCGTGTTGTAGTCGCTTTAACATCATTTCTTCTTGGTCCATTAGATGTTGGCAATACAATTTTTGCACGTGATGGAATCATGCAAATGATTTTAGCAATGGCAAGTGATGATGAATTGTTACATCAAAAAGTAGCTTCTGAATGTCTTATTGCTGCAGCATCAAAGAAGGATAAGGCTAAAGCATTAATAGCAAGTGGGGTGGAAATTTTAAAGAAATTATATCATTCAAAAGATGAAGGAATTCGAGTAAGAGCACTAGTTGGATTATGTAAATTAGGTAGCTCTGGTGGCCTTGATGCATCTATTCGTCCATTTGCTGAAGGATCAACTGTTAAACTAGCTGAAGCATGTCGTCGTTTTCTCATTAAACCTGGTAAAGATAAGGATATTCGTAAATTTGCAGCTGAAGGATTGTCATTCCTTACACTTGATGCTGATGTTAAAGAGAAATTAATTGATGATAAATTGGCTATTCAAGCACTCATTGAACTAGCTAAAACTGGAGATCAATCTGTCATTTATGGTGTTGTTACTACACTTGTTAATCTTGTCAATGCTTATGAAAAGCAGGAAATGCTTCCTGAACTTATGGAACTTGCTAAATTCGCAAAACATCATGTTCCAGAAGAATCAGAACTCGATGATCCAGATTTTGTAGCCAAACGTATTAATACATTGGCAGAAGAAGGTATTACTGTCGCCTTAGTTGCTCTATCAAAAACTGAGAGTGACAATGCCAAAGAAATGATTGCGAGAGTTTTTAATGCAATTTGCTCCAAAACTAGTGTTAGGGGAAAGATTGTTCAACAAGGTGGTGCTCGTGTCTTAATTCAGCTTGCATTAAAAGGTAAGAATTTCAAACTTTATTACTGCATTTTTATTGATTTATTTTAAATTCTGTTTTTTTTTCAATTACTTTAGGTACTGAAAAGGGCAAACGAAATGCTGGTCAGGCTTTGTCACGTTTAGGTATCACTATCAATCCCGAACAAGCATTTCCTGGACAACGATCATTAGAAGTTGTTAGACCATTACTTAATCAACTTCATCCAGACTATAGTGCACTCGAGAATTTTGAAGCACTTTTGGCACTTTGTAATTTAGCTCAAATGAATGATTCAGTTCGCAATCGCATAATGAAAGAGAAAGGAATGTCACGTATTGAAATGTTCTTAATGGAAGATCACATTTTGTTGACTAGAGCTGCCACACAAGTAATTTGCAACATGGTTTTGAATGAGGATTATATAAAATGGCATGAAGGAGACAATGATCGCGTAAAATTCTTAGCACTGTTGTGCGAGGAGGAAGATGAAGAAACAGCTTTAGCATGTAGTGGTGCATTAGCAATTCTGACATCTAATAGTGCAAAATGTTGTGAGAAAATGATAACTCCATCGTCATGGCTTGAAATTTTGCATACGTTAATAGCGAATCCAAGCCCTGATGTACAGTTTAGAGGAATTGTCATAATTCACAACATGATTCGACAGAGTAAAACAGTTGCTGAGAAAATATTCGATACTGATGTTTTGCAGCTTTTAATGGGTGTCACTCAGCTTAACGACGAGAAAAGATCAAAGGCAATTGAAGAAGCCAAATTATGCCTAAAGACAGCAGAAGATATGAAATTAATTCAAGAAAAGAAAGATGATGCGAATGATATGATGCCAGATGTCTTTCAACAACCTCAAAATGAAGATTTAGAAGAAGAAAACGAGTGAATGCCTAAATATGTGCCTTTAGTTTGTTGTTTTTTATCAAACATTTTTAATGAAACTTTACAGCTAAAACTTTTTGTATTTTTTGACCATTTTGTACTTAATTGATTTTCTAAATTGCATTTTAGACATCAAATTTATTTAAATAAAGTTTTTTCTTTGAAGAATTAATAGTGAAATCCATGAGAGTATAAAACAGTCATTTAGTAAATAGACGTAGTGAACGTGCCTTCTTCCACATTTTCACTATCACTTATTGCTCAATAATAACTTAAATTTGAAGGAAATTATTATTTGATAAACATTTTTTTATCTTTGTTTCAAACTCAACGGAACCGATCACTTATTTTGTAACACTGGATATGTTCCTGCACCAGATTCAGCGATTTCCCGATAGTTTTAATGTCACAAAATATCATTTTAATTTTCATACAAAATGATAAAAATTCAGTATACAAAAGAATAATCCCAGCAACCATTGAAATTTGACCAATTCTGAAATTTCTTCAGTATTGTGTAAACATTAAAAGTGAAGATTAGTTCAACATGTCAACGTCAAATTTTCGCAAAACTGTTCAGCAGTTCATTCAGCTTTTAGAGGATGAAGAGCATCAGCTTGAGAATAAAGCAAGCAACAACGAAATAGCCAACGTGGAGATAGAAGTAAGGATAGGATTTCGATGATACAAAATCAAAAGGACTCATTTTAATTGCTGCATGGTTTGTATGATTTTCATTCAAGAAGCATCATGTCAAGTTGGTACTTCCAACTGGATGAAACTGACAAAAATGTTTTTTCAACATTTCTTGACTTCTTTAACAATTTTTGAGAGGGGTCCAGATTTAAGGAACCAAGCACTTCTTTCATTATCCACTGAAATTTTTCGGTTCTAAGTAGTCATACGATGCGTACTGGCTGCATTGGAACCTACGGAACTGCTTAGTTCCTCAGAACTGGACTCATCTTTAAAATCGTTTGAAAAGTCAAGAAATGAAGTAAAATTTTTTTGTCAGTTCCACCCAGTTGGAAGTGCCAACTAGACATGATGCTTCTTGCATGGAAATAATACTAATCATGCAAGCAAGCAGCTGATATTTATCATCCTTCGATGATTCATTTTAAATTGTGAATAAATTTTAAAATTTTTTTTTCCATTTATTTATTTTAGCAACCGGTTCCCGAGCTCCTGAGAACGTGCAGCATGCCAATGATAAATGCTGGAACCGAAAATTCACGTCTCCTTCGATCATTCAGCATGCCGACAATGATTCCTTTGTACAGGACCTTTCAATCCATGTCGGAGGAATTGTTGCAGATCGAAAGAGCTATTGGCGAGAAAAGGAACCTCTTAAAGGTGAGTAATTATATAATAACTAGGCTGTCCGGAGGCGCCTGTGGCGCCTCTTATCAGGGTTAAAATTTGATTACTATTGTGTAAATAACTGTAAGACGCAAATAACCATAATGTTTTTAAGGTCAATCCTACCACAAAACTTCACAAACCTGCTCAAACTCGGACTCAATCCCACAAAAATTTTATAAATGTATTCACAAACCCCCTCAAACTCGGACCCCTTTAATCCCACTAAAACTTTAATTCCCCCGAAACTCACCATGTCTTTTCACAAAGCTTCGCATGGCTTCACAAAACTTCACATGGCTTCACAAAATTTTATATGGCTTCACAAAATATTCCTGACAGCAAACTTTTCCCACAAACCCCCTTAAATTCGGACCCCCCCCCCCCCCCAACTGACACCCCCCTTGCCTCCATCCCCACCTGACACCCACTTTATCACCCCCCACAACTGACACCCACCTTACAACCACCTTGTCAACACTCCTTAAATTTTTGTCTTCACACGGCTTCACAAATGTCTTCACATGGTTTCCGTTCCAGAGTCAGTGAATCAGTGAATTGGGCTTTTATATATTAGATATTTTTAATTTAAGAAAAACTCTAAAATGATTTTAATTTTTAATTTCAGTTTATGTTTGAGAAGCCTTCTTTGGGAAACTTGCCTCATGATCTCATGAAGCAAGCATCGAAAGAAGATTCATCAATAAAAAGAGGAATAAGAGAATTCTTGCGCATGCATAATGTTGATAGTGGACGATTGCGACTTTCAAGAAGAAATTTCATAAAACAGCATCCTGAACTTCATCTTGTGTTCATTAAGTTTCTTGTGTTGCGAGACATGAGAAACTTTTTGGCCAAGCAAGATGAGTTGTTTGCTTTTTTCTGGTTTCTTGTGGAGTGGTTCGAAGATGCTGGTTTGGAGATGTTATTGGAGTTGGAGGATTTTTTCGTGTTGTATCATGAAAATTACAATAACATCTACCTACAGAGAGAAGTCAGCATTTTCATGTTCCATCATCAGTCGCTGGCATCGGAAATGAATAGATTTGTGGCATCACATTTACATTACTTGGTAAGTTTACACTTATCAGATGAATGTAGTGTTATAAGGAATCAGAATATCCAAATGACTGGAATTTTGAATTTAGATTCTTGGCACTTTATTTTAATAAAATGAATTTTTTATTTCAGGACGATGATGCTGCAACGATTACATCAATCTATTCGTATCCGGAGTCATCTGAAACATCAACATTTGCTGAAGAAACCAAGAGCATGCAAGCCGAAGTCAACGAGAACCCCAAAAAGAAGAAGGGGTTATGGAGAACGTTCAAACGAATGTTCTGTTGCGGAGTTCCTGAGGACGACGAAGCGGAAGGGTTTCCTTTAAAAGTTGAGTGAAAAGGTAGGGGGGTAAGGGATTAAATTCGCAGGGATGGGAGGGGGTGTAGGGTAAAAGGTGGGTGGGAACGGCGAGAAGAGCCTCAACAAATCTATCTGGGAGTGGCGCCCCAGTGACGCCAAGGGAAGGTATTAAATTAGCGGGGTGGGGGGTTCTTAAGGTAGGGGGTAAGAAATTAAATTCGCAGGGATGGAAGGGGGTGTAAGGTGTCAGGGATTAAAGTAAGCGGGGTAGGTTTTTCATGGAGGGTGAAGGGTGTGAGGGATTAAAGTAGCGGGGAAGGTTTTTGATGCAGGGTGTTGGGTGTGAGGGTTCAAATTAAGTGGGGTAGGGGTTCTTGAAGTAGGGGGTAAAGGGTGGGTGGGAACGGCGAGAAGAGCCTCAACAAATCTATCTGGGAGTGGCGCCCCAGTGACGCCAAGGGAAGGTATTAAATTAGCGGGGTGGGGGGGTTCTTAAGGTAGGGGGTAAGAAATTAAATTCGCAGGGATGGAAGGGGGTGTAAGGTGTCAGGGATTAAAGTAAGCGGGGTAGGTTTTTCATGGAGGGTGAAGGGTGTGAGGGATTAAAGTAGCGGGGAAGGTTTTTGATGCAGGGTGTTGGGTGTGAGGGTTCAAACTAAGTGGGGTAGGGGTTCTTGAAGTAGGGGGTAAAGGGTGGGTGGGAACGGCGAGAAGAGCCTCAACAAATCTATCTGGGAGTGGCGCCCCAGTGACGCCAAGGGAAGGTATTAAATTAGCAGGGTGGGGGGGGCTCTTAAGGTAGGGGGTAAGAAATTAAATTCGCAGGGATGGAAGGGGGTGTAAGGTGTCAGGGATTAAAGTAAGCGGGGTAGGTTTTTCATGGAGGGTGAAGGGTGTGAGGGATTAAAGTAGCGGGGAAGGTTTTTGATGCAGGGTGTTGGGTGTGAGGGTTCAAACTAAGTGGGGTAGGGGTTCTTAAAGTAGGGGGTAAAGGGTGGGTGGGAACGGCGAGAAGAGCCTCAACAAATCTATCTGGGAGTGGCGCCCCAGTGACGCCAAGGGAAGGGATTATAGTATGCGGGGTAGGGGGATGGGGGAAGGGTGAGGTTCTTGAGGTAGGGTAAGGGTTTATTTGTTTAAAAAGATGGACGAATTAATTTAAATGTGCGCGTTCGTTTTTTAAGCTTTTTTTTGCGAACGAGGCATTAATCCTCTATAAACAGGTTTACTATAACTTATTGGAAAAGTCTTTAGAGGGGGATGAGGGTGGGACTGTCCATCAAAAAAGTAATTTCTATCAATCTGTCTGTTCGTGTCCGTCTGTCTTAAACCATTTATTAATCATTTTTTTTCAGCTTTTACTACTCTTATTATTTTACTGAAGAATTGGACCTAGTCCAATCCATTCACAACAAATAATATCCAAACCAACGAGTTGTCATAACAAGAGTAAAAGCCCAATAAAGCCTTAACGAGAGCCCAACATTCATGATTGATAGCCATGCCGTTCGGAATTACAGCTTGAGAATCAGTTTGTTGGGGACGGAAAGTGCCAGTGGCGATGAAATTCGTTGACCTCTTGTTGAGTAGACTAAATGGTAGCGCTTCTGGCAAGGTCTGCAACACCCTTAATGAAAGATGCATCACGGCATTTAATGTAACCCGGTGAATGTGTTCCGATAACAGCTTTTGCCATAGTTTATAAAACTTGGCTACTCTGTTTGATGCAACTAGTTGTTTAACGACAGTTGATCGATTTAAGAAGGAGCGACCAGAAAAGAAAACGACTCATTTTAGTCTTTTATTTGGAGGGACTCGTTCTGTTGACCTTCACGAGGTGAGTCCTGTGATCTTTTCTATTTCGATAGAAAAGAGGCCGACAAACAGAAGTTGTGAATTGGATTGGATAGTTTTGGAATTCAAAATGTTTGAAGATGTAAATTTTTCTTGTGTAACTCTTGAAATGGAATTTTTGTCTTCAGTCTTAAAATGTGAACTTTTCCTCTCGAATTCTTGAAATGTGAATTTTTCATGTTCAATTCTTGAAATGTGAATTTTTCGTCTTTAATTTTTAAAATGTGAATTTTTCATCTTGAATTCTTAAAATGTGAATTTTTCGTCTTGAATTCTTGAAATGTGAATTTTTTGTCTTCAATTTTTGAAACCTGAATTTTTCGTCTTCTATTTTTGAAACGTGAATTTTTTTATGTTCAATTTTTTGAAATGTGAATTTTTCATGTTCAATTTTTTGAAATGTGAATTTTTCATCTTGAATTCTTGAAATGTGAATTTTTCATGTTCAATTCTTGAAATGTGAATTTTTCGTCTTTAATTTTTTGAAATGTGAATTTTTCGTCTTGAATTCTTAAAGTATGAATTTTTCATCTTGAATTCTTGAAATGTCAATTTTTTATGTTCAATTTTTTGAAATGTGAATTTTTCATGTTCAATTTTTTGAAATGTGAATTTTTCATCTTGAATTCTTGAAATGTGAATTTTTCATCTTGAATTCTTAAAATGTGAATTTTTCGTCTTAAATTCTTGAAATGTGAATTTTTTGTCTTCAATTTTTGAAACCTGAATTTTTCGTCTTCTATTTTTGAAACGTGAATTTTTTATGTTCAATTTTTTGAAATGTGAATTTTTCATGTTCAATTTTTTGAAATGTGAATTTTTCATCTTGAATTCTTGAAATGTGAATTTTTCATGTTCAATTCTTGAAATGTGAATTTTTCGTCTTTAATTTTTAAAATGTGAATTTTTCATGTTCAATTTTTTGAAATTTGAATTTTTCATCTTGAATTCTTAAAATGTAAATTTTTTCATGTTTAATTCTTGAAATGTGAATTTTTCGTCTTTAATTTTTAAAATGTGAATTTTACATGTTCAATTTTTTGAAATGTGAATTTTTCATGTTCAATTTTTTGAAATGTGAATTTTTCATGTTCAAGTTTTTAAAATGTGAATTTTTCGTCTCTATTTTTGAAACGTGAATTTTTCGTCTTCTATTTTTGAAACGTGAATTTTTTATGTTCAATTTTTTGAAATGTGAATTTTTCATGTTCAATTTTTTGAAATGTGAATTTTTCATGTTCAAGTTTTTAAAATGTGAATTTTTCGTCTCTATTTTTGAAACGTGAATTTTTCGTCTTCTATTTTTGAAACGTGAATTTTTTATGTTCAATTTTTGAAATGTGAATTTTTCATCTTGAATTCTTAAAATGTGAATTTTTCATGTTCAATTTTTTGAAATTTGAATTTTTCATCTTGAATTCTTGAAATGTAAATTTTTTCATGTTTAATTCTTGAAATGTGAATTTTTCGTCTTGAATTTTTCATGTTCAATTCTTGAAATGTGAATTTTTTGTCTTGAATTCTTGAAATGTGAATTTTTTGTCTTCAATTTTTGAAACCTGAATTTTTCGTCTTCTATTTTTGAAACGTGAATTTTTTATGTTCAAATTTTTGAAATGTGAATTTTTCATCTTGAATTCTTAAAATGTGAATTTTTCATGTTCAATTTTTTGAAATTTGAATTTTTCACCTTGAATTCTTGAAATGTAAATTTTTCATGTTTAATTCTTGAAATGTGAATTTTTCGTCTTTAATTTTTAAAATGTGAATTTTTATATTCACACCGTTTTCACGTGCGAATCTATTGGTTTTGTTCAGATTGAAAAATCAGTTTTTCGCATTTTGTGAGAAAACAAAGCAAAATTGGTTATAAAAGGGCAAGAAGAAAAGTTTGTGCCTGAAATTTTACATCATTTTCAAAAAACAGATTTCAAATTGGTTGTGGCATTGCTGAGAAAATCGCAAAATACGCTTTCTGTAAGCAAACAAGCAAGTTAATCAGCAAGAAATCTCAATAACGAGACATCGTAGAGACTTCTAGTTTTTTACATTTGATCCGTGCTGCTCTATAGAAGAGCTGTATTGTTTTTGGGCAAGGTAGGAACAGCCGTTGCTTCAGAAATGGCAAAAAACTTTCCTTTCTTACGAATTTTTTAAAACAAAAGTTGACTGTGATTTTTATAAAATTTAACTTTGGATGAAAATTTTTTTTAAAAAACTTTTAAAGAATATTTGGCATATTCGTCAAGCTTTATACCTTCAAACTTATGTTGAGCGTAGCTCAGCTGACTCGATAGCTTTATATCTTCAAACTTATGCTGAGCGTAGCTCAGCTTACGCGATAGCTTTATAACTTCAACTTATGCTGAGCGAAGCTCCACTGCCTCTCTAGCTTCATATCTTCAAACTTATGCTGAGCGTAGCTCAGCTGACACTTTAGCTTTATATCTTGAAACTTATGCTGAGCGTAGCTCAGCTTACGCGATAGCTTTATAACTTCAAACTTATGCTGAGCGAAGCTCAGCTGCCTCTCTAGCTTCATATCTTCAAACTTATGCTGAGCGTAGCTCAGCTTACGCGATAGCTTTATAACTTCAAACTTATGCTGAGCGTAGCTCAGCTTACGCGATAGCTTTATAGCTTTAAACTTATGCTGAGCGAAGCTTAGTTGACTTATCAAGCTTCATACCTTCATACTTATGATGGGCAAATCTTGGTCTATCCATAAGACTTATGATAGTACGGTGTGAATATAATCCGCATTGGGTTTCTACCCGATACACTAGTTCATGTTCAATTTTTTGAAATTTGAATTTTTCATCTTGAATTCTTGAAATGTAAATTTTTCATGTTTAATTCTTGAAATGTGAATTTTTCGTCTTTAATTTTTAAAATGTGAATTTTTTATGTTCAATTTTTTGAAACCTGAATTTTTCGTCTTCTATTTTTGAAACGTGAATTTTTCAATTGGAATACGATTTTTCGTGTTTCAATTTTTGGAATATGGATTATTTGCGAACATGAACTTATTTGCCAAACTTCTTCATCATTGGATTTTAAATCAATTGGTTTAATTTCATCTTTCGTTATGAAAATATTTTGAATTTAGAGCAAGAAAAGAACAATAGAAATTCCTGGAAATCCATTGATCTTTTTTGAAAAATGACCGTTAATTTCGGACGTCATAATTGAACGGCCCCTATACTAATTCATACATAACTAGCTTTTATAAAATGAGTTTTCTATTCAACAGGTTTCACAAAAGATTTGCTCCTTTGTTAAAGAAAACCAAACGGAAAACTCGCAAAAGCTTGAAGGATTTTTCTCTATCTACACTGAAGTTTTGAGCTATGACAGAAGCACGAACATTAATGATGAGGTTGAAAAATTGTCAAATTTATAATAAATATATATTTTACCAAAAAAAATTGATTCTCATAAAGAAACATTAAAAGCACAATTTTAATTATTTAAAAGACTTTTGCATGCTTAATATCTTTTGTGGCTGAAAATCGAACAATTTGCAAGAATGATCCAAACTTTAAACCAATTCAGCCTTATCTCAGGATCCTGCAGCTATAAATGCTCAAACATCCACAAAGGTATCAAAAATGATGGAATTAGCATTTGATATTGGTGCCGAGAGAAGCAAAAGAGAGACTGCAATGAGTAATCTTGTAGTGTTAGCTAGAGAAAAGGCAGGAGCCGATGTAATGTTCCGTGAGAATATAGCTACTCGTGTCGGTAAATTATTCAAAGTCGAAAAAAATGATGAAATACTTGTTAATGCTATACGTGTAATTGATGATATCTGTATCAAGTCATTACATTACACAAAGAAGATCATTAATGAATTTGGTATCCCTTGATTCCTACAAATTCTCGATAGTAAAAATGCTGATCGTGTCATGTGAGCTCAGCATTGCTTACAAGTCATTCTTAATTCATTCTCTGGCTTAACTAATAAAGAGGATTCAAAGCCAGATCAACAATTAGTTGAAGATAATAAGAATGAAATTGATACAATTCTTACATGCTTGGTTTATGCAACAACAGATCGTACAATTACTGGCGAAGCTTGTGATGCTGTTGTAGAATTATTGATCAGAAATGCTCATCATCAAACACTTAATTGGGCTGAACGTCTTATCGAGCAAAAGGGTCTTTATCGTTTGATGGAAATTTGTAGTGAATTAGAGGAATATAAATATGAGAGTGCAATGCCAATAACACCATCGTCTAGAACCATCGCTTCCGTTTGTTTAGCAAGAATTTATGAAAACATGTACTATGATGAAGCTCGACAACGATTCATTGCTCACATTGATGAATATATAAGGGATAAGCTTTTAAATCCAGAATTTGAATCAAAAGTTCGTGTTGTAGTCGCTTTAACATCATTTCTTCTTGGTCCATTAGATGTTGGTAATACAATTTTCGCACGTGATGGAATCATGCAAATGATTTTAGCAATGGCAAGTGATGATGAATTGTTACATCAAAAAGTAGCTTCTGAATGTCTTATTGCTGCAGCATCAAAGAAGGATAAGGCTAAAGCATTAATAGCAAGTGGGGTGGAAATTTAAAAGAAATTATATCATTCAAAAGATGAAGGAATTCGAGTAAAAGCACTAGTTGGATTATGTAAATTAGGTAGCTCTGGTGGCCTTGATGCATCTATTCGTCCATTTGCTGAAGGATCAACTGTTAAACTAGCTGAAGCATGTCGTCGTTTTCTCATTAAACCTGGTAAAGATAAGGATATTCGTAAATTTGCAGCTGAAGGATTGTCATTCCTTACACTTGATGCTGATGTTAAAGAGAAATTAATTGATGATAAATTGGCTATTCAAGCACTCATTGAACTAGCTAAAACTGGAGATCAATCTGTCATTTATGGTGTTGTTACTACACTTGTAAATCTTGTCAATGCTTATGAAAAGCAGGAAATGCTTCCTGAACTTATGGAACTTGCTAAATTCGCAAAACATCATGTTCCAGAAGAATCAGAACTCGATGATCCAGATTTTGTAGCCAAACGTATTAATACATTGGCAGAAGAAGGTATTACTGTCGCCTTAGTTGCTCTATCAAAAACTGAGAGTGACAATGCCAAAGAAATGATTGCGAGAGTTTTTAATGCAATTTGCTCCAACAAGGTGGTGCTCGTGTCTTAATTCAGCTTGCATTAAAAGGTAAGAATTTCAAACTTTATTACTGCATTTTTATTGATTTATTTTAAATTCTGTTTTTTTTTTCAATTACTTTAGGTACTGAAAAGGGCAAACGAAATGCTGGTCAGGCTTTGTCACGTTTAGGTATCACTATCAATCCCGAACAAGCATTTCCTGGACAACGATCATTAGAAGTTGTTAGACCATTACTTAATCAACTTCATCCAGACTATAGTGCACTCGAGAATTTTGAAGCACTTTTGGCACTTTGTAATTTAGCTCAAATGAATGATTCAGTTCGCAATCGCATAATGAAAGAGAAAAGAATGTCATGTATTGAAATGTTCTTAATGGAAGATCACATTTTGTTGACTAGAGCTGCCACACAAGTAATTTGCAACATGGTTTTGAATGAGGATTATATAAAATGGCATGAAGGAGACAATGATCGCGTAAAATTCTTAGCACTGTTGTGCGAGGAGGAAGATGAAGAAACAGCTTTAGCATGTAGTGGTGCATTAGCAATTCTGACATCTAATAGTGCAAAATGTTGTGAGAAAATGATAACTCCATCGTCATGGCTTGAAATTTTGCATACGTTAATAGCGAATCCAAGCCCTGATGTACAGTTTAGAGGAATTGTCATAATTCACAACATGATTCGACAGAGTAAAACAGTTGCTGAGAAAATATTCGATACTGATGTTTTGCAGCTTTTAATGGGTGTCACTCAGCTTAACGACGAGAAAAGATCAAAGGCAATTGAAGAAGCCAAATTATGCCTAAAGACAGCAGAAGATATGAAATTAATTCAAGAAAAGAAAGATGATGCAAATGATATGATGCCAGATGTCTTTCAACAGCCTCAAAATGAAGATTTAGAAGAAGAAAACGAGTGAATGCCTAAATATGTGCCTTTAGTTTGTTGTTTTTTATCAAACATTTTTAATGAAACTTTACAGCTAAAACTTTTTGTATTTTTTGACCATTTTGTACTTAATTGATTTTCTAAATTGCATTTTAGACATCAAATTTATTTAAATAAAGTTTTTTCTTTGAAGAATTAATAGTGAAATCCATGAGAGTATAAAACAGTCATTTAGTAAATAGACGTAGTGAACGTGCCTTCTTCCACATTTTCACTATCACTTATTGCTCAATAATAACTTAAATTTGAAGGAAATTATTATTTGATAAACATTTTTTTATCTTTGTTTCAAACTCAACGGAACCGATCACTTATTTTGTAACACTGGATATGTTCCTGCACCAGATTCAGCGATTTCCCGATAGTTTTAATGTCACAAAATATCATTTTAATTTTCATACAAAATGATAAAAATTCAGTATACAAAAGAATAATCCCAGCAACCATTGAAATTTGACCAATTCTGAAATTTCTTCAGTATTGTGTAAACATTAAAAGTGAAGATTAGTTCAACATGTCAACGTCAAATTTTCGCAAAACTGTTCAGCGGTTCATTCAGCTTTTAGAGGATGAAGATCATCAGCTTGAGAATAAAGCAAGCAACAACGAAATAGCCAATGTGGAGATAGAAGTAAGGATAGGATTTCGATGATTCAAAAACAAAAGGACTCAGTTTAATTGCTGCATGGTTTGTATGATTTTCATTCAAGAAGCATCATGTCAAGTTGGTACTTCCAACTGGATGAAACTGACAAAAATGTTTTTTCAACATTTCTTGACTTTTTTAACGATTTTTGAGAGGGGTCCAGATTTAAGGAACTAAGCACTTCTTTCATTATCCAATGAAACTTTTCGGTTCTGTTGTTGGAAGTGCCAACTAGACATGATGCTTCTCGCATGGAAATAATACTAATCATGCAAGCAAGCAGTTGATATTCATCATCCTTCGATGATTCATTTTAAATTGTGAATAAATTTTAAAATTTTTTTTTCCATTTATTTATTTTAGCAACCGGTTCCCGAGCTCCTGAGAACGTGCAGCATGCCAATGATAAATGCTGGAACCGAAAATTCACGTCTCCTTCGATCATTCAGCATGCCGACAATGATTCCTTTGTACAGGACCTTTCAATCCATGTCGGAGGAATTGTTGCAGATCGAAAGAGCTATTGGCGAGAAAAGGAACCTCTTAAAGGTGAGTAATTATATAATAACTAGGCTGTCCGGAGGCGCCTGTGGCGCCTCTTATCAGGGTTAAAATTTGATTACTATTGTGTAAATAACTGTAAGACGCAAATAACCATAATGTTTTTAAGGTCAATCCTACCACAAAACTTCACAAACCTCCTCAAACTCGGACTCAATCCCACAAAAATTTTATAAATGTATTCACAAACCCCCTCAAACTCGGACCCCTTTAATCCCACTAAAACTTTAATTCCCCCGAAACTCACCATGTCTTTTCACAAAGCTTCGCATGGCTTCACAAAACTTCACATGGCTTCACAAAATTTTATATGGCTTCACAAAATATTCCTGACAGCAAACTTTTCCCACAAACCCCCTTAAATTCGGACCCCCCCCCCCCAACTGACACCCCCCTTGCCTCCATCCCACTTTATCACCCCCCACAACTGACACCCACCTTGTCAGCACCCCTCGAATCATCGGCTTCACAAAATACACCCTGACACTGTAAAATGATAGATCATAGTGATCAAGGAAAAAGAAAAGAAAAATAAAAATGAGTCGATATACACGTAGATACACGTAAAGTTGTTTTCAATTCATTGAAAGAAAAAATTGGATAATTAAACATGGTCTCGAGTCGTGTATAAAATTAAACCTTATTTCTCGCATAGATACAGTTGAAATAAATAAATTTCTATGCTCAGAAAAGGAAAGAAATAAGTTTATTAATTATTACGAAAATGCGTTCTCAGGTTTAGGTAAATTTGAAAAAACTCTGAAGCTTACTTTAAAGGAAAATTCAATTCCTGTCGCTAATCAAAATCGTAGAATTCCATTTAAATTGAAAAATAAACTTCAAAATAAGCCTTTTGAAATGGAAAAGTTAGGAATTATTTCTCGTGTTAATGAACAGCGCGAGTGGATTAACAGTATAGTAGTGGTTGAAAAAGGAGACAAAATCAGAATATGTATTGATCCAAAATATTTAAATCAATCATTAAATAAATTTCACTATCCTATACCATCTCTGGAAGAACTCAAACAAGATCTTAAGGATTCCGAATATTTTACAGTTTTAGACCTCAAAGATGGTTTCTGGCATATCGAATTGGATGACGATTCCAAAAAGTTATGCACTTTTAGTTCTCCTTTCGGCCTATGGCAATTCAACAGAATGCCTTTTGGAATTAATATCGCCTCAGAGGTTTTTCAAAAATACATGTCTGATAATTTTGGTGACTTGAATGGTGTCAAGTTTTATATTGATGATATCGTCATAACAGGCAAAACCTTGAAAGAACATGATGAGAATTTGAGAGATTTAATGATTAGAGCACAAGAAAAAGGTGTAAAATTTACCGAAAAGAAATTGCAGTTTACGCAAAGTTCGGTTAAATTTTTCGGTCATATATTCTCAAAAAATTCGGTCCAAATTGATCCTGAAAGAGTTTCAGCTATCAATAATATAACACCTCCCCAAAATTTAGAAGATGTACAAAAATTTTTGGGAGTTGTAAATTATGTTAGGGATTTTGTTCCCAATCTACCTTCTTTAACAGTAAACATACGTAACTTGTTAAAAAAGGATAGTGAGTTTTTATGGCTTGAAAATCATCAAGCAGAATTTGAGAAAATTAAAGAGGCAATAAAGAATGCCACTATTTGCACAACATTTGATGAAAATATGCCCATAACTATTGAAACTGACGCATCATCGTATGGTTTAGGAGCATGCCTTAAGCAAGGAGATAAAATAATTAGCTTTGCTTCTCGATGTCTCTCCGATACAGAGAAAGATTATGGTCAGATTGAAAAAGAGTTCTTGGCAGTTTTCTTCGCTTGCAATAAATTTCACAATTACATTTATGGCAGAAAAGTAACAGTCATTTCTGACCATCGTCCGTTAGAAAGCATTATGAATAAAGACTTGAGCAAAATAGGATCCAAGCGCCTACAGCGTCTTAGATTGAAATTGCATAAATATAACTTACAATTAAAGTACAAACCAGGAAAAAGCATAGTTCTAGCAGATTATCTCTCGCGATACATTTCGGGGAAGACTGTAAAAGATTTCGAAGAAAAGTTTATGAAGGAAATGATTCATTCTGTAAATATTAGTGATGATAAACTGAAAGTTTATCAAACAGAAACAGATAGCGACATCGAGTGCTCTTTGTTAAAAAAGTATTTTTCAGATGGTTGGCCCTCAGATAAGTCAAAAGTTCCAGATGAAGTTAAGTTTTACTTTAATTTGCGTAATGATATATACACTGGTGGAAATTGAAATGAGACACCCATGTTTTTTATGTGAAAGTCTTACAAATGAAAGATTAAGCCTTACTTGTTATATATCATTGGAAAGGATTTTAAAAAATAACTTAGGCACAGGAACAATGTACTGACTAAAAATGTAGCAGTTTAAAGTTATTTACAAAATATGATTTTTGAGGTGGAAATTGAATTGAGACACTTTTGAAAAATTTACAAAAATCTTCCTCAATTTTGACTTCACCTGTAAATATTGCATATTGACTTAAAGATTTTTACTTTCTTAACAATACTAGAGCATTCTAAAATTTTTTGGAACTTCCAGTCATCTAATATCCTTAAGAGAAAGTAGTAATAGCCAAGTTTTTTGTTTTCATCAAATATTTTTATGAATAATCATCTATTAATAACAAATAAAATCAAAATATGAAGATTTTTAAACGCTCTTTTAGATAAAGAATAAATAATTAGCTTAACATAAACACAATTCACAAAAATTAATTAAAATGTATTTCACAAGTAAGTCCAAATAGGAAAAAATTAATTTTTCTCTTATTTTGGCTAGTCAAAAAAATCTTTACTTTTCAGGACACATTCTGCATTGCCTTTACTATAAGTTTTTAATGCCATATATTTTTTATATCTATCCATAAACGCTGGGGATAACATTTAATTCATTATGAAATTTCAAAATATCATATTCCATAAATTTTTCGCATTATTAATGCAAAAATTCAAATCAAAAAATTCAGTTAAAATTTTCTTATTTTTGTCATTTATAAATACCTTATGGACATAAAACGTATTTATATAAAACTAATAGAATCATGCACTATGTTTAAGATATTATGCTATCAGGATAATTTAATTATACTAGGTTTTAGTGTTTTTGTAACGGTCAAAATTTTTGAATTTATTATTGCATCTTTTTTCTAGCCTAAAATTAATGGTGTAAACAAACAATAATTAAATTGTCCTGATATTATAAGGATACTTTAGTATCTTAAACTTAGTGCTTGATTCTCTAAATGTTATATACATACGTTTTATGTCCATAAAGTATTAATAAATGACAAAAATAAGAAAATTTTAACGGAATTTTTTGATTTGAATTTTTGCATTATTAATGCGAAAAATTTATGGAATATGATATTTTGAAATTTCATAATGAATTAAATGTTATCCCCAGCGTTTATGGATGGATATAAAAAATATATGGCATTAAAAACTTATAGTAAAGGCAATGCAGAATGTGTCCTGAAAAGTAAAGATTTTTTTGACTAGCCAAAATAAGAGAAAAATTAATTTTTTCCTATTTGGACTCACTTGTGAAATACATTTTAATTAATTTTTGTGAATTGTGTTTATGTTAAGCTAATTATTTATTCTTTATCTAAAAGAGCGTTTAAAAATCTTCATATTTTGATTTTATTTGTTATTAATAGATGATTATTCATAAAAATATTTGATGAAAACAAAAAACTTGGCTATTACTACTTTCTCTTAAGGATATTAGATGACTGGAAGTTCCAAAAAATTTTAGAATGCTCTAGTATTGTTAAGAAAGTAAAAATCTTTAAGTCAATATGCAATATTTACAGGTGAAGTCAAAATTGAGGAAGATTTTTGTAAATTTTTCAAAAGTGTCTCAATTCAATTTCCACCTCAAAAATCATATTTTGTAAATAACTTTAAACTGCTACATTTTTAGTCAGTACATTGTTCCTGTGCCTAAGTTATTTTTTAAAATCCTTTCCAATGATATATAACAAGTAAGGCTTAATCTTTCATTTGTAAGACTTTCACATAAAAAACATGGGTGTCTCATTTCAATTTCCACCAGTGTATGTATCAGATGGTTTAGTTTATTATCAGGACAGAATAATCATTCCCAAGACACTCAGAGAGACAGTTCTTCGAGATCTTCATGAGGGTCATATGGGTATTAATAAGACTCTGCGTTTTGCTAAAGAGTCAGTCTTTTGGCCTGCTCTAAATAATTGTATAGAGAAAATTATTAATAATTGCGTTCCGTGTAACACATTTCAGAATTCAAATCGAAAGGAACCAATAATCCAACATGAAATCCCTCTAAGGTCCTTTGAGAAAATTGCTTGCGATATATTAGAATTTAGTGGCAAAAATTATTTAGTGGTTATCGATTATTTCTCGAAATGGATATCATGTAAATATTTAAGTTCAAAGAATTCAAGTAATGTAATTTCAAAATTAATTGAGGTTTTTACCGAGCATGGATTTCCTAAAACCATTATTGCTGATAATATGCCATTTAATTCATTTGAATGCAATACATTTGCTAAAGAATGGGATATAAATATAATTACATCTAGTCCTCGCTACCCGCAATCGAATGGCCTCGCAGAAAAGGCTGTTGGAATAGTTAAGAAAATGATGAAAAAATGCGTAAATTTTAATCAGGTATTGATAGCTATTTACAACTACAATAATATTCCGTTGACCGACATAGATTTATCTCCTAGTCAACTTTTAAATAATAGAAGGATGAGAACTAAAATTGTCATGAAAGATAGCTTGCTTGATCCTAAAATTAATATTCAGTTGAAGGAAAGATTTGAGAGTAATATGAATAATAATGATGAGGTTAGGAGTGAAGTTCAGCAATATAGAGTCAATTTAGATAATTTTTTCATGGATAACTCATTGCATAATCCTACTCGAAATTCAAACACAACCACAAACACAATTACATCTTCAACTGATGTTCAACAACAATCAACATCAGATGAAAATAATAGGAACCAACAACCTCCCAGACGTTCGTCAAGAATCCCAAAGCCAGTGCAAAGGTTTGGGAATTCATAAGAGAAGGAAGATGTAAAATGATAGATCATAGTGATCAAGGAAAAAGAAAAGAAAAATAAAAATGAGTCGATATACACGTAGATACACGTAAAGTTGTTTTCAATTCATTGAAAGAAAAAATTGGATAATTAAACAGACACCCCCTTGCCCCCAATTCTTACCTGACCCCCCACCCCACACCTGACACTCACACCCACCTTACAACCACCTTGTCAACACTCCTTAAATTTTTGTCTTCACACGGCTTCACAAATGTCTTCACATGGCTTCCGTTCCAGAGTCAGTGAATCAGTGAATTGGGCTTTTATATATTAGATATTTTTAATTTAAGAAAAACTCTAAAATGATTTTAATTTTTAATTTCAGTTTATGTTTGAGAAGCCTTCTTTGGGAAACTTGCCTCATGATCTCATGAAGCAAGCATCGAAAGAAGATTCATCAATAAAAAGAGGAATAAGAGAATTCTTGCGCATGCATAATGTTGATAGTGGACGATTGCGACTTTCAAGAAGAAATTTCATAAAACAGCATCCTGAACTTCATCTTGTGTTCATTAAGTTTCTTGTGTTGCGAGACATGAGAAACTTTTTGGCCAAGCAAGATGAGTTGTTTGCTTTTTTCTGGTTTCTTGTGGAGTGGTTCGAAGATGCTGGTTTGGAGATGTTATTGGAGTTGGAGGATTTTTTCGTGTTGTATCATGAAAATTACAATAACATCTACCTACAGAGAGAAGTCAGCATTTTCATGTTCCATCATCAGTCGCTGGCATCGGAAATGAATAGATTTGTGGCATCACATTTACATTACTTGGTAAGTTTACACTTATCAGATGAATGTAGTGTTATAAGGAATCAGAATATCCAAATGACTGGAATTTTGAATTTAGATTCTTGGCACTTTATTTTAATAAAATGAATTTTTTATTTCAGGACGATGATGCTGCAACGATTACATCAATCTATTCGTATCCGGAGTCATCTGAAACATCAACATTTGCTGAAGAAACCAAGAGCATGCAAGCCGAAGTCAACGAGAACCCCAAAAAGAAGAAGGGGTTATGGAGAACGTTCAAACGAATGTTCTGTTGCGGAGTTCCTGAGGACGACGAAGCGGAAGGGTTTCCTTTAAAAGTTGAGTGAAAAGGTAGGGGGGTAAGGGATTAAATTCGCAGGGATGGGAGGGGGTGTAGGGTAAAAGGTGGGTGGGAACGGCGAGAAGAGCCTCAACAAATCTATCTGGGAGTGGCGCCCCAGTGACGCCAAGGGAAGGTATTAAATTAGCGGGGTGGGGGGTTCTTAAGGTAGGGGGTAAGAAATTAAATTCGCAGGGATGGAAGGGGGTGTAAGGTGTCAGGGATTAAAGTAAGCGGGGTAGGTTTTTCATGGAGGGTGAAGGGTGTGAGGGATTAAAGTAGCGGGGAAGGTTTTTGATGCAGGGTGTTGGGTGTGAGGGTTCAAATTAAGTGGGGTAGGGGTTCTTGAAGTAGGGGGTAAAGGGTGGGTGGGAACGGCGAGAAGAGCCTCAACAAATCTATCTGGGAGTGGCGCCCCAGTGACGCCAAGGGAAGGTATTAAATTAGCGGGGTGGGGGGGTTCTTAAGGTAGGGGGTAAGAAATTAAATTCGCAGGGATGGAAGGGGGTGTAAGGTGTCAGGGATTAAAGTAAGCGGGGTAGGTTTTTCATGGAGGGTGAAGGGTGTGAGGGATTAAAGTAGCGGGGAAGGTTTTTGATGCAGGGTGTTGGGTGTGAGGGTTCAAACTAAGTGGGGTAGGGGTTCTTGAAGTAGGGGGTAAAGGGTGGGTGGGAACGGCGAGAAGAGCCTCAACAAATCTATCTGGGAGTGGCGCCCCAGTGACGCCAAGGGAAGGTATTAAATTAGCGGGGTGGGGGGGGCTCTTAAGGTAGGGGGTAAGAAATTAAATTCGCAGGGATGGAAGGGGGTGTAAGGTGTCAGGGATTAAAGTAAGCGGGGTAGGTTTTTCATGGAGGGTGAAGGGTGTGAGGGATTAAAGTAGCGGGGAAGGTTTTTGATGCAGGGTGTTGGGTGTGAGGGTTCAAACTAAGTGGGGTAGGGGTTCTTAAAGTAGGGGGTAAAGGGTGGGTGGGAACGGCGAGAAGAGCCTCAACAAATCTATCTGGGAGTGGCGCCCCAGTGACGCCAAGGGAAGGGATTATAGTATGCGGGGTAGGGGGATGGGGGAAGGGTGAGGTTCTTGAGGTAGGGTAAGGGTTTATTTGTTTAAAAAGATGGACGAATTAATTTAAATGTGCGCGTTCGTTTTTTAAGCTTTTTTTTGCGAACGAGGCATTAATCCTCTATAAACAGGTTTACTATAACTTATTGGAAAAGTCTTTAGAGGGGGATGAGGGTGGGACTGTCCATCAAAAAAGTAATTTCTATCAATCTGTCTGTTCGTGTCCGTCTGTCTTAAACCATTTATTAATCATTTTTTTTCAGCTTTTACTACTCTTATTATTTTACTGAAGAATTGGACCTAGTCCAATCCATTCACAACAAATAATATCCAAACCAACGAGTTGTCATAACAAGAGTAAAAGCCCAATAAAGCCTTAACGAGAGCCCAACATTCATGATTGATAGCCATGCCGTTCGGAATTACAGCTTGAGAATCAGTTTGTTGGGGACGGAAAGTGCCAGTGGCGATGAAATTCGTTGACCTCTTGTTGAGTAGACTAAATGGTAGCGCTTCTGGCAAGGTCTGCAACACCCTTAATGAAAGATGCATCACGGCATTTAATGTAACCCGGTGAATGTGTTCCGATAACAGCTTTTGCCATAGTTTATAAAACTTGGCTACTCTGTTTGATGCAACTAGTTGTTTAACGACAGTTGATCGATTTAAGAAGGAGCGACCAGAAAAGAAAACGACTCATTTTAGTCTTTTATTTGGAGGGACTCGTTCTGTTGACCTTCACGAGGTGAGTCCTGTGATCTTTTCTATTTCGATAGAAAAGAGGCCGACAAACAGAAGTTGTGAATTGGATTGGATAGTTTTGGAATTCAAAATGTTTGAAGATGTAAATTTTTCTTGTGCAACTCTTGAAATGGAATTTTTGTCTTCATTCTTAAAATGTGAACTTTTCCTCTCGAATTCTTGAAATGTGAATTTTTCATGTTCAATTCTTGAAATGTGAATTTTTCGTCTTTAATTTTTAAAATGTGAATTTTTCATCTTGAATTCTTAAAATGTGAATTTTTCGTCTTGAATTCTTGAAATGTGAATTTTTTGTCTTCAATTTTTGAAACCTGAATTTTTCGTCTTCTATTTTTGAAACGTGAATTTTTTTATGTTCAATTTTTTGAAATGTGAATTTTTCATGTTCAATTTTTTGAAATGTGAATTTTTCATCTTGAATTCTTGAAATGTGAATTTTTCATGTTCAATTCTTGAAATGTGAATTTTTCGTCTTTAATTTTTTGAAATGTGAATTTTTCGTCTTGAATTCTTAAAGTATGAATTTTTCATCTTGAATTCTTGAAATGTCAATTTTTTATGTTCAATTTTTTGAAATGTGAATTTTTCATGTTCAATTTTTTGAAATGTGAATTTTTCATCTTGAATTCTTGAAATGTGAATTTTTCATCTTGAATTCTTAAAATGTGAATTTTTCGTCTTAAATTCTTGAAATGTGAATTTTTTGTCTTCAATTTTTGAAACCTGAATTTTTCGTCTTCTATTTTTGAAACGTGAATTTTTTATGTTCAATTTTTTGAAATGTGAATTTTTCATGTTCAATTTTTTGAAATGTGAATTTTTCATCTTGAATTCTTGAAATGTGAATTTTTCATGTTTAATTCTTGAAATGTGAATTTTTCGTCTTGAATTTTTCATATTCAATTCTTGAAATGTGAAAATTTTTGTCTTGAATTCTTGAAATGTGAATTTTTCATGTTCAATTCTTGAAATGTGAATTTTTCGTCTTTAATTTTTAAAATGTGAATTTTTCATGTTCAATTTTTTGAAATTTGAATTTTTCATCTTGAATTCTTAAAATGTAAATTTTTTCATGTTTAATTCTTGAAATGTGAATTTTTCGTCTTTAATTTTTAAAATGTGAATTTTACATGTTCAATTTTTTGAAATGTGAATTTTTCGTCTTGAATTTTTCATGTTCAATTCTTGTAATGTGAATTTTTTGTCTTGAATTCTTGAAATGTGAATTTTTTGTCTTCAATTTTTGAAACCTGAATTTTTCGTCTTCTATTTTTGAAACGTGAATTTTTTATGTTCAATTTTTTGAAATGTGAATTTTTCATGTTCAATTTTTTGAAATGTGAATTTTTCATGTTCAAGTTTTTAAAATGTGAATTTTTCGTCTCTATTTTTGAAACGTGAATTTTTCGTCTTCTATTTTTGAAACGTGAATTTTTTATGTTCAATTTTTGAAATGTGAATTTTTCATCTTGAATTCTTAAAATGTGAATTTTTCATGTTCAATTTTTTGAAATTTGAATTTTTCATCTTGAATTCTTGAAATGTAAATTTTTTCATGTTTAATTCTTGAAATGTGAATTTTTCGTCTTGAATTTTTCATGTTCAATTCTTGAAATGTGAATTTTTTGTCTTGAATTCTTGAAATGTGAATTTTTTGTCTTCAATTTTTGAAACCTGAATTTTTCGTCTTCTATTTTTGAAACGTGAATTTTTTATGTTCAAATTTTTGAAATGTGAATTTTTCATCTTGAATTCTTAAAATGTGAATTTTTCATGTTCAATTTTTTGAAATTTGAATTTTTCACCTTGAATTCTTGAAATGTAAATTTTTCATGTTTAATTCTTGAAATGTGAATTTTTCGTCTTTAATTTTTAAAATGTGAATTTTTATATTCACACCGTTTTCACGTGCGAATCTATTGGTTTTGTTCAGATTGAAAAATCAGTTTTTCGCATTTTGTGAGAAAACAAAGCAAAATTGGTTATAAAAGGGCAAGAAGAAAAGTTTGTGCCTGAAATTTTACATCATTTTCAAAAAACAGATTTCAAATTGGTTGTGGCATTGCTGAGAAAATCGCAAAATACGCTTTCTGTAAGCAAACAAGCAAGCAAGCAAGCAAGTTAATCAGCAAGAAATCTCAATAACGAGACATCGTAGAGACTTCTAGTTTTTTACATTTGATCCGTGCTGCTCTATAGAAGAGCTGTATTGTTTTTGGGCAAGGTAGGAACAGCCGTTGCTTCAGAAATGGCAAAAAACTTTCCTTTCTTACGAATTTTTTAAAACAAAAGTTGACTGTGATTTTTATAAAATTTAACTTTGGATGAAAATTTTTTTTAAAAAACTTTTAAAGAATATTTGGCATATTCGTCAAGCTTTATACCTTCAAACTTATGTTGAGCGTAGCTCAGCTGACTCGATAGCTTTATATCTTCAAACTTATGCTGAGCGTAGCTCAGCTTACGCGATAGCTTTATAACTTCAACTTATGCTGAGCGAAGCTCCACTGCCTCTCTAGCTTCATATCTTCAAACTTATGCTGAGCGTAGCTCAGCTGACACTTTAGCTTTATATCTTGAAACTTATGCTGAGCGTAGCTCAGCTTACGCGATAGCTTTATAACTTCAAACTTATGCTGAGCGAAGCTCAGCTGCCTCTCTAGCTTCATATCTTCAAACTTATGCTGAGCGTAGCTCAGCTTACGCGATAGCTTTATAACTTCAAACTTATGCTGAGCGTAGCTCAGCTTACGCGATAGCTTTATAGCTTTAAACTTATGCTGAGCGAAGCTTAGTTGACTTATCAAGCTTCATACCTTCATACTTATGATGGGCAAATCTTGGTCTATCCATAAGACTTATGATAGTACGGTGTGAATATAATCCGCATTGGGTTTCTACCCGATACACTAGTTCATGTTCAATTTTTTGAAATTTGAATTTTTCATCTTGAATTCTTGAAATGTAAATTTTTCATGTTTAATTCTTGAAATGTGAATTTTTCGTCTTTAATTTTTAAAATGTGAATTTTTTATGTTCAATTTTTTGAAACCTGAATTTTTCGTCTTCTATTTTTGAAACGTGAATTTTTCAATTGGAATACGATTTTTCGTGTTTCAATTTTTGGAATATGGATTATTTGCGAACATGAACTTATTTGCCAAACTTCTTCATCATTGGATTTTAAATCAATTGGTTTAATTTCATCTTTCGTTATGAAAATATTTTGAATTTAGAGCAAGAAAAGAACAATAGAAATTCCTGGAAATCCATTGATCTTTTTTGAAAAATGACCGTTAATTTCGGACGTCATAATTGAACGGCCCCTATACTAATTCATACATAACTAGCTTTTATAAAATGAGTTTTCTATTCAACAGGTTTCACAAAAGATTTGCTCCTTTGTTAAAGAAAACCAAACGGAAAACTCGCAAAAGCTTGAAGGATTTTTCTCTATCTACACTGAAGTTTTGAGCTATGACAGAAGCACGAACATTAATGATGAGATTGAAAAATTGTCAAATTTATAATAAATATATATTTTACCAAAAAAAATTGATTCTCATAAAGAAACATTAAAAGCACAATTTTAATTATTTAAAAGACTTTTGCATGCTTAATATCTTTTGTGGCTGAAAATCGAACAATTTGCAAGAATGATCCAAACTTTAAACCAATTCAGCCTTATCTCAGGATCCTGCAGCTATAAATGCTCAAACATCCACAAAGGTATCAAAAATGATGGAATTAGCATTTGATATTGGTGCCGAGAGAAGCAAAAGAGAGACTGCAATGAGTAATCTTGTAGTGTTAGCTAGAGAAAAGGCAGGAGCCGATGTAATGTTCCGTGAGAATATAGCTACTCGTGTCGGTAAATTATTCAAAGTCGAAAAAAATGATGAAATACTTGTTAATGCTATACGTGTAATTGATGATATCTGTATCAAGTCATTACATTACACAAAGAAGATCATTAATGAATTTGGTATCCCTTGATTCCTACAAATTCTCGATAGTAAAAATGCTGATCGTGTCATGTGAGCTCAGCATTGCTTACAAGTCATTCTTAATTCATTCTCTGGCTTAACTAATAAAGAGGATTCAAAGCCAGATCAACAATTAGTTGAAGATAATAAGAATGAAATTGATACAATTCTTACATGCTTGGTTTATGCAACAACAGATCGTACAATTACTGGCGAAGCTTGTGATGCTGTTGTAGAATTATTGATCAGAAATGCTCATCATCAAACACTTAATTGGGCTGAACGTCTTATCGAGCAAAAGGGTCTTTATCGTTTGATGGAAATTTGTAGTGAATTAGAGGAATATAAATATGAGAGTGCAATGCCAATAACACCATCGTCTAGAACCATCGCTTCCGTTTGTTTAGCAAGAATTTATGAAAACATGTACTATGATGAAGCTCGACAACGATTCATTGCTCACATTGATGAATATATAAGGGATAAGCTTTTAAATCCAGAATTTGAATCAAAAGTTCGTGTTGTAGTCGCTTTAACATCATTTCTTCTTGGTCCATTAGATGTTGGCAATACAATTTTTGCACGTGATGGAATCATGCAAATGATTTTAGCAATGGCAAGTGATGATGAATTGTTACATCAAAAAGTAGCTTCTGAATGTCTTATTGCTGCAGCATCAAAGAAGGATAAGGCTAAAGCTAGGGTTACCATCTAATTTTCATGAAAATACAGGACATTTGGGAAATTTTTTCGAAAAAAACAGGACATAGAGTAAAATTCGAAAATTAACGGAAATTTTCATGAAAAAAATACAGGACCAAGAACAAAATTTAAAAATTTATACAGGACAGTCTTGAAAAATACAGGACTGTCCGTTGAAAAACTACGCAGATGGTCACCCTAGCTAAAGCATTAATAGCAAGTGGGGTGGAAATTTTAAAGAAATTATATCATTCAAAAGATGAAGGAATTCGAGTAAGAGCACTAGTTGGATTATGTAAATTAGGTAGCTCTGGTGGCCTTGATGCATCTATTCGTCCATTTGCTGAAGGATCAACTGTTAAACTAGCTGAAGCATGTCGTCGTTTTCTCATTAAACCTGGTAAAGATAAGGATATTCGTAAATTTGCAGCTGAAGGATTGTCATTCCTTACACTTGATGCTGATGTTAAAGAGAAATTAATTGATGATAAATTGGCTATTCAAGCACTCATTGAACTAGCTAAAACTGGAGATCAATCTGTCATTTATGGTGTTGTTACTACACTTGTAAATCTTGTCAATGCTTATGAAAAGCAGGAAATGCTTCCTGAACTTATCGAACTTGCTAAATTCGCAAAACATCATGTTCCAGAAGAATCAGAACTCGATGATCCAGATTTTGTAGCCAAACGTATTAATACATTGGCAGAAGAAGGTATTACTGTCGCCTTAGTTGCTCTATCAAAAACTGAGAGTGACAATGCCAAAGAAATGATTGCGAGAGTTTTTAATGCAATTTGCTCCAAAACTAGTGTTAGGGGAAAGATTGTTCAACAAGGTGGTGCTCGTGTCTTAATTCAGCTTGCATTAAAAGGTAAGAATTTCAAACTTTATTACTGCATTTTTATTGATTTATTTTAAATTCTGTTTTTTTTTTCAATTACTTTAGGTACTGAAAAGGGCAAACGAAATGCTGGTCAGGCTTTGTCACGTTTAGGTATCACTATCAATCCCGAACAAGCATTTCCTGGACAACGATCATTAGAAGTTGTTAGACCATTACTTAATCAACTTCATCCAGACTATAGTGCACTCGAGAATTTTGAAGCACTTTTGGCACTTTGTAATTTAGCTCAAATGAATGATTCAGTTCGCAATCGCATAATGAAAGAGAAAGGAATGTCACGTATTGAAATGTTCTTAATGGAAGATCACATTTTGTTGACTAGAGCTGCCACACAAGTAATTTGCAACATGGTTTTGAATGAGGATTATATAAAATGGCATGAAGGAGACAATGATCGCGTAAAATTCTTAGCACTGTTGTGTGAGGAGGAAGATGAAGAAACAGCTTTAGCATGTAGTGGTGCATTAGCAATTCTGACATCTAATAGTGCAAAATGTTGTGAGAAAATGATAACTCCATCGTCATGGCTTGAAATTTTGCATACGTTAATAGCGAATCCAAGCCCTGATGTACAGTTTAGAGGAATTGTCATAATTCACAACATGATTCGACAGAGTAAAACAGTTGCTGAGAAAATATTCGATACTGATGTTTTGCAGCTTTTAATGGGTGTCACTCAGCTTAACGACGAGAAAAGATCAAAGGCAATTGAAGAAGCCAAATTATGCCTAAAGACAGCAGAAGATATGAAATTAATTCAAGAAAAGAAAGATGATGCAAATGATATGATGCCAGATGTCTTTCAACAGCCTCAAAATGAAGATTTAGAAGAAGAAAACAAGTGAATGCCTAAATATGTGCCTATAAATTAGTTTGTTGTTTTTTATCAAACATTTTTAATGAAACTTTACAGCTAAAACTTTTTGTATTTTTTGACCATTTTGTACTTAATTGATTTTCTAAATTGCATTTTAGACATCAAATTTATTTAAATAAAGTTTTTTCTTTGAAGAATTAATAGTGAAATCCATGAGAGTATAAAACAGTCATTTAGGAAATAGACGTAGTGAACGTGCCTTCTTCCACATTTTCACTATCACTTATTGCTCAATAATAACTTAAATTTGAAGGAAATTATTATTTGATAAACATTTTTTTATCTTTGTTTCAAACTCAACGGAACCGATCACTTATTTTGTAACACTGGATATGTTCCTGCACCAGATTCAGCGATTTCCCGATAGTTTTGATGTCACAAAATATCATTTTAATTTTCATACAAAATGATAAAAATTCAGTATACAAAAGAATAATTATCCCAGCAACCATTGAAATTTGACCAATTCTGAAATTTCTTCAGTATTGTGTAAACATTAAAAGTGAAGATTAGTTCAACATGTCAACGTCAAATTTTCGCAAAACTGTTCAGCGGTTCATTCAGCTTTTAGAGGATGAAGATCATCAGCTTGAGAATAAAGCAAGCAACAACGAAATAGCCAATGTGGAGATAGAAGTAAGGATAGGATTTCGATGATTCAAAAACAAAAGGACTCAGTTTAATTGCTGCATGGTTTGTATGATTTTCATTCAAGAAGCATCATGTCAAGTTGGTACTTCCAACTGGATGAAACTGACAAAAATGTTTTTTCAACATTTCTTGACTTTTTTAACAATTTTTGAGAGGGGTCAAGATTTAAGGAACTAAGCACTTCTTTCATTATCCAATGAAACTTTTCGGTTCTGTTGTTGGAAGTGCCAACTAGACATGATGCTTCTCGCATGGAAATAATACTAATCATGCAAGCAAGCAGTTGATATTCATCATCCTTCGATGATTCATTTTAAATTGTGAATAAATTTTAAAATTTTTTTTTCCATTTATTTATTTTAGCAACCGGTTCCCGAGCTCCTGAGAACGTGCAGCATGCCAATGATAAATGCTGGAACCGAAAATTCACGTCTCCTTCGATCATTCAGCATGCCGACAATGATTCCTTTGTACAGGACCTTTCAATCCATGTCGGAGGAATTGTTGCAGATCGAAAGAGCTATTGGCGAGAAAAGGAACCTCTTAAAGGTGAGTAATTATATAATAACTAGGCTGTCCGGAGGCGCCTGTGGCGCCTCTTATCAGGGTTAAAATTTGATTACTATTGTGCAAATAACTGTAAGACGCAAATAACCATAATATTTTTAAGGTCAATCCTACCACAAAACTTCACAAACCTCCTCAAACTCGGACTCAATCCCACAAAAATTTTATAAATGTATTCACAAACCCCCTCAAACTCGGACCCCTTTAATCCCACTAAAACTTTAATTCCCCCGAAACTCACCATGTCTTTTCACAAAGCTTCGCATGGCTTCACAAAACTTCACATGGCTTCACAAAATTTTATATGGCTTCACAAAATATTCCTGACAGCAAACTTTTCCCACAAACCCCCTTAAATTCGGACCCCCCCCCCCCCCCAACTGACACCCCCCTTGCCTCCATCCCCACCTGACACCCACTTTATCACCCCCCACAACTGACACCCACCTTGTCAGCACCCCTCGAATCATCGGCTTCACAAAATACACCCTGACACCCCCTTGCCCCCAATCTCCACCTGACACCCCCTTGCCCCCAATTCTTACCTGACCCCCCCCCCCCCCCCCCCACCCAACTCCCCCCCCCACCTGACACCCACCCCACACCTGACACTCACACCCACCTTACAACCACCTTGTCAACACTCCTTAAATTTTTGTCTTCACACGGCTTCACAAATGTCTTCACGTGGCTTCCGTTCCAGAGTCAGTGAATCAGTGAATTGGCATTTTATATATTAGATATTTTTAATTTAAGAAAAACTCTAAAATGATTTTAATTTTTAATTTCAGTTTATGTTTGAGAAGCCTTCTTTGGGAAACTTGCCTCATGATCTCATGAAGCAAGCATCGAAAGAAGATTCATCAATAAAAAGAGGAATAAGAGGATTCTTGCGCATGCATAATGTTGATAGTGGACGATTGCGACTTTCAAGAAGAAATTTCATTAAACAGCATCCTGAACTTCATCTTGTGTTCATTAAGTTTCTTGTGTTGCGAGACATGAGAAACTTTTTGGCCAAGCAAGATGAGTTGTTTGCTTTTTTCTGGTTTCTTGTGGAGTGGTTCGAAGATGCTGGTTTGGAGATGTTATTGGAGTTGGAGGATTTTTTCGTGTTGTATCATGAAAATTACAATAACATCTACCTACAGAGAGAAGTCAGCATTTTCATGTTCCATCATCAGTCGCTGGCATCGGAAATGAATAGATTTGTGGCATCACATTTACATTACTTGGTAAGTTTACACTTATCAGATGAATGTAGTGTTATAAGGAATCAGAATATCCAAATGACTGGAATTTTGAATTTAGATTCTTGGCACTTTATTTTAATAAAATGAATTTTTTATTTCAGGACGATGATGCTGCAACGATTACATCAATCTATTCGTATCCGGAGTCATCTGAAACATCAACATTTGCTGAAGAAACCAAGAGCATGCAAGCCGAAGTCAACGAGAACCCCAAAAAGAAGAAGGGGTTATGGAGAACGTTCAAACGAATGTTCTGTTGCGGAGTTCCTGAGGACGACGAAGCGGAAGGGTTTCCTTTAAAAGTTGAGTGAAAAGGTAGGGGGGTAAGGGATTAAATTCGCAGGGATGGGAGGGGGTGGAGGGTAAAAGGTGGGTGGGAACGGCGAGAAGAGCCTCAACAAATCTATCTGGGAGTGGCGCCCCAGTGACGCCAAGGGAAGGTATTAAATTAGCGGGGTGGGGGGTTCTTAAGGTAGGGGGTAAGAAATTAAATTCGCAGGGATGGAAGGGGGTGTAAGGTGTCAGGGATTAAAGTAAGCGGGGTAGGTTTTTCATGGAGGGTGAAGGGTGTGAGGGATTAAAGTAGCGGGGAAGGTTTTTGATGCAGGGTGTTGGGTGTGAGGGCTCAAATTAAGTGGGGTAGGGGTTCTTGAAGTAGGGGGTAAAGGGTGGGTGGGAACGGCGAGAAGAGCCTCAACAAATCTATCTGGGAGTGGCGCCCCAGTGACGCCAAGGGAAGGTATTAAATTAGCGGGGTGGGGGGTTCTTAAGGTAGGGGGTAAGAAATTAAATTCGCAGGGATGGAAGGGGGTGTAAGGTGTCAGGGATTAAAGTAAGCGGGGTAGGTTTTTCATGGAGGGTGAAGGGTGTGAGGGATTAAAGTAGCGGGGAAGGTTTTTGATGCAGGGTGTTGGGTGTGAGGGTTCAAATTAAGTGGGGTAGGGGTTCTTGAAGTAGGGGGTAAAGGGTGGGTGGGAACGGCGAGAAGAGCCTCAACAAATCTATCTGGGAGTGGCGCCCCAGTGACGCCAAGGGAAGGTATTAAATTAGCGGGGTGGGGGGGTTCTTAAGGTAGGGGGTAAGAAATTAAATTCGCAGGGATGGAAGGGGGTGTAATGTGTCAGGGATTAAAGTAAGCGGGGTAGGTTTTTCATGGAGGGTGAAGGGTGTGAGGGATTAAAGTAGCGGGGAAGGTTTTTGATGCAGGGTGTTGGGTGTGAGGGTTCAAACTAAGTGGGGTAGGGGTTCTTGAAGTAGGGGGTAAAGGGTGGGTGGGAACGGCGAGAAGAGCCTCAACAAATCTATCTGGGAGTGGCGCCCCAGTGACGCCAAGGGAAGGGATTATAGTATGCGGGGTAGGGGGATGGGGGAAGGGTGAGGTTCTTGAGGTAGGGTAAGGGTTTATTTGTTTAAAAAGATGGACGAATTAATTTAAATGTGCGCGTTCGTTTTTTAAGCTTTTTTTTGCGAACGAGGCATTAATCCTCTATAAACAGGTTTACTATAACTTATTGGAAAAGTCTTTAGAGGGGGATGAGGGTGGGACTGTCCATCAAAAAAGTAATTTCTTTCAATCTGTCTGTTCGTGTCCGTCTGTCTTAAACCATTTATTAATCATTTTTTTCCAGCTTTTACTACTCTTATTATTTTACTGAAGAATTGGACCTAGTCCAATCCATTCACAACAAATAATATCCAAACCAACGAGTTGTCATAACAAGAGTAAAAGCCCAATAAAGCCTTAACGAGAGCCCAACATTCATGATTGATAGCCATGCCGTTCGGAATTACAGCTTGAGAACCAGTTTGTTGGGGACGGAAAGTGCCAGTGGCGATGAAATTCGTTGACCTCTTGTTGAGTAGACTAAATGGTAGCGCTTCTGGCAAGGTCTGCAACACCCTTAATGAAAGATGCATCACGGCATTTAATGTAACCCGGTGAATGTGTTCCGATAACAGCTTTTGCCATAGTTTATAAAACTTGGCTACTCTGTTTGATGCAACTAGTTGTTTAACGACAGTTGATCGATTTAAGAAGGAGCGACCAGAAAAGAAAACGACTCATTTTAGTCTTTTATTTGGAGGGACTCGTTCTGTTGACCTTCACGAGGTGAGTCCTGTGATCTTTTCTATTTCGATGGAAAAGAGGCCGACAAACAGAAGTTGTGAATTGGATTGGATAGTTTTGGAATTCAAAATGTTTGAAGATGTAAATTTTTCTTGTGTAACTCTTGAAATGGAATTTTTGTCTTCAGTCTTAAAATGTGAACTTTTCCTCTCGAATTCTTGAAATGTGAATTTTTCATGTTCAATTCTTGAAATGTGAATTTTTCGTCTTTAATTTTTAAAATGTGAATTTTTCATCTTGAATTCTTAAAATGTGAATTTTTCGTCTTGAATTCTTGAAATGTGAATTTTTTGTCTTCAATTTTTGAAACCTGAATTTTTCGTCTTCTATTTTTGAAACGTGAATTTTTTTATGTTCAATTTTTTGAAATGTGAATTTTTCATGTTCAATTTTTTGAAATGTGAATTTTTCATCTTGAATTCTTAAAATGTGAATTTTTCATCTTGAATTCTTGAAATGTCAATTTTTTATGTTCAATTTTTTGAAATGTGAATTTTTCATGTTCAATTTTTTGAAATGTGAATTTTTCGTCTTGAATTCTTGAAATGTGAATTTTTCATGTTCAATTCTTGAAATGTGAATTTTTCGTCTTTAATTTTTAAAATGTGAATTTTTCATGTTCAATTTTTTGAAATTTTAATTTTTCATCTTGAATTCTTGAAATGTAAATTTTTTCATGTTTAATTCTTGAAATGTGAATTTTTCGTCTTTAATTTTTAAAATGTGAATTTTACATGTTCAATTTTTTGAAATTTGAATTTTTCATCTTGAATTCTTGAAATGTAAATTTTTTCATGTTTAATTCTTGAAATGTGAATTTTTCGTCTTTAATTTTTAAAATGTGAATTTTTTATGTTCAATTTTTTGAAATGTGAATTTTTCGTCTTGAATTGTTGAATTGTGAATTTTTTGTCTTCAATTTTTGAAACCTGAATTTTTCGTCTTCTATTTTTGAAACGTGAATTTTTCAATTGGAATACGATTTTTCGTGTTTCAATTTTTGGAATATGGATTATTTGCGAACATGAACTTATTTGCCAAACTTCTTCATCATTGGATTTTAAATCAATTGGTTTAATTTCATCTTTCGTTATGAAAATATTTTGAATTTAGAGCAAGAAAAGAACAATAGAAATTCCTGGAAATCCATTGATCTTTTTTGAAAAATGACCGTTAATTTCGGACGTCATAATTGAACGGCCCCTATACTAATTCATACATAACTAGCTTTTATAAAATGAGTTTTCTATTCAATAGGTTTCACAAAAGATTTGCTCCTTTGTTAAAGAAAACCAAACGGAAAACTCGCAAAAGCTTGAAGGATTTTTCTCTATCTACACTGAAGTTTTGAGCACGAACATTAATGATGAGATTGAAAAATTGTCAAATTTATAATAAATATATATTTTACCAAAAAAAATTGATTCTCATAAAGAAACATTAAAAGCACAATTTTAATTATTTAAAAGACTTTTGCATGCTTAATATCTTTTGTGGCTGAAAATCGAACAATTTGCAAGAATGATCCAAACTTTAAACCAATTCAGCTTTTTTTTTTTTTTTTTAAATTAAACTTTTTATTTATTTACATTTAAATTTAAGTATGTACAAAGTTTCTATACATTTTGTTGCTTTTTGTTTTAAGGTTTCAGGCATTCAATTTGCCTTTTGTCTCTTAATTTTGATTTCATTTACGGATTTTACTTTCTTTTGTATTTCATTTGATTTATTCGGTGTTTTGAGATGCAAGACGACTGTTGAAGTTCGCTTGCAACTTTCCGACGTAGTCTTCGATGGACGGTATTTTCGCTTCTGTATGAAGATCGGTGATCCTTTCATATCTTGTTTTATTGAGAACAATTCTCAAGAATTTGTTTTGCAGTACTTGAAGTTTTTGAAGATGGGTTTTTGCCATGCTTCCAAACGCTGGACAACCATATGTGAATATTGGTCTGATGGCTAGCTTGTAGATGAGAAGTTTGTTTCGTACGTCGAGTTGTGAGTTCCTGCTGATGAGCGGATAAAGCTGTCTTAATGCGGTGTGAGCCCTATTGGTCACATACTCCACATGCGGCCTTAATGTCACTCTCTTGTCGATCACCATTCCCAGATATTTAGCTTCTGTTTCCCATTTGATGTTTTCGTTGAGAAATTTGATGTTATTTCCTGGTAGTTGCCTGGAGTGCCTGTTTGTGATGAATAAGGCTTGAGTCTTCTGTTTGTTGAGGTTGATCTTCCATTTGTTCATGTATTGTTGAACTTTTCTTCCTGTGTGCTGTAGATGTGTCACAATATCGGCCGAGTTCTCTGCAGAATGATACAGTGCTGTATCATCTGCGAAAAGACCGATGTTGTTGGTTGTCTCTCTTACAACATCATACGTGAAGATGTTGTAGAGAGTTGGTGAAAGCACTGCTCCTTGTGGCACTCCGAATTTGATTACCTTGATTTCTGAGAACTGACCTTTAATAAAAACTGCAAAAGATCTTTCACTGAGGAAAGATCTTACAGTTTTTATAAGTGGCAGTGGAAATCTCAGTTTGAGCATTTTGTACAAGAGTCCGTTATGCCAGACTCTGTCAAATGCTTTTTCTACATCCAGGAAGATCATGCCTGTTGACTTTTTGTTGTTTAAGTTTTCTTTTGCTGATTTGATCACTTTGATGAGCTGGTGAGATGTTGATCTTCCAGTCCGGAAGCCGCACTGCTGGTTTGGGATGATGTTGTTATCCTCAAGATGATCGTTGATTCTATTCAGTAATACTCTCTCCAGTATTTTGCTTATTGAGCTGAGTAGACTTATTGGCCTGTAGCTGCTTAGCTCATTTGCTGGTTTTCCAGGTTTTGGAATAGGAATCACTTTTGCATGTTTCCAAACTTTGGGGAAGTGGTAAACCAATTCAGCCTTATCTCAGGATCTTGCAGCTATAAATGCTCAAACATCCACAAAGGTATCAAAAATGATGGAATTAGCATTTGATATTGGTGCCGAGAGAAGCAAAAGAGAGACTGCAATGAGTAATCTTGTAGTGTTAGCTAGAGAAAAGGCAGGAGCCGATGTAATGTTCCGTGAGAATATAGCTACTCGTGTCGGTAAATTATTCAAAGTCGAAAAAAATGATGAAATACTTGTTAATGCTATACGTGTAATTGATGATATCTGTATCAAGTCATTACATTACACAAAGAAGATCATTAATGAATTTGGTATCCCTTGATTCCTACAAATTCTCGATAGTAAAAATCCTAATCGTGTCATGTGAGCTCAGCATTGCTTACAAGTCATTCTTAATTCATTCTCTGGCTTAACTAATAAAGAGGATTCAAAGCCAGATCAACAATTAGTTGAAGATAATAAGAATGAAATTGATACAATTCTTACATGCTTGGTTTATGCAACAACAGATCGTACAATTACTGGCGAAGCTCGTGATGCTGTTGTAGAATTATCAGAAATGCTCATCATCAAACACTTAATTGGGCTGAACGTCTTATCGAGCAAAAGGGTCTTTATCGTTTGATGGAAATTTGTAGTGAATTAGAGGAATATAAATATGAGAGTGCAATGCCAATAACACCATCGTCTAGAACCATCGCTTCCGTTTGTTTAGCAAGAATTTATGAAAACATGTACTATGATGAAGCTCGACAACGATTCATTGCTCACATTGATGAATATATAAGGGATAAGCTTTTAAATCCAGAATTTGAATCAAAAGTTCGTGTTGTAGTCGCTTTAACATCATTTCTTCTTGGTCCATTAGATGTTGGTAATACAATTTTCGCACGTGATGGAATCATGCAAATGATTTTAGCAATGGCAAGTGATGATGAATTGTTACATCAAAAAGTAGCTTCTGAATGTCTTATTGCTGCAGCATCAAAGAAGGATAAGGCTAAAGCATTAATAGCAAGTGGGGTGGAAATTTAAAAGAAATTATATCATTCAAAAGATGAAGGAATTCGAGTAAGAGCACTAGTTGGATTATGTAAATTAGGTAGCTCTGGTGGCCTTGATGCATCTATTCGTCCATTTGCTGAAGGATCAACTGTTAAACTAGCTGAAGCATGTCGTCGTTTTCTCATTAAACCTGGTAAAGATAAGGATATTCGTAAATTTGCAGCTGAAGGATTGTCATTCCTTACACTTGATGCTGATGTTAAAGAGAAATTAATTGATGATAAATTGGCTATTCAAGCACTCATTGAACTAGCTAAAACTGGAGATCAATCTGTCATTTATGGTGTTGTTACTACACTTGTTAATCTTGTCAATGCTTATGAAAAGCAGGAAATGCTTCCTGAACTTATGGAACTTGCTAAATTCGCAAAACATCATGTTCCAGAAGAATCAGAACTCGATGATCCAGATTTTGTAGCCAAACGTATTAATACATTGGCAGTAGAAGGTATTACTGTCGCCTTAGTTGCTCTATCAAAAACTGAGAGTGACAATGCCAAAGAAATGATTGCGAGAGTTTTTAATGCAATTTGCTCCGAAACTAGTGTTAGGGGAAAGATTGTTCAACAAGGTGGTGCTCGTGTCTTAATTCAGCTTGCATTAAAAGGTAAGAATTTCAAACTTTATTACTGCATTTTTATTGATTTATTTTAAATTCTGTTTTTTTTTTCAATTACTTTAGGTACTGAAAAGGGCAAACGAAATGCTGGTCAGGCTTTGTCACGTTTAGGTATCACTATCAATCCCGAACAAGCATTTCCTGGACAACGATCATAGGAAGTTGTTAGACCATTACTTAATCAACTTCATCCAGACTATAGTGCACTCGAGAATTTTGAAGCACTTTTGGCACTTTGTAATTTAGCTCAAATGAATGATTCAGTTCGCAATCGCATAATGAAAGAGAAAGGAATGTCACGTATTGAAATGTTCTTAATGGAAGATCACATTTTGTTGACTAGAGCTGCCACACAAGTAATTTGCAACATGGTTATGAATGAGGATTATATAAAATGGCATGAAGGAGACAATAATCGCGTAAAATTCTTAGCACTGTTGTGCGAGGAGGAAGATGAAGAAACAGCTTTAGCATGTAGTGGTGCATTAGCAATTCTGACATCTAATAGTGCAAAATGTTGTGAGAAAATGATAACTCCATCGTCATGGCTTGAAATTTTGCATACGTTAATAGCGAATCCAAGCCCTGATGTACAGTTTAGAGGAATTGTCATAATTCACAACATGATTCGACAGAGTAAAACAGTTGCTGAGAAAATATTCGATACTGATGTTTTGCAGCTTTTAATGGGTGTCACTCAGCTTAACGACGAGAAAAGATCAAAGGCAATTGAAGAAGCCAAATTATGCCTAAAGACAGCAGAAGATATGAAATTAATTCAAGAAAAGAAAGATGATGCAAATGATATGATGCCAGATGTCTTTCAACAGCCTCAAAATGAAGATTTAGAAGAAGAAAACAAGTGAATGCCTAAATATGTGCCTATAAATTAGTTTGTTGTTTTTTATCAAACATTTTTAATGAAACTTTACAGCTAAAACTTTTTGTATTTTTTGACCATTTTGTACTTAATTGATTTTCTAAATTGCATTTTAGACATCAAATTTATTTAAATAAAGTTTTTTCTTTGAAGAATTAATAGTGAAATCCATGAGAGTATAAAACAGTCATTTAGGAAATAGACGTAGTGAACGTGCCTTCTTCCACATTTTCACTATCACTTATTGCTCAATAATAACTTAAATTTGAAGGAAATTATTATTTGATAAACATTTTTTTATCTTTGTTTCAAACTCAACGGAACCGATCACTTATTTTGTAACACTGGATATGTTCCTGCACCAGATTCAGCGATTTCCCGATAGTTTTGATGTCACAAAATATCATTTTAATTTTCATACAAAATGATAAAAATTCAGTATACAAAAGAATAATTATCCCAGCAACCATTGAAATTTGACCAATTCTGAAATTTCTTCAGTATTGTGTAAACATTAAAAGTGAAGATTAGTTCAACATGTCAACGTCAAATTTTCGCAAAACTGTTCAGCGGTTCATTCAGCTTTTAGAGGATGAAGATCATCAGCTTGAGAATAAAGCAAGCAACAACGAAATAGCCAATGTGGAGATAGAAGTAAGGATAGGATTTCGATGATTCAAAAACAAAAGGACTCAGTTTAATTGCTGCATGGTTTGTATGATTTTCATTCAAGAAGCATCATGTCAAGTTGGTACTTCCAACTGGATGAAACTGACAAAAATGTTTTTTCAACATTTCTTGACTTTTTTAACAATTTTTGAGAGGGGTCAAGATTTAAGGAACTAAGCACTTCTTTCATTATCCAATGAAACTTTTCGGTTCTGTTGTTGGAAGTGCCAACTAGACATGATGCTTCTCGCATGGAAATAATACTAATCATGCAAGCAAGCAGTTGATATTCATCATCCTTCGATGATTCATTTTAAATTGTGAATAAATTTTAAAATTTTTTTTTCCATTTATTTATTTTAGCAACCGGTTCCCGAGCTCCTGAGAACGTGCAGCATGCCAATGATAAATGCTGGAACCGAAAATTCACGTCTCCTTCGATCATTCAGCATGCCGACAATGATTCCTTTGTACAGGACCTTTCAATCCATGTCGGAGGAATTGTTGCAGATCGAAAGAGCTATTGGCGAGAAAAGGAACCTCTTAAAGGTGAGTAATTATATAATAACTAGGCTGTCCGGAGGCGCCTGTGGCGCCTCTTATCAGGGTTAAAATTTGATTACTATTGTGTAAATAACTGTAAGACGCAAATAACCATAATGTTTTTAAGGTCAATCCTACCACAAAACTTCACAAACCTCCTCAAACTCGGACTCAATCCCACAAAAATTTTATAAATGTATTCACAAACCCCCTCAAACTCGGACCCCTTTAATCCCACTAAAACTTTAATTCCCCCGAAACTCACCATGTCTTTTCACAAAGCTTCGCATGGCTTCACAAAACTTCACATGGCTTCACAAAATTTTATATGGCTTCACAAAATATTCCTGACAGCAAACTTTTCCCACAAACCCCCTTAAATTCGGACCCCCCCCCCAACTGACACCCCCCTTGCCTCCATCCCCACCTGACACCCACTTTATCACCCCCCACAACTGACACCCACCTTGTCAGCACCCCTCGAATCATCGGCTTCACAAAATACACCCTGACACCCCCTTGCCCCCAATCTCCACCTGACACCCCCTTGCCCCCAATTCTTACCTGACCCCCCCCCCCCCACCCAACTCCCCCCCCCCACCTGACACCCACCCCACACCTGACACTCACACCCACCTTACAACCACCTTGTCAACACTCCTTAAATTTTTGTCTTCACACGGCTTCACAAATGTCTTCACATGGCTTCCGTTCCAGAGTCAGTGAATCAGTGAATTGGCATTTTATATATTTAGATATTTTTAATTTAAGAAAAACTCTAAAATGATTTTAATTTTTAATTTCAGTTTATGTTTGAGAAGCCTTCTTTGGGAAACTTGCCTCATGATCTCATGAAGCAAGCATCGAAAGAAGATTCATCAATAAAAAGAGGAATAAGAGGATTCTTGCGCATGCATAATGTTGATAGTGGACGATTGCGACTTTCAAGAAGAAATTTCATTAAACAGCATCCTGAACTTCATCTTGTGTTCATTAAGTTTCTTGTGTTGCGAGACATGAGAAACTTTTTGGCCAAGCAAGATGAGTTGTTTGCTTTTTTCTGGTTTCTTGTGGAGTGGTTCGAAGATGCTGGTTTGGAGATGTTATTGGAGTTGGAGGATTTTTTCGTGTTGTATCATGAAAATTACAATAACATCTACCTACAGAGAGAAGTCAGCATTTTCATGTTCCATCATCAGTCGCTGGCATCGGAAATGAATAGATTTGTGGCATCACATTTACATTACTTGGTAAGTTTACACTTATCAGATGAATGTAGTGTTATAAGGAATCAGAATATCCAAATGACTGGAATTTTGAATTTAGATTCTTGGCACTTTATTTTAATAAAATGAATTTTTTATTTCAGGACGATGATGCTGCAACGATTACATCAATCTATTCGTATCCGGAGTCATCTGAAACATCAACATTTGCTGAAGAAACCAAGAGCATGCAAGCCGAAGTCAACGAGAACCCCAAAAAGAAGAAGGGGTTATGGAGAACGTTCAAACGAATGTTCTGTTGCGGAGTTCCTGAGGACGACGAAGCGGAAGGGTTTCCTTTAAAAGTTGAGTGAAAAGGTAGGGGGGTAAGGGATTAAATTCGCAGGGATGGGAGGGGGTGTAGGGTAAAAGGTGGGTGGGAACGGCGAGAAGAGCCTCAACAAATCTATCTGGGAGTGGCGCCCCAGTGACGCCAAGGGAAGGTATTAAATTAGCGGGGTGGGGGGTTCTTAAGGTAGGGGGTAAGAAATTAAATTCGCAGGGATGGAAGGGGGTGTACGGTGTCAGGGATTAAAGTAAGCGGGGTAGGTTTTTCATGGAGGGTGAAGGGTGTGAGGGATTAAAGTAGCGGGGAAGGTTTTTGATGCAGGGTGTTGGGTGTGAGGGTTCAAATTAAGTGGGGTAGGGGTTCTTGAAGTAGGGGGTAAAAGGTGGGTGGGAACGGCGAGAAGAGCCTCAACAAATCTATCTGGGAGTGGCGCCCCAGTGACGCCAAGGGAAGGTATTAAATTAGCGGGGTGGGGGGGTTCTTAAGGTAGGGGGTAAGAAATTAAATTCGCAGGGATGGAAGGGGGTGTAAGGTGTCAGGGATTAAAGTAAGCGGGGTAGGTTTTTCATGGAGGGTGAAGGGTGTGAGGGATTAAAGTAGCGGGGAAGGTTTTTGATGCAGGGTGTTGGGTGTGAGGGTTCAAACTATGTGGGGTAGGGGTTCTTGAAGTAGGGGGTAAAGGGTGGGTGGGAACGGCGAGAAGAGCCTCAACAAATCTATCTGGGAGTGGCGCCCCAGTGACGCCAAGGGAAGGTATTAAATTAGCGGGGTGGGGGGTTCTTAAGGTAGGGGGTAAGAAATTAAATTCGCAGGGATGGAAGGGGGTGTAAGGTGTCAGGGATTAAAGTAAGCGGGGTAGGTTTTTCATGGAGGGTGAAGGGTGTGAGGGATTAAAGTAGCGGGGAAGGTTTTTGATGCAGGGTGTTGGGTGTGAGGGTTCAAATTAAGTGGGGTAGGGGTTCTTGAAGTAGGGGGTAAAGGGTGGGTGGGAACGGCGAGAAGAGCCTCAACAAATCTATCTGGGAGTGGCGCCCCAGTGACGCCAAGGGAAGGTATTAAATTAGCGGGGTGGGGGGGTTCTTAAGGTAGGGGGTAATAAATTAAATTCGCAGTGATGGAAGGGGGTGTAAGGTGTCAGGGATTAAAGTAAGCGGGGTAGGTTTTTCATGGAGGGTGAAGGGTGTGAGGGATTAAAGTAGCGGGGAAGGTTTTTGATGCAGGGTGTTGGGTGTGAGGGTTCAAACTAAGTGGGGTAGGGGTTCTTGAAGTAGGGGGTAAAGGGTGGGTGGGAACGGCGAGAAGAGCCTCAACAAATCTATCTGGGAGTGGCACCCCAGTGACGCCAAGGGAAGGTATTAAATTAGCGGGGTGGGGGGGGGGGCTCTTTAGGTAGGGGGTAAGAAATTAAATTCGCAGGGATGGAAGGGGGTGTAAGGTGTCAGGGATTAAAGTAAGCGGGGTAGGTTTTTCATGAAGGGTGAAGGGTGTGAGGGATTAAAGTAGCGGGGAAGGTTTTTGATGCAGGGTGTTGGGTGTGAGGGTTCAAACTAAGTGGGGTAGGGGTTCTTGAAGTAGGGGGTAAAGGGTGGGTGGGAACGGCGAGAAGAGCCTCAACAAATCTATCTGGGAGTGGCGCCCCAGTGACGCCAAGGGAAGGGATTATAGTATGCGGGGTAGGGGGATGGGGGAAGGGTGAGGTTCTTGAGGTAGGGTAAGGGCTTATTTGTTTAAAAAGATGGACGAATTAATTTAAATGTGCGCGTTCGTTTTTTAAGCTTTTTTTGCGAACGAGGCATTAATCCTCTATAAACAGGTTTACTATAACTTATTGGAAAAGTCTTTAGAGGGGGATGAGGGTGGGACTGTCCATCAAAAAAGTAATTTCTGTCAATCTGTCTGTTCGTGTCCGTCTGTCTTAAACCATTTATTAATCATTTTTTTTCCAGCTTTTACTACTCTTATTATTTTACTGAAGAATTGGACCTAGTCCAATCCATTCACAACAAATAATATCCAAACCAACGAGTTGTCATAACAAGAGTAAAAGCCCAATAAAGCCTTAACGAGAGCCCAACATTCATGATTGATAGCCATGCCGTTCGGAATTACAGCTTGAGAATCAGTTTGTTGGGGACGGAAAGTGCCAGTGGCGATGAAATTCGTTGACCTCTTGTTGAGTAGACTAAATGGTAGCGCTTCTGGCAAGGTCTGCAACACCCTTAATGAAAGATGCATCACGGCATTTAATGTAACCCGGTGAATGTGTTCCGATAACAGCTTTTGCCATAGTTTATAAAACTTGGCTACTCTGTTTGATGCAACTAGTTGTTTAACGACAGTTGATCGATTTAAGAAGGAGCGACCAGAAAAGAAAACGACTCATTTTAGTCTTTTATTTGGAGGGACTCGTTCTGTTGACCTTCACGAGGTGAGTCCTGTGATCTTTTCTATTTCGATGGAAAAGAGGCCGACAAACAGAAGTTGTGAATTGGATTGGATAGTTTTGGAATTCAAAATGTTTGAAGATGTAAATTTTTCTTGTGTAACTCTTGAAATGGAATTTTTGTCTTCAGTCTTAAAATGTGAACTTTTCCTCTCGAATTCTTGAAATGTGAATTTTTCATGTTCAATTCTTGAAATGTGAATTTTTCGTCTTTAATTTTTAAAATGTGAATTTTTCATCTTGAATTCTTAAAATGTGAATTTTTCGTCTTGAATTCTTGAAATGTGAATTTTTTGTCTTCAATTTTTGAAACCTGAATTTTTCGTCTTCTATTTTTGAAACGTGAATTTTTTTATGTTCAATTTTTTGAAATGTGAATTTTTCATGTTCAATTTTTTGAAATGTGAATTTTTCATCTTGAATTCTTGAAATGTGAATTTTTCGTCTTAAATTCTTGAAATGTGAATTTTTTGTCTTCAATTTTTGAAACCTGAATTTTTCGTCTTCTATTTTTGAAACGTGAATTTTTTATGTTCAATTTTTTGAAATGTGAATTTTTCATGTTCAATTTTTTGAAATGTGAATTTTTCATCTTGAATTCTTGAAATGTGAATTTTTCATGTTCAATTCTTGAAATGTGAATTTTTCGTCTTTAATTTTTTGAAATGTGAATTTTTCGTCTTGAATTCTTAAAGTATGAATTTTTCATCTTGAATTCTTGAAATGTGAATTTTTCATGTTCAATTCTTGAAATGTGAATTTTTCGTCTTTAATTTTTTGAAATGTGAATTTTTCGTCTTGAATTCTTAAAGTATGAATTTTTCATCTTGAATTCTTGAAATGTCAATTTTTTATGTTCAATTTTTTGAAATGTGAATTTTTCATGTTCAATTTTTTGAAATGTGAATTTTTCATCTTGAATTCTTGAAATGTGAATTTTTCATCTTGAATTCTTAAAATGTGAATTTTTCGTCTTAAATTCTTGAAATGTGAATTTTTTGTCTTCAATTTTTGAAACCTGAATTTTTCGTCTTCTATTTTTGAAACGTGAATTTTTTATGTTCAATTTTTTGAAATGTGAATTTTTCATGTTCAATTTTTTGAAATGTGAATTTTTCATGTTCAATTTTTTGAAATGTGAATTTTTCATCTTGAATTCTTGAAATGTCAATTTTTTATGTTCAATTTTTTGAAATGTGAATTTTTCATGTTCAATTTTTTGAAATTTGAATTTTTCATCTTGAATTCTTAAAATGTGAATTTTTCATGTTCAATTTTTTGAAATTTGAATTTTTCATCTTGAATTCTTGAAATGTAAAATTTTCATGTTTAATTCTTGAAATGTGAATTTTTCGTCTTTAATTTTTAAAATGTGAATTTTTCGTCTTCTATTTTTGAAACGTGAATTTTTCGTCTTCTATTTTTGAAACGTGAATTTTTTATGTTCAATTTTTGAAATGTGAATTTTTCATGTTCAATTTTTTGAAATGTGAATTTTTCATCTTGAATTCTTAAAATGTGAATTTTTCATGTTCAATTTTTTGAAATTTGAGTTTTTCATCTTGAATTCTTGAAATGTAAATTTTTCATGTTTAATTCTTGAAATGTGAACTTTTCGTCTTTAATTTTTAAAATGTGAATTTTTCATGTTCAATTTTTTGAAATTTGAATTTTTCATCTTGAATTCTTGAAATGTAAATTTTTCATGTTTAATTCTTGAAATGTGAATTTTTCGTCTTTAATTTTTAAAATGTGAATTTTTCGTCTTCTATTTTTGAAACGTGAATTTTTTATGTTCAAATTTTTGAAATGTGAATTTTTCATCTTGAATTCTTAAAATGTGAATTTTTCATGTTCAATTTTTTGAAATGTGAATTTTTCATGTTCAAGTTTTTAAAATGTGAATTTTTCGTCTCTATTTTTGAAACGTGAATTTTTCGTCTTCTATTTTTGAAACGTGAATTTTTTATGTTCAAATTTTTGAAATGTGAATTTTTCATCTTGAATTCTTAAAATGTGAATTTTTCATGTTCAATTTTTTGAAATTTGAATTTTTCACCTTGAATTCTTGAAATGTAAATTTTTTCATGTTTAATTCTTGAAATGTGAATTTTTCGTCTTGAATTTTTCATGTTCAATTCTTGAAATGTGAATTTTTTGTCTTGAATTCTTGAAATGTGAATTTTTTGTCTTTAATTTTTGAAACCTGAATTTTTCGTCTTCTATTTTTGAAACGTGAATTTTTTATGTTCAAATTTTTGAAATGTGAATTTTTCATCTTGAATTCTTAAAATGTGAATTTTTCATGTTCAATTTTTTGAAATTTGAATTTTTCACCTTGAATTCTTGAAATGTAAATTTTTCATGTTTAATTCTTGAAATGTGAATTTTTCGTCTTTAATTTTTAAAATGTGAATTTTTATATTCACACCGTTTTCACATGTGAATCTATTGGTTTTGTTCAGATTGAAAAATCAGTTTTTCGCATTTTGTGAGAAAACAAAGCAAAATTGGTTATAAAAGGGCAAGAAGAAAAGTTTGTGCCTGAAATTTTACATCATTTTCAAAAAACAGATTTCAAATTGGTTGTGGCATTGCTGAGAAAATCGCAAAATACGCTTTCTGTAAGCAAACAAGCAAGCAAGCAAGCAAGTTAATCAGCAAGAAATCTCAATAACGAGACATCGTAGAGACTTCTAGTTTTTTACATTTGATCCGTGCTGCTCTATAGAAGAGCTGTATTGTTTTTGGGCAAGGTAGGAACAGCCGTTGCTTCAGAAATGGCAAAAAACTTTCCTTTCTTACGAATTTTTTAAAACAAAAGTTGACTGTGATTTTTATAAAATTTAACTTTGGATGAAAATTTTTTTTAAAAAACTTTTAAAGAATATTTGGCATATTCGTCAAGCTTTATACCTTCAAACTTATGTTGAGCGTAGCTCAGCTGACTCGATAGCTTTATATCTTCAAACTTATGCTGAGCGTAGCTCAGCTTACGCGATAGCTTTATAACTTCAACTTATGCTGAGCGAAGCTCCACTGCCTCTCTAGCTTCATATCTTCAAACTTATGCTGAGCGTAGCTCAGCTGCCTCTCTAGCTTCATATCTTCAAACTTATGCTGAGCGTAGCTCAGCTTACGCGATAGCTTTATAACTTCAAACTTATGCTGAGCGTAGCTCAGCTTACGCGATAGCTTTATAGCTTTAAACTTATGCTGAGCGAAGCTTAGTTGACTTATCAAGCTTCATACCTTCATACTTATGATGGGCAAATCTTGGTCTATCCATAAGACTTATGATAGTACGGTGTGAATATAATCCGCATTGGGTTTCTACCCGATACACTAGTTCATGTTCAATTTTTTGAAATTTGAATTTTTCATCTTGAATTCTTGAAATGTAAATTTTTCATGTTTAATTCTTGAAATGTGAATTTTTCGTCTTTAATTTTTAAAATGTGAATTTTTTATGTTCAATTTTTTGAAACCTGAATTTTTCGTCTTCTATTTTTGAAACGTGAATTTTTCAATTGGAATACGATTTTTCGTGTTTCAATTTTTGGAATATGGATTATTTGCGAACATGAACTTATTTGCCAAACTTCTTCATCATTGGATTTTAAATCAATTGGTTTAATTTCATCTTTCGTTATGAAAATATTTTGAATTTAGAGCAAGAAAAGAACAATAGAAATTCCTGGAAATCCATTGATCTTTTTTGAAAAATGACCGTTAATTTCGGACGTCATAATTGAACGGCCCCTATACTAATTCATACATAACTAGCTTTTATAAAATGAGTTTTCTATTCAATAGGTTTCACAAAAGATTTGCTCCTTTGTTAAAGAAAACCAAACGGAAAACTCGCAAAAGCTTGAAGGATTTTTCTCTATCTACACTGAAGTTTTGAGCTATGACAGAAGCACGAACATTAATGATGAGATTGAAAAATCGTCAAATTTATAATAAATATATATTTTACCAAAAAAAATTGATTCTCATAAAGAAACATTAAAAGCACAATTTTAATTATTTAAAAGACTTTTGCATGCTTAATATCTTTTGTGGCTGAAAATCGAACAATTTGCAAGAATGATCCAAACTTTAAACCAATTCAGCCTTATCTCAGGATCCTGTAGCTATAAATGCTCAAACATCCACAAAGGTATCAAAAATGATGGAATTAGCATTTGATATTGGTGCCGAGAGAAGCAAAAGAGAGACTGCAATGAGTAATCTTGTAGTGTTAGCTAGAGAAAAGGCAGGAGCCGATGTAATGTTCCGTGAGAATATAGCTACTCGTGTCGGTAAATTATTCAAAGTCGAAAAAAATGATGAAATACTTGTTAATGCTATACGTGTAATTGATGATATCTGTATCAAGTCATTACATTACACAAAGAAGATCATTAATGAATTTGGTATCCCTTGATTCCTACAAATTCTCGATAGTAAAAATCCTGATCGTGTCATGTGAGCTCAGCATTGCTTACAAGTCATTCTTAATTCATTCTCTGGCTTAACTAATAAAGAGGATTCAAAGCCAGATCAACAATTAGTTGAAGATAATAAGAATGAAATTGATACAATTCTTACATGCTTGGTTTATGCAACAACAGATCGTACAATTACTGGCGAAGCTCGTGATGCTGTTGTAGAATTATTGATCAGAAATGCTCATCATCAAACACTTAATTGGGCTGAACGTCTTATCGAGCAAAAGGGTCTTTATCGTTTGATGGAAATTTGTAGTGAATTAGAGGAATATAAATATGAGAGTGCAATGCCAATAACACCATCGTCTAGAACCATCGCTTCCGTTTGTTTAGCAAGAATTTATGAAAACATGTACTATGATGAAGCTCGACAACGATTCATTGCTCACATTGATGAATATATAAGGGATAAGCTTTTAAATCCAGAATTTGAATCAAAAGTTCGTGTTGTAGTCGCTTTAACATCATTTCTTCTTGGTCCATTAGATGTTGGTAATACAATTTTCGCACGTGATGGAATCATGCAAATGATTTTAGCAATGGCAAGTGATGATGAATTGTTACATCAAAAAGTAGCTTCTGAATGTCTTATTGCTGCAGCATCAAAGAAGGATAAGGCTAAAGCATTAATAGCAAGTGGGGTGGAAATTTAAAAGAAATTATATCATTCAAAAGATGAAGGAATTCGAGTAAGAGCACTAGTTGGATTATGTAAATTAGGTAGCTCTGGTGGCCTTGATGCATCTATTCGTCCATTTGCTGAAGGATCAACTGTTAAACTAGCTGAAGCATGTCGTCGTTTTCTCATTAAACCTGGTAAAGATAAGGATATTCGTAAATTTGCAGCTGAAGGATTGTCATTCCTTACACTTGATGCTGATGTTAAAGAGAAATTAATTGATGATAAATTGGCTATTCAAGCACTCATTGAACTAGCTAAAACTGGAGATCAATCTGTCATTTATGGTGTTGTTACTACACTTGTTAATCTTGTCAATGCTTATGAAAAGCAGGAAATGCTTCCTGAACTTATGGAACTTGCTAAATTCGCAAAACATCATGTTCCAGAAGAATCAGAACTCGATGATCCAGATTTTGTAGCCAAACGTATTAATACATTGGCAGTAGAAGGTATTACTGTCGCCTTAGTTGCTCTATCAAAAACTGAGAGTGACAATGCCAAAGAAATGATTGCGAGAGTTTTTAATGCAATTTGCTCCGAAACTAGTGTTAGGGGAAAGATTGTTCAACAAGGTGGTGCTCGTGTCTTAATTCAGCTTGCATTAAAAGGTAAGAATTTCAAACTTTATTACTGCATTTTTATTGATTTATTTTAAATTCTGTTTTTTTTTTTCAATTACTTTAGGTACTGAAAAGGGCAAACGAAATGCTGGTCAGGCTTTGTCACGTTTAGGTATCACTATCAATCCCGAACAAGCATTTCCTGGACAACGATCATAGGAAGTTGTTAGACCATTACTTAATCAACTTCATCCAGACTATAGTGCACTCGAGAATTTTGAAGCACTTTTGGCACTTTGTAATTTAGCTCAAATGAATGATTCAGTTCGCAATCGCATAATGAAAGAGAAAGGAATGTCACGTATTGAAATGTTCTTAATGGAAGATCACATTTTGTTGACTAGAGCTGCCACACAAGTAATTTGCAACATGGTTATGAATGAGGATTATATAAAATGGCATGAAGGAGACAATAATCGCGTAAAATTCTTAGCACTGTTGTGCGAGGAGGAAGATGAAGAAACAGCTTTAGCATGTAGTGGTGCATTAGCAATTCTGACATCTAATAGTGCAAAATGTTGTGAGAAAATGATAACTCCATCGTCATGGCTTGAAATTTTGCATACGTTAATAGCGAATCCAAGCCCTGATGTACAGTTTAGAGGAATTGTCATAATTCACAACATGATTCGACAGAGTAAAACAGTTGCTGAGAAAATATTCGATACTGATGTTTTGCAGCTTTTAATGGGTGTCACTCAGCTTAACGACGAGAAAAGATCAAAGGCAATTGAAGAAGCCAAATTATGCCTAAAGACAGCAGAAGATATGAAATTAATTCAAGAAAAGAAAGATGATGCAAATGATATGATGCCAGATGTCTTTCAACAGCCTCAAAATGAAGATTTAGAAGAAGAAAACAAGTGAATGCCTAAATATGTGCCTATAAATTAGTTTGTTGTTTTTTATCAAACATTTTTAATGAAACTTTACAGCTAAAACTTTTTGTATTTTTTGACCATTTTGTACTTAATTGATTTTCTAAATTGCATTTTAGACATCAAATTTATTTAAATAAAGTTTTTTCTTTGAAGAATTAATAGTGAAATCCATGAGAGTATAAAACAGTCATTTAGGAAATAGACGTAGTGAACGTGCCTTCTTCCACATTTTCACTATCACTTATTGCTCAATAATAACTTAAATTTGAAGGAAATTATTATTTGATAAACATTTTTTTATCTTTGTTTCAAACTCAACGGAACCGATCACTTATTTTGTAACACTGGATATGTTCCTGCACCAGATTCAGCGATTTCCCGATAGTTTTGATGTCACAAAATATCATTTTAATTTTCATACAAAATGATAAAAATTCAGTATACAAAAGAATAATTATCCCAGCAACCATTGAAATTTGACCAATTCTGAAATTTCTTCAGTATTGTGTAAACATTAAAAGTGAAGATTAGTTCAACATGTCAACGTCAAATTTTCGCAAAACTGTTCAGCGGTTCATTCAGCTTTTAGAGGATGAAGATCATCAGCTTGAGAATAAAGCAAGCAACAACGAAATAGCCAATGTGGAGATAGAAGTAAGGATAGGATTTCGATGATTCAAAAACAAAAGGACTCAGTTTAATTGCTGCATGGTTTGTATGATTTTCATTCAAGAAGCATCATGTCAAGTTGGTACTTCCAACTGGATGAAACTGACAAAAATGTTTTTTCAACATTTCTTGACTTTTTTAACAATTTTTGAGAGGGGTCAAGATTTAAGGAACTAAGCACTTCTTTCATTATCCAATGAAACTTTTCGGTTCTGTTGTTGGAAGTGCCAACTAGACATGATGCTTCTCGCATGGAAATAATACTAATCATGCAAGCAAGCAGTTGATATTCATCATCCTTCGATGATTCATTTTAAATTGTGAATAAATTTTAAAATTTTTTTTTCCATTTATTTATTTTAGCAACCGGTTCCCGAGCTCCTGAGAACGTGCAGCATGCCAATGATAAATGCTGGAACCGAAAATTCACGTCTCATTCGATCATTCAGCATGCCGACAATGATTCCTTTGTACAGGACCTTTCAATCCATGTCGGAGGAATTGTTGCAGATCGAAAGAGCTATTGGCGAGAAAAGGAACCTCTTAAAGGTGAGTAATTATATAATAACTAGGCTGTCCGGAGGCGCCTGTGGCGCCTCTTATCAGGGTTAAAATTTGATTACTATTGTGTAAATAACTGTAAGACGCAAATAACCATAATGTTTTTAAGGTCAATCCTACCACAAAACTTCACAAACCTCCTCAAACTCGGACTCAATCCCACAAAAATTTTATAAATGTATTCACAAACCCCCTCAAACTCGGACCCCTTTAATCCCACTAAAACTTTAATTCCCCCGAAACTCACCATGTTTTTTCACAAAGCTTCGCATGGCTTCACAAAACTTCACATGGCTTCACAAAATTTTATATGGCTTCACAAAATATTCCTGACAGCAAACTTTTCCCACAAACCCCCTTAAATTCGGACCCCCCCCCCCAACTGACACCCCCCTTGCCTCCATCCCCACCTGACACCCACTTTATCACCCCCCACAACTGACACCCACCTTGTCAGCACCCCTCGAATCATCGGCTTCACAAAATACACCCTGACACCCCCTTGCCCCCAATCTCCACCTGACACCCCCTTGCCCCCAATTCTTACCTGACCCCCCCCCCACCCAACTCCCCCCCCCCCCCCCCCCCCCCCCACCTGACACCCACCCCACACCTGACACTCACACCCACCTTACAACCACCTTGTCAACACTCCTTAAATTTTTGTCTTCACACGGCTTCACAAATGTCTTCACATGGCTTCCGTTCCAGAGTCAGTGAATCAGTGAATTGGCATTTTATATATTTAGATATTTTTAATTTAAGAAAAACTCTAAAATGATTTTAATTTTTAATTTCAGTTTATGTTTGAGAAGCCTTCTTTGGGAAACTTGCCTCATGATCTCATGAAGCAAGCATCGAAAGAAGATTCATCAATAAAAAGAGGAATAAGAGGATTCTTGCGCATGCATAATGTTGATAGTGGACGATTGCGACTTTCAAGAAGAAATTTCATTAAACAGCATCCTGAACTTCATCTTGTGTTCATTAAGTTTCTTGTGTTGCGAGACATGAGAAACTTTTTGGCCAAGCAAGATGAGTTGTTTGCTTTTTTCTGGTTTCTTGTGGAGTGGTTCGAAGATGCTGGTTTGGAGATGTTATTGGAGTTGGAGGATTTTTTCGTGTTGTATCATGAAAATTACAATAACATCTACCTACAGAGAGAAGTCAGCATTTTCATGTTCCATCATCAGTCGCTGGCATCGGAAATGAATAGATTTGTGGCATCACATTTACATTACTTGGTAAGTTTACACTTATCAGATGAATGTAGTGTTATAAGGAATCAGAATATCCAAATGACTGGAATTTTGAATTTAGATTCTTGGCACTTTATTTTAATAAAATGAATTTTTTATTTCAGGACGATGATGCTGCAACGATTACATCAATCTATTCGTATCCGGAGTCATCTGAAACATCAACATTTGCTGAAGAAACCAAGAGCATGCAAGCCGAAGTCAACGAGAACCCCAAAAAGAAGAAGGGGTTATGGAGAACGTTCAAACGAATGTTCTGTTGCGGAGTTCCTGAGGACGACGAAGCGGAAGGGTTTCCTTTAAAAGTTGAGTGAAAAGGTAGGGGGGTAAGGGATAAAATTCGCAGGGATGGGAGGAGGTGTAGGGTAAAAGGTGGGTGGGAACGGCGAGAAGAGCCTCAACAAATCTATCTGGGAGTGGCGCCCCAGTGACGCCAAGGGAAGGTATTAAATTAGCGGGGTGGGGGGTTCTTAAGGTAGGGGGTAAGAAATTAAATTCGCAGGGATGGAAGGGGGTGTAAGGTGTCAGGGATTAAAGTAAGCGGGGTAGGTTTTTCATGGAGGGTGAAGGGTGTGAGGGATTAAAGTAGCGGGGAAGGTTTTTGATGCAGGGTGTTGGGTGTGAGGGTTCAAATTAAGTGGGGTAGGGGTTCTTGAAGTAGGGGGTAAAGGGTGGGTGGGAACGGCGAGAAGAGCCTCAACAAATCTATCTGGGAGTGGCGCCCCAGTGACGCCAAGGGAAGGTATTAAATTAGCGGGGTGGGGGGGTTCTTAAGGTAGGGGGTAAGAAATTAAATTCGCAGGGATGGAAGGGGGTGTAAGGTGTCAGGGATTAAAGTAAGCGGGGTAGGTTTTTCATGAAGGGTGAAGGGTGTGAGGGATTAAAGTAGCGGGGAAGGTTTTTGATGCAGGGTGTTGGGTGTGAGGGTTCAAACTAAGTGGGGTAGGGGTTCTTGAAGTAGGGGGTAAAGGGTGGGTGGGAACGGCGAGAAGAGCCTCAACAAATCTATCTGGGAGTGGCGCCCCAGTGACGCCAAGGGAAGGGATTATAGTATGCGGGGTAGGGGGATGGGGGAAGGGTGAGGTTCTTGAGGTAGGGTAAGGGCTTATTTGTTTAAAAAGATGGACGAATTAATTTAAATGTGCGCGTTCGTTTTTTAAGCTTTTTTTGCGAACGAGGCATTAATCCTCTATAAACAGGTTTACTATAACTTATTGGAAAAGTCTTTAGAGGGGGATGAGGGTGGGACTGTCCATCAAAAAAGTAATTTCTGTCAATCTGTCTGTTCGTGTCCGTCTGTCTTAAACCATTTATTAATCATTTTTTTTCCAGCTTTTACTACTCTTATTATTTTACTGAAGAATTGGACCTAGTCCAATCCATTCACAACAAATAATATCCAAACCAACGAGTTGTCATAACAAGAGTAAAAGCCCAATAAAGCCTTAACGAGAGCCCAACATTCATGATTGATAGCCATGCCGTTCGGAATTACAGCTTGAGAATCAGTTTGTTGGGGACGGAAAGTGCCAGTGGCGATGAAATTCGTTGACCTCTTGTTGAGTAGACTAAATGGTAGCGCTTCTGGCAAGGTCTGCAACACCCTTAATGAAAGATGCATCACGGCATTTAATGTAACCCGGTGAATGTGTTCCGATAACAGCTTTTGCCATAGTTTATAAAACTTGGCTACTCTGTTTGATGCAACTAGTTGTTTAACGACAGTTGATCGATTTAAGAAGGAGCGACCAGAAAAGAAAACGACTCATTTTAGTCTTTTATTTGGAGGGACTCGTTCTGTTGACCTTCACGAGGTGAGTCCTGTGATCTTTTCTATTTCGATGGAAAAGAGGCCGACAAACAGAAGTTGTGAATTGGATTGGATAGTTTTGGAATTCAAAATGTTTGAAGATGTAAATTTTTCTTGTGTAACTCTTGAAATGGAATTTTTCGTCTTCATTCTTAAAATGTGAACTTTTCGTCTTTAATTTTTAAAATGTGAATTTTTCATCTTGAATTCTTAAAATGTGAATTTTTTGTCTTGAATTCTTGAAATGTGAATTTTTTGTCTTCAATTTTTGAAACCTGAATTTTACGTCTTCTATTTTTGAAACGTGAATTTTTCATGTTCAATTTTTTGAAATGTGAATTTTTCATCTTGAATTCTTGAAATGTGAATTTTTCATGTTCAATTCTTGAAATGTGAATTTTTCGTCTTTAATTTTTAAAATGTGAATATTTCATGTTCAATTTTTTGAAATGTGAATTTTTTGTCTTGAATTCTTGAATTGTGAATTTTTTGCCTTCAATTTTTGAAACCTGAATTTTTCGTCTTCTATTTTTGAAACGTGAATTTTTTATGTTCAATTTTTTGAAATGTGAATTTTTCATGTTCAATTTTTTGAAATGTGAATTTTTCATGTTCAATTTTTTGAAATGTGAATTTTTCATCTTGAATTCTTAAAATGTGAATTTTTCATGTTCAATTCTTGAAATGTGAATTTTTTGTCTTTAATTTTTAAAATGTGAATATTTCATGTTAAATTTTTTGAAATGTGAATTTTTTGTCTTGAATTCTTGAATTGTGAATTTTTTGCCTTCAATTTTTGAAACCTGAATTTTTCGTCTTCTATTTTTGAAACGTGAATTTTTTATGTTCAATTTTTTGAAATGTGAATTTTTCATGTTCAATTTTTTGAAATGTGAATTTTTCATCTTGAATTCTTGAAATGTGAATTTTTCATGTTCAATTCTTGAAATGTGAATTTTTCGTCTTTAATTTTTAAAATGTGAATTTTTCATGTTCAATTTTTTGAAATTTGAATTTTTCATCTTGAATTCTTGAAATGTAAATTTTTTCATGTTTAATTCTTGAAATGTGAATTTTTCGTCTTTAATTTTTAAAATGTGAATTTTACATGTTCAATTTTTTGAAATTTGAATTTTTCATCTTGAATTCTTGAAATGTAAATTTTTTCATGTTTAATTCTTGAAATGTGAATTTTTCGTCTTTAATTTTTAAAATGCGAATTTTTGTCTTCTATTTTTGAAACGTGAATTTTTTGTCTTCTATTTTTGAAACGTGAATTTTTTATGTTCAATTTTTTGAAGTGTGAATTTTTCATGTTCAATTTTTTGAAATGTGAATTTTTCATCTTGAATTCTTAAAATGTGAATTTTTCATCTTGAATTCTTGAAATGTCAATTTTTTATGTTCAATTTTTTGAAATGTGAATTTTTCATGTTCAATTTTTTGAAATGTGAATTTTTCGTCTTGAATTCTTGAAATGTGAATTTTTCATGTTCAATTCTTGAAATGTGAATTTTTCGTCTTTAATTTTTAAAATGTGAATTTTTCATGTTCAATTTTTTGAAATTTTAATTTTTCATCTTGAATTCTTGAAATGTAAATTTTTTCATGTTTAATTCTTGAAATGTGAATTTTTCGTCTTTAATTTTTAAAATGTGAATTTTACATGTTCAATTTTTTGAAATTTGAATTTTTCATCTTGAATTCTTGAAATGTAAATTTTTTCATGTTTAATTCTTGAAATGTGAATTTTTCGTCTTTAATTTTTAAAATGTGAATTTTTTATGTTCAATTTTTTGAAATGTGAATTTTTCGTCTTGAATTGTTGAATTGTGAATTTTTTGTCTTCAATTTTTGAAACCTGAATTTTTCGTCTTCTATTTTTGAAACGTGAATTTTTCAATTGGAATACGATTTTTCGTGTTTCAATTTTTGGAATATGGATTATTTGCGAACATGAACTTATTTGCCAAACTTCTTCATCATTGGATTTTAAATCAATTGGTTTAATTTCATCTTTCGTTATGAAAATATTTTGAATTTAGAGCAAGAAAAGAACAATAGAAATTCCTGGAAATCCATTGATCTTTTTTGAAAAATGACCGTTAATTTCGGACGTCATAATTGAACGGCCCCTATACTAATTCATACATAACTAGCTTTTATAAAATGAGTTTTCTATTCAATAGGTTTCACAAAAGATTTGCTCCTTTGTTAAAGAAAACCAAACGGAAAACTCGCAAAAGCTTGAAGGATTTTTCTCTATCTACACTGAAGTTTTGAGCTATGACAGAAGCACGAACATTAATGATGAGATTGAAAAATTGTCAAATTTATAATAAATATATATTTTACCAAAAAAAATTGATTCTCATAAAGAAACATTAAAAGCACAATTTTAATTATTTAAAAGACTTTTGCATGCTTAATATCTTTTGTGGCTGAAAATCGAACAATTTGCAAGAATGATCCAAACTTTAAACCAATTCAGCTTTTTTTTTTTTTTTTAAATTAAACTTTTTATTTATTTACATTTAAATTTAAGTATGTACAAAGTTTCTATACATTTTGTTGCTTTTTGTTTTAAGGTTTCAGGCATTCAATTTGCCTTTTGTCTCTTAATTTTGATTTCATTTACGGATTTTACTTTCTTTTGTATTTCATTTGATTTATTCGGTGTTTTGAGATGCAAGACGACTGTTGAAGTTCGCTTGCAACTTTCCGACGTAGTCTTCGATGGACGGTATTTTCGCTTCTGTATGAAGATCGGTGATCCTTTCATATCTTGTTTTATTGAGAACAATTCTCAAGAATTTGTTTTGCAGTACTTGAAGTTTTTGAAGATGGGTTTTTGCCATGCTTCCAAACGCTGGACAACCATATGTGAATATTGGTCTGATGGCTAGCTTGTAGATGAGAAGTTTGTTTCGTACGTCGAGTTGTGAGTTCCTGCTGATGAGCGGATAAAGCTGTCTTAATGCGGTGTGAGCCCTATTGGTCACATACTCCACATGCGGCTTTAATGTCACTCTCTTGTCGATCACCATTCCCAGATATTTAGCTTCTGTTTCCCATTTGATGTTTTCGTTGAGAAATTTGATGTTATTTCCTGGTAGTTGCCTGGAGTGCCTGTTTGTGATGAATAAGGCTTGAGTCTTCTGTTTGTTGAGGTTGATCTTCCATTTGTTCATGTATTGTTGAACTTTTCTTCCTGTGTGCTGTAGATGTGTCACAATATCGGCCGAGTTCTCTGCAGAATGATACAGTGCTGTATCATCTGCGAAAAGACCGATGTTGTTGGTTGTCTCTCTTACAACATCATACGTGAAGATGTTGTAGAGAGTTGGTGAAAGCACTGCTCCTTGTGGCACTCCGAATTTGATTACCTTGATTTCTGAGAACTGACCTTTAATAAAAACTGCAAAAGATCTTTCACTGAGGAAAGATCTTACAGTTTTTATAAGTGGCAGTGGAAATCTCAGTTTGAGCATTTTGTACAAGAGTCCGTTATGCCAGACTCTGTCAAATGCTTTTTCTACATCCAGGAAGATCATGCCTGTTGACTTTTTGTTGTTTAAGTTTTCTTTTGCTGATTTGATCACTTTGATGAGCTGGTGAGATGTTGATCTTCCAGTCCGGAAGCCGCACTGCTGGTTTGGGATGATGTTGTTATCCTCAAGATGATCGTTGATTCTATTCAGTAATACTCTCTCCAGTATTTTGCTTATTGAGCTGAGTAGACTTATTGGCCTGTAGCTGCTTAGCTCATTTGCTGGTTTTCCAGGTTTTGGAATAGGAATCACTTTTGCATGTTTCCAAACTTTGGGGAAGTGGTAAACCAATTCAGCCTTATCTCAGGATCTTGCAGCTATAAATGCTCAAACATCCACAAAGGTATCAAAAATGATGGAATTAGCATTTGATATTGGTGCCGAGAGAAGCAAAAGAGAGACTGCAATGAGTAATCTTGTAGTGTTAGCTAGAGAAAAGGCAGGAGCCGATGTAATGTTCCGTGAGAATATAGCTACTCGTGTCGGTAAATTATTCAAAGTCGAAAAAAATGATGAAATACTTGTTAATGCTATACGTGTAATTGATGATATCTGTATCAAGTCATTACATTACACAAAGAAGATCATTAATGAATTTGGTATCCCTTGATTCCTACAAATTCTCGATAGTAAAAATCCTAATCGTGTCATGTGAGCTCAGCATTGCTTACAAGTCATTCTTAATTCATTCTCTGGCTTAACTAATAAAGAGGATTCAAAGCCAGATCAACAATTAGTTGAAGATAATAAGAATGAAATTGATACAATTCTTACATGCTTGGTTTATGCAACAACAGATCGTACAATTACTGGCGAAGCTCGTGATGCTGTTGTAGAATTATTGATCAGAAATGCTCATTATCAAACACTTAATTGGGCTGAACGTCTTATCGAGCAAAAGGGTCTTTATCGTTTGATGGAAATTTGTAGTGAATTAGAGGAATATAAATATGAGAGTGCAATGCCAATAACACCATCGTCTAGAACCATCGCTTCCGTTTGTTTAGCAAGAATTTATGAAAACATGTACTATGATGAAGCTCGACAACGATTCATTGCTCACATTGATGAATATATAAGGGATAAGCTTTTAAATCCAGAATTTGAATCAAAAGTTCGTGTTGTAGTCGCTTTAACATCACTTCTTCTTGGTCCATTAGATGTTGGTAATACAATTTTCGCACGTGATGGAATCATGCAAATGATTTTAGCAAGGGCAAGTGATGATGAATTGTTACATCAAAAAGTAGCTTCTGAATGTCTTATTGCTGCAGCATCAAAGAAGGATAAGACTAAAGCATTAATAGCAAGTGGGGTGGAAATTTAAAAGAAATTATATCATTCAAAAGATGAAGGAATTCGAGTAAGAGCACTAGTTGGATTATGTAAATTAGGTAGCATATCTACTCGATGAACCAATGTGTGATGATTTGTGCAGCGTCAACTTGTCTTGTCAACTTTGTAGCCACAACTTGAACGCAAATCTCGCATTATTGTGTGTCGAAAATGGTAAATGTGCTTAATCGTTGAGCATTCATAACCTCTCGTATGTTTTAACTGTCTTATCATCATACTGACAGTTAAATGCGCATCTTTCTACGTCACGTTTGAAAATTATTTTTATTGACATTGCTAATGAATCTTATCTTGTTAAGTAGAATGTAATAGTAGGATGACCGGATATTTTTTGAAAAAAAAAAATAGAGGACTGTCCTCTGAAAAACCAAGCAGATGGTGAGCATATGTAAAAGTCATTTCCAAAATAAATATATATCCATTCCGTCATAACATTGTGATACGCCGCATATTTAGTTCAAAACTTGATGACTTTGCAAAAAAATTTCTGAAACCCAGCAGATATCTAATTATATATTTGATCTGTTTTATTGACGTATCGAACTGCCAAATGATATTTTAGACAGGCTATTATATTGAAATCAATCTGGAATCGATTTAATATCGATAGTAAAAGAGCAGCAAAAAATCACATTAACTTCTGGAGACAAAACTTTCATAATATGTAGTAATCTGTTAAACAGATTCGGTTGAAATTGGGTATCACGATAAACTCTTCGATTATTGGACTTCCTTCAGTTGTTCAAGTGACGTCACCCATCTATTAAAAGTTTAGTATAATAGATCTGAGTGAGTTCAAAAATTAAAATTTTGAAGATGTTCAAAAAATTAAGAAAATAAAAAAAGCGACACGTTCAAAATTCAAAAAACCGTTGAAACTTAAATACTTGAGTTAAATGCTGAACATCAAAAAAGTTCAGTCCAACCATTTAAAATTTGATTAATTTGAGAAAAGACAGACAACCTTTTTAATTATTCATTCCATCATTTTACGGCTCCCGATAAAAATTCAATTAAAATTGGATATTTAATTTTATGATCATCAGGCAATAATAAGAAAATTGGTCTACATTTTAGAGCGGTCTACAGTTAAGAATAAAGGAGCAAGACCTTCAACAATTTCTCTGAATTTGCTTTCTAAAAGAACCTTTAAAAGTGAAATGTCGTTACCTATAAATACACAGAATAAGTTTATTTAGACGGATATTTATTATGCTTTTTAAGATTTATTCTTGCCACGCTTTTTTGATCACTTTGAAAAAGAGTCACTTCCTCAACTCGACCTTGAACTAAGTGAAAGTTTTTTTTTTCATGATTCTCATTGGAAATGTGTAGATCGCTCGTTTCTTGAACCCTAAGCTCGAGTTTCATTTTTCAAGTATTATGTACATAAATACTTTTAAGTTGTAATTTGCACATCATGTGTACTTACTCTCTATCATTTAATGCAGACTGAATATGATGATCATGATGATGATAGTAAAATTTAATGAAGATGCGATGAATTTTTTTTGTGAGTTTTCCTTTTGGAAATTAATTAACGAAGATAAATTGGTAGAAATCAAGCAATACACATTGTGCTTCACATATTTAAAATTTAATTTGTAATTCTCTTTATTACCAATAATATCGAATTGAAATTTTTTGTATTCATTCAATTATGACATGGGATTTTTTTTTCTATCTTTCGCGATTTTTTATGACTCATTGTCAGTTTTATTCACTTTGGGTTGATGTATACTCTCAAAAATCTTCAAATTTAAAGCCTAACGGTTCGCAAAGTTTAAAATTTTTGCATCCTCATAACAAATTTTAAATCTGTTAAAACTTGAATTTTATAAATCCGTTGCATTTTTGACTCATAGGTAAATCCATTGCTACCTGCAGACATTTCTTACCGGATTATTATTTTTTTTTTCTCCAAAAATGAACTTATTTTACGCAAAAATTATAAATAAAATATTTTCACTTTTTTCTACTCTTGCTTGGTATTATTAAACAGTTTTGGGAAACTCCAAGTATTTTTACATCATCAACAAGCCGTATTTGCCATGCATTGCAAAAGATGAATGAAAATGAAAATAATACATCCTGTTAACCGATATATGAGTCATATGATTCATAGGTAGTAAATAATGCCAAGCGATCACGATCACGTTGTTGTAATTTAAAATAGGATCTCCGTGTTTAAGCATATGGTGGAAGAAAAAGAAAGGTTACGTCACAATCGCTTGTTGATTTTCGCCTATAAACACAAAAAAATAAGCACAGAAAATATTAAAAAAATAATAATATTATTTATAAATGAAAATGAAACTTTCTCTCGTGAAATAAAGCAAAAAAAAGAGAATTCCTGATTTCAAAAAAAAAATATCAGCCAATATAGTCACTAGTTTTATTTTAAAACAAAAAAATTTTATGTCACTTGATTGGAATTAACCCGCATTAAATCCATGCATGTAAAATGGAAAGTGCAAAAAATAGTTCTGATCACAAATCGTATAATTAATGAATGAGCTCTTATCATTAGGCTGAATGAGAAAGAAAAAGTAAATATTGAAATGAATGAATTAATTCAAAAAAGCTTATTATCTCATTTTTGTACACTTAAAAATACTTTTTATTGATTTCTAAAAAGTTTTCAAATTTTGTGAATTTTTCAAGTTATATTTTCATTTTTTTAACAATGAGTATTCTAAGTATTAATTTTTTGATAGAATCCTTTTAGATTTGAAGCTTATGATTTCTGGATCTTCCTCGAACTGGATCCACAAAAAAATATTGTAGTTGAACTAAACGATATTGTCTTACATATTTGTACTACTTAATGAAATGACGTAAAGTAATCTAAATAATTTTAAAATAAATAAAACTTAGAAGGAAATAAAAAAACACATTAAGCATCTTAAGAGGTTGCCACCTGAAATGAAAGCATTTAGGTTATTCGATAGAAAAATGCATCTTAACTGGATGCTGTGCAGGAATGTGCCATTCAAATAAACACTATATTTAAATAGTTTACGCTACTACCGCTTCCATAGCCAAATGACTTAATTGATCAAAGAAAAATGATATGCAAGTATTGTAATCAAAAATGAAATAAAGTAAGTGAAAGAGGCAGCATAAAATGAATTTAAGGCACCTCCAAAAAAAAAAACATCAAACATAACTTTCATATCTTTAATCTTATATCATTTTTGTTAATTGAAGCATGTTTCAGCGCATACAGACATTTTATGTGTTCATTGAGCTAGTTTTTACGGAAATTGGAAGCACTTGAAATTCATTAGCAAGCTATTTTGTTCTTCTCGCACTTGCTAAGAAATTGTTTCATTGCTTTTCATTTATTTCTTTCATATACGTAATGATGGAACATATCGGAACTTTCTTCTTAATTATTATTTTCAGCTGACTAAATATTTAAAACTCTTATTGCTGTTACTTTTCTGGGCATTTATTGCTGCTGGTTTTAAAATTTGCTGATTAAATTGAGGAGGAATTTAAGAGATTTTTGCGTCTGAATGAAGTTTGCTGTATTTTAAGAATTAAGTTGCTTAAACTTGGAGCCCTGGACATGAAAATCAGTTGAGCAAGTTAAATCTATGTTGCTGCTCAAGACAATCTTGTTTAAATCTAATATCTTAATTTATCTAAAGTCTGAATAACATCTTTCAGTCAAAACTTCCTCATCTCTTCATTTCCTCTCAGATGGAAGTGCCAATGAAATAATTTATAAATTTATTATTAATAAACGCCACTTTTGCTTTTCCAAAAAAAAAAATTTTAATGCTTTAAACACAAAAGAGATTCTTTCCCATCAAAATATTCAATGAGCCCTTCCGTTTCACACAGAGTAAGAAATTTTTATTGAATTTTCACAAGACAATGAACTTGTATTCTCAGCACATGCCACACATAATGGTAAACTGAAAGAGAAAATAATTGGTCAGAAAGGTCTTGGTGATAAGAGCCAAATTAAATTATCATCCTACAACTAAGTTTCAAGTTTGAATTAAACCCTTTAGCAATTGTAGGCGGTAAAAGGTAAAATAATTAAAAATTAAATAAGCAACAATTCCATGCATGTTAAAAAGTAGGACAGAGACACCACTTTCATTTAATCATACTGACACGCATTTTTACGAAAACAAAAAAAAAACGTCACCTGCTCATCGTGTTGTTTTGTCATTCGATTAATTAAATACTCCATGCACGAATTTCTTTTTTTTTCCATCCTAATTGAAAGAAGGCATATGAGCTCATCGTGTACATAATAAAAATAAGTAATAAGAAATTGCGTAATTTCTATTCAAATACAACTGGATTTGTAATGTTAGCTAGTGATGACTAAGTACGCGACATAGAAAAATTACTTTCCATTAAAACAACTTTATAAACTGTTGTAAGCATTCTAATTTGAAACAATGCCAGGAAAGTACACATTTTTATGTACATCTTTTACAATGCGAACTTTATATGCTGTAACGAATGAAACATGTTTTAGGTAATGCCTTCTTGTTATTGAATAATGTTTCAATTTCAGCAAAAAAGTTACTTTATTCAACTATTTAAAGATTTGTACAGGGTTGGACGAAAAAAATGGGATAAATTAACCAATGGATAAGGTAGAATGTCTTTAAGATATATAATCGATTTTCTGTTATGCAAACCTTAATTTAACCATTGAAGAATCAAACTGAAGAACAATAAAATCTAAGAACAAAAGAACTTCAAAGTTACGTACTAAGTGGTTGGTATTTTTGGTGATAATAACTTTGTAATTTTAAGAAGAGGAGAGATATCTGGTAGAGAGGAGTTGTTTCCATAAAATGATCTTCAGGAGAACCTACGAGCTATTGACAGTCAATGTTAAACATAACCTTTTAAGAATTTTCGAAAAACTCGAATTTTTAGAATATAAACAGAACTAATAAGACTGAATTGATTTACACACAAGCTTGAAGCTTCTAGAAGAAGAAGCTTACATTATAATGTTAGTTGTGTCTTGTCGTGTTTGCTTCTTTTCTATTATTTTACATTTTTGATTATGATACATGTTTTCAGTTGTGTACTATATGATGTTTAAGGTAGCGACAATAAATGTTTAATTTCACTTCTTTCTTCTTTTTTGTTTTCTGTATTAACATAAAGTTATGTCAGATTACAATAAATGGGACATGACTAATTACAAATGACATTTTACTAAGGACATGATGTTAATCTTTGCGGCTTATGAATTATGACGATGTGAGATCATCTTTTAGTTGACCAACAAACCTTGATTTTCTGTCATGTAGATTTTTGGTTGTTGCTCTGTTTTCTATTCATTCCTGACAAAACCAATATTTCTTTTTCAAAAAATGTATAGACCTCAAAAGAAATGTATGTAAATTTATGCAGATTAGCCTATGTGAAAAAATTTCATTTTTTGTTGTGTATTTTAAAGATTATTGCCAAAAAATTTCTTCCTCTGATCCGCAATGTTATGAGCTTATACGCATACTTGATGTTATAGATCATCATTTCTTGAATAACTTCCTGAATTTCACTCTTTATCTCGAATCTTTCATATTATTTCAAATTAAATGTTCAGCAAAGGAAAATAGCAATTGAAGATTTTTAAAGCAGGATGAAATGAACATAAGTTATTGCTTTCAACTTACTGATCTTCCGAAAAGCAACAAAATTAAAGAAACATCGACGAAAAGGAATAAAAATCACTCAGCACTGAATCTTACAAAAAAAAGGGTGCAAGAAATGTAAATAAGTATAATTGAGTAAAAGTCAATTGGCCATAAGTTAAATGAGAATTAAATTAATTTATTTTCTGTGCATTACAACATTGCAAATGATTCGACATGAAAATCTGCGATACACCCAAATGATAATGTCTGTGCTGTAGTCATTTTCATATTTTTTTGTTCATTGAGACTTTCTTAAAATATCCAAAAATTAAAACGAGTCGATCAACTATATTGCAAAAAAAAAGACTGAAAAGAAAGACAATAAAAAGACAAATTTTTGGGATTCAAAGTCACACGTATGTTAATATTTTTAGCGACACATATGCTTATTCAGAGAAATTTTCAGATGGACTTAATTAAATTGAGTTTTTTTATCGTGTTTTTGTTTATTTCTCATTGTACAAAAATAAATAAAAATACCCGAAAGCTATTGAATTTTTAGTTTGGGTACTGATATGAATAAAGTGAAATGTTTTGTTGCCAACGAATTTGGATAATTTTCAAAATTAAGCCTGAATACAATTTTTTTGTAATCTTTGAATTTTCTAATTTGATGCTATAGTCTTGATGTCAGTTGCTGAATTTCATTCCATTCACTATCTGTTTGAATCGTTGATGCTGCTGAAAGCTTACAATCGTTTACTATAATCCAAAATATTTGATTTGAAATTAATGAAGTTTGTTAAAGTTCAGCAGAAACTTAATATCTCACATTAAGGACTTCTTGAGGTTTAATCCAAGACTATATTTTTTCAATCTCATGCAGTACCAAATGACATAGAAACAGGACCCAGATGTAACTAATTGATCCTCGCAGACAACAAAATTGTACCATGATCTATTTAAATCCATCAATTTTGTCAGAAATATCACGAATTTCATCATAAACATCTGCGAATGAATAATGTTGTTACATCCATAAAATGGTATTTCCCATGACAAGCCCAAAGTGACCCCATATTGAGGATTAAAAGTCCTTGAATAATAAACTTCCGTGAAGCTCCATAAATGAAAAATGTGGCCATAAAACAAATTGATTAGAAATTCAGCAAGCCATCAAAAAAGGCATAAACAAATTTTCATCTATTGCGAAATACAAATCAGTTAGTCATGATAATATTGTAGTCCATTTCTTTTATTTGGCATAAAAGTCGATCCATTAGATCCATAAAATGGTGGGAAAATTATCCATTTGATATCATTTAGATGATATTTATGTAAATAAATTAATAATATCTAAGCCAAGATAATTTGTCGAATGATGAAAACATCAATCAATAAAAATGTGCGAAAAGATATCCGCAAGAAATTTCATCATAAAGAAACCGGACTGTTTAAGTTTCATATTCACATCATCATAATAATCCACAAATACGCGAAATATATCTTTTTATTTACATGTAAAAGCCTCCAACACCTACAATTATTTTTTCTCATCCAAATTTATCCATTCCATAAGTGAAAGTGATATTTTTTTCTGCTGTCGAGTATTATTCATTCATACAATTTTGTTCGTTGCTCTGTCTCACCATTCTTTTGCGCAATTGATTGAGAGAATTTTTGAAATTCCAACTTTATTTTTTTTTCGATAGATCCGCATGATAACTTTACATGTGATTATTCACGGTACTCTTGTGTTATATTAAATAGAGTTACACAATAAAATGGAAATATGTGAATTTCTTGTGCGTCACAATGCTCATACAGCATGTTATATATTGCATTTTAATTGTGTTATCATAAGCTATTGGGTATTATAAATATAAAGCTTAATTAAATCAATACTTAATGAAATTCAATAATCACACTTAATGTGATTGATCAATTTATCATGCGATTTGCATTTATAATCTTATACCGGAGACAATTAGTGTTAATATTGATGATGACATGATGACATGTGCCCAATACTCTGTTGATAATTGCTGATAAATTTGCAGACACAACAATTTTTTTCAACAGCGAAACGGAACAGCAGAAATGAACATGAATGAATAACTTTTTTGGGAAAAATTCTTGAGACGTCTGACTGCATTTCGTCTTCATTTCATATACATACATAATGAATTAAAAAGATATATGTGCGAATATGTTGCTGAGCTTTTTTTTTGGTTTATGATTCAAAAATGTGTTGAATGCTTTCTTTCATTGAATGGGTTCCATCCGTATGTGATGTCTAGTGATCTCTTAATTTCCAAAATCAGTGATTTTTTATAGCTTTATTATATGTTAACTTTATTTTATTATGTTGGGCATAATGGGACTCGAACTTTTGCTAAAGAACAATTAATTTCAATCTTCTAAGCAATTACTCCTATCTTTCAGTTATTAAAGCACATGTTTCACTTTGACAATTAGTCATACGCACATCTAGAATCACAATCAGGCCCTACTATTGTCAATCTCGGATTGTCTATTGTCATTAGGACAGTGTTTCTCAAACTTTTCTGACTCAGAACATTTAATTCTTGTCCATTTTTCTTCTGTTGCTATACCTAGAGTTCTCACAGAACAGTAGTGGTTTGCATGGACCAAAGTTTGAGAACAACTGAAATAGAGCCCTTAAAGCTAAGATTCTCAATCATTTTGTTGCGTCAATTGTCTAACCTTAAAATTAGTGTATCGCTACCAAAGTTCTTACAATGACGCGGCAATACAGTAGTGTGTCATGAAAAAAAGTTTTAGAGATCCTGTTCTAGAGCCAAAGTTTTGATTAAAACAATAAATTTCAGTACACAAATCTAAAATCCCACAAAAACAAAATTAAAATGTCAGCAATAAAAAAAATCTCAAAAGAGAAAATTGAAACCCCAAAATTGTCATCTAAAAGATAAAATTACAACCGCAAATCAACATTATCGTCAATTCTCACCTCAAGATTCTCTCACCCCATCACCATCACCCATCATTTCCATATAAATCCATTTTTTTCTTCTCTTTAAGAGTAGTGAAGCTCACTGCAATCAGCCAGCCAGCTAATATTAACAGTTGTGTTAGTGCTCAACGTTAAGAAATATAATAATAATATACCATAAGGAGGTCAAACTTTCACGTGGTATAAAATGTTTGTTCACAAGTGAAATTTTTGTTATTGCTGTTCGATCGTTCGTTGAGTGAATACCTACACCTTCTAGGTATTAAAAATACTGGTTCATCCCTCAAAAAAAAAAAATTAAAAAAAATCCTTTTTTTATCAAATTTAATTAAGAAAAGAAAGAGGAAATAAAAAAAATCTATTCTTAGCGAGAAAAAAATTGTTTTGTTACGTAACTCGTGGAGGATAAAGTGAAAGTTAATTTTCTGGATATTAAACGAATTCTTCTGTTTACATTCCGGTAGCGAGTGAATTTTTTAAACAAGAAATAAAATTTAAAGAAAAAAAAAGTATTAAACCGGAAAGTGTAACGAAAAAGAATTTTTGTGCTCAAAAGGATAAAGACAAAAAATTCTATTAATTCGTTTAAAGGTGAGTGAAAATAAAATGAAAAAATAAATTGTGAGGAAAAGCTTCTGAAAAATAATGAATTAAGATATTGAAGATGATAAAGGAAAAATAAAAAAAATTAAATAGTTCAGTGCATTTATCGGATGTAGAATTGTAGAATGAAAATGAAAACACGGCATGCGTTATCAAAGTAGAGCAATGCTTAATACATCGGACACATGTGCAAGCATGCAAAAATGCTATTTTTATACAAATATGACGACAAGAACCCGATTGAGCAACTTTTACTTAACATTAATTATTTATTGTTGCTAAAGAAAGGAAAAAAAGACGTTCAATAAATTTTTATGACTCGCAATGTGCTCGACATATGATGAGGAAATTGTGATGATTGAGTTGGTTTAGTTTCAGTTAAAAACAAGTTAAAAATTTAAATTTTAAAATTCTAATGCTTCATTTTGTAGTTTTTGGGCAGTATTACGTGATTGTCGGTAAATAAAAGTGTGGATCTAATTGGGAAAATAATAAGTGAACTGTAGCCTGGTGGGATCAGAAAATAAAATTTTAAATTAAGTTTCAAGGTGTGCCTAATGTTATATATTATTTGGAACCATTGATCACTTAACTTTTAAAATTTGTTCTTAAACTATTATTGATATGCAGGAAGACTTGTATTTTTTATTTTAACCTCGGGTTTTTAACATTTCTTACTACTCGTGCCCCGGAATGTAGGCACATTGCCATGCTTTGAGATCGGGCCAAGACAGCTCTATTTTCAACACATTTAATCCAGGAATTTCTAGGTTTTCTTGTGATCTTTTGCCATCCACAATGTATACTTTTGTTATTTACGAAACTATCTTTAACATTAAAGTGTACAAAATCAAATGCGTGACCCTAGTTGACCAAAACCTTCACTTCTCTATTGTTCATAATAATTATTTAAGATCCAGTAGATTTGTTCCCCTTCTAGTAAATCACATAATGTGTAAATTATAAGCCAAAAAAAAATTAATATTAAAGTCCATTCACCAGAATAAAGTTGAGCTAGAACATGTCCATAAAATAAAAGTGAAGACTTACAAACCGGAACAAGAAAGAGTGAGAGAAGCAGCAAAAAATATGGAAATGAAACGAAGTGAAGAAAAGAAAGAAAAAATGTTTCAGTAAGAACACACAAGCTGAGTCGTCTCAATGTTACTTTCACTTCGACATATTTTCTCTTGTGCAAAACTTTGTGCAGGTTTATTTTATTACCCGACCGATGGAATAGAGCATAAAGAAAAAAAGAAAGAAATGATGATGGGCAACGACTTTTGTAGAATGTTGATGTTATTATTGTTTTTATTGTTTCAAGGCTATGTGAAAACTAGTTGTGAATTTTTTCTAACGGCTGCTCGCGGCATTATATTTTAGGGTTCATTGGATTAGCAGTAAAAGTTCAATTTAAATATTATAAAGTAAAAGTAAGGAAAGATACTTAAAGATTTAATTTGGAGAATGTTTTCTTTACCTTTCTATTTTCATATATATTTTATATCTTTTGACAAGATAATGCGATTGGAATTGGAACTTTTTTATGTACGTACGATAAATTTTCGACAGAGAAAAGGTTTGCATATGTCAATATAAATATTCAGTTCTACTAAAATAACATCATAAATTATTACGACTATCGTGTTATGACAATCCAATTAACTTAGATCCATAAACATATCAACATGTCAGACTGGCTGCTCATGTTTTATATGAAACTAATTTATTGCTCAGCTTAAATTTCATCTGTTGCGAATAGCTTTAATACAATTTTTTGAAGCACCGGTTCTTCAACTTGATTTCTTGTCAATTAATGGTAAAAGAAAATGAAAGTTTTCATGTGAGGCATAAAATTGCAATAAAAAACTTTTCTGAATTGGATATACGAGGCTAAAATTTATTTTTGTATTATGTATTTCAATTTTTTTATGCAATTCATAGAGAAAATTTCATATCACGAACGATTGGGGAAAGGTTATTTACTGCTGACTTATTGTTCCGTCATAAATTAATATTTCACTTTTTTCCATAAAAATTAGATGAAAAAAAAAACCTCTGCAAATTTCTCTGCTGTGCAAATTTAAACTCATTATGGAACAGTTTTCTAATCTTTTCACCCACATTGGCCATAAACATCACATATTGACCACAATATTTCTATAATTGAATCTTTTAGCAAATTTGGGGTGATATCATCCTTACAATGATCATGTTTCAAAATTTCCATATGTGACAGAGAATCATTTGTAGTGGGTCTTTATGAGCGAAAGCACTCTTTTTGACTGCCTTTCTGATGTCATCTCTGAAGAATCTAATTTTTACTTCTTCCAATATATTTTCTCAATTCATATGCGGAATTTTTATGGGCTTGTTTGTTGAGGATTAGAGAATTTTGCATATATTTTATATAAATTCCTCAGCTGAGACTTAAGTCTTCAAAAATATTTGTATTAAAATGTCTGCTTTGTTATTAGCACAGTGACTTATTGCTTCATATCCTAATAAACCTATTTAATTCAATCTTAAACTTAACAGCACTAGACTAGCTACATCTGGTGTCTAAAACTAGATAGAATAATACTTTCCTAATAAGCATGTGAGTCCATTGTCGCTCAAAAAGTAAGTTTAAGACCAATTCTGTCGTTTGAATGTTTTAAACCTATTCAATCCTTTGCAATAATTGCAATCAAGAAGCAACATAATGAAGAAAGGCAGTCAAAGAATTAATAGTTCAGTAAATATATTCCTTGATGAATTTTTCTATGTCTCAGGTATAAGCTAAAAACAAAACCTCAATCCTGAAAAAATAAATTGAATGGATAGATGCAGATCGATTTCAGTGCCTTTTGAGATTTATTTAACTATCATTTCCTTATGTCATAAATCTCAATATAGAAACACTTTCAACTCGATACCATCATATGTTTATACATTTAATTAAACTGTCTATGCCTTTAGACAAAATAAATTTCACAGTACTCTATATTAATCGTACATTACCCCTATAGCAAGAAATATAACAGTCTAGAAAATTTCTCAAACTCAAAAGAGCGTAATACCAGTCAAACCAGCCCGCTTTACGGAAGTCAAATTCAATTTTCATTTCTTTTAATTTCCATAAATCCTTCACCTTAAACCCTCTATAATCAATAATAGTGAGAAGAAAGCGAAAAGCGAATAGAATTCAAACGGCAACATCCGATCGATAGTTTTATAAATAAAAGCATAACATTTGATCAGACTCGCTTATTTAATAACAAAATAACACGAGAAATGGATTTTTGTTGTTTTATAATTTTCACGACTTTATGGTAAGAAAAAGAAGGGAATAAAAGCTGCAAGAAATTGTTAAAGATTATTGAGCCATTAAGCATTTGCTGTTTAGAAGGAAAAATAGACAATAGATGGAGAAGAAGAAATGGCGAATAAAATATAAAACTTTCACCTTTTCAAGATTTTAAGCTTAGCTGATTTCGCAAAATGACATAAATAAGCAAATGAATGAAAAGAATATTGCAATTGTGCAAGCTGGTGCGATAATATACCATGAATGAAAGAATTTAAGTGTGTGACAGAAAACAATGGGTCTGGTTGGTCAATCAATTGTTGTTCATTTTTATTACAACTACCGTACTTACCTCCTCATTTTTATTATTTTATGATTGTTATGGGCCTCGAAATTAATGTAAGCAACAAAGTGAATATATTCACAAACAGCGACGACAAAAAAGTGGGTAGAAATCGAGTCCAACTGTGATAAGCAACAATGATGCCGATGACAGTGCCAGCAGCTCCGTAAAAATATATAAATTATGAATCAACTGATTGATGTACTTTCGGTGTTTTTTTATATGGTTAATGAAAATAATGAAGAAGACGGTCCAAAAAGAATAAATAAGAAAATAAAGAAGTAAAGAAAGTAACATGAACATCGATCAAGAACCATGACCTTTCTAATGTGATCTAATGTAAGCGATTGAATAACTCATTCCATTGAAATTGAAAATTCTGAGGCGGATCTTACTTCATCAATTAGGTACATATATGTTTATTGGATAAAAGGAAAAAAAAAACTCGAGTGCATATAACATGTAATATTACAGATTTCTTAATATGTACATACATGTATTGCCCCAAAGCGCATTAAACTTCAGAGATTGAAGAAAATAAAATAAAACAGAATTCAGTGAAAATAGAAAGTTTAATTAATAAATCTCTCTCATCGAGCGATTAATTTTTTTTTCTTCTTTCTTCTCATTTTATTCATTATACTTATATACTGTTTATGCTCATATAATTTTCGAAATATAAAAATAATAATGTTTCTTTCTGTTGCATTCATTTAAATCTTTCATGTTTCACAAGGGCTTAACAAAAATCGCGTCATTATGCTACAGCTCATCATTTCTTAATTTATCATATTTTCATAGTTCTTTATGTTGATTTATTCAAGTTGTCGTTATGAACAATATTCGATGCTTCCAGAATCAGAGGTGTTGCTTATGTAACATTGGTTGCTTCAAAAATTGGGAGAATATATATTCATTAAATTGGTTAAAGTCTCATTAAGGGTCGTTCTGCTAATTTATGCACAATAGTTTAGTCATAAGAAAATGTGACTTGTTCGATTCGCGATCAGAACTAGTTTTTTGTAAGTTATTAGTTAAGTCGTTCCACTTTTTTTATGTTGAAAATCCAAACTTAAGTTCATCAAATTTTAACGATAAAACAATCTTTCTTATCTCCTCTCCTGTCAATCATTAACTTCTTCAATATCTTAGACACCAACTCTGAAAGTAAGAAAGAAGCAACAAGAAATAGAAATTAGAGAAGGTCAAGAATGTCTGGTACATTCATTGTAGGTGAAGGTTACAAGACTAATTACATCAGCATCAATTCCTCCCAAAAAAAAAGAAGAAGAATCATTAAAAAGAAAATTCATTAGTTATTGTTATTGGACATGCATGAAAAGAGATCAGCCTCATACCTTTATAATTAATTTCCTCACTCAATTTACAATTTTGAACATTCAATGTTCATCAATTATTGTGTCATGATGATGTTTTTTTTAAAGCGATTCCATTTTATAACATGGATGTGCATTGTTGTTGCTGTTGTAAAAGAAGTAAAGAAAATTTCTCGCATTCTTATGTTAAACAATTTGTGTTGCTTGCGACAAGTCGCGATGAAATTAATTGTTTGCTCAACTAAATAAAGCTTAACATTAACAATTGTTGGAATGCATGTGCGTTTTCCATGTAAATACGTATGTGATATTTATGTGACTTCCACAGAATTGAGTAAAATGCATTTTTTTCTGCTCAAACCAAACGTAAAGAAAAAAAAAATCTTGCAAAGCTTTTAAGACAATAGCATTGAGCAAGTAAAACTTTCTTTTTTCAACAGCTCATACACAATTCAAGTCTACGAAAACAGCAACGCTCCATGAAATACAATAAGAGATTGTAATCTCTTCAGACAATTGAGAGATTTTTTTTTATACATTATTTTCTTTAATAGTAAGTGAAATGAATTAGAGAATTTGAATTGCTTTATGTGCACACGAGCACAATTATCATAACAAACGATTTTCTTCATCACCTTGATCATCTTTGTTGTCACTCGCACTTATATCTTCTTGTAATCATGAAGTTTTTATCATAAATTATGCACTAAAGGTTTTGAATGGATTTTTTCTTTTTGCACATAACTTTTAAAAGCTTTGTTATTTTCGGGAAGAGCTCTTTGCTTGTGACTTGGCATTAACTTAAATGAGAGTAATCGTTGATATAGTAAAAATGTAATTTTTATGACTTTTAAACATAGTTGAGTGATTTTTTTACTTTCTTGTCTAAAAATATCATTGCCAATACAGCAATCTTAGGTTCCAGACTCAGCTGTTTTATGGGTACTAGACAATTAGCTCAGCTTGAAAAAAATAAAGCAAATTAACCTCCGATTTCTTCTGGAAGTTGCTCATACTCTATAACATGCTTATAATGACTTTTATATCACAATCAATACTAATCAAATACATTAATTAAGCTTAGAAATTGGCAAAGAAGATTCGAGCATAAAGTAAGCAAAACGAAAGTTTTTCTATTCATTTCATTCATGATTTTACATGGCTTTTGTCATCACCATTAGCATGCTAATTACTACTAATAATCATTAATCTATTACTATTGACATGACCAACTGTTGCATAGATTGATCACATTCAATTCTATTTATAATTAAAAATTATGTTTTTTTTTTAAAATCATAAAATGTTATGCTTCAAGTGAAAATCAGAAAGTCTTTTAATAGATATCCATCAACTTGTATAAACGGTTGAGAAGTTTGATGACATTTTTTCCAGTAGTCACAGTCAAACATGTTCATGTTATAATGTCCAATGAGCTTTTTGACCTACCTTCAAAACATACATAAATTCATTCGTATCATCAACTCTGCATAATAATTCGTTGTAATTTATTTTCCGCTCATTTCAAGCGCCACATGAGTCCAAACGATAAAAAAAACATTCTCGGCATATTCATTCAAATTAGTAATCTCAACCTAATCTACATTTAATAAATATTTTTTTCACGAATGAATGAAAAGTTCAAAATTGAAGATAATATTTTAAATTGTCAAACAGATAGCATGAAGTCCGGCAATTTATTTTAAAAAATTGTGGATGCAAGATGATGTATGATAGATATAGTCTATTTAAGTTTGATTCAAAGGAATCTAGTAAAAATCTCTCTAGGAGAAATAAGAAAAAAATTCTTAACAAAAATATGGAAACCTAGCAAAAAATTCACATTACAACTAACTTGTCAGCAACAAGACACTAGTCATAACTGATAGAAATCTAGCTCAATAGCTCTAATCAGAAAAGTATTCAAATAAATTATTCAGTCCAGCTGTTTTCGGCATCAAAATCCTCTATTCAACAACAATTATTCCAAAGTCAAAACAACATCATAAATTCATTAATATGCATGCACCAATCCCGTAAATTTTGTCACCCGTTAATTAATTCTCTTATTCTTTTATTTCGGATTTTTATTCATCTGATTATAATAAATTGTGAATTGATTTGTGTTTGTTATTAACTGAATTAACAATATCTATGAATGAATAAAATGCAAGAAGAGACAGCAGTTTTATGCTGCATACTCGAGAGAAAAAAATTTAACTGGTTCACCTAGATTCTCTCTCTTGTATTATTAAAAAGTCTTTTTAAATGAATAAAAAAAAAGTAAAAAGATGACAAGGCATCTTGATTTGTTGCCGTCGTTGAGCGAGCATTTGATTCCGAAATTAGAAACTCTCATTTCTTATTCCTCTCATTTGTCAAAAAAAATCAAAATTCCAGTTTTTAAATAAAGAAAAATTTCTTTTAAGAAAAAATGTACTGATTGAAATTAAACGAGAGGAATCCGAAAAAAGACCTAAGGAGGAATAGCATGAATATATTATTAAGTGATTGAGATCTATCTACATATTTATACTTACTGTTGTCTAGTGCAATTAGACATTTAGTCATTACATATTAAGTGCACGGCGTCATGAAAAATGAAATGCTATTGAAAGCATGTCCGCCTCACACATTGAACTTTCAGTCGCTCTTCTTTTGATGATATTAATACTGGTTAATAATGGACTGTAAATGGAGAGTACGACCAAAATTGCTAGTCATTTAAAATTCATCAAAGAAACAGAAACGAGAGTAAATTATTTCGGAAATGCTTCCAAACCCAAAAAATTTTCAATCCCCAAAATTTAACTTGAATTTAACAGCAATAATGATAATGTTTTCCCATTTTCTTATGGTTAAACCTATTTAATTATGTATATATGAACCGATTAAATTAAAAGCCATAAAAAAATTCATCACATATTTAAGACTTATGTGTGCTAATCACTCACTAAATATTCTTCTCTTCCCGTACGTATCCCGTGAATGGATTTAGGTCGCTCATATATAACGTATTTATTTCATCTCTTTCATTCAATTAAATTTCATATTGTAAAATTGCTCTGCTTTTTCACGTCTTCCCAAATCTGTCTGTATGTACAAAATGTGTGTGCAACTTAGTGTACATAGGTACATGTGCATAAATTAACTACTTTCTTACTCATAATGTTCCATTCAAAAAATCTTACACACTGGGGAAAAGAAACATACAATAATTAGCAATAACGCAATATCTTGGCAGTAAGGTAGTAAGATAAAAAAAAAGCACAGATAACGGCGATTTTATAAGCATCGAATCAATAGATATGATGAAGAAATTTTTTTCTATTTAATCCAATTTCCATTCTCTTTATATGAGCCATACATAACGATACATTTTAAAAGTCTAAAGAATAAGAAAAAGTAGGAACTAAACATTTTGTAATTACGCCATCACAAGTACACGAGAGTCATATACAGTAAAAAGGTTCTTGAACCATGAATGAAAGAAAACAGAAAAGAGCAACTCGAATGAAAGTGAAAACAGTCACGAGCAGAATGGAATTAGCAAGCACAAAAAAGAAATGAAAGTCAACTGTATGTGCTGTGTATCGCCTACACAGTAGACCTTGTAGGATGTCTAATAATAGTCATGAATGCAGAATTGAGTAATATTAATTTTTTAAGGTATTGCATAGATATTGGCATGGAGAGTAAGAAGAAAAAAAAGTTTCTTCAATTGATGTGCAGTATTCAGTGCAAGACTTAAAAGAGAATTGACGATTTAACATACTTTATCGTACACTTTTTGCACTTTTTTTAATTTTATTTCACTATTTATTTCCATTTCATCTCGCTCTCACTCGCATGCACTTCTCATTTCTTTCTAAATCTAATGTGCTTATTAAATGTTTCTACTCTAAATAATTTCTGATTGAATGGATCAAAATATTGGTACAACGTGTATAAACACACATGTATGTGTACAATAGAAGGTGGTCCATTTGTTAACAATTTGTTTCTTATTTCTAAAGAATTTTTATTTCATGCTTCATGCAGTCGACTTTCATGTGATAGATATATCTTACTTTACTTTCCACATGCATTATACATGTTACTAGGGGGGCCCTTTTTCACTTTAATCAACCAAGAATGATTAAGCACTTTCATCAACAATCAATGTCTACATGTGCTTCTTCACATTCGCGCACCTTACAGTCGCCTTTTTGTTCTGTTTGATCTCCACGATGTAGACACAACCGATTTAATGCGATTAGTTTTAATTAAAAGCGGAACTGATCAAATTAATAATTAATATCTCTTTTGATCAAAGGAGAAATTATCGGTATCCTCAATAATATAATTTTGCAATTATCACTTGACTATATAGCCATTAATCTGTTAATGGAAATTATTGAGAGCATAAGGAATTGGAAAATAGAGATTTGCTGTATTGCTGCTATTTGCCAGGTCATGTTAGGCGGGGTGTTACATTATAAAATGTTTTCAACGGGTTGACACTCTGATTGAAACCATGTAATGTTTTAAAAAGAATAACCAAGGCTTTTTGGTATATAGTTTATGAAACCCTCGTGTAGACAGTTTCGAATACTATAGAAAATGCAATTGACACAGAATAGTTAACCAAAAATATATAACAAGCTTGAAATAGTAATGATCAATTTACTGGCAGCACGTGAAAAGTGAAAACAAGCATTGCATTAAGTGAATCTAAACCAAATGTGAGAAAAGTAAATCGATTTTGTTGATTTCTTAAAATTTCATCACAAACACCCCAAATACGGCGATTAATTTTCATCCAACAATTTATTTTGTCGTGATCGTTTACGCTAAAATTGAGAAATAGACTCGAAATTGTTTCGATCAAGATATTTTGAGACACATTCCAACGATAATCCGAAGAAATTCGAAAGACAAATGATAGACTCATGCATATCTGGGTAGATTTAATAGACTATTGTATTTAGATAAATGCATTACGAGGAGAAAATTATTTCCTCTATACAGGATGTCGATGCAATACAAATTCTTTTGTAAATGCTATATTAAAATAAATGAAAGCGACCGTAGGCTGTACATTAATCATTATTTTGATTATTTGAACTAATCATATGGAAGGGGTGTGAGAAATTCTATTCGATGCCATCTCTTTCCTGGATGTATTATGAGGAGATGAGTAATTTTGTGGGACTAGATTAAGGATCTACAGAAAAATGTTCGACCAAACGAAATCTGTAATTTCATGTTTCAGAGCTAATTATAATCATTGGTGGCAGTAGCATTCAAAAATACATTAATCTAATCTAAAGAAAATATCGTAACAAAAGCAGAACGCACGTCACTGACCTACCATACATCAATCTTCTTCTCATTCTTGATTTTATTAATTTTTAATCGTCAATGTTTTGTGTGATGCGTCACGCAATAGATTTATTGTTATTATTGTTGTTCCATGCATTATGTTCATGAAGGAACAAAAAAATGTTTGAAAAAAATTTGAGTCAGACGAGATGTGAGTGAAATTAGGATCTAGCGACCGAGTAATTTTCGATGATTACGTTTTAATATCCTGTTCATTTCATTTTTCTTATTTAATTTTTTATAAATGCATTTTCTGATCCACCTGCACTTAGTAACAATAGTAAAAGAAGAAGTGAATTAGGTCGGATGGTGTATGTCGAGCTATAGGCTGTATGATGATGATGATGATGTTTATTATGATTATTTATCCATCATCATGTGAAAGAAGAAATTGAAATGAAATAATAAAAAAAAATTGTTGACTCATGAGACTTCTGAACATTTTACTTCACATTCTTCTTCCTTTATCTTCTTGATTTATTGTTCACATTGTATTGACATGCTACTCGAAATACTTTCCATTGGGTTGGGTTCAAGACGTATGAAAATATTTACAATGAAATGTTTTAATTTGGTATTATTACAATGCAAATTTTTAGCTTCTTGTTTGATGATTTCTGAATTTTCGCTTTTTTCGATTTAAAGTCACACACAGAAATGAACACGATTCTCCAAAAAGCATGAAACGATTTCAGTGAAACTATTTCTTGTTAACAATTTCGCAAGTGTACTTTATGTGTCAAATTACTGACGGTCATTCAAAGTATCTTAAGCAAATAAAAGTGGGAGCTAATGATGTTGTCGGAAGAAAGTAACCTGTGGATCTTGCAAAAAACTTAATAGTTTGTTACCGACTGAGAAGGCGTAAACTTAATTGGCAATGTCAAGTTCATTGTTGTTTGTAATACATGAGCAAATTGATGTACGATTAATGTTGTGAAATCGCTGCAGGGAATTTTGGGAATATTACAACAAATATGTGGATTGATACCTTAGCAATAAGACATCCAGAAATATTGAATGGTGTTTTTTGTTTCTATAAATTTGAGGCTATTTAGACGAAGAGGGGTGGAGTGATTTGACACCAATTAAACTCCTCTTTTTCTTGACTATACTCCATCCAGTCAATATAATTGAAATAATTAAATTTGCATTGACTTTAAATGCTTTGGCATTCACAATGAAAAAAAAAATTCTCACAAATATATTTACCGCTACGTAAATCCACTTTGCCAAAAAAAAAATCCCTTTCATTCACAAAATACAAAATAATTTTGCTGGTGGTCTTACAAAGTAGCTGAAAAGAAATTGAAATCGAATTCATTCCAGCAAAAAGTAAGCACAATATATCAGAAATAATATAAATTACAAATAATAAACATAAGCCACACATCAACCACGTTGCGGTTTGATTTTTTTGGTGAAAAGCAAATAATGAAACTTTTTTTTTTGGGCAACTCTTTGGTGAAAAAGAAAAGAGAAGTGCAAAGAATAACAGTAAATGTACAGAAAAATAAAAATTTATTTCATTTTCAATCATCGATAACAAATAAGCATTTGTGAAAACAAGCACGACACTGAGCACAGAGACGAGAATGAAAAGAAGTGTGGAGATAAATTGAATAAATAAATAAAAGTGACAAAGGTGCGCCAATGGAACTCAAATTGTTATTTAAATTTTTGCGAAGAATAATTGGAAATAATTTGCATCATTCATTACTTATGAGTTAGGATTGCTAGGGGCGTACTTAGGGACATATTATTATTATTTATTTGTCGACGTTACCGTCCGGAAGAATTAGTATTTATACATGTTTTACTTTTTACATTGATTAGTGATACATTTCATATCACTATGGGTGACGTAGAATCAAGCTTCTAATCTTCAAATCTAGGTTTCGATTAAATTCAGGCTGTCGTTTCAATCTTCTGTGGGCGTGACGTGATACATTTCAGGTCCGTTCTGACAATTATGGTATCTAAACTTCTGAAAAAGAACAAATTTGGAAATGGCTGGATTCGAACCGACGCCCTTCGAGTTACCATCCCAAATTTGAGCCAAGCACCTTACCTATTCGACCAGCAAGGCACTTAACTGCATACCTCGGATCTGTTTAAATTTTTTTTTTGACAGTTTAATCTCATTGTCAATAGATTCCAACAACTATGTTTCCAAAAAAGCTTTGGCACACTATTAAACAGTATGACACCATCTGTATATTCATGATGAACTAAAGACAGACGTCACATTTAGTGATGAGTATCCGAAGCTCTCTCGTTTAGCCGATCATTCAGTAAATTATTATCACATATGATTTGAGAAGATGAAAAGAATATGCACGCACCTGTTTTTTTTTACTGTGAACAAGATGAAGAAAATAAGAAACTTTCTTTTTAAGCAAATCTCAAATAAGACTAGCTCGCGCGCGGAAAGAGTCCAATGGATTGGAGATTTGGAATATTTACGATTCTTATTTGAAGATTTAAAAATGCGAAGAAAATGATACAAATGATTTGATGGAATTTGCGAATGTGATTAGCACATATACCTTCACTTTCTGTTTAAATAAAGCTCATGATATGCCAATGAGACCTTTCTGAGCCTCACTCGTAAAAAGATTTATGCAAATATTTATTAAAAGGTGTTTCACTTTGATGCGGACTCACTTAACGAGAGACTTTCATTTTTATTTTGAGGTTCTTTTGAGGTTGCGAAATTTTTTACGTGATAAACATTTATAGACATTCGGAAATAAACGACACAAAATCCTGTTATGGTGTCTTTCTCACAATCGCAATCGATCGTTTCATTTATAAACAAATAAAATAAAAATTTATGAAAAATGTTAATGACCAGGAACCAATATGATTAATAATAATTCATCTCATTAAGTTCATTTACCTATAAAAATCACTGCAGCAACAAAACATACAATGAACGAGATATTCAAGTGGAATGCGCATGAAAAGTGAAAAAAGAAATGAAAATATTGCAACAAGTTTGCAATTAATCGAGTCTCTTTTTTTTCCTCTGTTTCTTCTTTCCATTCCTCGTTTATGGAAGAAAGAAAAAAGATTCCAGATAGGCGGGTTTTTGCTTTTAAGTGAATTAACTGATTGTTCTATATCAGTAGGTTAATGGAACATGCATACAATCTTGTACCGACACAAATACACTTTTAATTCACTTACATCAACAAGTGCATTAATCACTTTCTGATTGAGCACTTAAGCCTCTTCTCTCAGTGGCTCTCTCCAAAAATCCTCATATATGTGTAGCACACACGTACGATATTAAATTATAACTTTTATTTATTAAATGATTTATTATTATTGGCATGAAAATTAAGAAGAAGCAGGTGATGAATAAAAAGAAAAGATGCAAAAATTCATGATTTTATTTTGGATATAACTGGAATATTGTGATTCTTAATGGGAGGCACAATTAATGACGTTTTGTCTAAAGTTGATATCAAAATTATTCAAATTATAAAACCAAGCACGACTATTTATACCCAGAAGCTTCGAAGTTAATTAATTATGAATAAAATAAAATTTGCATTGCAAAATTAGAAATCACACACGTCGGCAGACAGTCGTAAATCTCATAGCTGATCCTCAGTCGATAACTTATCAAAACAAAGAAAATTCAATTAAAACAGTCTTCTTGAAAAGTCAAAATTGCAAAACATCGTAATCTCTACAAATAAGCATCATATGTACGGATTTGAGCGGTAGCAAGTAGCACCGCATTAACTTTCTGTATATCTTTCATATTTTCATTTTTCTTGCTTATATATTTTTGTGTTTTGAACGTAGTTTCTCTTCCAACGAACGGGGGATCTCCAAGAAAAAAAAAAGAAATATGTGTACGGGAGAAGAGAAAAGCATGGAAAGATTTTTTAAAGTGAAAATTTTTAATTCAGTTATAAACTGACTGTGAAAGACTGAATTTGTATTCGAGCGCAATAGTCGTGAAGTTAAAGAAACGTTAAGAAAAAATAAAGTTTGGATGATGTGCAATAATTAATAAAAAGTTTACATTGATTAGTAACGAAGAAAGGCGAAATATTGAAATGCAAAAAGTCGATTATTAGCAGTCTTACACAATACAGTGACTTGTCTTAATTAACTTGGATACTCAATAAAATAAATTTCTTTTGGTAAGAAAATAAAGCAATTCAAGAAGAATTAAAATAATTACGATACAAATTATATTCAATTTAAGAGGCAATAATGAATAAGAAATGCTAATTACCCGAAAAAAAAAATTGCATAAAAATAATTATTTTGCTTTTTCACTGTTTAATAATTAAAAAAGAAACTTTCACCCAAAAATGAGAAAATGATCCACAAAAATTAGCCGTGAAATTTTTTTTATAAAGAAATTCAAGTGATGAGAGTGGTTGGTGAATGATGATGGGGAAAAGAAAATTTGCGTTTCACGTTAATGAGCTTTTGTGAAAATTCATTAATCAGTGAAATTTTTTGTTTTATGATTTTTGTGAGTGCGCTTCGAGTCTCAATATTATTATTATCTTAGTGAAAAAAGATATAAAGGTGTAAATAATTAACAATGAATTAAAATAAATGCTTTGTCTTATTATTAAAAGAAGCTTTTCCTCGCTTGTATTTATAGTGTTAAAAATATATCCAGCTTGAATTGATGTATTTTTCCAATAAAACCTTGAGCAACACTAGTAAGAATCCACATAAAACTACAAATGGATCTCATGGTTGTTAACTCCCATATTGACAAAATTTAAGTGCTTACTTTTCATGATCAATTGGACATAAAAAAAACATTAATTAATTATAAAGTGAAAAAAGTGCTGATACAGGAACTGTCGAAAATTCTAAAAAGTAAAAGTGAAAATGGACTGAAAATGAAATGTGAAAAATTGTGCATGAAAGAAACTTTGTTCCAAAATCCAAACTAATGTCCAAAAGATTTTTAATTTAAACAATTGATCAGTGAATCTCAAGTTGAAGTCATTGTGCTGGCAATCACAAAGTTTCCTTATTTATTAAATAATGACTGTAAGACACTACACATTAATGTCTAGATAAAAACTAGTCCTGTGATCAACTATAACATTTTTTGGTGAAGGTTCAATAAATTTTTTTATAGTCCTGCGATCTGCTGCGATCTAGTTATTAATAAGTTTTAAATGTATGATGTCCAAAAAAGAACTTTTATATGTCAACCGTTTGACTTATTGCATCCATGTGATTGTCATAATGTGTAGCTCGTCACGTAAAAATTCCATGCTAGAACTATTAAAACGGAAGAATACATCAAACAAGCTAGCAATCGACAATAAAAAATAAATAAAATCTAATGAATTCAATTATTTCTTCATCATTGCAGATTACATGAATGCATCAATATTCTGTGTGACGTGAGACAAAACCAACCCAATAGGATAATTTTTTAATCAAATTGAAACTCAAAATTCAAATAAGGCTGACAAATACAAATAGGAAATCACATAAAATGGGCGACACATCGCGAAGTATAGTCGCGATAGCTTTTGTAGTATTTTTAAGTTTAAACGTAAGTATCCGCTAATTGGACTTGATAGTCCGTTGTCTTTAATTGAGCCATATTCTCTCTTATTCTTCTCTTCACTATCGTCCATAAAGTCTACACACATCTTCTATTAAATGCTTATTATTTTAATACTCGCGCTTTTCTTTCGGTTCATTCCTCTATTCTTTCTACCACAAAAAAAAAACAACAGCATCAAATTTTTTAATTGGCATATCGTGTTAGTAAGCGAGAATCATCCATCGGCATTTAACTTTATTAATTTTTTTCTTCTTCTTTTTTGAGTTTTTTTTTTTATTTAAATTTTCAAAATCAAACGTTGCCCTACTTTTTCATTTGGGAAAAGAAGTTCCACAGACATACATAAGAAAGAGAGAAATATTTAACATTCTCACATTTCCATTCGGTCATTCATTCATTTCCATCATCTAAATGTGAATATAAACATATTTAAAATGCTTATCGAATACTTATGATGTCGACAAATGTAAATAACTTACCAACAAGATAAAAATTTGACACAGATAAGCCAGTCCAGTCCAGTCGACTAAGTAAAAGTTTTCACGGAACATATTTTCATTAATACGCATATCTTGATACGCGGAAGAGATAAAATGAAAAGAAATTAATTCCTTTTCGACATATCGCTTTATATATGTATTTATAATATTATTATTACTACCATTATCATCATCATTCCTTATTATTTTTGTTGTGTCATTGCCATAAATGGTCGTCGATCAATGAACGATAAACGAAGAAAAGAAGAATGAAAGAAAATCCGATATATATTTTTTTATTGATGCTGAAGTTCAAGGGCGAATGTAGATTGTGACAAATTTCCTCCAGCTAATTGACCCACTTCCCAAACGAAAATAAAATTGTTCATGAAATATTATACATAAGTAAGAGAGAAGTGCGAGAAAAAGTAAAAATTTCGCCGCATACTTTTAAAGTTAATGCCATATGATGCGATTGGTAAAACCATTCAATTAACAGACGCGCGTGAGCTTTTATGTTAAACTAATAAAGCAATGAGAGAGGGAAAACGTCTTGTACAATTTGAAGATCTCTCATCATAAATCAAATAGTGTATGCTAAGATGAGTGGGGAAAATTTTAAAGCCATAAAGCTGATGATTGATTGAATGTCGTTTAAGAAATGAAAGAAGAAATTGAAACTATAACAAGTGCATACAGATATTTTATTATTATTATATTTCACTTTCTCGTTTTCTTGACGACTTCTTCTTATTCATCTTTATGCTGCTTTTACAGCCCACATCAACTATGCCGGTGGATTCCAATCCACTTGTATGTTTGGAAATTACCAATAGAAACATTATTAATTACAAATTTATATTGAATATCATATGGAACTTCCACATTTCATCTCACACTGTGATTCAATTACAATGTTGATTAACTCAAACCCACTGTTTGCACGGAATTTGGCTTTGTTAAATTAACGATTAGGTTGTTGGAAAAGTTTCATCTCCTTCTTCTTCTTTTGCTTTATTTCTTGATTATTCATCCATCTCCTCTTTCAATGAGTCTTTCTCCATCTCAATAATATATAAATCAATCAGTCTATCGTTTCTTTTGTGTATGTTTTATTACATCTATCAATTTATGTATTCAGTTTGACTATTTTAACCATTCATTTTAAAGATTGATGTTTATAATATTGCAAAAAAAATAAGTTATTAGTCACTTACTGACCCAAAAAGCATCTTTTCAAAAATTAGTAAAAATTATCTTTGGAGTCGTTTGGTTATGACGTACAACAGACTAAGTGAGTGGAGCATCGTGGCATTTAAAAAGAATTAATTATAGCTTAGGAATACGAGCGACAAGTGAATTCGAAATTTTAAATCAAATTTTTGATCGACGTAACTTTCAAACAATCCCATGTCTTAAAACGGCAATAATTTTAATTAGCAAGCAAAAAAAAAACTCACGATTTCTTATGAAATTCATTCATTTAATTATTGTTAATACTGATGCACGGAATAGCTGTAATCAAAAACAATTTGCTGACCATAATTTATCGTTCAACATCTCTCTTTCTTTTCTATCTCTCTTGTTCATCAATCAATTCAGGTATATTTATTTCATCCTAAATGCTATTATGTTTTATTAAATTAGCAGTTTGAAATTTAATTAGATGCTGTCATGTCACATACTTTTCATTCCTCACATCTATATTTTTGTACCATGAAATCATCAAGCTGTATTGTCTTAAATTTCATTAAAAATATTTGATGGGTTTCATTAGTGCTTAAGTATGTTGACTTGGACTAGCTTTTAAGAGGTTTTGTGGCACACTTTGAAGGAAGTTGGAATGAATTTTTATAAGATTTTGATGTTTCCTAAATGAATTTTATTACTATTTTTGTAGAGTAAAGAAAAGCTGATCGAATCAGGAATTTCTTACAATTTTTTCGAAACTATAAAGGTTCATCCTTAAATGATGTCAAACAGATAGAGATTGGAAAATTTGAATCTTTATAAGACCCAATTTTTTATCTATGAGCTCCAAAATAAATCAAAATGTTATTAGACTTAACTTTTGAATAACCCTTTAACTAGAGGCTGAATTGCTCAATTTTCTCATCTTTCATGTTTTTAAAAAGGTTTCAAAAATCCCCATTTTAAATTTCAATTCAAGAATTTCACCACTTTTTTTCTTCAATTTCCTGAAGTAGTCATGAAACATCTGGTTGGAATCGGATGAAATAGAAATCTCAATCTCAATTCAATGACAATTACGTTTGTTTGCTTAGCAATCTTGCAGAGTCATTTTAAATGAGCTGAAATCTGTATCTGTATCACTTTTGACATCTCATGTTCAATTATGTATGTATGCTAAGCTTAATCTATCAACTTATAATTTAATTGTCCATTCATCGAATAAATTAAATCATAATTTCGCAAATTAAAATTTCTTATATGACATATCAATGTCTAGTACTCCTATAATTCCATTATGCTTCGAGCGATTATTTTAAGTGAAATTAAGAAGAGTAAAATGAGATTGGGAATGAACGGGAGGTGACAGAAGATTTTACGGGCGTGATATTGTTTTTATACGACCATCAACTAATTCTCTCTTTTGTTCTCCATTCTTCTTCACAATTTCATTGTAAGTTGTTGCTTCTTGCCATCTCTCGGAACAGACACGAAGCCAGAAACACATCCATTTTATAATATTTAATTAATTATGGATCGAAATGAATAGAATCAATGAAATAGAAATCTTTCTCTTTACCATAAATAAAAAGAAATACGTATTTATAAATGATAGCTTTAAAAGTAGCGCCACATCCAGTTAAGCGAAAGAAGAAAGTTTTTTTTTCTTTCGTTTCTTTTCTTTATTGTTGCTCACTCCTTCTCGCTCTCAACATCTCTTTTCTTTAATCGCATACCGAAAATCCACTTTTCGCTTTTTTTTCGCTTCAAAATCATCAATGTTGTTGAACTATATCTCATGTTTGCAACTGATAGGAAGAAACTATGAATATTTCTGTTATGGGAGAATCAGTTTGCTCAAGAAGTAATTATAACACATTAGTTGAGGAGGAAGTGAGAAATCAAATGTTGGTAGCTGTTTCGATTTAAAGATTAAGATGAAATGCATTTCTCGGCATCACTTAGTATTAATACCCACATAATCAAAATTATTCGAGTGTGTTATATCAACAATTTCTGACATGGCAATTACTAACGCTGAACATTTTGATTACAAGTTTAAGCATACTTGCTGACAACTTGAAATTTCGATGAAAGTTATGTTTACTTTAATTGCGATTTCACTTTCTATCGACAGTGATTGTCAAACAGCTTATGTCATAGGCTTTCTATGCTTCAAGAGCTTTGTCTTTCTAATTTTACTTTTCAAAGCTCAAAGAACTATTGCCCACGCCTTACTGCTGCTCTTATAAAATTGTGTACAGCATGCTAGTGCAGTAGAGAATAATTATTGAGCATCATAAACTGTTGCTCCTCAACTATTAATGCAGAAAATAAATTGAACATCAAAAACAAGTTCAATAAAGTATCTTTAGATGCGTAACATTTCTCATAATTTGCCACAACTCCCTTCATTTCCCATCAAATATCATTTCAATAAAGGCAAGAAGAATTCTTTCTAAAAATAACTTTCATTCCAATGCCCATAACCAAGATGAAATCTTAATGGAACATTCGCAAAATGTTTTTGTCGCATAGCTCTTCACGAGATTTCTCACAACAAGTCGGTCAGAAAATGTAGCAGTGTACTAGTTCAACGAAAATAAAGTACGTTACAGAAGAAAAATTTTGTGTAAGAAAGATGAGCAGCAGATTAATTTCGAACTTATTTCTTCTTTTAATGGCAAATCATCATATTAGTAATTAAAATGAAAATCATTGCTTCATGGAAGTGTGTAGAAAAATTACTAACTGGCTATCAGATACAAAGAGAGAAGAAGAAAGAAAATGAAAAAACATGAAAAAAATGTTGAGATTGGGAACACAAGCTAACTGTCTGTGCAGTGTCTGTTTTCTGGACGCATTGTTGATTCGAGCGCAAAATATGTTTAAAATCGTTCATTTTCGTTGTTAATTTCTTTTTTTGTTTAATTTGCAGAAAGTACATTGTGATGCACCATTAGTTGATTCAGCAGCACTGCCATTAGAACATAGAAGCGTATATGGACCACCACCACCTTCTCCAGTTTATGGACAACCCCAAGGACATTCAGGAAGTGGACATGCAAGCGGGGGTCATTCAGGTGGTGGTGTAAGTGCTGGAGGAGATGATCCATGGCCACTTGGTGCCACACAAGATAATCCACAAATTAAACATTTACAAGTGCAATGTGAAAAGACTCACATGCGTGTTAATATTGAATTTGATCGTCCATTCTACGGTATGATTTTCTCGAAAGGTTTCTACAGTGATTCACATTGTGTGCATATGAAATCTGGAACTGGTCACTTAAGTGCCACATTCGAAATCTTCTTAAATAGCTGCGGTATGTCTAGCTCAGCAAACCATAATGCCAATCAATTCGGTGCACCAACACCATCAGGAAGCTACGTTGAGAATACAATTATCATCCAATATGATCCATATGTTCAAGAAGTGTGGGATCAGGTAAGAAATACAAATCTATAATTAATGCATATCTAGATTACTAAATGTTTTATTTGTTTTGTTTTTTCGCTCTTTTATTTCTTCATTTTATTAGGCACGTAAATTACGTTGCACATGGTATGATTTCTATGAAAAAGCAGTTACGTTCCGACCATTCCAAGTAGATATGTTACATGCCGTTACTGCCAATTTCTTGGGAGATAATCTTCAATGTTGGATGCAAATTCAAGTCGGAAAGGGTCCATGGGCATCAGAAGTCAGTGGAATTGTAAAGATTGGTCAGACAATGACAATGGTACTTGCTATTAAAGATGATGAAAATAAATTTGACATGCTTGTAAGAAACTGTGTAGCACATGATGGAAAACGTGCACCAATTCAACTTGTTGACCAAAACGGATGCGTTGTAAGACCAAAGATTATGAGTAAATTCCAGAAAATTAAAAACTTTGGACCGTCTGCGTCTGTCGTTAGTTTCGCCTACTTCCAAGCATTTAAATTCCCAGATTCAATGAATGTACATTTCCAATGTGTAATTCAAGTTTGTCGTTATAACTGCCCCGAACCAAAATGTCATGGACAAGGAGCATTGGCTGGTGGATATGAATTACCAGGACCATCGGGAGAATATGGCGGGCCTCATCTTGCACCAGAATATGGTGTTCCACCAGCAGCTTACCCAGATCCTCGTCATCCAGCAGATACAGACGGAGCATTCTCAGAAAATCAAGAATCAGTCGTCGCACCACCACAACAACAAACTGGACCAAATTCAGCTGAAAATCAAAGTGACGAACAAGTTCCACAGCCACAACAGCAACAACAGAAGCAACCAAATCAATCACAAAATGATATTCACTTACCTCCACCACCACCACCAGGTCAAAGCTATAATACAGTTAAGCGAAAGGATACATATGACAATAGTGGTAATTTAATGACAATTGGAGGTCGTCCACGATCTGTTGAAGGTTTGGATGATTTAAGAGGAGCCAGAAGACGTCGTGAGACTGAAACAATGTCATTCGTTGTTAAACCACGTATCTACAAACGTGATGCTCAGGAAATGACAGATGTCAATACAAGCAGAGTAATTCAAGTTGTTGCACCTGGAGATGTCAACTTCCAATTAAATAATTCAGCAAATAATGAGACAGTCGTGATCTCATCAAGAACTGTCGATCCAGAAACAATCTGTATGTCAGTGCCTAGCTTCGTAGGTGGATTAGTCATGTTACTTTTAGTCTTAGCAGTTGCATCACTTGTAGCCGCTTTCCTTTTTGTCCGTGTGAGACATTTCGATCGTAAAGGCGCAACAGCTTATGTTTCTGAATTTATGAAAGTTAATTAAATTATGAGAGAATTTAAAGAAAATTTTTTTGGAAATTTTGAAAATGAAAATTAAACAAAAAAAAAATGAAAATCTAAAAAACCAAAACGATAAACAAATGAAAAAATTTATTGCTCCTATTCTTTTCTTGCTGAACACTTTGTAGATCTTCAGGGAACTTGCAAGAAAGATGATGGTCACAAAACAATTTTTTTATTTAAATGAAATATCCCTTTTACGTAATTTATTCACGCTCGCATTTCCACCCTATTATATCTATTTATTTATTTATTTTCTCATCACACTAATAATAAATAAAATAAAGAAAGCACATGATGAATCTCACGATAACGAAATGGACTCTAAGACATTGGTGCCACTATAGAGCTAAGAAAAGTTATTTTGATTAATTTATAAAAATTAAGTGGCATCAATGAACAATTTTACTTTTCTTATTTATTATTTTAAATACACACACACATACTATTTATTTTGATCTTTCCATTTCCCTTACTAAATTTTATGGTTTTATCAACCTATTTATATTAATTTTGCGAAACGATTTAAAGAGAAATACGACGAAAAATAAATAAAATAAAAAATTTAAAAAAATTTCGAAATTCAGTTTTGAATAAGCGGTAAATTTTATAAATTCTTTTGGCGGTAATTACTTACTATATATGAAGCATAATAATTTTAAAATTACTACTCATTTTGGATCCGAAAAAGATGAAGACTATTTCATGCACATTGAGTTATAACGATTATTAATTGATCTTTCATATCATTTACAAATTGTTGAATCTTCAATGATATTTAACATCGTATCGACAAAAATCTTTAGAATCTCTTGGCAAAAAATACCTTCAATGGAGTTGGCAGGTTTTTGAATTTTTAACTGATGGTCTTAAGTTTCTAATGAGAAACTAAGTGATATTTTTGAGTTCATACTTTAATTTCAATCAATGTTTTTTGCTAGGTGCCTATAGCTAGGTTTCAAGCTTAGAAATAGAACAGCTCCTGCTGAAGTTAACCTTAGGCTAGAAAACAGCTTAAGCATTGAAATGTGCTTAGCTCAGTTCTTGTTTAATCAATGACAACCTCTAGCATACAGCTCTAGTCTCGATGTTAATGTCAACCTTTATGCTTGCAAACTCCAATCTTAAAATTTGTAGATTCAAATTAAATCTATTGATCTGTATCAAGTTTTTATTTACTGAAAATTTCGCTAATCGTTCAGATTGATAAATTTAATTTTTCCAGGGATTTTTAATAGCTCTTAATTCTCTTTTTGATCTAAAATTATAAATTAAAATAAAGCCTTTTAATGTAAATATTTATTTTATGATAAATAATATAATAAATGTAATGAAAATGAAAAGAATATGATGGAAGAAAAATAGAAATGAAATTGCGAATAAAAAAAAATTATAAAGAAATTCGAGTCGAGAACTTTGTGTTGTTAGGATGAATATGTTTACATTTTTTTGAGAAATTGGAAATTATATTTTGAATAACATACGTACGAGAAATAAAGAAAACGAAACATTTTTCAAATTAATTCTATTGTTTGGCGATCATCTGCATCATTTGTAATCATTTATATCCTCTGCAGATCTTTATAAAAACAGCTCTACAACCTCATTGCCATGCATAAACAACAATTTAAACATTTCAATGAATATTTTTTAAAGTTTTTAAAAAGGATTTTGCTTAAAGGAATTAAAATCTGCAGTATTGAATCTTAGGAAAGATATACAATAACCAATAAAATTACCCTTTTTGCTTACAGTCACTCTAAATCAAGCATTTATTTTAAGTTTTTATATCCGCAGCTGTTGTTCCACAGCTCTTAAAACACAAGATCAAATCATGAATCACTTTCAGCTAATTCAAGATCAAAATTCAAAATCTTATAAAAGCTCAACTGCGAAATTAAAAAGAAGTAAAAAATTAACGGAATCTTAAACTATAAAACGTTTCTTTCGTTAAATCCTAAGTTCAAGCTTTAATGCTTTTTCCAAAAAAAAAAGCTTTTCGAGAAGCTTTAGCTTAAACCTTTGAGAAAAGCACATTTATTCCTCAACTCTAAGCAAAATCCCCGAAGAAACCTAATAAATAATCTCACCGCATAGCGTCGCTGTAATCACTAAGAAGGAAGTTCGTCACTTATTCGTTCATTGGTATCTTTTGAATCACGCCTCAGTCACTAATATAAATAACCATTAATTCTATGTATTGGATGATTACTTATGTATTGAGCATCTCAACACAGTCTTGCGAATAAATAATCACTTGTTGTAGTTTGATTGAATCTGTGTATGCATGTAGGTAAAAGACTTTTATGTACAACTTTTTTTTCGCTGCCTCTTTTTGATGTTTCAATTTCAATCAAACAAATCGACAACGTTTAATTAAGTTATTAATTGAAACATTTTGTTTCTTTTTTTCTTCAAAGCATTTCTGTTCTCGCCTCCTCCTTGATATTTGACGAAAAAAAATTCTCTTATGGATAGATAATATACTCTGATTTGATGGATCATGTCAAAAGTGTTGATGTAATTGCAAAGACTTTATGGGAAAATGAAAATTGCGGGAGATGATCGTAAGGTCGCTTTTTTATAGAGCAGTAAAGAATAAGAAGAAATGAATCATCACATATACGGACTACATTAATCAAAAACCATCAATCTATGATGTTGAAGCCACCACCATCAAGCAGAAATATCGATGTACACACATTTTTTTTCTTCTTTATTTTTTAACATCTCCTCTTCCACTATGTAGATCCAATCACAATTCATACTTTTACGCATATTTAAAACAAATAACGAGAAGAAGAGAGAAAAATGCCGTCGCTTTTGCCGCAAATCCCACGGCATTCATAAAATATTTTATGATGGACTGAAGGTGAGAGATATAATAATAGATTGATAAAAGATCTTTTATTCTTCTATTTAAAGAAAGAAACAAAAATATTTCTGGTTGTGTCTCTAGAATCTTTAGTTGGATCTCCGTTATGCGCATTTTATGAACTAGATTTGAGTAACTGAGATTAGTGCAGAATTGAGAGTCATTAAATTTTATCAAATTGTTTGAGAAGAAATCAAGTGGTCCTTGTGGTTGAATAGCTAGACAATAAACACGTATAATTTAATATTCTATTTTTCGAAAACTTAGGTTCGATTCTTAAAACAAGTGTAACACATAAAACTATCACAAAGGTTTCTGTTGGAATGACATGATTCACATGATTTTTTAATATACCAAGGAGGCACTCTTTAACCAACTCCTCATGTCAATTATCTAAAGTATCTAATATATTCATGCAATGTAAGATCAAAATTTAAAAACAGACAAAATGAATATTTATTATCCAATTCCAATGAGAATAAAGTCAATAAGTATGTACACAAAGATATAGATTACCTATTTTATCGCTAAACTAAACTAAATAAAGAAATGAATGGAAATGAAATTGAAAGAAAGAGAATAGAATTCAATAGGTCAAAAATACACCGCCAGATATCTTGACAGAAATCGAACGAGTAAAATCACTATTTTGTCATTACTCATTGCTCCAATTGCTTTCATTTATAATCCAATTGAGAATTATGTATTCATTCGGTATATGATTATTATTTTTTTTTGGAATTTTCTCAAAGTGTATTAGGTACAAACATATGTACACTGACGTATGATGATCATCGATGAATCATTTTAAATTAAATTTTCAATTTCATAGAAGAAGTTATTATGAAATAACCCAATGCCATTTGATAGACAGATATACAAATTTATTTTTTATTGAATAATAATATCAAATAAGTAAGACAAAGAATTGCTTTTGAGTACTTCAAAAAACTAGATTTCATCTGACACTAGACTTTGAATGACTTATTCTTTGCAATATTTTGAGTTTGGAAACGTTGTTTGTTTGTTATTATGAAGGAATATTGTTCTAGTCAACGCAAACTTGAGTATTGATTGACTTTTATTTTGAGGATTTGATATTTATTGAAAATTTATTTATTTAAAAATGTTGGAATATGAAATTAATTAATTTAAGACTTGAACTTAGGTTTACTTGAATTTTGATACCTGTGATTTGTTTTCGATAAAAAGCTTCGGTTTTTAATCCACAAATATCTTTAATCAATCATTTTCCACAAGGTTTAAGTTCGTCAATGCAGATTTTAAGCTAGAGATAATTTATTAAGCTCTATTCCGCTCTATCCTGATTTATTTTAACTTAACTTATAACAAGAATCTGCTTTGATAATTATGAATAAATTTAAGATGATTTTCAAATGTAAACTTGCGGAATTTATTCTAAGAATCTACAAAAATAAACAAATTATACCACAAGAGCAGTTTCTCCATCTCAAATCAATCAATGGAACCCATATCAGCAACATTCTCAAAATTTATGTAAAATAAATGCCTTTACTCATTTCATAATGATCATGATAATGAGAAATGAAAAATTATAAGAAGCAGACAAGAAGAAGAAAAGAAAATTTGAGCATCATTGGAATTTAAATTGAGCTCTCTTTCTATCTTCCACTTAAATTCATACCCGTTTGCATATTGGCATTCGTCATCGAATTTTTATTTCCTCTGCTTCATTTCATTCGTCGTTTTATATCTCATCCAATTTCATTCTCATCATTATTCTCATCTTTTCTTAATGCTATAATTGAAGTAAATGTATCGACATGTCCCCTTAATTGATTCATTTTTCTATTTCCATTAAATCTTACATACCTCCCGCTATGCAAGATTGCATTCGCAATTTTATTTCCATTTTTCATTCAGATAAATTGCAAAAGTACATAAAACATAAAGCACATCATAAGTATCATTTAGTTGGTAAAGTAAGCGATCTTTGACCTTAGATCTCATTTTTGGGCTTTGCCTTTTTGACGGATGGACATTTATATCATACATACATAAGCGAGCAGTAGAGCAGAGCAGATTTCAGCATTTATATGTATGAAATATAAATAATGAAAAAAATAGAGGTAGGTACTCACTCAAAACGAAAGAAGAATGTCCAACAACAAAGCAATGGCGCCAAGCTAGCATTTCGTAAAATTCACACATCAATCAAACTTCTCAATTATCGTCACTTTCAGTATGTTTATCTTTATAAGAATGGAAAAATAAAAACTCTTTCTTTCTCAAAAAATAAGTATAAAGACTCAAGACTAAAGACCAAAATAAGAAATGCCTACATAAAAGTGGATGAAAATATAAATAATAACGAATAAACAATGAAAATTGAGTTGAAGTTTGCCTTTCATTTAACATTTCGCGCGCAAACAGCAGTCACTCAAAGAGAGCAATCAAATTGACATCCTTATTATTGTGTGGCATCATCCACATACAGTCATCAAGAATGATTCCTTCATGTCATTTAATATATAAATAAACAAAAATAAAAAGAATTTAAAATAATAGAGAGAGCTTAATATCAACTTTGTGGCAATTTCAGAACTTGTAAGTAAAAAGAATATTGCTTGGGTTGGAAAGATGAGAAGGTAAGGGAGTTATTGTTGTTTCTGTCCAAGAGCGAATGTTCTTTAAAATGTTTTTATGCTTACAATCATTAGAAGGACTACAAAGTTGTGTCAAGATAAAGATTAGAATTAAGGAATTAAGCTAGTTCTCTGACAGAGGCATAGCAAAGCTTTGTAAATCATTTGTTCAATTTACTATTCAACTTGAATCTATTATTTTATCCTCCATTCAACCCTTATTTCGCTGCTGACTATATCTTGCATCCATTGGAAATTCAGTTGCTCAAAAGAACTTTAGACTTCACAGTTCAGTAAAAAGACATATCAATATCATCAGAACTGAATAGTTTTTAAATCTGAAATCCATAAATTTTGTACTTTGTAGTAAACACCTCAACATCCATGTTTAAAATGTCCACTGGATTCCATTCGTTCAGAAAAAATAAGCTACAAACATTTCGTCGTTTTTTTGACGATATCAGACTTGTTCAATCGAATGCCAATTATTTTTCTTACATTTTCTGTTGAAGCACTTTTCGCCAGCTACAGCCACTCAGTGTCTAAGGAGATTGCTATAGAAAGCAACAGAGGAGAAAAAAAAAATCTACAGAAAGCTGAGAATTTTCTGTAACATCAAAAAATGTGTTTAAATTGAATTCTCTTCCAGTATTTCTCAATTTAAGGTATATTGTGTCCAATGTATTTGGTGAATTCAACTAATGCTAGTGCCAGTACATAATTTTTGCGAAAATGAAGAAAAGAATGGTTTTAAAGTAAATTTCATCTTGTACAATACCGTCAACCCAGATTCCGTTTTTCTTTATTACATTTTTTTAAACTTTTATTTTATTTTATTTTGCTCTTGTAAAACCTTTTTTTTTTATCAATCTCTCTCTCCCTCTTGTTGGTTGTTGATGATGCTATTGCTTGTGTCCCCACTGCTTTAACCGTGTCCGCTTTTTAATTGTTCTTTTTGCGTATATATATTTTTTGTTGTCTTTTGTCTTTTTATCAGATATTTATGTCTGCCAATATCATCGAAAGGGAATCAAGTGGCGCTCAACAAAATATGTGCTCTACCATAAAATTAAATGTTTTTTTTTTGCCTTTTTGCAGCCTGAGTGTCAATGGACTTTACATTCAAAATATTGGAGAATTAATTAGAGCTTAATATCGATCGATGTTTCAGAGCTTGTATTTCATCCTAATTAACATCAACTCTTAAATTAATCAATTTCCTGTATGCAGCTCATAAACAAATATTTGATATATAAATAAAAATGTGAAACAACTTGTGCTTCACACATGTGCGATATGTTTTTAAGCATTAGACAATATTTATATTTACTTTTAAATGCTAGGCATGTGCCAGCATAAAATTAGTGGAAATTCTCACCTAAGCTTGATTTCTATTCCTTGAATTTGTTAATGAACTGTTCCTATTTTTTAACAAGAGATCTAAAAGAGGGACAGTACTAGTGTTGATTTACTAATCCTTGATTTTCAGATATAAAATAAGAATGTTTTAATGGCGATTCTGGTTTTTTATATTTAAAGGGAAGTTGTAAGCTTGAATGATTCAAAAATGACAATAATCTCATCGTTGTGAAAATGATCCTGATTAAAGCTATTTAATGAAAAAACATCACAGTGATCATTTAAATATTTGCAATTTTATTTGATTTTTGTTGTAAAAACATTCCAAGTTTGAATTAGTCATTAAATACAGTCATGTTATTCAAGAAGAACTTAAAGTTTCATTTTTAAGAGCTATAGTGCAAAAGAGTTTTTTCAAACCATTCTGTGTCATTGATTAACTAGTTGAAAAATGTATTAAAATGAAATCAGATGAGAGATGCAGATATATCTGGTAAGTGCTAAGTTTTATACATTTATATATTCAACATTCTCATAAAACTCATGATTCTTATCAGTTTAAACAATTATTTAACTGATCAGATAAATCAACATTTTGAAAATCAATTTAAAATTCACTTCCATAGAAAAATAGATAAAGCACTGCATAAAGTTTCTGAATATTGAAATATTAGTAATGCTATTATCTCTAATTTATTTTCACATCTCTCATATTGAGGAATCTATAGATCATTATAAATTACAATTTGAGCATAGGACGATAAATCTTATTCTGTGCGCGCGCGTGAAAATCACCGTAAAGTCTTCTGTAAATTATCTCAACCTCCCTGAAAACATTGTTAGTAATGAGTTGAGTAAATATAATCGATAGCTTAACGGCATGAGAGGTAGAAAGACTTGTGTTGAATGAGAGAGACTCCCGCAGATCAGACGATGTTTACTCTAATTCTTTATCTCGTATATGAACGCATAAACTAAGTTTTTAGACTACATATACAGCATATTTGGATAAAAATTTGAAAAAAAGGGAAGTTCATTGACTCAAATGGTACAATACCGAATTATAAGAACGAGAAAACATTTTACGAATATGTAGAATAAGAAGAAAAAATCTTCTTGATATATTTTCGTTATTTGAAAGTTTCTGAAGAAGCAAGGAATAAATTTTGGTCATATGAATCTGCTTTTTTATGTATCTCTGATTTTTTTTTTTATTATTATTTCAACGACAATATTCGAATGTTAAGAGAAACATGATCATTGTTTCTAAAACACAGCAAGCAGTCCGAATTGAACAATAGACTAGCAGTGGATGAAAGCTTCAACATGCTAATCGATTCTCCATTGTCTCCCAAAAAATATTTATAAATAAATACTTTTACAACAATAATAATAATCATATATACATTCATACTGAATGTAACGAGTCAATCGTTACATTTTTCCCACAATTTAATGAACAATGTTTCAGTATGAAAAATGGCTTTTGAGATCGATCGGAATATGGCTCACACAAGTTCGAATATTTTTATAAAAGGTAATTTTAAGGACATTTTCCAGAAATGAACGATACTTTAAGGTACGTTTTGTCTGTATGTCTATTTGTTTGAGCTTTTTTTTTTGATGATTTGGTTTTCGTCTTTTAATTGTAATTTTACCCTAGCAGAAATTTACTAGTAATTTCCTAGTAATTCACTAGATAACTTTCCATTTGCTATTTGCTATTTACTAGTCAAAATCCAAGTTCAAATCATCGCCAAAGACCCGCATTTTCACTTGCTAATTGACTAGTCAATTCGCTTACAATTTAACTAGTAGTTTACTAGCAAATTTTTAAAAAATTTAAATGAATATAACCGTTAATTTCCACGTGTTCTTTTGATTTTTCTTATTTGTGTAAATTATTATAAAAGTATTAGTGTGCACATAGTAGAGTTAATTAATTAAAGTACACTAACACTATAAAAAAATAAAAGACTTAATTTAATTAAGTTGAACTCTGATGAACGCCCATGATAAAGGTAATTTCTGCGCGCTCTTGTGAAGTATATGGCAAATGCCAAATTTAGAGCAAAATTTTTTATGACGCAAAAAATTCTTTTTATGACGCAAAAAATTCTTTTCATGACGCAAAAAATTCTTTTTATGACGCAAAAATTCTTTTAATGACGCAAAAAATTCTTTTTATGACGCAAAAAATTCTTTTCATGACGCAAAAAATTCTTTTTATGACGCAAAAAATTCTTTTCATGACGCAAAATATTCTTTTTATGACGCAAAAATTCTTTTTATGACGCAAAAAATTCTTTTTATGACGCAAAAAATTATTTTAATGACGCAAAAATTTTTTTTTGATGATTTTTCGTAAGATTCGAACTTAATCAGATTTGATCAAACATTTCTCATGGTAATTTGCTATTAAATTGCAAGTGGAATTTACTAATAGTAAGTTGTTTTAATAATAACTAGTAAATTGCAAGTAGTAGAATAGAAAGACTAGCAATTTGCAAATTAAAGTAACAAGGGTGCGGTACTGATGAAATGATCAAAAATGATCAAAATGTAATTTATCAGTTCCATATACATACTAAATAGGTATGGAACTTTTTGGTTCCATGATTATTATTCGTTATCTGATTAGTACCGTAAATTTACAAGACTTTTCGATTCCAAATAGAGTTTGTAAGTAATCATAATTTATAATGCCTTACTACAGATAACATCGCGTGAAAAAGAATCAATCCTTGAATCAAATAAAGTTCTCACAATGTTCCTTAATAATAAGTTATTTTAAGGAAGAAGCTGTCATTCATTAAAAAGAAATAAAACACAAATTAAAGTGCAACATAATTTTAGCTTGACTAGTCCATCCGAAAAGGATGATGATGATGATAATCACATAAATTTATATAGTCAAACATTATTCCTAATCGTCTACCGCAGAGTAAATATAGAAATTATCATCATTTATTATGTTTCAAATTGGACTTGCTCTCTTTTCATTCTTCTTTTATTTGACTGTTTATTGCTTTGGCATCAACAAAAAAAACAAGAATGGGAAAGATTGAAACTTCATACTAAGTATTTAAGTAAGTTTGAGTGAGGATGAAAGAAAGGCAAGAAGAAAATAAAACACAAAGACTTATCTTTTAAGAACAAAACAAACTCGACTTTTACGATGTGTTTTTAATGATGTGTACTTTATAGTGAGCTTAAATATATTAACTTCTTTCACATAAATCTCTGCCTCATATATATTTCATTATTTATTCCCGTCTTTACTTCATTTCTTTTCTTTCCGAAAAAAAAAAACTAAATATGTCGTTAATATTTTAATGGTTCTCTTATCAGCTGTTTATGCATAACTTTTGATAACAAAACACGTTGTCTTTGCGTTCCTTAAATATTGAGAATGATTTATTTCTTTATTTAGCCGCGTAAGAAGTCAATGCTTTGCTTATAGATGTTTGTTTACAAAGTATTGAATGGGTTTTGTTGATGCTTTTGAGAATTAATTCTTTTATTTGCATATGTACCAAGTAACCAAAAGGTAGATCAATGTTTTCCATGAGAATCTTCCATGGATGATACATATGTATTATCCATGTATTATCCATCGGAAGATGATGTCCTATGAAATTGGAAGATAAATGGACAATGCAATAAGACATCAATGTAATACATCAAAGGAATACAAATGGATTACTTTTTTTGATAAAACACGTGCTAAATTCCACGTGTTCTTTTGTATTTTTTTTTAATTGTATAAATTATTGTAAAAATATTAGTGTGTACTTAATTAAAGTACACTAACACTACGAAAAAAAACAAAAAGGACTCAATTTAATTAAGTCGCATACTGATGAATGCCCAAGACTCGCACACAAACCTGAGGTAGATAAATAATAAAAGTGATTTCTGCGAGCTCTTGTGAAGTATATGGCAAATGCCAAATTTAGAACAAATATTATTTTCCAGCAAAAAAATATTTTTTTGATGATTTTTCATAGGATTTGAACCTAAGCGGGCTCGGGTAATACTTCGATAGAACACTTTTGTTACATGTTTGTAGAACAAATATATCACATCCAATAAATAATGATACATTTGATCTTCCATCGACGTCGAAGGAAGATTATATGGAACATTTTGGTTACTTGGGGTTGATGCTTTGAGGATCACGGAATATAATTTTATGAATTTTTGGCACGTTAAGTTATTTCCTACATGAGTAAGTCTAGAACAATACTTAAAATTCTCATAATTACAAATTTTCTTGTGAATAATTCATAAAGGACGTCAATTAAAAATTAACATCCCCCATGCCCAATTAAATGAGCATGCTCTTAGTATGCTGCAGCACAAGACTTAATCCTCAAACCCCTCTAAAATTAAATGCATAATTTATGAATAACCCCATTTAAAAAATGTCTGAGAATCTCAAACTGACATCATATGGAAAGTGTTTAGCATGAAAAATGGTAAAGCTAATACTCACTGAATAATATAATCACTGTTCGATTATTTAATGTGATGCAAATGCAATAAAATATCAATGAATGAATGAATGCATAATAACAATTGTAGAATAATACAGGAAAAAAAGATGAATCCATGTATGGTGGTTCGATGGAAAATAGAATTCTCAATAATTGACGTCACTTATAGGAAATCAAAAAAGTTTCCCATATAAAATCATCAATACCTCGAAATTTATCGACAATTTTTTTGTCACTCAATAATATTCAATATTATCCGACAATTCAATCATCATCGATAATTCAAAACTTCAATTAAATGAAATCCCTTATGTTGTTTTTAGCCTGTGGCCTCGATATTTTTCTACTAGTAACTCACAAACGTTGTGCTTATCATTTCATTGCGATCATAGAAATAAATAAAAATACAGAATAGTTGCGGCTGCTGTTGCCTGGCTGCATCTATTGAACACTTTGTTAATTTATTAAGCATTTAACATTACTAAATTTAGCATAAATAAGCATTTCAATAGATCCGCTTAAATGATTTGTCTTTGTTTCATACTTAGTAAAATCTGTAGTTTTGCATATATATACAGCCGGCATAAAGCTTACTCGTTCAAATTCAATTTGAATAAATGAGAATAATATTTATGGCAATTCATTCAATGTCTACATAATTTTTATCATTTACTTTATAGTTTTTGGGTGCCAATAGGTTTTTCTTAGAATTCAATAGCAGAAGCTGGTTTAGTAATCAAGCAACGCTGCTCAATAATTTTTCAATTCCTTCCATCCAAAATATTGAATAAATCTGACATAAATGTTAATACTAAGGCTAATGCAGAATTAATTAAGAAGGTTGTGTCTACGTGCTATGGGCAATAACATAATTTGTGAATTGATCCTCTAATCCTGGAGTTCCCACTATTCAACCAGAATCAGCTTTATTATCGCTGTTATTAGAAAAATGATAGATTCTGATTCCAAAAATTTGTGATAAGCAATTGAATTAAAATAAATTGAGGATCATCAATGTGCTACAAATTGTCAGCAACAACCAGCTTGCTATTGGCAAACTGTACATTATCATTTTGTAATAGATACACAAATAAATTATTATAGGCTTAAAATTATTTCTATTATTGGTGTCTTGATTGCTACAAATCGAGGACCGATAAATTTAAAAATAAATCTATGTCACGGCCTCGTAAATTAATTAAGAATTCATAATAAGCGGAAGGTATTAAGCCTCACAAATCTGTGAGAATTAAGCTTCCTGTATTCCCAGAGACAACTATTAAATAACTTTCTACCTATTCAGAAGTGTAAAATTCCTGAATCACGATTTCATAACACCTACTAGGCAGGCGGCTATAGATGATAACAATTAAATAAAGAGAAAAAAAAGGCAACCACAAGCATGAAACCAATTTCGATTTCATATGACGTCACAAAAATGAATTTTTCTCACATTTGAAGTTTTATTTATACTTTTCTGCCTTTTCACATGTATTTATTGTGTATCTTGTTCTTACTCCAAACATTTTTTTTTGTTTTATGCCACAGCATTGCCTCCTCAATAAACATTAAAATTCTTGGAAAATAAATATACTCAAACGGCAGATTATTCTTTAAGGCACATTTTCGCTAATTAGGATGCTTTGTAACCATTAATTAGCGTTATATTCGTTTGCAAGAGATGCTTCTCTATCTTTCCCTTTTACTCGTTTACTTATTTTTCGAATCAACTGCCAAAAGCCAAAGGGAATAAGTACAAATAACATCCAATATTGTACCCGTAGAAAAATCAGCGCACAGAAAATTTCAAAAATCAGAAAGAATACGATATGGGAAAAAAAGTAAAAGGAAGAATCATAAAAGTAGAAGAGTAAGGCAATGTTTGGGTTATTATGGCGCATTAACGCGTGATTTAATGGTTTGCAGAATCCTCATCTTCTTTTTAGTGTTTGGGTGCTATTTAAAAAGTTTATATGCATTTACATCCTCAAACCTCATCTTATCCTTATAAAACGTAAATGCAGAGACATAGAAATGGGCAAGATCAAAAATGAATTGTTCGTGACGCTTAACAATAATTTACAATTTTTGAATCAATAATGCGAAATATGTATTTAAGACTTGTGTTTTTCTTAAAGTCCTTGCCAAGACCTATATTTTGGTGTATAACAAGTATCTCTTAGACATTGTATTATAATTAAAAATTAATTTAAAGTGCTAAGCGTCACGAACAATTTTGAGGAAATTCGATTTTACACCATGTTGCAAATGTAATATCTCTGCGAATACTTCATTAATCATAACGATTTTTTCACCAGATAATTAAGTAATCAGATTGAATCAGATCATTAAAAGTTTTGTCTAAAATATACAAAATGGCGGATTTGTAAGTTAGCTTAATTCAGCTTTAAAATGTTGAAGCTGAAATTTTGATATGAAGGAAATAGTTTAGGAACTATCTTTCTTTACAAAAAAGGTTACATATGTAATTTTCTTTAAGTTTGTGAGAGAAAATTTTCAATTTTACTATAATTAACCAAGTTATGATGAGTTTTACAAAACTAGTCATAAGTCATTGCTGTGTTATTCGTCTACTGATTTTTTCATTTCAAACTATAGAATTCAACAATGTTTATCATATTGCAAAAGAAATATTACTTTTTGTTCAAGACAAGCAGAGAAAATTAAATTATAGTAAAAAATTTGACCAAAAATTTTGTAACGGTTTTTAAAATTATAAATTTGTGAGCAAATAAGAGCAAAATTTGTTGCTCAACTTAAATTTCATTGTTTTTATAGTTAATTTAACTTACTTTTAAGCCTTTTTCGAATGTAAATTAAATAGTAAAAGACTCTTTAGATATCAAGTAATTGTTCTTGACCGATTAAGGTTAATAGTTTTGATTTAAAAATACATTTTACATTCAATTTGGTTTTCAGTTAATTTAACTTAAATAACTCATTTTTAATAAAATCTATTTTGATCATATGATAGAAAAAAGCAAGCTCTACAACTTTTGTCAAGCTTCCAAACATTTATCTTGCTTTCTTTTCAAAGAAAAATCGATTTCAAATATTAATTTGTTAATTAAACTTACTTAATAAGTTTATATACTTACTTTTGAAAAATGAATGTTGAAAAGAAACTTACTATTATTAGCTATCATGTAGTGAAGGAATCATATTAATTAAGTTATTAAAAGCAGAGAAATCTGAATTTGAATATTTATTCCCTTTTTTTCTGATCTTGCCCAAATATGTTTTAATATTAATTACTGCTAATTCTATAGAATTCTAAGAGATTTGTCTCATTATTTTGAAAACCTTTGAAGAAGATGGAAATTTGTCCACAAATCATTATCATAGATAATATCTATGCTTCTGTACGACTTTAACAATATTTCTTGGATACGAGGGTGTGGTTGTATTGTATAAGTCCGACCAGTCTTCAGTTTTGATAATAATTGGAAATCATCATTATCAATCGAGTCGAATTTTAAATCATCATTATCATCTTGAAGTCGATCAAACAATTTTGAATTAAATGATTGAGTTGACTTGAATCTTCTTAATCAGCATCAACTTCAAGCTGTAGTTTGAAGTTTAATTAGAACTTAGAACTAAACAAACAATTCTTACTGTGTTCTTTAAGGTTGCATTTAACCATACAAATTAGACACACTTAACTTCAAGGCAGAGCAGAAAAAGTCCAGAATAAAGTATCGATCCAAAATGAAACCATTAACTGATCTCACAACAACAATAATGCTAACTTTATTTATTCTCATACAATTTTTCCTTCTTTTTTACGTTATTTTCGCTTATTTGTTTATATCGCATCCAAGAGATATATTGGTTAATGTTTTTTAAAAAGCAGCAGAGAAAAAAACTACATAACTGCAATATACTGTAAAATGTAAAGGAAAACAAAAGGCAACAAAGACTGTGAATCGCAATGAGAGTACCATAACATTAAATCTTTATACAACCCTTTTTTACATTTCTCTTTTATTTTGTTTTTTTTTTCCTCTTTTATGTGGCATAAGTTGCACTTGTTAAGTTGATACGTTTAATTAGATACGGCAATCATTAATTATCAAGCAAAATGAAACGAGTGCAATAACGACGATGAGAAGAGAAGAGAGAAAAAAACGAAAGCAAAGAAGTTGCAACAGTTTTGCGCGACGAGACCCACTGATCGCCCATAAGAAGGCACAAAGGGCAATGAAAATGTACATTTTAATGGAATTAATTTTTTACGATATTCACATAGACCACGTACAATTTTTCCTGTGCCCCTCGAATTTGAATTAAGCATAAAGAGGAGTAGAAGACGGAGGAGAGGAAATAAAGGTACAAAGTTTAAGGGAAAACAGATCAGATAACACAAATAAGTACGCGCTTATAAAAAATTCTTTAAATTTACTGACACAAAAAATAAGAAATAACAACAATATAAGGCATTCTCTCTCCTCACTCCTCTCTACTTCTTCATTGCTTTGCGATATCTATCATTCTGCCGTTTGCTCGTAATTTTTTATTTACGATGGAATGGAAAAAATGCAAGAGGAAAGACAACAAAAAAAAAGAAAGATACATAATGTTAATGCTCACGTGCGAAAATTACGTTGCGAGTCATTTAGGTAGACACAAGCTCATTTTTAAAAGTGCATCAATTATTATGAAAATTTATGTGGGTTCTCACAAGGGGGCCGTATGTTTCTTAAATTACATTGCGTCACTATTCATTTCATTCTTTAAATCATCAGATTAAGAACAGAATTGTTGAGAATTTATGGATTGGGTGCTGGAAGCGCATTTTATTGTAAAACGATTTTGTCATGGAAAGCGTAAGGATTGTTTGATATTCGGTTATATCAAAAACATCCTTACTAATTCTGAAAGTCTAATTTAATTAAAACATAACAAAGTAAAATACATTTTAATTTGACTCAGAGAACTTAAAACACTCTATTCACAAAATTCTCTACCTTTTGAAGGTCTTATTTACTTATTTCCTTGAGTGAGGCTCATGTGGGCCCCTTGCCTCGCTTTGAGTTGTTTTAAACATCTCTATCCATTAAAACCTTCGCCCAGTTTGATCACCTTATCAACACATCTAATCCAGGTTTTCTTTAGACTTCCTTTCGAAAGTCTTACTACTGCAGTATTTGGTTCCTTAACAGTATAATAATAATGTGTGTAGGACCCAGTCTTCAGCAGCTGGAGACACTGCGATTCAATTTGTAAAGAAACTATTGTACCACATCCTAAACTGTGTAACTTATATCAATGATTGAGAGTTAAGGCTTCATCTTTTGATTCTTTAATAAGGATTCGAAGCTAATTCAGCACTCAAAATGAAACTTATTCATCGAAAGGTTTTTAAATTTTTAAGATCTTCAGATTAATATTGATTGCTAGCTTAGCTAAAAAATACGAATATTCAAATCAATTTGGCAATTTTAAAGGATTTAAAAAATTTAAAAAAATGTTTTTGATCTTTGTACCTGTCAAAACAAATTAATTATTTTTTTTAATCGATGGGATTTGAACCCAAGAGTTTGCTCTCTTTAAATAAAAACTTGAGTAATTTTTGAACACCATTATAAATTTACAATTAATTTGGCAAAATGTAATATCTTAGTAAAGTTTATAAATCTTTTAAAAATGAGATTTAATGTCAATTTGAATTTTTTGTTCCTAATATTTTTTTGACTTGTAAAAAGTAGATTTTGATTCATTACTTATACTCCAAACTGCATGTTCACATGACCAATCCAATGTTAAACGATGCTAAATCGTATTTAGATTTACGATGCTCATGTGCCATTCTTATATTTAAATGCATTTCTTTCTCCTTCACTTTAGAATTTGTGAAATACTATGAGCCCCGACGACAAAAAATTATTCGTGAGTGACGCTTTAAATCTTAAATATCTCCGAAACCACAAAAGTGACAAATTTCAAAGTTATTTTATCCTACAATTTTATCTTACAATTCCCATCTTTTGATATACAACTTACTTAAAAAAATTAAGCAGGTGCTTCAGAATATCACTTTAATTAAGTGTCACCCACGAATAATTTTTGGGAATTTTGCCATAACTTTGTCAGTTTTCATTGATATATCTTCAAATGTATTTTTTTAGATCAGAAATTTTATTCTCTTTTGTTTGGTTTCAAAAAAAGTAATAAATTGTCCCCGAAACATTCTTAAATGAACAAAATTAAGTTTAAATAATTTTAACGGTTTTAAAGTTTTTGAATTTTTTATGTCGTAAGTTGTTTGTTTACAAACAAAAATTGAAATAAAATTTAAAAAGTCATGAAAATATCACTCAATAATGATGTTAAAGCTCTTAAAATAGGCAGAATAGCTAATGTATCATTTACTTTTCGTAATCATGTCATAATATTTGGGAATAATGATTGAATAATTAAGATATTTGGGAATTTATATTTTTATGGGTTATAAGATAGTGTTAATGAATTTCAAATTTAATTTTTCCGTTGATCAATAATCCTAAAAAAATCGTCGATGCCCCTATATAAAGTGTGCTAATAAATTATGTGTGTTATTTTCGCGCTTTCAAGTAGTAAGTGTTGTTGTTGTTATTGCTTTTTTACACTGGGATCATCCAATTCTTTTAAATCATGCTGATATTGCTGGTTTTAATGTTCTCTTCAACATGTCGTCATGTACGAAACGATGATGATGATCGCAAGCTATCAAGAAAAACGACAGTATGATAATGAGAGAATAATGTTGCGAATGTTACACTATGCAGCACAAAAAAAAGCATAAAGTTCATGTTAAGATTTCAGATTGTTTGTTACCCATCAAAGTGAGATTTCTTTCTTCCATTGTTACTCTTTTTTTTTAAGGTAAAGAACTTTATTTCCATGTGCTCAAACTTCATTTAACGCTATTTGTTTTCGCAGCATTTCTCCATTTTTCTGTGCTTATAAGCAAGTATGATACATGACATTGGCAGTTTGTTTTCTTCAAGACGATCACAGTTTTTGTGCTTAAAACTTGATTTACCTACATTTGAGCTGTACAAAAAAAAAGAGAATTTCCTTACCATTTACATGCTTTCCTCATTTGTACCGATTGCTGTTCATATGCTTCTTTTTATGCTTCATATATTCTAAGTCGTGAGAATATTACTTCATTAGGTCATGAACTTCTTTTCGGTGGCTAAATTCTTTTCTTATTTGTTCATAACTTTATTTCACTCTATTTTTAAATGGGTGTTGCTACCGATGTCACGATATGTATGATTTGTTATCTTAAGAAGCATAAAGTAGCGATTTTACATGCTCATTTATTAGATATTTACTGATTTTTTGTATACGAATATTAAGATTGATACACTACTTCCAACCCCCGACCCCCCTTTACCATCCAGATTTCTATTATTTTTATCTAAGTCTGAGCCGAATACTTTGCTAGTCTTTTTGATTTGATGACTCTAATTAGGCAATACTAATAAAGGCTTATGACAGTTGTGGACTATTAGATCTTGAAAGACTTAAGCATTTGACTATAATAAGTAATTACCAAGCATTGAAACTTTATCTTTACTTCCAAAGGACACTAGTTGTTGTATTGTCTGAAGTTTAGCGCGGATCCTTATCTTATTTGTCGACAACACTTTTTAATAGTTGAAAAATCAGCTTTATTGGTTGTTGCTGGTTGTTGCTCAGATCATGTTTATAAAAAAATAGTATAACGGATTTTTGATCCGCGGTCCAAGTATTTTCACTAGTCATAATAACAGCTACAAGAACTTAAAAAATGAAGATCTCCCAATAACTGTCATGTGTGTATACTAATGTAAAACAAGTCAGATTCGATAGGAAGCTATCCGTCATACATATACAGCCAGTTTCACTGCGAGCCCTATGCTCAGGCCTATCTACTACAGATGCTCTTCGAGCCATATCTACAAAGAATACCTAGAATCTCTAAAATAAAAGAAAGTTTAAGACTAAAAGACACAAATTTTGGCATGCACGTGAGGTTCTCGAAACATTAAGAACAGCAGTTTTTTCGTCGTGTGAACCAATTCAATTTATTAATAATTAAAAAGATTTAAATTCGTTTTATCACTTCCTTTTCATACTGTTTTTACCATTGTTTTAATCGGCTTTTGTATTGTTGTCATGAAACCGATACAGTATTTTCTTATTATATTGGTATGAATCATACATAAGCTTGAGTGATGCTAAAAGGCAACTTTTAAAAAAAACTTTCGTAAATTCCAGTTGCAAAATAATCGCTATCAATACCGAGAATCCGTTTTCATGATTTTTACAGTATTCTCTTTGCAAACTTATGATTTCAATATTGAACCTTCAATTACTTTACGGGAGGATGTCTCGGAGCAATCAATATTAAGAGAAACAATTTTTACGTTGAAAGCCAATAAAGAAGTAAGAAGTAGAATATGAAAAATTCCTAAAACTTTACTGTTCTCACGCATTTCACTTCTGTTTCCGTAGAACACACAGAAAAGGCTCTTTCGTACATTATTAGGCATCATCATTTTTTGAGGTGCCTGCTGAAATAATCTCAAAAGGAATGCAAAATAAAAATGGATATAAAGATTTCAACTTTTCTTACTTCATTTATTGTCTGTTATTTTGTACATATATTCATATAAATCATATCATAAACTTTACGTGGATACTTTACATCTTATTTAGATTTTTTTTTTTTTCTTATAGTTTAGTAAATTACATCTCATGTTAATATTTTATAAAAGGCGACTAATAGCTTATCACATTGATGCGTAGAAAACGAGATAATTGTTACTTTTGAATGGATGAATATAAAAACCAGAGATCGAAGCCGATTTTTTCGGCTTAACTCAATTTTTGATTTTTTTGATAGAAAAAAGCCATTTGACACCCATTTCAAGTATTTAAATTGAACTTTACATGCTTTACTATGATTCTGTGTAATATTTTGTCAGCATGTAGCTATAGTGAGCTCAGAATTTCAATTTAGCCGATTTTAAGCCGAAATTTAAGCCGATCTGACTAAATTGAAATTCTGAGCTTACTATAGCTACATGCTGACAAAATATTACACAGAATCATAGTAAAGCATGTAAAGTTCAATTTAAATACTTGAAATGGGTGTCAAATGGCTTTTTTCTATCAAAAAAATCAAAAATTGAGTTAAGCCGAAAAAATCGGCTTCGATCTCTGATAAAAACCTTGCAGCAAAGGGTTGTAAAATGTTACTTTTATTTCCTACAGACCATCTTAAAAGTAATACACACCCCTAAGATGCATAGAATGACATTAAGTATACAGACCACTTTCATTCATACGTAGGGTGATCATCTGCGTAGTTTTTCAACGGACAGTCCTGTATTTTTCAAGACTGTCCTGTAAAAAATTTTAAATTTTGTTCTTGGTCCTGTATTTTTTTCATGAAAATTTCCGTTAAATTTCGAATTTTACTCTATGTCCTGTTTTTTTCGAAAAAATTTACCAAATGTCCTGTATTTTCATGAAAATTAGATGGTAACCCTATTCATACGCTCTTTGTCAATTCAAACACAATTATTCAAGATTCTAATTAGATTGGTGCCAACATTTTAAACTTATTTCAGTTATTTTAGTGTCAAATTCTTTGAGATTCAATTAAATTAATTCCAAAACAAACTGATTTACAAATTCCCCCAAAAATCCTATAAAATGTTCAAAATTCACATAATTAAATCGTTATAAACTTTAAACCGTTATGTAAAATTCAAAGAGAACCCGAACAAATTGTTTTTAAATCACGTGTTTAAAATGGGCATAAAATGCCCACTCAATATTTTTTGACTTCCTTTAAAAACTTCATTTCATACCATTCATAGATTTTATTCCAAAGTAAAAATGTCCTCCGATAAAACGTTATGTTCGTATAACTTTAAACAGTTTATGTCTTAATTCTATTCAAATATCATCCATATCCTCATCACTAAATAAAAGCTTCTTGCTGCAGATGAACGAATCTCGATCCTGCGATATATTTCTAATTGAACAATTTCTAGGAATAACTGGTGAGCAGAAACCGTCATCGACTCCAAAGCTACTGATTTAAAGGAAAAAATTAGCATTTAGAATCACATACATCATTAACTTACTGCTTTACTAAACCAAAAATGAGAATTAAACTTACCAAGATTTTGTCAAATCACGCCTGTATTTTCGACTTGATAGTCCTTCATGTTGGTGATTAAAATGATTCAATGGGGTAGAATTGATAATTTTCAGTTCCGGCGTTATACGCGGAATTGAGTTATTTAATGTCGGTGTTACTGAACTTTCATTGTTATTGTCGTCATCAGCAGAAAGTTTAATCACTCGACTATTGTTGAGAGCTTTAAAGCTACTATCATCATCATCATCACTATTTTCATCAATACGCCTAACATTGATCTCTATTTTATCATTCTTGCTGAATGAAGATGATTTTCTAATTTTAACATTCGTATTATTAGGCATGTTCCCTCGAAGTCTAAAGAAATCAGATATGTAGAATACAGTAAAAAGGAAGTAAATTTTGATAAGTTCTAATCCAGTAAGGAATATTTCTCGCTGTAAATGACAAAGAATAAATATTAACATTAATACCATGATTTAATAATCGAGTGATCCAGTGAACTTACAATTTTATTGACCATTCGTGTCATTTTTCGCTTCAAATAAAGGTGTTTTAGATAGGCCATATTTAATAAGGTATTCACAGTCGGCCGCTTCTGTGGATCAGGTTCAAGCATTGATTTAATAATTGAAAGAAGTTCTGGCGATAAAGATTTCATCTCATTGAAAATTTCTTGTGGAATTATTCCAGTACGTAAACTCTGCCATAATTTTCCGTTTGCAGGCAGCTCAACATTCGATGCAAGTTCCAATAAAGTGATGCCTAAACTAAAGATATCATTAGCAAAACTATAGTTGCCTTCCAACAGTTCTGGTGCAATATATCGTGAATCTCCTTCAATTGCACGACTGCGATTGGAGTTTTTGATATCAAAGACTAATCCGAAGTCAGCTAGCTTGCATCGACAGTCCTTCGTTAATAAAACATTATCCAGTTTGATATCGAGATGAATTAAATTCCTGTCATGGAGACTTTTTAGTGCCTGAAATTGGAATAAGATCCAGTCAGGTACTGAATGATATTGGATATGGATTAACAGTGATGATACGTACCAGTAACAAATCTAGAAGGAATGACCAAATGAATGACTCTGGAACTTTCTTGACTTTCTCGACATAATCTTGAACACTTCCTTGACATAATTCCACCTGCATGTACAGTAAATCGTCTTGTTCCCAAGCTTTATATAATGTCATACAGTTCTCATTGTCTGAAAATTCTTCATATCTTCTAACTTCCTCCAGCCTTTCACGACGATAGTTCTCACCTCGATGTATGAATCTCATCTTTTTGATTGCATAAAACTTTCCATCCTCTTTGCTACGTACTTTAAATACCTCAGCAAAACTTCCTTCGCCTATTCTCTTGATTTGATCGAAACACTGCTCAAAATAAGATTCATTCTTGTTCTTATCATAAAAGCTGTTTGACAGGTCCACAGCAGTAGAATTTTTGGACTGAGGTGTTGAGGAATTTGATGACGATTCCTTAAATGAAATTCCATGCGCTTCACGGTGACCATTCTTTAATAACAAAAGACTAAATTCCTTGGGATACAGCTTTGGTGGTCGTTTAATCTTTCTGTAATCATCTCGATTATGGAACTAAAATAAATAAATAAATTATGTTGCGTTATTTTTGACAATCAGCATTTTTTGCAAAAAAACACGTTGGTACTTACTTTAAACGAATGATTTAAATTTTTTTCTAATATTTCTGGAACAGGCAACATTTGTAATAACTATAATTAATTTTATATCCTTAAAATCTATCCCAAATGAATATTTAATTCTTTTTTGTTTTGTTTTGCTTTGTAAATTGACCGTTATTTTTTTCAAAACAAGTTCCACCTCGACTTCTACACTTTTTAATGGGAACTTTTTTGATTTCCCCATTCGTGTGTTAACAGCTCACGGGATCTTACTCTTTATGCTTAATATTGTTATTCTTGTTTGTCGGATGCTTTATTAAGGACAGTTAACGGTTAAATACTTGATTTTGAGAATGATTTATTCTTCTCTGTGTGTTGAAGTTTAATGGGGGTCTACTGTTTAAACTTTAAAGGTCATTTTTCGCAATTTTTGGAAATAAATTCTAGAATATTCTAGAAATTTGGAAATTTTAAATTTACTGGTTGATTTTGGTGGGAATCTACTTACTTACCTCCAATCTTTAATAGAACGAGGTAATTTTTTAAACCATTATTTTTCCTGTAATAAATCACACTACATCCAGTACAGTCATGCTAAACGTTTAATATCAAACAAAGGTATAAAGATCTGTCAAATATCTAGTTTAATTAAAAGTTTCTAAATTCCAAACAATTATGTACCCATAGAAAGCCAGCCATCCAAGATCATTCCAATAAGAACCGACTACCCCACGATCATTCGAATATGATATTTTTTCCGTTAAACTGTAACAAGGTGAAAAATGAAACAGGCTTTCCATATTTGTTGTTCTTATTGTTATAAAGCGTTATTTAAATCATATTTTAATAGTATTATAAATGAGTAGAACTTAATACAAAAAATATCAATCGAATTATTATAGACTAAATTAATCACAAGAGTTTCAAGGTTTAAATGTCATGTCGAAATATCACAACATTTAAGCATAATTAAACTAATGATGATAGTTGTTCTTATGACAACTATATGAATAAGTTTCATATTCAAGTTTGCTTCAAAATCTATGAAACAACTGAATTTGAGGTATATTATTTGATAGGATCGATCCATCTAGTGACAAAATAATCACTTTCTTTGAATTATATGATTATTAAAATTATACATAAATAGCATAAATTAATTTGTGTTATGATTAAAATCATTAAAGATTTTTAAGTAGGTAAAAAAAATAAATGGCATCAACGCCAAAGATATTCAAGTTTTCGGACTTAAAGTAGTAAACTTAACATTAAGAAAAATAAGTAGTAAATTAAAAGCGGCTTGAAGCATATCCCGAGGTTTTTTTGGATGCTTCTAATGTCTTTAGGTCTTCCATTGTGACGATTGGCTTCTGTGGACAGTATTTTACTGTATGTGACTGATCACCGTCTGCACCACAAATCGGGCACTGATAAGCACGCAATTTTGGGCACAAAACACGTCCTTTTAAATCCTTTACCGTATGACTTTTGTAAATGATTTCATTGGCTCCATTATTCTTGCAGAAGACGCAATGATCATCTAATTTCTTTTTCTTACTCATGTTCTTCTTATCCATCTTCTTTGTATTAGCAGTTCCAAATTTGTGATTTGGATTATTCGTTTTAATCATTGAAAGTTGGTTGGGAAGAACTATTTGTGGCTGAGTTTGATGACCACGTTTTCGTCCATGAATCTTATTTTTTGCATTGTTATCAGGTTGAATTGATGGAACTAGGTAAGACGGAGGATAAATACTGTCAATTTGCATCATATCGACACAATTTCCTTTAAGTTTGTTATAAGGTTGAAAGGGAACTGACAATGCACTCATTTGGTGCTGTTTTGTAGGCACAAACTTCGTTGGTTCACTCAAGTTGCTATAATTATTACATTTATATTGGTCAGATTTACGTTCAACGAAAGGTGTAGACATTGCTAATGGATAAAAGGTTATTTCTTCAACTGGTTCTTCATCGACATTCTTTCCATTCATTTCAAATTCTCGGCGAATACATTCTTGCTGCATTCGGCAACTTAAATCATTGGAGTACAAATCGTTGTCTATAAAAGCGAACAATGAATGAATGCATGAAAATTAAGGTTAAAATAGGCTATATATAGCTACTCACAATTTTGGTCATCTGAAATTGATTCTAAGCTACTCAAAGGCGAGTAGGAAAATAAAGAGCAATCACTAAATCCATGTGATGATTGGACAAAATTCTCAAAATCTATGAACTGCTTCGAGCTTGGATCAAATAATGCATTGATGCTTTGTTCCCAATCGAAGGAGTTTTTAGGAACATCCCAGTGCTTTGGTAATGCTGTCGATTTTTCATCAAGATTGAATGAGTTAAAGCAAAAACTAATGTCATTCTCTTTTCCACGTTTATTCTCAAAATTTGCGAAGTCATCACATGATGCTTCAGACAATCCTGGCGAAACAAATCCAGACGTAAATGATGAAGAATAAGATCCTGCTAGCTGGTTATCGATTTCAGAGTCAATGGATGCAGGAAAATAGTAGGAATTCTTCTCGCAATTCAAAGCATTGTAGTTGGTTGTCTTCATTTTTAAAGCCATAGTGCTAAAGATCCAGTGAAATAAAATGTGCTTTTAAAGAATTTCACTCATTTTATCGATAAAATCATCAATTCATACCTTATTTTTCGTCCAAACTTGAAAAGCTGTTTTACAAAAGGTAAGCAGCTCATAGAAGCTATTATATCTTCTTTAAAACTTAATTAATTTAATTTTTAACATAAAAAACTTTTTCCAAAAATCACATTCAACAGAACTAATGCAAATGCGTCATAAGCTATCGAAATTCTAGAATTAACAGTTTTTTAAATTTGCATCGACTGTCGACTTTCTATAGGAATGCAAGTGCAATTTTAAATTTTTGAAAATAAGTTACAATTTCGAAAATCTGAAGTTCGAATTTGGTCCCCATTTTATATTGTCTAAATTTATTCAATCTCTAATTTTTTAAGTTTTTTCGTGTAATTCCTTCGTTTTAATATCTTTCGGGCACTAATATACATTAATTAAGAAGATTTATGTACATTTAATATAAGGTATGATGAAATAAATAAATTTTAAAGGTAAAATTTGAGGAAAAGGAAAATTTTTTTCCAGGAATATGTTCTACGAAAATAATTACGCGGGCTCAAGCAATCAAAATTACAGCACTAACTATGAATATCAGCAACGATCACAGTATCAAGTGAATTATCAAGCCGTGGAATCAAATGGTTATCAAGAAGACATCAACAAATGCTTGAGTTATGTTAACAGTGATTATAACTCATATGAACCATCCAAAACTTACGATTCAACAACTTATTTGGGTAATTCACAAGAATGCTCGACTAAAGATTCAGGCATAGAAGCAGATTTAGAGAATAATTCTGCAAATACTTCTGACAAGAAATTGCACACACATCAGAATAAGCTTGAAGAGGATGATTGTCAGTTATGCCGTGATACAACAGTTTATTTGCTATCAACACCGTTCATTAATTACTTTGATTACAAGTTTGCAGCACCTGATTCAAATTCAGTTTCATTGAGTTCTGATGAAATTAATTATATTGAATACAAGTTGCTGAATAACTTTCAATTCGCTACGCCAAAGAAGTTTATGCATCAGGATTTGTTTAATGGCTACTTTATTCATCCAAGTATGTTTGTTGAGGATATGCGTAATGTAAGGACAGACTTTGAATATAATGGAAGTACAGTAGACAATTCAGAACAAAAGATGCTGCGTGAAAATGAGATGCAACGACTATATCCAATGACTCAACATTATGACTATAAAAACGAACTTTATAGTTTTCACCCTAATGCAAACTCAACTCCGGCTAAGTATCTCTACGATCAGCAGCAGCAACAACAACAACAGTTTTGCCATGTCAGCAGCCCAAATCAATATGTGCAAAGTAACGGATTACCTTGGAAGAAACCTGTCGTTTTAGATCCACGATTGTCTGCTAATTATGATGCTGTTTTTCCATCACTCGATGTTGATTCCAACAACTACAATTACGATAAGCAATCAACTAGTATTAATGCAATGGATAATAATGTAAGTTCAGTTTTCAATAAAAGAATGTATTGAATAAGAATAATAAATAATGCTTTATAACATATCTAGCCGTCTGCTAGCCTTTTCAGACATTACTGTTTATTAATTAAAATATCCCAATAAAACAAACTCTAACCTTACTTCTTAATTCATGATTTTTACCATTTTCTTTAACGCTAGTATGTATTTTATTACTGCGTTTTTTGCAAGAATAATGGAGAATCTCCAAAGATTTACAAGACTCATATTCTACGGGATTTCATCGGACGTATATGCTGCCCAAAACTCCGACGATATAGCTGTCCGGTAAAATTCAAATTTAATCTTTTAAAGTTTATTAAATTAAACTTATTATTACTTTTTCTTTAACAGATCTGTGGAGCTACTGGAGATACCGGTATATTTTTATTCTTGTCTAAGGTCGTTTGTTTAATTGCATGCAAAAGATCTCTGGTTTGCTTGAAAAATTCTCAAACTCAAGCTCTTGTTTGCATTTAGGGGGAAGGGTATTCGATCATTAAAAACTGAATATGCTAATAACTCTCTTAATTCTAGCCCATACAGTTAAATATTGCCCCAAAAATTACACCGTGATGCCTCGAGACTCGTACAGTTTCAACTAAACATCAATTATAAATCATGTATGCAGCACAGAGAAGAAACAATTCAATTACCATGTTAGTTAAAGAACATTAAAGTTAAAAGTAAATTCCTTCTTTTGTTAAATTTAAGATTTTGAAAAAATTGAAAAATGTTTAATATTAAGTGACAAAATTTATATTGTAATAATGGAGTGCACATTACTAAAATTTAATTAAATAAAATACAAATAAATGTGCATGATTGCATAAATAATGTGTTTGATGTCTTTAAAGCTGGTATCCTTTTATTTAATTTATATTGAATGTTGATGAACATTTGTTCCCAATTCCTCTGAATAGCGCTTTTATCCGTTAAAAAGAGCTTTTAAAAAAGCTCAAAATTTAAATTTTCAAATCTTTCTTTAAAATTAATTTATCCTAAAATGAAATCTTTTGACTAGGTTTTACTTGTACAACTTTCAACCTTAGCTTATTGACATGATGGAATTTGTTTCTTGACACTCTATCTTTGACGATTCACAAGAATATTGTTCGTTGAAAGTGATGACTTATACAAACTATAGTTCTAGAATAAAATTCAACTCTCAACTCTCGGTTTCATAGATTTATTGATTACATTTTTCTAAATGTACAACTATCGAATTAAATATAAAAAAAAAACTTTTTAAAAACACGCTTTTATCAAAAAGATTAAAAACCAAAAAGTTGAAAATAAAATAAGATCATAATCAGGATTTTAAAAATTTTCTTGTGACAACTAGAAATGTAACATAATTATTTTCAAAATATTGTTATTAAGTCCAAGAACACAATGACTCTAAAAGCGTGGGGCGTAATTTAAGGATAAATTTCTCAGTTCAACTAAGTTCTTAAGTAAGAGAAGCGTCAAATCACAAAGCCCATTTTTGGTTTCGATCATAGTAGGCTATTTTCAAAAAATAATGATTTTATATATATTAGCATTCTTTATCATTTATAATATCCAGATATGTTTTGAAATGCAATTTAAAGCATTTTTGGTTTCGATCATAGCTATGATCTAGATATTATAAATGATAATGTTGCACAACTGCAAATGGTGAAGTTGATAAATATTTAAAACAAGAAGGTCTGGACCTATTGATAATAAAAAATAGACTTCTTTATTCATGCTATGCTATCTTCTTTTATACTAATTGCTTCAAGGCCTTACAAAGGAATGTGCACACCAAATTGCACACGGCACTGCAATTATTATGCCCTTGAATGAAAGTATATTCAACTTTAGCATAACGTCATTCTAAAGTTATACATTACAATAAATTATGAAATACATAATGATTATCAAATTCATTAACGACATGAAATAATTCAAATCTAAAGCATAATTTGGATATACTAAAGTGACATCTAGTGAAATTTATAGAAAGTATAAAAGTATATCATAGATAAATAAATATGTTAATATCGTATATTAACATTACTCCCCCCTCACGAATTTAATAAACCCTATTATTTGCGTTTAGGTGATGGCTTTGGTGTTCTGATAGGTGGATGATCCGTATTCGGTGCAACGGGCTCCATCTTGATGTTGACTGCAGTTACCGCTTCCCTGCGCTTCCAACAACAGATTCCTATTAACGTGATTAGCACGATCGCAACGATGGTTCCCAACACAGCAAACAGCAAAGTGGTTAAATCATCTTCAAAGTCTTGAGATGAAGAAGACAAATTAAGAAAATCCTGCTCATCAGGAAACAACTTAAAAATGCGCTTTTTTGAAACATCAACCATTGACTTCACTATGTCAAAACGACTTTCTTTAAAATAACTCAAATTATTAAGAACACCCTCTTTATTTAATTCTTTTAGTTGAGCATGTAAAGATTTGACTTCTGGCCAAGCAGTCACAAGTTTTCCTAGAACTTCCTCTGCTTCAGTACGAGTATTTTTAGAAAAACTTTGAACTCTTGTAAACAAACCCGAAACCAGTAATTGAAAACCTTGCTGTTTATCACGCAATTCTCCATACTTTTTGTACGTTTCTTCGTCAATCTTATTATCTTCATTTTTGTCACCCATCCCGCTCGAACCTCTTGTTGAGACCGGAATTTTTTTAAAAAAAAATTTCTTACTGGGTAAATGAAATAATTCTAATGCACCTTATGCACACAAAAAAAAAACTCTCACACGGAGAGAACAAAAGCAATTTTTTTTTTTTTTTTCCAAATGTATAGAGAAAAGAAAATACAATAAAAAAAACGTCTCTACAATTATGTGTCACCTACACTAATATGTAAAGCCCAGAGAAAGACAATGCTTTAATTGACCTTGCTCACTAATTTTGCTCGCAACTTAGGTACCCTCAAAATTAGACACACAAATATGTGATTTTCAACTTGTACAAGATTTATTTTAAAAAATGTTCTAATCCTTGGTAACTTTTGTACCCTTGATAGAACCAAGAATAAAATAATTAATTTTATTCCACACAATTTCCCAATTACCGATAGAAACTTGTAATATTGCGAAATTCTAATTTCCTTTATACCTTTTGTATTAAAATTAAATTTGCAAATGCACTTAATGCCGAACAATTAATTATTTTTAAATTAATGTCACAAAACAAGAAAAAAATCCACAAATTTCTCTCACCAAATCTCAACAAGATCTCAAAAACTATAATATTAATTTAACCACACACTTGTTAGAATTAATTATAGTACAATAAATGAATTAATCCTTTTGAAAAATTCACTTCACTCACCTGATGCGTTCTGGCCAGAAACGACTTTAATGGTTTACAAACTTGCTCAAGATTTATTCACCGAATAAACTTTTTCTCATCACAACACTATCTGTGTGACCGCAAAATATTTCTAAGTGCTTATTAAAAACTCAATTTTTTCTAAGTTTTTTCAAAGACTTACAAATTATTTCCGATTCTTAACAACACTCTCTATCAATGTTTCAACGAACCGAAGGACCAATGTTGCACAACTGCAAATGGTGAAGTTGATAAATATTTAAAACAAGAAGGTCTGGACCTATTGATAATAAAAAATAGACTTCTTTATTCATGCTATGCTATCTTCTTTTATACTAATTGCTTCAAGGCCTTACAAAGGAATGTGCACACCAAATTGCACACGGCACTGCAATTATTATGCCCTTGAATGAAAGTATATTCAACTTTAGCATAACGTCATTCTAAAGTTATACATTACAATAAATTATGAAATACATAATGATTATCAAATTCATTAACGACATGAAATAATTCAAATCTAAAGCATAATTTGGATATACTAAAGTGACATCTAGTGAAATTTATAGAAAGTATAAAAGTATATCATAGATAAATAAATATGTTAATATCGTATATTAACAGATAAAGAATGCTAATATATATAAAATCGATATTTTTTTGAAAATAGCCAACTATGATCGAAACCAAAAATGCTTTAAATTGCATTTTAAAACATATCTAGGTATAATAAATGATAAAGAATGCTAATATAGATATAAAATCGATATTTTTTTGAAAATAGCCTACTATGATCGAAACCAAAAATGCTTTAAATTGCATTTTAAAACATATCTAGATATTAAAAATGATACACAATGCTTATATTTATAAAATCGACATTTTTTGAAATTAGCCTACTATGATCGAAACCAAAAATGCTTTAAATTGCATTTTAAAACATATCTAGATATTATAAATGATAAACAATGCTAATATATATAAAATCAATATTTTTTTGAAAAAAGCCTACTATGATCGAAACCAAAAATGCTTTAAATTGCATTTTAAAACATATCTTGGTATTATAAATGATAAAGAATGCTAATATTTATAAAATAGATATTTTTTTGAAAAAAGCCTACTATGATCGAAACCAAAAATGCTTTAAATTGCATTTTAAAACATATCTAGATATTATATATGATAAAGAATGCTAATATTTATAAAATCGATATTTTTTTAAATTAGCCTACTATGATCTAAACCAAAAATGCTTTAAATTGCATTTTAAAACATATCTAGATATTATAAATGATAAACAGTGCTAATATTTATAAAATCGATATTTTTTTGAAATTAGCCTACTATGATCGAAACCAAAAATGCTTTAAATTGCATTTTAAAACATATCTAGATATTATAAATGATAAACAATGCTAATATTTATAAAATCGATATTTTTTGAAATTAGCCTACTATGATCGAAACCAAAAATGCTTTAAATTGCATTTTAAAACATATCTAGATATTATAAATGATAAAGAATGCTAATATATTTATAAAATCGATATTTTTTTGAAAATATCCTACTATGATCGAAACCAAAAATGCTTTAAATTGCATTTTAAAACATATCTAGATATTATATATGATAAAGAATGCTAATATTTATAAAATCGATATTTTTTGAAAATAGCCTACTATGATCAAAATTAAAAATGCTTTAAATTGCATTTTAAAACACATCTAGATATTATATATGATAAAGAATGCTAATATTTATAAAATCGATATTTTTTGAAATTAGCCTACTATGATCGAAACCAAAAATTCTTTAAATTGCATTTAAAAACATATCTAGGTATTATAAATGATAAACAATGCTAATATTTATAAAATCGATATTTTTTGAAAATAGCCTACTATGATCAAAACCAAAAATGCTTTAAATTGCATTTTAAAACATATCTAGATATTATAAATGATAAACAATGCTAATATTTATAAAATCGATATTTTTTTTGAAAAAAGCCAACTATGATCAAAACAAAAAATGCTTTAAATTGCATTTTAAAACATATTTAGATATTTTAAATGATAAAGAATGCTAATTTATATAAAATCGATATTTTTTGAAAACAGCCTACTATGATCAAAACCAAAAATGCTTTAAATTGCATTTTAAAACATATCTAGATATTATAATTGATAAAGAATGCTAATTTATATAAAATCGATATTTTTTGAAAACAGCCTACTATGATCGAAACCAAAAATGCTTTAAATTGCATTTTAAAACATATCTAGATATTATAAATGATAAACAATGCTAATATTTATAAAATCGATATTTTTTTTGAAAAAAGCCAACTATGATCAAAACAAAAAATGCTTTAAATTGCATTTTAAAACATATTTAGATATTTTAAATGATAAAGAATGCTAATTTATATAAAATCGATATTTTTTGAAATTAGCCTACTGTTAAATACTGGTTTTTATATATTTGAATTTCATATACATTTTTACATATTTGTTGCTCAGTTGCTAGATTTCTCTTATTCTTTCTTTTTACCCCGACCGTCGGATCGAAAAGTCGCTTCCGATAAATCCACGAAAAAGTAGGAAAATACATTTAATTACATTTCATTACATTCATAATGCTTCCATTCTAGCTATCTGATCCAATTAAGCAGAAAGTTTATATCTGAATTATATATTCATCATATTGAAAAGAAGTACGAATAAATACTTTGTGAAATAACTTTATTCTGTTTTTGTGATTTGGATATATCGTTTTCATCGGGGAAAAGCACATCATCAGATAGTTTTTCTTCTTCAAACTATTAAGAAGAAAAGCAATAAGAAGGAAAAAGTTCGATACACCTGGAAGATTAAGCAAATATTTTTCGTGAAAAGAGCGCGCAAAAATGTCAAAATTTCTAATAGAGACAAGTGAATTAGCACATCATGAAAGATGCCAGGATAAGTGTAAAGAGCGCGAAGGCGCTATGCTGAAATGCATGAATCTACAAGCTGCTGGGAACAAACCGTGTGCGAATGTTATTCACGTTTCATGTGCTGGTTACGATCTTAGCATCGTGCCGTACTTGAGTGGATATTATTGTACTGATTGTACTACTGGAAGTTCCGAATTGCATCAAAAAATGCAGGAAATCGAAGAAGCAGCTGAAAAAGCAGCAGAGAAAGAATCAAGAGAATTAGAGCCAAAAGTAGCTTCAACGAAAGAATATGAAGAAATAAAGACTCTTGCAGAGAAGTTAGCAGTTCAATTGAAGGGAAAAGTTGACAAGATGTCGCAACAAAATGCTGAGTTGGAAGCACAAAAAGAAATCAACCAGAAACAGGAGTTACAGCTGAGACAATTACAAGAAACGGTGAATAACCTAATTGCTGAAAGATCCAGAAATGGATCAAATACGATTCCTCCAATACAAGCAAGAGGGTTTCATTCTACATTCATCAATCAACTCAACGACACTCTTCGCTTAGCCGAAGGTGTTGATGAGACATCAATTCCATCGATCTCAGTCACGAATGCACAAGCTAACGCCAACAATATCAACAATTCAACTTTCAATTCGAGTACCGGATGGCCAAATTATGAGGAACAACAAAGAATAGCCGATCAACATGATGATCATCGCTTAATGTTATTACGTTCAAGCCTCGCAAAGCCAGTGCCATTCGATGGAGACGTTACGAAATGGGCGACATTCTTATCTGAATTCGTTCGCACAAGTGTAAGAGGAAGTTATAGAGATTACGAAGACATGGATCGTTTAAGAGACCTGATTAAGGGAGAAGCCAGAGATATGTTCGTGACAGAATTGTCCGATCCTTGTGCTGAGTCCTTAGTGACATTAAAACGTTTAGACGACTTCTTTGGAGTGCGTGGAAATGCCGTACGAGTAGCAATGGATCGAATTACTCAGCTTCCACGAATAGACAAAGCTACTGATAAGCAGAAGCTCACAGGACTGTATACACAGTCTAAGCAGTTCGCTCTACAGTGTCGTATTCACAATCAAGGCCACGAATTAGCATCACAGGCAATTTTATTTATTATTGAAAGCAAAATGTTCAGCGATCATGTCAAAGCGTGGAGAATCTGGACCAAAACAAATAATAAATTAGAGGATGTTGATGGTGTCATCGCGTATTTAGAGGAGCAAATCCGTGACTTAAGCTTTAAATCAAATAGACCCAAGCCAACTATCAGCGCACCAGTAAATGCAACTGAAGTCACGGGGGGACTTCAAGACGGGGGGACAAAATCCTTTATCCCAAGTACAAGCAACAGTAGTTCATCTAGTTCGAAATCCAGCAAAAGAGGCAACACCAAAAGGAAGAATCGGTATGCGAATTGTGAATGTTTCCTTTGTAAGGAAAAGCATCCGCTCTACAAGTGTCCACAGCTAATTTCATACAGTGAAGCCAGACGCCTGGAAGTTATCAACCGCCTACAAATATGCATCCGTTGTCTGTGCTCTAACAAGCACAAGGTAGAAGACTGTCCAAATAAATGTCTTCGTTGTTATATATCGGGATGTGAAGTGAGAAACAAGCATCCATTATTTCATGGGCATGCCAACGATCAGCTGCCATCATTTACAACAACCACAGCAAATATCGATACTCGTTTCTTGCAAACGGTATCGCATTTTCCTATGATTCCTGGTCATGTTGTAGCAGCTGATGGAAAGTTAATACCAGTAACAATGATGTATGACAGCGGCTCCGGAATTTCGTTAGCTACAAGTTCATTGTTCGAGCAAGCTAAATATGAAAGTCAAATGGATTACGAGTTAAATCTACGATGGGCTACAAATATGGAACATACAGAAAGCCAAGCGAAGCTATTTGATATGCAATTTCTTCCAGCAGGAAAGTCGAAGCCTGTAATTATTAAGAATGTCACTGCAACTCACTCACTGAATTTACCAGAACAGGAACAAGATCCAAAGATTTTAAAGGAAAAATTTCCTTATTTACGGGATGTTCCACTGCCGTTTTACAGTCAACAAGCTCCGCAAATTCTTTTGGGATTGACGCACGCAAAATTGATGTCACAATTGATATCCGTAAGTGGACAAGACAGTGATCCAGTAGCTGCACTTACTCCATTAGGCTGGGTACTATATGGCTCTTGTTTCGATCCTTGCGATCGGGCAAAACCAGTAGTCCTCGGGTTTACATGTCAATCCGACACCGCAGACATTTCAAATGACGATTTGCTACGATACATTCGTTCTTGCAACGATGTTGAAAGCATAGGAATCGCCAATCAAAGCGCATCGCTGCTGAGTGCGGAAGATCAATACGCTGAGAAAGTTATTGACGATACAACACGTTACATTCCTTCTGAAGGCCGATACGAAACTAGTTTATTATGGGCTAAAGAAAAAGGAACAATGCCTGACAACTACCAAGAAGCAGTTAATCGCCTTATTTCAACGGAGAAACGTTTAGTGAAACTAGACATGTTAAATTTCGTAAACAAACAATTCGAGGAGCAAATAAGCAACGGCTGGCTAGTCGAGACCACAAGAGAAGAAGCAAACAAATATCCGAGACGTAATTATGTATATGGATTTATCGTTTTCAATAAGAACAAGTCTCCGCCAAAGCCACGATGGGTTAATGACACGGCAGCATGTTTCCAAGGAATTTCATTGAATTCGCAACTACTAAAGGGTCCTGACAAGCTTGTTCCTTTACCCCAATCAATGTGTTCACTACGGGAAGGACAAGTAGCTTATCAAGCGGATGTGAAATCCATGTTCAATCAAAACTTGCTCAGGAAGGAAGATCAATACAGTCAATTGACATTATGGCGAGGAGGAGATATTTCCAAGGAACCACGAATATACAGGCAGACTCGCGTCATTTTTGGTCCAACTTCAAGTCCATCCGTTACAAGTGCCATACGAATTCAGCATGCGAAAAATTGTGTAATAGAATTCCCTCAAGCAGCAGATGTAGCACTTCACCAAATGTACGTTGACGACGCTCCTGATAGCAGAGATACAGTCGAAGAGGCCTCAAAGGTTGCCAACGATCTCATCGTAATGTTCTCAAAGATTGGATGGCCTTTAGTCGAATTTCAATCAAATAGTCCAGATTTTCTTAAGAAATTACCAAAAGGAAATGTAAGCAAAAAGATGACAGAAATCGCAAACGATAATGAGGAGCTTATAACTAAAGTGCTAGGTATATTCTGGAAGCCACAAACTGATGTCTATGTGTATAAATTGAACGACGATAGCATTATAAAAAAATGTATCGAGCAAGATTATATGCCAACGAAAAAAGAAATACTAAGTACGGTGATGAGAATATTTGATCCTTTAGGTCAAATAGCGCCTTTTCGCATAAGAGGACATATAATAATGCAACATGTATGGCGAGCAGGAACGGACTGGAAGAAAAAACCTCCTAAGGAAATATGCGAAGAATTCCAGAATTGGTTAAAAGATTTTACGCAAGTTTCTAAGCTGGAAATTCCTAGAAAGTACTGTCCACATCCATTAAGTGACTGCGAATGCACATTGCATATTTTTGTTGACGCAGGAACGGAAGCGTATGCTGCAGCTGCATATATACGTATTAAGTATGGAAATCAGATCATTATTAGACTAATAACAGCAAAAGCAAAGGTAGCTCCACTCAAGTATATGTCAATCCCACGTCTTGAGTTAATGTCTGGCCTAATTGGCGCCCGCTTACTTAAGTCCGTGATACAATGGCATAGAAGATTGAATTTTACCGATTATAATTGCTGGACTGATTCAGATATTGTATTCAAGTGGATAAAGTCTCATCATCTTCCGAGAACGGCGTTTACAGCACCCAGAATATCTGAAATTCAAGAATTAACATCCGCCGACAAGTGGAAATATGTACCGTCGAAGCAGAACGTAGCTGATTATGCTACAAAGGAAAGAGTCATCAATTACAGTGATGCAAATCATGAGTGGTTCACTGGTCCAGCATTTTTACACGAATCGCCTGAAAAGTGGCCCAAGCAACCATCCACAAATATCATTAAGAAAATTGAAGTAGATGTAAATGTATCGAGAGTTTCAAACGACAAATTAGAAGAAACAACAAGTGTACTTACTCAAATAGCTGCTAAAATTAGAGCCAATTGGCCGTGTCTTACAAGAGTTATCGCTAAAACCTTGCGTTTTGCAGATCACTTGCTGCCACAACAGCCATACCTAAGAAGAACAAGTCACCTAACAAATTCAGAACTTACAAGAGCTGAAAATTATATAATAAGAGAAGTGCAAAAGTTAATATTTGCAGAAGAATGGAAAAGTCTTCAAAAAGATGGCAACGTCAAAAAGTCAAGTCAACTTTACTCCTTATCTCCATTCTTTTGCTCACATACCAAGTTAATAAGAGCCACAACAAGACTGTCTGCAAAATTTCCCATAAACACACGATGTCCACCAATCTTGCCAAATTTTCATGAAATTACCGACGCGATTGTGAATTTTTATCACAAAATAAATCTACACGTAGGTGATAATTCGATAATCGCACAATTGAGATCAAGATGTTGGATTATCAACGTCAAGAGAGCAGTCAGAAGATGTCGTGCTAGATGTCTACATTGTTTAGAGAAACGAACGAAGAAAGCATCACCACGAATGGCAGATTTGCCCGATTTTCGTCTCGACATCAACAACAAGCCATTCTTCCACACTGGATGTGACTTATTCGGCCCATTCACTGTATATAGTGGACGCTCAAGACGCAAAGTCGAAATACAAATTGTGATTTTCACGTGTATGGTCACCAGAGCAGTCTATCTTGAAGTACTTGACGACAAAAGTACCGCAAACTTTCTCGTAGCATTTGATAAGTTGTGGGCTAGAAGAGGACCCATTGCGCATGTCTACAGTGATAATGGTTTGAATTTCGTCGGTGCGTCAAGAGTAATTGACATTGATCAGATCCAAAAGGATACAGCTGACAAGCGCATCAACTGGCACTTTAACCCACCTTACAATCCACAATGGGGAGGATGCTGGGAAAGACTCATCAAAGATATCAAGAGAGGATATCAAAATTATCCAGGAATGGATGACAGCGCAAATAACGAGCTCACGAATCCACCCAATTTGATGGATATAAAGCCAGCTAAACGAATAAACGCTATAGTGCAAGCTTTTCGTCATAGATTCATAGCAGAATATGCACCGATCATCACAAGACGACCAATAAATTCAGCCAAGGCAAAATATGGTCTGAAATTAAATGATTACGTAATATACATGGATCCGACAAAAAATCCATCAAGATGGGAAAGAGGAATTGTTGCCAAGGTGTATCCAGGCAAGGACTTTGCTATAAGAGTCGCTGACATTAAGTTGAAGAACGGCACGTTATTGGAAAAACGACCAGCACATCTACTCGCTAAATTAGATATTAGATTAGAAGATCCAGCAGCTGAATCAAATAAATATGCTAGCTGCAATATAACGGTCAAGAAATATTTGAATTTCATCAAGTCGAGGGGCAGTCATCATTCAAAACAACAATTTTCCAAAAGCACAAACATGCCGAAAGATCAGAAAAAATTAATTTTCTTTAATAAATTCGACACCAATAGCGATATAAATATGCAGAGAGCCATGAACATCCAGCTAACAGAACAACAACAACGAGAGTATCTAGACAAATCAGGTGAAAACATTATTTACGCAACTAATTTTCCAGCGAAATATGGGGCAGGTGACGTTTACGGAGTGATGTCAGAATTTGGAGTTGTAAAACTCATTGTTTCAATTAATTGGAACGGATCGCGTCATTTCAATTGCTTCATAGGATACGAAGATAAAGCATCCGTGAGTACTGCATTGCTGTGGAGTGAATCCCAGGTTATTTGTGCTGACAACCGAGCACATAGACAAACCTTCTCAAAACTCAACAAAAAATTTCAAGTCACAAAAGTTGTAACAAAGCCAATTTTCGCATTCCTGGATATGCACGTTGAATGCAAAATACCGCAAAGAGTTTTGCTTATCACAACGTCAGTTCCTGATTCACGAGGTCTGCACAAAACGATTCCAGTCACAAGTCAAAGTGGAGGATTTATTAGTGTGTGTTCTCGTACTGAAAAGTACAATTTTGAGATGATAGATATAGATATGAGCAAAGGTAATATGGAAATACAAAGACTTGAAACTGTCCCGAAAGCAACTAACGTTGCACCTTGCGTGCACGAAGTAGCTAATAACGTAACAAGCACAAATAAGTCACGAAAAGTTTCATCACATAATGGAAATATTGTTGTCAATATCGTATCAAATCCACCATTCGATCCTCTAGATTACGGACAACACCGTCAGCCTGACTTGAGAGAAATCATCGAAAAGCGAAAAGAATTGAATTTACTACGCAGAAAGTTATGTACACCTACTCACCGCTAAGCAACATTATATGGAGTTCTTCCAGAACCCCAGGGGGGACGATGTTAAATACTGGTTTTTATATATTTGAATTTCATATACATTTTTACATATTTGTTGCTCAGTTGCTAGATTTCTCTTATTCTTTCTTTTTACCCCGACCGTCGGATCGAAAAGTCGCTTCCGATAAATCCACGAAAAAGTAGGAAAATACATTTAATTACATTTCATTACATTCATAATGCTTCCATTCTAGCTATCTGATCCAATTAAGCAGAAAGTTTATATCTGAATTATATATTCATCATATTGAAAAGAAGTACGAATAAATACTTTGTGAAATAACTTTATTCTGTTTTTGTGATTTGGATATATCGTTTTCATCGGGGAAAAGCACAGCCTACTATGATCGAAACCAAAAATGCTTTAAATTGCATTTTAAAACATATCTAGATATTATAATTGATAAAGAATGCTAATTTATATAAAATCGATATTTTTTGAAAACAGCCTACTATGATCGAAACCAAAAATGCTTTAAATTGCATTTTAAAACATATCTAGATATTATAATTGATAAAGAATGCTAATTTATATAAAATCGATATTTTTTGAAAACAGCCTACTATGATCAAAACCAAAAATGCTTTAAATTACATTTTAAAACATATCTAGATATTATAATTGATAAAGAATGCTAATTTATATAAAATCGATATTTTTTGAAATTAGCCTACTATGATCGAAACCAAAAATGCTTTAAATTGCATTTTAAAACATATCTAGATATTATAAATGATAAACAATGCTAGTATATAAAATCGATATTTTTTGAAAATAGCCTACTATGATCAAAATTAAAAATGCTTTAAATTGCATTTTAAAACACATCTAGATATTATAAATGATAAACAATGCTAATATTTATAAAATCGATATTTTTTGAAAATAGCCTACTATGATCAAAACCAAAAATGCTTTAAATTGCATTTTAAAACATATCTAGATATTATAAATGATAAACAATGCTAATATTTATAAAATCGATATTTTTTGAAAATAGCCTACTATGATCAAAACCAAAAATGCTTTAAATTGCATTTTAAAACATATCTAGATATTTTAAATGATGAAGAATGCTAATTTATATAAAATCGATATTTTTTGAAAATAGCCTACTATGATCAAAACCAAAAATGCTTTAAATTGCATTTTAAAACATATCTAGATATTATAAATGATAAACAATGCTAATATTTATAAAATCGATATTTTTTGAAATTAGCCTACTATGATCGAAACCAAAAATGCTTTAAATTGCATTTCAAAACATATCTGGATATTATAAATGATAAAGAATGCTAATATATATAAAATCATTATTTTTTGAAAATAGCCTACTATGATCGAAACCAAAAATGGGCTTTGTGATTTGACGCTTCTCTTACTTAACAACTTAGTTGAACTAAGAAATTCATCCTTAAATTACGCCCCACGCTTTTAGAGTCATTATATTCTTGGACTTAATCACAATTTTTTGAAAAAAATTTTGTTACATTTCTAGTTGTCACAAGAAAATTTTTAAAATCCTGATTCGCTAAAAGTGTGATCTTATTTTATTTTTTAACTTTTTGTTTTTAATCTTTTTGATAAAAACGTGTTTTTTAACGTTTTTTTATTTGCTCCTTTTTGGGTCGCTTGGTTTTTATTCTTAACAACAGACTTAACTTCAAGAAAAAAATGTTATTTGTTTTTTTGTCTTTTCAATTTTTTTCATTGACATTGGATTTTTTTCCATATAAAAAAGTTTTACTTAAATTGTACTATAATTAAACATTATTGTGGTTTTAAAGTAGATAAATATTGTATTGTCACCGGGAACACGTGTGTATAAAAAATTTGAGCTCGATTGGAGCAGTAGAAGTGGTAGATAAATCAATTGCAAGATTTGATCGTGACCAACCAACCAACAGAGCAACTCAATAAAAACGTGGTAATAAAAAAGCGTGTACAAACTCAGCATTGCCTGTAAAAATCTGTTAAAGAAATTTTCTCTAAAGGAAATCCTTTAAGAACCTGAGAACTAGCACTTGTAATTTCTACTGCAACATAATCTCCAATGCTAAATTTATCAGAGCTAGGTATAATCACTTTGATATTTCCATCACATCGTCCATATACCTCCTTTTCTGATCTTTTACTCGTGTCTTCTATAAGAATCAATTGCTTGGTTCCAATAAACTTTTCATTTAAGACTTGAGCATTTTCACGAAATGTTTCTACCATTCGATGAAGTCTTTCGAGTTTGATATCATTAGGAACATCGTCAGTAAATTTTCTATATGCTGTTGTCTTTGCTCGCATGCTATAAGGAAATAGAAATGCCACGTTATATTTAACTTGGTTGATGAGTGATAAAGTCTGCTGAAAATCGTCCTCAGTTTCACCACAAAATCCACTTATGAAATCGGACGATAGTGATACATTCGGGATGATCTTCCTGACATCTCTTATTAGCTCTAAATATGCTTCTCTTGTGTATCCTCTTCTCATTCTTTCTAAAACACTAGAACTTCCAGATTGTGCTGGAATATGAAGAGATTTACAGATATTAGGATAGTTGTTAATGACTTCTAGTAGACTTTTTGGAAAGTCTTTAGGATGAGGTGATGTAAATCTGATCCTTAATTCCGGAGATATATTTGCAACGTGTTCAATTAATTCTCCAAATCTCAAACCACCGACTTTTGTTTTATATACTGTCTTAAATCCTGTTACTAGTTCTGTTGGGCAATCCTTGATTCCTTTTGAAGTATCTCTATAACTGTTAACATTCTGGCCCAACAGTGTAACTTCCTTAATTCCTTGTTCTTCATGCAACGTACGAATCTCCTTCACTATTGAATCTATTGGACGTGATCTTTCTTTGCCACGAGTAAATGGAACAATACAATAGCTGCACATATTGTCACATCCTCTCATAATGGATACAAATGCTGATACAGCATTTTTATCAAACTTTACAGGCATAACATCAGCATAAGTTTCATCAAGTGACAATAAGACATTGATTGTGCTATATCCATTTTTGGATAATGATAATAGTCGTGGAAGATCCTTATATGCATCAGGACCGGCGATTAAGTCAATTTGACGTTCTTTCTCGATTAATGTTTCCTTTAATCTTTCAGCCATACATCCCAAAATGCCAATATTCAATGGCTGATTTTTCGGTCGTTTCCTTTTCATTCCTGTGAGATGAGTTAATCTATTCCAAATTTTTGTCTCAGCTGAATCACGAATTGAACAGGTCATAATTAATATGACATCTGCTTCCATTAATTCTTGGGTCTTTTTATAATTGTGGCTTTTTAAAATTGACCAAACAATTTCAATATCATTAACATTCATCTGACAACCATAAACATCAAAATAAACCTTTCTGCCTTGTCCATCAATGTCGATATTTTGTAAGTAAGGAGGTAGAATGTCTTCATTTTCGTCTGTTCCTTCATATTTGATATTTTGTTTTGGCAAGTTTTTTCCAACAACCAAAAAGTCCTTTAATGTTAAATTGTCATCAGGAATCTTGTGATCCCTATTGATCTTTGTAGATAGTTGCCTGCTATAAAAAGCATTTGAGCACAATAGACTGCGTGAATTAAGCAGGAAATTTAATTTATTTAACACACTTTTTCGCATTTTTAATATTCGATGATTTTAATGTTCACTTCAGTGTTTCTTCACCTGAGTGTTGCGATTGGATTGGTGATATTCCTTCATTAGTTTAATTATTTTGCTGCTTTTCATATATTTGTGATCTTTGATTTTCTGTTTTCTCTAATTGCAATTAATTAATGCACCAATTAAGTTTCTAAGCTTTAAGATTCTCGGTTGAAAATATTGAGCAGCTCTGATTTTGTCGATGTTTTAAAGATAGTTTCATCCCCTTTTAAAGCTTGTTTTTTCATGGATTTCTTACTAATCTTTTGCATTTTTATCGTTAATTGTACATCTTTCAGACAAAGGATCGTAAATATGTCATAAAACATAGCTCAATGGATATTACAAATGCATAACTTGATAATCCAGTGCGTACATTTTTAGAGTTTTTATCAAAAAATAGAAAAGCACTATAGACATCACTGACAAAATTCAAAAGTTCATTGTTTTGTAAACAAAGTGTAACTCTTTTAAAGTAATAATTATATTATTGTAAAAATATACGTTAAATAAGTAAATCTTATCATATTTTAACGATAACAGACGAACAAAGTAGTGTAACAATGGACGACGTACATAGAAGGATTATAAAGAACAATAAACAGCGCTTAATTGAAATTACAAATTATTATGAAATGAGTAAACTGCTTTTAAAGAAGAAGGTATTTACAGAAACTATGATTAGTATCATAGAAAATGAGAACGATGACGAACATAAGCGATTAGATAGACTGTATGATAAATTGACAAAAAGAGGACCATTAGCATTTAATATACTTTTGGAAATTTTCAAGGAAGAGAAAAATGACGAAGCATTAAACTTTTTAACATCATCTACTGTATCAGCTCAAACATTCACTTGTCCAGCTGTAATTGAAGAGAATCGATTCCTTTCATTACGAGAAACAAGTAACTTAAACAGGCAAAACTCTCTAATTACATCCATAAATCCAAACAATGAAATCAGAATGAAAAATGACATGAATTACATCAACAATAATATAAGCAGTAAGGAAGAAGATAGTAGTGAAGCTACAGATGGTATTGGAATGAGCAAAAAGGCTAAATTGAAGCTACAGCCATTTGAAAAGGAGACATTTTTTCAACTGGAACCAAATGTTGAAGTCAAGAGAGCTGCCAATTTCGGAACACATCCAAAACTTCCAGTATACTCGATGAAGAGTCGTAGACGTGGTGTACTCTTTTTTGTAAATATAATTAACTTTGAGAACTCAAAAACCAATCGAAATGGTGCTCATAGAGATCGTGAGAACTTGGTAACGCTCTTTCGTGAATTAGGCTTTACTGTTTTCTATTATGAAGATTTAACAAAGATACAGCTTCTTGAATTGCTTAATCAATTGGTTGATTCAACATACATTAAGAATATTGATGCTTTCTTTTTGTGCATCCAAACTCACGGTGATTTATATGATAATCAAACAATAATGGAATTTTCGGATGGAAGTCGTGAAGCCACAGAAGATGTCATCGCAATGTTTTCGAATGTGTTATGTCCAGCACTAGTTGGCAAACCAAAAGTATTCTTCTTTCCATTTTGTCGTGGAAAGATATCTGATAGATTTAGTAACGTTTATGTAAAAATTGAAACTGATGGAAAGCCTTTAAATGAAATGTCACAGATTTCAGTGCCAAAATTTAGTGACATTTTGATATGTTATGGAACTATTCCTGGATTTATGACTCATCGTGATATTGAATTTGGAAGCTGGTATGTAAGGGAGTTGTGTAAAGTATTTGCAGAACATGCTTACGATATTCACATTGAAGATATGCTGAAATTAGTTGGTTCCAATACAATGAATTATATGGATGATAAAGGACGGACACAAGTGGCTTCAGTCGAAAGTCGAGGATTTAACAAATTACTCTTCCTCAATCCTAAGATATATGATTAAATATACTCAATATTTTTGTACTTTTTATGTAAAGTATTTTATTTTAATGAAATAAACAATAATTTAAATCATTTTACTGTAACTTTTGAAGATAAATAAGGATTATTCATCACTTTGGTTTGTTCGATTCCATCCCATGAGACATCCTCGTACATAAACCTTTTGTATAAAAACATCCAGAACAGTTAATTTCCAAGCAATCACAAAGGTCTAGCTTCATTCCACAGATCCAGATTTACCTTTACTCTTCTTTCGGAAGTCAACGTTCTTCTTCAATTAATTTTTTCTCAAAGAACAGAATTTTTTTTTGACCTCCTTAAAAATTGAGCTTTATCAGCTTTTTTAACGGCTTAAAAATATTCAAGAAGCTTTCAAAAAGCTCTTGAATTATTTCAACCAAAATATAAAAATAAAAGATCTTAGAATAGAAAATTTTGATTAATTATGCCTACAAAGGAAGCATTCGACTACTTAGAAGCGTTCGAAATAAATGGAGAACATACAGAGTTTGTTGTGCAAAAGTTTACAAACAAAACACTCGTAATTGTCTCACAATTTAAGAAAATTGGGTACGAAATATTTCAATAGTCATTGTAGCTCAATTAACTATTTTATTAAATGAACAGGAACTTTTATGCAGTGAAAAATCAAGTGTTTAGTGATCCATCAATGTTGGCAGGTAGAAGCACTCAGATCTTTGACATTAGACAGAAATTCGGAGCATCAAGCATAGACATTGAAGGAGGTAAATAAGACTTGCTTTATGTCTTAATTAATGTCTATTTAATCACGTTTCAATCTATTTACAGCTATAAGATATCTCATGAATTTCATCGATTGTTCACAAGAAGTCCTATTTTCGTTGTCTCTGAAAAATCCAGAAGAGATTGATAAGGATACAATGGATAAAATTAAGGATGTATTAATTCAAATACCGGTTCTTAGAAAATAAACTTAATTACATTACAAAATAATTTAATGATCATCTTTATTGGGTCCAGGGCAGTTCGATTTCATGTCACTTGCATCCTTATAATGTTCACTACAATATTCACAATAAAAGTACGAATTTCTAAGAAATTTCCTCAGCATTTCCAATTTTTCGACATCCTATAAATATATATTGACAATGACATGACCAAAACATGATAATTGCTTGCTTACACTTAATTCAGTAGATTCACTTTCTTCTTCTATTGGATCTTCTTCGGTGGTTTTAATTTCTGGCCAAAACCATGAATGAATAGGAGCATTTACTCTGCTGTCCATGTCAAGTAATCGACAAGTTCTCTGTAACTTGTGCAAATCGAATGGCACTTGCTTCTTGTCTGACATCTCACGCATTTGCTTACGATATTCTTCTGTTGATAAATTTGATTCATTGATTTTACGCTTTAAACTCGTCAACTGCCTTTCTCTCGACTCTTTAATTAACGTTTCTGTTCCCAGACCTAATCTACCTTCTGTTGGAACTTTAATTTTGATCGGTTCCTTTATAGCCTGTTGCGTTTTGCCTAAACTTGTTCCTTCTTTATATCCCATTTTTGATAAAAGCGCGAACCCCTTGTTATCGGATGTTAATGCTTTGTTGAGTCCTTCTTTAAGTTTTTCCTTTTGTACTACATGCATCGGTTTGTACTGTAAATATTATTAAACTGTAAAAATACATTATTTAACATGTTATTCTACTTACTTTTTGCTTTTCTTTTTGTTGCCTTAATTCAATTTCATTCCTACGCTTTGTGGAATTATTTGTCACTAAGCTCGGCTTGACATCTTCTAACTTAGCCAAAAAGGCATCGCTCATATAATCCTCTTCATCGCTTGACATGCTTGCAACTTGCTTAACTTAACAAATTCAATATTTTATGAGCTTTTTGTTTACTTTCTGATGTTTCGTTCAGTGAACAAAAAAAAAATAATTTGAACTTGAGTGCGTTCAATGAGATTCTTCCTTTTTCGATCAACTTTTCAAAGATCGAGTCACATTGAATTAATTTTAATTAAAAAGTTCGTTTATTCTTACCGTAATTTAATTAAATTATATTAAAAGCTATTTCTAAGTTCCCAGCACATACATGTGATATGAAGAAATTGCCTTAAAACTTGGTTAAAGTGTCAAAAAATGGATTCAAATTATTTTTGTTGTGTTTTCTTTCATTGTTCAAAAACAATAATCCTGTTGAATAGCAGCATTATGCCAATTTAGAGTGACATTAATTTACTAATCCAACCAGCATAAATAGCTATCAGAGGATATAAATTCCGTAAAACATTAATTTGAATCATTTTTTGTGCATACATTTTTAAGGTTATAATTGTCAATTTTTAATTTTATTATTCTCTTAATTTTAGTTCAATAAGCATTCAACATGCCACCAAAATTCGACCCAACAGAAATCAAGCAGGTATATTTGCGATGCGTTGGTGGTGAAGTCGGTGCAACTTCATCATTGGCTCCAAAAATTGGTCCATTGGGTTTATCACCAAAGAAAGTTGGTGATGATATTGCAAAAGCCACTGGAGACTGGAAAGGATTGAAGATTACAGTATGTCTTACCATCCAAAATCGTCAAGCCGCTATTTCAGTCGTTCCATCAGCAGCCTCATTGATTGTTAAGGCACTTAAGGAACCACCAAGAGACAGAAAGAAGGTGAAAAACAGTAAGTCTATTGCTGCTATACTTGTTGGATGTGGACCAATACTTTTATGTTATTTTAGTTAAACACAGTGGTAACATTTCATTAGATGATGTTATTAGCATTGCTCGTGTAATGAGACCTCGTTCAATGGCACGCGAACTCTCGGGAACATGCAGAGAAGTTTTAGGAACTGCACAGAGCGTCGGATGTACAATTGATGGACGAGCAGCACATGATGTTATTGACGACATTAAATCAGGAGCTATTGAAATGCCATCAGAATAGACAACTATTTTGAATCATTTAATTCCTGATTATCATAATGTGAAATAAAACAATTCTGGATTTTCCTGAAATCATTTGAATCCAAAAATCTATTTTTTTCTTTGTTCCTTACTTCCAGCGATTTGCTTATTTCTATTAAGAATTAAGATTTTTATTTCGTAAAAGTTTAATGATTTTATTAAGAATTTCTTAAGAGATACAGAAGTAGTAAAATAAAAGATTAACATACAAGTCGATAACTGATGTATCTTCCAGCTGTTTCAGAAGGTCGAATAATCTTGACAACCTGTCCTCTTTTTAGTCCAAAATAGCGAGCCACAGGATCACCAGCTTGAATTCTCATCAACATGTTCTCTTTGAGCTTATAACGTGCCAATAGTTCTGATTTTTCTTCAGGCGTCATAACTACATGCTCTGGTACTAATTCATGTTCTGTGATATTAATAAGTAATTCTGATTCCAAGAATTGTTCGATGATGTATTTTGGTGCCATTTCTCCAAGAACTTGCTTTGCTGATGGTGACATTGAGCCTTGAACAACCATAATTGCTCGATGGATATTTTCTTCTTGCATTCGTTGACAATAAGTTCTAATCAATTTAATACCGATTTTCGATTCATCAGGGAAGAACACAAACATCTGATCCGTTGGATCGTCATTATGATGTACCAAAACAATCAAGTCAGATCTAGCAGGTCGCTTTTCACTAAATTTAAAGAACAAAAGCATTAATAATATGAATATTACATGAAATAATCAAAATTACCTCGGTTTGTCTCCGAATTGTTCCTTAAACTGCTCTAATGTCTGATCCAATTCATCCTGTGTTACTAGATATCCTCTATCGTGAGCAAGCTAAGGATATAAGCGTAAATATTAAGCACTGCCGCGTGATTTTTAATAACAAACTTTACCTGCATCACAGTTTTACGAATTCTCCATAATTTGTAGGTTTCTGCTTCGTCATCCATTGTATTCTATTAATTTAATTAATTTTGAGATGCTTAGAACTGTTATGTTTGTCTAATTAAGATGATTTTCTTGAGAATTAATTAAAATAAAATTTGTAAACAATATTACTTTAAGAAATGTTTTAGAACAACATTTTAGAACAGAATAATTTGTGTGCTAATTTTTTGTCTGTCTGTTCGAAGATCTAGTATTAAACAAATTATTTTTGAGAAACAGATGCGCATCAATCGAGGTAACAACTGATAACTTGCTTACTTAAAAATATAAACAGCAGTTTCAACCAAAATTCCAGTTTATCTTAAATTTCCGTATTTTTATGTCCAATAAAGTTTAAATTCTTGTATAAATCAATTAAATCATGACTGACGGCTTCATAATATTAAGTAAGTGCTTGAATTCATTTGTAATAAGCAGTTTAATTAATAAAATACAATATTTATAGGCGACGATTCATCAGGAGAAGAACCAAGTGCACCGCCAGCATTTGCGACAAAATCAACTGCATCCCATGAATCAACAAGACCAAGAAATATAGCAGTCAAAAAAGGTGCTTCAGTTCCTCAAGCGCAACCTTCACCAACTATATCTTCACAGCAAAAGAATAAAAGGGATCTCGAAACACTTCAATACTCTTCAAATTTCCTAGACAACTTTAATCCACAAAATTCGAGAAGAGAAAAGAACAAAAGGAGGACACAGCAGCAGCAACAGACTACAAGACCTCAAGCCAAAAAGACTTACAATTATACAGCAATTTATGATGAACAAGGCAGATTGAAAGTCAATAATCAAGATATTTGTGACTGTTTTGATTTTCTATGTCCTGGATGTCACTTCCCTTGCCATTATTGTGCTTCTCAGAAGTGTGGGATGCGCTGTAGAGTCAATAGGAAATTTATGTATGATGCTATCGAACATGATGGAAAGGATCACGTTATAAATAATCCATTTCTTGCAAATTTATTGAATTAATCTGTCAAATTATATCAATTATATTTTTAGATCATCTGACTAGTTTTAACTTAATTAACTGTTTGTTCAATATTTCTCCTTTAATTTTAACGACATTTCCAAATACAAATGCTTTTTTGTTTAAGAAAATTCTAAGGTTATATTTACATCTGTTTACATGAGATCCAGAAGAATAAAATAATTATTAAATAAAGAAACATGACTGGAAATTCTCCATTAACATTTCAAGTATTAAGCAAGTGTTCTAAGACAAAAGCTCGCCGTGGATTGATGATGCTTCGTCAGACGAAACCGGTGGAAACTCCTGTTTTTATGCCTGTAAGTAAATAATTTGAACATACACTTGTACCTGATTATTTAATTCTGATGTTCGTTAGGTAGGAACACAAGGAACATTAAAGGGAGTGCTTGTGAATCAATTAAAGATGGACAATATGAACTGTCAGATTATGCTTGGAAATACTTATCATTTAGGAATGCGACCCGGACCTGAAATCTTAAAGAAAATCGGTGGATTACACAAATTTATGGCATGGGATCGTGCACTTTTAACAGATTCTGGTGGATTTCAAATGGTGTCTCTTTTACAATTAGCTGAAATTACAGAACAAGGTGTCAAATTTCAATCACCTTTCGATACTTCTACAGAATGTATGTTGACACCTGAGGAATCAATTAAGCTACAAAATGTAATTGGTGCTGACATTATAATGCAACTGGATGATGTTGTGAAAACGACAACTACTGGACCGAGGGTTGAGGAAGCAATGCACAGAACAATAAGATGGATAGATAGATGTTTAGAAGCAAACGAAAGAAATGACGACCAATCAATATTTCCAATTGTACAGGGTGGATTACAGCCCGAATTAAGAAAGCAATGTGCAGAAGCCTTAACAAAACGAGATGTGCGTGGATTTGCAGTTGGTGGTCTTTCCGGTGGCGAAAGCAAGGATGATTTTTGGAAGATTGTTAGCTTATCTACAGATTTATTGCCAAATGATAAGCCTAGATACTTGATGGGTGTAGGATTTGCTTCAGACTTAATTGTATGTGTCGCTCTCGGAATTGATATGTTTGATTGCGTATTTCCTACTAGAACTGCTAGATTCGGATGTGCACTTGTCAGATCTGGTCAATTAAATTTAAGAAAGCAAACGTATGAATGTGATTTGACTCCAATTGATGAAAAGTGTGGATGTAGCACTTGTAAAACGTACACAAAAGCTTACATTCATGCTGTAATCAATGAACCAATCATGTGTAGTCTACTAACAATCCACAATGTCTATTTCCAACTTCAACTCATGCGTGATATGAGAGATGCCATTGAAAGCGATAAATTTCCGGAATTTGTAAAAACGTATATGAATGAGTTATATCCAGAAGAGAAGCCAAAATGGATTGTTGATGCTCTGAAAAGCGTGAATGTTGATCTTTAAATTAGTGCGAAAATATATTTAATGGGAAAAATAAATTGAACATTTTAAATTTCTTTATTTTTTACTATAAATTTCTACATAGAATGTCTTAGACGAGATAGAATGAATTATGATTTTTTTTTCCTCAATTTAATTAAGTTTACAGGAGTGTGTACAGAAATGTCATTTTATGTATGTCAAAAGCATTTTTTTTTTATCTTCAAATTATGAGCAATTTACTTACATCTTTGTTTAATTTGGTCTTCAAAAACGAAAACGCAAAAAGTTGTGCATTAAACATAACATAAATACTATTGAATAGTCTGAACTAATTAATAGATTTTTAGAATAACACGCTTTTCATTTCAAACTCGTATACTCGAGGAAAATATATTTAAAGTTTTTATCTATTAATATCATGCATGCATGCTTATTATGAAATAAACAGTTTCTCATGAAATTATCCTTCCGAAATTAAAATCACATGTTTTTCTCGTTATTCCATTTAATAATATTGAATTAGACGACAATTATAATAAGGAGAAGAGATGCTTATGGTGATTTTTTTTTTATTTTTACTTCATAAGAAATTAAATTATAAATGACAATTGCTTCTTTTCATGATAGAAAAGGATTAGTTAAAATAAATTGACTGGAATTAATTGTTACATAACTATTTTTTATAATTGATATGTGCAAAGTTCTCATTTTTTAATGGTAAAAAGTAGATATAGTCAATCAAATCTTCCTTAGAAATGTTCTTTAAAAGTTAATTTTGTTCAATTTTATGCAGCACATACGAATATTTGAAGATTTTAGTTGAGAAGGTTCTTATTTCAAACTCGATTGCTTTATTTAAAACCGTTCAACTTTTTTTTTATATTGTAGTTTTCTGAACTGATGTGAGGGTTTCGAGCATTTTTTAAATAATATTGGCAATTTAACTTAGTTTTTGAGTGATCTTTTTTTAAAGAAAGTTTTAAATCAGTGGAAAGTCATCAACATTCAACATTCAATCAAAAAAAAAAAAAAAACCTTTACCTATTCAGATCAATATACTATGGGCCAGAAATCAAAAACTTTTCCGAAAATTATTTTTTGGTCTAAATGATAGCTCTTTCATTCCCATTTATGAAAATACTTACAAAAGTGGCCAATTCAGCCTAAGTTCCGAGTTATGGCTTTTCAAATTTTTGATTAAGAGCATTTTCTCGCCCCACAAAAATTGTCACTACTTTTCATTAGATTCATGAAACTCTTTCAATTTCTTTTTATTTGGTAGCTTAAAATAAGAGCTTTATTTTAAAATAGTAAACATTTAAGTATGCATCTTTTAACTTTATGAATTTTAAGGTTTTTTCAAAAAATCACGTGTTCAGTATGACTACGTTCGTCTAGGACTTCACTCTTAAAATAAATGATGCTGAATCTTTTTTTATATTGTAGATATAAACAAGATATACAACTTTTATTAAGATACTATAAAGTTTTAGTAGAGTTTTGCTGATGAAATTAAGTCTTTTCTTCAAAAAAACTGCAATTTTTTGACATAAATTCCCATAACTTTTCAGGATAGCCCAAAGGAGTAGAATTTTTTTACATGTTTTGAAAGCTCTTTGGATATACTATCAGAATATACAATCAGCTTAAATTCGGTTACTGAGACAATCTCGAGCAATTTGACTTTGAAGTGTGACCAGAAATACATTTCAAAACAAAAAAATTGAAAATAAATTTTGTACGTTTTTCAAAATTTTAGTTTTTTGTTTTAGTTCAATAGATCTCATCAAGGCGCATATTTTGAGTACAAATATGTCATAATTTGAACAATTTTTATACTCAAATTTCAACAAAATCATTTTTATATATTTTTCAACAAATTTTACTTATTTTTCAATTATTTTAAATCAAAACTTATTTCAAATCTTCTGATTTTGATATTTTTTGAAATTTCTATGTTTTTATGTTAAAATGTCACTCCTAGAGCAACAATTCATAAAATTTTATTTACTTTAAGGTAAATTTTTTATAATTTTTTGCAAATTACACTCATTTTCTTATCTCTTTTTATCAAATTTTATTTTATAATAATTCTAAATATTGAAATTTAATGTAATATGCATAAAAATACTTTTAAATATTTAAAGATCATATATTATCCAATTAACGTAGGAATAAAGCTGGAATGAGCAAAGCTTTGATATGTTCCTTTAATCTGAAGGTAATTCTTCTTTCGATTCAGAACATATAAGCATCCAATCAACTATTTTTAATAAATTTCGGTATACATACTTATTTCCATGCAATTGTAAAGCATAAACTATCACCTGTGTTTTATTTTTGATTTTTCAATGAAACACGTCTTTATGTTTTTGTTCGAGATATTCAACTGATTTTAGTTTTTCTCGGATTACTGAGATCATTATTTTACAACCTGAAACTCGTTTTTGCTGACCAATGTCACTATTTCAAAGATGTCTTATTTAATTGCCTTCCAGGTCAGGAAGTTGAAAGCTCAATATTTATAATCTGACTGGACTCACTAATGGTGAGGGAATTTACCAGTATGAAATATATAAACTATAAATACAAAAGTTTGAAAAATTTGCATCGCTTTGAAATTTAACATAACTAAATGATGGTTCTTGAATCTATTTTTGTCTATGTTTAAGGATTTAAGTGCCTCGCTGGTCAAAATAAGTAAGGCGATTGGCTCAAATTTGGTATGGTAACTCGAAGGTCATCGGTTCCAATCCAGCTATTTCCAAATTTGTTCTTTTTCAGAAGTTTAGATACTTCGACTGCTTAATGTACGAGATCAAGCCATTAGATATTTGGCAACGTTGGATTAAGGAACGGATGAGGAACTTGAATTGTAGCGGGAGAAATAGGAACAAGAGCTACAAGATTACCTTATAATGATAAATTGTCAGAACGGATCTGAAATGTATCACGTTGCGCCAACAGATCAGTAAAAAAAGTATATGCAAAGACAAAAATTGGAAAAACAATGAAATATGGTAAAAAAAACTAAAAGGAACCATTCAACATTGGATAAAAATTGTCACAATAAATTTGATAGATTGGAAAATGGTTGATAGCGTTTTCCTTTTTAAAAACTATTTTCATTATAGGTCCTTAATTTTAATAATTCATGGTGATAGTTTATGCTTTACAATTGCATGGAAATAAGTATGTATACCGAAATTTATTAAAAATAGTTGATTGGATGCTTATATGTTCTGAATCGAAAGAAGAATTACCTTCAGATTAAAGGAACATATCAAAGCTTTGCTCATTCCAGCTTTATTCCTACGTTAATTGGATAATATATGATCTTTAAATATTTAAAAGTATTTTTATGCATATTACATTAAATTTCAATATTTAGAATTATTATAAAATAAAATTTGATAAAAAGAGATAAGAAAATGAGTGTAATTTGCAAAAAATTATAAAAAATTTACCTTAAAGTAAATAAAATTTTATGAATTGTTGCTCTAGGAGTGACATTTTAACATAAAAACATAGAAATTTCAAAAAATATCAAAATCAGAAGATTTGAAATAAGTTTTGATTTAAAATAATTGAAAAATAAGTAAAATTTGTTGAAAAATATATAAAAATGATTTTGTTGAAATTTGAGTATAAAAATTGTTCAAATTATGACATATTTGTACTCAAAATATGCGCCTTGATGAGATCTATTGAACTAAAACAAAAAACTAAAATTTTGAAAAACGTACAAAATTTATTTTCAATTTTTTTGTTTTGAAATGTATTTCTGGTCACACTTCAAAGTCAAATTGCTCGAGATTGTCTCAGTAACCGAATTTAAGCTGATTGTATATTCTGATAGTATATCCAAAGAGCTTTCAAAACATGTAAAAAAATTCTACTCCTTTGGGCTATCCTGAAAAGTTATGGGAATTTATGTCAAAAAATTGCAGTTTTTTTGAAGAAAAGACTTAATTTCATCAGCAAAACTCTACTAAAACTTTATAGTATCTTAATAAAAGTTGTATATCTTGTTTATATCTACAATATAAAAAAAGATTCAGCATCATTTATTTTAAAAGTGAAGTCCTAGACGATACTGAACACGTGATTTTTTGAAAAAACCTTAAAATTCATAAAGCTAAAAGATGCATACTTAAATGTTTACTGTTTTAAAATAAAGCTCTTATTTTAAGCTACCAAATAAAAAGAAATTGAAAGAGTTTCATGAATCTAATGAAAAGTAGTGACAATTTTTGTGGTGCGAGAAAATGCTCTTAATCAAAAATTTGAAAAGCCATAACTCGGAACTTAGGCTGAATTGGCCACTTTTCTAAGTATTTTCATAAATGGGAATGAAAGAGCTATCATTTAGACCAAAAAAATAATTTTCGGAAATGTTTTCGATTTCTGGCCCATAGTGCAATAGTGATCCAGAGGTGCGCTAGGGCATTTCGCAGCTAATGAGAGTTTAACGAGTGAGGATGCGCCAAACCACTGCACTCAAACCTAGACCTACAATTTATACTGGGATCCGAACCACTCTTTTGCTGACATTTCTGCCTGTAGCCTACAAGGGAGTCAAAAATTTTAAAACTTGCCTTAATGAGAATATATATTTTATTGAAATAAAATATAAGTAAAGACAAGAGCTCTAAAAATCTTATTTTTACCTTTATAATAAGGTTGTAAATGAAGCAATCAAATTCAGAAAAGACTATCCACAACTTTTATTCATTAACGTCAAGAAATATGAGATAAAAAGGAAGAAAAGAACAGAAATTGAAACAGAATTCAGGAATAGAAAATACTTTCTCATACTTATGTTTTGTTTAGCGCTTATCACAGATGAAATACTGTTCTTCGCACTGATCCATCGTAAAGCTATAAATCTTTATTCGAATTTGTTTTATGCTCAATTTTATATTACTTTACTATTTTAAGATAAAATTTTTAAAACAAGTTGTTTTAATTAGAGTTGAAGATGCTTATGACTAGCTTGAGTAGTGTCGCTGTCTTAGCAATTCGATTGTTGTATAGTTTTGCCCTGAACAACTCAAATTTTGTCAACAATATCGTTAAATGTGCAATACAAAACTGCAAATTTAACGATTTTGGACCAACTTCAATTCCATTTGATAGACATTATTGACAATCGTAATTAAACTTAATTAATTTACGTTTTCTATCATGGCACTTAAAAATATATCTCCGTTCTATATTTCATCTCCATATAACAATTTAAATAATCAACAACGAAACAAATTGAAACAAAAAAGGAACTTAATCTTCGAAAAAACTTAAAGAAAACAAATTAAATTAATTAATTAGCTTTAAAATTCATTCTATTAAATTCTTAAATTGTCTTCGTTTCACCAATTAATATTTAATGACTTGATTAATGAAAGCAATTTCACAGGAGAATTCTAATTCTCAAAGCTGATCCTTGTCGCGATCAAAGCTCATTGCCTTGAAGACACCCCGACATTTATATTGTTGCTTTCGTAAGTTGTGTTGATCAAGACTTGCTGCTCGTGGTCTAGATGAACGAGCTATATTTTCATTCTCACTAGCATCCGTATCCGTATCACTTCGTCGTTTACGTCTCCGAAGCAATCCATCATTTTCACTTGATTCATTCGCGAATTCTGTAATACTTTCACGCTTTTTTAGCTCAGCTGCAAGCATTCTCACCTCCCAGTCATTATGATGAAAATTTTCATCCCCTTCTTCCTCATTCTCAATTTCAATCTCCCCTTCCATCTCTTCTTCATCGGTATGGGACTCGTTAGACGTTGTTGATTCCTCTGAGTCTTCAATATTCACAACAACACTGTCACCAACAATGTTTCCAGTCAGATTCGAAACGACTATATTACTATTGCGTGGGGGAGATGATAATCTTTGTACAGAATCAAAACTTTCAGGATCACTGCTCTCATCCCATGAACGACTGCTTTCCTGTTGCGATGAAAATCTTCTTTTAATCTTTTGACGTCTCTCTGACATTTCATGTTCAGATGGTGGAGATGCAAAATGGAATATTGTATCTTGTGAATCACCTCTCTAGTGATTTTAAGAGTCATAGAAAATAATAATTTTTATGATGTTAATAATTTTATTTTTATTTTATTGAAAAAAGATGAAAGGTTTCAAATGAATGCAAGGAACAATAGGATGCAAAGTTGGGAAGATTATATTAAATTTTAAATTACCATGAAAGGTAGTTCAGCTGAAGAGCCAGTGCTTCCGGACAAATCTCTTTCACTCTCCCTAATTGGAGTAATTCTTGAGTTCGACTCATAATCCCTCAAGCGATTTTGTAGCTCAGTAATCACGTCATCTCTCCGCTGTACTTCCAACTCAAGACTCACATACTTGTCTTGAAATCGATCTTGCAAGCCTTTAATATGCGATTGTATAACCGCTTTAATTCCTAGTAGTATATCCGAATAATACTCTTGTTCTTCTATGGAACCTAGACGCAATGAAAATGTACAAGAAAAATTCAATGGAAAAAAATTCAATTAAAAATGTAACAAAATCTCATGAATATGAAGTTTCATGTTACTATATGCTTTGCGGTGTGTGTTATTTTGCAAGTACAATGAAAGCTCACAAAAGTTTTCTAAAACTTACTTATACCTAGTTATTTGCATATATACTTTTTTAAATTCTCAAAATGCATTCAAATTCTACTTTTTCACACGAATCCCCAAAACTATAATCTCTTTTTTTAGTCTTCCTTAATATTGCGAACCATTTCATCCCAGATCTCATTAGATTTCCAGTATACTAGAACTGTTAAAACCTCTTAGTATCATGCAAATTCAGTCTGGTTAATCAAATTATTTAAATTTAAAGCACTTAGATTACATTAATCTGCAAGCAATAAGACTCAATATTACAGTTTGATGATTGTGGGAATGAAAATTTTCCAAACTGGATGGATAGAACTTAACTAAATTACAAAAAACTATCTCAAACTTCATGTGAAAAGTAGAATGGTAAATCCTTCTTGCATATTAAACAAAATGCAAAAATTCAAATCTTTTCTTATAAATTTGGGTGATATGGAGATTGATATACATACTGGCTGGTTGTATTTATACTTTTTGCTTCTATCCATTGTGGTATCAAACAAAATAAAAAGCTCAAAAATTTATGTCAAGCTCTTTTATTCTACTAATAAATTCATAAAAACAATAAATACTTGTGTAAGGTTGTTCACTAATGACGTCAGCAATTTAAAAGAATCTAAAGCGAAGGTTTAATTCACAAAAGAGGAGAAAAAACAATTTTAAGTTTATGTCATTTGTGAACAATCCATAAAATTACAAAGAAAATGATAAAATTTTGCACAATTTTGAACCACGCACATACATAAATGTCATACTCATCATCCCTCTTTTTTATTAACAAAATTTGCTTAAATTATTCTACAGTAAATTTAACGTTTTGTTTGTTTCGTTATTGTATCTTGTGTATAGTGGTGTATAGATTCTTTACGCTTCACAATGTGCACAATTTTAATTGAATTTATGTAATGTACATAAAATGCATTGCAGCATTGCAGAGGATTCTGAGTTATCATGAAAAAATAATGAAATTAAATGGCAGATTTCATTAAAAAGGATAATTCTTGAATTTCGGATGATAAGATAGAACCAAGTTGAGATAACTAGCTATCAATAGTAGAAAACTATGTGTTTTGAACTTTTGTTTTAAGCTTAAATAAAAAGTCAAAGTGGAAAGTTCATTCTTAAAATATTAGATTATTTTATAAGATCTAAAATGTTTGGATTTTTATCAAAATTTAAACTTATTCTTTTGAACAGTTTTATATCTAAAGACTATAGACTCAATGGAAATTGAATGCAAGACAAAGCTATTTATCCATTACTCAATCCTATTAAATCTGAAATGAACAATCCAAAATCGTGAATTACTTACTTTAATGAAATTGGCCGAAAGGAATTAAAAAATAAAGTAAAAAGCACAAAAAGTAATAATAAAAAATATTGATTTTTTTTTTATAATAATGCAGTAAAAAAGGGTTTACAAAGGGGCCGTTCACTTATTACGTTCGCATTTTAGGGGGGAGGGGGGTTTGAAAAATTGTAACAAAATGTATCATAGGGGGGGGGGGGTCAAGAAGTATGTAACGTTATAACTGTCGTCTGTCGTTGAAAAAAAGTTCACGAAAAAAATTTGTTTACAAATTCATACCAAAAACATTTTTTTCAAATTTTTCACCTTTTTAATGATAAAATAAATTATGAATGTTCAAGGGGGGGGGGGGGGGGGTTGTGAGTTGTAACATATTGTAACAAGGGGGGGAGGGGGGTGAAAAATGTCGTTTTTTTGCTTAACGTGATAAGTGAACGGCCCCAAAAGTGATTGGGTGAATTGATCAATTAATTATTTTTTGGTGTAGGCACAGAGATTGATAATTTATGGTTGTGGTGTATATGTTGTGAATAGATTACTAAAGGGTAATTCCATGAGTGAAAAAAATTTTGTTGCACCAATTTTTCAAAAATATTTCCTTAACTAGGGACTTTGTACTCCAAATTGTAACTTTATTATGTTTATTAACACAATATTTATCTCCATATGTGAGAATTTCACATCAGAAATATGTCTAATTTTTATTTTTTTAAAAAAAGTAAAATTAATCGGTCAAGTTTTCGAAAAATCGTTTTCTAAACATTTCCTAATATTTACTTAAATACACACTTCTTTGTTCCAAAGTTACTTTTAACATATTAGATATTAGCCAGGCTTTTGTTTTATGTATAATTTGCATTCCTTAATGCTGTAATTAAGAAGAAAAACCAAAAAACTAGCATTAATCGGTCAATTTTTGACCGATTTTTGCAAAACAGAACACTGAAAAAATTTCAAATTCACAAAAACCGTTAGACTTTCTTGATTTTACTTGTAAGTTTATTAGATTTATTTGATTTAATGGAGCAAGTAACTAAAGTTTCAAAACATTAAAGATCATATATATTTGTACCATCTCTCTTTGATGATATTGCGGCTAATTCACTTGTAAAAACAACAAAACGTTAAGAAATTATAACGGTTTTGGGAAATTTGAATTTTTACAAGTAGAGAAATATTGTATAGTGCTTTTTCACAGTTCTCATTACTCATGGAATTACCCTAAACCGCTTCAAACGAACAAAATTTACGAGGCTTGTCTAATCTAATTAGTTTGTGCGTCAAAATTAAAATACCTTTAATGAGTTTCCTCTCGGCATAGTTATCTGAAAGAAACGCTAATGTTCCCATTGTTGAATTTGTGTTGATATTATTAATATTATTACTGAGATTATAATGATTATAAAGTTCTTGTCGGGAGGGTGGTGGTATTTGTGTTGATGTCGGTGGAATATTTTCAATTTTTTGTACGACTGATTCATCGAAAGGTGGCGGTTGCACAACAATAGCAGCATCATCTCTGTAGTTAAATCTATTTGTACTCATGTCGGATATATTGATATTCGTATTTATAATATTTTGATGATGAATTTGATGATGATGCTGATGAAGATGATGAGAATTATCAACCGTATGAGTTGAAAGATCTTGTGCGTTTGTCGTAATGGATTTAAATGCTTGATTGGGTGAGGGTGAAAAGACGGGAGGATATGAGGAGTTGAGCGGGGATAATTTCAATGATTCATCAGGTTCTTCGGTCAGTGTCGTACTGGGAGGACTGGAAAGAGTATGATTGAAGGTTACGCTTTTCGTAAATTTGGTACGACGTGCCACATACCCCTCAAGTGTTTGAGCTCTCATCAACTTCTTCATATCCTGTCGATCGCCACATTTTAATGTTGATACATTCTGCGATAAACGATCTTCTGATAATTTCTTTAAAATGCTCTTCAATTGCTTTCGTTCTAATGTTTCGTTTGATTCGGGACTTAATGGGGATTTAACGAAGGGATGATGCGCATTCGGTAGTGGTGCAACTGATGCAATAGGAGAACTTAGGGTTGCATTTAACTTTGGACGTATCATGCAAGATGCTTCACTATGACTTCGGGTTAGAATTTCAATCATTTCACTCGAATTACTGGAATCGGTACAATCAAGGCTCATACTTCGGGTTGTCTGAATTACGGATTCAAGTTCAGCAAGCTTTTGACGTTCATTTAAAATTTTAAGCTTTTTCACAAATGGAAGGCCACTATATTCTGGTGATAAATCATCCACAGACCGATAATTTTTTGGTTCACTTAATTTAAATGGTTTCGGTTTGCGTTTGATTGTGTCTGTGGTATCACTTTTCAATTCGCTATCACTAACGCTTGTCTTTTGTTCAACTTTAACGTTGAACTCTTTATATGATGGAATGGAGGGTTCATCTAACTTATTTGTAATACTATTTAAATTAATAGGCATGGAAGATTTTATTGATGTTTTAGACAACTTTGGTGAGTCTTCAGTTATGTTATTACTTAATGAAGTATAACTGCCACCTAAACTAACAACCGTTGCTAATTTAAGCTTCGACCAAGGTGTCAATTCATCTTTTGGTATATGACCAAACGCTCTTATTTTCTCTCTTAATTGCTTTGTTGTTGATGGCTTCTTTGGTTTTGCTGTCGTAGTTGATGATGATAAGGATGCTGATGTTGACGGTAGTAAATGCTGTTTTACTTCCAACGACTCATTACTCCCAGGCGTCTCTTCCTTTGTCGCTTCTTTTTGCAAATTTTTTAAACGATCCTTAAATGAAACTTTTAAGTTCGTCCTCGATATGCCTAATTCGCATGTCGTTGCGGTATCTTTTTTGAATGTTGGTGATGTTGGGCTCAAACTAGCTTTTCTCGAAAACGACCCTTGTGATGATACACTCAGCTATTTTTCCACGATAAATCATAATTTTAGGAAGAAGAAAAAGGAACAAGAAATATCGGTAATTAGAAATTATTGGTCAATTTAAAACCCCGACAATTAATCAATCTTTGTTCATCATTATCATTGCCCTTTATTACATCTTGCGCATATTGCCAAGAGCTTAAATAGAAATTTTTGTTTATGCAAATATTTTAATGAAATCTAAAAAAAAGAACATTAATTTTTGACCTGCTTTAAGGCGAGGTTAAATCATGAAAATTGAAAATCTAGTGATGTGTAAAAAATATGCTGATTTTGAGAAAATCTCTACTTTATTTATAGCTTCGGAGATCATTTTTAGATGCAGGTCTACTTAATAAGTAATTCAGAAAAAAGGTATTGAACTTGCTATCAAAATTTCTATGAAGAGAATATTATTTTGTTTGGACTGTCATAAATTATCAGACAACCTCATCTCGTACCTAAGGACGTTACGTAATAATTGAAACGACCTCTTTAATGACGTCTATGAAAAATAAGCCTCCTCCTTCTTAGGCCTAGTTTCTCTTTATTGGACTTCACCGATTAGTGACTGCAAACACCAGAAGTTCTCAATCTATGTGACAAGTCCCAAGTTTGACAAGATTTAATTAAGGTCTATATTTGATCTAAGTCTTTGAAATCGAAGCTATCAATTTAGATCGATCTCAAAAAATGTGAGAAGCACTGAAATAAGCAAGTTTAAGAGATTTCACAAATTGTTTCTTCCAAGAAATGTTTACCTTCTGATTTGTCTTTAAGCTTTTGGGCTTTACATTAAATATCAAAATGAACATAAATTTACTGACCCCAATTTAAAGGAGCATGAATATGCGCATTCATATTCCAAAAATATGTTTACAGTAAGATTTGAATTTTCAGACGACTGATTTGTTCTTTTATCATCATCTTACCCTCGATTGACTCTCTTTTGGATGTCGTTCCTTCTCCTCTTTCGCCTTGAGCAGCTTCAATCGATGAAACAGAGGTAATCCAGCGCCAATAATCTCTGGTTCTGGTTCTTCTTGTATAGAAGCCTGTGGTGATATGGTAGATGAAACATGAGTGTGTGGAGGTGAAACAACAGGTGTGGAGTGCTTTACGGCTCGCTCTTCGCGATCCTACATACACGTGCAACACGTTCAATAAAAAAATAATAAGAAACGAAAAAATTTTGTTGTTTAATCTATCACACACTAGTCATGTATAATAATATTGATGAAATTGAGAAAGAAAACTATTTTGTGTACTTTTTTTAACGGAACTAAACTAAACTAGATTTTATGTATATTAATTTATTTTTGATTTATACATAAAATATTAATATTGAAATAAAATTAAATGCATGTGAATTGTGTGTCCATTTTAGTGCTAATTTGAGCGAATAGTTTTTAAAAACAAATATCTTTCAGCAATGCAGGAATTGCATAGGATCATTCAAATCAAATTTTTATCTATTTTTTTTTTTGCAGAACTTTTGTTCCTTTTTGCCTAAAATTAAAATTTTTTCAGTGATGCACACATAAAAATAGAGATAGATTGAAAGCGACTAAAGAGGTAGTTGTATGTGGGGTGTTTTATAGAGAGGATAAAAAGAACATCCATCATACATATTTGTGAATCAATTTGTATTTATTCACTGCGTATCCTGATTGCGTAAGCTATATATTTGTATTTTTAATTTTAATGCATGAATTTAACAATAAGCGAGCGATATAAGCATTTAAATGGATTTTTTTTTGTTTTATGAAGCCATTCAATATATGTACATATTATATGTTGTAAAGTATATGAAAAAAAGTAAGGGAGGAATTTTTTTTTAATGGCAATAGAAGAAGACGATAGAAGAAAGAAAAGATGCAGGAGAAAGTATATAAAAAGAAGAAATAAATTATTGAAAAATGGCGTAAGATTAATGAGATTAAGCGAAAAAATATAATTAATTACAAAAAAGGAATAAAAAACAAAGTTTTATAAATTTTTCTCATGTTTGTCTTTTGACGAAACCTTGAAAAACTCATTGTGCATTTAAGTACGAAAATTCAAAGCGTTTTTGATGGAGTAAACTTTATTGGAATACAAGGTATTCAGCATACCAAGCATTAGTATTAAAACATAAACAACAAAGTTTTAAAAATTAAAGGCAAGCATTAAAGTATCAATTAGGTTCTTAGTAAATAATTGATCTAAAGTGTCCATATTTTTAATTTTCAAGATTACATAAATGTTTTAAAGTTATAAAGTTTATGTAAGCTTAAAATGAAATGACATCAGTCGGATCTCACTCATTATTATAAGTCTTGTTTTCTAGTTTGAATGCTTAACTTCTGTACACAAGCAATTGTGCCTAATTGTAAAAACGTGTTCAAAATTGCACATGTCCTTAATTTAAGCTGGTTGCTTAAATTTTGACCATATTAGGTTTTTCTCTGACCAGCTATTTGCTATTTATTGGATCGATTTTGTTGCTTGATTCTATTGCGTTATTAAAATTGAATGGACGTTGTATCTTGTCTTAAATTCTCAACAAACCAGAAATTCAGGAAAACTTTAACAACTTTACTAATAAAGATTTTTTCATTTATATTTCGCCATTTAATTACTTTAGTTAAAAATCTTTTGAGATTTTCCTCAATTTCCTCAATCATTTTAAGTCCAACAATTTAAACGAGCAATAAAACTAGTTAAAATGCAGGAGAGAAAACATTTTCCAACTTTCTCGACTTGCCATGAGAAAAAGATCGAACATAGAAATAATAATCTGGTATAAAAATTCATTAATTAAGGAAGGAAAAAAAGCAAAAATCATAATGGATAAACAATTAAGAAGTAATAAAATAAAAACTCATAAAACAGCACATTAAAGAAGGCATCGAATCTGACTTGTTTTTCCTTTAAAAGACGTAATCGTTGCAACAAAGGTAGACCAGCACCAATAGGACTAGAAATTTTTTCCTCCTTTTTGTCTTCTTTTGGACATTCTTCATCATCAGCATTTAAGTCGTCAGACTTTACCCTTTGCATTCGTCGCAAAACTCCCTTCGATGATTTTTGACCCTGTAACGGTTGAAGCTCTATCGATTCATCACTTTTACGATGAGTATTTCCTCTATATCATGCAAATGATGCAAAAAAAGAATAAAATAAAAGGATTTGTTACATTGTTGTCATATCCAAGGATTATTTTTATGCTTACTCACCTAGATTTTTTCAAAACATTTTTTAATCCTTTGACGTCGTTCTTAACTTTATCTAAGATTCGCTTTGAAGCACTATTGTCACTGCTATCGCCTTGTAATTGCTGTGCAGCATGAGCTTCTGCCAATGCTGCGTCTCTTTTTGCTGCATGCTTCTTATTTATACATCTTACTTCCATTAAACGCTTACGACCTAGTGTTTGGAGAATTTCTTGGGCTTCGGGATAATCCTTCATAGCTGCTAATACGTCTTCACGTGACAATGAAAACAGTTCGGAATATCCTACAGATCTAACGTCGGCCGTACGTCTAATAGTACACACAATAATTAATTTCAATTATGTAAGAATACTTCCATATGTATGACAATTTAATTAATCTTACTTATTCAATCCATCAAGATTAAGGATGCCAATTTCCCCAAAAAAATCACCAGCCTTCATTGTCGTTAAAACTCTACCCGTTTCACTCAGCACTTCTAATATGCCATCAGCTATTATAAACATTTCTCTAGCTACTTCGCCTTTTCGACAAATTGAGTCGCCTGGTGTGAAGATGTACGCCTTCATCTTAAGCACGAGATCGTGTAGGAATTCAGGCTGACATTCTTGAAAAATTGTAACCTTTATGTGTTATTCCATAAAATAAAGGGAGGAAAGAGAAAATAAAATTATACAAGAGAAGGTTAAGTTGAATGAAAAATTTGTATACAACGCATTTTCAGTCTATGCTGTATTTTAAAAAGCTTCAATGTTTCTGGGATTATTCGTGGTATTTTTTTGTATTGAAAATTTAGAGAATGGGTGTGATTTTTGCCCCTAAAACCTATAATTTGATGCCATTCTTTAGATTCAAGGGTGTGGAACTGAAGAATTACATTTTGATCATTTTTGATCATTTCATCAGTACCACACCCGTGTTTAGATTCATCCCATTTTAATCGAGGGGGAGACAACATTGAAGGAAAATTTTGATGGGAAATCCATAAATTTTTTCCCATAATGTTGTCTTCCCCTCGAGTTTAATTAAGACCTCCTTAGGCTATGATAAGTTATGATGATAATAAGTTGTTTTTATTGTTTTTATCTTTTTCTTTTCTTATCACTGACAAGCAGTCAAGGTTACTGACAGGATCATACCTTATAACAATATAGGTCAATTTAAGGAGGAGAATGAAAATGTGAATACTACAAATACAAAGATCAATGTGTAATGACTCGAATAACAATAACAGCACATTTTATTCTCCAACCTCTCTCGTACATGCTTGTCTTACTTATTTTACGCCACAACTCACCTTCTTTAGTACACTGAGATTGACATGAAGCGCCAATTCTGTCTTTAATTTATCAGGCAGAAGACCCAAGGCTGTATTTATATCACCTCCACCTTGAATTCGTCCACGTGACCAACTATAGTCATACCATCGTAATACTCTACGCTTCATTCCACCCGGCACTTTATGATGTCTCATATAAGTTTTTGCACCATCTAATAGACGTTCGAATTCCAATCGATTTGCGTTACGATTTGTTATCACATTTCCGACTTGTCCCACAATTGTGGCAAAAATGAATACACCGATGAGGTAACTCACAATAGTAAAAATATACCTGGATAAAACAGACACACAGAATCAGAAACAAAAGTAAATTTTAATTTGCGATGTTTTTTTTTATTGTCTATTCAGATGAAAAATTAACTTTTGTTCATTTCCTGTTGTTCATGTATATTTCAGATTGATTCAATGTTAAATTGTATGTTTGCATCATTCATGCTATGCTAATAGAAATTTTCTTGCAATAAATTTTAGTCCCTCGGATTATTCAAAATGCATTAAATATGCAAGAAGCTTAAGAGCTTTCAAGAAGCTTTCACTTCACATCTTACACTTGTCAGTTATTTTTGTTACCATTTTATTCGATATTTATTGGTTTTGAAGATGTTTTATGATTAAGTTGTTGTTATTCTACTCTCTATAATCCTGACTTTCTATTTTGGATAAAGTTTACTTAAATTTGATTGAGCACTTCTTGCTGGAAAGGATAAGAGCTTTGAGTTTAAGAGTCGATGAAATTTATTTGGATTGGATTTGGATGTGAAGTTTGAAGAACATCTCTTATGATGAAAAAAATATTTGAATAGATTTTAAGTTTAGAATCTTTTGAATTTTGTACTTTTTATTGATTATGTGGGAATTGAGTTATTGAAGCCACAAGTAGATGAAATGTTACAAACCGAGTAAAAATCGAGGGTGCTGAACTGATCAAGTTTTGTCAAGTATGACAGAATAAGATCAAAAATGGTTGAAACTTCAAAAATCTCTTCTGTAAAGTTTAAAATTTATAACTTTTACATTGACATCATCTGTTTAGTCTTTAATTAACCCCATTGAGTTCACAGGAAACTACTCTACGTTTTAGAATTTCAAGAAGTCTCCCAAGAGCCACAACAATATTTTGCAAATTATAATTTCAACTTTTTAAAAATGCATTGCAATAAATCCATTTAAATATTTTCCCATCATTACATCCCAAAAATATTCATGAACTGAATATCGTCAAGGAATTCAAATGAAAATCTTGTGAATTTGACCCCCTGAATAAATCATCCGTTTAAAGACGTCCATAAATATTTTCTCATTTAATTTTCTCATCACCCCAAAATTAAATTGTATCGCATGAACTGATAGAAAATTTTGTGTAATCTCATTGTCATAGCATGAAATGAATAACAAACAACTTTTCTTAACATTGGTTCCGAGCCAAATGTTACATAAACCAGGTCATTACAATATTTTTATATTCCCTAGAAATTGAATTTTTTGAATTTAAACTTTTTATTTGGTGAAGCTATCAAATACTTCAAACAAAATGTTTCTAGGAAATACAATTAGGAAAATTATTCACAGTTATAGCACAGATACAGACACAAAAATATCTCAATTTTAATTAAACAATTTCAATTTCTAATGAATATAATTTCTGTTTGTTGATTTAAAAATGTGGTGAGGAAAAGATGGAAAGTGACGAAAAGTGAAAATATTTCTACAGCATTGTGATGCTGGAAAAAGTTTTCCGTTCTCGTCATATTTTTAGCAATCAAAGTTTTCGAATATATTTTATATCGCTATTGCATATTTTATGCCTGAATTGAAGGCAATAATTTATTTTGTTGTATTTTGAATGCCAGAAGTTGAAGTGATTTGAAAATGGTTTATTGAAAATTTTAATAAAATTCCACAACTTTTTTGAATGTAGAAGTTCTATTTTTTATTTAGAATAGCCATTGAAATTGAATGAGATATTGTTGAGAGTTTGCAGCACATCAGATTTCTATTATGTTTTTTGATTTCAAACTTCATAATCAAGTTATTTTAATTGAATGCTCTGGACTCTTATTTGCATGGCTTGTTCTTTTCATTAAAATATTTTGACGTGCATGGGATTTCCACCACTTTGTTGTCAACATTGAAAAACTATAGAGTATGGAAAAAATACAAAAGTAGCTTTTGAGGGGTTAAAAACAATTGATCACGGTAAAAATGACTTTAATTAAGACACAACTGAATGTTAGCAACGTTAAAGTCTAAAATGATATTCTAGAACAGTGATAATCAACCCATATGAAACGAAAAAATTCGAGAAATCCTACCAGCCGTATTCCATGTGCGGTTTTAATTCCTGAGCTGGATTCTCTTCAGTTATTAAGAAACTGTTTTTTCGGGGGATTTTTAGCTTCAAAATTCTTTTTGGATAAGTTCCTGATTCATTCTTTCTATTATGTCTTAAATTCTAAAATGAGAAATATGCAGAAATATGAACTTTTCAGCTTTGAACCGATCAATAACTCAATACCCTTTCCAAACATTATAACGGTATTTCCAGAATGTTTATGGGGTATTTGGTTTGTGGAAACTTTAAGGTGCTTTAGGATTTTTCCCTCAAAAATCCCAACAAACTGAAGGAATTCGAAAAAAACCCTCATCCAGCTAAATCCCTGAGTTGCTTAAATTTCATTATCTTGAATTGTTAGAAACGTTTCATGTAAAGGAACGACTTCTTTACATCCAAAGAGATTCAATCATTTTAATTCAAATATCTGTTTCTAGAATTGGAAGGATTGATAACAACAATCTTATCAGAACATTTTGTACTGAGTCTGATTCTCACTAAAGCCATCAAAAACTCACCGCCTTGCAGAAATTATCAAACATTATTCATCACACTTCAAATCATGGAATTTATGGACAAAACAATATTATTGCTATCATATCATATTCTTTACTTTTTAAAATTCATCGCAATTCAATTAACTGCAATTTAAATTTTGTATGCAAAGACCAACAAAGTAAATGAAAGAATAAATAAAATTTAAAAAATTCATATTCCAAATCCCAAATTAAATTTTTGCAACATTTTTGTATCATATGCTGCTGTAAAATCGAAATATTGAAGGCTGTCAGAAAAAAATACAATTCGAAAACTTTGATTATAGAACGGTAAATAAAATGTGGGAGTACGCAAACAATTTGCTGTGTACACATGATTAAGTTAATAATAACAAAATGAATATTTTTCATTTGTAACATGCTAAAAAAGATATTTTGCAGACATGCATGGCATGAAGGTGTCAAGAAACTCTGGTATCCTTATGTTGTTTACATAAGAACACACATAAATTCGCATAAAATTTTATGTCAAGTAATTTGTTTATTTACTGCGCATTTCTATCTTCCTAAATAGTATTTTTGAGTTTGATTTATATTTGCTGTTCTTAGCAGATAGCTAGACGAAAGAATACACAAATATTCGCATACACATGAAAAGAGAATTATGAATAAAAATAGACATAGACCTTTATCAACGTATGTCAGGACATGATGCTCACACTAGATTATTAAAGTCGAGTTATGTAAACAAGAAAAAAAATGAGCATTGGAAGTGAAGGAAATGACAACATAAAAACGCCATGAATACCGGATTATCGACGGGCAGCCTCCAAATATTTCTTCTTGATCGATATAATAAAAGAAACACCCTTCATCCTCAACCATCCCATGACCCATTTGTCACCTAATTTTTCCTTTTCTTTGCCTCTTTTTTTTTGCTCTATGCTGTGTCATTTTATTGACACAAAAAGTTATTTCTTTCTGCTCCGATATAAAATATATTCGAAAGTATATAGTCAGCGATTTAGCTACTTAAAATCACATAAAATATTCCTACCCGTAATTCGAGTTGAATTGTAGAAGACGTGATTTGAGACCACGCTTTGGGATTGAAATTGGGCCGTCCGCCGAATCGGAAGGTCTACATCGAAGGTTATTTTCATAAGCATACGGTTTGGTGTATATATTGGTGGTTGTGGTTGTGGTATGGTGGAAAGAAAAGGAAACGTTTTGCTTTGCATTTTTTTTTATTCTTGTGGATATAATATGTAAACTTATCGTAGATAATATGTAAGTATACGCATATATAGACAGATAGACAAAGACTCTTGTGAATATATGGATTGTACATAATTTATTTAAATATTGATTCAGATTATATGCAAGACTAAAAAAATTATTTATAAATTCTATGCTGGTTTTTATCCCTTTTCCAACAGACATGGATATAACCGAAAAAAGGAAGAAAAATTAAAAGACCAATGAAATGTGAGATAATCAAAAAAAAAATAAAGCCTAATATTTATAAACAAATTGATGCAGCTTTAAATCACCCACAGACCAGAATCCCCACGCAAATTTCCCCGAAGCCCCCACATACGAAAAACTTGGGTTTCCAAAACCAACACTTGAAAATCTATGTGGTGCTTCTGGAAAACAGTTTTTTTGAAAACACTACATATATTTCGAAGTGGTGGACAAAATCACACGTGTGTTTTTTATTCACCACGTACAATTGCAAGTGGTTTTTGTGAAAACACATGTGTTTCATATCACCCGAAAATTTTGTCTGTGGGCGTTTTGGAGATCAGTGTAATGTTTTTTGAAGTTTAAAAAATAGTGAAAAAAATTGAGGTTTATTCTCATTTTTTAAAAAAAGCAATCTTAATTTTTGTATTTAAATAAATTTTTTTTCATGATTGTGACTGGGTACTTTGCATTGATATACACTGGGTCATGCAACTGTGCAGAGTTACGGAAATCAACTGCTCGTAAGGACAAAACTGTCTGTATAGACAAAAATTCAATCTGTCTGTATAAGTTTTAAAAACCACATTTAAGATGAATGCAATAAAAATATCAAATTTCTTAAAATTGATTTTCATACTTTCCCGCATAATTTATTTTTGAATTTAACATTTAACGGATTTTTATCCTTGCACGTGTTTCAACCATGAAAAAATTGCAATTGCACGTGGTGAATAAAAACACACGTGTGGTTTTATCCACCACTTGAAAATATATGTGGTGTTTAAGAAAAACACGTAGGGATTCTGGTCTGTGGGTGATTTAAAGCTGCATCAAATAAATTTTATTACAAAGTATGTAATAGCCTTCCTCCCTGTATCAACAATGCATTGTTCAAAATCGATTAAATGTTCATATATAAAGTTTCCAATCAAGCATACATTTTGAGAGCCAGGGTGTGCTGCTAGATGCAAGGATCTTGAATCTATTAATTTTAGGACAAAATGTAGCCATTTTTGGAGTTTTTTGGTTCAAAAAATAGAGAACAGTAAAGAAAATTAAGAATTAGCTTCAATAGTTTTTTTTAAATCAAATGGAAACTTGATGGAGCCATAGTCGAGCTTTTGCAATTTGTAAAAACATCATGAATTAGTCAATATCGTTAAAATGTAATGAACTTCTTTGTGAGCACTTTAAAGTTTTTATAAAACGCTGTTACTCACAATTGTGTCCTCGATAAGAGGAACTAAATGTACCATTGTTTTTAATGTAATGAAGCCATGACGATGCTCTGGCTTCTCAAACTAATTGAATAAATAATAATAATAATAATAATAATAATAATAATATCTCGGCTTTTTAATTATTACAAAAAATTCTACAAAACTTCCAGCTAGATTTTAGTTTAATATTTCATTATAGCTGAGACGTCCATATTTATAAATTATAAATAACTCAATGTCACATCCACAAAATTTAATCAATTTTCAATTGAGTTTCACACTCTGTCTCAATAAGATTAATCCATTTCAGAAAGCTTTAAGTCTTTCACAATATTCATATCAGAATAGAAAAGGTATACATAATATAATTTTTGGCAACATAAAAGGATCGAAATTTAATTTTGATCTATGAATAAATTTGCAATAATGTCTTTATATTCATCATCATGAAAATTATGTAAGAATAAATTTATTTTTGTACTCACTCAGCATTTGTTTCCGGTGTTGGAAGATCACCAATTGTAGTGAGAGTCAATGTTGACCAATATAAACTGCCTAAATACTTTCTAGTTAACGTAGCATAATCACCTGGACGGAAAGGATAAACCCAGTCTCCCTAAGAGAAGAAAAGTATTGACATGATTATTTGATTGATGCTGTTGCTGGCTGAAGCTATAACTGAATTATTCGATAGTTTTTAATTATCAATTACAAAGCTTAGTAACGCACCCAATCATCGTTAAAGTAAACTCTTGACAGGATACAATAATGCACTCAATAATTCAGTTAATATGCTAATGTTTAGTACGAGCATCGTTTAACATCAATGTTTGCATCAAAAACTACATGTAACAGATATGGTATGTATACTCTTGGTCACCCTCAGGCTAAAACAATTTTACTTTAATAATCCAATATCGACCTATCAATTTTGTAGCCAAAAAAAGTATTTTCTGTTCTTCATATTCTAATAGCATTCATTAACGTTATCTGCACGACCAACTTTTTCACTCGTTCCCTCACAGAAAAAAAAAGTTGTTCAAACATGTGCTGTTGAATTGATTGTGTAGAAAGAAAAAAATTACCTGAAAGCCTTCTGCTTCCGATAGGAGATAATAAAAGCATCCAAACCAATGTGCGAGGATGAGTAGAATATGTATCAAATTTACCACTCGCCACAAATTGGGCCACACAGTTCTACTTTCAACAATATAATAATATTTAACAACTCTATAAACCTGCAATGGAAAATAACATGTTAGAGATATTGGCATATTATGCGGTATAGTATTGTTGTCTGTTCCATACGTCTAATAAGCATTATAAAGAAAATTACGTTATTTTATTCATCTTTGCTGGTGTCAAATTGCAACAGCATAAATGGTCGGTTAATTATGACATACTTGGCATTTGAATCTTGGGTCGTTTCTAAGGCTACTCGAGTCCCTATTATTGTCATACGTCCAAAGTGGGATACTTCGTTTTTTATTTTTAAAGAAGCTAGGAAGCTAGATACAAGCCCTGATTTAAAAACTTAATTGCTTAGTAAATGTATATATAAACAATCCTAAGATAAAGTTTATACGTTTTAGAACAAACAAAATGTTTCCATCATGTTGTTTTCCCCTCAAACTTACCTTTAGAAAACGAGGAAATCGTAACAACGGATTTGGTCCAAAACGAAATTGCAAAATATCTAATGGTATTAATGACATTAAATCCAATAAAAACTTTTTTGAGCGTAAATAATGAGATGCCAATTTTTTGCTATCATAAACCTGCGAAATGAGCAAAGAAAGTTATAAATTTTTATTTGAGTGGTTCCTCACGAAAAGAATTGGAAAGGATTGAAGATTAATAATGGATAAGTTAATAAATAATTCAAATGATAATCAATCATAGTTATTGCTACCATACGCACCATTAATCCTTGCTCTAAATAACCCGTTCTCAGTTGCACCACAACATCCACTACAAATACAACATCAGTCAAGCTGTCACAGACTATCCAAAACTCTGACGCTTTTTCCTATTTTACAAATAAATTAAAAAGGAGAGTGAGGTAGATAATAGGACAGTTATTGCCATATAAATTTCATGATGCGGTGTCAGAAAGGTGTATGAATGTTTGTGTCAATATGGTTCAATGAGTTTACAGCTTAATTATAGATGTGGTTATTTGCATAAATTTATATCGATTCAGCAAATTGAAACAATAACTCGACAATAAATTCCCAAAAGAAATATACTTGATTCCATATTATGATGTTTACTAGATGTGGCCCAATGATCAACCAAATCCATCATGGCAATTCTCATCGATTTGAACCTTCATAAAACATTCAAATTATTGCAAAATCTATCCAATAAAGTACATACGCAGCATACACAAAGTCCAACATTGAATGTTATCTATTACATATCCAACAATATAAATTTCATGAAACCCAAGTGAGGTAAATTTCTAATGAAATCCCAACACACGCTCAAGTGGTAAATGTATAATGTAGCACATGATAGGTCAAATGGAGAAATCTCATTGTGTCTGCCTATACAATGTAATAAAAATGTATCTCCAAATTGATTGTGATTGCTCCTATCGAAGGCAATCTTACATTCACTTAATTCAAACTTTATACTCTTACCTGAAGTTCAGGAAAGCTTTGTCGAACAATCAATGTCCATAAATTGTATAAGACACATAATGTAAGCACCATCAGCCAATAGAAGTAAAAATTTTCATCCGGATTTACCACGCTTCGTGGTGGTTTCATGAATCGTTTTCGTCGTCGAGTAAGTTTTTCGATATCGGGTCCTTCGGAGCCAGTGTCTTCAACTGTTTCCTAAATGTTATTGTTATGTTCATGCAAGTCAATGTGAATTTGAGATAAGAATTAGAAGAAATAATTGAGTAAAGAGTGAAAATAATATTATTTAAAATAAATATATACAGCAACAGCACTACTAATATGGCAAATTGAATGTGTGTTGAAGGATAAGAATGAAAAAGACCTACTTGAGGTTCCTGTATTTGTCTCGTTGAGAATCGTTTCAAAAAGGAATCTTCACGTTTGAGTGGCGGTTTCTTTGGTGCTATAGCTGATGAAATTTGAACAGTCGTTCGCAATTTCATCCATCTTTGATTTGACTTTGTTCTGTAATTGAGATGTGTGTAAATAAGCAAAAAGACACACATGAGAAGAAACAGAAGGAGAGAAGAAGAAAGGGGAAAAGTTACTCTTTTGCCAGAAAAAGGATACTAAATTGTGCTTATATTAATATACTTGTATACGTATAGATATTATATCAATGGAAGTATGTATACAGAAAGTTGAAAATATCTATTTATATTCTTCAAATATACTTTATGATGAAGAAAAAGAGATCAGTGAAGAATTTGAGATGAAAGTCTGTGATGAATTTTAATATACATACATTTATGTGTTACGTTTACATATGAAACGATAAACGATGACTCAATATCTCATGAAGAATTCCTTTTGAAAATTTTCGAATCATTTTAAATGCACATAATGAGAATGGAGTAAATCCATTTGCTAGATGGAAAATCTTCAATATTTAAATGAAATCAATATAAATCTTTAAAATTTATTCATCGTATAAATTTGCAGCAATGCTTTGTTGAGGTATCGCTGATCATTATGTGAAGAATAATTCAGAACCTTAAAAACGGGCCATTCACTGATGACGTAATATATATTTTATGAAAAGCAGTGGTGTCAAGCATAAAAGTCGGAGTATTGATACTTTTAACAATATTTGAATTTTTTTTAACATTAATATTTTTTGAATGACTGGTTCCTAAATTCTGCACATTATAAACAGCTATTTTAATGATCGTAGGCTGAAGCCTCAATCCGATTCCCTTCAATTGATAAGAAGAAGAGGTTCTGGAGCTGTGACAATTTAATGACAAACATTTAGTGGTGTAGCAATTTTATAAAGTATTCAACACCTTTCTTAGTCTTGGTATAAAAAGTCTCTGCATTACTGCGCTTCTGCTGACGTCATTGAACGACCCCAAGGTTCACAATTATTTATTTCTCTTCAATCGATTTTCAATTGTATTTATTTCTCCAATCCTAACGAGACACAATTATTTGAAGATTGTCTATTGACGCGTCTGCAACATGCAATCAATTGACCTTACATATAAGTACTTGAAAGTTCACGACGCTTCATGATGCATTCTTGAAATATAATATTTCACTTGCAGGATCAACTCACATTCTTCTTTAGAAAAATTCTAGTATTTTCTGTGGCTGTTTTGTTACATTCTTAGCAGGAGATGCCCAATTAGACAAATTATAAATCAATTAATTGATCAGAATTGACCTAGAAATGGTTATTAAAAAAAATAAATATTTTATGGATGTTGAATCTAGGTTTCATACTTAATTAATCCGAATAAATATAATTTTCTCAATGAATTTAATTCAATTAGGATATTAAAACATCACATCACATATTCAATATTACCCTTAACAGATTTATTCCCTAATCAATTATTTCATTTCACTGATCATTGAATCCCCAAAAAATGTTTTTCATCCTGCGTATTAAACCTTACAGCATCTCGAATCAATATAGCTTCCTATTCATGAATCCCCAAATGAGTACGTATGATTACATTGTAAATGGATCTATTAATATTTTATTTCCATATTTTTATATAATTTGATTTCATGTGCGCATGTAATTTGAGTTCTAAGTATGTTTCAAACGTTTCTTAATTCGAAAATTTCAATTTAGACATTTCTTCATGACATTTGTAGAATTGTCAAAGGGGAAAATATGCTGCATAGCTGATGCTTACGTTGAAAAGATGGAATTCCTAACAAGTTAATTTAAAAGATGAAAAAATTCTCTTGCGAAAAAAAAGAGGAAGTCAGGGTTGCAAGCATGACTTCATGAAGAGTAACAATCAGTAAATTAGCGACTGAGGTTAAGCTTCAAACTTCATAATTCCGTAAATAGATAAAGTAAACATTTAAGAGTTAAATCATCAGAGTTTAGACGACCCTTGCCTTACATTGACTCGTGCAGAACCTGTTACTACACTTCTAAAGGAAGTTATTTTCAAAGAAAATATTTGTATTGTACTTTAACTAATATATCAAGAGACTCATGAGTCTTGAAAACAATTTTGTAATCATATTCCTAAAATAAATAAATATTCAAGTCTACAATCAGTTAGGTACCTAAAATTCGTAGAAGTCTTTAAATAAACTTTATATTGATAAAACAATTTATATGTTGATAAAAGATAAAATATTATATTAATTTATGTATAGATCAAAATTACTTCTGAGATATCTTCATCTCCCAATAGACAATTTAACATTATCAAAGCAAGTATTTCAAGCATGTTTCCCCCTTGTACAATTTAAATTTCCTATTTAAAAGAGACTGAGAGAGAGCAAAATGAAAGATAGAACCGATAAAAAATCACAACAGAAGGAAGGCACTCAAGGCACTTTCGATTTTTCTTTCATTAATGCTCTCATGTCTTAAATCCATCAAATAGCATCGTGTTTGCATGTATCAATAAATTTAATTAAGATATTCTTTCTAAAAATATACATGCACATAAAGTACGTGTCGATAGCTTATTATTGATTCACTGTTCACAGATTTTTATCTCAAATTCCATACAAGACTTCATATCAAACATCTACATTCAAAGTTAGGTTATAGAATGTATTAGTAAAGTTAAGTAAGTACAAACATCGATAGAGGAAATAAAGAATGGAAAAAATTACTTTCTTGCGTTTTCATACAAAAGTTGCATTTTATTCTTTACGGACTTTTTTTTTATCATTTCGAGCAAAAATTATTTTAAGTACAGAATATAGTCAAAGAAGATAGAAATTGAGTTTGAATATAGAAAGAAAATGATGTCACAACACTTATTATAAGCAGCTTTTCATGACATGTGCTTGATGCTGAACTTTTTAATTTTTGCTTGAAAACTTCTTTGGCTCATGTTTAGTAGATTTACTAGGGCAAATTTACTTGGTTTTCTAGCAACTATACAAAAACCAAGATACTTGATTTGGGCTTAGTTAAAAAAAAATTCTGGTTGTTCCTGTACAACGCTAGCACTCTGTACCTTAATTTAATAAGCAGTCAAAATTCAAAAAAGTTTCCAAGTTTAAAAAATCAGCAAATTAATTAAAATATCAAGCATTATCGCTATTTATATTCAGACCGAAAGTCTTAAGTTCCAACTTTCAGATAAGAAATAGTTTTTCGCAAGAAAAGGCAAAGCTTTCAAAAAAATGCTCATATTTCTAATGAATTTTCATTGTTGGTTATTAAAAATACGAAAACTTTTTATATAAGCATTAGCAATAGCTTTTAATTAATTGTAAAGATTTAAAATAATACGATATCAAATTCATAGCTTTATAGTGAAATAAGAAAGAAATTTTAAGTTTTTGACGTCTTAGTGTTGTTTCAAGATTTCCTCAAAATCCAATAAAGATAAATTAATTTCAGCGAATTCAATATCTTTGGATTTTTCGTTGGAATCATCAACATATTCGCTCAAAATTAAGCTTTTGGGAATCTTTTGGATATGATTCATCAGATAATCTAATTTTCCAACCTAGACAAAAAAACAGCATTCGACCTCTTAATAGATTTGTTAATGCAATTTAAATTTGTGATTTTAATCTGCTGAGTGTATAGTTGAACCCTTATTATTTCTTCTTAAAATCCACTTTCAAGCATGAAATAATCTGGGACAAAAAAAAAAGCTATGAGATATCCCAAATTGTAGCAACAAGCAGATGTTTTAATTGAATCTGCATTTCTGTGAATAAACACTTGAAACAAACAATACAGGAATGGAAATGAAAATAAAAAGCTCAAAGCTATAAAAGTTTTCAACTTATCCTGCTTGTTTCCGTAACATTTCTGCTTTTACTTAGTTTTAATTTTCGGATTCTCTGTGAATCTTGTAAAATAATTTAAGCGTATTATGGAAACAAAGAACTTAAAATATCCTAAAAGGAAACAAGAAGCGAGTATGTTGTAATTCCAGTATATACAAAACGACATAAAAGGAAGTGATAAGGCAATGTCGTGCTTCTCGCTTTATATGTGTGACAATCAAAATAATTAAGTTGAATAAGAAGGTATGTCAAGAGGTGAGAGCAAGTTGTAGTGTAAAATAATAATTAATGTTAAAATGAGATTTGTACGACACAGCCAACAAACAGTTTCCTTCCTTCGCAAACACAAAGCATTCACCACAAACTTTTATAGTAACTTTATGGTGGCACTTAAATAAAGCAGTTCAGCGTGCGAAATAAAGCGATGATATTAGTGCTCATAATGAGGAAAAGTAAAACTTTTTCGTTACCAACTGACTCATTTTTATAGTCTTTGCATTTTATTGTTAAAAGGAAGAATGAATAATAAACCTAAATATAGGAAGACGTTAATAAGGAGTTTCATTAAAAAGGAACTTAGTAATGAATATTTTTGGCGCTAATCATGGAAGTTGATGACTGTTTCGTTTGTCGGAAAACTACAATTTGATTATCATTTAATTAAGCTTATTATGATGAAGGAATGGAATCCACCACTTTGAGGTATCTTTGCGTAGTCGAATTAAGCGGATCCAGGCTAATCAAAGCAAGAATAAAGCTTCAGTGACCGAGTAGAGTTATTGAACATAATGGAACATAACTTCAATTCCTACCGTTATGTCAAGAAATTTTTTACTGCATTTGGTCAAGTGAATCAAAATACATTAAACATTAATTGATTGGAACCACCTCTTGAAAAGAAGAAATCGAAACAATTTTGTCGAGAACACTTTTTTCTTAATTTGTTCCTTAAGTGAACCCACAAAGAATTAACAGTAAAACAAAATACGAACAGCAACATCAGGTCTTTGAAAAGGGCGGAAATGGAAGATGAAGGAAAAATGGAAATGAATTATCTATCTCCAAAACGTGACTGTATTCTTTTATTGAAGGTTGAAGGGAGAAAAACTTTTGAATTTAATTAAAAATAGATAAAAATAAAAAGGAAAATAACAGGAAGTACACTTCATATTGTTTGTAATGGAATTTCTTTCTTCCATTTATGCTGTATGTAACCAAATTTAATTATATGTGTATAAGAAAAATAATTAATTAAGATTCTTCGAAAGTCATTCAATCTTCGTCTTACACAACTCATCTTTAATGAAGTGATAAAACTTCCTATGGGATAACAATACAGTCAGTCTTTCCATCTTTCTCGTTTCATTCTTCCAATCTTTATTCTGAAATTATAATCGAATTTCCTTGACAAAATTTTTCTTGATTCTTTTGTTTGATAAAAAGTTTTGATGTTTTGACGCATAGAGCGCATTATCAGTAACTTTGAAGACTTTTAGTTTTATATAGGCATTCTTTTTCTATAAAGAGCTTTAAAATTTCTTTACAAGTAAAATATTTGACGTCATAAGTGAACAACAATGTGCAGCACATGATTGTAATGTAGTAAACATCAAATTAATAAATTTTAAACTTTCATCATATATCCAGCCAAACCGACCACAATACGAGGCATTGCTCTTCAAAAAGCTCTAACGAGCATTCACCCTATTTAAGGTTTTTACTTTTTTCAAGTTCTTGAAGCTATATATACACTTTATTATTATAAATTTCCTTCATTCTCCTTCGTTTCCTACATTCTTTAACACTCTATCTCAATTGCCGTCTTTAATGTGAACCATGGAAGAGCTTTGAATGTTATCGTTTACTATACAGGGAATGTCATTTTTATTTAAGCTATAGAGTAATATAATGGACAATGTTTGACAACAGATATTATTATGTACACAATGCGATACTTAATGTAGTTTTATTTCCATTACTCTATCTCTCAAACTCTCGTATGGTTTTGGTGTTAACAGAATTCACTTATATCTTCTTCTTTTTTCATTGTCGACTATAAATTTCCCGTACTTTTTCTTTTTGCTTCATTCTGTTCAATTGTTTTAATACAAAAAATAAAATAATCATTGTAAAAAGCGCAAAAAGCTAAAAGTATGGTACGGAAAGAGAAGAAGGAATTGAGAGAAGCAATAAAAAAAATGTTATGAGTTACCAGATTCAACCCTTAAGACTTGAGAATATGAGCCAAGGCAAAATATTATTTTTATTGAAATAAAAAGAAGTTAAATGAACGAGATGAAGGATTTTTCTAATTTAATTTTCTGTTTCTATTAATGATTTCCTTTATGCTTTGAAAAATGCACAAGTTCCATCTTCACTTTGACGAGCACAGAAATTGCAATTCATCTTGTTTAATAATTTTATCGTTGCATCTTCTTGCCTCAAATATTATTTCTCATTAAAATTTTTATATTACGTAAAGGTTCATGGAAGATAAACAAACAAAGTTTAAGCATAACAAAAGTTTAGGTAATAGACACTAAGCTTATAATCTGAAATCAAGTGAAAGTAAAATTTTAGGAATATTGATGGAAAGTTTTTTACGTGACTTAAAGGTAGTTGAAATATGCGTTTAGTTCTGGTAGTGAATCGATGTAACTGCGAGAGGGAAACAACATGATGAGAAAATATTTCGATAAGATGTCAATGAGAGAAATGTTTATGATCATTCTATTTAAAAATTTCGGCAAGATGCAATGAGTGTTTCCTATCAAAATATTTTTACATCGTATTGTTTTCCCCCCGCAAAAGTGTTGGCATGCAGATTTTTTATTTCCTTCAAATAGTATTTGCCAAGGGTGTGGTACTGATGAAATGATCAAAAATGATCAAAATGTAATTCTTCAGTTCCACACCCTTGGTATTTGCAGAATTTTTCAGAAGTGTGCTTAATATTCAACTCTTTACTAGGTTCTAACGCCTCTAATATCAAAACAACAATTCTGCAGACGATTTCTTTTGTTGTTGCCACTTGTGTAAATAAAACAATGCAAAAACCTTTCAAATGTTGGATTCATAAATAGAATTTTGAACAATTTAGGAATTATTAAACATGCTAAAATATTCATAGGCACACTTGAATATTTGAAAGAACAACCTTCAAAAATTTTTCATGAATTTCATTAAAATTCAATTTCTTATTTAAATTCAAATCGTTGACTCTTCTGGGAAACATTTACTGATACTTTCGTGGAATTTTCTACGTACTTTATGTTTTTACAAATAAAAAGTTGAAAGTTAATTACAGTTATTGAAATTTAATGTATTTTAATGAATTATTAGAGAGCACGCAATTTATGTATTAAACAAATCGATTGAGTTGTTCCTCATATTCAAGGATTAACTGTAATGACAAATAAGACATTGTGATTTGATATTAATTTTTATTTCTCATAAAATGCCTCACAGGTAAAACAGACATAAAAGGCTTCCTCAAGGCTTACTCGAGTATCAAAAAAAAATCTACAAAGAAATTTCTCATTAGTCATGAAATCTCCCAAGAACCCCTTTTAAACCTACAATAAATGCTGTTCTCCTTTAATAAGTTGTTTGCGTAATAATGTTTATGTGTGGCACTGCATGAGTTTGGCTTGAAAAAAAAAATTAAATATAATATCACGTTGTTATGAGAACTCCAACATTTTTCACTACATATTATTTTTGTTGATTTTTTTTTTGTCGCTGCTATGCATACATAGCATTTGCCTTTCTGGCAATGAAAATGTTATCATCATATTCAGCGACAATTTAAGCGCGTAATTAAATTACTGTGGCTTTTATGTATCTGCGTTTTTTTTTCAAAGTTGAACAATATAAGAATATTTATGTTGTGTGCTGTGAGAAAATTTCATTGACACAAACTCCTTCTGACTTTTGTCACGATTTAGTTTGTAAGGATCTACGAGACGGTTAAAAAGGAAAAAAAAAATATTGTTGTATAAATTGTTTATTCATGTGATAGAAGAAGTGGAAACAGAAAGGAAAACAATAGAAAAAAATATTGCTTTTCTAGCAATCAATTGATTCTCACGAAATTGTTTTCTTCAATTTATACATTGAGTACATGTGCATACGTCACATTGTAGCACATTTTTTTACCGAGACTAGACACTTGTGAGTATATTTACTCTCGTTAATTTAATTTTATCTGAGTTTTCACTTAGCAACTATCAGATCAATGATAGGTCATGAAATGTTAATGGCTGGTCTGGATGAAAAATGATGATTCAGTAAAAGAAAAGCTGTTGAGAAAATAAGCTTCATGTGACAGCTTCTTGATTAATAAGACGTGATGCTAATCAAAATTTGTCTTTTGTAAGCATGATCCGATTCTTGGCATTTTTTGGGATGTACACTTCTGAATTATACTATCAAATATCCATATGAGGCTGCCTATTCCTATGATGGCTCTTGTGACCTTACTACTCAGCCACAGAAGCATTATTTTTGTCCTTTAGGATTTTTCTTTAATAGGCCAAAAATACTTTCATGGGTTTAGGGGTCCACAAGATGCCCCAGTACTTAGAGTAACAGTTGCAGACTTTATAAATGGCACGAGAACTAGAGAAAGACCAAAGAATACCTGGATTGGATGAGTTGATAAGGACGCTAGAGTCCTTAATATTCTTAAATGGAAGCAGGTCTCAAAGGATAGGTGCGCCTCAGCCAAGAAAGTAAGTAAGGCCTTACATGCTCGATATCTTCTATCAGAACAGTCCTTACTTGATATTCTTTGAGTTACATAATCAGAAAATGTTCTAAATATTCGTTTTATTTATCCCTGCTTGTATTTGTATTTTATACTCGAAACATACTATAATCGAATGTTCTTTACCTGTCATTACGTGCGCATTAAAAAATGATTTCATTTATTTATGTTAGACTTATTCAATTACTTATCACGACATGTTGTGGTGTATTAACATATAATACGATAAAACATGAATCAATAAGTTTTTTGTTATAAAATCAATCCAATGCTGATGATGGCACTGAATTCGTTTTTGAAGAAAAACAAGAAAGTATTTTTGGATATTGGAAGCTTTTCTAGCATATACACGTCTATCCACTCTAAATTGATTTATATTTTATATCTACTCGATTTCAAGCTTTCATGTAAACAAAAGAACTGTTTGGTACTAATAACATATTGACTATTATACACCTTATTTTCTATGTCTTCAATCTAAGTTTATAAGTAGGCATATAGTAAAAAGTACAAAAGGATGACACTATAATGTTATTAATTCAATGACTATGAGTAATAGAGACAAAGAGTGTAAATATATGTTGTACAAATATAATGAAATGTTGTGAGAAATTGTGGCAAGATGTGTAGAAAGAAAATAGAGAATAAGTAGTAGAAGAAGAAGAAGTAGAGTGAGACAGGTTGAAAATACACTGACATTTCGACAATTATATAATATATTAGAGTAGCTATACACAATACCAGATAGTTTTTTATTTCATTTGAAAATATATTTGAGATAAGGATAAAGGTCTGTTCCGTAAGCACTATCATATATCCATAGATAAAACCATAAGTATATCAATAATACAAAAAAACAAGTTGGAATGAGATGTTAGCAGTATTTTTTGGATTTAAGAGATTCCAAAGTGTGCCAGTTGACTATGCTTCAATAGAATTTATGTCCATTATTTAAGGTGAACAATTGTGTGCAATAGGAAAATAGTTATAAGTTATAGATTCTTTAAGATAAGTTCAGAATAGTTTATGTGATATTGTAGAGCCTTAAGGTAGTGTTTGAGTGCTTAAGTGCTGAAAACATCGAAAAATTAAGTTTAAAGTTTTAGTAAGATTAGAGAAAATTTGAGTAGATTGAAAATAGCATAAAAGCCAAGATAAAAATAGTTGGCACACCATGGCATAAAATGACACAGAAATTTATGTGCATTCATCTGTCTATGTATAGATTTAAAAAAGCAAGAAAACGATCAAATCTCATTTCACATTATTTATGTAGCTTAACAACAATATATTTTTTATGAGTAGAGAGAAAGAGAAAGACAGAGTGATAGAGACACGAGATGAAAATGATACAAACATTCTGCCAGTTGAATTGCCAACTAACTTCAACTTAACAAAAGGATAATGAAGCAAATGAGATAGTTTTAGGTTGTCTATCTTTATTTTATATATTTTTAGAAGATGGGTTCGTTCACTTATTACGGACGCTAGAGGAATGCAGTTGACTGGAAACTGGATAGTTTTAAAAATTGACAAGCCTGCTCTTAAGTCTTGAACCAGTGAGCGTTATGTCACTATCACGATGGTTAAGCACCAAAGTATTTCAGTGTAACGTAATTAGTGAACGTCCCCAAAGATGAAGCTCTAGCTTTTTTTCCAACAACAAAATGCAATAAATCATAAGAAAAACTTTCTTCCTTGTGTTAGTTTGAAGAAGTTTCAATTCCATAATGTGGAAAATAATTATTAATATTGATATTATTTGTATATAGGACTCAGCTAGTATGGAGGATTATAGCAACATTAAAATCATCTCTTTATATAAGTTTAATAATTTTTTATCAAGCTTCTTATTCATTCATTGCCTCTTGATTTTTCGTAATTGACAGTAGAAACGTCCAACCGCTCTGAGACTACTCCAATTCATCGGCGTACTTTTATGATCTCCTTCCACTTCTTCTTCGTCCTTATGTTCAATTTCATTGTTAATTTTATTTAATGAATCAATATCCGTATATTGTTCGCGTTGACGTTTAATTGTCGTTGGCTTTCGCTCAAAGGTTGATGAACATGAGGGTGACCGATAAATGAAACTATAATCAATCTTTTAATTAATTTTATAAATTCCGATAAATTATGAATCATTTAGGTATTATTTAAAAATTAATTTTATTAACTTTCGTTATTCATTTTTTGTTTGACTTTGATTTGCAAATATTTGACATGAAATTGTTTTAAGTTTGGTTGATTATTTAAGGAATGCTTTTATGCTATTTCAATTAATTAATTGACAATATTAAAATATCAGTTCATGTACCTTTGTCCTGGGCTTTTACAATCAGATGAATTTTGATTACTCGAATCTTCTTCATCCTCACGCGACGTGCCCATTGATGATGCCGGCACATCTCCTGATAAAACAGTCTCGGTGGGACTTCTTGGATCATTAAGGCTAATATTCACGTGTCCTCCAGTTGTTGATGCTAATGTTGTTGCTATACCAGTACTCGTTGTGGATGATATCAATTTTTGTGGATCGATTGGTTCCATCTGTAAAAAAATAGCGAAAAAAAAAGACATAAAGTGAATTAATGTGCTGAGCATTTTTTTTTATCATTCGGAAAATTAAAGTAGGTGTGGAAACAACAAAGTACAATAATTTATGGTGATTGCCGAATTGATTTTTATAAATTTATTGCAGATTTTTTTCTCATTCTGATTCAGGAGGAAATAATTTTGTGGTTTGACACACTTTGTATCATTGTGATTAATTAGCTTACTGGAGACATTGTGGATTAGCATGATATCTAACGGTAATATTTCAAATTGTCTAATAATCAGAGAGTAAAATCGATTTTAGTCTACTAAGAATGACAAGACTATGGTATACAATTTTAATCAACTTCGCCCTCTGGGCCTCTAATAATGACAAAATTTAAGAATGTGCATTGAGAAATTTGCAGGATGGATTGTTGTTATCTGGATAGTTTTGTAAGGTCAAACCTAGGAAAATCTAGACTGAATTTTGAAAAAGATGTGACTCATTCAGAACAGTGGATCATAAACTAAGGGATTCATACGCAAGTCTGACTAGAGCTTGATTACATTTTTCAAAAATTCGACCAACAGGAATCAATTTTAACTGAATGTCTAAACTTTATAAGTTTTGGTTCGAGTTTCTAAAGCTACTTAAGACACCTTACAATAGACATGAATTCGATGCACTTCAATATAAGGTTAAAAATAAAATTTTTCTGATACTTGGGTAGGATATTTTTGGAAACCGGCTCTTGCGTCCTTTTACTAGTTTACTGCTATATTGCGTTAACATCAAAATTAAAAACCCTATAAAGTGTATTTAATTGCCTTTAAACAAAATTTAAAAAAATCAATGACTCTATTGCTAAAGATTCTCATATTTAATTAAATTAGACAGCACATCAACTTGTAAGACACAATAACAAATTTTTTACTTGAATACGTCGGAGACCATAAATAAATTGCTCGTATTTCGAACAATACTAAATCACAATGCTTTATTATATACCTTTACTCCTTATTATTTCTTTCCTAATTCTCATGAAATAATTATAGAATTAATTAAAGGAAGGTGATGGAGTCACTATTTAAGAAACTTTGTGTATACAAGCCAATTAAAATGCTCATTTTGTAATCAGTAAGATGTCTCTATGCTTAGATCTAAAACCTTAATTGTTGCTCAAATATTGGATAAACACAAAGTATAATGGTAATGAGCTTTGAAATTACTTCAAGAAAATAGTAGCTACAAGAAGTTCCTGTCTTCCCACATGTCTAACATCCCACACCGAATGTTTATAAGCACACAACATGAAAGCATGCTTTTTTTTATCGAAATGAAAGAAGCGGAAATGAAAAAAAGGAATTAATTTTTGGCATCCCGCAATTTACCAGCAACAAAGTCACTGTCTTGAATAGGAAAGAAAATGCTTAATAAGATTAGGTCTTGAGAATTAATTGCATAATAATTTAGATTTAATGCTTTAAATATGCTTGCTTTGCATTTGCAATGGACTAAAATTGCCACGCTCTGAAAAATCATTATCCTCGCAAAAAATAGAGGAAGTATCTTGTAAATTACTTTTTGGGTGATAAGGGCGCATTTTTTGGGTTTGGTGCTTTATACGTCGGAGTTTTGCTAAACATTGGATTATATCTAAATAAATGATCCTCTTAAGGGCTCTTTAAGGTTATATTCTTTGGGTAACCGCTATAGCAACTCAAAAGTACTTTAAAGACATTTGTTATTAGATCCAGTTAACCTGGAACTTTGTAATTTTTATCTTAGCGAATCCGTTAAAACTGATCCATTATTCAGCTGAATTGTCCTTAGTTTATGATCAGTTTTAAAACTGTAGCTTGACCGAATGGTTAGAAAAGCGAAAATCTAGATTCACAGCAGCTCTCATTTAGCAAAAACACACAAAAGAAACAGCATAAAAAGAAGGAAAAAATTGCTTTCTATTTTTTGTGAAAGAAGCAACATGCGGAATGAGAGATAAAAGCAATTTTTCATTCACAAATAGAGAAGAATATTTTTGGTTGTATTCATTCGGAATGACTTTTCTGTTGGCCTAACAGTTAAATATTACGGAAGCATAATAGAGGAAAGAAAACCAGAGAGATCATAATTCTTCTCAAAAATTGCCTTATTTATTACTATTACAATTGTGAATGCCTTAACAAATAATAGCTCATTCATGCAATATCATAAATAATCATTCAATTTATTGTTTATTGATTTCTTTTGACGTCCGGTGCTGAGCACGCTTACTTATTGCCTTCGCATACAGCGATTCAGGAAATTATTTTTTTATGCCTAAGAGTTTTCCAAGGATGAAAATAGCAGAATGTCATAATGATGTATAATTCCCATACTTCCAAAAATTATTTCATGTATAAAAACAGATCATCATGCCTGGTTTAAATAACAAACGCGAACATAACAGACAATGAATTTTTTCTTTCTCATGACAAATGAGATGACTTTCCTTTCCTTCCTATCAAATCTTGTTAGCGCATTGTATTATCAACAAAAAGAGGCGTTCGTGGCAATTTGTCTGTTTCTTAAGTCTGATTTTTATAAATGTCTATGAATCTATTGATGCTCATGAGCTTGAAATATTACGAGTTATTTTAGAAATTTAATCACGAAAAGAAAATTGTGAAAAATGAACAAATAAGAAGTGAAGAAATTTTCTAAAGGATTGGAGTATAATTAAATGAAAAATGAGGGGAGATGTAGCAATTCTTTAAAGCAATCTACAGAAGTTTTTTTTTTATTTTCATTTAAAATACGACTTTCCCTTCGCATTTGTTTCTAAAAAGAGAAAATTACTAAAATTTATAAGGGTTTGGCATGTGTGACCCAGACATAAATTTTTTAAGGTATTGACTAGGATGTCTTTGACTTCTTTATTGAGCTTCATTTTAAGTCTTTAAAATCTTATAAATATTTTACTATCCTCTTAAATTTGTGCTGTTTGGTGAGCAGCCATTTGGAAGTGGGTTTTTCAAGGAAGCAACTGAAATTCTCTATTTAATAATAAAGTCAGAGGACATCATCATCATCAATAAAATATCTTTTTCTTATTAACCAACTGCCAAAATAGTTTGAGAACCACAAACTTAAATCATAGCCAAATTCCCGATCGTAAAGTTGGAATTTTACCTAATCTTCCATGTTGCAGCCACACAAGCTGTTAATGATATTCGAATTTTTAAAATTTCATCTGACAGCTTTAATTTATTTCATTTTTATATAATCTGCAAGATTCTCACCGAACAGAGTAAAAACTTTTCCATAAAAACAAAATCTTCATTAGCACAGTTTTGCATAAAAAAAAACTAAAGCCATAAAGTCAGGAAAATATTTTCACATCTTAATAGAAAAATCGTGCACGAATCATTTATTCTCGGTAAGATTTTATTATTCCTTTATATTTTTTCTTCATTGTGCATCACCATCACTATCTTAAATGCCATTTGCTTTAATTCTCATCCACATATATTTAAAAGTTTAATGTAGCGCTCATTATGCTATTTAAAATTGTAATTTATAGCACATATGATAAAATTTAAGAATTTTTTTTGTGTACAATTCAAGTGTATTTGGGTATTAATAGCATTGAGAACATGGTTGCAATCGAAAAAATTTAAAGAGAGTCAAGAGCAATGGTTTATGGAAAAAGGTATTGGCATTTATGGATAAGATACGTGATAAATTTTGATTATAAATTTTATTCATTGCTTTATCTATTGTACAAATAAAATTGCTTCATATATCTAGAAAGGAAGTAAAAGAGAGATGGAAAATATGAAGAAGCAGCAAGTTAAAACAGGAGAGGAGCAAATAGACAATAAAAGTAAGTAAAGCACTCAGATCAGATGGAAAATGAAAGGATGATAATGGTGGAGATGTAAAAAGCTCACAGGAGATATAAAAATACAGAATGAGAGGAGCGTATGGAATGCGAAGTATAAGGAATAAAAATAAGACATTATAATCTGAAAGTAAATATTGCCTTCATTTCTCAAAAAAGCGTTTTGGGGATTTACTTTTATTTTTTTAGTTTGAATAATAAATTGAAAGCTTTGAATTCCTGCGTGTCTTCTATGCCTAAAACTCTTTTATCACAAAAACAAATTGCGACATTAATCATCTATACTGTAAAATATCATTCTGATCTTGCTTTACTGCTGAAAACTGTTTATGATGAATCATTTTGTATGAATATAATTTGTTGATTGTTTTGCAATCTGTTTACAAGATGTTCAGCTTTACAAGCATTTCTATCATCAAATATTGAATGATAATTGACTCTTATTGAGGATTATGTCATGTACGAAATAATGAACAAACATTCATGATGCAAAACCCATAAATTTACTTATAATAACTTTATTTTAGATTCACAGCAACAGGAGACATTAAGGATTCACTTTTAGCTCTTAAATATATAGCAGTACTTTTGGATGACTTTAATTAGGTTATGCTTTCAGACAAAAGGTCCAATGAAAATGCATTTGCAGAATAAAAAGTTAATAAACTTTAATTAAGCTATTAAATACGATCAAAACTAGCTAGTTTATCACTTTCCATTATATTCATGGCATCACTTTCTGACGCCTTCACTAGAATTCATCTAAACCTTCCTCATTGACATTCGTATAGTAAAATTGTATTAATTAAACCAATGCCATTCGATTGGTTAGCTTTAGGATAAACATTACATGCACATGCATATCGAATATAATTTGGGTCGAGTTGGAATCTTAATAAGATTATCAAATGGCTAGAAAAAAAATAACGAACTTTATATACGTTTGTTTCATTATGTGAAACTTAATAGGAGATGAGATATTGTGATGGTGGGTGGAATATTTTTTACGCTATGAAAATTTATGGTAAATGTGAGAAAAATGAAATCTGAGGAAATAACGATTACTTCTTGTGGAATTTCATGCTTCATATAAAAACATGACATACTTCCACCCTGAAGAATCAATAAAAATTATTGAATCATGACGACTTTATTCAACGTTTAAATTGTGGATGTCACCAATAGAAGCTTGAATGATGTCCGACATTATAAAATGATTACTAATTTAACAGATTTTCTTTTTGTGTAGTTTTTCTCTGATTTAATATTAGAACAGCGACGCCTTTTGACTAAGACAATAAAATTTTCAGTAGAGAACCTTGTAAACGGAAGGAAATGAAAGAAAAAGGGAATCTCTGCATCTGCCATCATCAAAATTGATTTTTATAATGAAAATGGGTAAAACAGCAGCATGTGGCTATGAATAAAAATTATTTTCATGGACATAAAGCGCTTTGGGGCCGTTCACTTATGACGTCCAACATTTAGGGGGAGGGGTCTAGGATTTTGTAACAGCTCAAATAAAGGAAAAATTTTTCTACAGAAATTTTGTCACAGAGCGGGGGGGCTAGAAAACATGTTTTTATGGACGTCATAAGTGAACGGCCCCTTTGTGCTTTCTTTTAATACAATATTACATTTTTTTGTCCTCAAGATAGTTAACATAAAATCGAATGATGATGATGACGATGTTTATATTCTCTGTACGAGAGAATTAGTTTTACGGAAACAAGAAGAAGAATTTAAAGATGAAAACTTTTATCGTTTGGAAAAAGAAAGTTTGAAATGAAATAAAAAAACAAGTTTCAGAAAGGAAAATAAAAGTTTCAGCAAAAGACAACCTCACTATTGTGACATGTAAAATATAAGAATGTCACATAAAAAAATTGCTGACAGCGACAATTTGATTGAATGTATTGAGCAAGTGCCAATACACAAAGTGACCTCATTTTCTTGAAGTGTAAATTTAATTTATTGATTATCATTTGACAGTTGTCATGCTGCCTCAGCTAGTTTGTCGCCTTTATTAGAGTAAAAATGGATATATTTTTAAAAATGTCTCTCCTCCATCTACTCTGTGTCGTTTCTCATGATTGATTTAGTCATGATTATCATCATTTATCGCTTTCATACCCCCAAGTAATGCTAAGTAATGCATAGATTTTTTTTTAACATCCTAAATTGAAAAAAAAAATCAAATCAAATTCTATGCTTAGAATGATATATGAATACCATCATCTGTCATCGCCATCATCATCAACATCACCATGACATGGTTTTTTTTCCTTCATACTTTCTAAATGAACTTTTCATTGAAAGCAAGTTTAAAAGTCAGAATAATTAATAAGCGCATATAAAAGCGACAATGGAAATTTTTTAATTTAATTGAAAAAGTTTGCTTACTCACAATTCCTTAAAAAAATATTCGTAGCATCAATTCCCGAGCGGCACAAAGGCTCCATTTTCCTTCCATATGGAAGCTATACGGAGCCTCCATGTTCCACCCTCCATTTGAAAATCTTCCGAAAACCTTACTATCATGGAACTTTGACGGAGCCAAAGCTCCGAAAATCTTCCGTGGGACGTGCATTTATTAACACCAAATGGAAGTCATACGGAGGTTTTGATGGAGGATGGAGGATCCATTTGTGGTAGTCAAACGGAGGCTTAATGGAAGTATTTTTCAAAGAATTTTTGGTACGATTTTCCACGTGTTTTTCTATCTTTCGCAATTTTTATATCAAGATTTGTAGCTGTATTAGTGGACTTAATTAAAGTACACTAACACTATTGAAAAATTTACAACTTAATTTAATTAAGTCGCAACCACAGCAATTTCTAAGTCTCGATCACACGCGTGAGAAACATAAGAAATCATTAAAAATTTTCATACAAATTAAACGACCCCATATAATAGTGATTTCTGCATGCGCTTGTGAAGTATGTAATTTCATACAAAATCACAAAAAATTATCCTTTTTTGCTTTTTTAAAGCTTGAAATGAAGCAATATGATTCAGTAAAGCTTTTCGACAATATTTCAATCCATTACAGTAAGATCTGACCTTTGTCTTTTAAAAATTCAAAAGCACGAGTTTTTCGGTATTTGATTTAAGAAAAAGCGGAGTTCATATGGAATCCAAATGGAATCAATATGAAGGATGAAAAAATAACCCTCCATTTACTTCCCACATAGTGGAGGTGGCTTTCATATGGATTCCATATGGAGACCACCCTCCACCTTGTGCCGCTCGGGATTATGGTTCACAACAGTTCAATGCATAAAATTTATGTTTAAAAAATCTCTGAAGCATTAGCGAAACGAGAAAATTAAATTTGATTTCCTTGAACTGGAATAAGCAAGTTAACATTTTCACATCAAGTTCATTTCACTTGAAATCATACCAGAAAGAGGATGATACACTGAGTCGAATTGAGGACAATCAGTGCATTCTCATACCAATAGAAATAAATTTTTCATTCCGTATTTACATTTCACGTACAATGAATAGAATGGAAAGTGATTTCTTTCATTAAATGCACTTGTCTGCCAAGCTAGCTCATCATCATCAACAAAAATGTAAAGAGCAATCATATCTATTGTGGAAATTCATTCAGTGCGAATTGTGAATCTTTTGTACTTAATTAGCACACTACATTGTATTTGATGTATTTATGCTTATGGAAAGACATTTGAGGTACTTAGTTCTATTGTTTATTTACTATTCTCAATATTTTTTCATTTCTGTTCACATTAGTTGTCCTAGATGCTTGCATGCAGAGAGCTTATCGACATGAAACAAACTCAAATTGTATTTCTGTGTACATGGGAGGTCGTCGAAGATGTGAACGTGAAAAGAAGACAGTGAAAGTATCTATATTATTATAGTCTCTGCAAATTAACATCATATCTTTCAGAGACAAACATAAGTAATAGGGACAGGAGGCCGGAAATTGAAAAACCATCTACTGTAATTTTAGAGTCGTCTAGCAAAGTAGAAGTTTTCCACAAAAACACAAAGCTGAAAGCTGACGTTCGAAAATGACGTTTTTTAAATAATTTTTTGATTCAAGAATTTTATTGATCTGCTCAAAACAATTAAGAATCTATTAAACCTAAATATTGAATCAGCAGTCATCTATCATTTATTCATGTGAAGCCCTGATTTCTGTCTAGATATTGCTACTACTCTATTATGTTGGAATTAAATAATATGTAGGCAAATATTATTCAACAGATTATTCACATTCTGTAAAGCACTCAAATTGCATTTGATAGGAAACCCAGCAATGCTCATATCACATAAAAAAAATGTTGGCATGTTGGAAATGCAAAAAAGTATTGAACGATATTTCAAAAAATTCTTAAAAAATTATTCTGAAGTTAGATAAATTTTGAATTTATTGAAATGTAAATATGTGAAAAGTATAAATAGGGTGAATACATTAAAGCTGATGAAGAGGAAAAAGCTATGTTTCATAAAAAGAGGAAAAAATTCAATTCTCGGAAAATTTCAAGTTTATTATATTATTTCATTGCTCTATCAATTTACATCCGTACCAGCCAGCATATATAGCAAACGAGAAGTGTAAAAAAAACGGGGGCAGCAAAAAGTGGATGTACGTGTAAAATTTTTTTAAGCCGCCATACCAAAATTGAATCAAGTGGAGGGTTGAAAGAATGTGTTAAATTAACTTCATCGACAAATGAATGAACAATAAATTTAAGGAAAAAATTGTTCTTTCGTCATTTGCCAAACGTGTCATACTTTTCTTCCTTTTTTATGTGTGTGCCTTTTTAAATTTTCGACAATCTAATATGTTACAATATTTGTTCTTTTAAGCTATAATGTAGAACGGCTCCAAAAAGCACAGCAAAACGTTGACGAGAAGAAAGAATAAATTTGCATAAGAAATAACATTTGAAATAAGAAATTGCTACATTTTATGGTAAAACATCCTTTTCAGTCTATTGCATGGAAAATAACTCATTCATCTATGTTATTCAGCGGAAAAAATGATATTCGAGGAAAAAAATCAATAACTCATTTCATTTGTAAGAAAAATAATGTTTTTCAACCTTTGAGCACCAAAAAAAAGTTATTCTTATTCTAAAAAAATGATCATATCAAAGATACTTCCTTTCCAATAAACACAAAAGGAGCCATTCTCTGCTGCTCGAGAAATGTAATAAAATATTATACAACAATATACACTCAGTGCACAACTATGCATTTATAAATGTTAACATGGTTATTTTTTCTATGATTTTTTTAGGGGTTTGTGGGACTCAACAAACATAAGAACAACGATAAAGGTTTAAAACTTAGTCTAGATTGCAATAAGATAAGTAGACTAGATAGTGTTGACGTGTTGCTTTGGTTTTTTAATTCATCCGAGCAAGTAACTCTCAATCTATCGTGGAATAGCTGTGTAAGAACCATCCAAGTGTGCTTAGAATAGCAATTTTAATGCTCCAGGTTAACATAGCAGCAACATTATTTCAGACTATTCAAAACTGAAGATTGTAAAAAAATAACAAGATACCTAAATTAGAACCCCCAATCTTTTCTACAATCTTCATGATTCTACAATGTAGTAAGTTACAAATGCATTGCAGTTGTGAATTATGAAATCCCTTCTGTGCTCACATGAACATGATATCGAGTGTGTACTGTATATTTCTCACAGGGAAATAATAAAATGACAGCAATCTAGTTCCAACTTTCTACATGTTTTGTGCTCAAATTTCTTTCCATCCTCACTACAAAACAGTTTTCATTTATTGCATTAAGCTCATACAAAAAAGAGATAGTTGTTGTGTGTCAGCTCCAGACAGTTGCAATAACTCAATTGCTATTTATTTTAAAATGATTTGCTAGCAATTTACTTAACGTACGAAAATCTACATTAAAGTTTGCACATGCACTATATTTCAATTCAATTATAGATGTGCTAAATGTTCAGCTTATTGAAAGGCTTTTGTATTTTACTGCTCATATGTGAATTGATTTTAATGCTCGTGATACTGGCATGTGAATTTTTTCTCTCAAAAATTTATGAGAGAATCAAAGGCGATTATTTTTTCATATAAATTTAAATTCTTGATGGACTTTTGAATTCAGGGCTGACAATTCAGTATGACGATAAATGCTTCAACATCCAGTAACATGTGAAAGTAACCCGAGTTGATATTAGACATTAATTCTTTGTTCATAACACCCGAATGGCACAAGTCAGTTAATCGATCATTAATCCGGTACCAAGCTGGTGTGATTCTGGCATGGTGCTGGATTTAAATCGAAGCTTGATGTCGGATTTCTATTCGATTTATTTTCGACTTGTGCCAATCGGTACGAGTTTTTGAAGTTTTTTTAACCAGAAATTGATATCTACCGCGGTAAGGTCTTTATAGTCAAGTCGTTAGACATCAAACTCTTCAATTCTCTTACACAGATTTTTGTAACATCGTCGGTTTGATTTCCTTCAGAAATTATAAATTCCTTGAATTCTTAAAGCATGAAATCAAAGCCATAAAACATTTTTAATTTTTCTTAAGCTCTATCGATTTCAAGGTTAACTGTTAAACACAAGAAAGTCAATATTGTGCTTCCCATTTAATAAAAATACTTTTTTCTATCAATAGCATTATCTCTTATAATTCCAATATGAATGCATGAATGAGAGCCAATTTTTCTTATGAACAATTTTCCTTTAAATAGAAATTTATTCCGATTCATATATTCCTCATCATCATAAGTATTAATGCTATTATCGCTATCATATGTATTTAGATGTCAAATATGCTTCTATGAAAAGAAAATAAATATATTATATAGATGAATGTGCTTCTTTATAGCCATGGATCTAAAAACATAATGAAGAGGAGGGAAAAATAAAAGATTTGGGGTTTTATGGCTTTGTGCTCCTGTCTTTAGTTTTATGGAATTAAGAAATTAAATTCCGATTGATTTTTAAGAGCATCAAATTAAGCCATCAATGTCTCATAATGAGTGTTCATCCAAAAAGAAAATGAATGAAGTGGCTGTACTCTATAGTCATAGATAGTGCACTAAACATGATTAGAATTATTCAGAATTGCCATTCTTCAGATTTGTATTATATAAAATGAATATAATTCCACATTGCTCACAAGTTTGATTTTGTATAATTAAATGGTACGCATTTCTTGTTCAACATGTTGGTCAAACGGAATATTTTGTAACCATCCCGAACGGTAGCCAGGAAGATAGTGTAATTACAACCAAGCTGCTGAAGACTTGAGACATGTTGGTGATAAAAAGATTAATACTTTAGGGAGTGTGGTTGAAAAATCAGGATAAAATCCAAAAAATAAGGTGAAATTCCTGATAAAATCGGTTCCGCACCACAGGATTATTTTTTTTAATTTTGGTATTAATTTTAAGTTTTCAAGCCTATTAATAGTTTTTCAGCATGTGCTCATATAATTTTTGGCAAACAAATCTTTCAAATGTGCATAACAAGCATATATTTTCTACCATTAGTAGGATTATGATGCTGGTGATGAATAGAATGAATGGAAATGAGGGCTTATTGAATTTGAAATAATGTGAAAGGGAATTCTTATGAATGTCAAATTTTAAATAATATTCATATCTCCGTCAATACTTGCCAATTACTCATATAGAGTTTCATTCAATGATGAAATAATTCACAATGTGGGAAGCAAAAGCTCATTTACTTATTTTTTTATACATATGCATATATGCGAGAAAATGTGAATGGAAAACATAAATGGTACATGAAGCGTTGGGTTGAAAAACGACACGTTTTTGATAATAAAAAAAATCACACACATCGAATACTAAATTGAGCACATAATTTTGAAGGGAGATAGTTAAGTGTGAATCTTAATGGATTGTTTATAGCTTTACCTTTGTCGGTAGAAGAAAGCGAATTTTTCGATTCATTTCAAATGAATCCAAGCTCTAATCTATTATTAAAGTATTTATAATGAATACTGAAAGAAATATTTGACTTCTCAATTGCACATAAATATTGATATTATGTACGATTTAGTAGAAGAATGCCTTGAGGACCTAAAAAATAGAGAAGATTTATGATAATCATGATAAGTTGACAAGTCACTTTAATCTCAATATAACAAGCAATTTTCAAGAGCGAGACACAAGAGAGACGACACATAGACCTGCCTTTGAGCTTTAAGGATTGGATCACGAACATATTAGTATGATTTTCCATCATATGCTATATCTCATCATACGATACTGTATAATCTGATATGACACTTAGTAGCTTCTTATAGGAAAAAAGCTTCCCATTCCTCTTATATAAACATAGAGTAGAGTCTCATGTGACATTCATATTTATGCAAAGAAATTTATATGAAGGAATTGTAAGCACATTACAGGATGATTATTTCCTTTTTTCGATGTAAGGAGAGAAAAAGTTAAGTAAAGGAAATTGTTTGGGAGCACAAAATAATTCAATGATTAGCAGTAAGTTATTATAGCACATTATTACGAAAATAATAGGAAGTGCCTGAATATGTCACAAAGCATACGATTGAAACTTATTTTAGGATTAAAAAGATTTAAGGATTTATTTTAAATTCTCGAATATTGTGCTGGATTTTAAAAAAGATGACTGCTAAGTGATTTATGCTAGAGTCATTCAGTAGTGATGCTAAAAATCTAGTGGACATAAGGTTCTCACTGAAGCTAAAAAGCACTTATGGCACTTGCTTAAATCTTTCGGATTAAAAGTAAATTGTTAGAAAGGGATGTGAATTGCTTGAAGAGGTCTTCCTGTCTCATAACATAGGTCTATGTCGCTCATGTCTTCAGCCTTGAAGGTGATTTTGTGTGCTTTTTTAAAAATTTGTGTTTTTTTTGGAAGTTTTTTTTGTTTCTCAAAATGTATAAAATTTCTTCGCTTTACACATAAATGGAAGCAATTGTAGAAATGCGCTGTTTGTCGTCTCCATAAGCTTCGAATTAATTTTTCATTTTAAATCTATGTCATATGTCAAGTATGTGCCGAGACATGAGATGAACACGAACATTAAAACGAATGAGTCAACATTTAAAAGCTCAATATGATTTGTAATTTTTAACTTACTGAGAATAATCCACTGGCTGTATGTGATGCTGATTGTGATGCAGCTGTACTTCCGTAATGTTGTGTTTGATAGCTGCTCGACAGAATTTTCTTATGTGCCGATGCATGTGCCCTGTATGCTGAAACACTCAATTTCATTGTTAACCAATCGATGTGATATAAATTATGATAATGTGGTGCATCTATGCATAAATTTTAACTCCAATCGAAATTAAATTTAATATTTTTTATGACACGTTTTTCACTTTTCACCTTTTTTTTGCTCAAATTTTATTTATTTTTGCTTTAAATTTTCAATATTAATGAATAATTTTATTTTGTGTGGGAACTTTCACATATTTCTGATGTCCTTTTTTTTGCTTCTTTAATATTTATTTTGTATGTGTGTCGGAAAATTTATAACAATAAAAAAATAACACAAAAATTATGTTCAGAAATGGATGTACATGTGTCAATAATATCGTTAAAGATGAGATATATCGATAAGAATCAGCAATAATAAAAGCATTTATGTTTGTATTTGTATATGATTGCTGTTATCCTTCTGTTTGTTCTGTTTCGATCATTACATGATTTATTGATGCTTCTCACTCACTCTCTTCAATGTACGCACGTTATTTGATTTGCCCACATACAGATAACATGTGGAATCGTCAAAATAATCATAAAGCATAGAGAGCATGAAAAAGATTATCTCATAAATTATAACGAAAAAAAAGTGTATGAGAGAATCGTATTATGTCCTGTTTAATGTCACAAACATTCACACTCGATGCTTATCACACACCAAAAAAATATCAAAAGTTATGAACAGCGGAGCAACTGAAATACATAATAAAAGAACAAAAAGAAACGAGAATGAATGTTTGAGAATATGAAAATCTAAGAAATATACTTTTTAAGACGACAAGAACTTAATATAAATAATGAGATGAATTTCCACAAGAATTTTTATTCTCACAAGTCTCACAAGCATAAAATACTCGACTGTGTTTTACAAATGGGATGTATTCCTTGTTATCTCTTATCTTTTTGAGTGTGCATCAGTGTTGATACCGAGTTATTTGATCAGACTTGGATCAGACAATTATGAGTAATCTTAAGGTTGGATCAATATGTTTGTGATTATCTAATTTATTCTTCGCCTAGGTTTTTAATTCGGTTCACATCTAAGTCTCCTCGAACCTACTCACAAGATATTTCTTCAATTATTTTAAGGAGATGACGTGTGCGTACCTGACTCAAGATGTCATTTTTTGTTCGAGCTAGCAAGACAACAACTACAGCACCACCTGCTCAAGGTATGCTTTGCTTTAAATTATAGTGGTCTGAACTATGTGCTTATTCAAAGCTTAATCTAAGGCATCTGAATCAACAACACTGATGTCCACAAACATTTGAGATGTTTGAAATAAAAATTGACCAGTTTGCATAAGAAGCTCTTATGACTTTATCATGACTTGATTTGCTTTTGATTTTTTTGCCTTTCAACGAACAAATTTTCTACATGACTTCCATGCTCAATGAAACTGAATGAATTTAACTTATGTCTCTTAAATGTATGTCTCTTAAATGAACTGTAAAATCTTTTCTAAATCAAGCAGTGGAAATTGTCATCTTCTACTTCCTCTCGTTTAACTGAGCTCGATTTTCATCGAGTAACTCTTTTCAATTAACTTTTACCCAACATTTTAAAATGAAATTAATTGAAATTAAATTTCTAAACGAGAAACCAAAAACCCGTGAAATTCACCCATAAACCAATTTTTCCACTTAGTCAGAAAAAGTTAAGCTATACTTTACATTCAAGATATTTCCCATATTTTTGTCTTGTTATAACAAAATGAACAAATTTGTAATACGAGAGTAATGTCATTCATGACATTCAATTAAATTCAAACTCTTCTCTTGCACTATCAACTTTTCAACTCAATGATTATGGTTTGGTGTAGTAATATCATATGCTTCATCATAACTTTAATCGTAATAGAGAAAGTTTCATGCTATTCACAAGTGTTTTGCTCATCAAGTTCTACCCAATGCACATCTCTCTTCATGGTTGTCCACAAGATTTTATTGTGAATTAAACGCATAGAATTCTAATGATTTACTAAGTTATTTTGTTGTGATATTCCATGGCTGTGTTGTTCTCATTGTTATTGTTTTTCATCTACTTTTTGTACTCTATTCTCAATGGAAAAACTTTAGTAGAATGAGAAATCTTTTCAAGTATACGATATTGACCCCACATTCCATACCAAAGAAGTATTCTGTCTGCAGTACTTGCAAAAACATTTCGAGATGAAATAAAAAATAAGTTACGAAACCTATTTCCTATTTCTCTATTATTGTGGTTCGCTTACAAATGGGATCCGTCTCAGTGTTCATCAAAAAAAATTATGGAGTCTTCCGATTATTTACCGTCTGCCTAACTTTATGTCAATAGGTTTTCTTTAATTTCCGAGAAATTTACGTGGTCTCCAATATAATGTACCTAGATTTCAATCTTTTAAAATAGTTTAAAATAAACTTTTATAAAGCTTTTGAGGCCAGCAAAACATTCCAGGGGATAAATCTTTAAGCTTACAGTTGTAGACGTCATAAATGAACGACCCCATTTTAATGCAGTTGTTGTACAATTTTAATTGAGTTGCAAGTATTCTGCATGCACTTCTGATAAAATATTAAGGCTTGGATGAGCAAAAAATAAAAATACCATTATGCTGATTATGTTTTTATGTTATGACTCGTGATGAATTTTGTATTCATACTTTTTTATAAAAATATATATTTCATAATATTTCAAGATGCATAATAAATAACGGAGATAATAAAAAAGAAAAACTTTGTCGCAATTAAGTTTTCGTAACAGAGAAAAATTACTTCCAATACATGATTTTTCATCCTGTTAGGGTAAACACTTCTGGATCAGTTCCAAAAAAAGTTACATTCTTACAAAGATGTCAGTAGTATGTTTTATGCTACATTCAAATTTATTACAAGCAACATATTTCAACCTTATGAAAGTTATGGATAGGTGACGTCAACCAAACTAAACTATATATTGCATAGAGAACTTGATTTCTTTAAATAACAAACAAAACCAAACTGATAATTTCAGAACCCCCACTACAAAAACATATGCTTTAGATCCATTGTGCATTGATGAAGGAACATATTCATTTTTACGTACGTTGTAATTTTATTTCTCTTCTGGTAGATGAACAAAAAAAAAGTCATTTCTTCTTCATCCACAGATGCATAAAAGCAGAATGAAATGTGTGGAATGATAATAAATATTCACGTATTTTTTTTGTCATACATGAGTTTATTTCTCGAATATTTTATGTTCATGTAAATTATTTTTTAAGGCATTTCCACATCTCCATTGATATTGTTGGAAGAATCATGTTTGAATTGATGAACATCATAAAAAAAAAGCTGTGGCTTGAAGAGAAAGGAACTCGAGACTCGTTAAAAATTAAAATGTTTGATTTTGAAAGATTTTTATTTAATCTACGAGAAAAGTGAAGAGAACCCAAAAATTAAGTAAGTCTTAACCTTTTTAGCGCATTTTTGAAACTTGTTTCAAAAAGGTAGCTTAATAACGCACTTTGGTCGGCTGGTCGGCTGGTCGGCTGGTCGGCTGGTCGGCTGGTCGGCCGCTAAGAAAAACTTTTAATCTAGACATCGTAGAGAGTTCTAGTTTTTTGCATTAGTTCCGTTATATCGAGTTATTGGCCCGCCGGACATTTAAAAATCTTAAAACAGTGTATTTATGCTATAATTAATGAATTTTTGTTTTGTTTTCAGTGTAACCTGCTCAAATTTTATTTTACCTCTATAATTTCAATATTACCTCTATAATTTCAAAAAATTTCTAGCCGTTGTAAAATTTGAATTTCAAAAAACCGTTAAATGATAAACTTTTTTTGTATGGAAATTCATTGGAACAAATTATTTAATTATACTATAATTAATTTTTTCGTAGTGCAACTTATAGCGGGAAAATTTCAAACTATTTATTGACCGTTAGAAAATTTGAATTACAAAAAAATGTTAAATGATAAACCCTTTCTGTATGAAAATTCATTGCAACAAATTATTTAATTATACTATAATTAATTTTTTCGTAGTGCAACTTATAGCGGGAAAATTTCAAATTATTATTATATTGACCGTTAGAAAATTTGAATTACAAGAAACCGTTAAATGATAAACTCTTTCTGTATGGAAATTCATTGCAACAAATTGTTTAATTATACTATAATTAATTTTTTCGTAGTGCAACTTTTAACGGCAAAATTTCAAATTATTTACTGACCGTTAGAAAATTTGAATTACAAAAAATCGTTAAATGATAAATCCTTTCTGTATGGAAATTCATTGCAACAAATTATTTAATTATACTATAATTAATTTTTTCGTAGTGCAACTTATAGCGGGAAAATTTCAAATTATTTAATGACCGTTAGAAAATTTGAATTACAAAAAACCGTTAAATGATAAACCCTTTCTGTATGGAAATTCATTGCAACAAATTGTTTAATTATACTATAATTAATTTTTTCGTAGTGCAACTTTTAACGGCAAAATTTCAAATTATTTACTGACCGTTAGAAAATTTGAATTACAAAAAATCGTTAAATGATAAATCCTTTCGGTATGGAAATTCATTGCAACAAATTATTTAATTATACTATAATTAATTTTTTCGTAGTGCAACTTATAGCGGGAAAATTTCAAATTATTTACTGACCGTTAGAAAATTTGAATTAAAAAAAACCGTTAAATGATAAATCCTTTCTGTATGGAAATTCATTGCAACAAATTATTTAATTATACTATAATTAATTTTTTCGTAGTGCAACTTATAGCGGGAAAATTTCAAATTATTTATTGACCTTTAGTAAATTTGAATTACAAAAAAACCGTTAAATGATAAACCCTTTCTGTATGGAAATTTATTGCAACAAATTGTTTAATTATACTATAATTAATATTTTCGTAGTGCAACTTTTAACGGCAAAATTTCAAATTATTTATTGACCGTTAGAAAATTTGAATTACAAAAAATCGTTAAATGATAAATCCTTTCTGTATGGAAATTCATTGCAACAAATTATTTAATTATACTATAATTAATTTTTTCGTAGTGCAACTTATAGCGGGAAAATTTCAAATTATTTACTGACCGTTAGAAAATTTGAATTAAAAAAAACCGTTAAATGATAAATCCTTTCTGTATGGAAATTCATTGCAACAAATTATTTAATTATACTATAATTAATTTTTTCGTAGTGCAACTTATAGCGGGAAAATTTCAAATTATTTATTGACCTTTAGAAAATTTGAATTACAAAAAAACCGTTAAATGATAAACCCTTTCTGTATGGAAATTTATTGCAACAAATTGTTTAATTATACTATAATTAATATTTTCGTAGTGCAACTTTTAACGGCAAAATTTCAAATTATTTATTGACCGTTAAATAATAATCCTTTCTATATAAGCATTCATTGTAACTTTTTGTTAATTACACTAAAATTAATGATCTTCTAATCTTCTCATGATCTGTAAATGAACGCAAAATAATTACATAATCAAATACTGATCGCTAACACAAAAATGCGCTTAAGTCCCTCGATCAATAACACGAGGACTTCTGTAATTTTTTATAAAAGTTTAAAGGATATTTACATTCTTGAAATTTCATTGAAGATTATTGAAGTTGAAATTTCATTGAAGTCAAAGTTCATTTGAAAAGTTTGATGAATTTTTTTTTTTGTTTGAATCTTGAAACGTTGTTCAAAAAAATTTTAAATTTCAATTTCAGCTTTGAATTTGACACATAATCGAGTTTGAAAATTTTGTTGATCAAGAACTTTGAGGTTCAATATTCATACCACACTGTAGTTTTAAAGTTTAAACTTTTTCTCGTACTTACTTTAACTTTATAGTGATATTAAAAAAGTTTGATAACTATTTGATGGAATGCCTTAAAGATTCATAATTCATATCAAGAAAGAATTTTGAAAACTTATAATAACATGTTTTTGTGTGATTATATCAAGAAAGAGATCAGAGAAAATTAGACAAATCTTCTCAGAAATTTCTATCAAAACATTTCTCAAGAATTAAGGATCTTACCAAGACATTCAATGATATCTAAATATACTCAACTTAATATTTTTTGTACAGCCTCTCTTAAACATAAGATTTAATTTCAGTTTTGAGTACTTGATGCCTATAACAATGTCTTTGAGGATTAATCTCATGAGATTCTTATCATAAAAATATTTCGAAGCAGATGCATACGAAAAATAGAAATAGAAACACTTCAATAACCATGTAGTCATGGATTTAACCTTTTTTTTTCATTAGATCCCTTAAGGTTCATATGTATCCAATGGCTTCATTTGATGTGTTTTTTATTGTGATAGTCCGAAATTCTGATTTGAGAAAAACTTTCATCTCTTAACTCCTTCAGCTACAACTGCTTCAACAATTTTAGAAACTCAAAATTCATAAATGGTTTTTGTGAGCATATTTATTATTTTAGTTGTGAAGCTTAACTCTTTTGAGGCAGAGAAAAGTGTAAGGGGAGTTATCGTATGGCTCTTTATCAAATAAACTAGAAGAGGCTTTGGTATTGCAGTATCTTGTAAAAACCTAAACGTTTCTCGATACAGAATGTCTCGTACAAAAACCTTTTAAGATCTTGAAAGTTTGATTCTCGTAAGTTCATTTTAAGTGTGCAAAGGAAGAAAATAATGCCATAAAAATCAACGTAAAAGTAAGTGTATGGAAAATGAAGATTACGAAAGAATTGTAAACTTTTATTACCGCCAACTTATGGTCGTTTTAATATTTATTAAAAAATTGAAATTACATCGTAATATTCCTGTTATCGCTTGTCTCCTCTTATTCTTCAGCGTTTATATTAAGAAGCATGAAAACTTAATTTGTCAAATGAATTTTCTTCTTTTAAAAATATAAGAAAAATTTTTTATTGCTCAAAGTTGAAGCATCAAGTTATAAAGAGATTAGAAGCTATTTAAGATTGTTGGCGAGAATCGTTAAGCCAAAATGTTATTGCTTATTGTTTTATAAAATTTTTTACTCAAGGGCAATTGTCTTGGCAAACATTCCCGCACTATATCGCACCATGAATTGCTCATGCAATCACAAAAACCATTGTTGGATAACTTGCAATTTAATTATGTGTTATGGCTTTTTTGCCTTCATTTTTCGAGAACATTCAACATAGAGGATTGCTCATGTTCATTAATATTTATGGCTGTTGCTTTATCGTTTAAATTAATGGATTGATAATACTGTTTGACTTTCATGTACTTAGTGTGGATTGGAGAGTGCATAACATGTAATTAGAATGTATTTAACATGCGATGAGGTCAGCATACGCAGATGACAATGTTTTTTATTGTAAATCTGCTTGTAATTTTATAATTTGATGGCAGTTTTTATGTTAAAGTGAATCGTATGAGATTGCTGATGTAAAATGAGAATTGATGGATTTTTTTTTGTGTTACTAAATGGATATTTTATGGCAGCCCATTAATTCAGGACGCAACATCTTCATAAATTCAAGGATTTTTTTCTTTGAAAACTTGGAAACTTTAAGTTGACTAAATTTTTGCATGCAGTAATTCTGTTCAGCTTCTAAACCTAGTCTATTTTAACCTTGTATTCAGAGATGAATATCAGGATGATTTTATGAAAATTGCAATTAACCTCCAAGCATTCGTAAAAACAAAACAAACATCTACACGACATGATATTTAACCAGCTAATCCTTTTGAAAACTACTCTACAAACATGATAATTAAGCTCCTGACATGTCGCTGAAAGGTGATTTGAATCTAGAGAGTTACCACTACAAATTCCACATGAGAATATAAGGAACTTTTAAAAATATGTATCATTATTAAAAAAATACTTTTGTACATCGCAATATCCTGCACAATACAGGATTTAAAAAAATGTTTGTCAAGTGCAGTTAAACAGCGATTATGCAAAAATGAAAAAGTTTCTCCCGACTGTTTAGCAAGTGATAAAAATTTATGAATGAGGATGCTGAGTGAAGACAAAAATATGCTGCAATGAAGTAAAAAAAATGGGATAAAAGTAAATGAGGAATAGCAATTAAATCTGCATTACTTTGTTCCCGGTATGCCATTCAGCACTTGACATTATAAATTGTGCAGATGTTAAAAATTCAAATTGGAAGATTTTTTTTTCTTTTTTCCTCCATTATCTTTAACAGATGAAAGCTGTTATTCCTTCATATTATATTGAAAGAAAGCTAAAGCATTTTATGCAAATCATGGTTTTCTACTTAATTTTATGATGAATCTAAATTGTGATTGTTCTAGATTTGTAAGCTCTTGAATGTGAGACTTTCTGAAAATCAATTGACAACTTAATAGAAGAAATAAGACGAAAAATTCCGAAAAGTAAATCGTCTTACAACTTCTTCATCATTGCCTTTCTGTCTACAGAGAAAATTCTTAAGAATTAAATATAAAGAATATTTGAAGAAGATTAGACAAAGTCTGGCAATCAGTATTAGAGCAAGGGAGATTAAAGTCTGGTTCTAATGGATAAACCAAGTTTAAATACGATTTAATGAATGAGATTTATATCAAATTACGTAAGAATTAAGAGCCTATTAAATTAACCTTAGTTATAAAGTATCAAGTCCACAAATTAAGTCAGTAATTGTATGGTTTTTCATTAATATTTTTTGCGAAATCACAGAATTTAAAAATATCTTTAAAAACCTGAAACTTTATTTAGATTGCCTTCTTTTTCACGAAAATAAATGTACCAAAGTTTTTTATGGTTTCCATAGAAAAAAAATACCTAAAGCAGCGGATTAAAGGAAGCTTCTTGTACCATTCAAATCAAATCAAAATCAATTTTTCACCAAGGCGTTGAAATCCGACAAGAGATTTATTTTGCCTTAAATCTTTCTTCTTGCATGCTTCTTTGATAAATTTCACATAAAAAAATTTTCATCAAATTTTGCATAAACAAAAAATATTCTTGTGAAACAGACAACGTTGTCTTGACTTCCACACTTTAACAAATAAGAGTCAATTCGTCATTACTTCCGCTACTGAAAATAATAAGGAAATAAGTATTTAAACAGAAAAGTTTCCACTGTCGTCCTTTTTTGCTTCAATTTTTTTTTTTTTTTTTTTGATAAACATTTTAAGAGAGGAAAAAAAATGTTTTTGTTATAAAGTGTTTTGCCTGAAGACAAATAAAAGAAAAGGAGAGGAAAAGTTTATAAACAGAAAAATACTAGTGTAACCATAATCACTCGTAACTGATAAAAGCGCATTTACAAAACAAACTAGTGAATCGGATAGAAACCAAATGTGGATATATTCACACCGTATCATCGAAAGTCTTGTTAATAATCCAATCTTCGCTCAGCATATGTTTGAAGGTTTAAAGCTTGACGAATATGAAAGTTTGATTTTATAAAAATAACAATAAACTTTGGTTTTTAAAAATTCGTAAGAAACAAAGGTTTTTTGATTTTTCTGAAGCAACGGCTGTTCGTACCTTGCCCAAAAACAATACAGCTCTTCTATAAAGCAGCACAGTTCAAATGCAAATAACTAGAAATCTCTTTGGTGTCTCGTTATTGAGATTTCTTGCTGATTAACTTGCTTATGTGTTTGCTTACAGAAAGCGTACTTTGCGGTTTTTTCAGCAATGCCTCAACCAATTTGAATTCTGTTTTTGCAGAAGATTTAAAATTTCAGGCACAAACTTTTCATCTTGAGACATTTTCAGCTATCTTGCTCGACTTTCTCACAAAATGCGAAACTGAATACAAACATTTCAATGTGTGCCGATCAGGATTCACACGTGATTACGGTGCGAATTATAAAAATCAAACAGAACATAAATAGTAAAATTATAGAAATAATTTTCCAAACAAAAAAGACAAAATGTAGACATAAGCATCTTTTCTTTACTTATAAATGCACTAAAAAGATATGAAAAAGTAAATGGAATTGAAAAAGTCTTTTATATAGCACCCAATAATAAAAGCAATAAAAATCTCTGAGGCTTTCATTTAGAATTGAGTTCCCCACAAAATTACTCTATTTTATTTGCCGATATTGCTAACGAATACGTTCAATTGTTGGTCCATTAAAGGATGTATTGGAAAAATAATAGGAAGCAGTTGTAATTATCTTTTTCTTTAATGAACGAGCGAAGAAAAAAAAATTTTAAGCCCTCGAGAAGTCAGAATGGAACTTTAAAATTCTCTTTCTATTTACCATATTAAATTACTTTTTATTGTACTTCTGCTTTTGTCTACAATTTAAAAATCATTTTAAAACAAAATCATTATTCACTGGTAAGCATGAAACTGTTTAAATTTAAAGTTTGCAGGAAGTTAAAAAATATTTTAAAAATTTTTCCAGTTGCTCTTAAATTTTTACAACTGGTTTGAGAAAATTGTGTAATTTGGTAGAAGATTCTTGAAGATTTGAAATTTTTGTAAGTTCTTCAACGATTATTGTCAATCCTTATATCCTTAATTGTCAGTCAAGAAAGTATCGAAGTGTTCAAAAAATTAAAGTAAAAGCTATTAAGCACTGAAATCAATTTTTAAAATTGTTCCTTTGTGTCACATTTTTGTTGAAAACTTTAGACATTGTTGTCATGTCAACGCCTTTTCGTTATCAAGTGTTGAATGTCACACATTCTTAAACTTCTTGTTGTCTGTTCTTCACAAAACTATCAACATTCCAAAATTGTTGTTATCAAAACTATTTTCTTATTTTAAATGAGAAACTGTTCCTTTATTTATTCTTCTCTTAGTTAATTAAAAGATTCATGATAATGATTCCAAAACTTTTTGATTGGGGTACAGCATTTGGCTACTGTTTGCCTGCAGAGCACCTTGAACTTTCATGAGCAAAACAAAAATTTTAATTCAAATCAGGGGGAACACTACGGCTATTGAAAATTTAAGGATAATTTTTTTTTGGAAGTCGTTTGAAAATTATGTGCAAAAAAAAATAATTCTATGATTTAAATTCTTTACGACTTCATATTTTAACATTTTGTATCATCGATATTAAAAAATTTTAAATTTTCATTGAATAACTTACCCCCTGACACAAAACAATCATAAACTTCTTCAAGTTTCTTCTTAAACTGAAGCTTTTAAAATGAATAATCAGGAAAGATTTTAAACAATTTCATAATTTTAATTGAAAACTTCATCAATTACACAAACTCATTGAAACTTAAATTATGTTTGCTTGGAAACAATTTGAAACATGAGAAGTGCTTTAACTTGTATTTATTTACTTATTTCACACCTGCTCCGTTATAACAAAAGCTTTGGAAATCAAGAAAATGAATCTTGTTTTTGAGGGCAGAATACGATTATTCTACGAAATTTCGATTGGTGTTGCTATAATCATGACAGATTCAATTTTGACGACAAACTTACTGAAATAACGTTCAAGACTATATTATATAATCAAACTGAGTGAGTAAAATTTAGACATTACACTTTTTAATTTCATTAGCCTTCATCTAAATTAAGTTGGTTACAAGTTGGTTAATTTAATTGATAACCGTAAAATTAAGTACAAACCCTTTTCCAAGAAAGGATTCAAGAAATCACTTTATGATTTAAAAGTTTCCGATAAAAATACCTTTTTCTTAAGTTAAAGTCAATCAAATTTTTCCTCATCCCTAACACCTTTAATTCTGATATCTATCTAATAATAAAACTTGTGAGTAAAGCAACAAAAAAAAAGTTTTAACGAAAACATTCCAATGCTTCAATCCCTTGGGAAAGAAAAAAAGTTTCGGAAATTGAAAGATTCTTCTAAACAACAAAAAAGAAAAAGAATTGAGGAATAAAAAAAAATATGAAGCGAAGAATAAGCAGACAGACAGAATGGAAGTATACCCGGGTGGACACAGCCAGTTAAAGTCTATTATTGGACAATCATTTAACAGTCTTTTAACTTGCCGAAATGTATACGACATAGAGAACTAGACGTTAACTAGACTTTAACTGGACATTCATGCTAATCAATCAAGTGCTCGAAACTCAAAAATAATTTTCTTTACTTTTTTGACCATATACTTCACAAGCGCTTGCAGAAATCACTTATATAAGGTCTCACCAAATTTGTATGAAACTTTTAAGTAAATATAAATGTTTCACGCGCAAGTGTTCGAGACTCTATTTTTACTAGAGATTTTTCATAAGTGATAGTGTACTTTAATTATTTAATTACACTAATACAATAATAAAATTTTACAAAAGAAAAAAAATGGAGAAAAAGACACGTGTTATTTATTTTATTTCGATTTTTTTGTAACTGGATATTAACTAGACATATGTGCAATTCCTATGTCCAGTTAAATGGAAAGCGCAAAATATGTCATTAGTCGTCCCTAAGTCTAGTTGCAAAGACATGTCAATGGATACTTACTCGTTATGAATAGGCAAGTCAATGGCAAGCTTTTAACTAGTACTTTGTCCACTCGGGATAGAAATGCGTTAAAAACAATCTCAATAAGGAAGACAAAATAAAAAAGTTTTCCATTTGACGACAAAAAATCTAATGGATGAATTGAGAGGAATTTATTTTCCGACTCTTTCTACTTCCTCTGTTTGGTTTTCAAGTAAAAAGAAATGATATTAAAGTCAAACGAAAGTGACACAGAACAAAATTCTTTTTTCAATATTTTTATTTTCTGCACAGGAGTCTCACAAGTCTGTTTTCTTTCCTCTGTTGTTCTTCTTATATTCTTGCTTCTAAAATTAACAATAAACCTGATTCTAATAAAATATTACAGAACATGATATTGAGGACAAAGATGGAAGATGAGAAATTGGAAAAGTTTATTTTTGTAATGCACGAAATTTTATCATCGTGCTGAATGCTCTTCATTTTGATGAAATTTATAAATTTTTTGTAGCTATTGCACAAGTTTATAAAATAAATTGGCATAATTTAAACAAAATGATTCGATTACATTGCCAATCTCAATTTGCTCAAAACCCTGCTCAAAACCAATATTTTGGTTTGAGTTAAAAACTAATAAAGGCAACTTTGAAGTCAGTGACAGAGTGTATTTTTGAATTGTTGCCAGTTTTTGATTTTTAAATTTGAAATAAACTTCTTTTAAGATCTTGCGTAACCACTTGGTTACAAAGTCCGTACTCTCACACTGGCAAGTTCCACTCTGGACAAAAATTGTGAATCCAATGACTAGAAAGTTTATTTCATTATGAACAACCGCTCTAAGGTGTTTTTGATGAACAAACAGCTAAACACAAACATGTCAAAGTAAAAACCTAAGTCCATAAATTATAATACTGAAGATATCATTCTTTCATTAGACTAAGACGTGATATAGATACAACGAACTAAAGCACAAGTCCAATAAATTCTCAATTTCTTATTAATAAAACTCAATTAATTTCCTCAATGCCGGTTGAACATCTTAATAAATTGGTTTGTGCTTAAAGCTCAATTCTTCTATCTATTCAACATTTTCGGAAGTTTACCACACAAATCATAAAAAAAATTAAGGTTTGACTCATTGTTGAAATCTTTACATATAATTGAGGTGGAGAAATCAAACAAGAATGCCACAAGCAACCATTAATCGATTGACTCATTCTATAGATTTGATTTCTCGCAGCAATATGATTGAATTAATCGAAAGCTATCATACATTATTGGTGAAAAAATTTTATTCTGCTGATTTTTTTGTTGTCTTGATCTCATTTTTTTAACCCCAGCATTTTGGTCAGCATTTTTGTGTATCTCATGGTTGTCATGATCATGAGTTCAACTTTGAAGTGCTCTTCTCATTTTTCTCTCAACATTCTTTTATTTCTCTATATGTGGTGCTTTTGACAGAATCATAAAATACATAAAATATGTAAAATGAAACAAAGGCTCGCATTTAAATTCAATGAACTTTTTCAGTTTTATAAAAGTTCAATCCAGAATATAATTTTTGTTTCAGGAACAGGAAGGATATAGTCTTGAATTTTCCATGACCTATAAATCATAATGAACCGGAATTAGGAATATTCTATTGCAAATAAATTTCTATCGATGTCGAATGGGATTAAACGAAATTAAAATGTTTTTAAATCAAAATAACCTTCCCACACTTTATGACAGCGATGAAAACTGAAAGAGTCATGATTATAAAAGTTTTATGTGCCTTTATGTGTACTTGTCCTGTCTGCCTTTTGTAAACAAATTTTTCAGTTTCAAATTTCCAATTTTTATGCACGAACATCACACCCATATTTAAGTAAGTAAAGGAAATTCTCTATAAAACTTTTATAAGGATTTCAAATATTGATCATACACTCGCAAAAGTACACACACCCACAAATTAAGCTTCACTTTTTTTTGGATAGCGACATCATCATCCCACATGATGCCTCTAAGTTCGTGATCTGAATATTTAATGTCATATTTTCAACTCAATTGATATTTCCTTAATCCGAAAGATTGTTATTATAATTTTTGCAAAGACCAGATTTCCTAATAAGTTAACTTAGTTGCTTTAGGGGGTTCACTTATGACGTCCGACATTTAAGAGGGGGGGGGGGGGGGGGGGGGGTTTAGGATTTTGTGACAGTTCAAACAATGGAAATTTTTTTCTATAGAATTTTTGTGACAGAGGGGGGGGGGATCTAAAAATCAGGTTTTTTGTTGGACGTCATAAGTGAACGACCCCTTACTTAAAATTTAATTCTAAATTGAGGTCTTGCGTAAAAAGTAATGAAGGGGATTAAGAAGCCAAGAAGAAAACGCGAAAACAATTTATTTTTCAATTTCAATGAAAATTTTCTCTCAATTGTCTTGAAAGATGCCATCAGCAGTAAAGTACTTGACCCATTTTCACATGCTAACGACTTTATTTTGTTCTAGCTGTTGGCAATTTTCAAACTTTTAAAGAAATTAAATTTAATTCTTTCATCAAGTGGTTCACGAAAATTCCCAAAATAAAAAGTATAAAGTTTCCTTTTTTGATCCCATTAATACCGCTTAATTCAATTTAAATTATTTTAAATAAAATAAGATGTTTACGAACTCAATTCAATGAATTGAAATTGAAGTTCATCCTTCTTGTTATTACAGCTATATAATTGAATTGAAAATTTTATTGAGAATAATTTTATTGCATGACAATAAAAATGTCAAAATTCATCCAAAATTGATCTTTATCTTTGTGTTTTCCACACAGTTCGCATATATTGTGTCTATATGTTTTGCAATAAATTCCATTTGTTTCTCAATTTGGCAAAAAAACATCGACTAAGTCTTGAGTACAAGATACTTATATGTCAGGAAATCATTTTTCATGCCTAAATGCTTTCTTAAAGTTAGGTTTTCAACAATTTTTGTCTGACAAAATAAACTTGGTTTGAAATTGATAATCTAGTACTGATTAAGATATCAAAGAATGTAAAGCTGGATTCATAAATTCCAAAGAAATTTCAATAAGCTTTACCGAAATTCTTTCTTTTTATAGTCTCCGTGAATAAAAGAAACTTTGAAATTTTTTGAGGAACAAAAATATTTCTACATAAAAATTCCATTTTGAGAAAACATCAGAAAAAAGGAAATGGAAAAAGCAAACAACTTTCTGACCTAATCCCTATCCGAAAATAAAGATGTGACTCAAACACAAGAATATTCTTCTAACGTATTTTAAATCAAATTATATACATGTCGAATTTCTATAAAAATCCATAAAAATCTCAACATACATTTCAATTCGAGTACGAAAATATCTCAAGAGAATCTTATATTATATTTATAACAAAAACTTTGTGTAAATTGTTTTATTCAATCAAGACACGAAGAAAATATATTCTTGTGAATGTTTCCTGATGTAGGAGGGATTCAAATTTTTTGTGGAATATGCAGTGATGATAGATTTTCATATTCTTATTATTTTATCGGAAATTTGTAGTAAAAGTTGTTTTAGGTCACAAAGTACAACATAAAAAATCCGAATTTATCCTCTATATTGCAAAGTCATGAAACTAGTTGTTTTAAAACCAGTTCCAGACATTCTTTAATCTTCTAAATATGCGTTGCAACAAAGAAAAGAAGCAATCAAATAATAGTGTGCCTTAAATATCTTAAAGATGAATCTTAAATCTTAAAATTCAGTTCCTTGTTAAGAACAAGGTTTTGTTAAGAACCCCCAAAAAAGTATCACACAGTACAAAAATATTGTTTTATTTATTTCATCTTCTTCTGCTGATGTCGGTGTTTACATATATGCGTACGTCTCTGAAACATTAAGAAGAAAATAAAGAAAGCTATCTTATGCAACCTTTATGAATTTCAATTATGAATTTATTAAATTATGGCTTCTGATGTTTAAAACGACTTGGGGGAAGTTTAAATACCAATTAAAGCATTTCTCATGGTAGGTAAGAGAATCTTCTTTTTAACCGTAATTTCGGTAGATCTAATCAATGAGAAAATATGAATATTGCCAACCTATCGTTCCATCTTTTCATTATCATGACAAATGAAGAATTTTCTTTTCGTGACCGAATAGCAAATAACGCGCGTATACCTTTTGCAAATATTATTTTATTTTCCTTCCATTTGCCTCTTGAAAAAAAAATTCTATTAGAAATGTGCCAAATAAGGAACAAAAAAAAGCATAAAATGATAAACAACACCCATGTGGGTTTTGCATTTAAAAGCTTCTCTTTGTATGCCTTCTACCATAACTTTTCTGGTTTTTCTGTTTACAGAGGAACTGTTTGTGTTTTGACTCTTTTTTCATTGGATTTTATTGAGTCAGAACTTTACACATAAAATGGTAAATCTACTTTTCACCCGAAATTGAGGTAAGCAATCAAGTATGCGGGTTTTTGTGATTTTAAAGGTTGGATGACTTATTTTTTCTCTATTCGATATGTTTTGGGGGTTAAAATTAGAATGCGTAAACAGTAACTTTAATCTGTAAACCCCCAGCCTCAAAAAAAGTTGCTCAGATTTAATATATTAAAAATCTACTAAACACAATTACAGAGATAAGTAAGTTAATCGATGACTGATGAATCTTTAAACACATCTTTTAAACTTTCTAAAATACTACGTAATTTATTAACACCCTCCACGTAAAATCCTAATCTCATCTACTTATGTAAGCAACTGACTCTAGTCAAATTTTGAAGCATCTAAACAGCTTTATCAAACTTCAATTGGAATTTATCGCTCTATATCAGTGGTGTCCAACCTTTTTTGTTACACGGTTCATTTGGTGGTAAGCCGCACACAGCATACAGTTCGTGAGATATTCATAACTTTTTCACGTTACACTAGTGTGCCGCGGCACACAGATTGGTCTTCACTGCTCTATATTCATAAAAACAAAACGTGTGCTACCAATAATGATTTGTCGATTTATAAAAAAAGATCTCGACTCCAACTTGCAGTTCTTCAAACCTTAATTTCCGCAGTAACTCGCAAAAAGTTCAATAAAAAAAATGCGTATTGGAAATAAAATTAAATGAAAATTTCATGCTGTTTCGTGATGTTACATACATGTTGTGCAAGATAATACACTTCACGCAAAAACAGCTGTACCAAATTTCATCAAATGTAAATCTCTCTTTTGTGTGGCATCTACATGAGTTGTTTGTTGAAATGAATTAAAGCAAAAGTTGTTTTTATTTTTTGTCATAAAATCTTTTTTGCTTGACATTTTTTTAAGCTTGTTTACCAATTAAAGTGTGCTTTAAAGTCTCATGGCAATAAATCATCTTTTTTGATGAATGATAATGAATTATTACATAAAAATAAGTTTTTGGAAGCAGGCACACTTTTCGTATTTAAAAATTCATTTCGTGTGTAAGAGAATATAATTTGAATGTTGGGAGTGAAGGAACAGCATGGAATTGAAATTTATACATGTATCAAGAGATGATATCATTTACTTACGTCAAAATACCTAGACAGAGAAATTTGAGTATTTATCATTTTATGTGCTTTTAAGGGGGATGCTAAGGTTGTACAAATGTTTTTGTGTTGATTTTTAATCTTTTAAATCTTCACTTGAGGTTCACTTTCAAACCAATTTTGCTTTTGTTGTCTGAATTAAGCTTCAATTGCCGAACAAAACTTTCTCACACTGACTGCGATGAATAGGAATAGATTAAAAAATTCTTTGGAAGAAAGGAAGCTTTTCTCTGAAAAACAAAAACCCAAAAAGACGCATTTACAGCAAAAACAAGATTTCAAGTTCAGACAGCTGTTTTTAAATGGATTTCTGGTTACATTTATCAAGCTTATTTTCTTGTTAAATTGAAATTGATAAACAAGCAAAATAAAGTGTAGAGTGTGCTAGACAGCACACGTGCAAAGTCTCATCGGTCCTTTTTAAATTACTTTAGATGTGGGAAGCTTCATGTGATATCAGCACATGCTTTCAATTTCTTTAAGTGTAGTTCACGTCTTTGCAGAGACAACAAATTTCGTAGATTTTGAATATGGCAAAATTAATATTGTTACACTGACTGGGAATATCGATTTTTTTTTTTTGACTAATTGACTAGTTCTGACTTTAATCTTCATTTTGATAATTTTTGGAATCACACAGTTTGACAGACACTGAATTAGAATGACATAAAGTCAATGTAACATTAAAAGTATTTCTCAAGGGAAACGAATTCATACAGAAATAATAAAGGAAGGAGAAATCTACTCCAGTACATTCCAAAGAAAAACATGTAAGTAATGTGAAAGAAGATGAGATTGAAATATAATGAGCAGTAAAGTGAAGAACACATGATATGACAAGTGAAAATGTTCTAAGTGAAAGCATTAACGACATGAAATATGGAAAGTTTTCCATCCTATTTTTTTCTGAAAGAATGCTTGTATGTGGCTGTATAGAAGAAAATTTTTTATTAAATAAATTGTAAGGAAAGAAAGATAGAAAGAAAAAAATCATCTAACATGAAATCTTAAGCTCAAAAGCTTTTGCAATAAAGAAAACTTTCATAAATTTAAAACTTTCTCCTTCTTACGAAGAAGTCGAAGCACAAAATTAAAGAAATTAAAAATAAATTGAATTTCTCTCTTTTTATTTGAAATAAATAGTTTGTTAATATCTATTCGATGGTGTTTACTGTCTATGCTAACATATAAATTAATTTTCGATATTCTTGAGAAGTGCACGAGAAAGTTCTTAAAAAAGAAGAAATATTCAATATTGGAAATGCCAATTGGGTCAATCACAAGTAATGTCTGTCAAAAATTTGAAATTGAAGACCTTAAGAACCATTTTATCGCATTCTCCCTAATAGTAATCATCATAGGGCGAAGTCGACTCGAAATTTGTATGAAGTCGAGTGAACTCTAGTCGACTTTTCCATACAATATCCGAGTCGACTTCGCCCTCTGGTAATTATCATTGATGGATGACGCCAAAAAACGACACACATGAAGTTCAATAAAATTTACTCGTCTTTTTTTCGAAAGGTCTTACTCATCTTATGCTGTCTATGAAATCGAATTTTCATTTCATCTTTACTCAATATAAAGAAGAATAGAATGAAGTTATAAGCAAGAAATGTTGAAATTGAAAAAATGATTCATACAATTGAGAAGCAATAAAACAAGCTGTAATTTGATTTGCTCAAGTGAACAAGAAAGCTCTTTAAATTTTACGTCCGAAGCAGAAAGTGAAAATACTATGAATGTTGCTTATTCATTGGATCTAAAGTGCTTTTCCACAATAAAGTTTGGATTTTATTGATTACATTCATTAAAGGTCATTCGTTAGAAGCCAAGTAATCAATAAAAATTTGAACTAGAAGTCATAAAAGTGGCACTGTAAGCTTTCAATTAAGTGGATAATATTTTTTAAGGATAAATTTTCAATGATATTAAGAGTCATTCTCATATGACGTCTTATGATTTAAAAATATTTTATGAAGCACCTCAGGAGTGTAGCCAGGACACTTTAATGTTTACTTGAAGCAGTCCAATCTTTTCTACTCATTAAAAATTTGTGCCTTAGTGAAAAGAAGGTCAGCAACATCATTTATGAAAACCTTTTGGCAGTTGACAATGTCGCAACTTCAAATACAGCAAACAAACGCACAGCAACTAGTCAATAAATAGTTCATCTTCTTCCAGCTAACCAAAATGAACAAATAAAATTTTATTTCCACACAATTTTGCTAAAAAATCCCCCATCGCCAGCACATTGCATATACAGTATCAATTGATCAGTATGCTACGTGAAGAATGAAGGAAAACAAGCAACGTTTTTCACACATAGTTGAAGACAAGAGTTTAAGATGGTGATGGAAATAAAATTGAGAGACAGAAATCCATTTTTTAAATTTCAAATCACGTTTCACAATACATTGAGATCATTCAATGATGGCAAGGCTGATGGCAATATGATTACATGGTATCAAAATATTTTCCTTCTTCACATCACTTTACAGTACAATTGAGTGGAACAGTATTTGATTTTGAGAGCAATAAAGACCTTTTCAGAAAACTGCAGTGTTGTGATTGCAAAATCTGTCAATTTCTTCTACTTCATGCAGCCCACGAAATATTGATGAACTTTCTTTTTTATATACATAATATTTTTTTATTTTTCCATGCAGTGAATTGACTTCAATATTCTTCCTACGTCATACGGAAGATAAACATGTATGTTCGTCCTTTTTTATCACTTTTCCCTTTTCCTTGCTAATCTTTAAAGGGGATTGTTTGGAATCGTTCGTAGACATAATTGAAATTTTAAGCTGTGGGATTTAAAAGAAAACTTTTGTTTTAGGACAGCTGAAGAATTGCTTAACTCCCATTTAAATATTTTATTGATTGAAAAAAAGGCTATTCTGAATTTTTCTAAAAATTGGATAATTTGAATTTATTCATTGAATTCAGTTTAGAAGCTTTCAAGAGGTTTTGAATAAGTAAACGTAGGCAGGGGCGTAGCCAGGGGGGGCCATAGGGGGCCCGGGCCCCCCCTACGAAAATCTGATAATTGTTTTATTAAGTATTTATAGAGAAGAACCAGTTAATGTAGAGGAAGTGATGAAAGAAATTTCAAAATCACCACGAAAAATTAAATTTGATGTATGAATAATGAATTAAATATTTAAACTTATGACGAATGAATATAGATTTAAGGATACAAAATAACATTTTTTTTAATTTTCGAAAATGGGCACCCCCCTTAAAAATTTTCTGGCTACGCCCCTGAACGTAGGTTAAGCTTATCTGTTTATATGAAGGTGAATGAAAATTGATCATTTTGCAGTTCAGTTGCTATGGATTGATGTTTTTGGCTGAGTACTTACTGTTAACAATGAATTTGAATCGAAATTGGATCTCTTAATGCCCCTTAGCTCATCATTGCAGAACAAATCAAACCATCAATGACATTAAGAGGCTGTTTATAAAGCAAAATTAAAGGAAGACAATATATCAAGTTTCAATCTTTCAATCCAAGAATCATTCAAATCTCAAAACTTAAATCTGAAACATTTTGAACTTTTTTAAAAATATGTTTCAAAAACTATTAAAGTTGGTTCCTTGCTTGAATTAGATTATCTAATTTTGATTCAAAATTTTAGATAACCTTAATCAGTATTAAGGATGAAGATAAATCTCTCTGGCCATCTTTTACATTGATTATTTTATTTGTGTAAAAATCACTAGACTGCAAAAGGCAAACATTTCTCAATGAAAAATCGAATCCAATTACTTCATGGAAAAGTTACTTCTTTTCTCTCAATCATTCATTAATTTATTTTTAGAAATTTTGTGCAAACAAGATTGTAGCTTAAATTCGTGCTTTGGTAAATCTACAAAAACAAATTAGGTTTTTTTTCTCTAACAGACAAGTGAGTATATGGTACCATAACATACTCAAGAGTATGTTCAGAATATAACCGAAGTAGGTTTCTTTCGCTGTCATTTGTGACATTAAAAAGTTTGATCCTATAATTAAGTAAATACCAGTAATTAATAAATATAAATTATTAAGATCAAAGAAATTCATATTTTCACATTAAATTATCGCTCCAATAACACGTCAAATTCCAACGACGAAGAATTTTATCACATAATAATATTTACGTAAATTCATTAATTACGCATTTTGCTTGGAAGCCGTTCACTTATTACGTTACGCAAAAAACGAATTTTTTCACCCCCCCCCCCCTCCTCCCTTGTTACAATATGTTACAACTCACAAACCACCCCCCCCCCCTACTCCCTTGTTACAATATGTTACAACTCACAACCCCCCCCCCCCCCCCCCTGAACATTCATAATTTATTTTAAAGAAAATTTTATTTTAGAAACTTACATATTTCTTGACAACCCCCCCCCCCCCTTACATTTTGTTACAATTTTTCAACCCCCCCCCCCCCCCCCCCCCCCCTCACCCCTAAAATGCGAACGGCTCCTTGTGTTTACTTCAAAAAAAAAATGTTTACTTATCTCTGTCTCAGACTAATTATTAAAATGATGATAATTTTCATTTATACGACATACAGATAAGAAGGGGGGAAAAGAATTAATTGGATGAAAGAAAGAGATTTAAATAAGCTTAGCTGTTTTTGTGTCTTTATCATTTTTTTTTAATTAATTTTTCATATCATGAATATCATTTTGTCGACTACAAAGAAGAAAACCAGGCAGAGTAATAAGGAAAAAAATCCCCTCCAATTCAGTTTAAGTGAAAGCATCTGTAAAGTTCGTGACATTTTTCTATTCACGTGTACAATCAATACTGATTAATGGTGTGCTGACGATTGTACAAAGTGGAAGTAAGAAAGAATGAGCGAGAATGAGAGAATGAGTAAGGCTACATACAATGGATCTATCCACAACGAAATAAATTTATTCAATTCAATTTGAAATTTTTTTATGTTTTCAAAAATCGATTGTTACCTCCAATATTCTTAATACACTCCGCGTACACAACAAACAATTGATGATGATTTATTGCTCATAAATTGATATATTTTTGATTTATTTTATGAGGTTAAAATCAAATATTTATTTATTAAATTGAAATTTGTATCGCTTAATTAAATTTTGTTCATAATATTCCATTGAAAATGTCACATTGAATTAAAAGGTAATGAACCAGCAGCAACAAAATAAAGTTGTCACTAATTGGAGAGAAATGTAGGAATGCAAAAAATAAATTCTCTTTGAAATTGCTTTATTTTTTCATTTAAATTGTTTACGATTCAGTCCTTTTTGATAAATAAAGGAACTGAAGTTGATACAAAGGAACGAGAGGAACGAATTTAGTGCCAGTATCAGAAAATTGATTATATTCTGTTCAAATCGAATCGTTAAATCTCATAAAACCTTAAACGCCTTTAAATTTTAAATGAGTCTCAAAAATCACCAATCATTATTAAAATTTTTGAAATTGGCAGTAAATATCCAGAGGTCATAAATTGCACAAAAACCACAACAATAAATCCAAATAGTTTAAAAACTAAAATTGTTTATGGACAGCTATCCAAACAATCAACTTGTCAAATAGCTCACAGCAAAATAAAATAATTAAATATTCGTTTTTTTGTGTTGTGCGAAAAAGCTGAAAATCATGCTCATTATTTGTTAATTGTGGTTTATGTTCGTACTGGATGGAGGAATCTAATGTGATAATAAATGTGAATAATAAGTTGTAAATATACGTGAGACCCATGTCAACACCAACTCAACACTTAGACGAGAAAAAAATATTAATCGTAGTGCTTTAACGAATTTTCGTATATCCATAAATGGCTATTTAGATGTAAAATTATTCTCTAAGGAAAAATAAAATTTTATCGGCAGGTACCAAATTTTCTTCATGTTTACTACTTCCATAATAAAAATAAATATGCTTAGTCAATGAGATGTCAGCATAAGATAATTAAGATGTTACATCAACAGCCATTTTAAGGAACATGTAATGTTTCGCCTAAATCAAACTACTTAATTTAAGTTATTATTTTATAGTATTTATTATTCAATTTTTTGTCTTCGATCCTTCACACACACGTTTTAAAAGTTAACGAACCTTTTTCAAAAACCGAACGAAAACCAAATCAAAATATCAAAAGTCGTTAGTCGTTTTTCTCAGTACATCACATTTCTCCCTCCTTTTGAAAATTTTGAAGAAGGTACATTTCGTACTCATTGAATCGCTGTGGCATGCGTCTTGTTCTTCCGAGTTTACTGTCGCTTTCGTCTTCACGCGTTGATATTAATGAATCCTGTTCCAAATGTTTGTTGTTATCACGATAGTCGTCCTCATCAATATTTTGCGATATTAAATTATGTTGACCTGAAATTTTAGTTAAGAATGGATTTGCTGAAGAAATCTTTTTTACGTGTCCCACATATCGTTCATTTGAGACTCCTGACTTAATGTTTAAAACTTTAACTCTAGTTCCATTTCGTTCTATTACTTTATGCAACTCCGGACTAAAATTTGTATCAATTTTATTTTTCTTGACGAAATTCTTTACTACCACATTGTCACCAACATTAATGTTCAATGTTTTTGCTTTCTTGTCGGCATATTCCTTTCCCTTTCTTTTATTATTCTCATCTGTTTCTCTTAGTGTTTGATCATTTGATTCCTTTTCAATGATTAATGGAAATCTGTTTTTAATTCTTCTTCCAAATAAAAGTTCAGCTGGTGATTTTCCAGTTGTCATTTGCGGCGTGCTTCTATACATCAATAAATAGTCTTGCAAATCTAGCTTCCAATCACGACCTAACGCCTGACTGATTTGTATTGCTTTCAGTATTCCTTGATTCTGTCTTTCGACTTCTCCATTTTGATGAGGACTGTACGGTAATGAATGAACTAATTGGATGTCATATTGATCACACAACTTCTTAAATTCTTCTCGAAATTGTGGACCGTAATCTGCCTTAATAACTTCTGGATATCCAAAACGTGAAAACAAAACTTGCAGTTTTTTAAATGTATTTAATGCTGTGATTGACATCATGATTTCAACCTCAATAAATCTCGAATAGTAATCGACTACCACCAGTAAATATTCTCTAGTTGGTAATGGACCGAAAAAATCTATAGCTAAATATTTCCAAGGTCTTGATGGCAATCCAGTCGTCGTAATTTTTTCATAATTATCCGCATTTGATACTAATGTACATCCTATACAATCTTGAATAACTTCCTCTACCATCTTGTCCATAAGCGGCCACCAAAATGATTCTCGCAAATTTCTTTTTAGCTTTACAATTCCATTGTGACCTTCGTGTGCTAACTCAACAGCTCGATGCCGTAATCTTTTTGGCAAAACAATTCTTTTGCCTCTTAAAATCACTTTGTCATGCTCACATAGTTCTGACGCTATTAATTTGTATCTAAACAAATGTTTCGGCCAAACTCCTGAACTAATACATTTTGCCACCTCTGTCAATTCAGCATCTTCCTGCATAGCCTGTTCAATTTCCTTAATTGAAATTGATTTCTTCTCATCAAACACTGCTTGAATAATAACTTCACATTCATCAAAATTGCTCTCTTTTTTGTCTTGAATATAAAGTCTTGATAACGGGTCTGCTATATTGTTCTTGCCTTTTACATAGATAATTTTATAACAATAGCCTTGCAACCGAAGAACCCATCGTTCAATTCTCAAACATGGTCTAGAATTAGCTGTAAATATGTACGTTAACGGTTTATGATCCGTCCATATTTCAAATTCGATTCCAAATAAAAAGTAATGAAACCGTTCAACTCCCCAAACTATTCCTAGTGCTTCCTTCTCTATTTGTCCATATCGTTTTTCAGTATCCGATAAAGTCTTAGACGCATATGCACAAATTTTGTAATTATCCTCTTGTTGTTGAACTAATACAGCTCCTAAGCCTATTGGACTAGCATCAGCAAATAAAATTGTCCTACATTTTGGATCAAAGATGGCTAAACATTCTCGCTGACATATAATCGATTTAATTTTATCAAATGCTCCCTGATGCTGATTTTTCCATTCAAAAACTGCATGCTTCTTTATTAGTGTATTTAATGGGGCCGCTATAGTTGCCAAATGTGGTACGTATTTACTAACATACGAAATGAGTCCCAAAAAACTGTGAACTTCTTCAATGCTCGCTGGATTTTTAAAGTTCTGAATGGCTTGCACTTTATTGTCACTAATTTTTATTCCTTCAGGTGTTATATGGAATCCTAAGAAATCTAAATCTAAAATATTGAATTGACATTTATCTGCATTGAGTTTAACATTGTAATACTTCAATCGATCCAATAATGCTTGAAGACATTTGTCATGTTCCTCTTTTGTTTGACCATAAATTAAAATGTCATCAATGTATACTAATACTCCCTTTAAACTTCTAATAATAAATTCCATGGTCTTTTGAAATGTCTCTGGAGCTGAATTTAATCCAAACAATAGCCTTTTATAACGCATGAGGCCTAATGGTGTAATAAATGTTGTTATATATCGACACGATTCATGAATTTCTAATTGATGGTACGCTTGCTTAATGTCCAATTTAGAAAAATATTTACAATGTAGCAACTTTTGCGATAGTTCTTCAAATGTGGGTAACGGAAACTTTTCTCTGAGAATAGCTTTATTAGCTTGTCTCATATCAATGCATATTCGAATATCATCTTGTTTAGGTATGATTACCATTGGTGATACCCATAAAGAAGGCTCGTTGACGTACTCGACAATATCATCAGTTAATAATTGCTTCAATTTCCGAATTACCTTACTTTCCATCGCAACAGGAATACGACGATAAGGCTGTGAAACAGGTGGAACTGAACTATCAATATGAATTACAGCAATCACATCTACATCAAATAATAAAAATAACCATTATTTAATTAACTTTATCAACATCATAAATTTATTCACTATATGTACCACGGAGCTTTGGAAAAACTACATCCTTTTTTATCGATATTATTTTCAACATTTCAGCTGTTTTTCCTGACAACAAGGATCTTTGTCCATCTTTAATAATATAAAACCAGCCAACTTCCTGTTTTCCATTCGCTTCAATTACCAACTGTACTCGTCCATTGACTACCAAGTTCTCTTTGCTTCCATATGCGCGAAACATTCGATCTGAACCTATAACTTCCTTCAGAATCTTAAACTTACTTTTAAAGCACTTCCAATCTTTTTCAGCAATGACATTTGCACTTGCGCCTGTATCCAAAAGTAAATTCATCTTAACACCACCCACCAAGCATTCAATTTCATGTCCTCCATGTAAATTATAAATTATTTCTCCAGATTTGTCATTCACACGAACTTGTGGTTCAATCGAATCTTCATGAGCAACATTATGAATCACTGTTGGTTTCCACTTGTTTGTTGCTTTATAATTGGATTTTTGAAACTTAACACCATGATTAGTGTACGATTGTCCTTCATTTCCTTTAAATCGTTTCCAGCATTTTTTCTTAAAATGTCCCAACTGATGACAATTTCCACAAGCCTTCTCACGTGCAGGGCATTTCGGGTCTTTTGAAATATGTCCAAAACCACCGCATGAATAACATTCCAAGCCAGTATTGCGCTTATTTGATACGACTGTGTTAATATTCGATTCCACTTCATGTCGCTCATACGATTTCAGTTGTCTCTTCACTAAATCATCTGCCGAAATGATTTGTTGAATTTCGTCCAAATTATAATTTCCTCTTAAAATTTTCTTCTTAATTTCATTTTCGCTCATCTTCTCAACAATTTGATCCAATATCATCCAGTCTGTTTGATCACCAAATTCACAATATTCAGCCTGTTTCTTTAATCGAAGAATGTAGCTCTCAATTTTCTCATCAACTTCTCGATTCATTTTTCTAAAAACTGATCTTTCAAATATACGGGACACTTTCGGCAAGAAATATTCATTCAACTTTCTTATAGCTCTTTGATAACAATCCGACACGAAATCTTCATGAGAATCAGTTTCCTCCAATACTTTCTGTACATCCTCCTTTCCATAATATAGCAAGTGAGCCTTTTTTAATTCTGGATCTTCAATATTCTTTACTTTTAAATGCAACTCAAATTGTTTCAACCACTTTTTCCATCTCGGAGCAACAGAACCCTCTGCATTTTCCTTAAATGCCGGTACATAAGCAGAATCCAATAGTTCCATCTGTAAAAAAAATTACAGATCAGTACATTTGCTTCCAATATTTTGCTTTTCTCTTTACCCTCGGACTTAACCTCAACCGGTAATTTTGATTATATAACTATAATTTTGATTCTACCCTCGGCACTAGCAGCCTCAACCGGTAGATTTTACTTTGTGCCAACCTGCACAGGATTAGCCTCGACCGCTATCCTCTACTCCACAGTTTTTCTTTCCTTTATTTTTTTTTTTTTTTTTTTTTTTTTTTTTTTTTTTTTTTTTTTTTTTTTTTATATATATATATATTTACACATAAATTTCTACACTTTTTAATTTCAAATTCCTTACCTTATCTCCGTTTATGAATTCGGACAATGCTCGTCGCCAATGTAATGTTTCGCCTAAATCAAACTACTTAATTTAAGTTATTATTTTATAGTATTTATTATTCAATTTTTTGTCTTCGATCCTTCACACACACGTTTTAAAAGTTAACGAACCTTTTTCAAAAACCGAACGAAAACCAAATCAAAATATCAAAAGTCGTTAGTCGTTTTTCTCAGTACATCACAGAACATAAAAAGTTCTAGTTGATTAAAGCATAATAAAATCTTTTTGTATCATTAAAATCATGAGGTAGAGTCTATAAAAATTACTCATTAATAGATGATTACTCAGTCTACTGGTTTATTTTTTCCGGGTAAGAACGTTTAAAAATTAAAATGGTTTATTCCATTAAGGGTTTAGGTATGGCATTGAAAAAAGTCAATTGAATAATAAATTGTGAAAAATATAAATTTTATTGCGATTGCAATCTAATAATAAATGCAAAAGCTAAATGACCTACACCCTGCAACTTATTTAGATCCACGTGACTAAAAGTTTTATACTCTTGAAAAATAAAATAAATAAATCTACAAATCAGTTCAAGAACTTTTTTTTTGACAAAATTCATTTTGAATTGCTAATTTTATTGACAGCTTTACAGTAGCTGATAACCTTTAAAAAAATCAATAATCGATAAGGGATGGAGGATAAAATATTATAATTAGCACAGGCACGTGATTTTGTGGTAACTGTAAATGATTTTTTTTTGTGACTACGCGATTTTTGCAATTTTTCATTGGTGATAAAACCAGAACAACCACTGGATGTCAAAAATTGTATTTTGGTCACTGTGTATAATGTACTTAACATGTATGGGCGAGATGATGAAAAGTTTGAAAGATAATGTTTGTAGTCATGGTTCCTTGTAACTGTAACATGTTTAAAAAGATTTGTGCTGCACATGGTCTAAAGACATGTTTCGAGAAGCAACCCACTTTTAGTTCTCAGAACTTAAAATTAAACAAATTAAAAAATTGATTGTCCGAAAATAAAATAATGTTGTCAATAGCTATAAAGCCTGACAAAAATAATCTGTATAAATATTTGGCCATTGGCAACAAGGGACGTTTCACAATGAATACCTTAAATCTGTTCGAATTTTTAAAATTCCATTAAGAAAATCCCAATTTAAATGACTTCCTTAGCAAAAAGACAACTCCAAACCTCCTATTCAATTATCTTGCTTCCTGGGTCATTTGCCGTCATAAAACCTTTTCTTCAAGGCAATCCCATCATTTTTTATAGCAAACATTGTGGGTTTTGTGGTTTTTATTTCTTATTTTATCTTGTCAGTAGAAAATGTATAAAGCATGAACTATGTAAATTTTAATTGAAATTAATGATAAAAGCTTTATCAAAAAATTCACTTAAAATAGACATTTATAATGATAAGAGGAAGGATGTCACAATGTTGACTAATTTTTTCAGAGACAAAGACATTTACAAACAATACCAAGTTCCATTCATTAACAATTATTTCTTACTTTAGTAATTAATTCAATTGATTTTTCTTTATCTTTATTGGAATTAGAAGTTTCAAGGAAATTCTTTTTCTTTAATCTTACTTTATGAAATATTCTAAGTTGAAGAGGTTCTCAGATTTTGTAACAGTTTCAATAAAAAAAGCTTTTTCGTTAGAATATTTGTAACAAAAGATGGAAAAATGTCTAAAATTCAGTTTTTTTAATGTTGCGTAATAAGTTCTCATCAGCAAAATCATGTCGATTTACACTGCATTACATATGTCTTCTAACAAATCGGTTGTAATAATATTTTTCAGCATATCAAGTTTAAACATTCTTGTGCCATGTGTGATTTGTTCAGAATTGTTTTCTAAAGAAAATGAAATTTTGCTTTAAAGAAAAAATTCTTAGATGCACTGCAGGATATGATTTTTGTGAGTTTTGTAATTTAATTTTAACTTTTAATTCACGAATCACTCAATTATTTTCATTTTGTAACCAATATTATTGTATTAACAGGAGTGTAACCAGGACGGACCGGGGGGGGGGGGGGGGGGGGGTTAAAACAACAAACCCCCTTCTTCGAAAAACTTTTCAATTTGCTGGAGTTTTTAAAAAGAAAATCTAAAAAATAATGCTCGGATTTTTCTCAAACAATGTGTGTTAAAAAATCCATTGGAAAATAGGAACTTAAAAAAGGTTAGAAAATTAATCATGATTAAAAGTAAAACATTAAATATTTGCAGGTTGAAAAAATGTTCAAAGTGTGTGATGTTGAAATTTTGCAAATACATTTAACACATTTTGAATAAACAATTTTTGATGAGAATAAAACAGAATGTTTGCAATATTCGTGCAGAAATGTCAAAAAATATTTCAAACATTTGACGCACCTCGGCCATAAATCCTCTCAAATATTCCGTATACATTCAATATTTCTGTTATTAAAAATTTAACGATTTAATTCACTTTGATGTTTTCTGTGGAAGTCACGAAGGAAAATTATTGCAATTTTTTTAAGGAAAGATCTTTGATCCAAATTAAATATTTATATAATCGAGTAAAAAAAACTTTCCTTCTCCTTTCTTCCGTTGCCATTAATTTGGCTTGGATAAAAAGGAATAATAAGAAGAATTTGATGAACCTTAGAGAATCGAATTTATTGGATAATAATCTATTTCAATTTTGTGCTGGATGCTGTGAGTATAAAATTTCTCGATGCGAAATATCTCATTATTTTGTCACAGAAATTAACACACTTAATACCTTCTCATAAGCACTGAGCTATATGAACTGTTTTTATCTTCACTGGCTATTTAGATAAATTTCATCTGATAATTCAATAACGATTACAGTGATGATGAGAAATCTATTATGTAACATGTAATTATTTCATTTCCCATCCTCTACAGTTGATAATAAATAGCTTTTTTCATTGAATAACACCATCATTAATTCATCTAATATCTTCACATTTCACATTCTTTACTGATCCTTTTTTCCTACCAATTTCTTTTCCATTTAATTTAATTCATTTCCATTTCAAATAAATTTCGTTTTCATCTCCTTTTATCATCATTTATATTATTACATCTTCATCCTCGTTTACATTTCAGCAACTCATTTAACTGTGCAAGTTCCTTGTTTTCTTTATATGTTTCAATTATTATAATTTAAATATCCACTAAACTTATAATTTAAAGCTTATTAGTTTTTATGATAGAATAAATTAAATTCACAAGTTTTCACATAAAGTATAGACAGGTTTATGAATTTGTTAATTAATTATCTACAGTCACTTCCATGAAACTTTTTTTATCCCTTTTATGTAACAGATTTTAATTCCTTTCTTGCCATAATTTAAGTATTCTTTAAAGTATTCTTGAGAGTTAAACAATGAAACGCAATGCACTCAATTCCGGTTGAGCTATGACGGAGTTCTTGTTGGCACTGAATCGACGAATGAATTCAAACTGTCGGAAATGCTTCACATCACATCACTGTGGTGAATTTGATGTTCGAAAGCTCTATGCGCAATCGTCAATAAGTCTTTGAATTCAATGAGAATGAGAGAGTACGAAGAAATTTTTCAGAAGCTTATAAAAATGAGGAAGAGAAGTGCATTTTAACATGCTTTATGATTCATACTGTCGAGTCTTGTGTTCATTCACACACGAGAAGGAACATCACATCAAGGTCGTCAATAAATCATCGTTATCATTTTCGTTTCTTTTTGACTTCTTGCATTCTGATGTATGACATGTTCTTAAAAGCATTTCTAGCTGGATCCTAATGTACACAATCAATCACATTATGTTGATAAATTAATTGCAAAAATGTTTTCTTAAACATTTAATCATTTGCAGTATATGCTCTAATTTCGAAACAGTTTCTTGTTCATTTATTGACAGACAACATCTTTTCTTATGGTTTTGAATCATTTCTCTTTAAACTCAATTTTTCATAGCCGAGTTTTTTATTTACGTCATAAACACCTTATGATCATCATTTCGAAGCTATCCATTAATTTATGCTTGAATTTCGCATTACAGAATTAGCTAACATGTAATCAAAATTCATTTCTGACTTGTTACCATCATATCCGATTATGATGACTCAATTAACTCAGATAGATTGCTTGCTAATCGAGTGGAAATTTTTTTATTTCGAGAAATGTCAGCATTACATCACATCAACACGAGAAAATGAGTGTCATGATTACAAATCACGTAAATTTTCTTTGTCGTGATTCCATCACCAAGTTGATAATTAAAGTCATAAAAATTTTAGTATTCTTTAATAGTTTATACTAATGTCTGATTTCAGCATATTTTCACGTAACTGCAATTAATCAGGTCGTTTAATTTAAATTATTGTCTTTCATTTAATTATTGGTTTTACATTTTGGATTTTATAAGTAATTTACAGTTCTTTGAATGAGTTAAAGTGGAGGTTCAGTACCTAAGATATTGGCATGTCGCTTTAAAATCTTCTTGCAGGCTACAAAAATCAACGGTTTTGATTAGCTAAGTTTAAGGAGATGAATTACAAGCATTTGGATAGTATTATGAGTACCGAGAACTTGAAACAGTTGTTGCCTGTATTTTTTTTACTTTCAAATTTTATTCATATGCTTTCCACACATTCACAAACATGAAAAACGTAACTGATGCTGTTCAACGGAATAAGTGATTCCAAAGGAAATTAGACAACATTCCACTTTCTTCACATTCTTACACTCAGACTAAACTTTCTTCTATTCGCTCATATCCAGAATAAATTTTTCATGTTACATCGTTCATTTTCCATTTCAATTATTTTTCATTCCTTTTCCGTTTACTTTTAAGCTTTATTTTTTTGTAGCACTAAGATTTATCCATAATTCATAAATATTTATGTGATTGAAAAACTTTGATTGAAAGTCAATGTTGCTGAATAATTTAAACGAATGGGTGATCCATTCAGAAACTGGAACTTAACTTTTGGGGGTTAAAATGTGAATGCGAATGGCAATAACGCATTTTTAAGGGTTGTTTATTCATTAGTGATGAATTTGAAAAGCACATTTTATTGATCAATATTCAATTCCAATTTATGAATGAAGTAATGAACACCAGCACACTTGAATAAATAGAAATAATGGAATAAGTTGACTTGGGAATACATAAAGCAGATACACAATAATAAGATAAATAAATAAAGATTATTTTAATGATATCTTGTCATTGTCTAATGCTTTTTGTATATATTTAAACATCGAAATGTGAGATAAAGATAATGTGGAAAAAGCTGTCACATAAAATATATACTTATTCATTCACATTATGTGGAAAAAGGAGACATCAGCTATTTATCATCGAATAAAATTCTATTGAATGGAAACAATTTTCATTTAGAGTTTCTATTTTTAAACATCAAATAGAATATTTATTGACTTTGGCTTAAAATAATTCAACAAAGAGAACGCGAACAAAAAAAAGGTCGTCAGAAAAATTGTTAATGACTAAAAGGGCATCGATTTTCCACAATATTGATTTGTAATGTAATCCCTAGCTGGCAAAAAATTCTTTCAGTACCGAATTACTAAAGAATAATAAGAATATTCAGAAATATTTTCATTAATGGAGATGCATTGTCTTGAATTGTTTTTGAGTGGGTTCTCTTTATTTTAAAAATGTTAATAGTTCAATTACTTATTATGGCTTTGAACTCATTTTCTTGTTAATTTTTGTGATAATTAAAATAAATTAAATTTTAGATAAATATATTTCTAGGACATTAATTAAAAATCAACATTTCAATTCATTTTGTAAATTGATACACCTACATTAAAGTATTTCCTGAGGTCTATCAAAAAATTGTCTGATATTTTCTTGTTTTTCATCTAATTTAAAAGGAACTCAGAGCAAATCATTACGCTTAAATTCACAGGAAAAGCTTATAATAAAGTCTCTGTTGTTATGAGACTCTAAAATTCAATAAAACATTCTTGTTTATCTTGTTTTGTTTAAAGACTTACAATATTACTGTGGGAAAATTCATTCATAGATTGGCATTAGTGAAAAGTATCCAATAAATTTCCGTGGGTTTTGCAGCAAAGAGTTTTTTTCAGCAAGACAAACATTCTGTAAAAAAATATCTTACAACTCTTTTTGGTTTTACATCAAAAAAAAACTTTACATTTTCTTGGAGAGTCTTTCATAAATTTCATCAAACTATAAGGACCTAAAAAAATATTTCATGTATTAAAACTAGATGAAGATATCATTCCTCGAATCATTGGTTTTTTAACACAAATTATCTTTAAGTTGGAACTCTTAAATCTCTTAAATTAATAAGAAGAGTAGCTACGATCCTTTTTTAGAATTGATATCATTTTCAAAACTAGAGTAATAGCAAAAAGCAAGCAAAACTAGTTCTTAAAAAATCTACTTTGTATTACAATGATGTTCTGTTTTGCATGATTTTTCGTTTGGATGATATTTGGAGATAATAATTCTTTATCCGATTTCTTTAGTGGACTAGTATCATAACAAATGAGGTTTAACTGATGGAAGCGCTTTGTTTTCTTTTAATACTGCCAACTGCAAAGCAGCAAAGGACATACTAACATTGAAATTTAACTCAATTTCTAATAATAGAGTTTTAATGTATATGGAAATCTGTTTTCAAGAGTGAATGCTTAATGAAGACTAATTATGCAATCATTATTATTATATTAGATAATAAACAAGAAAGTTTTCCAGATTCTCAGGAAGTTTAACATTTTCTCATGATTTAACGACTACAAGATGATTTTAATTAAATTCAATTCATCACTGCTAGATTTCTGTGCTGTCTCTTAAAATTTTCAGAATTAATTGAAAGCTGACAATTTCAATTTATCGCTGTTTGATATGGAAATTGGGGTTGTACAATGCATATATAAATCACACTGCTTCGGGATAAATTTTATTGCTGATGCACGTTTTTTTTGCACTCAGTTTAACCGTTTCTCGTGAATCATTTTCCTGTGATTTTCCGCTTTTACTTTTCCGACATGCAGCAGTGATTTGAGAAAGTTTACTTTAAACTCTTTTTGCTTTTTGCTGTCAAATTTTCCTCATAAAATAATATTTTATATTCACGGAAAATCAGAAGTAATAATACTTTTCATGATATTCAAAAAAAAAATCTTCATTCATAAAATTTATTTGGTATGCACATCAATCTTCCTTAGTTTTATTGAAAAATGAATGAAATTTTTTTGATGAAATTCAATAAATTGAAATGAATTGAATTTTTGAATGTTCAGAAGATAAACAGAACATGTAATAAAGCTGTGGTAAGGAGAAGATTGAAAGTTTTATTTATTTATTTACCCTTCAGAGAAATAGGATAGAATAAAAGATAGTAATCAACGCTAGCAATAAAACTGAATGTCTAAAAATGTATGTAAATATGTATGGAAGTGAATAAAAATTTTGTATCTAAGAAAATGGCATTGCCAAAATGTTCATTCTTAAATACAATTCAATTTGTTTACCTCCATATATTAAGCTTTATTAAAATTTGTATTTCAAGAGGATTTGAATCTTTTTAATAATTTTTAATATTTTCTACAGTTCTGGTTCCAAGATTGGTTTACTGTATTAAGCAGTTTTTGAGAACATTAAAATTAATTGAGCTCTATTTCTAGTGCTACCCGAGGCACCATCTTAATTCACAGAAAAATTGGTTTTACACGTCAATTTTTAATCTTTGGATAAGGTTATGTATTTCCATAACTTAATTTAGTAATCTTAGGACTGGCATCTGTTGTTATAAGCAAATGGAAGCAGTCAGAGGTTCAAATTTTTTTTGAAAAAAACAAAAAAACTTTATATTTTATTTCTGCATTTCATTAATTTACAATTTAAGAGGGTTAGCGCCAGCGGCTATTACAATGGGCCGTTCACTTATTACGTTACGCAAAAAAACGACTTTTTCACCCCCGCCTCCCCCCCCCCCCCCCCTTTGTTACAATATGTTACAACTCACAACCCCCCCCCCCCCCTGAACGTTCATAATTTATTTTATTTTGATAATTTTTCATAAATCATTAAAAAGGTGGAAATTTTAAAAATTTTTTTGCTGTGAATTTGGAAACAAATTTTTTTCGTGAACTTTTCGTGAAGACAGACGACAGTTAGAACGTTACATACTTCTTGACACCCCCCCCCCCCCCACCCCCCTATGTTACATTTTGTTACAATTTTTCAAATCCCCCCTCCCCCTAAAATGAGAACGTAATAAGTGAACGGCCCACAACTTAATTATAGATTTGAAATAATTCATTGATGATGATCGATGCGTTGACATCCAAAATTATTTGATTTTTTTTTTGTCTTCAACAGACAATTGTGTATTTGCAACTCTGCAAAATTGCATTGACACAGGTTATATCACTGCAAAGTACCTAGCCACAATTTGTGTGCTCGCAATTCACACAAACCGAGTTGCCATGACTAGAACAGCGAAAAAAGCTCCCATCAGAGGTTCAAAAACTTCTCTATAAATTTCCTATAAGACTACCATAGTTTCTCAAAAGCAACTTATTCTCAAATGGAACAAAAGTTGATATTCAAAAAGCAAATTTCCTTATTTTTATGTTGAAACCTTAAACCCAAAAATGGTTTTATTAACGCTACATTAACATTACTAACTTACAAGATTTATGTTTTGCTCACATAGAACTGACTCGTGTTTGAAATTTTGGTTCGTAAAATTGGAAATGATTTAAACTTATTCATGCATTTACAGTAAATTGAAAATCACGAAAAATTTTCATTTGGAAAAAATAATGAAAAAGATGTGAAAATTCATTAACTTGTCACTCCAAATTTCCATGTAATATTCTTTAATGGTCGTCGAAAAACTAAAATAGTCGAATGAGATTCTTTATCTTAAGCTTTCAGTTCAAGCATGCTTCTACTCTAAATGTATAAGATGTCATGATATTATCAAAATCTGGCAAGTAAAGTCAAGTAAAATTACACAGTATGAAAAAATTTAATCGTAGTGAATCTGTAATAAAAGGGAGTAATTCATGAAGGTTGTAAAGTCTCAAAAGTATCCAATTTCTCCATGCATTTAAATGACATTGAAGTGTTTTTTTCTACTTCTTCCTTCCAGGCGCCAGAAGCTTTCAATAAAATGCATTTATGTGTTTGAAAAATTCCATTTCTCAATGCAAACATTTTTATCTACAGACTATAGATGCAAGAACTGCTCAAGTTTATAAATCTATTGATCCACTCGGAAAATGGGAAAACAAGTTCATGAAAAAATTAGTTTAAGATCTGAACTTCATTTAAAGGTTATGATTCTTGAATTTTTCAGTGTTATCATTAATAAATATCGGAATGGATTGCTGGAAAAAGGAAATTCTCGTTGGCATAATGAAAGAGCTTTTGGCTCTTAGTACTGTTTCGTAACCTTTATTAAGACCAAACTGGTCAAAGAAGTAATTCTCACAATACTTCAAACCCAAATTGTAAACTGTAAGAATATAAGAAGCTCGCATAGATTTTATTATTTCAGAGTCCAGTGTCCTAAATTCTAAGCTGCTTTCATTCCATCTCACAAGTTTTTCGACCCGCACAAATTTCTTTTTGACATATTTTTCTGATTAATCAAACTTATTCAGTCAACTATACTTTACTTGATAAACATTTTCTGTAAACTTCATCTTCTTCTTCTCGTTCCTAAAAAATGGTTTTAAACCAGTGTAATAAAACTTCCACCGCCATAATTTTTTTTTGTTGTAAATATCATGTGATTTCATCTAATGATAAAACAAATGAAAGATCTCTAACCCAATGTTGATGGATTACATCTAATCATACTTTTGTGAACACAAAGAAGCACATAACGAGGATTTCAAAAAATATCATAAGATGAAACTTTTTATCTCATAACAATTGAACCGAAAAATGTCAAAAAAATTAAGAAACATAGAATAGAATATTTGGGCATTAACAGGGAAGTTCGAATCAAAATGAGACTGAAGTAGAATGTGCTGCAATTTTAGCTTCTCTGCTTTAAACTATATTGTGCCAGGTCCTGAGTGGTTTTCGAGTTATAAAAAATCATCTCAAAGAAGGTTTACATTTTCTACCTAAAGATAGTTTCCAATGTTGATACTTCTGATAATTTAAATTTAGATCAAACTATTGCGAATCAAAACAAAGTTTCAACTTAAAGACATTTTCATATTCAAAAACAGCAAGCTTGATATGTACCAAGCAAATTATAACATCAGTCAACATTCATAAAATTTTGTCTCTCGATGCTTTACTTTTTTTTATGTCAAAATTTAGTTTAATCATCTTTTGTAATTCCGTTACAATAATTTGTATCTAAAACACATCATAAAGCATCGTGGATCTCTTTTTTATTAAATCAAACTCTTTTGATATTTTCTTGATTTTCACCACAGTCATGCGTAGTCGAGAATTTCGAAAAAGAAAATATTTAAATTGTTTTGGTTCATAAGCAAAAGTTCTTTGAGTCAGTCATACAGACTAAAGTGAAAGGGAATGTCTCATTTTTACTCAAGACAAAATTTTATTCATTTTTATATCATCAGAATAGCAACGTGACTATAAATAATTCAGTTCATAATAGACCTACCTTACTGACTTGAGAATATTGGAGGAATGAATCTTCATGGAAAATTCATTTGATTTCTCTCGTTCTAGCTTTTACTTTAAAATTGTGTATTTTTCTTGAGTTGGAAGTTGTTTCCAAGTGTCGTAGAACTCACATGTTTATAAGACTTGAATGAAATTTAATAATTCTTGACATTTTTTTAATTAATGCATATCAACGAGGAAAATAAATTGATCGAAAAGTTTCTTCCGAGAAGTAACCTGATCCTCAAAATTATAAATTGAGAAGAAGGGGGGGGGGGGGGGTTTCATATGGAATTGGGGTGGAGGGGATTGTATTTTTTTGGATTTTAAAAAGAAACCTAGCAAAATGAAGAAATTACTAAAACTACTGACAAATCTCCCCTCCCCCCTGGCTACGCACCTATTCAAATGATCACAGGATTCCAATTTTATAGATTATTTTTTGCTGGTGTTTGCAATTAAAGTTGCTAGTTTAAGTATCTCATTAGACGTGGCAAAAAATCAAATAGACAAAAGACTCCCTGAAATGGCTTACCTTTAGCTTACTTTACTTGAATAATGCTTTTGTTGAAGTTTTATTTATGAAAGAATAAGAAAATTTATTATATTTATTTTTTAAGGATATTGATTTTGTCTAAATTCCCATCTATCGAACCTTTAATTTGATATCATTGTAAGCAATTTTCAACGGCCATTAATCTTCCCGGCGCTTTTATAATTTATTTTAAAGACCTTTATCAAAAGTTGTCAAAATTTCTAAGAATTAAAACTCTGGACGGAGCATCATTGTAAGATTTCGATAAAATCTTCTTAACTTGACCTACATTGAAGGAAAGCGTGTTGAAATTAACAGACGTTCCAAAGATCATGAAATGCTTTTTACCTCGGTGTAGCTTTAGCCGCATCCACATAATGAAAATTTATTGTCGAGAAAAAATATAATAAAAAGTTTTCAGTATTAAGATTAAAGAACCATAATCCTACAAATGTAATTAAAACTTTCGGGAATAGACGCAATTTATTTAATTAGGTGTCTCAAAATCTCATAAAATATCAAACAAATTCAATTTATTCTCCTTTTTGTGTTAATATTTGGGTTGGTCTTCATATTTCTCCACCAAACATAACTTTAAAAACTTGCACCTGCCCACAACACAAACAAATCTGAGAAACAAGACAAGAATAACAAACTTTTCGATTACTTTTTTCATAAATAATAGGTTGATATAAATAAAACACTGGATAGCAAGAGTAGCTCAGGGGGGAAAAAACTTTTATTACATTTTTTATCCTTTGCGATGTTTCCCAGTGCTCTCCTTGAAAGTATTAAAAGATTTTTTGATAATCTTAAATCTTCAACACTTCTTTTTAAAGTTATTTTCAGAACTTTTGTCTCTCAAAGCTGTCCTCTTTAGGCTGTAATGCAAAGAGTTCTCTTAGCCTTTAAATTGAGAGGCGACATGATTCTAAAAGAAAAACAAAAGTAGAAAACAAGGAAGAAAGGAACAATTGCGTAAATTTCCTTTATTGACTGTATAGACGTATCAGATGTGCGTGCAGGCACATGTTTGGAGAGAAATTATTCCTTCCGTTTCTCAAGTAGTTCAATTTGAAAGCATGAAAAGTTTGATGCCTTAAAAATCTAACATCACGTGTCATGTCTTTTCATTCAAGTTTATCATTTCCTGTTTTATACAGTAAGTCTACGTATCCTTTTGAAATATAGTTTATCCATTTTTCCTATCCTTCCTTTAATGTAGATTATCAGATACATGTTAAAGTAGGAAAAGAAGAAAAAGGAAGCAATAAAAAGTAGTCTTGGCACATATGAATTCGATATCAGCTTATTTCCTCTCACTTACATTAAAAATGTTTGTAATTTAGAAGAAGAGGCACTCCAACAGCCTGATAGGCTTCATATATTATCCATCCGTTTTCATTGAACATACTTATTGACTAAAAGTATAGTAAAATGCGATATGTAAAAAAATCCGTTTCCTATTTCATAAAAAAAGGATAAAAAAAGAGAAAAGGAATACGACAAGCACAATTTGAAATCAGAATAAAAATTATTGATCATATCAGAAATATTTCGCGGGTAGAAAATCAAGGCAAACATTTAATGCGATCTTTAAATATGGATTTTAACTGAATTTTAAGTAAGAGTTATCATGTGAACATGTGGTTACATAGACTCGGATAGCACTTGATCAGCATTGGGTTTTGTATGTTTTTTCATGAGATCCTACTTTTAAGATTAAACAGTTAAATATTGAGAATATTTTAGATTTTTCGATCTCGTTAAAAAATAACAATTAGCTATCGAATCCAATCGATCCAATTCGAAAAGTTCATTTCGAACAAGTTCAAAAAGTTTGACTTTAGTAAAAGCACATTAGATTTTCTGCATACTAAGTTTAATTACTTTTCATTAAAATTTCTGACCCCTTCAGAATTTCATCTGTTTGTTCTAAAATTGAAACCATTCTAGAACATTTTCTATTATTTTCTTGTTCTTTTCAAAGAAGTGTTTCCTTATGATAGATAAATAAAATAATAATAATAAAGTGTTACGTACTTTTGGTCGATTCCTTTGTTTAACCTTTCTTTATTCCCAAAAAATAAGCGAAACAATGAAAACATGTTCCAAAAATTTGTAAGTCCCAAGGAATCTCTATCGACCAGATTTATCTATTATCAGTTGATCTTCTAATACCTTAAATTTACTTATCGAGTAAGCAATTTCTAATAAAACTCGATTAGGCATGAAATTAAACTATAATTTCAAAATCTGCTCATGAATTTAAAAATATTAGTTGAGTAAGTTTTGAAACTTTTTTATGGAAATACTCTAAGCTGGTTTGCGTTTAATCCTATCAAACTTTGAAGATAAATAGAACATTAAAGGGTTTATTATTATATTAGGAAACTTCAATGAATTTTTATGAGATAATTTTTTAATGAATAATTGATGAGACTGAATTCTTTACCTTCTTATGCTGTCAAGTGTGAAATACAAATTATTTTAATCATTCTCAAAATTCATCACATGAAATCTGATATTCTAGCAAGTACATACCTCTTATTTTATACATCTTCAATTGATATTAATCAATATTGAGTTTCGGATATTTATTACAACAAAGGTGTAAGCGCGTAGGAAGTTTTGTGCCATAAGAATATAAATGAATCGAAAAGAATTATAGAATTCGAACGAAGCAGTTCTAATAATCTCCAAAGAATTTATATTTCCTGTGTTGTGTATTTCCTATAAATTACGAATTGTTGTTTAACGTGATTTTGTGTAAGAATCAAATAACTTAAAGAGGATCAAATTGTGAGTTTTTAATGCTCTTATTCAAGTCAAAAAAGGAAGTTTCTACAGTTTCGCTCTTCAATAATCCTAGCAAAATGATAAAAGCAATTTTCATCAAGTCATGCATAAAGTTGAATCCTGAATACAACACTGGCTCATATTAACAAGAATAATGAAATATATCGTACATAAATAGTCTTAGAACTTAAGAATCTTCTGCTTTTTTTCCTTATCATAAAATAATGTTCTATTGATTGTAATCCAAGCAAGTTAACGTTGTTATTAATTTTTCATGAATCAGATCTGGAATGCGATATAAAAATCAGAAGCTTCATTATTATGCGCATATGGATGTTGAATTTATTTGTTACGAACATAAAAATTGGAAAACGATGAAAATGTGTGGCTAACATACATGTAAAATGCTTTATTTAAATTTAAATACAAAAGGATCAAATAAAAATAGATTACAAATGAGTATGACCTCCAAAATTTATGATTTCTTTAATACCTATTTATTTCAATCCAATCCCGACTCTTCTACTCTGCCTAGCTTAAAAGTTTGAGAGAAAAAATTATCCCAATTTTGAGATTTGAGAAAATGTGAAAAGCATGTTCATGAGGAAATTGGATAACAAATTGTACATCACACATATTGCGTGCTTTCCGCTTCTTTATTGATAAAGGATAAAAGAGAATAAAAATTCGACATCATCATTTTTTCATAATATTTATTCCTGGCAATTATTTTATATCCCATGATATGATTCATTGTATTAAATGGACAGTAGAGAGCAATAAAAGAAAGTTAATGTTTTTTGATTGATGCCACAAATATGAAGGTTTCGTGTACATCAAAGTAAAATTGTAGAGCAAACAAACAATCAACAAAACCTCAGAACGAAAGTTTGTTCTCCATACCTTCTAATTTCTATTCATAAATATTCTATATCTGTTTTCCTTTTGCATTAAACATGAACGAAAAATTTCGCTTTAATGTTCCAAAAACGATAGCAGGCATTGTTGATCACTTTAAATAAAGTGATACGATTGAACTTTAAAAAGAGCTTGGCACTGTATCATAAATCATGTATGCTTCATGCCAAAAATAGGCATCGATTTTATTCGATACCTTCTAGTTCAATTTTAGTTGAAGCATTTAACCTTTTGTTGTTTTAGAGGTTTCAAACTTTCATGTGTTGCTTATACGTACGATGACACACTATCGCAATTCAAAGTCGTTTGCTTTCATTCAAAAATTTGTCAGATTCATATTTTTGTTCATATTGTCCTTAGAACTCGTATTATGTGTATTAAAGCAATATATGGTATATTTTCTTCAGAACATATGCAGCACTGGATCGACTCATTTTGATATAGAAAGCACTAAAATGTCTCTTTGAAGTAACCGGTAAGGAGCGAAAATTTTGGTGGGATTTTACGGATTCATTCAGTGAGAATCTATAATCATTCTTAACGTTCCTACCCTGTTTTTTTGTTATAAGCTAGTAGCTTAGAAGAATAAAAAAGTGATTTTTTGGCTCACTAGTAGCTTAGTAACGAGTAGTAGCTTAGTAAAGAAATTGAACTTCAATGAAAATTTTGAATTTTTTAACTTAATTAAGGGCAATTCTTTGGATGAGTGGCTTACCCAAATTAAGTGAAAAATTTAAAAAAAGTATGTTTGAAAATTTTGTATTTTTTCACGGATTAAGACAAAAAAAAAGCTTCTTTATAACTCGATGACACAAGGAAATTTTTCAAAGAATTGAAATATTTCATTAATTTCTGACTTAAAGCACACAGAAAAGCAACCTAATTAAAGATTTTTGTCTGTTCTATAACTCAGTAAAAGTTATTCAATGTTAATTTCAAAAGTTTTCTCTAATTCTCGATTCTTCGGATGATGAAAATTGAAAATTCCGATTTCTATCGCCGAGTTATTGACAAAAGAATCCAAATAACTTAATTAATACAGCGATTAGAAGTAAATGATATCAAAAGGAGTGTACATTTTATATTTTTACATCAATAAGAATCATAAAATCAGTGCCTCTGATGGGAAAAATAAATAAAATTTCGATTTTTTGCTGAAAATTTTCCGAAAGTCATCCAAAGAATTGCCCTTAAAGAAATTTTGCTCTCTGAAACTGATACTTAGAAAGTTGAAAAAGATTAATTAAACTTTATTTTTGGTAGTAGCTTAGTAAAGATTCCAAAAAAAATTTCAAGTTCAAAAACACGACTTACGTAGAAAGTCACTAGCTTCCGAGTTTAACTTATGTTAGATTACAGTTCTTATTTATTTATCACAAAACGAAAACTTGTTTATCGGGTAGAAACCCAATGCGGATATATTCACACCGTACCATCAAATTCCGTCTTGTGGTAAGACCAAGCTTAGCTCAATATTAATTGAAAAGGATAAACCTTGACGAACCAGCTGAGCTGCGATCAGTTTATGTTTGGAGGTATAAAGCAGTATAAAGCTTGACGAGTCACAGCATTAGCGAATATGAACTCTTACCATAGAAAGTCTTCATCTATCAGCTGTGCTATCACACAGCATACGTTTGTAAACTAGAACGCTTACCATATGTTTGAAGGTTTAAAGCTAGCAAGTTAGCTGAGCTTCGCTCAACATTAGTTTGAAGGTATAAACCCAGCGAGTCAAGTAAGTCAATAAGTTTCATCCAAAGTTTAATTTTTTTAAAATCACAGTGAACGTTTGTTTTAAAAAATTCCTAAGAAAAGAAAGTTTTTTGCTTTTTTTGAAGCAACGGCTGTTCCTACCTTGCCCAAAAACAATTCAGCTCTTCTATAAAGTAATTTTTCGGAAATAGCCTACTATGCACACTGGTTAAATATATTCGATTTTATATCTATATTAACATTCTTTATCATTTATAATATCAAGATATGTTTTAAAATGCAATTTAAAGCATTTTTGGTTTCGATCATAGTAGGCTATTTTCAAAAAAAATATCGATTTTATATCTTCATTAGCATTCTTTATCATTTATAATACCTAGATATGTTTTAAAATGCAATTTAAAGCATTTTTGGTTTTGATCATAGTAGGCTATTTTCAAAAAAAATATCGATTTTATATCTTCATTAGCATTCTTTATCATTTATAATACCTAGATATGTTTTAAAATGCAATTTAAAGCATTTTTGGTTTTGATCATAGTAGGCTATTTTCAAAAAAAATATCGATTTTATATCTTCATTAGCATTCTTTATCATTTATAATACCTAGATATGTTTTAAAATGCAATTTAAAGCATTTTTGGTTTTGATCATAGTAGGCTATTTTCAAAAAAAAATCTATTTTACATTTACATTAGCATTCTTTATCATTTATAATACCTAGATATGTTTTAAAATGCAATTTAAAGCATTTTTGGTTTTGATCATAGTAGGCTATTTTCAAAAAAAAATCTATTTTACATCTACATTAGCATTCTTTATCATTTATAATACCTAGATATGTTTTAAAATGCAATTTAAAGCATTTTTGGTTTCGATCATAGTAGGCTATTTTCAAAAAAAATATCGATTTTATATCTATATTAGCATTCTTAATCATTTATAATACCTAGATATGTTTTAAAATGCAATTTAAAGCATTTTTGGTTTTGATCATAGTTGGCTATTTTCAAAAAAAAAATATCGATTTTATATCTACATTAGCTTTCTTTATCATTTATAATACCTTGATATGTTTCAAAATGCAATTTAAAGCATTTTTGGTTTCGATCATAGTAGGCTATTTTCAAAAAAATATCGATTTTATATCTACTTTAGCATTCTTTATCATTTATAATACCTAGATATGTTTTAAAATGCAATTTAAAGCATTTTTGGTTTCGATCATAGTAGGCTATTTTCAAAAAAATATCGATTTTATATCTACATTAGCATTTATTATCATTTATAATACCTAGATATGTTTTAAAATGCAATTTAAAGCATTTTTGGTTTTGATCATAGTTGGCTATTTTCAAAAAAAAATATCGATTTTATATCTTCATTAGCATTCTTTATCATTTATAATACCTTGATATGTTTCAAAATGCAATTTAAAGCATTTTTGGTTTCGATCATAGTAGGCTATTTTCAAAAAAATATCGATTTTATATCTACTTTAGCATTCTTTATCATTTATAATACCTAGATATGTTTTAAAATGCAATTTAAAGCATTTTTGGTTTCGATCATAGTAGGCTATTTTCAAAAAAATATCGATTTTATATCTACATTAGCATTTATTATCATTTATAATACCTAGATATGTTTTAAAATGCAATTTAAAGCATTTTTGGTTTCGATCATAGTAGGCTATTTTCAAAAAAAATATCGATTTTATATCTACATTAGCATTCTTCATCATTTATAATACCTAGATATGTTTTAAAATGCAATTTAAAGCATTTTTGGTTTCGACCATAGTAGGCTATTTTCAAAAAAAATATCGATTTTATATCTACATTAGCATTCTTAATCATTTATAATACCTAGATATGTTTTAAAATGCAATTTAAAGCATTTTTGGTTTTGATCATAGTTGGCTATTTTCAAAAAAAAAATATCTATTTTACATCTACATTAGCATTCTTTATCATTTATAATACCTAGATATGTTTTAAAATGCAATTTAAAGCATTTTTGGTTTTGTTTATGGTAGGCTATTTTCAAAAAAATATCGATTTTATATCTATATTAGCATTCTTAATCATTTATAATACCTAGATATGTTTTAAAATGCAATTTAAAGCATTTTTGGTTTTGATCATAGTTGGCTATTTTCAAAAAAAAATATCGATTTTATATCTACATTAGCTTTTTTTATCATTTATAATATCTAGATATGTTTTAAAATGCAATTTAAAGCATTTTTGGTTTCGATCATAGTAGGCTATTTTCAAAAAAAATATCGATTTTATATCTTTATTAGCATTCTTAATCATTTATAATACCTAGATATGTTTTAAAATGCAATTTAAAGCATTTTTGGTTTTGATCATAGTTGGCTATTTTCAAAAAAAAATATCGATTTTATATCTACATTAGCTTTTTTTATCATTTATAATATCTAGATATGTTTTAAAATGCAATTTAAAGCATTTTTGGTTTCGATCATAGTAGGCTATTTTCAAAAAAATATCGATTTTATATCTACATTAGCATTTATTATCATTTATAATACCTAGATATGTTTTAAAATGCAATTTAAAGCATTTTTGGTTTCGATCATAGTAGGCTATTTTCAAAAAAAATATCGATTTTATATCTACATTAGCATTCTTCATCATTTATAATACCTAGATATGTTTTAAAATGCAATTTAAAGCATTTTTGGTTTCGACCATAGTAGGCTATTTTCAAAAAAATATCGATTTTATATCTACATTAGCATTTATTATCATTTATAATACCTAGATATGTTTTAAAATGCAATTTAAAGCATTTTTGGTTTCGATCATAGTAGGCTATTTTCAAAAAAAATATCGATTTTATATCTACATTAGCATTCTTCATCATTTATAATACCTAGATATGTTTTAAAATGCAATTTAAAGCATTTTTGGTTTCGATCATAGTAGGCTATTTTCAAAAAAAATATCGATTTTATATCTACATTAGCATTCTTCATCATTTATAATACCTAGATATGTTTTAAAATGCAATTTAAAGCATTTTTGGTTTCGACCATAGTAGGCTATTTTCAAAAAAAATATCGATTTTAAATCTACATTAGCATTCTTTATCATTTATAATACCTAGATATGTTTTAAAATGCAATTTAAAGCATTTTTGGTTTCGACCATAGTAGGCTATTTTCAAAAAAAATATCGATTTTAAATCTACATTAGCATTCTTTATCATTTATAATACCTAGATATGTTTTAAAATGCAATTTAAAGCATTTTTGGTTTCGATCATAGTAGGCTATTTTCAAAAAAAATATCGATTTTATATCTATATTAGCATTCTTTATCATTTATAATACCTAGATATGTTTTAAAATGCAATTTAAAGCATTTTTGGTTTTGATCATAGTAGGCTATTTTTTTAAAAAAATATCGATCCTTTATCTATATTAGCATTCTTCATCATTTATAATACCTAGATATGTTTTAAAATGCAATTTAAAGCATTTTTGGTTTCGATCATAGTAGGCTATTTTCAAAAAAAATATAGATTTTATATCTTAATTAGCATTCTTTATCATTTATAATACCTAAATATGTTTTAAAATGCAATTTAAAGCATTTTTGGTTTCGATCATAGTAGGCTATTTTAAAAAAAATAACGATCCTTTATCTATATTAGCATTCTTCATCATTTATAATACCTAGATATGTTTTAAAATGCAATTTAAAGCATTTTTGGTTTCGATCATAGTAGGCTATTTTCAAAAAAAAATATAGATTTTATATCTTAATTAGCATTCTTTATCATTTATAATACCTAAATATGTTTTGAAATGCAATTTAAAGCATTTTTGGTTTCGATCATAGTAGGCTATTTTCAAAAAAAATATAGATTTTATATCTTAATTAGCATTCTTTATCATTTATAATACCTAAATATGTTTTGAAATGCAATTTAAAGCATTTTTGGTTTCGATCATAGTAGGCTATTTTCAAAAAAAATATAGATTTTATATCTTAATTAGCATTCTTTATCATTTATAATACCTAAATATGTTTTGAAATGCAATTTAAAGCATTTTTGGTTTCGATCATAGTAGGCTATTTTAAAAAAAAATATAGATTTTATATCTTAATTAGCATTCTTTATCATTTATAATACCTAAATATGTTTTAAAATGCAATTTAAAGCATTTTTGGTTTCGATCATAGTAGGCTATTTTCAAAAAAAATATAGATTTTATATCTTAATTAGCATTCTTTATCATTTATAATACCTAAATATGTTTTGAAATGCAATTTAAAGCATTTTTGGTTTTGATCATAGTAGGCTATTTTCAAAAAAATATCGATTTTATATCTACTTTAGCATTCTTTATCATTTATAATACCTAGATATGTTTTAAAATGCAATTTAAAGCATTTTTGGTTTCGATCATAGTAGGCTATTTTCAAAAAAATATCGATTTTATATCTACTTTAGCATTCTTTATCATTTATAATACCTAGATATGTTTTAAAATGCAATTTAAAGCATTTTTGGTTTCGATCATAGTAGGCTTTTTTCAAAAAAAATATCGATTTTATAACTACTTTAGCATTCTTTATCATTTATAATACCTAGATATGTTTTGAAATGCAATTTAAAGCATTTTTGGTTTTGATCATAGTAGGCTATTTTCAAAAAAAATATAGATTTTATATCTTCATTAGCATTCTTTATCATTTATAATACCTAGATATGTTTTAAAATGCAATTTAAAGCATTTTTGGTTTCGATCATAGTAGGCTATTTTCAAAAAAAATATCGATTTTATATCTACATTAGCATTCTTTATCATTTATAATACCTAGATATGTTTTAAAATGCAATTTAAAGCATTTTTGGTTTCGATCATAGTAGGCTATTTTCAAAAAAAATATAGATTTTATATCTACATTAGCATTCTTTATCATTTATAATACCTAGATATGTTTTAAAATGCAATTTAAAGCATTTTTGGTTTTGATCATAGGAGGCTATTTAAAAAAAAATATCGATTTTATATCTACATTAGCATTGTTTACCATTTATAATACCTAGATATGTTTTAAAATGCAATTTAAAGCATTTTTGGTTTTGATCATAGGAGGCTATTTTAAAAAAAAATTTCGATTTTATATCTACATTAGCATTCTTTATCATTTATAATACCTAGATATGTTTTAAAATGCAATTTAAAGCATTTTTGGTTTCGATCATAGTAGGCTATTTTCAAAAAAATATCGATTTTATATCTACTTTAGCATTCTTTATCATTTATAATACCTAGATATGTTTTAAAATGCAATTTAAAGCATTTTTGGTTTCGATCATAGTAGGCTATTTTCAAAAAAAATATCGATTTTATATCTACATTAGCATTCTTTATCATTTATAATACCTAGATATGTTTTAAAATGCAATTTAAAGCATTTTTGGTTTCGATCATAGTAGGCTATTTTCAAAAAAATATCGATTTTATATCTACATTAGCATTTATTATCATTTATAATACCTAGATATGTTTTAAAATGCAATTTAAAGCATTTTTGGTTTTGATCATAGTAGGCTATTTTCAAAAAAAATATAGATTTTATATCTACATTAGCATTGTTTACCATTTATAATACCTAGATATGTTTTAAAATGCAATTTAAAGCATTTTTGGTTTTGATCATAGGAGGCTATTTTAAAAAAAAATTTCGATTTTATATCTACATTAGCATTCTTTATCATTTATAATACCTAGATATGTTTTAAAATGCAATTTAAAGCATTTTTGGTTTTGATCATAGTATACTATTTTCAAAAAAAATATCGATTTTATATCTGCTTTAGCATTCTTTATCATTTATAATACCTAGATATGTTTTAAAGTGCAATTTAAAGCATTTTTGGTTTCGATCATAGTAGGCTATTTAAAAAAAAATTTCGATTTTTTATCTATATTAGCATTCTTCATCATTTATAATACCTAGATATGTTTTAAAATGCAATTTAAAGCATTTTTGGTTTCGATAATAGTAGGCTATTTTCAAAAAAAATATCGATTTTATATCTTCATTAGCATTCTTTATCATTTATAATACCTAGATATGTTTTAAAATGCAATTTAAAGCATTTTTGGTTTCGATCATAGTAGGCTATTTTCAAAAAAAATATCGATTTTATATCTACATTAGCATTCTTTATCATTTATAATACCTAGATATGTTGTAAAATGCAATTTAAAGCATTTTTGGTTTCGATCATAGTAGGCTATTTTCAAAAAAAATATCGATTTTATATCTTCATTAGCATTCTTTATCATTTATAATACCTAGATATGTTTTAAAATGCAATTTAAAGCATTTTTGGTTTCGATCATAGTAGGTTTTTTTTAAAAAAATATCGATCCTTTATCTATATTAGCATTCTTCATCATTTATAATACCTAGATATGTTTTAAAATGCAATTTAAAGCATTTTTGGTTTCGATCATAGTAGGCTATTTTCAAAAAAAATATCGATTTTATATCTTCATTAGCATTCTTTATCATTTATAATACCTAAATATGTTTTAAAATGCAATTTAAAGCATTTTTGGTTCCGATCATAGTAGGCTTTTTTCAAAAAAAATATCGATTTTATAACTACTTTAGCATTCTTTATCATTTATAATACCTAGATATGTTTTTAAATGCAATTTAAAGCATTTTTGGTTTTGATCATAGTAGGCTATTTTCAAAAAAAATATAGATTTTATATCTTCATTAGCATTCTTTATCATTTATAATACCTAGATATGTTTTAAAATGCAATTTAAAGCATTTTTGGTTTCGATCATAGTAGGCTATTTTCAAAAAAAATATCGATTTTATATCTACATTAGCATTCTTTATCATTTATAATACCTAGATATGTTTTAAAATGCAATTTAAAGCATTTTTGGTTTCGATCATAGTAGGCTATTTTCAAAAAAAATATAGATTTTATATCTACATTAGCATTCTTTATCATTTATAATACCTAGATATGTTTTAAAATGCAATTTAAAGCATTTTTGGTTTTGATCATAGGAGGCTATTTAAAAAAAAATATCGATTTTATATCTACATTAGCATTGTTTACCATTTATAATACCTAGATATGTTTTAAAATGCAATTTAAAGCATTTTTGGTTTTGATCATAGGAGGCTATTTTAAAAAAAAATTTCGATTTTATATCTACATTAGCATTCTTTATCATTTATAATACCTAGATATGTTTTAAAATGCAATTTAAAGCATTTTTGGTTTCGATCATAGTAGGCTATTTTCAAAAAAATATCGATTTTATATCTACTTTAGCATTCTTTATCATTTATAATACCTAGATATGTTTTAAAATGCAATTTAAAGCATTTTTGGTTTCGATCATAGTAGGCTATTTTCAAAAAAAATATCGATTTTATATCTACATTAGCATTCTTTATCATTTATAATACCTAGATATGTTTTAAAATGCAATTTAAAGCATTTTTGGTTTCGATCATAGTAGGCTATTTTCAAAAAAATATCGATTTTATATCTACTTTAGCATTCTTTATCATTTATAATACCTAGATATGTTTTAAAATGCAATTTAAAGCATTTTTGGTTTCGATCATAGTAGGCTATTTTCAAAAAAAATATCGATTTTATATCTTCATTAGCATTCTTTATCATTTATAATACCTTGATATGTTTCAAAATGCAATTTAAAGCATTTTTGGTTTCGATCATAGTAGGCTATTTTCAAAAAAATATCGATTTTATATCTACATTAGCATTTATTATCATTTATAATACCTAGATATGTTTTAAAATGCAATTTAAAGCATTTTTGGTTTTGATCATAGTAGGCTATTTTCAAAAAAAATATAGATTTTATATCTACATTAGCATTGTTTACCATTTATAATACCTAGATATGTTTTAAAATGCAATTTAAAGCATTTTTGGTTTTGATCATAGTATACTATTTTCAAAAAAAATATCGATTTTATATCTGCTTTAGCATTCTTTATCATTTATAATACCTAGATATGTTTTAAAGTGCAATTTAAAGCATTTTTGGTTTCGATCATAGTAGGCTATTTTCAAAAAAAATATAGATTTTATATCTACATTAGCATTGTTTACCATTTATAATACCTAGATATGTTTTAAAATGCAATTTAAAGCATTTTTGGTTTTGATCATAGTATACTATTTTCAAAAAAAATATCGATTTTATATCTGCTTTAGCATTCTTTATCATTTATAATACCTAGATATGTTTTAAAGTGCAATTTAAAGCATTTTTGGTTTCGATCATAGTAGGCTATTTAAAAAAAAATTTCGATTTTTTATCTATATTAGCATTCTTCATCATTTATAATACCTAGATATGTTTTAAAATGCAATTTAAAGCATTTTTGGTTTCGATAATAGTAGGCTATTTTCAAAAAAAATATCGATTTTATATCTTCATTAGCATTCTTTATCATTTATAATACCTAGATATGTTTTAAAATGCAATTTAAAGCATTTTTGGTTTCGATCATAGTAGGCTATTTTCAAAAAAAATATCGATTTTATATCTACATTAGCATTCTTTATCATTTATAATACCTAGATATGTTGTAAAATGCAATTTAAAGCATTTTTGGTTTCGATCATAGTAGGCTATTTTCAAAAAAAATATCGATTTTATATCTACATTAGCATTCTTAATCATTTATAATACCTAGATATGTTTTAAAATGCAATTTAAAGCATTTTTGGTTTCGATCATAGTAGGTTTTTTTTAAAAAAATATCGATCCTTTATCTATATTAGCATTCTTCATCATTTATAATACCTAGATATGTTTTAAAATGCAATTTAAAGCATTTTTGGTTTCGATCATAGTAGGCTATTTTCAAAAAAAATATCGATTTTATATCTACATTAGCATTCTTTATCATTTATAATACCTAGATATGTTTTAAAATGCAATTTAAAGCATTTTTGGTTTCGATCATAGTAGGCTATTTTCAAAAAAATATAGATTTTATATCTACATTAGCATTCTTTATCATTTATAATACCTAGATATGTTTTAAAATGCAATTTCAAGCATTTTTGGTTTCGATCATAGTAGGCTATTTTCAAAAAAAATATCGATTTTATATCTTCATTAGCATTCTTTATCATTTATAATACCTTGATATGTTTCAAAATGCAATTTAAAGCATTTTTGGTTTCGATCATAGTAGGCTATTTTTAAAAAAATATCGATCCTTTATCTATATTAGCATTCTTCATCATTTATAATACCTAGATATGTTTTAAAATGCAATTTAAAGCATTTTTGGTTTCGATCATAGTAGGCTATTTTCAAAAAAAATATCGATTTTATATCTACATTAGCATTCTTTATCATTTATAATACCTAGATATGTTTTAAAATGCAATTTAAAGCATTTTTGGTTTCGATCATAGTAGGCTATTTTCAAAAAAAATATAGATTTTATATCTACATTAGCATTCTTTATCATTTATAATACCTAGATATGTTTTAAAATGCAATTTAAAGCATTTTTGGTTTCGATCATAGTAGGCTATTTTCAAAAAAATATCGATTTTATATCTACTTTAGCATTCTTTATTATTTATAATACCTAGATATGTTTTAAAATGCAATTTAATGCATTTTTGGTTTCGATCATAGTAGGCTATTTTCAAAAAAAAATTCGATTTTATATCTACATTAGCATTGTTTACCATTTATAATACCTAGATATGTTTTAAAATGCAATTTAAAGCATTTTTGGTTTTGATCATAGTAGGCTATTTTCAAAAAAAATATCGATTTTATATCTACATTAGCATTCTTTATCATTTATAATACCTAGATATGTTTTAAAATGCAATTTAAAGCATTTTTGGTTTCGATCATAGTAGGCTATTTTCAAAAAAAATATAGATTTTATATCTACATTAGCATTCTTTATCATTTATAATACCTAGATATGTTTTAAAATGCAATTTAAAGCATTTTTGGTTTCGATCATAGTAGGCTTTTTTCAAAAAAAATATCGATTTTATAACTACTTTAGCATTCTTTATCATTTATAATACCTAGATATGTTTTGAAATGCAATTTAAAGCATTTTTGGTTTTGATCATAGTAGGCTATTTTCAAAAAAAATATCGATTTTATATCTTCATTAGCATTCTTTATCATTTATAATACCTAGATATGTTTTAAAATGCAATTTAAAGCATTTTTGGTTTCGATCATAGTAGGCTATTTTCAAAAAAAAAATATCGATTTTATATCTACATTAGCATTATTTATCATTTATAATACCTAGATATGTTTTAAAATGCAATTTAAAGCATTTTTGGTTTTGATCATAGGAGGCTATTTTAAAAAAAAAATTCGATTTTATATCTACATTAGCATTCTTTATCATTTATAATACCTAGATATGTTTTAAAATGCAATTTAAAGCATTTTTGGTTTCGATCATAGTAGGCTATTTTCAAAAAAAATTTCGATTTTATATCTACATTAGCATTCTTTATCATTTATAATACCTAGATATGTTTTGAAATGCAATTTAAAGCATTTTTGGTTTTGATCATAGTAGGCTATTTTCAAAAAAAATATCGATTTTATATCTTCATTAGCATTCTTTATCATTTATAATACCTAAATATGTTTTAAAATGCAATTTAAAGCATTTTTTGTTTCGATCATAGTAGGCTTTTTTCAAAAAAAATATCGATTTTATAACTACTTTAGCATTCTTTATCATTTATAATACCTAGATATGTTTTGAAATGCAATTTAAAGCATTTTTGGTTTTGATCATAGTAGGCTATTTTCAAAAAAAATATCGATTTTATATCTTCATTAGCATTCTTTATCATTTATAATACCTAGATATGTTTTAAAATGCAATTTAAAGCATTTTTGGTTTCGATCATAGTAGGCTATTTTCAAAAAAAATATCGATTTTATATCTACATTAGCATTCTTTATCATTTATAATACCTAGATATGTTTTAAAATGCAATTTAAAGCATTTTTGGTTTTGATCATAGGAGGCTATTTAAAAAAAAATATCGATTTTATATCTACATTAGCATTGTTTACCATTTATAATACCTAGATATGTTTTAAAATGCAATTTAAAGCATTTTTGGTTTTGATCATAGGAGGCTATTTTAAAAAAAAATTTCGATTTTATATCTACATTAGCATTCTTTATCATTTATAATACCTAGATATGTTTTAAAATGCAATTTAAAGCATTTTTGGTTTCGATCATAGTAGGCTTTTTTCAAAAAAAATATCGATTTTATATCTACATTAGCATTCTTTATCATTTATAATACCTAGATATGTTTTAAAATGCAATTTAAAGCATTTTTGGTTTTGATCATAGGAGGCTATTTTAAAAAAAAATATCGATTTTATATCTACATTAGCATTCTTTATCATTTATAATACCTAGATATGTTTTAAAATGCAATTTAAAGCATTTTTGGTTTCGATCATAGTAGGCTATTTTCAAAAAAAATATAGATTTTATATCTACATTAGCATTCTTTATCATTTATAATACCTAGATATGTTTTAAAATGCAATTTAAAGCATTTTTGGTTTTGATCATAGTAGGCTATTTTAAAAAAAAATTTCGATTTATATCTACATTAGCATTCTTTATCATTTAAAATACCTAGATATGTTTTAAAATGCAATTTAAAGCATTTTTGGTTTTGATCATAGGAGGCTATTTAAAAAAAAAATATCGATTTTATATCTACATTAGCATTGTTTACCATTTATAATACCTAGATATGTTTTAAAATGCAATTTAAAGCATTTTTGGTTTTGATCATAGGAGGCTATTTTAAAAAAAAATTTCGATTTATATCTACATTAGCATTCTTTATCATTTAAAATACCTAGATATGTTTTAAAATGCAATTTAAAGCATTTTTGGTTTTGATCATAGGAGGCTATTTTCAAAAAAAATATCGATTTTATATCTACATTAGCATTCTTTATCATTTATAATACCCAGATATGTTTTAAAATGCAATTTAAAGCATTTTTGGTTTCGATCATAGTAGGCTATTTTAAAAAAAATTTCGATTTATATCTACATTAGCATTCTTTATCATTTATAATACCCAGATATGTTTTAAAATGCAATTTAAAGCATTTTTGGTTTCGATCATTGTAGGCTTTTTTCAAAAAAAATATCGATTTTATATCTACATTAGCATTCTTTATCATTTATAATACCTAGATATGTTTTAAAATGCAATTTAAAGCATTTTTGGTTTCGATCATAGTAGGCTTTTTTCAAAAAAAATATCGATTTTATATCTACATTAGCATTCTTTATCATTTATAATACCCAGATATGTTTTAAAATGCAATTTAAAGCATTTTTGGTTTCGATCATAGTAGGCTATTTTAAAAAAAATTTCGATTTATATCTACATTAGCATTCTTTATCATTTATAATACCTAGATATGTTTTAAAATTCAATTTAAAGCATTTTTGGTTTTGATCATAGGAGGCTATTTTCAAAAAAAATTTCGATTTTATATCTACATTAGCATTGTTTACCATTTATAATACCTAGATATGTTTTAAAATGCAATTTAAAGCATTTTTGGTTTCGATCATAGTAGGCTATTTTCAAAAAAATATCGATTTTATATCTACATTAGCATTCTTTATAAATTATAATACCTAGAAACACGACTCACGTAGAAAGTCACTAGCTTCTTTAGAAAACTTGTGTATCGGGTAGAAACCCAATGCGGATATATTCACACCGTACCATTAAAAGTCTTGTGGTAAGACCAAGCTTAGCTCAATATTAATTGAAAAGGATAAACCTTGACGAACCAGCTGAGCTGCGCTTTGTTTATGTTTGGAGGTATAAAGCAGTATAAAGCTTGACGAGTAACAGCATAAGCGAATATGGACTCTTACCATAGAAAGTCTTCATCGATCAGCTGTGCTATTACACAGCATACGTTTGTAAACTAGAACGCTTACCATATGTTTGAAGGTATAAACCTAGCGAGTCAGGTGAGCTTGGCTAAGGATAAGTTTCATCCAAAGTTTAATTTTTTAAAAATCACAGTGAACGTTTGTTTTAAAATATTCCTAAGAAAAGAAAGTTTTTTGCTTTTTTTGAAGCAACAGCTGTTCCTTCCTTGCCCAAAAACAATTCAGCTCTTCTATAAAGCAGCACGGATCCAAATTTGAAATCTGTTTAAAATTAATCAAGATTTACATAAATATTTCTTAAACCAGCCCAAAACCTATTAAAATGAAAACCTTTTGGTGGTCGATTATTCTCCTTTTTTTATTGCTTTTAATTAAAGATATCACACGAAAAATATATATATAAATATAAATATTCGTAAATATCCTAAATATCCGCGCTACTAGACCTTTGTAGCTTTCTTTTAATATACATAACAATATGATTGATTTTCGTAATGAATATAGAGAGGATTAAAATAAATCCATCGGATTAAAATTTGAAATCGTTATATCTACGCAGGTGTTAATGGAAGTGGGGCAAGTTTAGTATCGTTGGATAGGTCTTTTTAGGCCGTTCCTTATGAAAAATGATTCATCTAATAATTTTCTAAAACAAGTGCACCAGAACAATTTTAATTTAAGCCTTCAATAAAGCTAGTTTCAATAAGGCACAACAAATGTAAAATTCTCGTCCCAATTCGACCCAATCAACAAAATCTTTTGAGAATCCCTATTGAATCTCCAATTTTTTTTTAAAGTTAAAAAGGTAAATGTTCCATTGAGTGACATGGGACGAGGGATTTGTTTAAATTCCTTGATTTTCATTCACTTTATTCTATTCTCATCATTTAGGTCTCGTCAATACTAGAATAAAATTCCGAAAGGTAAGTTCCAACATACGTATGTACAAGTGTCATTAATCTTAAGAATGCTGAATACAGTCACGTTCTAAATGTTGTCATATTGCTCTAAGCGGCATTGAGCACTAAGCTATCAATGAAAAAAGAGAAAGATAATTTTTTACTGCATCGTAATAACGCAAAGCACATATGTCAACATTTTCACGTACAGCTGAGAACACAAAAGAAAAAAAAATTATCGAAAATGATGTGAAATTGAAATACACACAAACATGCCGAAAAAAAAGGAATTCCATGCAGCATCCATGCTAATGTAATGAATAATGTTTGTGTATCAATTTCGTTGGAATTTTTCTATGCATAATAAATTCGGATACAGATTTGCCTCCTTACAGAAGTATCATGCAATGTGTATGCTTATGATAAAGTACACAAAAAGTAGCACGCATGAAATAAAGAAATATTTACATGCATACATAACATGACTCATTTTAAAGCAGATGTATACAAACTTTTTCTTCTTAAAACATCAAAGATAAATTTAATTATGAAAGTATCATGAATTACATATTCAGCAGCACTGTGTAATATAACAATGTAAGACTCTTAAAAAGAGACATTCATTATTCAATATGTCAAAAAATCGTTCCTTAATTTTTTTTCCATTCTTCAATTTTTTTTTAAACAATGATTAAAATTTATTTGGATAAGAATTTTCCCAATTAGGAAGAGTCAACATACATTGTCAGTCAACATTCATTGTTTTCATACTTATATTATACTCACTTGTTTTTAATCCTTTTAAATCGGTTAGCAGCACTTAGGAGTTGCTGCAATATTTTATATATCCTGATCTTATAATTGCATTAAAGGAAACTTTAGCATATCATCAACGAGCATCTTAACTTATGAGCATATGAAAATGACCTTTATCTTTGGAATAAAGATGGTTAAAAATTTCAATTACCTGTTGTTCGTCATAGCTTTACATTCAACATTACCCTACCTTATCTAAGGGTGTATAGCTACATAGAGATTCAGCAGATTCACCACAAAATTCTCAATACTCAAAAAGATTTTGAATATTACTTGTAAATGTTTGTAATCCATAAAAATTTCATTTCCTGATTTTTAAAGTTTTCAAGATCATTGCTAGTCTGGCATACTTAATGAGATAACAATTATAAATTTATAACTTACTATGCATTTAATATTTTTCTTTTACTTGTTACTCACAGAATTTTGAACACTCATGGCTGGATACTGCATAAAATTTTTCAGCAATTAAAATAAGGAAAAAAAGTTTTCTGATTTTTATTTTTCCTTATTTCGATTATGTAGTTCCTACAACTCATATATTCAAATTAAATTCAACATCCTTAACTTAACAACAAGTCAGTAATGAGCATTGTAAGGAAAACTTGCTGCTATTAAAAAATCATAATGAGATTTTTGCATATTTTCATTGTAAGTGTGTGACTGATTTGAATAATAAAGAAAAATACTAGAAAAAACTTTAGGGGTCGTTCAATTATAATGTCAGTTAAATACTTGATTATTATAACACTTCCCCACCCTCCCTTCCCAGAAAAATCCTAGACTCTTGTCCCTCCTTAATTTTGAACGTAATATAATAATTGGAAGAATTTCCACAAACGTAGGAAGTGATCCTCCCCTTATGACTACTCGCCGGACATGGTCTATTAGAAACAGTGAATCATGAACATTTTAACAAATTCATATATCAACGATTTCTCGATAAACAGGGTTAAATAACAAAAAAATGGAAGCAAGGAAAGAAAGTTGAGCTACACTCAAAAAAATCTCAATCGCTCAAAGTTTTTAGAAACAAATCACATAAGACACAGATATATCTATCGAAGTCAAATACCAGCAAAAATCAAAAAAAAACATATTCAAGAATCCCATGAGACCAGTGTATTCATACATCGAGCTTTTCTATATTTGAGCTGGATAAATGAAATGTTAAAGCCTCTTGACAATAAGAAAGCCAAATAAAAAAAAAATCACGAATGGACAAAAATTTACAGCCATCATGATTTTTGTTTATAGAAAGCATCATAAAAACGGAAATGCTTTTTCTGAACGAATGTTGATGTGATAAATCACATTGAATTTTTATTTTTTCATCCCTTGTAACTGTTCTGATAGAAGTAAATCTCAAGTAATCGTTCCTTTGAGAATGAGATGATTGAATAAAGGATTACTGTATATATCACACAATGATTAATGTTGTGCGTATTATTCTTTGAGAAACAATTCAATTGGATCGATAAAGGATTATCAGAAATCGTTTCCCTTTTACCATCTTTTGTGTTTGTGTCACAAAGGCCTTTAATCAGTGAAGGCAGGCAGTCTGATGCATTACAAATCATCAAAATATAAACTTAATTTTCAAATCAATTGCTTTATTATATCCAAGAAAAGCGAGTTTGTTATTGTTTCATACATAATGCAGTGCTGGAAAACGACCATTCCTTTGACATGCTTACATAACTTATGTCATGGAAGAAAATCGAAACAAAGATATGTGATTAATTTCTTCTTTTTCATCATTTTTGTCATGATGTTTGGTTGAAGAAAATCGGAATCCAAAGAAGAAATATGGAATGTGGTAAAGAATGAAGTAATCTGAAACGGCTGAAGGTTATTCATTCACTAGAGAAATGATAGGATGTCAAAAATATTGGCTGTATTTATCAAGATATCAAGCTTTAAGTTAACACGAATTACGAGACTTATTTTATCAATGGACCCACTATCAGGGCGAAGCCATAAGTTTTGATTCAACTCACTTTGAACTAGATATGGGCAATTCTACGAAAAGGTTTCATGAAAATAATCCGTGTCAATTGCATGAAATTTTTTAATTATTTTATTTTCACTTGAGCATAGTTTTTCAAAAATCTAATTCTCATTTTCTTTTCTTTTGGTTAAACTGTGAATTATGATTACATCTGCACTCAAATTACTTAGCTATGGCTTGAGAAATTCATGGTTTTAATTTTAATATTTGGTAGTTTTTTTTGGAATTGTCTCCAAATTACTCTGTTTCATAATATGAATTTTTTCGAAGAATCCAAATTGCAGCTTAATTAAGGCTTCCACAAATATGATTTTGACATCGTTTTGAAGCTTTTACTTTAAGCTATAACTTTGTATACTTAGTATTACTGGAAATTTTACCACCTTAAAGATATTAATGAAAACATTTTGGAAATTTGGGCGAAAAAATTCATGTGAAACAGAGTAATTTTTCGTAGAATGTAAATAATTCTTTAATTAACCATTTTTAATATGTTTGGGTGAGAACATTGTGTAGATATCGGTAAAATCTACTATTAAATACATGAAACATGGGGAGTAATGCAATTGATAAAGAGAAATATAGATTTGGAGACAAATTTGTAGAAAAAATCATTCGTAGAATCGCCCATATCGATATTGCTAGCTCTTTGAGTTTTTTGTTCAACAACGTGATACTTTATCCAACCTATCGGAACGTGTTCAACTTAATTCATCTTACAATATCATTTACTCAAAAAAATATTTTATCTGATTTTTGGAACACACTTATGTACCGCGATACATAGTTTGGAACAGTCTAAAGTTAAAAGAGTTCTGCTCGGGCTTCTTTTAAAAAGATATGAGTATTCCTGCAAAGTAATGTTGATGTAAAAAATTACAGCATTTTTCTGCGGTTAAAAATAATTCAACATATAGACAAGATTATTACTCAGCGTTCTGTTTTGCGCCTCTCAAGATTATGTATTTTTATGTCAAGAGAGAGAAAAGAAATGAAGAGGAAAGCAAACAATGACAATGTACCGAGTAAAAGCTCTTACCACTCTCGTTACTCTCATTTTATAATGATGATGACAGCTATCAAAAATACACACAGCTTGGGTCAAGTAAAGTTAATTAAATTTAATGTCATCATTAACCTCATCTCTCTCGCTTCAATTTTTGATGTTTCCATCGAGCTGCACGTTTTCTTAGGCTTAAAGGCTGTTTAACAACTTCTGTTTGGGAAAAAGTGCTTTAAAGTGGACCTAAGAGAAATTAACTTGATTAATTGAAAATATAAATTTATGCTTCATTCATTGGGAATATTTTGCTTGTTATAGCTTGATAAATGACTGTCCGTTTTCGATTACAAATTTTCTGATTCTGTTTTGACCAACAAAGCCATTGTGAATATAATTCCATTGATAAATTCAATTCAATCTATATTCATCATACGCGTGCATCAGATACATATTATTCTGAAATGTTTCTAATTCCATTGATAAATTGCATTTGATTTCGAAAATGTCTTTAGCAGATGTCTGTGTAAATTTATAGAATTCCAGTTTAATTTGAAAGCATTTAAAGGGAGTCGTTCTATAATGACATCCAGTAAGATATTTAGGGAAGTTTTTAAAAAGAAATTGTTCCTTTATTTTTCGATATTTAGGTCAATTCAAATAATGCAAATAATTAAGCTTCAAATTTAAAGTTCAAAAACATAGAGGTCCTCGATTTGCATATGACTTCCCTTGTCCCATGCAGTCATATCAGTGTAAGATCCTCTTATTGATGCTAATAATTGATTACCACAGCCCCTCTTTCTGCATTAAATTAGAATTCGAACCTCTTTGTCTGTACCTGTATTATTCACCATTCACTAATAAGTGACAGTGACTTTCAAGCTTATTTTAGCAAACCATATATGGCTGACTATTTTTTAAATACTTAACTTAGTGATATCAAAATACATAACACACAATCCAATTTGAGATTTAAAAGGATAGTTTAATGCAACAGGAAATTTCATTATTGGATTGAATCGGATCTTAAAAATTAAAGAATTCATAATTAATTATAAAGACTTTGATGTATGAATGAAAGCTTTCGAATTAATTTAATATTTTTAAAATGTATATACTTTAAACTTTAATCGAGTTCAGAATAGTTACGAAAATCAAAATAAATAGTATTTTTGTGATTCTTTGGAAGCAACTTTGAAGCTATGAAGCCTATGGTTAATAGATGACATTAAACTTTGGTTGGCACTTTATTCAAATAAGTTTTTCATTTTTTTAAAGCTTAGTTGTGGCAATGAATTGGTCGACTATTCGTTTTTCTTTTAGACATCATTTGAGAACGACCTCCTTAGTTTAGAGAAAAATGGATAGATTGAAGAACAAGGATGTGTGGATGTATTTTAATGATAACACAAAACTTTTTCAATGGACTTTTTCCACAGAGATGAGGTTTCGTAGAGTTTTAGGCTTTTCAAAAAGCATTCATCCCTCATTCCCCAACATTTATAATCAATTAAATTAAAAGTTTGTACTTATCTCTTCATTCCATCCCATATAAGTCCTGTATGTGTCATTTCATCACATGTTTTCATTTTTAATACAAGTTTTTATGCATTTCAAGCAACATCCCAGCCAGAGCAGTCCTTTCAATGCTAAAGTTTCTATCTTCAATGCTCATTAAAAATAACGACTGAAATTTTCCTACCAACAATATCAATTATTAATTATCCCCTTTCTTTGCTGTCATACGAAAAAGTTGTCGGAACTTTACTCATTTAATTATCTGTAAGAAGGAAATTAGCTTAAGCAAGGTAATTAATTAAATAAATATACAGATGAATATTATTTTTCACGTAAGTAATTCTTTTAACAATGAATGTTATTACAACATTCTAAAAATGTTTATTTTCATTATAGCTTTTCAAACACATTCATTCAGTATCCATATCATCGTTGTCATCATTTTCCTCTTCGCATACCATAGCAGCTCCCATTTCTGCATCTCTTGGTTTTGCTGCTTGTAACTCACGACGTATTTCTGGTGTTATTTTTGCATGACTCTTCTTTCGAAGTAACTGCATCAAAGCATCTTTCTGTTCTGACGAAATGTCATTTTTGTATCGTTGAACAAATGTAAGAAGAGCTTGATGCCAAAGTGTCGGTAATTCACGTTGGTCTGTTTCAAATCGTAAAAAGTGAAAGACTGCAGCATCAACTACACGATAAGGCAAGGCATATCGTTTTTCTAGCAGTATCCTTACAAATATCGAATTTGCTCCACTATATTCCATCTCACAGACTTTTAAAAGACATGCTGCAGCATGAAGAACAGGAATTGATGTTCGACTTATGATACTTCCAAAAATAATAGCTTCCCTAAGTGTACAGTCACCGGACATAAGCAATGGAAGAATTATACCTTTAAAAAATGCAGCTGGCTTAAAAAGTGCCTTCCTCAACGCTCGATAAAGGAAACAATTTAATTTCTGTGGAATCAAATGAACATGTTAATTTTTTATCAGTTTAATCAGTGTCTTAATATTTGCCTTAAATTCAGCTAGATCGTCTCGAATGCGAGGAAGTAATACTAAGCTAAAGAATCTCTGTGTCATTGCTTGTGTCAAACCGGATGCAAACATTTTCGTTCCCTCATATACAGCAGCTAAACGAAATTAATGATTCATTATCATATCCATAGATGTAATACGAAGAAACTTACCACTTGACCAATTATGGGGTTCTGTTAAGAGAAGCACTTGTTCCCAATTTTTGAGTCTGGGGATAATTTTAAAGGCTTTTGGCACTTTTCCAGTACGGAATCTCTTCATAACATCCCGAACTCCTTCATACATTTCCTTGACTCGTGGATCTAAGTCTTCCAAAGCCAATGATCCATTATCAGAAAACTGTGTCTGTATTTCTGTTTTTCGCTCTGCAATCTTCTCCATAATTATATCAGCTAGTGTTCTGGTTTTTGGACCTTCCCTAAATTTACAAAGTTGATAAATTTATTTAAATGAATTAATTATACAATTCAATTGACCTACTTATTTTGAAACATTTGGAGTGCTCTTTCATCCTCGTCATTAATACGAAGATCATCAAAGAAGTCATGCTCTGTATATTCTTCCTTATTATCCTCGAATTCTTCATGATCAGATTCATCGCTGTCTGCAGAAAATTTCTTTGTATTATAAAGTCCGCGACTTTGTGCTTCACCTGGTGTTGGACCGAATTCTTTTGCAAGTTCAGCACGTTGTTTCTGTGCTGCATTTAAGATTCTTTGAGTTGTTTTTGGATCAATAAATTCATTGTCCTCTTCATCATGTCGCAATTTTATTGGATCTTTGTGCTTCTTACTTTTTGATTTTACTACACGACCTTCAGTGATTTGATCTTCTAAGCCTTGGGTTGATCGAAAACTAGTTACTATCTTATTGCCTTTCTTTGATTTACCCATTTTATTAATTATTTTAATATGCACTCACTCTTTTCACGTGTTTTCAAATTAACGAAACCAAAACAATGAAGGAGTTCAGAAAAAAATTCAAAGCCAATCAAAATTGAAAAAGCCGTTTATCTTCACATCTTCGAATAAAGATTTTATTATAAAGCAAATAGTGGTTTGTTTTCAAAAAATGTTTGTATGCATTAAATAATGAATCGCGAATGTTTTTTGATGTATAAATAAGTCTAAACGTAACCAACGTATATTCATATTAGTTTCCAAACACATATTTTTACTTTTATACGCATATAAAATTTCTCTCACAAAAAATAAAGTATATGATATCAAAAAAGGATAATTTCTTTAAGTAATGACTTGACTCGTAACTTTTAATGTTCAACATTACTATAATTCAAAAAGAAATCATTGTATGGACAGACACGACAAGGCTGTTAGGGCTTTATATCATGTCTTGTAAACATTTATTCTTTTCAATTTTTAAACATTTATTTCGGACGACTGACTTATTAATTATAATTATTATTACTACTATTATTATTTTGACTCTGCAAATATGTCATACAATTATCATGAATTCTCCAATATTAATCGTCATAAATCTGCCAAATAGGAATTAGTCGTGAGACATAAGAAGATGAAAGTAATGAATGTTCCATATTAAGGAACGAAGAGTCTTAAGTTGTAGAATAACAAAACATTACGAATGAATCTTTTGTTTAAACAAATTTTGATGTAGATATATAATATGTAGGAAGGATAAAATAAGTTATTAAAATATGACCTTAAAAGGTTCAGTAACGATTTCTTCCTAATTCCGTTTGCATCGCTGAACGAGCTAAATCTGCTGAGGCTTGTTGAACAGTCTGATTTCTGAAGAATTCTCTTTGAAATTCCTGTACACCTTTATCCATACTCGCTCCACTACTTCTATATATTGCATGAATCTTTGTTAACAACAATAGTGTTCCTCCCGCAGCCAGTCCAAAACTAATGGCGATTGATAAGCAGAAAATTCCGAGTATTGTCCCAATAAACGATCCATCGAATTGAGAAACTGCAGTAATAATTCCAATTGTGCCGCCATTTGGAAATCCTTAAAAGAAGCATATAGTAAGTAATATAGTCCAAATGTTCTGCTTTTATGAATTTAAATCAGAAGTAGATATTCTCAGATTTCAGAACTAATACAACTTTGACAAATCATCTTCTAAATATGTCTAAAGTATCTCATTTCAGAGGTCGAAGGTTAAATAAAGATAATGTCACTTGATATATATATGTACCTAGTCAAAGATTATTCATTTGAAAAATTACTGTTTAAAATTTACGGTTTTTTTAAGTTCGAAGAAATTACGTAACGATTAATTTACGTATGTCACGTCAACTTTTTTTTTTGAACTGTTTTACCAAATAAACTGAAGATTTAACTATGTGACATGAGGACGATGCAAACAACATTTGATTCACTGACTATCCAACAAAAAAAAGATTATATTTGAACTTCCTGAATGAATTGAATCATATTTCGGAAATATGAGAACCCACTCAATCATTTTAAATTGATCACACTAAAGGTTTCGTCGACGAAACAATAAATAAATAAAAGCCATGCACGACAACGGGAAGTCTTAGAGTATTTACCTATCGTTTGCACGATCATAATAATCAATTGAAAGAAGAATACGAAAAAGAAGAGCATAAAATTTGCACTGCTATCATCTTTGAATGCTTTGTATGCCGGACGGTACCTTAAAAAAAGAAGGAAGGAAGTGAATTTATTTATTTTTAGATGCGTAATTAATTTTCAAGTATTTCGCACTTACCAACAAAGAAATGACGCAGGAGTGAATAAAACAGCATAAAACAGTCCGAGGAAAAAGTATGCAAAATCTGTATTCTTAAACATTAACAAAAGACCGCCCACGACATTAACACACATGACAGCGGCATAAAAGATCCAGAGATAATACAAGTTCTGGACGATTTTCTGAAACTCTGATGGAATATCGATGCTGATATCATGGTAGAAGCAAGGCTATAAAAAATTAAAACATTAATGGTTCTATTGTTTGACATAATGAGGAACAACATACTTGTACACAAAATTTGTCGGGAAGTGGGGGCCAGTTGTTTCTTCTCACTCCACTTGTGTTACTATTCCTTAAAAGCTCAGCTTCTCTACGTTCCAGTTCAGCGGCTTTTCTCTCAAGCTCTTCTTGACGTCTCTAAAGAAAGTAGCAGCAGCGAGAGAAGCAGATGAAAAATGAGATTAAGCGAAAAATGGAAATTAGGTCACATATACAGTATAATGCAGTAATAAAAGGTTAAAGAAAGTCATTACGAAAGTAATCTAATTTTGACTATTGGACCTTACCCTTAGCTCCTTAATATATTAAGCGTATTGAAAAGTATGAAAGTCGACGAAAGTATTACAATTATTAATTCAGTAGGACATGCCAACAACAAGATATTCGTCATTAAGACATAAAAAAAGTGATGATTCACTATTTACCTGAAGTTCAGCTGTGCTGATTTGAGTGACTCCACTTCCATTTGCATTATTATCATTCACTTGATATTGTTGACCCGAAGCTTTATACTCAGGCAATGTTTGATTATTTGTTTGGAGCGTTGCTGGTTGTGATGTGTTACTTACTGCTAAATTTGTGGACGATGAAAATGGATCATAATCATCAAGATTTTGATTATTATTTGCAGTCTTTGCTGCCACTTGTTGTATGCTTGGATCCTATTTCCATGATGAATCATAACGATAACAAATATTGATAAGATAAAGAATATGTCAGAATTAATAAAATCATCAAAAATATGGGAATTTTCATGTCTTTACATTTTCTCTGCTATTTACCTTAAATGGATCATTAAATACAGGCTCTCCGAAGGGATTCTCGTCAAATCCAGACATTGTTCTCTAGTTTTAAATATAATCTAGTCTACTAACACAGCAAAATTCAATTTTAATGAATTACCTTTTTTCAATACTTATCAAAAAAAAATTGAACTTGCCACACTGTTTTTCAAGTTGGACAAGTTCATTTTTTGAACTTGCAAGTTTTTCATAAATTTACTATCAAGCATAGTATGTGAGTTATAAGTTGTTGTCATGACTCTTTTTGACAGTTTCTGAGAAAATTAAGTATTTTACTACGTTTTTTACCAATAATGTAATTCTATGTGTATGAAGGAATAGTCAGTGAAATTTAAAAAAAATTACATAAATTAACGACTATAAAAAATTTAAATGTGGGAACTGTATGTGTGTAGTTTGACTGTTTACATTAAATTGGATGAAGTTGTTCTTTTGTAAAAAGTATTAATTTAACTAATAACACTCATAATGAGTAGTAACGGAAGTAGTCGTACGCTAAAAGAAATTGACAATGAAGTAGAAAAGGTTAAAGATCTAGTGAAGGGAAAGACCATTCAACAGTAATTGCAAAAAATATGAAATTGCATCAAAATTTTAATTCAATTTAATAAATCTTTTAGAATATGTATAAGTGCTAAGAAGCTTGCGGAAATGGCAGACTTTCATGATAAAAAAGGAGATGCAGAGACAGCTTATATATGTTTAGGAAGATATATGAATTTATTGACTCAGTTACAGCATAAAAAAGATTATGTTGCACAGAAAAATTTCATTAGAACTACTATGGGCGGCAATCAAGAACAAAAAAGATTGATGGAGAAACTTGAAAAGTTGCGAGAAAAACTAAAGCCAAGAATTATCAACGAAGAGAATATAGCAAAGATGACAATTGAACCAAAAGTTCCTGTGGAAAATCCAGTCATTGACAAAATTCCCGAAATTCGTGAGACAATCACATGCTTAAAGCTATTCGAAATGATGGAGAAAGATAGCAGTAAAATTCTCATTATAGACACTAGGTCTAATGAAGATTTTATCAATTCTAAAATAGATTTCAAGTTTATTTGTAATGTTCCACAAGATCTATGTAATCTTGGAATGACAGCAAATAAAATCCAGCTTGAATTGCCGAATGAATCAAAAGTGTTTTGGGAAATGAGAAAAGACCGTCCAATTATTGTTTTCCTTGATTGGCGTAGTGTATGCTTTACTCGAAACACACCAGTTTGGCAGTTACGGAATATTCTAAAAGAATACGATCCAGAGCTTGATAAAATTCCAGAAATGATTATTTTAGAAGGTGGATATGAAAGTTGGCTGTTTACATATCCAATGAAATGTACTGATCCTCATGTTGAAGTACCGAATGACATGAATAATTCAACTCCTACGGTTGAAGGCATTGAATATCCAACTTTAGAAGATATTGTCATGAAGGATGAATCATTTAGTACACCTCTTGTTGATCGTTCGACTAAAGGAAGTGCAATTAAAGCATATGATAAGAAACTCTCAGAGAGTGAGTTGTTGGAAGAAAAGGAAATTCTGATCAATAAATCCATTCAGAATGAGAAGGACCTAATGAAATTGGAACAAGATTTTGACATAATGTCAGCTAATAAAGAAAATGAAGATGATCCAAATAAGCAGCAACAAATGCTTTTTCAAATTTGGGAATTAGATACGAAACAAAAGGACTTTGCATCTCAGCATCAAACGATTAATAATGAGCTAGAGAAAGTCAAGAAAACGACTATTTTGAGTCCGAAAATATCCAAGGTAGAGGATTTAGAAAAACGTTTAAAAGTTAAGGAAGCAGAAGAGAAGAAATTGCACGATGATCGCGAGAAGAAAAAGAAGGAACGTGAAGAAAAATTGAGCATCGCTCGACAGAATAAACCACAATTTGATGATTATAAATCACCGACTAAAGCACCACGAAAAAGTGAGCTGATTTTATCGCCCAGGAACCTCAATCAGAATTCAATTCCTCATTTTGATCGTGCCTCAAAGCCTACGTTGCAAAATTCACAGCTATTCTACGATAATCAAGACTTCGCACCTGTTTATCAAAAAGTGGTGAGCTTAATGACATTAATTATTATAATAAATCTCTCACGCGTCCTATCACGTGTTGTGTCATTTCCAAAAATATCATTTTTTGGCACATACATGAGACAACAAAGTATACTTCACACATTTCACATATCATAATAATTGTACAACTAGATCCCAAAATCCAATTATGCTTTTCACTATTAGAACCGCAATTGTACGAGTGAACTTTTTCATTTTATTCGTAATACAAGCGTCCGACGAAAAACGATTGGCAACATAAATATCAATGTATCATCATGAAAAAATATTACTTGAGGTCAATCAGTCGCACATATGCTGTCGATTTTAAAGGATATAAATCATTCGTGTTGTTGTACATTTAAGTTTTCTTGGGAAATTAAGATAAAAAATCTTAAATTCGGGATTTGAATGAGGACGTGCCACATAAAAAAGAAGATGTGATAAAATATTGAGTACATAAAGCAATTTAGACATTATTTTTATACCTGCATGCGAGCACATCGCAAAATATCTCAATTTAATCAGGACGACAGATAATATTCAAGGAAATACGGGAAATAATGCTTAAAACTGCGGGTGTTAAAATTAAATTCCCCAGCTATCGTCGATTGATAGTTAATTACCGTAGTAAGGTATTATCTCGCATGACTTGAATCCTTTCTATTCACACATTGCTATGTGAAGATGACCTTATAAGAGCGACATTAAATGTTCCAAAACATATTTTAATCTATTTATTCTATTCTTCTTAGGAACGTGGCTTGACTGGTCTAAAGAATCTTGGAAATACGTGCTATATGAATAGCATAATTCAGTGCCTAAGTCATACACTCTCGTTAAAACAGTATTTATTGGAAAATGACTATGAAAAGCAAATTAATAGGTAAGGTGTGAGCTGATATTTATATCAGCTCGAGGATTGAACTTTTTCTGTTTCGAGCAAACGTTTTTTTGAAAATTGTTGGAAAATTGAAAATTATTACAAGAAAAAAATTCTTAAAAATGAACTTTTCCAATTTTTTAAATTCGTTATTTTAACAGGCACTTAAAAATTTGATTTCTTTCTGAAACAATCTAGTTTCAGCCTTTTAGATTAACTATTTAAATTTAAACTTAAAATTAAAAGGAAAATTTATTCGCAGATCAAATAATACAAAGGGACATATTGTTAGGACTTTAGCAGCTGTGATTAAAATGCTTTGGAGTGGTGAATGCAAGTACATATCTAGCAAGCACCTAAAGTCAGTAATTGGTGAGCAAGAGCATTTATTTTGTGGATTTGATCAACAGGTAAGAGCATAAATTTCTCATAAATATGTTATTTTTTTTAACGGAATCTTAATTGATTAACAGGATGCGCACGAGTTCCTTGTAATGCTTATCGATTGGCTTCAATCGGATCTGCAGACTATTAATATGGTATGTATGCAGCTATATGATAATTTATTAACTCGGCAGGGAATTATTTTTGGAAATTTTTCTTTTTTTTTCTACTTCGTCTACACATTAATCAGGCAAACAATATTGGTCAGTCACCACCGTCAGAAAAAGCTTGGCTTGAATACACGAAAGCCAAAGAGAGTTTTATTCTTAGGCTGTTTTATGGACAAATCAAAAGTACTGTCAAGTGTAAAGTTTGCGGTGAAGAAAGTGCCACATTTGATACATTCTCAAACCTCAGTTTGGAACTTCCAATGATCAATATTGAGCGGTGTCACATCATGGATTGCTTTAATTTATATTTTAATGGTGAAAACATAAGTGGATGGAATTGTCCGCGATGTAAAGTACCTAGAGATGCAATTAAAAAGTTAGATATATCCAAATTGCCACCAGTTCTAATAATTCATCTGAAACGCTTTTATGCTGACTCATATTCATTCCGAAAAAAGTCTATTTATGTTGAGTTTCCATACGCAGACCTGGATATGCTTCAATATGTATCACCAAAAGAACGAATGAGTGTGTCAGGTACAAATCATGTATACAATCTTTACGCCGTCTCAAATCATTACGGCACAATGGAATCCGGGCATTATACAGGTAAGGCATTGGATTTAATCAACGTGATCCTTCAAAATTTGCGTAATAAGAACGAATGTAGACATTTACGCAAATGATGCTTCACGTGTTGTTAGCTACTATATTGAATAATTATTGATTACTTTCCTTCATCACATTTCTTTTCTTTTAGCGTTCTGTCGCAATGCAAGGCAAAACAAATGGTATAAATTTGATGACCATAACGTAACACAAATCGATAAATCAGATGTTAAATCATCGGCTACATACATCCTATTTTATACTTATTTACCTGAATCGCGTTTCATCAATTAGAGACATTCTTGTTATTGGATTTTGATCTGTAAAATATATTTATTTACGTATAACAACTGGCAACAGCAACAGTTCTTCAACAATTTTTTTTTTGGAGACACGAAACTTTATGTAAATGGCTAATGTTATAAGCTTTATAATTTTTGATTCAATTGTGATTGAATTTAAAAATAAAGAGATCCTTATTACATAAAAAAAAATATATATTTTAAAATCAATTAAAGATGCTCAAGTTCTTCATCAGAGTCTATTTCCTCAAAGCATGGCTTCACATCTATTTCTATCATCTGTTGATTTATCAACTCCGACTGCTCCAATTGATTATAGCTAAATGATGGATCGGGAGGACTTACAACTGGATTCGGTGGAATCACTTCCTGTTCCTCGTTGTCACTAAGATCAATGCATTGGGCTAATTGAAGATTCTCTACCTGCAATATTATTTTATTAAATACTTTTTCACACCTATAAAAATATTTTTTATTACCGTTAAAGAATTTATGGTTTGATTGACTTTATTAAGAATTCCCAATAGTTTAGTTTTAACTTCCTGTAACTTCTTCTGTTCCTCAAGTACTTCATAAATTTCTTGTGGTGAAACTTTTGATTTATCCATTATTTAAAAAATAAATATCATAATAATTCAAAGGAACCGAAATCTATAACGTTTGTAAACAAAAATATTCAGAGAGTCTAATGTGACAAGGTTTACACTCTATATCGAATTCTTTTGGAAGCAATGAGCTAAAGTCTATGCCTTGTTTTTTTTGTTTACGTTTTTTCGATTGTTAAATTTGTTGAAAAAATTGCGAAAAATGGATTTAAAATCATTGGATAAAGAGGCAGAAGCAGCTGCATTAACAGAAATAAGGAACATGTTTCAAAGAAGTGGACAGTTGGAGAAAATTGAGCAATTTAGGCATCGAGTAAGTTTTAAATTTTTTAACTATGAAGTTAAAAGAAAAATGTTAAATTTCTAGGAATTAGTGCTATAGTTCTAATACAACAATCTATGATTAAATATTAACTTTACTTACAGATCCAGCGAAAGAAAAATTCAGACGAAAGTTTACTAAAATCAGCTCTAACTCAACAATTAAATTCTGTTGGATCTGGATTACAGTTGCTGCAATCAAGTTTAGTAATGGCTAAAGAAGTTGAGGAAAAGATGATAAATATGCAAGACTTGATTCAGGCAGTACCAAAATTAAGTAATGAACTAGAAATAGTGAGAGAAGAAAATGCAAAGCATTCGCAGTATGTTACAGCTATGGAGAATTTGAAGCACATATTTACAGTTCAATCAAGTGTCGAAAAAGCTATGGGATGGATAGAAGAAGATAAATTGTTGCTTGCTCATCAATGCTTATCGGATTTAGAGAATTCTCGTGATGATCTGTTATTTGAGCTACATAAATTAACTAAGCAGAACACACATGATAAAATTACACTTAAATGCTATTTTGATAAGGTCGATAATGTCTCGACTGCATTACAAGAGAAGCTTCGCTTCATATTTAAGAGATTATTAAATACAGTAAGAAAAGAACCAACAATTGTTGTTACAGCATTAAGGATAGTAGAGCGCGAAGAAAAGGCTGATCAGTTTGCACTGCAGCAACAGAAGCTTACAGGATTTTTACCACCTGCTCGTCCAAAAGAATGGCGTTCTATGCTGTTTAGAACTTTAAATGAGACAGTCGAAGAACGGATTGAAGGATCAAATATTGAGAAACGTGATGAAAAGTTGTGGCTTGTTAAAGATTTAGAAATTATGCGACAATTGATTTTAGAAGATCTGAAAGTTATTAAGACAGTATGCATTCCTTGTTTTCCACCATCCTATAATATTCTGCAAGAATTTGTAAAAATGTATCATAGTGCAGTAGCTGGATTTTTGGAACAATTAATTCAACGTGGTATTGAAGGAAATGAGTATGTATCTTTATTGTCTTGGATCATAAATACTTATCCTGGAAAGGAACTTATGTTACATCCTGACTTGAAGATTGATTTATCACAAATTGAAAATATTAAGCCAATTATGAAGAAAGAGACACTAAAATCATTGGAAGGTGCTTATTTAAAGACAATGGAAAAGAACTATACTGATTGGATGGATAAAACAGTCGAAACTGAGAAGGGAGATTGGCAATCGGGAATGCCTGATCAAGATGACCAATTTTTCCATACATCAAGCCCTGTTATCATCTTCCAAATGATCGATCAGCACTTACAAGTTACTAATACTATAAGTCAGGATTTGACATTTGATGCTTTAGTGCTTAGCATTCAACAAGTAACATTATATGGACAGAAATATCGTTTGGCAATAATTGATTTTAAGGAACGGCATTTTAAAGACAGAAGTCAAGTTCCATTCTTTACACAGCATATCATTACAATTGTGAATAACTGTCAACAAATCATGGAACTAGCACAGCAAATTAAGCAACTTTATTGGCCTAAAACTAGAACTGATCATTATGAAGATTTTGAGAAACTTATAGAGACATTCCAAGCATTAAGAGATGAAACTGCTTCATATTTACTTGAAGAAGCGTTCCTTGATTTAGACATTCATTTCAATGAGTTATTTACTGTCAAATGGATTGCAACAAGCATAGCTGCTGATACGATTTGTGTGACTTTACAGGATTATTTTCAAGACTATAATCATCTGCGTGTTCTTAACTTTGAATTTGTCATTAAAGAAGCACAAAAGATGGTCGCAAAACGATACCTTAAAGCAATGCTGTCCAAAAAGATTAGTAAGCCAAAAGTCGAATGTGAAGTTATTGTCAAGAAAATTATTAAGGAAGTTAAGCAAATTAAGCACTTCTTTGACAAAATAGCACCAAATGTGCTCAAAAATGATTCGCCATTTGATGTTATAATTGATTTAGCACAGCTTCTTAATTGCGACGTAGAAATGATTATTCTCGATTTACATACCTTATTGACCAACTATCCATCAATCAGTGAGGATCACTTATTTAGGCTATTCTATATTAGAAATGAGATCAAGTCGAATGACATTAAAGAGAAAATTAATGATGCATTCAAATCACGAAAGACGACAGTTAGCACACATGACAAACTTGGAAGTGCTATATTTAAGGAAATTGTCTTTGAGAAATTGTGGCCAGTATAAGCTTCATATATATCCACTAATCAACTGCTATCACTTATTAATTCATGTTTTATGCTATAAAGAAAGATCAAAAATATTATTATATATATATCCAGATTTGATGCACATGAGAACTTCCTGTTTTAAGATTATTAACTAAAATATTTTATTCAGGTGTTCAGGAATTCAACAATGCTACGTAAGTTTTGATTTACTGTCATTCGTTTTCTTTAGAGCCTTTTTTTTCCTCAGGATCTGGCTTAGCAGTACCTTTAATCTCTTCATCGAGCCTCTCTTTCGCTCGGAAAACTTTTGATTGAAGATAAAAGGAACCGCTTTTAGACTTGTCATTTACCGCAAATAAATGTTGGTAGTTTTTCTGTATCTCCTCTGGATCTAGTTTATTTACATTTAAAATTTGTTGGGCCTCTTCGAGAGTTAATCCTGGATGTTATCAAAATTGATATATAAGCATGAATGCATGTATATTACAGTATTCAAATCACCTGTCCTCGTTGTAGCTGCTCTAGTTGAGGTACTACTATTTTGATTTCTTTTTGCTGCCTCTTGACTCGCAGCAATTTCTTGTTTCAAGGCTCTCGCGAAAGCTCTACCAATAACTTGACCACCTAAAACAATTATTTGTGCTATATACTTTGCCATTATTTTGTTAATATCTCCGATTAAGACTTTTACGTAAGTTAATTTAACATTATATTTTATGCTGCAATATTTATGAAACAATTTTTTTTGTTCAGTGAACAAATTTTTTTAAAGGTTAATGTTTGAAAAGTTTTTCCTTGGATCTGCTGAATTGTGCTGAATTAATCGGATCGCTTTTGTAAAAAGATAACATTGCAAAAAAAAACTTAATTTACATAAAAAGTATGGATAGCAAGCTTAAAGTTAAGATACAGCTCTTTGGGCAGTTAGTAATTGGACCTCCTGGATCTGGCAAAACGACGTATTGTCATAAAATGTTTGAGTTTTACAAGGAATTGCAACGAAATGTAAGTATAATCAATTTAGATCCAGGAAATGAGAATATGCAGTATACACCTGAAATAGGTAAATATCTACTTATGCCTTTGAGTATCTTAATTTCATCATATAATCGCTTGCTTGTAGATGTAATGGAATTAATAACAGTGGAAGACGCAATGAAGCATTTTGTAAGTTTTTACCATCAATTTAATTTTAATTGTAAATATTTATAATAATAATTGGATAGGATCTAGGCCCAAATGGAGCATTAATGTACTGTATGGAATTTCTTGAGAAAAACTTTGAATGGCTTCTGAAGAAAATGGAAAAATCATCAGCAAATTACATCATTTTTGATCTTCCAGGACAGGTAGAGCTTTACACACATCATCAAGCTATGAGGAACATATTCCAAAAATTAGAGAGCTATGGATATCGCCTGTGTACTGTAAACTTAATAGAGTCACATTATTGTAGTGAACCACACAAATTCATTTCTGCCTTACTTTTGTCTCTTCATGCAATGCTTAATATGGGACTTCCACACGTTAATGTATTATCAAAGGCTGATCAGATTAAGGAGCATGAAGGAAAAATGCTCTTTACTATAGACTATTATACAGAAGTACTGGATCTACAATACTTGTTAGATTCAATGGAAACAAAGCCTGAATTTAAGAAATATAAGAAGCTAAATGAAGCTATTGTTTCTTTAGTTGAAGGATATAATCTCGTCTCATTCCAGCCACTTGATGTGAACCGAACGGAAAGCTTAGCAAGATTAAGAAAATTAATTGATAAAGCAAATGGCTACGTTTTTGGTGATAAGGAGGAACAAAACATCAATACAATGTTGGCATGTGCTATTGGTGCTGAAAGTAGTAACGAAAAGTATGTAAATGATTATCAGCCATACTTAAGAGAATAAAATTAATGTTTAAGAATTTAGATTTATTTTAAAAATTGATTCACAAAAAATAATCAAAGTAAAGGTTATTTAAAAACGATGGCTTAAGGCATACAGATCAAAGCAAGAGCATTAAATTCGATAAGGTAGAAAGAAAAAGTTTAAAACAATGCTGGCTTCTGATAAACTCCAGAAAATAGAATAAGTCTGGTAGATTTATCAACAATGAAGTAAAGAAATGGTCTGTTGGCATGGAACTTTGGAGGTGTTGCCTTATTTGCAAATATTGAGGTTGTTACGCCAGATGCTTCGGTTCCTTTCTCATCAACACGAATTTTAGTCTTGTGAAGAACTGATGAGACAAAGTAATTGCTGTTGATTCTTTCAAGGTTGGCGTTCGACTGATCAAAGAGATCATTAATTCCCATCTAGACAAGTTAAAATGAACGAGAAAATAAATAGATATTATGAACGGTACTTGAAGTCTAGCAACAACTTACTTCTTGCAAATTTGGTACTAAATTAATTGATGTCTCAACTTCAAAACGTGGAATGTGTACTTCGACTTCATCGTCTTCATATTCCTCTTTAGCTCTCTTTAATTCAAGCAATACTTTATTGAATCCAAATTTGTAGATGTTCTCAATAGCTTCAAATAAAGGCAGTCCTTTTCTTGGTAAAGCAAGAATCATGGAAATACGATCGTCATTCACTTGATCTGGACTGGTTACAAGATTTCCGTCAGTTCCATAAGGCAATTCAATGAAATAAGATCCTAAATCTCTAATAGCTGCAAATGGGAAAGGACCGCGTTGGAACATCATGTTGACATTCCCAAGAACATTCTTATCTTCAAAATCTTTAAATGCTTCTTGTTTCGTGAATGATGTATTAAATACACTTTTCCATTTGCCTTGGAAATTGATTCCAGACAATAATATTAATTGTGCCTACAAGGATTTTTTTTTTCTAATCTAATAAATAAATCTCAAATTTATAATTATAAACCTGCTCACCTTTAACAAGTCTTCTCGAGTCACAGCTTCTCTAATTTGTCCATTGGTATTTTTTGAGACTACATCATTAACTTCGCGTAATGTTCCTTCGATATTTTTAAAATTAACAGGAATATAATCAGCATTATAAATTTGTTCCACAACATCCTCATATTCTCTTCCAATTGGTCTGTTGACATCTCCAATCAATGCAGAAAATTGACGCACTGAGACGTCAGCTGCACTACGACTATAATAAAAAATTGTGTAAAGTAACGGAATTTCCAGGAATCTTATGGATGGGGAAAAAACTTACTTTAATGCTAAGTTAGAGTATTGATGGAAATCACGTGTACGTTGTCTATTGATAAGACCCAAAACAGTGTTAAGTTCATCATAAGTTTTGCCAGAGGCTCCTTCAGCAATTAGGTCTAATAAGTTATGGATAGACTGTGGTGAAATCATAAAGTTTCCAGTCTCGCTTTCAGCCAAATATGCAAACAAAAGCAATGCAAACTTTTCAGCATTATTTGTAAGCTGTTCATCCCAAGTCAATTTTCGATTATTAATATCGTCAAATCGTGGAGGAACAGCAGCTGGTTTTGGAGGTCTAGAGGCAACTTTATTTGGTGGTTTTCTTGAAGTAATTTCTTGATTATTATTATATGCATTAGGATCATCTCCTGGACCGAATCTTGTGTTAAGACTAGGATTAGAACCTGACGGTCTTGGATTTTGAAGACTGTAAATTGGTTTAACAGCTTGATTGTTGACATTTGACTGCAAAGGTCTTACAGATTGCTGCTGATTATTGCTATAAGGTTTTTGATAATTCTGTTGAGTTGTTTGCTGTTGCTGATAGCTTGGTTGTGGTTGCTGCTGATAATTTGGCTGTGGATTTTGATAATATTGTTGTTGTGGTTTTTGATAAGTTTGTTGCTGATTTTGATATGCTGTTTGAGGATATTGACTAATGGTTTGCCTTGAAGGATCATTCGGATAGTAAGTTTGTTGTTGAGTTCCACTATAATATTGCTGTCCTCGATAGGTTTCACCTTTTGGATGCTGCCCATTTACATTGAGAGTAAAGACACCCAACAACACAAACACGCATATTGATGTCCCTAAAATATATTCAAATAATTTTATAGTGTGTTTAAAGCCTTAGATAGGATATATCCAAAAAATATCAGTTTATAAACAGTTAATGAGTGTTTAGATTTCTTAAGCTATGCAGAACATGTTATTTAAAATCAGGAGCATATTGCTGTTCCCATCAAAACTAGAACAATTTTATGCATCTAAAACACTTAAAAAATTCGCAGTGTTTGAAGAATTATAAAAAACTTAAAATTCGAAAAATTATAGCTTCAGATTAAGGCAATAGCATCAAAATATTATTATAAAATAAAAAATAAAACGGAAAGGTCAAAGAAATGATTTTTGTTATGTATAAGATTTTTTTTTCCTTCAAGGTCAGACTTGATATTTCTTTTCATTCAACAGAAGAGGAGAAGAGAAAAGAAAACATTCTCAAGAAGTTACCACAACAATAATAAGTTTACTTACTAAGCATTTTGATGACTTCTCTTTAATAATTGCAAGAACACTTGTCTATGTCTCCTGTTTTTCAACTTTATTTTTTTATGTCCAAAAGGCAAAGAAAAAAAAATCACACGGCAATGACAGAAGAGTGCTTGATCGTTTTACTTAATAACCTGTTTTGTTTGCTTCCGATGAGCTAAGAAATTTAAATTATTTTTTAAGCAAATTTCTTACTTAATTCATCACATAATCTCAAAAAAATCTCGGTATGTATTTATTGCTTCATAGAACTCACAATGACATAGTACTCTTTTTGGGGGAATTCCGAGATAATCAATGAGCTCTATTGATCGACACACGTTAACACTTCGGCAGTTACTGAAAGACTGAGTAAAATTCTCTCAGAGACGAGTATATGACTAAGTTCCTTCAAACAGGGGCTAAGTATACAGTTTATATTCTTTTCATCATAAGGCACCTCCTTCTTTTGTCCAAAGTTTCCTTACCAATTTTTTTGAAATAAAACAGAAGACGAAAGTTATAAAGATGGACAAAACTTCTATTAGCAGTTCCAATAAAACTGTACTCTACGACATACTAATAAGTAATTGCACCTTCGAAGGGTTGTCTTGAAACCAAGAATAGGCGAAAAACAATTTTGTTTTGTGCCGTTTCCAAAAAGTTGGTAGGATAATGAAGCAGGTGACAACCCAAAAAATTCAAATGGACGTAAATTATGATCGACTCCTTATAATTCCTAATTGTGAATTCTACTCGATAGCTGAAGATCCTCAATGATAAACTGTCGATACTCCAACCCTGATAAAATCTCATCTAATTAAAATCAAGAAATACTCAATGCATCAATATTTTGGATTCTTTTAAAGAAAAGAGAAATTGCTGATCATTGCTGTTTTTATGATTTAATTATTATGGATACCTGAAAAATAATAGTAAGTAGATCACGGGCGTTAACATAAAGAGCATTCCCGTAGAGAACAGGTTTATTATCAAGCAAGTTGAATTTTTGAAAAATACATTACCGATTCTTGTAGTCAGTGTGACTACACATTCCTTTAATTGACTGCACTTGAAAACAAATGTAATTCCATTATTTTTGTTTTTGTTATTACCGCTAAACCTCACCAAAACATCTTTGAGAGAATATTATACTGTGTTGATAATTAAACCTGTTTCGTTAACACAGTTCTAAGTCTGACGCATGCAAAGTAAAGAATGTGATTCAGAAAGTGTCATACGAGTAATCTTAACGCATTTTATGAGTGATACTAAGGGATTTGCTAGCAGCTCCAAGTAATTAATGAAAGAGAGGTTCTTAGATGAATACTGTCGCCTGATATTGAGCCATCAAAAACATTCTCTCTAATTCCGAGTCGCTTTGAAAAGAAATACGACTTTTAGTGAACTCGTTGACTTTAGACACTAATTAGAATAGAACTAAAACCATAATAGCTTCAAGTAAATCACGTTTTTCACAAAGCTTAATCATCTAAAATAATTTGGTAAACAAACACAATCTCAAGTCAATGTGCTTAGAAGTTCTCGTCATAAACGAGCCAAAAATAAACTCAAGATTTCTTAATACTATCAAAACGCGAAGAGATAATGTCCTAATATTTCTAATCAAAGGAACGAAAAGTTCATTAAATGCTCTTTAAAACTCTTGATACTTCTTTCTTTATTTTAGATTTCAAATGACTTTTTCATACTCATCTTAATTAATGTATGTAATAGTTTATAATTAATTTTAAGGACTTATCTACAATCAATATATTCGTTCATTTACTTCTTATACATTAAAAAAATATAAAACATAAAAAAATTGGTGTCAATAATACAGGAAGAACAAAAAGAATTAATATAATACAAAAGACCAAAAAAATGACTCAAAGTAGTTTTATAACAAAAAGTTGAATTTCATCAAGGAACGAAAAGGTTAAAAATTTAAAGGAAATAATGTTGATTTGATAGATAAAATTGTCAATTTGCACCATAATTTGCCTAAAGGTTCAATTTATTCGTTCCTTGAGTCACAAATAAATGATTGAAAATCACAAAATACTTTATTTTATTATATTAATTTTATGATTTTCTCTGTAACAGACTGAACAGCGAGTTAGAGAATATTTTTATAATTATTACGGTTATTAGTCTGCATTAAGTGATAATTTTAGGTATGCAATTTTTCTTTATCGAGGAGTGTAGAAATTTAAGGTATTATCATATGTAAGTAAGCTACTTTATGCAAGTCGACAATGTATATTTTACACATTCGAGATAAAATTAATATGTGAAGAAGTAGAAAAAAAACCCATGAGTCATAACAAAACAAAAGCTTCATTCCAACTAAGTTAATAAAACATTTTCTTAAATAAAATAAAAAATAGGATTTTTTTATATTTTTTTGTTTTCAATAACAGTCAAATAAGCCATAACATGATTTTTCTTTTTAAACTTATATTCTAATGGATATATTTATATACTTCAGAATTGTATCTCGTTATCAGAATGAAAAGTGGTAAAAACATAGATGGACATATGCTTCACATTGCTCCTAAAAACGATTAGGATTGAAATTTTCAATTTATGCTAATAAAAACGACATAAAATGGAATTTTTTTTAATTTTTTTACTTTGAGTTTCGATAAACAGGAGAGCATTGATTATGCGATAAATCATTTATCGTAAATCGGGATTATCGTTATGCTGTTTCTTAATTCGCAAGAGGATTGTCGTGTACCATTGATCCAAACGCGAAATGCTATCATAATCTTTTACTGTTTCTGTGTAACCATCAATATTTTGCTCTTCCAAATGTTCGACGAGTGTCTATAGAAACACAAAAATGCAATTTTCATGGTCAATGGTTAGTTTATAAAAATAAGTAATCAAACGATTACAAACAGTTCAAGGGTGAGCAGTAACACACACCGTCAACTACGTGCATTGTTTGATTGCTGACATCATCACAAAAACACAACAAAAAAATATTATTACTCACTTTGACCAATTTAAATTCACGAGAATCCTGAAAAGCTGGATATTGTTGGGCATATTTGTCCAATGCATGCTGTGCATTTAACAAGTCAACGCTCATATGGCACAAGGAAGCACGAAAGAAGTATTCTTTAGCACTGTACTTGAGTAATGAACTATCGAGACATGACGCAGCAACAGATTCATAAATATTAATGGCCTTATCGTAGTCTTCTAATTGAGCTGCATATTGGGCGACTTTTAACATGCACTTATTTGCAGAACTTGTTGACTCTTCACCCTTGAAATAATCAGCTGCTTGCTCATAATGTTGAACGGCGCGATGCTATAAAGGATATTGAAGAAAAAATAATCAATAATGCTTTTGTTTCTCTTTCTTTTGCTTTCCTTTTTTGGGTCAAACATACGTACAGTGTATATATGAACAGTGAGACAATCAATTGAATAAAAAATTTATACTTACCAAATCATTAGCTTCATTTTCAAACATCTCAGCGATCGATTGATGGTGTTTTGCGGCCATAGTGAAACGACCCATGTCTGTATAAATATCGATTGCCTTTAATAAACATGATACAGCTTCGTTGGGATCAACCTTTGTGGATTAAATTTAAAATTCTTTTAGTATTGAGTGATATATTGTCAAATGAAGGATTCGTACCTTTTTGTAGCAGTTTGATGCATCGACAAAGTTAGTGGCAGCATCATGACGATTTCCTGCTTTTCCATGTAAGTTAGCAGCCTCGCAAAAAGCAGATCCTGCTTGTTGCCATTTCTTAGCCATTTTAAACATGTTTGCAGCTCGATGATAACATTCGATCGCATCGTCTACTTTATTAGCTCCACTACTTAAGAATTGAATTATGAGAAATATCGACAAAAGATAAAAAAGGAAAAGCAGGAAAATTCACACAAAGAAAGTTATTGCGAAATACAGTTTCCATGAAAATTTTGTTAATAATTTTACACTTTAATCCACTGATTAAGCAGATTTCTTACCCAAACAATGATCCAAGGAATCCTCTCGATGAGTTAAGCTTCTTTTCAGCCTCAGCAATCAGTTGAAGAGCTTTTTGTTCGTTATCAGCCATGATTTTAAGAGTTTTCCTATTTTATGCTCAATTTATTGATTTTTCTTTTTAGAGAAAAAAAAACTTTCAACTTTCATTCCCCTTGAAGCAAAATCAGGCGTGTGAAAAAAGCTCTTAAAATTGTAAACAAAAAATTGAAGAAGAAAATTCGATAAAGAACATTTGCAGAAATTCTCATCAAATCGGTAATAAATAATTAATAAATGGTAAGTTTTAAATATCACAGGTTTTACAGCATTTAATATTTCAATTTGCTGTAAACAGGAAGCTTTAATTGTTTGGTAAAACTCAAAATTGCAGGTGTAATCAAGAGATTAGTTGAAAATGTTATCTAAACTTAAAGGATTTGTAGGACGTCACAAAAAGAAATTTATCTTTGGAGGTGTTGTTATCGCTGGAGGAATTCTAATAAGATATGCTCAAAGAAAACTCGTAGAATATCAAGAAAAGGTAAAAATTTCGTACCTTAAATTTTAAATTGAACTTTGTACTTATTTGCATAATTTACAGCAAGTGAAAGAGTTTTTGGAGAAGACTAGACGTTTGCAACATTTTGAGTCCACTGAAAAGACTACCGATCAAGCAATAATAGGTATAAATATAATAAATAGATCCAGCACTGAATTTTAATGTTTAATGAATTTTCAATGTAATTTAGGTTTAATTCCTGCATTATGTGAATCAATAATCAAAATTTTAAGTACGGAAAGCATATTAGCGGAACTAAAGACAAATTGTTCAAGTGCTCGAAAAATTGAACTATGGGAGGAACTCAAGATACTATCGTTTGCAAAATGTACAGCTTTCGTCTATGCTATTTCATTACTAGTGACAAGCTTGAGAGTACAGCTGAACATAATTGGTGGATATTTGTATAAAGATACATTGCAATCTAGTGAAAAGATTACAAAAGAGATCCAGACGATTTATAGTTTGGTTTTAATACAGCATTTAATGGGTTCCGGATTGAATCAGCTTGTAAAAGTTATCCGTGAGAATGTCGTTAAAGTGATGAGAAATCACAGTCTTAAAGACAAGCTTATGCTGAATGATGTTGAGCAGCTGTTTTGGTCAATTCAGCATTCAGTTGATAAGGACATTAATAAGAACTTAGTGCAATTTATTTTACCAGCCGAAACGCACCATAATCAACAGGATGAGATATTAAATAAAATGTTATCGGACAGCATGGATGTTTTTGAATGTGGCGAGTATTTAGAAGCTTGTGAAAGCAGCATTAATAATGCATTTACTGTTGTGATCGATAAGGTTGCTGACTTTTATGTGGAACCAGCAAATGGAAAGAATAAGCTTAATGACTGTGAGCCAACAACATCAAAGGATACACCTGAAAGCATGAACAATAATGCTCATGTCAACATAAATAACGTTTCATTACCTCTTGCGAAAATAATTCCTATTTTAAATGCATTAACTTCTCAAGTACCGTCTATAAATGCAGCTGATAATAAGTCAAATTTCGCCAGTTCCATAACTGTCTTACAAACGATGAATCAGAATATCAAGACATTAGGCGCTAATGTTTATGAGGTTTATTCACATTAAAATTACACTTTCTTAAAGTACGAAACACAAGTTTGGTAATGTCTGTAAGATATCCCAAGGATTGAGGAAATAAGAAATTATTGACAAAACAAATTTTGCATAAGTTTTAGGCTGAATTTTGGAGAAAGTTGAATGAGAAGTGTTTTTAATGTTTATTATATGTTGGGATTTTTATACTTTTGTGGTCTTATCTCTTGCATTCCTTTTTATGTTCATAATTTTCACCTTATTTGACGTAAGAATTTTAATTCTATATCTATTTTTAAATGGAGAAAAATAATAAAAAAAAATATTGCATAAATTTTACTTTATTAATTCCTACGTGAGAAGCTTAATTAGCTTATATATACAGTCATGTAAATCAGTGTCATGTTGATAAAAAGACTGGAAATTCAGCTTCTTCAGGAATTAAACCGTCGTATATTGCTTTATGTCCAAGCACTTTCGTAGTGACTTAGAAAACGGCCTTAATTAAAGCAATAAATTGAAGATTTTTAACAAATTTTTGACTCCGAGAACCTTTTTAAGCTTTTTTTGCTAATCCATGAACAAAATTTTGACTTGAATTAAAGCGTCAACGAATGATAATTTTACTTTTAATGAACCAACTGATTTTTGATTAAATTATTTTTGTAGAAAATTTGACAAGGATGAGTCGAGCTTTTAAAAATTTGATTCATCTTTGGAATCGTCCCGAACGAACTTAAAGCAAAAAGCTCATTATAAGTTTAAAAATTCAAAAAAAATTTGACGGTTACTCAATTTCTGAGAGATATAAAGGAAAACTACCCCTAAATTGACCATGCTGACTGACAACTTTAATAATTTTGCAAATTTCTTCAATAAAATCCTCGCAAATGTCTTTTTGATTTAATAAACATGCATTCATGCAGAAATTAAGCGATCTGTTTATATTTGTGATGTAAATATTATGTCTCGCATTTTCGTTCAATCTTAACACGACACTAACACATTTATGGATGTTTTACACAATTCAACCCTACATTATTTTTCGCATTCTACCTTTAATATTAAAAACGAGAGAACATAGAGAGAAGGAAAACAGAAAGATAATATAGCTCAACGCGAAAAAATCGTATTTTATCTCAGGACTTGACATAGGAAGAAAAAAAAATATTTAATACAAGTTTTTTAATTTATTTTACTGTCATCCGCACATCTATTTATTTGAGAAGAGCTCAATAATCACGATATTAGTTTTAGAAGCAATGAAAAGTGTTGTAGATTAAAATGATAAGAATCTCATACGTGCAAAAATTGGTCTCTAAATAGATTGCATCAAAAAGTTTTTATTGTTACGAAATAAAAACTGCAGCAAAATTGAATTTAATGGAATGTAAGTTAGGCATTCTTTGAGTGAGTTCTTCAATTTTTTATTTAATGATTTCTATGAGACATTTTTGAGTTGGTAGGAAAAAAAAATCGATAATTTTTGTTTGTAACAAGTTCTTCGGGAGCATCATACATTGTTTATTCTTAGTTAAGCTTACAAAATTGTGTCTAGTGCCTAGTGTCTGTTTGGTATCAAAATTATCGATCGTAATTGTGGCTGGAAAACTCAAGGCAAAGGAACTAAAATCAAGATACTAATTTCCATTAAATATTGATACATCCGATTGATTTTTTCAAGTGACACACTAAGGCGGTGATTGTTATTGTGCTTTACAAAAACAAAGCATGGAGACCTCATACTGCGAAAAATAATTCATGATTATAGAGCATTGACTGGTTCATAAATAGATATTACAGTATCACAGATTATAAGATCTGTCTTTTAGTTCTATACATAAAGCCACCTATTGTAATGATGTGGTTCTCAAACTGTGTTACTCGATACTGTGGTGTGATGTTGCAAAAGTGTTTCTATAATACAGCCTTTAAAGGCTTGAACGATTTCTCTTGCATAATCTAAGACACAGGTGTGTTTCAGTAGGGGGAGGGGGATGGGGTTGGTATGTACTGAAAAATTATTTTTTTCCCTAGTTTAAACAAACCCCATCAAGTGTCCATAAAAGTTTAAATTACAAGATATTGCCACAAAGTAGCAGCTTGAGAACCTCTGATGTAAAGTGAAAAATCTTACGTGTTAAGTTAGTTATCCTATGTGTGCTTATCAATCCGATTCTTTATCTCGATGTTTCCATTCGAATATCACTAAACTTTAAATTAATCTAAGGTTTGAAAGTAGAAAGATTGAGGTGTATGCTTGTTATCTAAAAAAAAACATTCTCATTTAACACCGGTAAACATTTTTTTATCAGTTGTTTTTACATGCAATAGAAACATGTGTTGGTTGCTCAATGCTAATAAAAATACTCTTTTATTCCCTACTTTTGACAGCGATATAGGAGTTCACACGTATTGTGAACACAATGCACAGCACAAGTTAGTCAAAAGAAGTGAGAAGTAAAAATGTACCAGCGATTTTATTCGGTAACTGAATCTACGTCTACTCTCAGCTGAAAGCTCAAAAGGAAACACTTTTTATATAAATTTAAGGAACGTTTATACTGTACATAAATATAAGAAAAACAGAATATTGCTAGTGGTACTTGCTAAAATTAGTTTAGTGACAACAAAAAATAAACAAATAGTTTATGTAGAAAAATGAGACTTCCAAAATTTTCACTGAAGCGGTGTTTCATCATTCTTGTTATATTTTGTGCTCTCCTGCTATTTGTGATAAATCTTAGGTATGTACAAAAAAGTCATTTAATAACTTCCGCATAATGTTTGATTAATTTTTTTGTTTTGTTGCTAATTTTCCAATCAATTTATCGTCCAAATCTATATCTACTAATGATGATTGCCTTTTGGCTAGCACTTTTAATGTCAAATTTAATTTACACTCTATTAGAATTAATTTCCAACAATTTATTTTGCTGGCCACGTGTTTCGAACGTAATACACTTTAAAGGAATATCTTTATTGCCATTAATAAGCTTACATAAATCAATGTCTGACGAGTTTGATAACAATACTGAAATACAATTTAATTCTATGTAATATCAGTTGTTTCGCATAATTTCCATGTGACTTAATCAATAGTTTTCGAATATTAAAGGTTTTGAAAATTTAACGGATTTAAAATTTTTGAATACCTATAGAAATTTTCAAAAAAATTTACATGGTTTTGAAACACTTGGCAAAATTAAACATTTGTATGGTTCTGAAACTCATTGACATTTGAGAGGGTTTTTAATCATTTAGAGAACCAGAAAACAATTAAATAGTTCAAATTAACATAGATTCACTTATGACGTTCTTAAAAAATATGATTTTAAGACCCCCCCCCCCCCCTCCCCACTCCCTAACCCCTTAATGTTGGATGTAAGAAGTGAACGACCCAAAACGTATCTTCATATTCAGACACATCCAGGGACACATCACAATATTTACTATTAATTATTTGATCATATGCTGTTAAATAAACAGTTGTGAGAAATAAATAATAATGAGCTACACCTGAAATGATACTTCCCATTTTCATCATTTATTTAGAGAGAAGGAAATATGGCATAACAAGGTGTTAGTTCCAACAACACATCACCAAGAGCATCATGCAGACAAGAAAATTGAAAATATTCATGATAATAATAATTTTGATGTGAGTTTAATCAGTTATAATGAGATGATTAGTGTAATGAGAGTGAAATTGTTAATTCTAGCATCAACAACCGAAACATGTAACCACGCAACGTCCCCAATCAAATGAAGTAAATTTAGAATCGAAAATAAATAGTAATAATAATATAAATGAAGATACAGTGTCAAATGATGATAAGAAAGTGGAAATAGACAGAGATGAGTCAGTGTATGTGACGAGACCTTGGTACTTTACAAATGGAGAGCGATATCCAAAGCCAGCAAGAATCAATAAAAAGACAAATAAGAGACTGGCAAAATTGACGCCATCAGAAGATTCTAGAAGTGATAGAATCACCAATCAATTAATGTTCATTCCGCCAAATTATGAAGAAATCAGAAATAGTGGTAGACTAAAGACTATATTATTATATAATGGCTTAGGACCATGGAATAATATTAAACAAGGTGGATATAATTGCATGCTTATATTTTCGAGATTGACTAATTAAGAAAATGTCTTTTTATGTAGGCCGTGCTGTTTTTACATCTTCAAAATGTCCTGTTGACACGTGTTCAATAACACAAAATCGTGATGCAGCTAAAGATGCTGACTTGATACTTTATAAGGACCACTTCATTCCAACAGGTGTTCCAAAACATCCTACACAACTTTATATGCTTTATTTCCTTGAATGTCCTTATCACACGCAGCATATCAAATTTCCAGATGTTTTTAATTGGACATCCACTTACAGGTGAATTGTCAAGCTCAATTATTATTATTATCCTTCCTTGGCAATGCTCTAGAAAGTTTGATTAATTATTTCCATTTATAGGCGAGATTCTGATATTGTTGCACCATACGAAAATTGGCAATATTTCGATCCTAAAGTAACCTACATAGAACAAGATAGAAATTATGCCCTTAATAAGACGAAAAAGGTAGCATGGTTTGTCTCCAACTGCTCAGCTCGAAACAATCGGTTGCAATTTGCACAAGAACTAGGAAAATATATTCAAGTCGACATTTATGGAGCTTGTGGAAATTTCAAATGTTCACGATCGAATGCTGACAAATGCTTCGAAATTCTCGATCGAGATTATAAATTTTATTTGGTGAGTAATTATTGATGCTGTCGATTTTTAACTGTTGAAATGAATTTAAAATTTTAACGATTAAGTTAAATTTGAATTTTAAAAACATTTGTAGGGTTTTGATTGCAAAATAAACCAAAAACCATACGAATATAAATTTTTAAAACCGTTCAAATGTTTATGAATTTCTCCATTTTAAGGCATTCGAAAATTCAAATTGCAAAGACTACGTCACAGAAAAGTTCTTTGTTAATGGCCTTTCTCGTAATGTTCTTCCCATTGTCGTAAGTATAATTGAATATTCTATAAAATATTTAAAAGAATGAAAATTAAATTTATGTCTTATGCTCTTCATCCTTTCTGTAGATGGGTGCGCGACCTGAAGGTATGCTAATATTTCTCGAAACACAATCTTATATCTAAACTTGAATCATTCTTTACAGATTATGAAATGAGTTCACCACTCAAAAGCTACATTCATATTGATGAATTTAGTTCCGCAAAAGAGTTGGCAGAGTACTTGCATATATTAGACAAAAATGATGAACTCTACAATTCATATTTCAAATGGAAGAGTACTGGAGAATTCATAAACACTTATTTTTGGTATGAAGCAAGTCTTTTCTTCAAAAGAAAAATCCACTCAACAATTTTTTATTGGCTATAAACTTGATAAGCTAAACTTTTCTTAGAAATGGTTTTTATTTTGTTCTTCCAAGATTAAATTTATGGTTGACTAATGTTTTTGTACTTTGTAGAGTAATGCCACAAGGCTTTAAAAAAGATAGGTTTTTGGTATAAGGTTCTCCTTTTATTAATAGGCTTCAGAAGAATCTCTTGGAAGTTATTTTTATTGTTATTATTTAGAAAGTGACATCATATTCGAAAGATATCAGATTCAAATTTCAATCATTATTCCTTTTGCTGCGAGTTCAATCAGTTTTAGCATTGACACACTTATAACTGTTTCCGTACCAGGGACAAAGAGTTAAAAAATTTATAATTTATAAAGATTGTTATTTTTGGGCTGATTCCTAGCTCCAAGCTCCTAGCCTCTTTAATTCCTGTTCCACGTTATGAAAAAATTGATTTTCTGGTTTCCTTTTTAATTCTAATTTAAATTTCAACTCTTTGACTTATACAGGTGTAGAGTATGTTCGATGTTGCACGACGAAGAATCAATTAGTCAGCCTAAGTGGTATGAGGACGTGAACGATTGGTGGCGAGGACAAGGTAAGATTATCAAAATAATACATAAAATTGATGCTAATTCAGATTGATATATTTAAGGAGTCTGTACGAGTAGTTCGTGGAGGAAATTCCAGGCAAGAAAAGAAGTCATGAGCGACGATTAGTGGTTATTAGCTGTTTTTATACTTGTTGTAAATTTTGTTTGAAACAAAACTAAGAAAAAAAAAACATACATAATAATTGTTAATGACTGATGAAAGGCATTTCTAGTAATTCATAGTATCGTATATTATTAATTTTTAGATGAAATGAACTATTGACGTACCAAAAAACCAAATTTTTTCTTAAAGCTAGTCAAGATTGTTTTTTTTTTATGAATTTTTAATAGAGAAATTAAATTAATATTTTTATGTCATGAAAGAAAAAACAAGACACACGTTTCGCACAAAATATGCAACAACAAGATCTTATCCATATAACATAATATGACGTTCATGAAAGAATGCTTATCAGTATCCTAAAATCCTATGATTTGATTATATTTGAAATTAGTTTTTAATTATTTATTGTTCAATTGAATTAAATTCAATTTTTTATCTCTTTTGTTTTGTTAATTAATTTATATCATATAGTGTAGTAGACACGTTTTTATATCAAGAACACAAAGATAATAATTTTAACATTCAAAGGAAGATTTAATGTTTTTTTTTTTTTGAAAATTTCTTTACAAAAAGGTGTTTAGTCAGCTTTCAACCAAAAATTCTATCATTTTTACACGCTTATTTATTAAGTTTAATATTACTAGAGGTTGCAGGATTGCTCTATCACTGAAAAATTAATTAAGTTACCACAATAGATGAAAGTGTTGAAGAAATAAAATTAACTGAACTGAAATTTACTAAGGAACAATAATTTACTTGATCGATTTCAATTGTGCTTAAAATTCCAAGGTATTTTACTACGTTTTTCTTAACTTGTTCCATTTTAAAGCTAATTTTTAAAACCATATAAATGCCAATATTTCAAACATTTGTATAGCTCTGAATAAAAATTGTACGGTTTCAAAATTTTGAATTTTAAAACAGCCGTTGAAATTGATCCGTCCTAAATCAAAATTTTCTAAATTCAACCTGAAACTCACCAATAAATTTATACAGAAGAAGTTACAATAGAATCATCATAACTTTATTATCCAATGAACAACAATTCACCACAAATTGATAAAAATCAAAAGTAATAATTTGCAATTCAAAAGAAAAACAGTCCAAGTCTAATCAAGTTCATACATTTTAGTTTATAGAATCAAATCTATTGTACATCATCATGGAAAAAGATTAATTAATCATACGATTGCTTTTAATGGAAAAAAATGAATAATCAATTTTTTATAGTGAGCACAAAATTTGTTAATTTTGCAATAAATTACTTTCAAAACAAAAATTTTCTGTATGCAATCAACCCACATACTTATCAAAAGCAAGCAAAACAAAAAGTAACAAAAAATGACGTGTGATACCTAACTTAATATAAAAGGAGGTTGCATTCTTGATGAACTTTAAAAGAATTAACTTTTATGTTACTATTTTTTTTTTATATAAGTAGTACTTTTTATTTTATAAATCATTAACTTTTTTGTAAGGTTCTGAGAGATGAAAAAGTTTATTTTGATTTTTTTAATTAAGTTATTCAAAAAATGAGAGAAATAAAAACCCAAAAAAGAAGAAGATAAACCAAAAAATGAAATTAAGTTACGTTCAATTCTGTTGTTGATTCACATTTAATCTTACTTTTTTTATATATTTGAGAACTTTTCACGCTACATTGACAATTACTTGTGATTTTTTGGCAGTAACCAAACTCTACTCTACCTTAGCATAAAAGTCTACTTTTTCGTGGAACCAACTATAATAGCCCAGAGCACGCTGAGATGTTGTATTCATCATTTTTCCTAAATTCTCTGGCGAGAAGTTTCCACTAAAAAGAGAGTCAAAGAAGAATGGTAAGTGACGATGCCGTTAGTAGGTCATTCACTTATGACGTAGACTAATATTTTACAAACTAGACGTACGTCATTAATGGAATTAAATTAAGCAATTTTCATACTTACACAAAAACTTTAGTCTTGAAGAAATCAACAAAATGCCTCCATGTATTGCATGTTATACTACAAAATCCTTTAATTGTTGTTGATGTAACTTCGCTAATTTTATCGCCCATTCCTGGCGCATAACTATCGATGAAGTTTAAGACAACAGGAATTTTCTCATAGACGAAATCTTTTGTGCATTCATAGCCTTTTTTGCCCGTATTGAGTATTGTGATGCCTAAATCTTTAGCAAATTCACCGTAAGGCTCGAGGAATGTTTTCGATTTGCCATAAGCAATTGGAGCATTTTCCTCGGTCCATTTATAGCCTCGTGCACTATATTTAAGTGATGTGAACCAAGCATGTTCAACATGAGGCAAAGCACCCATTTGTTTGAGCACTCGACCAACAGCTGTTTCTTCGAACTTTCCACCGTATAAGACGTTTGTTTCGTACGTAATTAGTCCAGCAATAACTCCAAAAAGTATCAGAGATCCAAAAAACCATGGACAGCAAGAAGACTTTGATGATCCATCGCAAGCTTTCTTTTGCTTCTTGTTTTGCTTTTTCTGATCAGTCATTTTGGGAGGATTTGGAATGTCCTTAAATGTTCGAATTAAAAGTACAAAGTGAATTAGAGTTAATTTAAAGTTATACATGCAAGATGACAGAGAAAGTATACAACAGAAATTTTGGTCAATTAAAACTCACTTAAAAATAAATTTTGGTGACAAATGTACAGAAAATCAAGTGTTAGTATGAAATATGTCATGCAGTTAAGAAATACTTAATTACCTTCTTTGAAACTTGCTGCTGTGGTTTCTGTTTATTTTTAGTTTGTTTATTTGTTGATGCCATTTGAATTATTTTTTTATTTAAATTATTTGAAATTTACAGTATCGAGTAAACTAAAGGAAGAGGAGGTTAAAAATCACGATCAAAATTGATGCATATTAATATGTTTCTGATTTAATTAAACTTTCTTAAAAATATGACTCTACAAATAATCTACATTATCTCTTATATTTTATTTTCTGGTGCTGCCTACTTCCAACGAATAGAAAGTAACAAGTTCAACCTTAATAATTAATTCATTACTCAAGTTATGAGGAGATAATAAATTTTTGTTAGAAAAAAAAGTGATGATGTGTATGAAAAGTATCAGTTATTAATTCACAAAAGTTCTATGGACTTTAAACATCCAGCTCAATCAATTACCTTTAAAAAAATTGTTATCAAAAAAAGATTCCGACTACGTAATGATTTAGATTAATGCACTAGAAACTTAATATTCTTGTCGGCTTACTCTAATTTTCACAATTAACTCCTTATTACTATACTTGATCGTCTTTAATCTATGTTATTAATAAAAAAATGATTTTTCTGATAAGATTATATCAACTTTTATAAAAATAACACGTTGTGCAACGTCAATAATATGATGATACAAAAATAAGAAAATCCAAAAACTCTCAGCACACACCAAACCCGTTTTTTAGATATAAACTTTGAGTATAAAGAATTAAACGCGTTATACTAGAGAAAAAAAAATTGTATTCAAATTTTACGACAAATTTCAAGCATTTATGATGTTTTAATGAAGTAACTCCCACGTAATACTTACTCGTTTATTATAATTAAACTTTAAACTAAACTTTAATACACTAATTATCACTTTTTTCTCTGATTTTAAGTGAATTGTTTGGCCAACGAATATGTAGGGACTGTGACTGCGTTACACAAAAAAATTCAATTTTTAATCAACCATTTTTTTAAATTTCTAATGACGGTTATTTTATACGTTTCTCTTTAGACATTTTTGATCACTTAGCACTTAGCTTTATGCTGTGAATACATCGTTATGATTTTCGATTATTTATAAAATTAGGTGCCGTGTTATTATTAAAAAACAGATGAGTCGGGGACTTATTTAAAAAATACTGTTCTTACAATCAGATCTTCTATTTAAATGTGTTGTTAATACTCACCTTAACAAGCTTATGAATGTATCAAGTGAGCATATAATTAACGTACTCGTCAGCACAACAGTTTGCATTTATCTGAATATACCAGCCATTTATAAGCACCTAAAGACCCTTACCTTATTACTTGCTATATTATGGCAAGTCACAATTAGATTCCTTAGGAATGATGTTCCTTATAACAATCCTAATTCATGCTAAAATATTTGAGATAGCTTAACCAAGCATTAATAATTATGATCATGGGATTTTCCTGAAAAGAACCGGATGTCAATCAAAATTCATCAAATTTCCACAAATCAAAAATATACAACATGCATTTTCCTTCAGTTCCACAGATAAGGAAGAAGAAAATGAATAGTGGAAGTTCGTTCCGTCTATTGCTTCATCCCACACTGAAGTAAATGAAATACTTCTTCGGCAAAAAAAATTTGATTATCATGCATTGCGCAAAATCTGGAAGTTTCAAGTTTTCACTTTCAAAATGAAGGACACAGATCACGTTTTTCTTATATTTTTTCCTATCAAAATGCGATTTTTGTTTTCTTTTTTTTTATTTCGTTACTTCCTTTAAAATTTGAAAGGTTGAATATACTACTAATTAACAAAAAACCAAGATGGAAATTTTAATAAAAAATATAGGCAAAACTTTCCTACAATGATTTCTTTTCATGTTTTCTTCAAATTGTTTGTGTGTTATTCTTCTTCTTGTTCTTCATCTTATCCTTAAAATCTAGTAGATTAAAAATTATCATAATTATTCATTCATACAAGCGACGATCTTTTCGATTGAGAAAGAATTAATAGAAACAACAGTTTAAACGAAATCAAATAAATCCATAACGCCTTCTTGTAATCCTAAAGAGTAATTGTAATCCTCTGGTACTTCGAGTGCCATGAATTTTGATATTTCTGTAAATAATGAGAACAATGAAATTAGTGAATCTTGTAGATTATTTTTCAAAAAAAGGAAATTCAAATTTTATCTTAAACTGTACAAATTCCAAATATAAAAACCTCGCAAATGCAAATGTTTAAAAACCATACAAATTCAGACAAAAATCAGTTTCAGAACCATACAAATTCAGACAAAAATCAGTTTCAGAACCATACAAATTCAGGCAAAAATCAGCTTCAGAACCATACAAATTCAGACAATACTGGGGGTCCTCGATTTGAGTAGTTGTTTTGTTCCAAAAAATTTCTACTCAAATCGAATCTATTCAAATCGAGGCAAAGAATCCATACAAAATTACATGTTTTGTTCCTGAGTCCAAAAAATGTATCAAAACAATGAAAATTTTGATCATTTTTTGCACATTTTACCTCGTTTCTTAACTTTTCCTTTGTGTTTTAGATAACTTAATTTATTTCAACATATTGTTTTTAAATATTCATATTGTTTTTAAACGGAAATGCACAAAAAAAATGTTTTTGAAACAAAACAAAAATATGAGAACCTTGCAAATGTTATTTCACTGAACAATTTGTAAGGTTTTTGAATTTGAACTTTTTAAAATCGTTGATTTTATATCGATTTTTTAAATTTTTACTTTAATTTTGTAACTTTACTATCGATTTTTCTATCAATATGATAAGTTCACGCTTATCGCAGTAAAATTTATGTTTTAAAATTATTTTCTGAAATGTTTTTATCAAAAATGTTTGTTTTGTAAACAATTCAAATCGAAGAAAACAGGAAGAAATCTACTCAAATCGAATATTTTGGTGGGTAATAAATTTTCTGTTCAAATCGAATCTACTCAAATAGAATCTACTCAAATCGAGGACCCCCAGTAATCAGTTTCAGAACCATACAAATTCAGACAAAAATCAGTTTCAGAACCATACAAATTCAGACAAAAATCAGTTTCAGAACCATACAAATTCTGAGCTTTTGTAAGGTTTTAAGACACTAAACATTTGAATGGCTCTAGGAAAATGCACGATATAGTAATTAAAAAAATGAACTTTAGGTTTTCTTGTGTCAATTCTGTTCTTCTTAATTAAATTAAATAAAAACCATCACATAACCGACAAATTCCCAAAATTATAACTAGCAAAAATAATGCACTGTTTGATGAGAATAATTGTATATCTTGTGAATTGCTACCATCATAGGAGCTGAATCTTATGGTGCTACAAGCATGCAATTTTTTAATGTGTAAAAAATTAATCATTTTATAATTATGTGTAGATCCACAAGAATCCAGCTCTTAGAATGGTAAAAAGAGGTTAGTCATATTAGCCGAAAATATGCAGCACCATGCACCAAATATAACACAAATGATGAGTTTTGCTTATTTATACAAGTTTTTTTTTTGTTTACATATATATAATAATCTACATTTGATGCCGTATAGAATGTGAGAATATTATGATGATCAAAATTGCGCATCGCCTAGTCAAGAACTCAGACTGTGATGCCACAATTATTGTGTGAAGGGCAGTCACAGAAAAAGTTCTCGTTAGGAAATGTGATTTATGCGTGATGACTCTCCAATCCAAATATGAAAGTGCGTTGCCAATGGGTTTTTTTATCACATTTATGTTAGTCAGACATTTATAGACTTTAATTTTAAGAGATTTTTTTATAATGCGTAATTAATGTAGAAATGTGATTTAAATGAAAAGTGAAAGGAATGATAAGAAAATAAAGACTTACCGTTAATTTCATTAGATGTCATGAAGAAATTCTCGGGACTCAAGTCAAGTGGACTTCTTTTTGCTTTTGGACTCGAATCGACATTAAGTTCCGATTGACTTGTTGTCTGGATTATATTACTATACGATGACGATTCTCCTAAGCAATTATCAAAAACTTCATTTTCATTGCTAGTACTATTGTTAGGTGATTTAAAGTCTACACTGGTTTCTGATAATGTTGTTTTTAAGTCTTCATCCTGAGCTTCGCGACTGACAAATGCCTCAATTTCTTCTCGGTCGCTTTTAAAATGTATTTCCCTTGGAAGTGGCGTAGCAGGAATCTGTGAACAAGTTATGTTTTAAGGAATTAAGTGAAAATTGATAAAACTAAGGAGAATATTACCGTTAATTTGGAGTCAGCGGGCACACGTAAAGTAATTAGTAGCTGGTCCTTAAACGATTCGGTACTACTCAGGTCCTGACATGTAACATAAGCGTATTTGTGATCAATTTGTTTACTGAAGTGCTCCTTCAGATCAACAATCAGACTATTAAGTTGATTCTCTTTTTGAATTAAACGTTGATTCTCCTTCTGTTGGAGACCTTTTAAATTCTCATCAATCTCTAATCCATCACAGAGCGTTCGATTGCTTCCTCGGCTCCATTGAATTTGATTCTTTGATTTCTTCTCCAATATTCCAATACCTTCCAAAACATTTGTGATATCATAGATTCGTCGTTTTTGTACTTGTAGTTTTTGAGAGCATGCATTCAGATCCACAACACCTTCGGGCGACTCCTTCAGCAAGTCCATAAACTTTTTTGTGAGCAATCCCAAACTTGTGTCATATCTCGTCGCCGACTCACCGGCAATCTCTTTGAATGCACTCTTACCACGTTGTGTTTTTGGATTTATTACATACTTTTCATTTGTTTTTTCATAAGCTACTTTTGAAATTTTTGGTAATGGCGAATCTTCTTCAATCGAACTAGTCGTGGCAGGACGTTTAATTGTCTAGTTCAAAGTATTTTTTTTTTTGAGAAAATTATAAAATTCAAGATATTAATTAATTCGGTCGTAGATGTTAATTGTCGTAATTATAATTTTTACCTTATAGTAGTTTGTCATGTACGACGGACCGCTAGTTTGAATTTTATAATTTGTTGTTGTATGTTCAGCCATTTCCGTTAAGATTAAACAAGTTTATGTTGTTGTGAAAAAAAGTGTCTTTCAATTTTGTATTTAGAATAATTCTTAAAATGTTATATAAATTCTTCAGCCATCGTTTTGTAACCTCGCTTTCTGTCTCCCTCTCTCGCTCTGTGCATCCACACAAATTATAAAAAAAAATAATTCACAAAATTAAGTTATGCGGCAAGAGGAAAAAGAATATGGACGTATGTAATATGGGAAAGATGAAAGGATATATTGAGGACTTTAAAGCAACTGCTCTTCTTCACGTACATATCGTCTGGTGAGCGAAATATTTTAAAAAGAGGGTTTTCGATCGATTTATTTCACTTTTTTTTGTGTACATAGATTGAAGAAATTCACTCTCTTTCATTCTTCTTTTTGTTCCTTTTTTTTTCATATTCTTTCCTGTATTTTTTCATGAGTTTGGGGTCTGGCTGGCTTTTTTTTCTGTTCTATGTTCTGTGTGTGAAAATGCAAGAAGGGTGCATAAGGGCGAAACAGAAAAGAAGATGTGAGAAATTGAAACATTCCCAACTCTACAATTTTTACACACATCTAGTGCTTTATTTGCTTTGCGCAATAAGTATGAAAAAAAATTCCTTAATAGGACTTTAATTAAATTTACTATTATTATCATGTAGAGAAAATGATGGGAAAAATTAAATGGCTGTATGAAAAACCGAAGATGCAATTTTTAGGGAGTTTCGACTGGAAAGATGAGTTTTTTTTTTCTTCAATGGAAGGGAATATGCCGATGAGAGACGCTTATTTTTTAAATCATTAAAAAACCACTTTAATGAAAGATTTTCAACTATCTACCAATTAATTCACTTACCTTCGATCCTTAACTGCACATTTAAAGTGTTTTTTATATAAATTGATACTGCTTTCACTCACTTTTAATTAATTTACTTCGAGACTCAAAGTTAGTTTTATTCAATGTTGGACATGACTCAAGGGGGAAGAACACACAGTGGAAATTTTAAAATTGTTTTGACAGTTGTTTGCTGAGGGGTTGGTTAAAGTCACAGAATACATTTAATTAATTGCATTCAGTATATTCTTAATGTTAATATTATTATATTGTCATGTATTCTTATTATTTAATTATCACAAAACTATTTTCTTATCCACAATTTGCCTTAAATCTTTTAATATTAACGGTTAAAGAATATTTGAATTTCGGAACACTCAGTTTATTTTGGATATATTTCATCCCAAATTAAAATTGAGTATAAATAAGTTTTTAAGGCACGAAAACAAATTACAGTACATTATTGTGAATGATAAAAGGTTGCTGAAAAGGCTTGAAATAAGAGTTGATTAATTATGAGATCATATTCAAGAGAAAATTGAATTTGAAAATCTGGGAAGGAAAAAAATTGCTTAAAGAAAAATGAGCGAATCTGAAAAACGAAATAGAAGTTTAACTCCATGTTTGGATGAAAATCGTGTAGATGACGAGAACTGTGCAGATAATTCAAAGGAAATAGAGCTATCGGACATTTCTGATGAAGATGAGGAATGGTCAGAGTGCAATAATAGAAGCGATAATATTCGTACGAATGGAAATAATGGTGATCAATTGAAGGAATCAGCATTCAAGAAAATTACAAGAAATAATCGTGAAAGAAACTATAGAGATAATGTGAGAAGGAAAACTGATGGACATGATTATTATTCGAACCGATCAAATATGAGGCGATTTGATAATAGTCGACGGAAGGAGATTGAAAGATATAATGTTAGAAAAGTCATTGCAAATCGTGAGTTCTCAATATCACGATCCAGAAGTAGAAGCTTTTCGCTATCACGAGTGGAAATTCCGTCTCGTCAACCGAAGCATTCATCATTTTCACCAAAACGAGATATTTATAAACAATCATTATCCCCTGTGTCACGTCAAAAAAGGTATTCACCGATATCGCCTAGACATTCCTCATCACCAGATCAATATCGCGCTTTTCCATACAACAGACGATCACTGACGCCACAAGAGGTTGCTAGACGAAGCCGAAGCAAACATAGGCACACAAAAACCCGTAAGATTAACACTTAAATCAATTAATTTCACTATTAAGTGTCGCAATAATTTAATTAATTTCAGGATCAATTGATAAAAGCTTAAAGAGAAGGAAGCACAAGTCGAAAGATCATCAACATAAGAAACATAAGAAATCTCGATCAAAATCAAAACGTCATTCATCTCCATCTTTATCACCTGAACCCGTATTAAGGAATAATCATATTTCACCATCGCGTCAAATTATGAATGTCTCAAATCCGAATCTCCAGCATCAAGAAAACATTAGAATCATATTGAAAAATGAAGATTTTATTAAGCGTCAGAAGGTTAAGAAACGGGATAAGAAGAGTAAAAGAGATAAAAGTTCACGTAAAGAAACTCGCGACAAGATATCACAAAAAACGTCAAAGGAACAGCAACCACAAAAGAAGGAAGTTTTTGCATCAGGTGATAACATCGTAATAAGTGTTTGCTTTAACAACAATAACAATAGCACTGGAAGTAATAATAATAATGTCATAAGTAAGGATAGCAATAATGATCATAATAAGTTAAAAACAGATATAGTGAGTGAAGATAAATTATCAACAAAACCGAAATCTAAAAAGAGACAAGCATCTCCAGCTGAATCAATTAGATCAAATGAGTCGTTTGATAAAACGGAGAGACGGCAACGAAAACACAAACACAGCAAGAAAGTAAAGAATAGAAGGGAAATGATTCAGAGTAAAGAGCCACATACACCTCCAATGAATCCACCGAGTAATGCGGCTAAGAGAAAGAATGACGCAAAACCTATTGCAATAATTGATTTAGAGAAATCTCCAGGCAAGGAAGTTACACAATCGCCTAAAGAAGTCATCATTTTATCAGACAGTGACGGTGAAAATAAGAAACGTGATGGAGGAAATAAAGATATTGTAATAATTGAGGATACGATTTTAGAAAAGGGTTTATCGAATAGAAATCATTTATCGCCACTTCGTGAACATCATACTCCTCCTGAATCCCCACCACTTGCTATTGCACAGCCAGGCTTGAAATTTTCAATTAAAACAAAGTCAAATATTCTACCATTCAATTTATTACATGATCAGGCTGAGGAAGTTGAAGATATTCAGAACGTTAATAATGTAAATCCTAATACAAATGAGCAACAAAATATCATCAAGCAACAAGAAGTAACAAATAATACGAGTGATGATAAAAATACAAACAATAATAATAATAATAATAATAATAATCTGAATGAGGCATACGATCCATTCGAACCTACGAAATCAGGTTCAACATCGCCAATAACGCCACCACCTCCAAATGAAGTACATTCGAATGATATTAACAAAAACAGCAACAAATTAGAAGGATTAAATGAAAAAATTCAGCTCCTTGGAAGTAAAGATTCCAGCCAAATTCCAGGACTTGAAGAACATCAAGCAAATCAGCAACAGCCAACTGGCTCATTATGGAATAGAAAGGAATTTGATAAGAAATCATCACAACCTTTAACACCACCAACATTTGCATTTTCTTCGTCTAATGCATCAATGAATAAGTCTCATATACCGTCACTGTATGATGGCATTTATGGAAGTGATTTAAAAACGCCAGTTGTGCCAAGTCCAATAAAATCAAACATTAAACCATCTCAAATTGATAAGAGTAACGACGATGATGACGATATGACTCCATATTCTCCGAGCTCTGATGGTTATGGTGGATCAAATAACGATTATGATCCTCCACCGCAAACGTCAATTCATCAAAGTAAAAATTCTTTTGATAATATTAAGCATAGTGATACACAAAGTAGTGAACCGAGTGCATCCTATTCGTTTGGAAACGATGATACACCTACAAAAACTACACCATTAAAATTAACAGCTTCTACACTCAAAAGCTTTAATAGCACCATGCGAACTAGTTCTTTACAATATGTAAATAAAGCTGAATTAAGTATTTTTGAAAACTATCTACCTGCATCTCAGCAAAAATCACCTCTAGTTAAACGACAGCCTAATTCGTCATTTTTGCGAACTAAAATGAGTCGTTTTACCAGCAGTATGAATGAAAATGGATCACCGCATCGAAACATTTCATTTGCAGACTCACTAAAACCTCCTGTAATCGGTAAGCTCTTTACTCTTTATCATTTTCTTAACTTTATCTGATCAAATGTAATTTTTCTTTTCATAATTCATAGATGAAACGATGCTCGACGATGATGTTCCTAGTTCCGCTGTTGATCTTGCGAATAAAGATAGGGTAAAGGTCTCTAAATATTCATTCTGTGTGCTGAAAAATTTGAATTTCTCACAATATCCATTGCAGTTCCTTAAAAAATCCTTGCGGATTGAGCGTGTTGCAGAAGAAGTTAAATTGGTATTGAAGCCACATTACAACAAGAAGCACATAACGAAAGAAGAGTATAAAGAAATTCTGAGGAAAGCCGTACCGAAGGTAAGTTGCTATATAGACTTTTAAAGAAGTCAATATTCTGTCCATTTGTCATTATCTGCATGGTATTAATTTGACAGTCTGTTGATTAATTAATAACTTTTATTTACATTTCTTTTAAATACAGATATGTCATAACAAAACAGGAGAAATAAACATACAAAAAATAACACAATTAATCGAGGCATATATTAAGAAAGTGAGGTATAAGAGGAAAAGCGGTATCGCAAGTTCAATATAAAAGTGAATATTTCATTTATTCTCTCTATCATAAGGAAAAATACATTTAATATTGCTTGACTATAAATACAAATTGTAGAAATCTAATAAAACAAAAGTTCTAGAAATAAATTAATTTTAATTAATTCTAAAAATTATGCATTTGATATATTACTTTCAATTGAGTACTTTACATGATTAATTATCTTTTCGATATTTTCGATTCCCAAACTAAGATTAAGATTTAAAAGATTAAACTTTTCGAGATACACATAAAGTTTTTCGTAAGGAAATAACTGAGGAATAAGAACCTTAGTGTACACTTTTGGCAGAGTTTTGTTGCTCTCATCACTTAAAGGAACCATATCTATACATTCACTCTCAATTATGTATACTTTTTCAGTCGGTTGGCTTTCTACTATTGCAGTTCTTACTCTGACATGATTATCCTTGTTGATTTTTATAATTATTTGTCCATTCGGAATCAAATTTGAGTAAATATTAAAGAATTCGACTTTCAGTAACGCTAAAATTCGCTCACAATTTCCAACTATTGAGATTCTTTTTCGAACATCCACAATTTCTGCTGATTTCATTATTTGCTGTGTATCATTAATTGCGAGTGCATTGAGTAAATTGAACAATATGATAGTGATCAGTAGAACGAATGTCAAGAAAATTACAGAATTGAACCTATCATCTGGTTCAAGCTTCATTTTGTCAAAATCAGACAGCATCATTCTTATGACTGTAATTACTGATATCAAAATATTCTCGAAGCCATTGTAATCTTCTTCTTGCTGTTTATTATCCTTAGAATTATTATCACCATCTTCACTTTTCTGTACGGCAATTTTAGTTCCATAAAGTGTGTTAAATGCCATTGCGAAGGCAAATAAAAGCATAAAGTAAAGCATAATGAATTTGATGAAAGTCTTTGAAACTTTCTTGAAGATTTCCAACTGAAGTGATAATTTTGAAACTCTGGATAATAAAATGAAGCTTTGAACTGCTATGACGAGAAAAAGAACTGCTCTCAATTTCCGAAATGATTCCACATCATTTGCAAAAATATTTAGAAGCACAACATAAGCCAGAAATAATAATGTCCAATCTACCCAGTTACTAAGTTTGAAAAAGTAAGTCTTCCATGAAAAAATCAGCTGAATAATCTCACAGAATGTCAATATTAATGTCCCGATCAAGCATATAGTATAAGACATTTTGTTGGATGCTATATATTCCTTCAGATTTTGATATTTTTGAACTGAAACATTTAAATGTTTAGTTTGATCATTATTCTCAAATGGATAATTCCAAAATGTTCCCGGCATTTGAGATGTTTTTGTGATTTCTGGTTCATCTGTGGGAAAGTGAATAGAACTGTCTGTATATGGATTAGCTTCTCGTTTTTTTCTCTTCCCAAATAAAGCATCCAAAACATTTATGTTTTCTAATTCATTGATTTGCGTAATTGTGCTTGAAAACTCGGCAATACCAATTCTTGAACCTATTTCATCCTTTAGATTGTTAATGCTTTTACCATTGTATAAATCATTACTGAAAAAGTTCAGTATAAAAAGGCTCAAATAAACGAAAAATATAAAGTATAGAAATAATGCTATATAGACCAAAACATTCACTCGTTTCCATTTCAATTCAAGATAAGAAGTCAAAACAGGATGAATCATTAAATTTTTAAATCTTGGCTGTGATGCAATCAATTTTAAAGCTTTTGTTTCATCATGTCGTGTCAATGAATATTTTGGAGGAATCAAAAACTTGTAATTAATTTGGACTGCACAATTTTGATCACTAATATCACTTGTTGGAACTATGCTTTCATCCAATACTTTCTTAAAAATATCCTCACTCAAATTATTGACTATGCATTCGTGTCCTATATATGCTCCCCTTCTTAAAAGTTCATAAATTATGTCTTTATGATCATTTTCACAGGCATACATTAATGGGGTTTTTCTATTGTGATCAAATCCATTTACAAGATTATAATCACATCGACGATCTTTTATTATTAAATTAAAGCACTGTTGGAAATCCTTATCACACCCAGCATTATTCATTGAACAGATTTCATGGAGTACAGAATAAGAATGCAGTTCACTCTGAAACTGAGCACAATCAAGGTCCAAAAATACTTTAACAATTTTGGGTCGATTCATTTTTATAGGATAAAACAATAATGGCTTATCGTCAATTTCACATTTGATCATTGTCGGATTCAACGAGTCTATATAGTATCCCTTGTAAGTTTCATTTTGAGGTGTTTTAAGAAGCAACTTCTTTACTCCCTCGACAAAATTCATTTCGATGCACTTCTTTATTAGTTCTATGAAATGATACAATATTTGATTTTGAAGTTCCGTTTCTTGTAACATTGTAACAAATTCATCTTCATTTCCTTGATCAATAAGTTCAAGTAAATTGGCAATATCCGTGACTGATCGATTACGAATTATCAATTTTTCACTTTTTAAATTACACACAAAACTTCTGTTGTATTCAGAATCACTTATTTCTATGCGAGGAATGGAATTGTTTAAGAATGTCTGAATCAGATCATTTTTAATTTGATCATTTTGAATTTTATCCAAAAGAAACTCAAATGGCGTAATATGTTCTGCATTAAAATGATTTGGGTTACAACCGAGTTTCAAAAGAATTTCAATCATCTCTTGACATTCGTCTTTGTTTTCAGAAGTAAGGCTTTGCAAAACATCATGGAGAAAATTATTATTGTTTACCACCTCACTATACGAAACCATATGATGTGTCTGGGTTTTTAAAGTCGGCATATTTAAATGGTCTACTAATGTTTTTAAGTTCTCTGCACATAATGACTTAATGGCATAATCCAGTAGATAGAAACCCCCAGAATTTTTCTATCAGAAAATAAAACTGGTTAGACGTCTATTTGGAAATTTTAAATCATAGTATATCCAAAATATTTACCTTGTGAAAACTTTCCCCATATTTGAAGCAGATTTTTATAAAATTTGATGATTTTGGTGTTGAAAGAATATGCTCCATTAATGATGATTCAGTTCCTGTGCTGTGTAATGACACATTGACATTGTACGCATAAGTTTCAAGGAGGAATCGGAATTCTTTTTCATTCTGCTCCTCAAATGCCGTCTTAAGATGATTCTAGATAGACGAAAATACTGAAAACACGTTTAATAATATTAAAAACAAAAATAAACTTACTAAGTTTTCTTGCTGTGACTTGATCATCTCTCTGTTGATTACTTACTGTGTGTGGCCAGTGAAACTATCGGTTTTATTGTGGGAATGCAGCACAAAAAAGTCTCTCAAAATTAAATCTCTCATTCTCTCAAAATTTAATAGTTATTAGTAATATTTTGCAAATAAGCATGCTGCTCACATTAAAAATTCACACAAACAAAGAGACAAACTGATAATTGGAATATCCATAAATCATCGATGAAACTAAACATTTCTGGGATTTCAGAAAAACATTATGCTTTCTATTTATTTTACAATATTTAATTTTATTATGTTTATAGGGGCTATAATCAAACATAATATGTTGTAAGCATTTAAAACAGTAGACGGACATGTTTGAAAAGATGATACCTGACAAATTTTAAATTAATATCAATCGCTCATCATTAGAAGTTTTCTAAAGTTGTTGAATCAGGGGCGTAGCCAGGGGGGGGGGGGCCATAGGGGGCCCGGGCCCCCCTTACGAAAATCTGATAATTGTTTTATTAAGTATTTATAGAGAAGAACCAGTTAATGTAGAGGAAGTGATGAAAGAAATGTCAAAATCAGCACGAAAAATTAAATTTAATGTATGAATAATGAATTAAATATTTAAACTTATGAAGAATGAATATAGCAGAGGGCGAAGCCGAGTGAAGTTTAGTCGACTATAGTCGACTAAAACCGACTAAAACTTAGTCGGCTTTAGTCGACTAAAGAATTAACGGTTTTTTCCTTAGTCGGCTATAGTCGACTAAAACCGGCTAAAGTCGACTAAAGCCGCGACTAAGATCGACTAAAGAAGGATTTTTTGGCTTGTGAAGTATAAAAATTTCATACAAAAATTCTCTTATTTTTGTCATTCAGGTTCGAATCTCAAAATATTTTTTGACTTTTTTAAACATTCAATTATTAAATTTCTCAGCATGTTAAAAATATTGTGCTTTACATCGTACATACCCAAAAAATCTTAATTAAATTACTGCTAAAGACGCTTAATTTTTTCGAAATTTATCTAAGCATGACATTGAAACATCTTTTTGTGTTTAACCGTGTTCATATCTATTTTGGTATCTTATTTGACAAAACTCATTGCAACATAGCCATAGGTAGTTTAATTACCGTTGGCAAACAAATCGAAATTGCAAAATTTTAAAACATCACATTATGCACCCAAAACACTCTTAATGCAGAACTGTAGAAGTTTTAACTGTTTTTAAAAATACAATTGACGATTCAAAATGACTTAAGTTACATTTAATTGCATCATAATTTAACCAAACATTTTTTTTTGAATATTTAGGAGAAATCTAATCAAATTTTTAACGGCTTATGATCATTCAAACGTTCTAAAACGTATTCACAGTTTAACAAGGATGATTTGCCTATGCTGTATCGTTTAGCAAGAGTTTTATTTGCTATTCACCCAATGAGTACTCAGGCGGAACGTAATTTCTTAATATCAAACTCATTAATGACTCAAAAAAGAGCATCCTTAAATCCTGAACGAGCTCATAGAATATTATTTCTGCACCATAATATAGAGTACCTATTAGAATCCTTGAACCAGAATGATTAATTCATACTTAGATTATGAGATTAATCTACAAATAATGACTTAATAATATGTTTTTGTTATCCTGTCTAGATCTTAAGTCCTTAATACAGAATGTTATTTCATTCGTATTTTAAAAGGAAACTTTTTATGACATTTTTATTTTTTATTTTTCTTATAATACTCCATCAATGAATAAAACTAATATTTTGAATGAGTACTTAAAATATACTTTTACAGCTCAAATCTTTTTAATTTAATAATATTTGATTTAAACAATTTTAATAATACAAATTGAATGTTTAAAAAAGTCAAAAAATATTTTGAGATTCGAACCTGAATGACGAAAATAAGAGAATTTTTGTATGAAATTTTTATACTTCACAAGCCAAAAAATCCTTCTTTAGTCGATCTTAGTCGCGGCTTTAGTCGACTTTAGCCGGTTTTAGTCGACTATAGCCGACTAAGGAAAAAACCGTTAATTCTTTAGTCGACTAAAACCGGCTAAGTCGATTTTAGTCGACTATAGTCGACTAAGCTCGGCTTCGCCCTCTGGAATATAGATTTAAGGATACAAAATAACGGTTTAATAATTTTCGAAAATGGGCCCCCCCTTTAAAAATTTTCTGGCTACGCCCCTGTGTTGAATCACAGTCCTCTAAAAGGCTGGGTCATACACACATTATTAATATTTTTAAGGGGTTGTTGAAAAGTGACGTCTATTAAAAGTGAATGCTATACCACCTGCAGTTCGATGTTTTCTATCATAAAAGATCGCTAGATTTTTCTAAAATTTATTTTATTATTTTATTATCAACTTACAAGACTTTTTTTTTATAGAACATAGAAATAGGACAATATGATTCAATATGGATCTTCAACCATTAAATTTTTTATGTGCTTAATTATTTTCGCTATGTTATCGTTGCCCAATGTTAACTTTGGATTTAATAATCTGAAATTTCCAAAACTTCTATGAAGTTTGTAGCAGTGAATTAACTGATTAGTATAAACCTTAATATATTTCTTATGAGGGAAATCATGATAATCATCATTAAGAGAAACCATTTCAAAATCTAATTTTTTAGTTGTCGACTGTTTATTATCAACTCTGACATGATTATCCTTGTTGATTTTTATAATTATTCGTCCATTCGGAATCAAATTTGAGTAAATATTAAAGAACTCGACTTTCAAGAATGCTAAAATCCGCTCACAGTTTCCAACTATTGAGATTCTTTTTCGAACATCCACAATTTCTGCTGATTTCATTATTTGCTGTGTATCATTAATTGCTAGTGCATTGAGTAAATTGAACAATATGATAGTGATCAGTAGAACGAATGTCAAGAAAATTACAGAATTGAACCTATCATCTGGTTCAAGCTTCATTTTGTCAAAATCAGACAGCATCATTCTTATGACTGTAATTACTGATATCAAAATATTCTGAAAGCCATTATCATCATCCTTATCTGATTTCTTTTTTTCATCTGCATTTTCAGTTCCATATAATGTATTGAATGCCATAGCAAATGCAAAAATTAGCATAAAGTAGAGCATAATGAATTTGATAAATGTTTTTGAAACTTTCTTGAAGATTTCCAGTTGCAGTGACAATTTCGAGACTCTGGATAATAAAATGAAGCTTTGAACAGATATAATAAGGAAAAGAACTGCTCTTAATTTTTTAAATAATACTATTTCTTTTGCGAAAATATTTAGAAGCACAATGTAAGCCAAATAGAGTAATGCACAATCAACCAGGTTACTAAGTTTGAAGAAGTAAGTCTTCCATGAAAAAATCAGCTGAATTATTTCACAGAATGTCAATATTAATGTCCCGATAAAACATATGATATATGGTATCCTGTGCGATTCTATATATTCCTTCAAATTTTGATATCCTTCGATTGCTGAAGTATTTGTTTGATTGTCATTTACATTCGAAGCTTCACTACCGACATCTCTTTTTTTTCTTCCAAATAGAACTTTTAAAACATTTATATTTTCAAGTTCATCTTTTCGAAAAGGATTTATTGTTGTTGTAGTAAGATGTCCTATAATTCCATCTCTTGGTCTAATAAAGCTTTCATTATTTTTGCTAAGATTACCTTCATATCTTTCATCACTAAAGAAGTTTAAAATGAAAAGGCTCAAATAAACGAAAAATATAAAGTATAGAAATAATGCTATATAGACCAAAACATTCACTCGTTTCCATTTCAATTCAAGATAAGAAGTCAAAACAGGATGAATCATTAAATTTTTAAATCTTGGCTGTGATGCAATCAATTTTAAAGCTTTTGTTTCATCATGTCGTGTCAATGAATATTTTGGAGGAATCAAAAACTTGTAATTAATTTGGACTGCACAATTTTGATCACTAATATCACTTGTTGGAACTATGCTTTCATCCAATACTTTCTTAAAAATATCCTCACTCAAATTATTGACTATGCATTCATGTCCTATATATGCTCCCCTTCTTAAAAGTTCATAAATTATGTCTTTATGATCATTTTCACAGGCATACATTAATGGGGTTTTTCCACCGGAATCATATCCATTTATGAGATTGTAATCACATCGACGATCTTTTATTATTAAATTAAAGCACTGTTGGAAATCTATATCATTTTCCAAATTATTCATTGAGCAAATTTCGTGCAGCACAGAATAAGAATGTGGTTCATTTTGAAATTGAGCATAGTCTAGGTCCAAAAATACTTTAATGATTTTGGGCCTACTCTTTTTAATGGCATAAAATATTAGTGGCTTCTCATCAATTTTATATGTTATTGCCATCGGAATAAACGAGTCTATATCACATCCACTTCTTATATAGCTTCTGTTTGAGACAAAGGTGCTCTGCAATAATTTTTTAATTCCATTGACAAAATTCATTTCGATGCACTTCTTTATTATCTCAGTGAAATTACACTGAATTAAGTTCTCAAGTTCCGTTTCTTGTAACATTGAAACAAATTCATCTTCATTTCCTTGATCAATTAGTTCTAGTAAATTAGCAATATCCGTGACTAATCGATTACGAATTATCAATTTTTCACTTTTTAAATTACACACAAAACTTCTGTTGTATTCAGAATCACTAATTTCTATGCGAGGAATGGAATTGTTTAAGAATGTCTGAATCAGATCATTTTTAATTTGATCATTTTGAATTTTATCCAAAAGAAACTCAAATGGCGTAATATGTTCTGCATTAAAATGATTTGGGTTGCAACCGAGTTTCAAAAGAATTTCAATCATTTCTTGACATTCGTCTTTGTTTTCAGAAGTAAGGCTTTTCAAAATATTGTGTAGGTGATTACTATCGTTTGCTATCTCACTATACGTAATCATTTGCTGGACAATACTATCAGAACCTGACTTATTCAAATGATTAACTAATGTTTTTAAGTTCTCTGCACATAATGACTTAATGGCATAATTCAACAGGTAGAGGCCTTGTGAGTTTTTCTGTAAATAGTCATCGTCTATAATTTTTGTTAAAGAATTGAAATGCACAATGATTCAGAATCCAAAAAAATGTTCAAAAATTCAAAAATTTCATGTTAATTAAACTTTGTCTTTTAAATGCCAGATTAAAGATCTTACCTTTATGCATATCCTTTAAAAATATGTCGTTCCTATTTGGTGTCTAACTCCAGAAATCATTAATTTAATTTCGCCCAAAATTTGTTTACAATTTGTGGATGAAAAAAAAAATATGATTTTTTCTACTTTAAGTTGTTATTTGGATGTCTTGGAATCAGTTCCTAGCTAATTTAAGCTTAGCTTTACACATTAAAACAACCAACTCAATAGAAATCTGCTTATTAAGCCTTAAAAATGGAATTGAAATCTGAGTATTTTTACAAAACTTAAACTATTCATAAGTTAAAAAGTCTTCCAAAGACCTCTCTGAAACCTATATAAATCAATTAATTAAGCTTAAATCTATCTCCCATATTAATGAGGACATGCCGTTTTCGAGATATTTGCGATCAAAGTTTACATAAAATTTCATACAAAATTTGATCATTCACAATATTTTTTGATAAACTTTTACAAACTTTTGGTTAAAAATCATGTTTATCCTTTATATTAAGTACTGATTTTTTGAGCAATGAACGAAAACATTATGTAGATGATGCTAAAAGAATAAAATCAAGAGAAATTAACAAAAACTTTCAATTTTCTAATGTGTGGGAACAATTTTGTGCACAAGGAATTTTTAAACACTTTTTTCAAATCTGAATCATTGTTAAATGTCAATAAATTTAAATACCTTAAAGAAATTATCTCCATTCTTGAAACATATTTTAATAAAGTTTAATGATTTTGACGTTGAGAGAATAAACTCAATCAATGACTCTTGAATTCCGATGCTTTGTAATGAAACATTAATGTTGAATGCATAAGTTTCAAGAAGAAAAGTGAATTCTTTTTCATTTCTGTCTCGAAATGCTTCGATGAGATGATTCTAATAAGAGAGTAAGAGTAAAAATATTAAGATTAAAAAAATGTTATAATAAAACTTGAATCAACTTACCAGGTTCTGTTTTTGCGTCTTGATCATCTCTTTGCTGACTACTGACTGTTAAAGTGAGCATTTTATTATTGTGCTTATATAGACATACTCGCAATATCTTTTGAATTCTCTTATTTCTCTCAAATATTAAACAAGAAAAAAAAATGATTCTTTTTTTGCAGGAAGCCGACAATTCTCTTGTTATTGTACTTAACACTGCTACGAAATTATAAAATCATGAAAATACTAAAGTAGTAAAGGATTATGAATACTTTAAAAGCAATGCATTTATTAAATTTTTGAGAACAAAAATCTCATGACATTATTCATTAAATTCAAATCATGAATAAACGATGGCAGAACAGAAAGACATTATAATGCGATAATTCAATATCTCAAACACAAATCGTGCGACAATTCAAAAAAAATCCCATTTTTTAATGAACCACTAAGCTAATTTACGTATTTCAGAGGAATCATACAAATTTTTCTTAGTACCATAGATGGTTTTATTCTGATTCATCATTTTAAAATATTTTTGATAGCTTGATATTTTTTGCTGTTATGAGAAGTTATAAGGTCACAATAAACACTAAGGGGCTGTTCACTTATTACGTAACGCGAAAAAATGACTTCTTAGACCCCCCCCCCCCTCGTAACAAAATGTGTATGAAAAAAAAATTTCCTTGTTTGAATCGTAACAAAATCTTAGACCCCCCCCCCCCCCTTCCCCCTAAAAGCGTTACGTAATAAGTGAATGGCCCCTAAGCAAATTCATTTGATGTGAATTATTGATAAAATATTATTTTTTTATTGAAAAAACATTTATTCAGTTAACAATTTAATTAATTGATGAACGAAACAAATGATCAGTTCAAAGAGTCAATTGATTTGTCACACTTTTTGATCTCACTTCTGTTCATATTCTTCCAATTCCTTTAGATACTCAACAATCTTTTCAACTGTTGTTGCCGACAGCTTGAGTTTAAAGTTTTGTAGGTATTGAAGAACTATCAGTGGCAAAAAAGCATAAATTTGAGATATGAAGCTGCTTTCATCTGTTCTGTATTCTTGTTCACTTTCTAAAGCTTTGGTTTCGTTACTTTGATCGATTTGAATTTTAGACACTTCACAATATTTAAAGACCATTCTGCCATCAACATCAACTTTCTTCTTAATCCTTACATAATTATCCTGATTAATAGTTAAGAATATTCGACCACATTTAAATTGATTTGAATAGATGTTGAAAAATTCAATTCCCAAGAACTGTAAGACTTTTTCACATGTGTTAATCATTCTGATTCTTTTTCGCACATCAACATTCTCTGCGAATTTCATCATTTCTTGTGTATCATTAATTGCTAATGCATTAAGTAAGTTGAATAATACAATGGTAATTAACAGGACAAATGTGAGAAATATGAAGGAATTGAAATGATTGTCTGGTTGAAGTTTGACTGCTTCGAAATCTGAGAGCATCATCCTAATGACAGTGATTGTAGACATTAAAATATCTGTGAATGAATTGTCGTCTTCTTCCTTTTCAGGAGCTTTGTTATCGTTATCTGATCTTAGAATATCTTTGTCAAACTCTAACTTCTGACCACCATAAAGTGTGTAAAATGCCATAGCAAATGCAAAAATTAGCATAAAGTAAAGCATGATGAATTTAAGAAATGTTTTAGATACTTTTTTGAAGATTTCCAGTTGGAGTGACAGCTTTGATACTCTTGCAATAATTATAAAGCTCTGAATTGCGATTAATAGAAAAAGTACAGCTCTTAGTTGAAGCAATGTCTCGATGCTTCCAAAACTTCTTAAAAGTACAATGTATGACAAAAATAATAAAGCACAGTCGACCCAATTGCTTAATTTGAAAAAGTACTGCCTCCATGTGTAAATCAATTGAACGATTTCACATATAGTCAGTACAAGTGTACCAATTAAGCTCAATGTGTAAGACAATTTATGGGATTTTATGTATTCTGTCATGCTTAAAACCATTTCTGCGTGTTTTACGTCTTCTTCGTGTATATCCCTTTTTGACCTTCCAAGTAGAACTTTTAATATTTGGTAGTTCCTCAATGGCTCATCATCCTCACCAAATCTTGAATCTACTGTATAAGATGATGGATTGTAAATGCTGTTATTGAAAAAATTTAATATGAATAGTGTTAAGTAGACGAAGAATAAGAAGTAGATAGCTAATGTTCCATACATCAATGTATTCACTCGTTTCCATTTTAATTCAAGAAATGATGTAAGCACTGGATGTGTCAAAATATTTTTAAATCTCGGTTGCGATCCTATTAAAAATAAAGCTTTCATTTCTTGGTTCCGATTTTCAGAAAATTTTGGCGGGATCAAAAATTTATAATTTATTTGCACTATACACTGGTGATCATTCAAATCAGCTGATGGAACCATCGATTCATTTAGTTGTTCGATAAAAATATTTTCATTTAAATTTTGAATTATAGCCTCGTGTCCAATGTAAGCATCTCTTCTTATTAACTCACGTTCTAGCTCTTTGTGATGATTTTCACACGCATACATGAGCGGTGTCTTGTTGTTGCTATCAAAAGCGTTAATTATGTGGTCATCGCACCTTGCATCTTTGAGAATCAATTCAAAACACTTTTGTAAATCTTCATCACTATCAACTTCTTGTAAGGAACAAATTTCATGAAGGACATTAGAGCACTTTCCTCCATTTTTAAAACTAATTGACTCAAATTTTAGCAACTCAGCAACAACTTCATACCGGCAAAGTGATAATGCATGAAATAAAGGAGTTTTATCACCAATCATTACGTTTGTGATGTCTTCTGGTATCAATGATTGCATTTCATGTACAATGTATTCAGTCGTCTTAGACTGTTGAGCTAATTCTAACATAACAACAACTCCATTTGCAAAATTCATGTTAATCGATGATTTTATAAGCTCACAAAAGCATTTTGCCATTTCTTCTGTTGCTGTATTTTGTAAAGCCGCAACAAATTCATTCTCGTTTCCTCGTTTGACCAGTTCGAGTAAATCGTCTGAGCTATAATTATTCTTGTTACGATATTTTACATTCAGCGCGCTTAAAGTTGAAACTTTTGCTCGGTAATTTGATGAGTCACTTATCTCTAGAGTAGCATTTGTAAACGCGTGAAGCACTTCTTGTTTTGGGAAATTCCCATCGAGTTTCTCTAATAACATTTCAAATGGACTTTTAAATTCATGATTTAAATGATTTGGATTACATCCAAATGACAATAGCATCTCGATGATTTTTGCACATTCTTTGTAATTTTCGAGTGTCATCTTGTACATCACGTCGTGTAGACAATTATTTTCATTTTTTGCCTCACATTTCAATATTAAATCATTTACTGATTTGTGTGCAGGATTATGGTTTGACTGAATAGCCAGATGTTTTAAAAATGATTCTACATTTACTGAAGATGATGATTGAACCGCGTAAAATAGCAAGTAACGTCCATGAGTATTTTTCTGTGATAATATTAAGAATTTATTATTTTTTCGAGGTCAAACTGAATGAAAGGTTTTCTAAATTATTAATTGTGCATGCTTTATGTTAATTGATGTTAATTATGTGTCAAAAATTTACCTTGTACAGTGATGAACTATAATCCAAGCAAATGTCTATAAATCTTGATGAATCAGGCGTTTGAAGAACATACTCAGTAATTGTCAAGTCAATTCCTAAGCTGTTTAGAGGCACATCACTACTTAATGAGTATTTCTCAAGATAGAATACAAACTCCTTCACATTTTTCTCTTCAAATGACTTGATAAGCTTCGACTAAACAAAAAAATAAATAAAAAGTGTCAATTAAAAAATAAGCAATAAACTTACCAGAATCTTTTCATGTTGCGACTTGATCATCTCGCTACAAACTCTTCAATGTTTAAAATGTTTGAGTCTTTCAACCTTATTCTCCTACTGAAATCAAATGTCTCACACATTTATCTCTCATAGAGAAAAAAAAAACCGGCTCAGTTTCTCATTTTTTCTCTGACTTAACATTTTTATTTTGATCACTTCATTCGTAAAATTTCCGGCTGTGATTCACATGTTATAAAAATAAAAACAAAACAAAATCATTCTTCTTACATATAATTTCACATGACGATCAAAAACTACATTCGTGTATATTTACTTGCATTTACATGCTATGCACGAGTACGTTTCACTGGCTGAATGCAATTTGTTTTACAACTATTAAAATAGTTAACTTCATTAATAATATGAGAATGTCATACTAGGAATATGAACTAGATCAAAACAGTTGATAATTATTCGACATGTCTACTTTTGATGAATGCAATTCAAGCACTTCATTTCATTTTCACTTGCTACCAAATTTTGAATGTGTTCGACTGTTTTCTCGATAGTTTCACTGCCAAGTTTAAAGTATGGAGTGCTTAATTCCACAACTTTTTGAATTTTATAATAAGGAATTAATTGAGGAACTGGCACTTTGCTGTCTTCATAAATTAATCTTCCATCTGATGAAGCTTGTCTTATTCGAATGAATTTATCTTGATTTATTTTCAGGATAATCCGACCTCCAATGATTACATTAGTGAATATATCGAAATAATGAATTCTTAAAAATACTAAGATTTTCTCACAGCTATTTATCATTGAGATTCTCTTCTTAATATCCACAATTTCTGCAAATTTCATGATCTCGTTAGTGTCATTAATTGCTAAGGCATTTAACAAATTTATCAGAATTACAGAAATCAACAAAACAAATGATAAGAATATTATTATGTCAAGATGACTGTCAGGATTAAGCTTAATGCTTTCAAAATCTGCAAGCATCATACGAATGACTGTAATGATCGATATGAAAATATTATCAAAAGATTTATCTTCCTCTTCTTGATTTGAATCGTTGTACGTACGATCGTTTAGTTCTGAATTCTTGTTATTATAGAGTGTATAGAAAGCCATAGCAAAAGCAAATATTAGCATGGAATAGACCAATAGAAACTTTAAGAATGTCTTGCAAACTTTCTTGAATATTTCTAGCTGTAAGGACAACTTAGAAACTCTTGCTATTAAAATGAAGCATTGAACTGCCAAAACCAAGAAAAACAAGGCTCTCAAATATCGAAAATCTGTATCGTATCGTTGATCAGTAATTAGGACATAGTATGAAAGTCCTAATAAGCAACAATCTACCCAGTTACTTAGCTTCAAAAAGTAATATTTTCTGGATAGAACAAATTGTGAGATTTCATAAATTGTCAACAAAAAAGTTCCAAGTAGACAAATTAAATAAGTTTTAGCATGTTCTTTAATGTGATCTTCTTCTGTTGAGTCAATTTCGTTCATGTTTGTAAAGTCATTGCTAACATCTCTTTTACTTCTTCCCAAAAATAGAACTTTTAAAACATTAACAGGCTTACGAGTATTCGATGTAGGGCTGATTTTGGCACTAAGAGGAACAATTTGTGGAATAGCAGGTGTTGTTGTTAAAAATGTTCCTCTCGACTCAATATTCTTGTCACCACCGATCGTTTCATATCCTCTATAAGCAGGTGATCTTCCACTGGGAAACGCAAATCCCGAACTTGAAGATCCAAAACCTTGGCCTGAACTTGCAGCTCCAACACCTTGGTTAGAACCTCCAAATCCTTGATCAAAACTGCCAAAACCACCACTTTGAGAATTATCATCCGGAATATTTGGTAGTGGATCATCATTATTGTACGGTATGTCTAAAGGAAGTTCGGTTGAATATGAATCAAATTGATCCATTCCAAGTTTAGAATCTAATCTATTGTTTGAGTTGTAAACTGGGGAATCGAAGAAATTAAGTATAAAAATGCTCATATAAATCAAGAATATGAAATGTAGAAATATTCCAATATAAATCAAGAAATTCATTCGTTTCCATTTCAATTCTAAGAACGATGTGAATACAGGATGAATCACTAAGTTTTTAAACTTTTCAAATGATGAAATCAATTCTAATGCTCTTGTTTCTTTCTCACAAATGTCTGGAGATATTAGAAATTTATAATTGATTTGCACCAAGCAGTCTTTGTCATTAAGGTCGGTGTTTGGAACTATGCATTCATCTAGGAATTTTTTCAATGTCTCTTCACTTAAAATGTTTAATACACTTGTGTGACCTATGTATGAACCTCTTCTTAATAGTTCCAATACTATTTTTTCATGTCCATTTTCACAGGCATGCATCAGTGGAGTTTTATTATTGTTGTCAAAAGCATTAATTATATCTTTTGTACATCGTTTATCATTTATTATTAAATCAAAACATTTTTGAAAGTCTTCGTCACTTTCGACATGTTTTGTTAAGGAACAAATTTCATGTAGCACATTCCAACATTTATTCTCAGAATCAAACTTGATGTTGTCTATTTTCAAGAATTCCTCAATTATATCACATCGACAAAGACACAGAGCGTAGAAAAATAGTGAAATTCCATCGTTTTTATCCCTCAGCAGTTCCAACAATGTTTTTTGACTATCACTTTCTCTGGCATACTTCAATAAGTAAATTGTTCCTTTCGTAAAATTACACTGAATTGTCAACCTTAGAAGCTCTTGATACCTTGTCAATATTAATGTCTGATTGATATTTTTAACTCCTTCAATGAATTGTGCCTCATTTCTATTGTAAATGTGTTTAAAGAGTTCTGAAATATCACTTATATTCTGCTTCCTAAATGTCACCTTATCACTTATATCCAAAGAAATTACAGCTTGCTTATTTCTTTCATTATCACCAATTTCTATATTTTGATATTTCACGAACATGTTAACAATCTCAACAATCGATAAATCATTGACTTTTTCTAATAGTATATCCAGTGGACTTTGTGACTCATCATTCAAATGATTTGCATTACAGCCACATTTGAGTAACTGTTCTATCATTTTGAGGCTTTCAAAAAAATTTGATTTTGTTAATTTCTCGATCAATTCATGAAGATAATTGTTGTTTTTTGTTCCTACTTTGTTGTTAATTATTAACTGATATGCTAATTTTTTGCTTGGATCCGTCAGTGGATAGCAATTTGAATATTTAACTAATGTTTCCAAATTCTCTGCAGACATTGATTTAATTGCATAATACGCAAGATATTGACCCATGGAATTTTTCTGTATGAGAAATAGGCATGTAAGAACATCTTGTATGTGTTATGTTATCTTGCTTACCTTGTAGAAATCAAGTCCGTAATACAAACAAATTTGAATAAAATTCCTTGAGTTTGGAGTCTGAAGAATATATTCAATAGTTGACACATCAATTCCAATACATTCCAATGTTATATCCGTTCTGATTGCAAATGTATCGAGGATGTATTTAAATTCTTCTTCATTCTGACGTTCAAACGCTTTAACCAAACGAGTCTATGACAGTAATAATGAATAAATAGTCATTTTTTTAAGTCTTGTGTTTATATAATCAACATTAGAGGTGTCATTAGTTTGCTTAATGCGAGTTACTATGAATGAAAGTTCAAACTCACCAGGTTTTCTTTTTGCGACTTGATCATCTCAAAGCTAAGTAACAACTGTTTTACTCAAAGATTGAGTCTCTCAAATCGTGAAGAAATTATATTGCGGAACCTGTTTAGTACTAAAAAGAGACTCGTCATCAAATGTGAACATTCTCATAATTTCTATTTAAAAATAAAGATTCGGAACCGCCAATATGTCATTTAACTGCTATTATCAATCCTTTTTTTAAAATCTAGTTCTGAATTTAAAAAAAAGCTCCAGAAGTTACAATCTCTTGTATAACATAAAGTTAAATGTTTATACATTTCTTATTTTTAGATTATTTCTTTTAAATGTAAATATTCATAATATGATTGTGATTGAAAGGATTTTTGTTTCCATATTCATCTCCAGTTTCTAAAATGTTGGGAATTCCCTTCAATCTAGACGTTTAAGAAGGGATTGTACGAATATAATATTACTCTTGGGAAAATAATAATTTTTTAAACTCTGACTTAATTATCTTAGAAAAAGCGTATGATATGTTTACAAACTCTATCACTTTTCTTGCTTTACGTAATATTCAACACAAATTTTTAAACAAAGAATTTTCATCATCATGCTGGTTCTTGAGAAGTCAATAAATGTGAATCAAATGTGCTGCTTTATTTAATTAAATGTGTTTTAAATTCCTCATAAAATTAAATGAGTAACATTTTTGTGAAATTCATTGTAATTGATAATTTCACGTTCCAATGGATTAATTGCTGCTATTCAAGTTTTTGTTTTGCACGTGCTGACTTGTTTATCAAATAACATTGATGATTAGTTTAATTAGTGAACAGAGGATTCAAATATTTAAATAGTTGTTTAAAGATGATGAATTAGCTTCTTTATTAAATATTGTTGGATATGAAAATTATAAATTGATTGGATTTATTTAAATGCTTATTTTAGAATCTAAAATCAAGGCTCCCCTGTAAATACAAAATAAAATAAAGTCAAATATAAAAGAGTACTTACTTACTTCGCTGGCCGTACAGATCAATTGTGATCCATGGCCTCCCTTAGATGGCGCCTGAAGCTGACTCTGTCGAGTCTCAATATAAAAGAGTATCGAATAGATTTACAAGGTCAACTATTTATTTAATTTTTTTTCCTAAACGTTTAGACAATAATTCAACTCTATAAAAACATTAAAATTTATTCTTAATACTTATAGACCTAGCCTCCAAAAGTTTATCATCTACTAATTGAACGCTTTTGCCGAAGAACGTGACGTGAAAAAACTGTCATTTGGAATTTGAAAATGATTTGTCCGATTTTTACAAAACAAAGAATTTTTTTAAAACTGATCAACGGTTATTCTTACAATAAAATTAGTGATTTTTCTTATACTAATAAATTTGCCAATAATTGATTGAATTAATACATCCTTGAGTGTTCAGTTCACTTGTTTGTTGTTTTTCTCTAACCATTTTGAATTAAAGTACAATAAACTCAATATAAAAATAATAAAATTTAATTTTACGTGTGTAAACAAAAAAAAAATTTCTTTGTTTTGTAAAAATCGGTCAAATCATTTTCAAATTCCAAATGACAGTTTTTTCACGTCACGTTCTTCGGCAAAAGCGTTCAATTTTGTCTCAGATAAATAAAATTTTCAATATGTTTTGGCTACAATTTTTGAATTTTCTAAGTTGTCCAAAAAACTTAATAAATTAATTCTAAACAGTCCATTGAATTCTTTTTTGTTCATCCTTGGAAATATTTTCTCAGATTAAGTTTAACTCAAGTAAGAACAAGTTTCTGAAGTTCTTTATTGCTTTAGTTATGTGATAAATTTTTAAACTTGGGAAACTATATTCTACAATTTTTTTAAAAAGATTTATCCTGTATTTGTGAGTTGGTTCCATAAAAAAATTATCCAAGGAATTAATAAATTTCACTCAAATTTGATCATGATATTAAGTATGAATCTTTCATTTTTTCCCACTTTATAATGACGTAGTCTTTTGTGTAATTCCTAGTTCTTTCATAAATTTCTCAAGATACGGAAGTGGTCGAACTGGAAAAATCTTTTTCATCTTTAAGCTTTCGCCAATTTTTTCCAAGTTCCTTAATTCATTTACTAATGGATATATTCGTTGTTCTATATATTCTCCAATAGTAAAATGGTCAAACATTTCTTCCATTTGCTCAGATAAATTTCTCGCTAAATTAATCAATGATGCCAACAGACGTGGCTGATCATCTAAAAGCTCAATTATTCGTGACGATGAGGAAAAGTTGTGTCGAATATTATAGTCAGACAGCCATCCACGTGAAAATTTAATTGAATCAATAAATTGTCGAGCTTCAGATGAGAGAGCAGATAATCGATTGATTAAACGGAAAATAGAGCTACCTGGAAACAGACATCGTGAATATGCACCAAGATTTGGATCCTTTTGTAAATCCAGCCATATGTGTCTATCTCCAGGCGGATCTGGACATGTTAAACTCGGAATGATTGAATTTGTGCGTGAATCTATATCGAAATATCCTTTTGATGCTGTATGGAGGGACATTGCGAGAGACGGAATTGCTGCAGGGAATAACTCGCACAATGTCGCAAAATGATCATAACGAGACCATCCTGTTAGTACAATTCCTTTTATACCGTGCTGGAACCTGAATTAAAACACAATTTTGTGAAATTTTAAATAAAAATTCATTAAAGTTAATGCTACCTCGTTCCTTCTCCTTGTATGATTGCTAGCCACCTTAGCGTGTTCTCTAAATGTCGTCGACCAGGTGGAATCAAAAGAGTCTCACCAAAAGCACCTTTGAAAGCTCCAGCCACCCAACATGACTTGAAAATTTGAGAATACTTATCCCATGTCGTTGACTGTATGAATTTGTAGACATCCTCTGGAAATTATAAAATTAAAATTAGGCTTATTGACATATAATAATAGAAATTGTTAATTTACCGCTATAGCTCCAAATCATTGGTTCTACCATATTGCCGACGCTAGAAGCTCTCAATGTTTCTGTAGAAATCTGCCGCATTTGGTCATCCCAAACGATAACATTGAGTTTGGGCCATTTTTTTTTGATAAATGCGGCAACACTGTATACGTGATCTAGAAACAGCATGTCGTGAACCTTTTCAAAAACAAAAAGTCAAGTGAAGAATAAGAAGATTACGAACTTAAAGTCAAGTTTTGTTGAGTTCAGTCTCTTATTTTCTTTTTTGGTTTTGGAAAATTACTGGATCTTTAGAACTGGATCTCAAATAAACAATTAAAATATACAAAAGCTTACCTTTTCTCTACACCGTGGACATTCACCTAATTGATAAACTTCATCACAGCCAATGTGAATGTGTGTGAGTTCCGGAATATCTTTTCCATTTTCATCATCACGTCCTTTACGAGTCATGAGAATTTTTTGTTGCTGTTGACTTAGCGTATGTAGCTGAATCACTTGTGTCAATAATGTCTCGATTAATGTGAATGATGAGTTTAAACTTGGACATATTGATTGTGGAGATTCTGGAACTTCGCGCAGATGAACAAATTCTTTTAATTTCAATGCGAATTCCATGTGTCCAAATGTTTGAACTAATGGAATTACTTTCAAGTCTAACGAATGTGCAGCTTGCAAAATTTCAATAATATTTCTTCTACTATATGCATTTTTTGCAGTAATCGGTGATAGAATATCACTGTAGGGAAACGTATCTTCGTATTCTATTAAAATCCCTGTGGCACCTAATGTCTTCAACATTGGAAGTATTTTTAATATGTAACTGACTTTCATTGGAGCTCCCTTGAGATCAAAATGTACTATTCTCTCATCTGGTGGTGTATGATGACGATTTGTTGGTCCCTAATGTATATGAATAATTAAATTTTATATTCTTATTATTATGTTCTAAATACAGCAGTTAATTTTCATACCAGACCAACAATAACAGGTATACCCATCTTCTTTAAATACCCCTCGTACTCTGCTTGCTTATTAGCTGACAATTTCATCTCATCTGCTATCTTTCTACGAACAATATCATCACGTGAAATTATTGCAAAATTATCTATTCGATCTTTTTCATCTTTATCCAAAAGTATTTTATTCCAATCTTTGAAGTACTTTTCTGTGTAAGGATCAAAATTAAAAAACTTTACATCAATAAGCTCAAAAGTTTTAAACACAAAAGAAGGCAAACAAACCTCTCCTATTTAAAGCATATAAGGTTTGGAGATTTATGGCAGTTGGCTTCAAAAGAATTGGCTCATTCTCCGAGTTTGTATCTTTTCTATTCATTCCGAGCTTTTGCAATAATCCGTATTTATTTCCTACCATCAGTTCCTAAATAAACAATTTATATTTACTGAAAAATGCCAAATATTGACACACAATGTGCTTTTTACCTTTATTGACAGTCTCTTGCTATCGCTGTGACTAAAATGCGAAGAATACACAAATCCCCATAGAATAGCCACAAGGAATGCTAACGATGTTGCAAGTAGGAGCAGCTTTTTCCGCCACACAAACACCAAAAAACGTGAATGCATCTGTTTTATAGCAAAAAAATAAATACATTGTAATCTTATTCTTGGTGTATTGATTCATTTTAAAGCAAAATTGCTTGATATTTGATCAAAATGGACCATCAGTTATATGGTTGATGTTGATGGAATGAAAGGAAATGTGATAAAAGACATACAAACAAGAATAAATATAAAACATTCCTTCATCAGCGACATTTGGAATGTGTTATCATGGAATTTGTCATTTTTTAAAATAAGAATGAAAAAAAAAAAGAAATAAATTAACAATCCATTGAATGAAATGGAGAGACAGAAGATGACTTTTTTTTTGTCAATCAACAGACTGCAGACATTTTAGGCAATGATACGTTAAATATTCAATTTAGTAGACTGCATTGGTAATTGAAGCGCTTCTAATTGGAATTTAAAATGTGATTTGGTCAATGTGAAGAGGATCAGTGTGATATCCAGCTAATTAATCAGGAATAGGGTCAACAGAACCGTACATTTTATTTTAATTGCTAGGAAAGCTCTGAGTGAATAATTATTATTAAGCCCTTGCCTTGAGACAACCCTATAGAAAATTGTATTGGCAACTTGTCAGACATTTCATGCACGTTTTTATAAGGTCGTCATAAAAACTAAGCTCAACAAGAAATCAAATTTTGCATGAAAACTTTTACACTAATGATGCCTTTATGTTGATTTTTTTACGAATACTTTTTGCAACTTACATCATGTAATGTGTTAAAGTGGAACAAATAGAAAATTTATAAAAATTGATGGCATGCTGATTCATGACAATCCTAACACGAAAGTGCGAAGAGCAAAAGTATTAGCAAGTCAATTTCACCATAACGACAATCAAACAAATTTTATTATGAGCTCATAAAAATGTCAACAATCGCAAGTGAAAATTTTCTCATCATTTTTGTCGTAATTTATTGTACCTAATAATTTTTGGAAGGAAATTTCTGATTCTATGCTTTATCATGTATTATGAATATTTATCTTTCCATTTTAGACGTTCTGAAAAGTTCATCGATATTTCCATTTATTCAACAGTTTTTTTTATTTCCACTATTTATTCGATAGAGTCATATACACATATTCATGTTAGCTATTATTCGAATGGATATCGTTTAAATAATGTATTTTATGTCTAGTAACGTGTTAGCATTTTATATGGAGCGTACATTTCTATGCTTATATTTTATCCATTAAACTAGTTCGATTGATTTTCTTCTTTTCATTTCTTTTTCGGCAAATTTAATACCTAGATGATTGCACGCTATTTTCCCTCATATCTGATGTTATCGTTTATAAATAAGAAAGCTAGTTCAAGTGTCATTATCTACAACGCTTCAATGGAAATATTTGCATTTAAAATTTATTTTTACTGAATATTTTCATGTACATTATTTTCAGGTCTTTCCACACTCATTGCTTGGCATTTCGAAATGATTTTCCCAATTTTCTTTTACTTTGCTGACGTGTGGTTGATTTTGATAATTTATCAGAAATTTGCATAAGATTTATTTTTTGTTCTACCTACAAATCAGAATTATGTGATTATAGACTTGTGTCTTGAAAACAAAGGAGCAGTTGTAGACCAAAAGTAGCTGTCCAAAAAAAACGCCTGATTCATAAGATATAATAATACAAATGAGGGGATTTATAGCCTAAACCAGACAGAACTTAATGATGGATATACGTAAATGCAATATCTGAGTTTATAAAATTACAGAAATTGAACATGGAAGTTAAATCATAGGATGATATCATCTGTAAAGTACTTAAACATTATCACCGCTTTCCTATGCGGGTTTAGTTCCTATAAAATTCAAAACTATTGAGCCAGTTTTTCAATTAATATTAAATTATGATGAGACAATCAAGTTTTTGACACAATTTATATGAGTCCAAATATTTTTATGTGAGCTGAAGTGGCTCGATTGCAGAATGGTATAGAGCTTCGGGACCTAATTATTGCATTACTGACACAGCGATCATGGGTACGAAACTTGGTACGGGAAATTTTCACTTGTCCTTTTTCGAATCATATGTATTGGAAATGAGGCTCACAGCCATACTTTGTAGGCTACAGACAAAAATGTCGGTAGAGGAGTGGTTCGGATCCCACTATAAACTGTAGCTCTAGGTTTGAGCGGGAGGTCTGGCGAACCCCTTTTGTTAAACTAGCATTAGCCTTGTGACGCCCTAGCGCACCTCTGTAACTTAAGGTCTGAATACTAAAGTTTATTATTATTATTTTAAATAATTTTATAGTCCGAACCTTGAATCTTCTTTTATATTTTGAAAATATTACTTGTCCAAAACTTTACCATATTGTTCCTTAAGCAAGTTTGCTCTCATTTTTAAACCTCTCTTAAACAATATTGTTGTTCTTTCATGATAGAAGCAAAAATCAGATCTTAAACGAGTCTACTCTAATGTTTAAATCGTCTATTGATTTAATCTTGTTTATTCTCGTGTATATCAGTTTATATGATTCTTATTTGTTATGGCTATTTGGTCCTTGATCCTCCCATTAAATTTTAAATTGATCTTGAAATTTATGATAGTTTTAATATTGCAAAATTGTATCCTATCAAGAGCTAATAAAATTTTCCATGAACTTTCTAAAAGAAAACTCTGTAACACTTTCTATGGGATACACAAAAATCAATAAAAATTAAATTGTCAATTCAGGAATTTCGAAAAAATATTGCGACAATTTTTTTATGCCAGACAATGAAGGAAAAAAAAACATTCCATTTTCTACCGAAATAAATTTATTCATTCCGACACTGAGCCAATCCTATTCAACAAAAAAAAAAATAGTGAATAAAAATATTGAAATCATAAAGGTATTTGCTTTTATTTTTACAAAAAAAAATAATGTTTATGTTGCAAGCTAGGATTTTTTATAAGGAAATGGTTTATGTAATGCTCCATATAATAAAGAATTTTTTGCTTCCAACCTACTAACCAAATAGAGATTTTCTACTTATTTTCATTTTCTTTCAAATTAAAATTTATATTGTTCATTTTCATGCAATTCTTCTTGTGTTTTTTTTTCCTACTTTGCATTTTGAGTTTTATATTAAAAACAAAATAATTCATTTTGTGCATCCTCAATCTGCTGAAAAAAAATGTTTTATGTTCACTGTTGAATTATTCATTGTATTTGAAGATTTTGTTCATGTATTTTGACGAGAGGAGCTTGACTTGATTTTTGAGTTTTTGCACAAAAAAATCTAATTTCTTTTTTATTATGACTTATGGTGCATCAATATAGGAATATTAATTCAATGAGTTGGTCGGAAATGTGAGCCTTTGCTTATTGCTTTGGACAGTGGATATTATTTTTGAGTTTTGAGAGAAAACTTCTTAACTTTTCAATGCTTTTAAGCATGCAATTTAAATAGCTTTTCTATGAGTATAATTAAAAATGGATACTTTAATCCACAACCTAGAAATTACTTAAGTTTTGAAGATTTTCAACTTGATGTGAAGATAAGAATTATTGGACTCAGAATAAAGCCTTTTTATAGGCATAATGACATGATTTATATACTTGAAGTTAAGGACATTTATTTACAACACTAGCAGAGCGACATACTTGAAATTAGATTCTTAAATGTCACACAATACCAATGTGAACAGCTAGCACCTGCACCTTTAGCGAAACAACATAATAATAATAATAATAATAATAATAAAAATGTATGAAGGGCCCAGCCTTTCAGCTGAAGACACTACGATTCAATTTGTAAATAATCTATTGTACCACACCCTTTAGACCTACAGTTTATAGTGGGATCCGAACCACTTGCAAGCTCTGCACATTGCAAAGACACGAGTACGTTAAAAGACCTGATGTACCCTGCAATGTAACTAGTCACAATCTAGCGAGACAACATATATTTCATAAAAATAAGGAACCGTGCGTTGAAATACTAAGCAGTTGTTTGTCTTTAACAAAAAACCTTCATAAACAAATACTTGATACTTAATGTAAAGTCGCTTTGTACCAATGTCTATCAATGATTCTCAATCTTGTGTTTCGCTTGTCTTTCGAAATTAAACAATATAGAATTTAAACGAAATGTATGTCCTATATTAATGCAATCACAAAATGACTGATAATAAATATTGATTACAGTCTGAAACTCGATGTCAATCAACACGAATATAGCCGAAATACATATATTTAAAAATTCTTTTATCGTGTCCGCGAATCTTTGATTCTCTTTATTATTTATTTATTTCCTTAATGAATTAATTAATGCAATTGTTATTGGATGAGATTCCTCTTTTCTCTCTCTGTGGCAGGTCCTTGTCGTATTGATTAACATTCATTTATTCGAGTATGACAATAATTAAAAATTCGAGAGGTCTTAACTTGTTTGTCATTGCTATTATGCTTCTGTTCTTCATAAAAAAAAATATGATGAGCAATGAATGGAATTTAAATTAGTTAATTTAAGATTGTTCATTTCATCCAGAAAAAATTACTATTCAATGTCTTAATTTATTCGCCTTTTTCCTTCTCAATTGTCTACATACATACTTTGTATCCAATCATTCGACATTTTCATGCCTTTTGGTTAATAAAAGAAAAGAAAATTGCAAATTTCAGCAAATCTCTTTCGATTGGATGAGTTTCATTGTTGGAAGGACGTAAGAAAAATAGATGAAATCATTTTGAGCAAGCAGTCTTTTGTTAAATGCTCGATTTATGCCCAATAGAGATCTAATAAGAGAATCCAAATTATTGATTGAGAATTTTCTTTTGAGACTTTCACATGTATTCCTTGCTGTGTGCTTAAACTTCTTAAATTGTTTTATGCCTCAATTAAACATTTGCCAGCTCGTTTGGATGGTCATTAATCCATCCAGTGTAGTGATGTGTGAATTAATAGTGATTCTATCCGATTATCATATATATAACCCAATTGGACCAGTATTGATATTTTTTTGTAAAAATCATATATTTAAATGTTCAACTGCTTAATGCGGTGTCGTCTCATATTTTATCCTTTGATGAAAACATAACTTAAGCTGAAAACCAAAAATTGAGACAGACTAAATAAAATAATAATAATAATAATCTTTTAGCTATTTGTTTGATCAAAAGAGGTCTAAATTGGTGAAGCTTTTTTGTTTAAGTTTAGTTCTGAAAATCAGCAGGAATCATTAAGAATCAAGAAGAACTCAAATACTTGAAAAATTGAATCTCGTGTAACATAAACCCATCTACGACCTCCACTAAATAGGCAATCAATGTGAAACTGAATAAATTAAGTGGTGCAGTAAACAAGTTTCTGAAACTTGCTATTTTGATTAATCAGTCTAATTTAAGTCAAAACATAAGGCTTAAGCACTTGGAGCTATTCAAATATTATAAAAAAAAAAGTATGCTGTCTTCGATGTTAATGTTCACCTAGTCACTATTAGGACAGCATTTAAAATTTTGTTGATCTGCATCATCAATACAATTCGGGGCTTCCGTTATCTGCACGATGTTATAAACTGATATTTTAAAGTATCATATTGAACTTGTATCTCCTTGAATCCCATAAAATAAAGATAACATATTGCTAATTTTAAAATAATTGAATGAAACTGACCGACCGTATTTCTGAAATTATTCATACTCAAATAAAGTACTTCAAATCCTATTCAGATTTGACAGAATCATAGTCTCTTTTAAACGTTTAATATTTAAATATGGAGACATTGGTAGACATCATGAAAATGATTTTCATTTAGACTCATCTATCATGACTCTAAAGCAGTGTTACTCAAACTGTTATGTGGATCAACCACGGTTAATATTTTTGCATAAAAATTTTCGCGCCACACTAAACGATTTTCATTATCTTTTTGAAGTCATAAAACATGAGAACACCAATTTGCCGCGACACACAGTTTGAGAACCACTGCTCTAAAGTATACATACATTCATAAAACATAAAAACGAATCATAAAGAAAATTTTAGATGAAATGGAATCAGGAAGAATATTCAAATAGAGTTGAATATTTAGCATACGGTACATGCTGATGACGATTTTAATGAGCATTGAAATAAGCTTTTAAAGAGATTCATATCAGAATAATGATATGCTTATATTTGCTTTTGATGTTTCCTCGACTGTATTTAACACATTCAGTGTAAAGTCATTTTTAGCATTTTGGATCTCGATTTGTATTAAGACTAAAAGTTTAGTTTACTTAAATTGAAAATATTTGGCAGTGAATGTTGTTCCTGGGAAACTTGTTGAAATCTGTTTAAGGATATTTTCATTCCATTGTCTATTTTTGCAGTATCCAAAACATACAATTGAGTATACTAATGGTACCGTAGCATACTAAAGATTATATGTTTAGAATAAGCTCTTGAGTATCTTACGGTATCATGAGTTTCCTCATTTGTCTGTTAGGGTAAGTTTCAACAAATATCTGAAAACTGGCGTTACTTATTATAAGAAGTAAGTCATTGAGCTAAGAACACGGAGTGATATTTCATAATCAAGCGCATTAAAGCAACAATTCACAATGGTATTCAAACTTGTAAGGAACGCAATGAATGAAAAAAATCTGATTTTTCATAAGGTAGGAAAAAATTCTTTTGAAATAATATTCAGACTTCTTTTGATATTTGAAGGGTTATTATGAGGATGACAAAGAGGCATTTTAGTCTGAAAGTTGTCTAAAGTGAATATTAAACAAATGTCGCTGAACATAATACGAGCTATTCCATTAAAAAGTTTTATAAATAATTTTTAGGCGGCAAAAAAAGTTTCATCCTTTCTAGCTTTTAAGCACCAAACGCGAAAGTTGATTTATTTTATTTTTCCTTTTCCTTCTTCAATAATTTTCGTGTCTACGATGTCGTTAGGTATGCATTGAATTTTTTTAAAAAAGTTTCAATGACATTAGTGGAGTAGTAAGGCAAGAAACATAGACAGGACTTGGCATAAAGCCCTATATAAAAGGTTGCAAGTCTTTCGAAATCATATAACAATATGAATGATTCCTGTGGAGGCATAGACTTAGATTTTTCAGGAACTTATAAGCTCTTATAAGTTAAGAGAACTTTTCATCAAGACCAAGACGATTTGAAAAGTCCTTACTTTGACACAAAATGGCTTAAAATAATGATAATTTACCTTTTTAAGAACAAAAGTTTTAATCATGTGTCTAGTTTTCCTACAGTAATATTTTCTAATTATAAAATTTTTCAGCATTCACTAATTGTACAATTTCCACAAACTTTGAATTTTCAATTATTCACATTATGCAACTTTTCATTATGAATCTCTTATGAATAAATTTACTGCATTATGCTATAAAATTTAACAATTCATAATTTTTCATAACCATTTAATTATTGCACTTGATTTGCATTCCATAAATTATGAATGTCTTTTTTTGTATGTCTTAATATTCTTCAACTTTTTTTTTTATGTGTTTTCCCTCGGCATCAAAACAAAAAAAAAATTTCTCATGTACGAAAGATGAGAGAAAAATTGATGCCGTAAAATCGATTTTCTCTTAACACACAATCATAAAACCAATAAATTGTCGAATTAAAGTTAAATATTTCTTTTCTAATCCTGTCAAATAATATATTTATGTTCTCATAAAATGGAAAACTTTCACTCAAATATTGTTCTTTTACTTTTATTTCTTTTTAGCACTTCCAAAAATAAGAAAAATTTATTTTTTCACAATTTTCTTCTCTTCTTCCCTTCAATTAAAGAGGGAAAAAATGAGAGCGCGTAAAACTTTTGCATCCGTACCGTAAGAGATGAAACGTTGTATTAAATTCACACAGCAATAAGAGATATGCTCAGCATAAGAGCTTTTGAGTACATTGTTTTTATAAAACATTCAAAAGTAGCGTGGTTATGCTAAAGTTGAATGCTTTGTTTACATTTTTTACTAGACGGCATACATCCTGCAATGTTTTGTTCAATTTAATAACTTAAACATTATAACATTATTGGTTTATCGGAGTTTGATGCAACATTCTATTAAGTAAGGAACATTTATAATTGTACTTATTCAAAAGGGATTTTAAGCGAAATTAGTTTAAAAAAATTAAGTATTTGATTATCTAATTATTTTGCGTTCAATTACAGATCATCAGAAGATTAGAAGATCATTAATTTTAGCGAAAAGGGTTTATCATTTAACGGTTGTTTTGGATTTCAAATTTTTTACCGGTTAAAAAAATTTGAATTTCTGGACGAACCCTGATTACAATTTTTACAATGGTAGAAAATAATTCAATCTTCTAAACGCACCCATCACGTGTTTTTCATATTAAATAAAATAATCATTAATTAAAGTACAAATATACTGTTTTAAGACTTTTAACTGTTCGGCCGGCCAATAACTCGATAGAACTAAGCTAATAAAACAAACTCGAGCTCTCGACGATGTCTGGTTAAAAAGTTTATCTTGCCCCGAACAGCCGAACAGAGTGTATTATTAAGCTACTTTTTAGAAACAAGTTTCAAAAATGCGCTAAAAATTTAGGGATTGCAGATCAATTTAAAGTCGGCTAAGCTCGAATTCAAAGTAATTCAATACGACTACAGATAATTAAGACATACAACTACAAAACTACGGACTTCTAGATAATTTTACTTAAAATCATGCTGATACATGATCAATGGGAAGTCAGTAGTTTATAATCTATGATATTCCCGAGAAATGCTTAGCTTTAAAAGTTCGAAACTCTTTAAATTCTTAACGTTCTATTCAACTAGAAGTGATGAATAATCGAATCTAACCAAATATGAAGAAACTTAAGAAACGAAAATAACATCAAGAAGTTCCAATACAGCGATTTCAGTCTAAATTATTATTTTATTTCTATGACTTTCCCATTCTGATTTTCATGATTCTAGAATGTATATCGTCACCATTCCATCTCATACGTCGAGTTTTTTAAAAGAATAATCATGTAGCACTGAATGAGTTTCCGCCATAATCCTTTTGTTCTACAACGTACATGTACAGAAGTACTTGAGTATAAGTGGTGGAAAAGTGAAAATCAAGTTAATGAGTCAGACGCGACATTATTCATCCATCTCTTAATTCAGAATTCATGTATTCATCAAACATGTCATAAGAGGAAAACCCATATTATTATTATTATAGAACGTGACAAGATTGAAGCATTTCGTTTCTAATCGTAAATTGATTTAATGACACAACATAAATTTAATAATGAATAAAGGCACAGAATCAGTGACATTAATTTCAATATACACGACATGCAATGAATCATATAAAGGACATGGATATTTTTGTATCGTGACGTTATTGGTAAATTAATTTATTTCTCTTACCATTTACATCGTCTGGATGTTGCTGCATTTTTGTATGCAATGATGCATAATCTTTTTAATTTCATTTTCAACTTGGCGATTCCATACTCTTTTCATCCATTTTTGTCTCACTCCTTGCTCGTACAATTTTAATTGGTTTAACGGATTGGAATGTTGACGATTTATCAGATGAAGTGCTTGGCGGCGTTAATCCAATTGATTCCATGTGATTTTTTCGATAGTTCTAATGAATTAAAAAGTTCACATTTGAATTTCTTAAAATTTGATTAAGGATCTAGAGTGTGCCAAAGGATATTCCTGAAACTTTACACGACTAACGACACTTTAATAATTTTTAAGGATAAAGTTGATTAAGGAAAATAAAAGATTATTAATTAATGAGATCTATTGAAATTCAAAGCTTTTGACTTTGTCAGACTTTTAATAAAGAAAGAAGTCACAAGCACAGGAATCGAACTCTTGACATATAGTTCAAGATAACACAATTTTAAAAGGGTGGCTTTGAATTTGAAGAAAATTCTAGAAAAACTCAGCTCAATTTTGAAGATTTGATTCTTTTTGAAAACTCATTTTTTTAACACAATTATCTGAACTTTTATGTGCAGGACATATTGACATACCAACTATTATTTTATACTCACCCATCGCTCTAAATCACAAAAATCAATTGAATAATTATTTGCTGAACTTTTATTAAATTTTCTCAAATAGACACCCCGTAGTGTACTGTACAGCACAGGAACATTTTTTTCGCAAATGTGATTCGTCGAAATAGTTTTGCTCTCCCATTTCCCACTAGCACTATTATTGCTACTTTCCTCGAGCATCATGTCAATAATTCTATCATTATCAATATTGTTACTAATTGCTTTCAATTTATACTCCATTGTATAGTTAACAAAATTTCAGTATGTCCTGATGTATGCCAACAGATGACTTGATAAATTTATGGAAATTACCACTTTCAGTATAAAATGTGCTTAAATGTTAGTGGAAAGTAGTCCAATTGATCAATATTTAACTATACTATTGTCCATACACATTTTTATTGATTTTTGTACTTTTTTTTCATAGAAATAAATATGAGGACAGAATAACACTAAACATATGACATTAATGGAAATAATCCTTAAGTTTTGTTGCTGCTTTTATCGATCGTTTTTTTGAAATTTTTATCACTTTCAATTTTTCACAAAACATTTCAATTCTCCATGATCCTTAATTCACTTTGCAAGTCACTTTAAAATTTAAATGCGTAACGGAAAAAGCCCTAAAATAAAATTAAATTGGATATACTTCAATCACTGTCAGAAATCCACCTCAAACTGACCATGTAGGAATGAAATAATAACAAAAATTGTAGAAATTGACATATTAGTGTCATAGTGCACACACAAAGTACTCATAAAACACGGCATTCGTGTGATGGCTTGCGGACACTATAATGTATGTTAATATTTCTCGTAAGTGTGTGTTTGGACACATTATCCATACATGTATACATAGTCTGCCTTCATTAATATAGAACACCTTGTTCCAATTTTTATGTAATTATCTGTGGTGATTTTTATTGTATGGTTAATACTATATCACCATGTAATCAATTCGGTGGTTACTTCCGTTTGTCGGAAATAATATTTGCCATTTGTGCCATTTTGATTAATATATAAAGTTGACGCGAAATGACTTTTTGAAACTGAAATGTAATTTGTGAAAATTAAGAATTTCTTTTTTATTTCCATGGCCAAGGTTTTCTTAAAACATTAGGTATTTGATACAGCATACAGATCATGATTATGGGTCGTTTCCTTATTAAGTTCAAGTGCTTATATTTTAAGTGATTGTGGGTGAGTGTAGGTTGATGTAGAGATAAGTGATTTTTGTTTTAGAGCCAGTAAGGACCACAAGAATAACTTAAAGATAACACATCATGTGACTTCCTTAGAAGTTTGTATCTTTTGGAGAAAATAATCAAAAAGAAAGCAAACGAATAAATTTCAAAATGTTTCAAAACCCCTCAAATGTTCTCAACATTACAAACATTTGAGGTGTTCTAAAATATTCACGAGTGTTTAAATGCTCATAGAAGCATGTAAATAGTAAAAAAACGTGTGAACACGATGCGTCGCATAAATTATCAGTACGAACTATACAGTTAACAAACGCAATTTAACATTAGAGATTATTATCAGATATGTTTATAAAGCTCCACGCTTACTTATTAATTACAATTAGTTGTAATTTCTTCATCAAACTTAATTTTCCTTAATAGATCATTAATGTGCTTTTACCATGATCATAATGTGTTCTATAAGAGCATTGATGATAATCTGATCAGAAACTAATCATAACAGCAAGAAATATTTCAAATATCTTATTCGATTCATTTTTCATGCTCATTCATTCATTAAGTCGAACATTTTGTCTCTTTCCTTCTGTTTCCCCTCATTTCTTATCTTTATATCGCCATCAAATAACTTCTTCATCATCAACTTACTTCCAATATGCATAATAATAAATAAGTTTCTTTTCTCTCTTCATTTTCGAGTGCCAAGATAAAAAGCCAGAATTTTAATAATAAATCGCTTAATACATCAAATTAGTTATTTTCGATAACGGCAAATTGCCTTTAGTAATTTATTAAAATGTCGAATGTTGATGGAGAGGAAATGAATATCTTTTTGTGACATTGTCTCTGAGAATATATTTCATTACTTTTATTCTGTCTAATTGTATCAGCACCTGAATTAATCTGGTAGATTAGTGTCACATTTTATTGTTAAGCTTTACTGAAAGTTTGTGAATATCTATTGATATTTTGGATTAAGGAAGCTAGGTCTTCCTAGGATACCCTCCACCTAAGTTCCCCAGGGTAATCCACCCCAGGGATAATTGTGGCTAGAAAATGTAGTTTATTACCTTTATGGAATCACATCCGCAATTCTTATCAACAAAGTTTCATATCTTCATGCATTCATTCGTTGAACGTTTTTAAGGTGATAATGCTGGTTTGCAGGCTTGTCTTTTTTTTATGTCCTTAAATCAGATTTAGCATGTGAGAATTGTTAATTTTATATTATTCACATTTCATAAGCAAAAGATGGAACTCTTCAATATTCAGCAAACGATTTAAATTTAATTACAAAGTTTGGCCAGTTTGATTATGAAAAACTCATTTGCTAAATTCATCTCTTTACAAAGTTTTCCTGAAAATCTGCTATAATCATTTGAATTTGTCACAAAAAAAAATCGAAGCAACATCTGAGAAAATATTTTTTTATCTTGAAACAGAAAATTTCAAAACAATCAAGAAAATCTTTCAAATGAAGGAAATCTTTCGAGCAACATAAAAAAGACATAAAATGCAACATGATGTATCGTATGGTAAAAATTCTCAATCTAGTACTGATTTGCAATGAATGAATGAAGCATTTGACGATTTTGGTAATTATGATTATGATGATAAAGGAAAACTCTGTTGGATACTTATTGAGTATGAATGATACAGATGAGTATGAATGAATATTGAGGACGATAATGAAACAGATATTTCAGTCAAGCTAAAAGTTCAAACAAGTCCAGCAAAGCATTTTCGAAACCATACAATTTCAGTCAGTTTCTATCGTTGACAGCAAACAGCTAGAGTTACGTAATATGGATCGATAGACAACATATGGAAGTAATGATCATCACTTACTGTGCCTATTTAAATAAAACGAATATGTCCTTGCAATTAAAACCCTGCCTACGATTACCCGGACTTAAAAGCATCAAATTTACTGACAACTTGTCATTCAACGAAGTTTATGCAATGTACGTAGTCAAAACTTCCAAAGGATCATGAAGCAAAATTTCTAGAATCAAAATCCAGTTTGGTGCGATCGTCCAAAGGAATACTTTACAAAAGAGCAACTAATCAAGCGAATAGTGAGTCATTGTTATTTTAATTCTATCCAAAAATAATTTAATTTTCGGATATCCTAGCTCTTCAAGTTCATAACTCTATTGGGATTCTAAGATCTATAAATTATGTAACTTTTCTTTTGGTTTTAAATGTAATTTTACTGAATTTAGAGCATTTCCAATGCAATTATTAAGCGTTACTGTTTTTTTTTTTCTTGGCTGTTGAACAAGTGGGTCCATTGTTGCAGTTAAAAATTGTCTAAAACCTTCGAAACCTTTTGCCAGTTCAGAATATTAAAGAATCTAGTGTTCTTATCAACACATCCAATTCGGATATTCTTTGATCTTCTTCTAAGATCTTTTTCTATCCGTAAAGTCTGCAAATGTCTCTCTAAATGCTGGAGCGTCTTGTGGGCATCTGAACTCATGTCTTGCTCATCTATAGCGATATGCAGGTTGTTCATAGAAAATTCTTTCAGCACTATTGCTCTAATAACTCTTTCTTAAAGGATCATAAAAAACTCCATCTTTCTCAAATAGTATTTTGTCTTCTTCTTTGCCATTGGTTTGTCATTCTGATATTCCAAAGTTGTCACTGGATCTTACCTACATTTTTTGTTTCCACATTTTCACGAAGAGTTTTAACACATTTTTAACAAACCTTTTTAAGAAGTAGCCGTTATTTATCACAATTATTTGAAATCTTTATATTCTTTTATATTTTACAGGACTCATGTGCTTCATCGTTAAGTCAGCTCTAAAAAATCAGGACGGACATAAATAAGGCTGAAAACAGCTTAATAACAAACATGCTCAACGCCAAGCAGTGACGATGAAGGTATCAAATCAATCAAGCATATAATTACACAGGTATTAATTGATGACGAGAAACGTGCCAGAATATCCAATCCACAGAGATTAAATATTTAGATTATATATCCAGTATTATCAGACATTGAATCAGCAATTCGAGTAAGAATGAAAGTCAAAAATTAAAATTTGAGAATTGGACGTAAACTTTTAAATAAGTATAGTCCGCAAACGTACTGATTTGGGAAGTCAAAGTTATTTGTAAGTTCACCAGACGTTAGTGACACAATGCAAGATATTGATGACTATTTAAATAAAGCATTAGACGATTCTAAAGATAATGATGATATTTGAGAATGAATGAAATCCAAGACGAGTAAGCTCCAAGAAAATGTCAAAAGATACGGATATTCCAGTCAAGTTGACAATTGATACAAGTCCAGCAAGATAAGGAATTGATTTGATTGAATTTATAAAAATGAAGAATCATCACTCATTGTGCTTATTTGAATATATTGAATATGTTCTTGCAACTAAAATCCTGCCTTCATTACATGAACTTAAAGTTCAAAATTAATGGAATAACTGCTCAACACGATATTCTTTCACATGGCATTAATTATCACAAAAATCAAATCTCGTTCCTCCAATAATTCAATAGACACTCGTACAATATGGCAATCAAGAATCTAAGAAACAACTTCGCGAGGATAAAGGAGACAGCTTAGAAGATGGAATAAAGACAGAGAATGAAACAAATTGAAAACAAGTAGCTGCAAATCGATGAAAAAAATGTTGATTTTTCTTTTAAGAAATTATTTGACAACAAATTAAGGAATCACGACATGAGAGCACAACATCCAGTATAAAAGAAAATCTCAGGAAACAACAAGAAGTGACTAGTGCATTATAAGTACTCTTTCGGTTCGGTCTGACTGAAGAAAATAATTAAAAGAAAGCACCAGACAATTGTTGGATGAAGAAATAAATTGCAGAGGAAGAAATCGGATATAAAATAGAATAAGCTGTTATAACAAACAAATTAAAACTTAAGAAGCGATTTTACCTCCCCATGCTAGTTACCATGAGAAGACAGGAGGTAAGGATTTGTTTTTGTTTTCATTAATAACGTTCACAGCTTAATTATCACTAACATAATGTTTAGAAAATGCTTAAATTGTCATGAGAAGATAAACTCTCCCCAGAACTGTCAGAAATCAATGGAACAACTTCGCGGAGATAATAAAGACAGCTTTGAAGATCAAAATCAGGACAAATAGCTACAAAAAATAGTGGATTTAGCGACAACTTCTTCGTTTCTTTTACAGGATTTTTTCTTTATTTTCTTTTTTCTTTCATAGGATTTAGGAGATTACTTTGCCAAAGTTACCGAATGTTGCGAATCAACGAATGGAGATTATGATCAATCACCCGACTAAAAATCAAATTGATCAAAAGATGCAGACCGCAAATTATAGAGTCGATTCAAAGGAGGATGATGAACCAAGAAATTAGCATAAAAGTATGATGATCAAATTAATCAGAAGTAGCTACGCTGATAACGGATTCAGCGACCTTTATTCAACAGACAGAGAACAAGGTTTAATTAAATGATGAATCAAAGGAACAAATTCACGGGAATGAAAAAGGACAGCTTAGAGATTCAGATGTAGATAATCATACAACAGCTATTGTTTCCTGTACTGAATATAAAAGTTCACCTAGTCATTTTGCTGAAAGTTGCCTAGAGCAACAAGTAATGAGCCAGACATATCGAGCGAAGATTGTATTGATTAAATTTTAATATTGGACGTGAACTTTTACATATGTTAAATGCCATTTTAAAGAAGCACTAAAGAGCATTACGAATTTAAATATAATGATGATAAAGGAAGTGAATTTTCAGATAATTTTGAGAATGAAAGAAATACAAAACGCGTTGCTCCAAGGAAATGTCAAAAGATATAGATATGAAAATGAAGAATCAGATAAGAACATAAGAACACATCTTACTCAGGTATGTGAAAATAAAATTCAGCATTTATTTCATGAAGTTATAAGACAACAGCAATCGTTTTTCAATTTTCATAAGCTCTTAATCTCTGTGAAATGCAAGAATCATCACCAGTTTCAAGTTCTGCACCGCCATGTTCACAAAATGTCCACAAAAATGAGGAATCACCACAGTTTCCAGAATCAACAACGTCATCAGAGTCGTGATTTGAATGTTGGTAAGTCATCCGATAATAATTTTTTATTTCAAATCTTCTAGGATTTTACATTTTTATGGGCTTTAAAGGAGAAAATGCTCCACCGTCCTGCGCAAATTTTTTTTTCGGCACTTAGAAAACTTACATTTTGTAGAACAATTAAAGCAAAGAAAGTTTTTGGTCTCAATTAGGTGAGACAAGCAACTTGAGCCAAATGGATGAAGCCATACTATCAAATGCATGAAGAACAGGCTGAATATAATATTATTTTATGATTTGAACAAAATGAGGAACTGGAAATTAGCTATGGATTGAGTTATAATTGCCCAACAGTTTACAAAGATCCATCACATATCATTCAAAAATATAACCAATGATCAGACAATAATTAAACAAGAATCATCAGCAGCTTCAAGTTCTACACCGCCATGTTCACCAGGATTCAAGTTTATCAATCCAGCATTCATGTCAACGAATAATGGATATCCAAGATAAAATAAGGGATCATCGCAGCAAAAAGTTTGAAATAGTCAAAAACATAAACTTTCCAGCATTGGCTTTGACAACGATGTACCATAAAGGTCAATTAAAAGTTATAGTTTATCATCACAATCATCAGTTCAATCATCAGGCAGCCTCTCACCACAGCATCCAAATCAACAACGTCATCAGAGTCGTGAATATTTTTGTAAGTAATTCATAACTTCCAAAAATAATCAAAAAATTTTTAACTTGTATTTAGGATTTTTATGACTATAAAAGAAGGAAATGCCCCACCGTCCTGCTCAATTTTTTTTTCGGCATTTAGAAAACTTACATTTTGTAGAAAAATTAAAGCAAAGAAAGTTTCTGTTCATAATTAAGTGACAATAGCAACACGAGCCAAATGGATGGAGCCATACTATCAAATGCATGAAGAAGAGGCTGAATATAATACAATTTTATGATTTGAACAAAATGAGGAACTGGAAATTAGCTATGGATTGAGTTATAATTGCCCAAAAGTTTACAAAGATCCATCACATATCAATCAAAATTATAACCAATGAGCAGACAATAATTAAACAAGAATCATCAGCAGCTTCAAGTTCTACACCGCCATGTTCACCAGGATTAAAGTTTATCAATCCAGCATTCATGTCAACGAATAATCGATATCCAAGACAAATTAAGGGATCATTGCAGCAACAAGTTTGAAATAGTCAAAAACGAAAACTTTCCAGCATTGGCTTTGACAACGATGTACCATAAAGGTCAATTAAAAGTTATAATTTATCATCACAGTCATCAGTTCCATCATCAGGCAGCCTCTCACCACAGCATCTAAATCAACAACGTTATCAGAGTAGCGATTTGAATATTTTTGTAAGTAATTCATAACTTCCACCAATAATCAAAAAAAATTTTATAAAGTTAACGCGAAATGACTTTTTGAAACTGAAATGCAATTTGTGAAAATTTAGAATTTCTTTTTTATTTCCATGGCCAAGGTTTTCTTAAAACATTAGGTATTTGATACAGCATACAGATCATGATTATGGGTCGTTTACTTATTAAGTTCAAGTGCTTATATTTTAAGTGATTGTGGGTGAGTGTAGGTTGATGTAGAGATAAGTGATTTTTGTTTTAGAGCCAGTAAGGACCACAAGAATAACTTAAAGATAACACATCATGTGACTTCCTTAGAAGTTTGTATCTTTTGGAGAAAATAATCAAAAAGAAAGCAAACGAATAAATTTCAAAATGTTTCAAAACCCCTCAAATGTTCTCAACATTACAAACATTTGAGGTGTTCTAAAATATTCACGAGTGTTTAAATGCTCATAGAAGCATGTAAATAGTAAAAAAACGTGTGAACACGATGCGTCGCATAAATTATCAGTACGAACTGAGACTTTGCAAGTGAAAATGAGACTAACATATTTTTTAGTTTTGGCTTAATAAAACCAAGAATCTGCATAAAAACTATGACATATTATATATTTTCGGAAAGCTCTTGATTTAAACTACATGAATTTTTAAAGCAAATTTAATTATATTAACAAGGGTGGGAATCCTAAGGGTTTTTAACTGTTGATCTACATACAATTTGGTACGTCACACTGTGCCCTGTTCCTTAAAGTAAACAACTATATATTAAGTGAATTAGATTAACAAAACAACATATTAATAGACAACAGAGAGATTTTTTCGTTATCTTTCCTTGATTTTTTTTTATGAGTTATCAAACCTTGGTGATTTTTCTATCTGATTTTTTTTTAAAATGCTCTAGCTCATCCAAATTTTCAAGTATTTTAATTATTTAAACGCCGTTTATCTTATTTTTTATTTACCTTTATCTTGACGCTCAGGAAAAATCCAAGGGATGGACACTTTGTCAAAATAAAAAACCAACCCTTGGATTTTTTTATTATTTTTTATGTTTAAACTATTAAAACTCAGAACTGTAAACTGATAAATAAGTTATAATCATTATTTAATTAAAATAACTTTGTATTTTATCAAATCAACCCTCAATAAAACGGAAAAATTAAAAAAAAAATTGTTTGCATTACATTAAATTTGTATTTAACGTTAAATTTTAATTTTTGTAAAAAATATTTTTGTTCCATTCATGTTATTATATTCATAATTCAAAATTTAATTGTAGTAAGGTAATGAATTTATCAAAATATTTAAAAAAAATTTTTTAATTTTTCCGTTTTATTGAGGGTTGATTTGATAAAATACAAAGTTATTTTAATTAAATAATGATTATAACTTATTTATCAGTTTACAGTTCTGAGTTTTAATAGTTTAAACATAAAAAATAATAAAAAAATCCAAGGGTTGGTTTTTTATTTTGACAAAGTGTCCATCCCTTGGATTTTTCCTGAGCGTCAAGATAAAGGTAAATAAAAAATAAGATAAACGGCGTTTAAATAATTAAAATACTTGAAAATTTGGATGAGCTAGAGCATTTTTAAAAAAAATCAGATAGAAAAATCACCAAGGTTTGATAACTCATAAAAAAAAATCAAGGAAAGATAACGAAAAAATCTCTCTGTTGTCTATTAATATGTTGTTTTGTTAATCTAATTCACTTAATATATAGTTGTTTACTTTAAGGAACAGGGCACAGTGTGACGTACCAAATTGTATGTAGATCAACAGTTTAAAACCCTTAGGATTCCAACCCTTGTTAATATAATTAAATTTACTTTAAAAATTCATGTAGTTAAAATCAAGAGCTTTCCGAAAATATATAATATGTCATAGTTTTTATGCAGATTCTTGGTTTTATTAAGCCAAAACAAAAAAATTTGTTAGTCTCATTTTCACTTGCAAAGTCTCAACTATACAGTTAACAAACGCAATTTAACATTAGAGATTATTATCAGATATGTTTATAAAGCTCCACGCTTACTTATTAATTACAATTAGTTGTAATTTCTTCATCAAACTTAATTTTCCTTAATAGATCATTAATGTGCTATTACCATGATCATAATGTGTTCTATAAGAGCATTGATGATAATCTGATCAGAAACTAATCATAACAGCAAGAAATATTTCTAATATCTTATTCGATTCATTTTTCATGCTCATTCATTCATTAAGTCGAACATTTTGTCTCTTTCCTTCTGTTTCCCCTCATTTCTTATCTTTATATCGCCATCAAATAACTTCTTCATCATCAACTTACTTCCAATATGCATATTATTTAATAAGTTTCTTTTCTCTTTTCATTTTCGAGTGCCAAGATAAAAGCCAGAATTTTAATAATAAATCGCTTAATACATCAAATTAGTTATTTTCGATAACGGCAAATTGCCTTTAGTAATTTATTAAAATGTCGAATGTTGATGGAGAGGAAATGAATATCTTTTTGTGACATTGTCTCTGAGAATATATTTCATTACTTTTATTCTGTCTAATTGTATCAGCACCTGAATTAATCTGGTAGATTAGTGTCACATTTTATTGTTAAGCTTTACTGAAAGTTTGTGAATATCTATTGATATTTTGGATTAAGGAAGCTAGGTCTTCCTAGGATACCCTCCACCTAAGTTCCCCAGGGTAATCCACCCCAGGGATAATTGTGGCTAGAAAATGTAGTTTATTACCTTTATGGAATCACATCCGCAATTCTTATCAACAAAGTTTCATATCTTCATGCATTCATTCGTTGAACGTTTTTAAGGTGATAATGCTGGTTTGCAGGCTTGTCTTTTTTTTATGTCCTTAAATCAGATTTAGCATGTGAGAATTGTTAATTTTATATTATTCACATTTCATAAGCAAAAGATGGAACTCTTCAATATTCAGCAAACGATTTAAATTTAATTACAAAGTTTGGCCAGTTTGATTATGAAAAACTCATTTGCTAAATTCATCTCTTTACAAAGTTTTCCTGAAAATCTGCTATAATCATTTGAATTTGTCACAAAAAAAAATCGAAGCAACATCTGAGAAAATATTTTTTTATCTTGAAACAGAAAATTTCAAAACAATCAAGAAAATCTTTCAAATGAAGGAAATCTTTCGAGCAACATAAAAAAGACATAAAATGCAACATGATGTATCGTATGGTAAAAATTCTCAATCTAGTACTGATTTGCAATGAATGAATGAAGCATTTGACGATTTTGGTAATTATGATTATGATGATAAAGGAAAACTCTGTTGGATACTTATTGAGTATGAATGATACAGATGAGTATGAATGAATATTGAGGACGATAATGAAACAGATATTTCAGTCAAGCTAAAAGTTCAAACAAGTCCAGCAAAGCATTTTCGAAACCATACAATTTCAGTCAGTTTCTATCGTTGACAGCAAACAGCTAGAGTTACGTAATATGGATCGATAGACAACATATGGAAGTAATGATCATCACTTACTGTGCCTATTTAAATAAAACGAATATGTCCTTGCAATTAAAACCCTGCCTACGATTACCCGGACTTAAAAGCATCAAATTTACTGACAACTTGTCATTCAACGAAGTTTATGCAATGTACGTAGTCAAAACTTCCAAAGGATCATGAAGCAAAATTTCTAGAATCAAAATCCAGTTTGGTGCGATCGTCCAAAGGAATACTTTACAAAAGAGCAACTAATCAAGCGAATAGTAAGTCATTGTTATTTTAATTCTATCCAAAAATAATTTAATTTTCGGATATCCTAGCTCTTCAAGTTCATAACTCTATTGGGATTCTAAGATCTATAAATTATGTAACTTTTCTTTTGGTTTTAAATGTAATTTTACTGAATTTAGAGCATTTCCAATGCAATTATTAAGCGTTACTGTTTTTTTTTTCTTGGCTGTTGAACAAGTGGGTCCATTGTCGCAGTTAAAAATTGTCTAAAACCTTCGAAACCTTTTGCCAGTTCAGAATATTAAAGAATCTAGTGTTCTTATCAACACATCCAATTCGGATATTCTTTGATCTTCTTCTAAGATCTTTTTCTATCCGTAAAGTCTGCAAATGTCTCTCTAAATGCTGGAGCGTCTTGTGGGCATCTGAACTCATGTCTTGCTCATCTATAGCGATATGCAGGTTGTTCATAGAAAATTCTTTCAGCACTATTGCTCTAATAACTCTTTCTTAAAGGATCATAAAAAACTCCATCTTTCTCAAATAGTATTTTGTCTTCTTCTTTGCCATTGGTTTGTCATTCTGATATTCCAAAGTTGTCACTGGATCTTACCTACATTTTTTGTTTCCACATTTTCACGAAGAGTTTTAACACATTTTTAACAAACCTTTTTAAGAAGTAGCCGTTATTTATCACAATTATTTGAAATCTTTATATTCTTTTATATTTTACAGGACTCATGTGCTTCATCGTTAAGTCAGCTCTAAAAAATCAGGACGGACATAAATAAGGCTGAAAACAGCTTAATAACAAACATGCTCAACGCCAAGCAGTGACGATGAAGGTATCAAATCAATCAAGCATATAATTACACAGGTATTAATTGATGACGAGAAACGTGCCAGAATATCCAATCCACAGAGATTAAATATTTAGATTATATATCCAGTATTATCAGACATTGAATCAGCAATTCGAGTAAGAATGAAAGTCAAAAATTAAAATTTGAGAATTGGACGTAAACTTTTAAATAAGTATAGTCCGCAAACGTACTGATTTGGGAAGTCAAAGTTATTTGTAAGTTCACCAGACGTTAGTGACACAATGCAAGATATTGATGACTATTTAAATAAAGCATTAGACGATTCTAAAGATAATGATGATATTTGAGAATGAATGAAATCCAAGACGAGTAAGCTCCAAGAAAATGTCAAAAGATACGGATATTCCAGTCAAGTTGACAATTGATACAAGTCCAGCAAGATAAGGAATTGATTTGATTGAATTTATAAAAATGAAGAATCATCACTCATTGTGCTTATTTGAATATATTGAATATGTTCTTGCAACTAAAATCCTGCCTTCATTACATGAACTTAAAGTTCAAAATTAATGGAATAACTGCTCAACACGATATTCTTTCACATGGCATTAATTATCACAAAAATCAAATCTCGTTCCTCCAATAATTCAATAGACACTCGTACAATATGGCAATCAAGAATCTAAGAAACAACTTCGCGAGGATAAAGGAGACAGCTTAGAAGATGGAATAAAGACAGAGAATGAAACAAATTGAAAACAAGTAGCTACAAATCGATGAAAAAAATGTTGATTTTTCTTTTAAGAAATTATTTGACAACAAATTAAGGAATCACGACATGAGAGCACAACATCCAGTATAAAAGAAAATCTCAGCAAACAACAAGAAGTGACTAGTGCATTATAAGTACTCTTTCGGTTCGGTCTGACTGAAGAAAATAATCAAAAGAAAGCACCAGACAATTGTTGGATGAAGAAATAAATTGCAGAGGAAGAAATCGGATATAAAATAGCTGTTATAACAAACAAATTAAAACTTAAGAAGCGATTTTACCTCCCCATGCTAGTTACCATGAGAAGACAGGAGGTAAGGATTTGTTTTTGTTTTCATTAATAACGTTCACAGCTTAATTATCACTAACATAATGTTTAGAAAATGCTTAAGTTGTCATGAGAAGATAAACTCTCCCCAGAACTGTCAGAAATCAATGCAACAACTTCGCGGAGATAATAAAGACAGCTTTTAAGATCAAAATCAGGACAAATAGCTACAAAAAATAGTGGATTTAGCGACAACTTCTTCGTTTCTTTTACAGGATTTTTTCTTTATTTTCTTTTTTCTTTCATAGGATTTAGGAGATTACTTTGCCAAAGTTACCGAATGTTGCGAATCAACGAATGGAGATTATGATCAATCACCCGACTAAAAATCAAATTGATCAAAAGATGCAGACCGCAAATTATAGAGTCGATTCAAAGGAGGATGATGAACCAAGAAATTAGCATAAAAGTATGATGATCAAATTAATCAGAAGTAGCTACGCTGATAACGGATTCAGCGACCTTTATTCAACAGACAGAGAACAAGGTTTAATTAAATGATGAATCAAAGGAACAAATTCACGGGAATGAAAAAGGACAGCTTAGAGATTCAGATGTAGATAATCATACAACAGCTATTGTTTCCTGTACTGAATATAAAAGTTCACCTAGTCATTTTGCGAATTTAAATATAATGATGATAAAGGAAGTGAATTTTCAGATAATTTTGAGAATGAAAGAAATACAAAACGCGTTGCTCAAAGGAAATGTCAAAAGATATAGATATGAAAATGAAGAATCAGATAAGAACATAAGAACACATCTTACTCAGGTATGTGAAAATAAAATTCAGCATTTATTTCATGAAGTTATAAGACAACAGCAATCGTTTTTCAATTTTCATAAGCTCTTAATCTCTGTAAAATGCAAGAATCATCACCAGTTTCAAGTTCTGCACCGCCATGTTCACAAAATGTCCACAAAAATGAGGAATCACCACAGTTTCCAGAATCAACAACGTCATCAGAGTCGTGATTTGAATGTTGGTAAGTCATCCGATAATAATTTTTTTTTTTCAAATCTTCTAGGATTTTACATTTTTATGGGCTTTAAAGGAGAAAATGCTCCACCGTCCTGCGCAAATTTTTTTTTCGGCACTTAGAAAACTTACATTTTGTAGAAAAATTAAAGCAAAGAAAGTTTTTGGTCTCAATTAGGTGAGACAAGCAACTTGAGCCAAATGGATGAAACTATACTATCAAATGCATGAAGAAGAGGCTGAATATAATATAATTTTATGATTTGAACAAAATGAGGAACTGGAAATTAGCTATGGATTGAGTTACAATTGCCCAAAAGTTTACAAAGATCCATCACACATCATTCAAAAATATAACCAATGATCAGACAATAAGCAAGCAAGAAGCATCAGCAGCTTCAAGTTCTACACCGCCATGTTCACCAGGATTCAAGTTTATCAATCCAGCATTCATGTCAACGAATAATAGATATCCAAGACAAAATAAGGGATCATTGCAGCAACAAGTTTGAAATAGTCAAAAACGTAAACTTTCCAGTATTGGTTTGACAACGATGTACCATAAAGGTCAATTAAAAGTTATAATTTATCATCACAGTCATCAGTTCCATCATCAGGCAGCCTCTCACCACAGCATCCAAATCAACAACGTTATCAGAGTAGCGATTTGAATATTTTTGTAAGTAATTCATAACTTCCACCAATAATCAAAAAAAATTTTATAAAGTTAACGCGAAATGACTTTTTGAAACTGAAATGCAATTTGTGAAAATTTAGAATTTCTTTTTTATTTCCATGGCCAAGGTTTTCTTAAAACATTAGGTATTTGATACAGCATACAGATCATGATTATGGGTCGTTTACTTATTAAGTTCAAGTGCTTATATTTTAAGTGATTGTGGGTGAGTGTAGGTTGATGTAGAGATAAGTGATTTTTGTTTTAGAGCCAGTAAGGACCACAAGAATAACTTTAAGATAACACATCATGTGACTTCCTTAGAAGTTTGTATCTTTTGGAGAAAATAATCAAAAAGAAAGCAAACGAATAAATTTCAAAATGTTTCAAAACCCCTCAAATGTTCTCAACATTACAAACATTTGAGGTGTTCTAAAATATTCACGAGTGTTTAAATGCTCATAGAAGCATGTAAATAGTAAAGAAACGTGTGAACACGATGCGTCGCATAAATTATCAGTACGAACTATACAGTTAACATACGCAATTTAACATTAGAGATTATTATCAGATATGTTTATAAAGCTCCACGCTTACTTATTAATTACAATTAGTTGTAATTTCTTCATCAAACTTAATTTTCCTTAATAGATTATTAATGTGCTATTACCATGATCATAATGTGTTCTATAAGAGCATTGATGATAATCTGATAAGAAACTAATCATAACAGCAAGAAGTGGTTCCAATATCTTATTCGATTCATTTTTCATGCAATTCATTATGTCGAAATGATGAGCTGATGAAGATAGCCGTGAAAATGTATATTTAAACTTCTTCTACTGATTCACTAATTACGCTATCATTAATCATTTCATTTGATTGTATAAATGCATAAAATAAGGAAACTAAAGCTTCATGCCTTTAAATGATGTTATGGTTGTAGATAATGATCAAATATGTGTCATTTAAATATTTTTTTCTCCTTTTTAAAAACATTTTGTCTCTTTCCTTCTGTTTCCCCTCATTTCTTATCTTTATATCGCCATCAAATAACTTCTTCATCATCAACTTACTTCCAATATGCATAATAATAAATAAGTTTCTTTTCTCTCTTCATTTTCGAGTGCCAAGATAAAAAGCCAGAATTTTAATAATAAATCGCTTAATACATCAAATTAGTTATTTTCGATAACGGCAAATTGCCTTTAGTAATTTATTAAAATGTCGAATGTTGATGGAGAGGAAATGAATATCTTTTTGTGACATTGTCTCTGAGAATATATTTCATTACTTTTATTCTGTCTAATTGTATCAGCACCTGAATTAATCTGGTAGATTAGTGTCACATTTTATTGTTAAGCTTTACTGAAAGTTTGTGAATATCTATTGATATTTTGGATTAAGGAAGCTAGGTCTTCCTAGGATACCCTCCACCTAAGTTCCCCAGGGTAATCTACCCCAGGGATAATTGTGGCTAGAAAATGTAGTTTATTACCTTTATGGAATCACATCCGCAATTCTTATCAACAAAGTTTCATATCTTCATGCATTCATTCGTTGAACGTTTTTAAGGTGATAATGCTGGTTTGCAGGCTTGTCTTTTTTTTTATGTCCTTAAATCAGATTTAGCATGTGAGAATTGTTAATTTTATATTATTCACATTTCATAAGCAAAAGATGGAACTCTTCAATATTCAGCAAACGATTTAAATTTAATTACAAAGTTTGGCCAGTTTGATTATGAAAAACTCATTTGCTAAATTCATCTCTTTACAAAGTTTTCCTGAAAATCTGCTATAATCATTTGAATTTGTCACAAAAAAAAATCGAAGCAACATCTGAGAAAATATTTTTTTATCTTGAAACAGAAAATTTCAAAACAATCAAGAAAATCTTTCAAATGAAGGAAATCTTTCGAGCAACATAAAAAAGACATAAAATGCAACATGATGCACTATGGGCCAGAAATCGAAAACTTTTCCGAAAATTATTTTTTTGGTCTAAATGATAGCTCTTTCATTCCCATTTATGAAAATACTTACAAAAGTGGCCAATTCAGCCTAAGTTCCGAGTTATGGCTTTTCAAATTTTTGATTAAGAGCATTTTCTCGCCCCACAAAAATTGTCACTACTTTTCATTAGATTGATGAAACTCTTTCAATTTTTTTTTATTTGGTAGCTTAAAATAAGAGCTTTATTTTAAGATAGTAAACATTTAATTATGCATCTTTTAACTTTATGAATTTTAAGGTTTTTTCAAAAAAGCACGTGTTCAGTATGATTATGTTCGTCTAGGACTTCACTCTTAAAATAAATGATGCTGAATCTTTTCTTATATTGTAGATATAAACAAGATCTACAACTTTTATTAAGATACTATAAAGTTTTAGTAGAGTTTTGCTGATGAAATTAAGTCTTTTCTTCAAAAAAACTGCAATTTTTTGACATAAATTCCCATAACTTTTCAGGATAGCCCAAAGGAGTGGATTTTTTTTACATGCTTTAAAAGCTCTTTAAATATACTATCAGAATATACAATCAGCTTGAGTTCGGTTACTGAGACAATCTCGAGCAATTTGACTTTGAAGTGTGACCAGAAATACATTTCAAAACATAAAAATTGAAAATAAATTTTGTACGTTTTTCAAAATTTTAGTTTTTTGCTTTAGATCAATAGATCTTATCAAGGCGCATATTTTGAGTATAAATATGTCATAGTTTGAACAATTTTTATACTCAAATTTCAACAAAATCATTTTTATATATTTTTTCAACAAATTTTACTTATTTTTCAATTATTTTAAATCAAAACTTATTTTAAATCTTCTGATTTTGATATTTTTTGAAATTTCTGTTTTTATGTTAAAATGTCATTCCTAGAGCAACAATTCATAAATTTTTTTTTACTTTAAGGTAATTTTTTTATAATTTTTTGCAAATTACACTCATTTTTCTTATCTTTTTTTATCAAATTTTATTTTATAATAATTCTAAATATTGAAATTTAATGTAATATGCATAAAAATACTCTTAAATATTTAAAAATCATATTTTATCCAATTAACGTAGGAATAAAGCTGGAATGAGCAAAGCTTTGATATGTTGCTTTAATTTGAAGGTAATTCTCCTTTCGATTCAGAACATATAAGCATCCAATCAACTAATTTTAATAAATTTCGGTATACATACTTATTTCCATGCAATTGTAAAGCATAAACTATCACCACGAATTATTAAAATTAAGGACCTATAATGAAAATAGTTTTTAAAAAGGAAAACGCTATCAACCATTTTCCAATCTATCAAATTTATTGTGACAATTTTTATCCAATGTTGAATGGTTCCTTATAGTTTTTTAGCATATTTCATTGATTTTTCAAATTTTTGTCTTTGCATATACTTTTTTTACTGATCTGTGGGCGCAACGTGATACATTTCAGATCCGTTCTGACAATTTATCATTATAAGGTAATCTTGTAGCTCTCGTTCCTATTTCTCCCGCTACACTTCATGTTCCTCATCCGTTCCTTAATCCAAATATCTCATGGCTTGATCTCGTACATTAAGCAGTCGAAGTATCTAAACTTCTGAAAAAGAACAAATTTGGAAATGGCTGGATTGGAACCGACGACCATCGAGTTACCATTCCAAATTTGAGCCAATCGCCTTACTTATTTGACCAGCGAGGCACTTAAATCCTCATACATAGACAAAAATAGATTCAAGAACCATCATTTAGTTTCGATAAATTTCGAAACGATGCAATCTTTTCAAACTTTTGTATATATACTTTATATATTTCATACTGGTAAATTCCAGTCACCATTAGTGAGTCCAGTCAGATTATAAATATTGAGCTTTCAACTTCCGGACCTGAAAGGCAGTTTATGCTTTACAATTGCATGGAAATAAGTATGTATACCGAAATTTATTAAAATTAGTTGATTGGATGCTTATATGTTCTGAATCGAAAGGAGAATTACCTTCAAATTAAAGCAACATATCAAAGCTTTGCTCATTCCAGCTTTATTCCTACGTTAATTGGATAAAATATGATTTTTAAATATTTAAGAGTATTTTTATGCATATTACATTAAATTTCAATATTTAGAATTATTATAAAATAAAATTTGATAAAAAAAGATAAGAAAAATGAGTGTAATTTGCAAAAAATTATAAAAAAATTACCTTAAAGTAAAAAAAAATTTATGAATTGTTGCTCTAGGAATGACATTTTAACATAAAAACAGAAATTTCAAAAAATATCAAAATCAGAAGATTTAAAATAAGTTTTGATTTAAAATAATTGAAAAATAAGTAAAATTTGTTGAAAAAATATATAAAAATGATTTTGTTGAAATTTGAGTATAAAAATTGTTCAATTTTTTTTTTTTTTTTTTAAATTAAACTTTTTATTTATTTACATTTAAATTTAAGTATGTACAAAGTTTCTATACATTTTGTTGCTTTTTGTTTTAAGGTTTCAGGCATTCAATTTGCCTTTTGTCTCTTAATTTTGATTTCATTTACGGATTTTACTTTCTTTTGTATTTCATTTGATTTATTCGGTGTTTTGAGATGCAAGACGACTGTTGAAGTTCGCTTGCAACTTTCCGACGTAGTCTTCGATGGACGGTATTTTCGCTTCTGTATGAAGATCGGTGATCCTTTCATATCTTGTTTTATTGAGAACAATTCTCAAGAATTTGTTTTGCAGTACTTGAAGTTTTTGAAGGTGGGTTTTTGCCATGCTTCCAAATGCTGGACAACCATATGTGAATATTGGTCTGATGGCTAGCTTGTAGATGAGAAGTTTGTTTCGTACGTCGAGTTGTGAGTTCCTGCTGATGAGCGGATAAAGCTGTCTTAATGCGGTGTGAGCCCTATTGGTCACATACTCCACATGCGGCTTTAATGTCACTCTCTTGTCGATCACCATTCCCAGATATTTAGCTTCTGTTTCCCATTTAATGTTTTCGTTGAGAAATTTGATGTTATTTCCTGGTAGTTGCCTGGAGTGCCTGTTTGTGATGAATAAGGCTTGAGTCTTCTGTTTGTTGAGGTTGATCTTCCATTTGTTCATGTATTGTTGAACTTTTCTTCCTGTGTGCTGTAGATGTGTCACAATATCGGCCGAGTTCTCTGCAGAATGATACAGTGCTGTATCATCTGCGAAAAGACCGATGTTGTTGGTTGTCTCTCTTACAACATCATACGTGAAGATGTTGTAGAGAGTTGGTGAAAGCACTGCTCCTTGTGGCACTCCGAATTTGATTACCTTGATTTCTGAGAACTGACCTTTAATAAAAACTGCGAAAGATCTTTCACTGAGGAAAGATCTTACAGTTTTTATAAGTGGCAGTGGAAATCTCAGTTTGAGCATTTTGTACAAGAGTCCGTTATGCCAGACTCTGTCAAATGCTTTTTCTACATCCAGGAAGATCATGCCTGTTGACTTTTTGTTGTTTAAGTTTTCTTTTGCTGATTTGATCACTTTGATGAGCTGGTGAGATGTTGATCTTCCAGTCCGGAAGCCGCACTGTTGGCTTGGGATGATGTTGTTATCCTCAAGATGATCGTTGATTCTGTTCAGTAATACTCTCTCCAGTATTTTGCTTATTGAGCTGAGTAGACTTATTGGCCTGTAGCTGCTTAGCTCATTTGCTGGTTTTCCAGGTTTTGGAATTGGAATCACTTTTGTATGTTTCCAAACTTTGGGGAAGTGGTTGAGTTTCAGACACGAATTGATGATGAATTTCAAGTATTCGAAACCTTTTTCAGGAAGATTTTTGATGAGTATGTTGTTGACTTCATCTAGTCCCGGAGCTTTTGGATTTTTCAGATTTCTTATGATGCTCACGATTTCGTTAACATCTGTTAGTTCTGGATTCTCATCATTGTCTTGTTCCAATGCTTCTTTGACTGTGTTGTTTACTTCCTGTGTATGTTGTGGATCGCTTTGTTCCAGAGGATTTTCGTGAGCTTCACGAAAATACTCGCTGAGTGCGCTGGCTTTTTCTTTGTTGGTGATGAACGTTTTACCCAGATTTGTCAATGGAGGCATTGATTTTGAACCTTTTTTGCAAAATTTTGCTATTCTCCAAACTGTTTGGTTTGACGGTTGAATCTCTGAGAGACGCTTATTCCAGTTTTTGTTTTTGAGTTCTTTAATTTTCTCATTGATGACTCTCTGCAGATAATTCAATTCAGATTTGAGTTGATTATCTCTGCTTCTCTGCCATCTTCGACGAAGACTCCTTTTTGTATTGATTAGATTTTTAATCTCCGGTGTGAGTTTAGTTGATTCGAAGTGGATCTTTTTCATTTTTACACTTGAGTTCCTCGCTTCCATGATGAGTTCAGAGAGAATCTTAATGTGATTCTCGATCTCATCTGTTGTATTGCAAGAATTTTCTCCAATGTTGTCTTCAATGCGGCGTGAAATTTGTGTTTTGAACTTTTTCCAGTTTGCGTTTTTGTAGTCATATCTGTAGACTGTATTTTCAGTTCTGTCGATTTTTGATGTTTTGATTTGGAAATACACAGCGCAGTGATCACTCATTGCCTCTGTGCATTGAAGTTCTGTTGTTTCGAGGTTGGAATTCGAGAGCATCAGGTCAATTGTTGACACTGATTTGTTTCGATCTTCTGGGTAGTACGTTGGCGAGTCAGGAAAGTAGATCATGAACTCTCCTGACATTTCCTGAAGAATATTTCCTGATTTATTTGCAACGTTGCAGTTCCATTCTCGATGTTTTGCATTGAAGTCTCCACAGATGTAGTAATTTCCTCTCAGATTTGTTATTTTGTTGATGTCATCTCTCAGATGTTGATCTATTTCCCCTCCTTTGCTTCCTCCTGGGAGATAGACTGAGAGGATGTGACAACTATCCGTGTCATTGAAGAAGACTTTGATTCCAATGCATTCCATTAGTTTTGTGTTGTAGCCTGGTTGAAGCTGATGTTTTAGATTTCTTTTGACGATGATTGCAACACCACCCTTTGGTCTATCCACGCGATCCAATCGATGAATTACGTAGTCTGGATGCGAGTCAATTTTGGAGTTTGGTTTTAGGAATGTTTCTGAGATGCAAGCAACATCGACGTTTTGCTTGCTTAGGTAGTCGAGAAATGCTAACATTTTGTCAGTGAGGCCGTTAGCATTCCAGTAGAGGACGTTGATACTTTGTTGTCTACAATCCATTATTGTATGCGGTGTTTTTGGCGCTTGAGCCGATTGCTTGGAGTATTTCGTCGATGAACTCTGGATTTTTGGCGATTAATTTGAGAAGCTCGCTGATGAGGTACTTGTACTTTGATTCCTCTATTTCTGAGATGTTTTTATCTCTTGTGCTGGTGCTTTGAGCTTGTTGATTAGTTGTTATGTTTCGATTCACTACTTCAGCACTGAATGAAGGTTGTGGGAAAACTTCATTCGAGGTCTGACTTGTTGGACTGATGTCTTCTGAGTCCATAAGCTCAACATCTTGCTTTGGTTTTTGATGTTGATTGTTATTAATGCGCTCGTTTTGCTTTTTTCTTTGATTCTTTTTCCAATGTTTTCCTCTTTCTTTATTGTTTTGTTGGTTGTTCAAGTTATTTTTATTTCCCTGATTTGAGGGTTTGTGATTTGGAGGAGGATTTGTGTTCCTTGGTTTGTAGTTGACTGAAGCTTGTTTTTGATGAACAGGCTTTTGTGTACCAGATGTTGATGGTTCCACATTATTCTTTCTCCATTGAGGTTTTGGTGCATGTTGGACGTTTCTGGTTGATCTCTCAGGACGATGCGGTGTTGGAGGATTGTTTCTCCGTTGTCCATATGAATAATGGCCTGCTGTTTTGTTTTGATTTCGGTTGTTTCCATTCTGTGATTTTGATTTCCATTTTTCAATTATTTCTTGTCTGGTTTTACAACCTGTGAAAATTGCTGTATGTTTTTCACCGCAGAAGAAACATTTGAGTTTTCCGAGTGGAACCTTGTTGGTCTCTTTCGATATGTACTGGCACGTTTTCGAGTCATGTTGCTCAGAGCATCTGAAGCAAACGGACGGTTTGTTACAACCGTTTTGTCCATGACCAAACTGCAGACATTTCGAACATTGAGATGGTCCAGCTTGTCTATTTTTGTAGTCAGCCCATTTAATTTTGAAACTGCTGACAATTTTGATTTTTCTGAGGAATTCCAGGAAATTTCCACCTTGTTCTACATCTTTTTTGAAGTACACGAGGTAATTCTGGTCGTCATCTTGTTCGTGTCTTTTGTGTTTCATTGTCATTTTGACAATTTTTACTGGTGTGATTTTTACGGTTTGAAGTTCCTTCTCCAACTCACTGATTTCCATATCTGGGAGTCCATAGAGTACGTACTTCTTCAGTGGTTCTTGGCTGGAGTATGTGTGGAAGTGATGCTTTTTGTCTTTGAGTAGTTGGATGAATTTCTCGTAGTAATCCCAACTCTCCGTTGTTACCGTTTTTGTTCCTTGTTTGCCCTTTTTGGTCTCAATTAAGAAACTTCCAGGTTGATTGTTTATTTCATTCGTCAACCTCTTGATTTCACCAGCTCCCCCTGTGCTGATGACAATTGGAGGTGGTTTTGATTTTTGTTGAGATTTGTTGTTGTTGCTTTCCGTGTTTACGAAAATTGTTTTTTGTTGCTCTGATGTTTTGCTGTTTTCTCCCCAGTACGAAGAAGTTGTCGATCTTTTTTTCTCCTGTTCTGGTGAACCAAATAGATACGGTTTTCCAGAAGACGAAGCTTTCTTCATTGGTGGGAGTACGAACAGTGGTTTGTTCCCATCTTTTGGTTTGCTTTCGTTTGCTACTCTTTTTAAAGGAGCGTTGGGAACTATCACTTCTCGAGGGCGTTTTTCTGCTTTACTTGCTTCATTGAGATACTTCTTTATTGTTATTTGTTTTTTTGGTTTGAGATTTGTCATCTCAACGTCGGCTGCTTGTGAAACATTTTCACTGAAAATTTCCTCAATATTGAGAATTGTCACTGAAGATGAATGTTGTTGTTGAGAACTATTAAGTCCATGCTGATTTTGAGAAAGATTTTCTTCGTTGTTGGTAGTTTTTGGTGATTCTACCATTTTGATGTTTTGAGAATCAAACTGAGATTTTGAAACTTTTTGCAAACAAAAAGCTTCTCAGGTAGTCTCTGTTTTGTTTCTTTTGAGATTTTTGAATAATTTGCGGAGCGATTTGTAAACACGTCTGTTCACGTTGAGATCTAGTTTGCAACTGCAAAAATTGTTCAAACTATGACATATTTATACTCAAAATATGCGCCTTGATAAGATCTATTGATCTAAAGCAAAAAACTAAAATTTTGAAAAACGTACAAAATTTATTTTCAATTTTTATGTTTTGAAATGTATTTCTGGTCACACTTCAAAGTCAAATTGCTCGAGATTGTCTCAGTAACCGAACTCAAGCTGATTGTATATTCTGATAGTATATTTAAAGAGCTTTTAAAGCATGTAAAAAAAATCCACTCCTTTGGGCTATCCTGAAAAGTTATGGGAATTTATGTCAAAAAATTGCAGTTTTTTTGAAGAAAAGACTTAATTTCATCAGCAAAACTCTACTAAAACTTTATAGTATCTTAATAAAAGTTGTAGATCTTGTTTATATCTACAATATAAAAAAAGATTCAGCATCATTTATTTTAAGAGTGAAGTCCTAGACGAACATAATCATACTGAACACGTGCTTTTTTGAAAAAACCTTAAAATTCATAAAGTTAAAAGATGCATAATTAAATGTTTACTATCTTAAAATAAAGCTCTTATTTTAAGCTACCAAATAAAAAAAAAAATTGAAAGAGTTTCATCAATCTAATGAAAAGTAGTGACAATTTTTGTGGGGCGAGAAAATGCTCTTAATCAAAAATTTGAAAAGCCATAACTCGGAACTTAGGCTGAATTGGCCACTTTTGTAAGTATTTTCATAAATGGGAATGAAAGAGCTATCATTTAGACCAAAAAAATAATTTTCGGAAAAGTTTTCGATTTCTGGCCCATAGTGTGATGTATCGTATGGTAAAAATTCTCAATCTAGTACTGATTTGCAATGAATGAATGAAGCATTTGACGATTTTGGTAATTATGATTATGATGATAAAGGAAAACTCTGTTGGATACTTATTGAGTATGAATGATACAGATGAGTATAAATGAATATTGAGGACGATAATGAAACAGATATTTCAGTCAAGCTTCAAGTTGAAACAAGCCCAGCAAAGCATTGAAACCATACAATTTCAGTCAGTTTCTATCGTTGACAGCAAGCAGCTAGTGCAAGTAACACTAGTCAAGAAAGAATATTGATTGATTGATTAATGATTATTCGCCCTTTCGGAGAGTTACGTAATATGGATCGATAGACAACATATGGAAGTAATGATCATCACTTACTGTGCCTATTTAAATAAAACGAATATGTCCTTGCAATTAAAACCCTGCCTACGATTACCCGGACTTAAAAGCATCAAATTTACTGACAACTTGTCATTCAACGAAGTTTATGCAATGTACGTAGTCAACACTTCCAAAGCATCATGAAGCAAAATTTCTAGAATCAAAATCCAGTTTGGTGCGATCGTCCAAAGGAATACTTTACAAAAGAACAACTAATCAAGCGAATAGTAAGTCATTGTTATTTTAATTCTATCCAAAAATAATTTTTTTTTCGGATATCCTAGCTCTTCAAGTTCATAACTCTATTGGGATTCTAAGATCTATAAATTATGTAACTTTTCTTTTGGTTTTAAATGTAATTTTACTGAATTTAGAGCATTTCCAATGCAATTATTAAGCGTTTCTGTTTTTTTTTCTTGGCTGTTGAACAAGTGGGTCCATTGTCGCAGTTAAAAATTGCCTAAAGACTTCGAAAACAGCTTAATAACAAGCATGCTCAACGCCAAGCAGTGACGATGAAGGTATCAAATCAATCAAGCATATAATTACACAGGCATTAATTGATGACGAGAAACGTGCCAGAATATCCAATCCACAGAGATTAAATATTTAGATTATATATCCAGTATTATCAGACATTGAATCAGCAATTCGAGTAAGGATGAAAGTCAAAAATTAAAATTTGAGAATTGGACGTAAACTTTTAAATAAGTAAAGTCCGCAAACGTACTGATTTGGGAAGTCAAAGTTATTTGTAAGTTCACCAGACGTTAGTGACACAATGCAAGATATTGATGACTATTTAAATAAAGCATTAGACGATTCTAAAGATAATGATGATATTTGAGAATGAATGAAATCCAAGACGAGTAAGCTCCAAGAAAATGTCAAAAGATACGGATATTCCAGTCAAGTTGACAATTGATACAAGTCCAGCAAGATAAGGAATTGATTTGATTGAATTTATAAAAATGAAGAATCATCACTCATTGTGCTTATTTGAATATATTGAATATGTTCTTGCAACTAAAATCCTGCCTTCATTACATGAACTTAAAGTTCAAAATTAATGGAATAACTGCTCAATACGATATTCTTTCACATGCCATTAAATATCACAAGAAAATCTCGTTCATCCACCAATTCAATAGACATTCGTATAATATGGCAATCAAGAATCTAAGAAACAACTTCGCGGGGATAAAGGAGACAGCTTAGAAGATGGAATAAAGACAGAGAATGAAACAAATTGAAAACAAGTAGCTACAAAGAGAGCGGAGTCAGCGCAACTGCTCAACAGACCGAGAAGAAGAAAAGATTGCTTTTTTTTTATTTTAAATGTTGACTAGACGAACTAATGTTTCCTTTTTTCTTTATTTTCTTCCTTTCTTTCTTTTTTTTTCTTCTTTTGCTTTCTTTTCTTTTTTTCTAATTTAGCCTACGACCGGAAATTTTAGAATCGAAATCGATGAAAAAAATGTTGATTTTTCTTTTAAGAAATTATTTGACAACAAATTAAGGAATCACGACATGAGAGCACAACATCCAGTATAAAAGAAAATCTCAGCAAACATCAAGAAGTGACTAGTGCATTATAAGTCCTCTTTCGGTTCGGTCTGCCTGAAGAAAATAATTAAAAGAAAGCACCAGACAATTGTTGGATGAAGAAATAAATCGCAGAGGAAGAAATCGGATATAAAATAGAACAAGCTGTTATAACAAACAAATCAAAACTTAAGAAGCGATTTTACCTCCCCATGCTAATAAAGACAGCCTTGAAGATCAAAATCAGGACAAATAGCTACAAAAAATAGTAGATTTAGCGACAACTTCTTCGTTTCTTTTACAGGATTTTTTCTTTATTTTTTTTTTCTTTCATAGGATTTAGGAGATTACTTTGCCAAAGTTACCGAATGTTGCGAATCAACGAATGGAGATTATGATCAATCACCCGACTAAAAATCAAATTGATCAAAAGATGCAGACCGCAAATTATAGAGTCGATTCAAAGGAGGATGATGAACCAAGAAATTAGCATAAAAGTATGAAGACAGAGAAGATGATCAAATTAATCAGAAGTAGCTACGCTGATAACGGATTCAGCGACCTTTATTCAACAGACAGAGAACAAGGTTTAATTAAATGATGAATCAAAGGAACAAATTCACGGGAATGAAAAAGGACAGCTTAGAGATTCAGATGTAGATAATCATACAACAGCTATTGTTTCCTGTACTGAATATAAAAGTTCACCTAATCATTTTGCTGAAAGTTGCCTAGAGCAACAAGGAATGAGCCAGACATATCGAGCGAAGATTGTATTGATTAAATTTTAGTATTGGACGTGAACTTTTACATATGTTAAATGCCATTTTAAAGAAGCACTAAAGAGCATTACGAATTTAAATATAATGATGATAAAGGAAGTGAATTTTCAGATAATTTTGAGAATGAAAGAAATACAAAACGCGTTGCTCAAAGGAAATGTCAAAAGATATAGATATGAAAATGAAGAATCAGATAAGAACATAAGAACACATCTTACTCAGGTATGTGAAAATAAAATTCAGCATTTATTTCATGAAGTTATAAGACAACAGCAATCGTTTTTCAATTTTCATAAGCTCTTAATCTCTGTGAAATGCAAGAATCATCACCAGTTTCAAGTTCTGCACCGCCATGTTCACAAAATGTCCACAAAAATGAGGAATCACCACAGTTTCCAGAATCAACAACGTCATCAGAGTCGTGATTTGAATGTTGGTAAGTCATCCGATAATAATTTTTTATTTCAAATCTTCTAGGATTTTACATTTTTATGGGCTTTAAAGGTGAAAATGCCCCACCGTCCTGCCCAAATTTTTTTTCGGCAATTAGAAAACTTACATTTTGTAGAACAATTAAAGCAAAGAAAGTTTCTGTTCATAATCGGGTGACAATAGCAACACGAGCCAAATGGATGGAGCCATACAATTTTGGAGTTTTTGAAATAAATTTAGGAGAAAATATATTTGCTTGTAGAAAGCATTAAGTAGAACAAGCCCATACTTTAAATGGATTACTAGACCGACGACTTTCGTTTCCTGGAAAAAGCATTAGAATTGACAATGATTGGAATCCACAATCTGATTCTTTTGACATCGGCATTGCTAGTTCAATGATGATGTAAACTTTGAACCATACATCCAACCTTTTTACTTGATTGAGTCTGATTGTGATGCAGGTTCACTCAAAAATACTTCTTTTGTGGGATTTCAACAAACTGAAGATAGAGGTGTAGCTAAAGTCCAGCTAAAGTTTAAAGAATCCTTGACACACCAATAAATTGTTTTGAGAATTGCTCAAAAGTAGAAGAATAAAAAAGACTATTTGTGGTGGTCTTGCTTATGGAATTGGTAAATGCTTTGATGATGGCGGTACTGGGGTTGGTTTTTTTAAGGCTTACCGTAGTAGCATAGGGAGGTTGATCCAAGGATATTTCTTTGGACCTAGGGAAACCCAGGTGGAGGGTTGGGTCTCTGGACTAAGGATGTAGTCAGAAGATATTCAACGGTATGTAGTTGGCATCAAATCTTGCACATTAAAGAAATCTTTCACTACGCCCCTGACCTGGACAACCCAGTAAATGACATCCATTGAGCATAGCAACACAACTTTAGTAGCAAGTTAAATTATTTACATTTCATAATTTATATTTAATGCACATCAAATCACTAAGATCATCTTATTTGAACATTAAAGTCAGTAGACCTGTTATCCCCCGAGTCATCGACACAAGCAGTAGTTGAAATGCGCATTACTCATATTTAAAAGTACATTCTTTTCTTTATTCTTTTATGTTCTGTTTGACCATAAAAACAGTAAGAAATATTAATAAAAAAAAATCTGAAATTCATGTTCACGAGTTTTCATCACATTGGAAGTATTAAAGAGTCGCCAAGTTTATTTTTCAAAAGGTGATTTATGCGGAATTTTTAAAGTACATTTAAACGTTCAATATAACACATGTTTTTACAGTTAATTTAATTAAAGGCCTTTCTTTTGAGAAGTAAATCGATTCTTTTTTGACTTTCCATTCACGATGACCTAAGAATAGTATGAATAAATGAGAAGATTAAATCTAATTAAGAGATTAACACACGCGATGATGATGAAATTAATCGACATTAGTGAGATAGTACAGAAAGAGATGTGGAAGATAACGATAATCAATATTTTGGAATAAAGAATGAACCATGTGGCACTCGTGGATTAATAAATTGAATTGAAATTAATGCAACGAAACTCGTACTTTTTCACTCAATTATCCCAATTAACGAGTAATAACGAGGCGTAATTTTGTTCAATTAATATCGGATATATTTGTTCGTTCCAAAATCTTATGTCGATATTCCTTAGTTTTGGAATAAGAATTACAATAAAAACAAGAAGGAAAAAAGAGAAAGAATTGAATGCGAAAATCAGCGAGTAGCCACAAATCGACACGATATTTGTTGAATTTTTAAAGAGAATGTGTTGCCTAAATTATTGAACTTGACTTTTTTGTTAAGAGAAATGGGAGAAAAGTAAGAAAAGAAAAGAAATTAAGCTTCTTGTGCAAGAATCTTCGTGTTTTCTGATGGTTTATATATATTGAGGAACGTGAGCTTCAAGTTTCATTATTTTCGTATGTTTGATTTTTTTTTTATTCAATAAGAAGCGAGAATTTTTAAAGTAACTGTTTTTCGTCTTCTGAAATACTTATATTCAGCTATAAGTGTATATATTGACTCAATGAATTTCGATTCAACGTTTTTGATAACAAAATATGTAAATATAAATTGAGATTTTTTTTTTATTTCTTCTTGTCTCATCTCGCTGCATGCAGAATAAAAACGTGAACTTCATCCATTTACTCTTGTTGTCATTTGTCAGTTTGCTTGGGTCAGACCTGTCTGTAACATTTTTAAATAACTTTGTTGAAACTGAATGAAATAGACAGTGAATCTAAGCAATACTAAGGGGTTGTTCACTTATGACGTCCATAATTAACGGTCATTTTTCAAAAAAGGACAATGGAATTCCAGGAATTTCTATTGTTTAATACTTCTCGGTACGAGGTTAAGCTATCAAAATTAATCTTTCATTACTGTAACCTCTAAAAATTAAAGCCAGAACCTCTATAACATCAACACTTCTTTCATTGACTTTAATCTTATTCTTCATTCATCAGTTAATCAGGTTTGCCACTCTTCTTAGGCTTTCATCTGTTCATCATCTAAGTTTCATAGCTTGTTGTCAATTCTCGTCATTGTTATCTCTTCATAATAGCTCCATTCATTGTTTTGCTTGTCTCAAATTCACCCACTTTAACTTCTGCTGTTTAGGTGTCTGATCTGCTTTTAGCTTAACAATGTCTTCTGCCGGTTGCTCCGTAATATCTTTGAACTAAGGGCCTTCTAGAGAACATTTTATGTATATCTTTAGACTTGCATTAGAGGAGTGAATACATGAGAATACCAAGCAACTTCATTAGCCACACTGCATTCGCATATAGACGTTTTTTCAAATCTCGAAAGCATTTCTTTTATGAGGCAATCGAATTTATTCATGAATATGTTCCAAATTTTTATTAATCAACCAACAAGAATTGACAAATATTTGATAATTAAAAGCATTTAAGAGGAGAAAAAAATATTCCGAATCTGAAAAACAGCGCGAGGTTAAAATTTATTTTAACATTTATGTGAAATTACCAAGTAATCGTTTAACAACATGATGCTGTAAACAGCAAAAAAAATTATTATGTGTGTACTTAGTGACACAATGGACACAATTTAATTCAATTAATAAATAATAATCAACATAATTTTATTCAATATATGACACGAGAAAAAAAAAGCAGCATCATTAAGCCGATTGCATTTTTCTCTCACATATAAAGCATGCAAAATTAAAATGATTGCCGTTGTAAAGTAATGGACAAGATAATTTGTTTGCAGTGACTTAAAATATGTCAAGAGATCTGTCGTTCTTGTAATACTGTCATCATATTTACATGTTCTGGATTTCATTTTAATTCTATTTTGTTGTATCATTTTTGGATTGTTAATCTCCTTAAACTGGTGATTGTTACAATATTTTGGAAATTGTCTGTCAGTTATGAAATTTTGTAATCTTTCATTTTTGTTACTTATCATTTTTATTATTCTGAATTACACAAGGAGGAATGCTTTTACTTAGATTTACGCCTTAACCAAAGGTAGATTATGAAAGGTTGGTTGCCTACAGGGGCGTTGCCAGAAAATTTTTAAGAGGGGGGGGGGGGGGGGCATTTTCGAAAATTAAAAAAATGTTATTTTGTATCCTTTAATCTATATTCATTCTTCATAAGTTTAAATATTTAATTCATTATTCATACATTAAATTTAATTTTTCGTGCTGATTTTGACATTTCTTTCATCACTTCCTCTACATTAACTGGTTCTTCTCTATAAATTCTTAAGAAAACAATTATCAGATTTTCGTAGAAGGGGGGGGGGGGGGGGGGACGGGCCCCCTATGGCCCCCCCTGGCTACGCCCCTGGTTGACTATATACTCAATCGTCTTAAATATACCAAGGGTTTTGAATGCTAGATCAGTAAGTACAACAATCGTAAAACTACATTAATTCCAAATTGATTGAGCTCAGGCCTGCATACATATTGTTAAGCTGTGAAACTCCATCTTTGAGATAATCATTTACTGCACAACATTGTTGCTTTAAACTTTTGAAAACCTTAAAAATACAGTCTAACCATTGCAATATACATACAGCTTATTTATCAAAGATTATGAAAATTTATTTGCTTAAGCTTTGTTAATAATTACAAATTCAAGCAATACAAAGAGTCCTTGCTGTTCCTTAACATTGCATCGCAGGAAGTCTTATTAATCTGATATGGTTAATAATTAATGTTGTGACATTAATAGTCTATAATATCTGCATTTATTTCAATTTACAATAAGAAATTGCTTCATAATTCTAAACTTATAAATACGACGAAAATGTCTATTCCAATTTCTTCCAACAACAGCTATAACATCTTCATAATAATAAAAGCTAGCATTATTATACATTTTTTTTATGAATGTAGAAGATATGGCAAAGTTATAATTACCAGAAGTAGAAATTTTTTTTAAATAAATCATTAAGAGATTCACTATAAGGCAATTTCAATGGTCACGATTTCATCACATAAAAACATAAATTATTCTTCACCAATAATATCGAGTCGATCGTTTGGTATGCAGCTTAATAACAATTTCCTACATTTATAAGAAAAGAGCTCTACAGACATAAATTTTTTTGCAATTCATCCAGATTTTTTTTCACTTCTCTCTCTTCTTAGTATTTTACCGTTTTATTCCCTTTTGTGTTCTACAAATATCTTTCATTTTTTATAATAATAATAATAATTTAATGACTTTTCTAGACATTTTGGCCTTCAGCATATAATAGACTTAGTTATATTGAAAGTGTAGATAGCACTAATTCCAATGAACCTCGACTCTATTCTGTAAATAATGAAATTGTAAATGTACTCAGGCATTCGTTATTTATGCGCATTTTACCATAATTATGGGTATTTGTCGGATTAAATTTGTCAATTTAAACACTTAAAATTACTTTCAGGCATAAGCTTACTTTAAATAAGCTCTTTTGTCTTTTGAAGCTTGACTTCAGAGCTGAAATTGGTGATGCTTGTTCTGACTTTGAAAGACCTTTTGATGATCAATTAAGCTCCTAAAATCGCATAAAAATGGACAAACTGCAAAAGCCTTAAGAACCACTATCATCTAATGTAAGGCTACAGTTTGTAAATTGTTTTTTTATTATTATTTATTCTTTAAAATCATTCAAACATTGGAATTTCAAAAGAAACGATATACATGATAATAAAGTGAGCAGTTCCATTACATGTGGCATTATCATACATTGCTACTTGATGGTTGCAACTTAACACCTTCGCTTTTCTTTATTCATTTGAATTATTTATTAATTCAAGACAAATTTCTTACTTGTGCGATTGGAAAACAGTTCCGCTAATGCAGAATCTTTTTTGCTCTCTTGTGTCTGTTAAATCAAATCATGAGCACGTATTTCAATTAATCTGTCATTCAACTGTATGTTCATTTAATTGTCTTAAAATAATACGTTATTATTAAGAATTAAGATTTAATCCTATTCAAAAATGTAACTTTTAATTCCTAGAACAAATAATGAGTTTTCCTCTATATTTACAAAATTACTATTTCTACAAACAAGATCTATATAAAATTCATTAATTTTTTGGATGTCTGAATTAAAAATTGTGAATAGATATCAGGTTCCGCTTGTAGAAGAACATGTGGAATATATGTCCATTTCAGAAGAAAGTCTTGAATTTCTTCTTCACAATTCATGTATTTAATGCAAAGATTCTTATAAAATAGAAACTCATCAACACTATATAAAGTACTCTCTACTAAAGGATGGTAGCTAATCCAGTACTTATGGAATACAATCTGTCTCATAAATGCTTTCAATTTGACTTTATCATTAATAAATAAAAATGATGAAAAATTTTCAAGATTTTTGAACATTTTCAGAGTTTTTTCTTGATGATAATACATCCAAGAATTGTTATCAATACATTCAAAAATTTTGTCTTGATTTGTTACAAAAGTATCAAGCAAGAGATCTTTTAATTCTAAATATATTTCATCTGTTGTCTCTGATAATATTCTTGTAAGATCACAGAACGATATAAAAATATTTTGAAGTTCTTCCCAAGAATTTTTATACTTGATGTAAAAGTTTTTAAACCTTTTAAATTTTTCTAGACTTCCTATTTTTATAACTCTATGAAATGAATGATAATCAGGATTATTGTCACAAAATAATATTTTTCGCACAAATTTTCTTGATTCTTTCGTATCTCCTGAGCAGTAACACAAAGATATTTCCTCAAAACGCTCCAATTTTTGCAGATTTGTTATGGTTTCGATTTTAAGCCAATAGTTTGTATTGATACCTCTTAAGAACAAATAATCCCAAACACAACGCGTTTGAAACAAAGATTCTTTAATTAGTGCCCATCCCATGACTTGTTTATTCTCGAACAAAAATAACAATAAATCTTTAAATAGCTGGATCTTGTTATGGATTGATAATAATTCTGCTTGTATTTTAAACATTGTGATTCTTTCGACTGTACTTAATTTATACGTATTTTCATCGTACACGGAAAATGAAATGTTTTCATTGAAAATATTGGATCTTGTCATTGTTCTGGTTGACATCACGATTCCATCTTTTAAGCATGAAGATATGAGCTTTTCATTATAAATGAAAATATCTTTGATAAGATTTCTGAATTCTGGATAGACCTTTGGTCGAATGCATAGAAGTATCTCGGGAATGTAGCAATAATCGATAAAATAATTTTGAATCACTTTTTTAGAGTACAAATACTTCGTGAACAACTTTTTGCATGTTACAAGGATCTCTTTACTGTCTAATTTTGCACTTTCAATTAATGGGTGGTGTTCTTGACAATACAAAAACGGAAATATTTTTCGTCCGAGGAATATCGTCTTTTCTTTATTATTATCGAAAAATGAGAATGCAAAGTCTTCAAAATATTCAAAAGCTTTACTGATTCCCTCAGATTTTACATTGTGGTACTCAGGAAAATGAAAAACAATATCCTTGTTTGTTGAAAAGGTTTCAATCATAAATATTTTAAATTATTGATAAGTTTCATCATTCATCGTGAAAAATAAGTTCGAAAGATCACAACGAGTAATAAAATTTGCTTGAATTTTGTCACTGCTAGCTTTATACTTTGAAAATAACTCTTTATATCTAATAAAAACGTCAGGTCTATTTGAGTATAATGCTTTAATCAGAGGATGATTATCGCCACTAAACTTATGGGAAAGGAATTTTTGATTTCATGTTCATCATTATTTAAAAAATCCTCGATATTATCTCCTATGTACTTGCATACGTTAAGTGATTTTGTTTCAGTAGACATGATTAGAAAATTTAAAAAATCATTCTTGTTTGTACAGAAACTTGACTGATTTCTAGGAAAATTTTCATTTGAATTTCATTTCCAACATGATCTAAAACCATGCATTCATGGAGTATTTTTGAATTTATAGATTTTATTACATCTACTTTATAACATTTTTTAACCAAATCAAGAAGTTTTAGTAAATTTTTGCTTAAATTGCTAATAAAGTTTTCTTGAACTAAGTCATTAATATCCTCATCAGTCACCATATTACCTGATTTTTTGCTGAACAAAGTATGAAAATTTGGGCCGAAGCAATGTTCTAAAATTTCTAAAATTCTCTTCAAATTTTGGAAATTGCAAAGTAAGTGTCTAGTCAAAATATTGTAAAGTAAATTTTCTGATTTGTTAATGATCCATAAATTTTTGATGTGTCCTGGTTTAAATTTTAAAACATAAATGAAAAGTTCCAAATATTTTATATTTGTTAAAGCCTCATCACTTGAACTGATGCGTTTGTCATCATTTTTATTGTTTTCATTATGAATTTCGTCGTCAGATTCTGAAAAATCGTTATTGAGAGTATGCATACTCTCATCTTTATATTCATCTCTCCTATTTATTTTTAATCAGTAAGATTAAATTATTACGAATCAAATCCCAATATTATCTACAATTCCTGCATAAGATTCTTTTATTTAAAGGAATTTGCAATGCCTCTTTTGCTACGTTTACCAGCATCTAGGGTGACCATCTGCGTAGTTTTACAACGGACAGTCCTGTATTTCAAAACCCTGTCCTGTATAAATTTGAAAACTTTGTTCCAGGTCCTGTATTTTTTTCACGAAAATTTCCGTTAATTTTCGAATTTTACTCTATGTCCTGTATTTTTCAAAAAATTTACCAAAAGTCCTGTATTTTCATGAAAATTAGATGGTAACCCTACCAGCATCTGGATGTTTTCATTATTGCATTTTGAGCACACTAATTCTGACTAAGTAAATTGGAAGGTACATCAGGTCTTAAGACAAAATCGTGTCTTTTCAATGTGTAGATCTTCGAAGTGGTTCGGATTTTTATATAAACATTAAGTCTGTAAGATGTGGTTTGAATTATTTATCTGCTTTAAAATGTTTACTTACTTCCTTGGCTGGGGCGCACATGTGCCCATTGCCGAGCCTAGAGATCGTCTAAAGACAGCTCTATCCTTAGAAACCTTCTGTCAGTTCGGGATATTAAGGACTCTAGCGTCCTTTCCAACACAACCAATCCACGAGATCTTCGGTCTTCCTCGTGATCTCTTGCCATCCATAAAGTCTGTTACTGTCACTTTTCAGCTTTCTGAAATAAATGAGCTCTGCATTATGTCAACTTCGATAATCTTCTCTTTCCTTCACAGGACCATAAATCGCTTTTAGTATTCGTCTTTCGAAGACACCAAGTAAAGCGTTTAAACTCAGAATTAATTCCAAATTTTGCATCACTTCCTCCTAAGAACGTTGAACTCATAAGCTATAGTAGATTTCTAGTTGGATTCGTAATATTATGTCAGAAACTGCTGGCATTTATGTCTAGTATACATAACTTGCTGAAAATCAAGTAGTTTAAATTCAATTTCATTGGAACTAACCTTAATTTATTACAGGTATTGTCACTTTTAATTAGATGACAAATAAATTTAAATTCAAACTTTTTTAGAATCAGAATGTAAAGCACGAACTTTCTCATGAGCAACTAAATTTAAATAATCTTCAAGCTTCAAATTTATTCTACTGCTTACATTTAGTACATTTTCGTTGCTCGTACAATTTTTTTTATGAGTCTATAAACATCGGCATGAGATGAGGAAAGAAAAGAACCATGGCAAAGAAAAAAAGCAAAAGGTCAACCATATTTACCGCTAAATGAAATGATCTTCAGATGGTACCATCACGTCTCTTTTCTTTCCTGATACATACTTTATAGACCTTTCTGATTTCTTTCTCTCTTTATCGATTTATTCATGTATTTTTTATGTTCTTGCAATCTTTGTGTCGCAAATGGTTGTTGATTTTTTTTTTGTATATGCTATACACACTGTATACACACATCACATATGTTTGCATGCGTTAATTGTCCATAATTCTCCATCATCATCTTCATCAAGTAAAATCACCATTGCTTATGGAAATTTCTTCCCATTCCAAAGGTGTCGAATGAAATAAAATGCAGCAATTTAACACCTCCAAGCGAATCAAAAAAAAAAAATATAAAATAAGAACCTTCGTACTTTATTTATGCAACATTTTAAGTATTGCAATACATCATTGAATTTTATGCGGCATATTTACATTGTGTAGCAACAGGTTTCTTTCCATACAGTGTTTTTTTTTTTCGTTGTTTGTTTCAACTTAGCAATAACGAGAAAGAAATATGAATTGTGGGTTACTGATTTGTGTCTGATTGTTACGCACAAAATGGCAATAGCTAGTGAGTGAGTGGAAAGGAAGAAAACGAAGCATCTTAAAAAATATAATAATGAATAATAAAAAAAGCAAAGATCGAACTCAATGAGTTCGTTAACATGCGCAGAATGTTTCGACATTGTCATCAAAATGAAAAATCCACAGCAGCTTTTGTGAGAGCGAGATTCTTTTTACATTTCGTGTGGTGGGCGAATTTGTAATCTTTTAAAGTCATTGGATCAGTTAGTTACTTATTCTTGCTTCTTTCTTGCTGTTGCAATAATAAAAAGCTACCATCAAGAATGTTGAATGGTGTGTAAATATTAAGTGCAAACCACAAATATTTTCTTTTTATCTCTTCACGTTTGCCTTTTTTGAGGTTCCTAAATCTCGTTTTGAACGCAATGAGCATCTTGTGTCGAAAGTTGATGGACAATGCATCGTCTTTTTATGAGAGAAATATTAAATTTTAAATTCTATTACACTATGGGTAATTATTGGATCTGCTGAATATCTGGAACAATGGAAGCACAACATTAACACTTGATAATGGTGGATGAATGTTAATAATAATTCCAGCTATCAAGTTCTGTTAATAACAAGCATCACGAATCACAATTATTTTTTAACAATAAAGTTCAAAAAAGAGACAATTCTTTGATATTTAGAACTTAGAAAGTAATTTCATCATGTATATGTAGTTCCAACCATAAAATGAGAATATCCAGGTCCTTCTCTGAGTCTTTGAATATTTTATGAATCATACAGCGCTCGATATGAAATAAGAGATGATGTCAATAAAAACTGATAAATTTGTAGATTTCGTTCAGGGGAATGACTCATAAAGTGACATACCAACATCTCCAGAACATATTAATTGCGATGAGCATATTTATAGTAGATAGGACTGAGCATAGGGCTCGCAGTGAAACTGGTTGTGTGTGTATGACAGATAGCCGAAGTGAGATAAGTATCTTGGTAGCCGAGTGGCAGGGATCTCTTATCGTCTGGTCAGAGATCGCCTCTTTTGAATTCGTGGTTTCGATTCCCATCGAACCCGACTTGTTTTACATTACACATATGGCAATATAGGTAGATCTACAATATGCATCTTAGCAGGTTCCATGAATGTTTTAGTAATCATATTCTTACATGCTTGGGACTTATATGAACTGCAATGATGTCTTTATCCACATCCTCGTTCAATGTTTGCCAAATAAAGATCTTTATTACGTTTCATTCATCTATTTTGGATGTAGATTTTTAATTTTAAGTTAAACTAAAGAGATTTGATTATTTAATCGACTTTAAACAGAATGAATTGATTGAGTAGCTTTACTTAAATCATGTACAAGTTAACTGTTCAGTGATTCCATCAGTTCAGACTAAGGAGGCAAAAAACAAATTAATAAATGAGTACATCCCACTTTAGAACCTCCAAAGTTCTCATCTTTAAATTATTGATGATGATTTTCTTCTGCTGTAAAGTAACAAGTTCTCAAAATGAAATACATACCTATATACTGCGTGTTCTGTTAATTTTCTTTACTTGTAATTTAATATTTAAAGCTGATGCTCTTTGGTGTTGTTGGGCAATAATTCAAAAAAAAATATATTAAAAAAAGAATTCATGGTTCCATCAAAGTTATGTTATGCGTGTACATTGCGGTTGAGGCTGTTGAAACGAAGAAAAGAGAAAATAAAGTGCAAAATGTGAAATGTCAATGAACCTGCCATCGTGCCTGTTTAATTGATTTTTCTTTGTCATAATTATAATTGGAAGGAATAACATGATAAATATCTACAGATCACAACATTACCAGTCATTACTTAATCAATAATTGTTTACTTTACGCAAATAGACATAAACAGCTCATAAATGTTGATTAATACCTCCTTTTTTTTTAATTCTTTATACCTCATTTGATTAATCGCATATGGAATATATATTGCATTGGACTTCATTGAGATTATGTTTCTGGTAGATGAATCTTTTCATTTTATTTTATTATTATTATTTTTTTTAAGAATGAAGTAAAGAAGAAATCTCTGCCTCGTGCCACACAACGGAGATATTGAAGTCGATAATATGAATCTATCCCATTTACTTACCATCTCTGACATTATCTAAATGAGAAGTTTCACATTGCAATGCGTAATGTTATTAATCGACACAGCATGCTCGATGTATGTGGCACAGATAAACAAATTACCTACTAGAAAATTACTTGATCTTGTCTATATTCCCTTTTCTGTACTGTGTAGTAAAAATGTTATAGTTCCTTACTTACATCGAATAAGAACAATCTGTGTAATAATACGAATAAATCTCTTCATTTTAATTAAATTGAATTTCAACATTAATTTTCTCCATGATATGTTTGATGTGCATGCACGCGAGATTTAGTAGCTAATAACTGATGAAAAGCTGAGCGAAATTGCTCTTTAATGGATATTAAGACTAGAGTCAAAATTTTATTGAAAATTTGAATTTAAAAAATCCGTTAAAATGCATATTACGTGAAAACCATGATTTTCCCAAGATTCTTGCATATTAAAAGTCTTTTTGCATATATAAATAAGCATTTAATCATCATGACGAAAAAACATAAATTGAAAATTCCCAAAAAATTAAAGAACATACGATTAAAGGTATTTCCGGTCACAAAATTATATTCGCTTCGGTGAGTATTTCTCTTGCATGTACATACGCACCAGAAAAGTGCATGAAACCATATCAAATTGCATCAATCTCCTCTCTTTCTTCTGTTTCTGTACTTTTTTTTATTTTGGCAAACATAACAAAAATTCATGTACACTCGAATAATAAAAATGCTTTATTTAAAAAGAAATGTTTTGACATTGAAGAATGTTAAAGCTCTCAACTGGAACTGATGAAATGGGAAAATTGGGCATGCTAGCATACATTTAAGTGTATGAATGAACCATTGGAATTTTATACGGGAGCTTAATAAGTGGTATGAATTTGCTGAAGATTTAATCGCTTGATTATTTACTGCATAATATTTCACTATCTTGGGAGATCCACAAGTAATAAATAATTGCCAATTTGTCTAATTTTAAGTGACTTTCAATTCAGTTTTGAATAAATGCTGCTTGAACTAGTTTTAAAACTTTTGAAACGGACTTAGGGGCCATTCACTTATTACGTAACGCTTTTAGGGGGAGGGGGGGGGGGGGGGTCTAAGATTTTGTTACGGTTCAAACAAGGAAATTTTTTTTTCATACAAATTTTGTTACGAGGGGGGGGGGGGGGTCTAAGAAGTCATTTTTTCGCGTTACGTAATAAGTGAACAGCCCCTTACGTAAACCTTTTACGACGCATAAATACGTACGTAAAATTTGAATAATTTTTGACTGTTATGTTTTCTTAAATCTAAGTTGCATAAAAACTTACTTTCATTGATCGCGGTGGAAATGATTTTATCAAATTATGAATTTACTGAAAACTTGATCATCATATCTAGTATCAGCTAGTATACCTAGAGCCTGGTAGCTGTAAGAAACTGGTTAAAAAACTGAAAATGAAAAGATGTAAAAAACTCATTCCTGAAATTGCAAAGCTAGCTTATTGTAGGAACAGAAAAAAAATGTCTCATTTGAATTTATTTAACACAAAACTTTTAATTTTATTCAAATTAATATCAATTAAAAATCTTAATTTATATTTCCTTTAAAATTAATTTTCATGGTCATTTTAACACAGTACTTTAGTCACTTCTTTCTCACACATTTTAACAGAAGAGCTTTTTATCACTAAATAACGTTTGATATCTGATGAGTTTCTCAACCATTAATCGGCCGGGTCAGTGCAATATTGCGACAAAATAAGCATAAAATGAATATTGCGAAACCGAGCCCAACCTAACAATAATTGAGCGTTTTTTGTTGATTCATATCAAACGCATTTTACGGTGAAGCATGCTGCAAAAGGTTGTAATGAATGTTTATCATCAAGAATGATCACTTGATAAACATTCATTTTGGCTGGAAGGGAAAAAAAAATTTCTTCTTCATGCTGAACAAACCTCGAAATTTCTCCATAAGCATCAGATGATTTCTCGAAAACCTAAAGGCCGGGAAAGGCTTGTGCAATAGCGTTTATAAACAAAAATCAAGCTATCAGTGCACACATCACGACCTACATGATTTCGAGGCACAACAATCGAGAAAAATCTAAATGGGAATGGAATGGAAGAAAGGGAATCAATTGGGAACAAAACGGAATGAGATTTTGTGAATCTTTTATGAATCTAAAGAGCTGAATGAGTCGTTTTGACTGAGCAGAAATAGTGAGAAATAGCATATAAGTTAAGAAGCAGAAATAGATGCAAAACGTTAACGGAAAAAATTCAAATTATGAAAATCCGTTAAAGTTTGAATTTTTAAAAAAAATCAGTTAAAATTGTGTTCTAAGCACATGAAAATATGAACAGGCTCTCCGTTTTGAGAATTTTGGGGAACGTCAAAACAGATGTAAGCGATGATAATTTATAACATTTAATTATTATTCACTAAATCTTACAGAACGAAATGAAATTTCAACATGTCACTCTACTTCTGCTGTTGCTTATAACCTTCAATTAATTCTTTAATTCCCTTAGAGTTGTAATTTAAAATCTCAACATATTTATTATATCATAAGTCCTCCTTTTTCATTTGAAATTCCAATGTCAAGGCAAATGAATGTATTTCATGAACGCATGATCATCATAAAATGTAATTGAAACCACAACCCAGAAATGGAAAAAAAGGTAAGAGAGAGAAAGAGAACGACTGACTTGATGGAGTTGTCAAAGAATTAATTACTATCATATAAGCATGTAATGTAGGCGTAATGTCCTCGTCTTTGTGACTTTTAATTTTCTTAATTCATTTCATCTCATTGACCATTTCGATTATAATAAGAATCAACAATAAATCTCAACCATTGCACTCAATTACCTTTGTGGTCTCATTTCTTTCCTCCTTTTTGTTTTTGTTGTTGTTGGCAGAGCCAAAGAACAGTTAGCATGATTCTCGTGATTTCAACACTTCCGTGTATTTCAGGCAGAAAAATAATTTTCATTTTCTTCTCTTTCTTTTGCCTTTTGTGACCTTATCATATCAATCTGCCTACCTACCCAGCAGCACAATACAAAAACTTCAACATCTGCAGATTGTCAGTTCACATCAAATCATCTATTTTACATTCCCATAAGCAACGTAGCAGGTAAATATTGAATTTATAATTTGCAATATTTTCTCATTGGCTTAATATCCAGTCTAGAAGTTACCTCAATTCCTAGAAACCTTAACAAAGAGCTTTTCGACATTTTTGCTCTTTTCGGTGTAATTTTCCACTTAATTTAACGATTTTTCAGAAATTTAGATTAGCCATTCAGCCACGCATTCAAGCGGAATGACTCTTTCTCTCCTCTTATTTTTTGTTGCACAGAACAAGCGACTTTTTTTTATTGCCACCAGAAATTGCATTGAAAATGTCCGTGACTCAATATGAGAATGGTAAAGTTTATGAGACATTATGAAGGAATTGTTGCCAAAGTCACTTCAAGTGATTTGAGACGATGTCTCTTTGGGGTCATTTAAAAATGATGTTTAATATTGAGGGTAATGACAGCCAAGTCCATAAAACAGAGTGCACAGCTCAAAATTCCTCTGCTTGGTATCAAAACTCGTCTTTGAACGTTAAAGTCTCTAATAGACATTATTGTTGAATGACTCCCATTTATCTTTAGACCGCCAGAAAGATGAGTTTTTACTGCAAATTTATGAAAATCTGCCATACAGCGTGTTGCATTGTATTATTATAATGATGTTGATCTGTTGTGCCAGTTCATCTTCAAGCGATCGTTTATCATTTAATACGGAAAATTGACTGTGGAAGTTGCTGATTAGAATTGGCTAAACGAATAATATTAATGATGATGATAGTCATCATTATGAAGCATAAAGTATCGATCAAATTACATTTTATTTATAAGAATTTGCAACAATGTTGTGACTTAAGAAGACAATTAGTATAATATGGTGGGAATGATACATAAAGACATTTTAGTCATGGGTGTTGATATAAAAAGAATATTTTACACGTAAAATAATTAAGACTGTCGACTGGAATCACCTCGTTATTTGCAATTCATTCTTAAACATTCATTTTGAGATGCATTGGAATGTAGAAAGGTTTGAAAAGCACTGACTTAATCTTATGTCGATAAGAGGCACCAATTATTCATTTTTATGCTTGGTATTTAACTCCTTGTTTTATGAAAAATAGACACTAACTTTAACTAAAGTAGATATTTATTGCCATAATGAAAATTCCACACAACACAATTATGATGAAAAATTAAACTAGCTTTATGTGCATTGGCACATTCGATTATTAATGAATCTTGGCATGTATACATAAATGTTGACTTGAGTATATAGCAGAAAAAATGTTTTTAAACAATAAAAATCTTTTACTTATTTTACTCTGGTTGAGTGTACTTTTTTAAAAGGCTAGTGGCATTTTGAATAAAATAGTTTGTGGTTGTGCTGTTTATGGGGTTTTTAAGTGAAACAATAATCTCGGCAGTCTGAATATCGATTTTTTGACCGACTTAAAGTTAAATTGAGAAATTTTGAAGAAAGTTCTTATTGGAAATTGACGATTAAACTTCATGAACAATATATTAATATCGACAAGTGATACGATCAGTGGCTGAGATACAAAAATCTAGCACTAGTCATTATTGTTGAGCATTCAAGGTTCAATCCCATGCTGTATCAGATCATTGTTCACTGCTTTGATTTAGGAACTGAAGGTTCTAGTATTTTTGCATTTTTGGAGCTCGATCTCTGATCTGGATTCACCAGAAACTAACCGACTCCTTTCATAATTGTGGTATTGTACTCAAGGGTGTGGAACTGAAGAATTACATTTTGATCATTTTTGATCAATTTTGATCATTTTTGATAATTTTTTTGATCATTTTTTGATCAATTTTGATCATTTTTGATCATTTTTTTGATCATTTTTTGATCAATTTTGATCATTTTTGATCATTTTTTTGATCATTTTTTGATCAATTTTGATCATTTTATCAGTACCACACCCTTGATTGTACTTTAGCAGTTCAATAATTTGAACCAACATTTATTTACCTGAATTCAGTCGACTGAAAGTTAATTTGAGGATCAGAAGGAATTTTGCAGATTTTTGAACAACGTCATGATCGAACAGCCCCTCCCCGATCTAATAACAATGATGTTGATAATCAGTTAAAAAGTAAATGCCAAACTTCTTCTTCAATTACACAATCAACCGCTTTAAAATATCTTTCGACAACCGCGATAAATCCATAATAATAATAATAATAATGAATGGAATGTAACTGATTTAATCAGGGAGAATTCTTTTTCATCACTGTAATTTTAACGTAAACATTCGATTGTTGATTATCGTGAAAAAGCGTTGAAAGCTTTTCAGTAAACGTTAAAAAAAATTTTATCACAAATAAAAATCTTCCTAATTATAAATTTTTCACATTAATCTCTATAATTCAGATGTGAATTATATTCTATGAGTAAGGTATGTGTATCCATAAAAATCGCAATCCGTGACAATCCGTCCCATTAATTGAGCAGAATTTCATATTACAACATTAATAATTTTCCTGTCATTTTTCTTCTTCTTCATCCACTTAACATTAACTCTCTCGTATGACATTAAAAACTTTGTAATGTTGAGAATATGCCGACATTAACTTCATGTGATGTCACTTCAATGGGCTTCAGAATCACATTCAACGATAATATAATGATTTTTAATGATGATTCTTGTAAGCTCTTACTCGTGTGTGCTTAAATGCATCGAATCATCTAATAATCCTATAATATCGTCATTAATATTCATGAGATTGCTTAAAGGCACAAGTGTGTAGCTAGTTCCCTCATGATGATTCCAGGATGATTTTACTGTTTACAAAATATTTAGTCATGATACCTGATTTGCTGTTAAGTATCATTCAATATTCATATTTACTATAAGAATTTGTTGAAGGATCTCAAGTAACTGCCACATCATTGCTATTATCAAAGATACTTTTCAAATTAATTTGATAGTTTAAGTTGACATTTTTTTAAGCTTCAAAATAGCCACGATTCTTAGACTTAAGATGATGTGATTGAAAATCTTAATAGTGTGAGTTCGATTCCCAACCGAGTAGAAACTAGCTCTATGAATGTCTAGTGTCCACTCAAGACTTTGGGTCCATTTAATAAGACCTCGATTTTGCAAAATTGACATGAGTTCCTCATTCATAAAGCTGCTATGCATCCCCTGGTGTCGCTATTTTGGTACCTTACAAGCTATTGCGATTACAAGGCATCCTCAATTAAGTTCAATCAGAAAGTCATTTTAAAAAAGATTCTGGCGAAATTCCAGACAAGGAAAATCGCTACAAACAATGAGAAGTGAGAACTGCTGAATGAATGACAAAGTTGTTTTGAATAAATTGTAAATGGATTATTTGTAGTCAATTTTTCATCTCTGTTGTGTCATATGCTGTCATACGATTTATGTTTTAATAAAGATGTCTATGAATCATTCCTTTAACGATCTACGACTTCTTCATTCGCAATCTACAAACCAAACCTTCTTCTTTTTTTTTTCAAAGGAAATTATATGACTAAAGTATTAATTATTTAACCATTAAGTCACTTAACACCAAACACATTTTTCTCTCCTGCTCTTGAGCTAAATAATTGCAATTGCAATGAAGCAATACAGCACATTGTGAACAATTAACAATAACCGTTATAAAAATGTCTCTAAAAGCACTTTATATCTGTAGGAGTCTATCCGGAGAAGTTTCTTTTCTCTTTCTTATATTTTTGTGTAGTTTTGCGATTAAACATTTTGTTGTCTTAAAAAAAACACACAAAGCAATGGCAATCGCAAGAAGAAGTAAATAAGGTTCATTAGAGAAGCTAAGAAGACTGTGGGATAAAGAAGAAGATTAAAAGGCAAATCGATGCAGCACTTTCGTAGTTCAAAATGTATACATAATATATATACGAAGACAGGCAAAAATCGATGCCACGGCAATACAGCATCTTACATGAAAAAAGAAAATAAAAGGTAAAGTAGAAGATATAATAAAAAAGATTGGGAAAAGTAAGAGACTTTGCACAAAAAGAAAAACCGTTAGAGTGAAACTTATTGAATCTCAAATGTAGGCATATTGTCGTGGCTGCAATTTTTTATATATGCGCGCGAGATCGTTTGAAAAATAAAGGAAGTAACGAAGTTTGTGAAGCAACATAACATTGAAGCGCATATTAGAAGGTTTAATTTTTCAAAAAAAAAAAATAATAATCAAGGTTTTGGAGAAGATTCAAGCTTCTTTAAAGTGCCATTAAGAGTAGTGTTTGATATCTTTGAAACATTGCATTTTTATCTGCATTTTAACACAACAACGAATTCTATTTGATATTCCTACAACAAGAACATTCAGTAACAAATAGTCAAGCAGACAAAATGCGGACAAAAGCTTATTGTAGCTTCACTTGAGCTAAAAATTGTCGCGTTTCATTATTATTTACCTCTCTTCTACATATATTGTATATATTGCACGCATGTTGTGTTCTCTCATGTCGTAAATCAATTGTTAGCGCACATTGTTGACATTGAACTTGATTTCGATGGCTATTATAAAGGATGAAGTAGGTAGGGAGCTAGCTGATAGGTTACCTACAGAAATCTTTCATCTCTCAATTTATTATTATTTTAAGAAGGAATTTCATCCATAAAGTAAACAGTAGCAGCCTTCTCAGAACCAGAAGCTGATTATCCCATGCATTCTCATGTCATAAGTGATTCTGCGAATGAAAAAAGAAAGATAAAAAATGGTTAGATTGAAATTAGAGAAAATATTTAATGATATCCATCTTTGGACATCAGGTCTATATGTAAGATTTATGGATTATTGCTGCGAAAACAATTTTCCATATCCCACAATAAATCAGCATTCAACATATTGCGATCAGTTTGTTCGAGACCAATGGATATACGTATGTATGATAATCGCATTAGAAAAACCTAATCAATAAATTTTCTGCCACATTTAAAAGTTCACATGAAGTCAATCGTTAGCGATAATTCAAAAAAAATATTCTTTCCTACTTCTTCTTATTCTCTCTCATTTCCGTACGTTGAGGTGTAAATGGATGAATATAATAAACTTCAATATCAGCCGAAGACTTGCTGACTAAGAAATATTAATATTTATGAGATGAAAGTATCCCACCGGCAATCTTGGCTGTGTCTCCGATTGAAATATTATGACGTGCTTAAATTAAATAATACTGAGTTTCTTCTTATCTTGCTTACTGACTATATTGCACCTACGCCTTTAGGGAGGTAAAATTACACAGAAGAGTTAATAAAATGTGTGTGCAATTACTCATCACAATATGTGTCAATAATCTCGGAGAGTGCACTAATGTGCTTCATATATGAATTGTGAAATTATTATCTATCCCTCGGGCATGCGTTTTCATTCGACTAAATTTGAATGAATGTAAAAATTATGAAAAATAAGTTAAATATTTTTTTCATATTAGGTACCTACATGTATCATGTATTGGAGCTGATAAATATTTTATAGATACACAGATTTCTATTACTTTTATTATCATGATGATGATGTTGACGACGATGTGTAGTTATTTACATGATAATTAGTTATTTATAAACTTTTTATCATATTCGTGTATGAAAAATAAAGTTTTTGAATTCGGATTATTATTTTTTCATCATTTTAGCACGTTTTCTAAGTTAAATTAGTTCGAGATAGAATTCAGTTGGACTATTATATAGAGAATAAGATTTTAAAGCTCTTGAAGATTGGCAATGTGGTTTTAGTTCATAAAAAAATGTTAAAGGAAGATGAGTGAGGAAGAAAATTAAAATTTTCAAAAATTAACGGACAAAAAAAATTTGAACTTACAAAAGGAGATGCGAAATTTGATATTTTTAAAAACGTTAAACATTGAGATGCGAATTTTTAAATTTAAAAATTAAAAAGAATTTACAAAAAATTACAAAAATCTTATATCTCAATGTCAAATATTGATAAAACTTATACCTACTAATCACATTCAACCCAACATTACTAAAATTGTTTTGTTAGGGATTTCTAATCTCATCCTTTAATCTTTATTAATCTCATGGCTCTGAAAAATTCAAAACATAAAATTCTCTGTTTCATCTCATTCTCTCATCAACATCTCAAATTTATTGCTCAAAACTTTTCATCCCCATACACCCATCCCAAGACTGTGTCATTGCTGCCTCCCTTTTTTTTTGAAAATAACTTTATTATTTTTACCATAATAAAATATATTTTTTTATGAAAAATCAATAATTCAAGTCTGACATCAAGGAGAAAGAAGGAGAAAGGAAGAACTTCCTTATGCCCTTTAAAAATGATACATCTTTTCATTCACATAAATTTTTGCTTTTACTCTTTTTTTATGAAATGGTAGTTGTAAATTATAAAGCAGGTAAGAAATTAGAAATCGAAACGTTTATGTGTATACGTTCTACAGCACATTAAACCTTATAATCATTGCTTCTTATCAACAAAAAAATTTTAGAGTAAGGGATGGTGAAAGATAAGGTACAAATAAAACTTTTATGTTCATTGTATGATAAAATATTTAAACAACTTTTTAATGTTTGCTATCAAACATGAACAGAACAATTTTTAAGCTTAAGGAATTTCATTAAAATTTAATTATCATTTTTAGTAATTTCCAACATTGAGCCGAGCTGTGTGAGTAAGAGAATATGAAAATTGTGACAAGTCAGCAATGACAAATCTCGGGAGGATAGAAAGGAATGAGAAATACTATGATAATTATAAAGAGCTTAATTCCGTTTCCGTTTTTGATATCACGGTATGGCATAATAAAATATAGGACACTTGTGACAGTTTTCTTAATGCTCTCATGTCCAGTACTCTCATAGGCTTTATTGTTCTCATCTGTGGCTAATTGCTATTCTTCGTTTCGATATTCAACAATTTTTTGAAAAAACCGTTATATTTTGAATTTTTAAATGTCATTATTATTTTTTGAATTTTGAAAAGTCGTTATTGTTTGAATTTTGAAAAATCATTATTATTTAGATTTTTATAAGTCGTTATTTTTTGAATTTTTAAAAAATCCGTTATTTTTTTCATTTTTTAAAATTCGTTTTTTTCGTGACAAAATTAAGATCCGTTCAAAAAAATCTCGATGAATATCAAATTAAGTTCCGAGAAATCGTCGTTCATATTCAATTAATTTTTATGTTTACATTATTCATCAAAACATTTCTGTTCATATTGTAAAGCAGTGATACAAAGACTGTATTAGAAAAAAAAAGAACATTCAATTTTAATTACATTACAAATTTTCTAATTGTGTCTTTGTGCCTTTATACCACCCTTATCATTAATATTATTATTATTTTAATTCAACAGACTCGCTGGTTTGTCTACACAGCTATGAATACTTAAACCGATTCTAATGAATGGTTTTCTAAAACACAAGTATTAAGCATGCCACATGGAAAAAAAAAGATTTACAATAACAATGACGACTTTAAGCTGTATAAAAGCAGATTCTTAAAATATTAATTGTATTTTTAAAAAAAAACTTTTGCTTTGTCTTCAAAAAAAATTGAAGCTATGAATTTAAAAATGAATAATTCAAGAGGGTAGAAAAGTAAATTATTGATTAGTTTTTGGTGTATACCTAATATTCTTTTCCATATCAAGGCTGAATCTTAAGTATCACACTTAAATTCTCTAAGCAATATTGTGTATATTTTAAATACACATGGGAATGAATATAAATTTCCTGTGTTAAACTAAATATTGTAATATTTATGCGGTATGTAGTTGGGTAAATGTATGAGGAATAAGTGTGCGAAATAAATAAAAAAAAAAATTATATATCTAATTCATATTAAAGCATTTATAGAGCAATCTTTACCATTTAATCTCTCGCTATTAGAAAAATTTATGAGAAAATCTTCTAGCATGTTTTTGAGGATGTAACGAGTCCATTTAAACGGTTTGGTATAGACTGCAAGGGTTTATGGATTTTTTAATAGATATCAATTTAATTTTATTAGTTTATGCTAATTTTAATGAAGACACGTGGAATTAAAATATAAAATTGTGAAAAAACGAATGTTTAAACATTCTTAGAGCTCTAATTGTGCTAGCAATTGGTTCTTGCCACTTTTTCAAACAAGTTCGCAGGATTTAAAACACGAATCAAGTTGAGATTAATAAAATATTCCAAAAATACTTTTCGAGGTGAATAAAATTTCCAACCTTTAAAAATTCAAATTTTTATAAACCGTTAGAATTTCAAAGAAGACAAAAATTATAAATTAATGAAGGAATTTATATTCAAATCTAGTTCGGATGACTTTGCTACTTTTGTCTTCTTACTACGAATGTATTCAAGTAAAATATTCGTACCGTAGAATTATCATACATATATCTCTTATTAAGTTATTCAATAAACTAATACAAATTTGTTTCTCGTTCATATTTTTTATTTAAGATAGAAAAAAAAAACATCTATTTGCTTTTTTATCTCGAAAGTTGAAAGGAGAAAAAGAAAAGAAAAATTTATTTGAAAGTACACATTTGTTATAGATTTATACAAAAAGTCCGAAGAATAAAAAAAAAAAGCCGAAGTGCTAAAATGTGAGAGCATATTAGCTGTAGAGAAGAGAGATACATACCGATACTTTTGAGATGTGATGATGAGAAGCTCAAAAAGCATTTCATTAAAATTAATTTAAAAATCTTTTCTCTCACTCTTTTCACTCAAATATTTATTTATTTGGTCCGATTGTTGAATTTCCACTGCTTATAATATTTTTTTATGATTTTATTTAATACGTTCGACTAAAAAACAGAATCTTTTTACGATAACTTAACAAATGCCATTAAAATGGCAGCATTTCGTTTTTATGATAAAAAACCATTCGAGTTTGTTGGCATTTCCTCATCCAACTTTTGTCACAAGCATTTTAGTTTACAATCTTTTTCAATAATTTGTTTTAAAAGTAGAAAGAGGAAAAAAAAATAAAATAAAAACTAGACTGTAAACTCATTTTTTCTTCGCTTAAAATGTTATACAATGTTGGAATCAATGTAAAACATCGACAGTAAAATAACAAAAATAAAAGCGATTATTTTTTTAAGTAAAGCTTTGTAACACAAAATATGAAAGAATTTTAAGCGTCTTTTTGTGTAGTTGTGTTCTTTTTAACACACTTTGACTTTGTGCTGTAACGAGCGATTTTAATTTTTTTTTTCATTTTAATACTAAGAAATTTGAATTTTTGAATGTCGTTAAAATTTGAATTTTCAGAAGCCCTTAAGATTTGAATTTTTGATGGTCGGTAAAATTCGAATTTTTAAAAGCCATTAAAATTTCAAAATAAATTAATGCGCCATAAAAACCCAAAAACTGCAACAATTTCGATAAAATTAGTCTTTAAGTCGTTTGTTTAATAGTAGATGTTAGAGAATAAGAAAGAAATATGAGTTATGAGGAATATCAGAACTTTGTTTTACTTCTTTTCATCAATGTTCCTTACTTCTTTTTCATACCTTTCCATACTATATTTTTGATGTATTAGTTTTTCTTTTCTCTTTTCATTTACATTTTTTTCATCTTTCTCCTTCATATTCAATCTTTAAAATGCAAAAGAAATATATTTTAAAAAGATACATCATCATCATCGAGAATTCAATGAATTTAATGAAGAAAAAGAGACGAAGTCAGAGACAAATATAAAAACTTTTTTTTTGGAGAGTGCGTAAATATTGCTTAATGTAAAACGATGAAAATTCTTATTTTTATTCTTTGTTGTATCTCATTGATATTATGTCGCATTACAATATGTCTCGATGTCATACATCAATCACGAGGGAGGAGCTGCTCATAATTTAAAGTGAATGTTTTAATGTAAATATATTATTCTGAGATTGTGGCATAACATAGTATATTGTAACAAGCACTCGTTGATAGGTTTTTAAATTTTAACTATTTTAAATTTTTTGAAAGAAAAAATAATTTGAATTTTATAAATCCGTTAACATTTGAATTTTTGAAAGCCGTTAAAATTTGAATTTTTAAAAATCGTTTGGTTCTTAATAATTTATTTAAAATTCAAACTTCTCCCTTTAGATGAGTAAGAATCCACAGATTGGGTATCTTCAGCCAAAGTTTTTCAACCACAAAACTTCTCAGCCTCTACCCCTTCCTCCACAATAAAAATTCACTTTAAAGAGAATAGAAATGAAGTAATTACTTTAATTTATGTTCTCTATTGTACATAGACACACACATGTGAAGATATATGTAGCAAATACATACCAGCATGTACACATATCGAACTGCAACAGAGAACTTTTTTTAAAAAAAATTATTTAATTAAAAAATATTTTTATAATTGGATTCCATCAACATTGTAGTTCTTTTTCATACATTAATAATTAAAATGGTATTTTAAATGTATTTGTATTCTACGTAGTTCCATTACTGATAAAGATTCTAATAAAAGATTGTAAAGAAAGAAAAGAAAAAAAAATAAAAGTTAATTTCTTATCGATATTTTTATCAGCATTTTTATTGTTTATTCTTACTAAAATTTCTCTCATTCTTAATAAAACTTTTTTCATGTTTTCATAAATTTTCTGTATTTTTGAAGTACCTATACAGGAACATGTGCCCGAGTTTTGGAATTTTGCATGAAAATCAGAATGGTGGGAATTTTTTGCGGCCCCTTCGGTGCTTTTATGAGATTATTTAAGCTTTTTAAGACTTTTTTGAAAATAACGGAAAAGTAAAATTTGAATATTGTCAATATTGTTTAATTCAGCTCATTCAGCGCTGAATTTTTAACAGAATTAAGCTAAATGTTCACTTAACTCAGCATAGCTGAAATCTATCTTATTTGCTGAATTCAGCTTAGATCAACAATTATTTTGCAAAAAGCAGCTGAATTGAACAATAATTGTGCTGAATTCAGCAGAAATAGAAGTTATCTACTTAACTATTGATAAACATTGATTTCGACCAAATTGCCAAAAAAAGCTTTACGGGATCAATAACCTGGACCATGTGATATTTCATGAAAAGCCATGAGCACCTCGGGTCATATTTTTATATACTTTTGTGTAACTTCTGTTAAACAACAAAAAGAAAAGAAGAAATAAGACTTAAATCATTCTACCTAAAATTAACATACTTTTAATAATCATTTTTTCATTCTCTCTACAATATGTATGGATATACTGTATAGCATGTAATAATAATATGAATATTTGTTAATTATAGAAATACATTTCATTTTTTTTCTTAACTTTACTTTTACTCATATTCTCTTTTGTGTTGTATTGTGTGTTGACTTTATGTCCGGAAAAACTAGTATGCTAGTAGTGTTCTGCTAGTCAATAACATTTCAATTAAATTATAAGAAATGAAATAAAATTTGTATATAATTTAACTTTTAAAAATAATCGTTTTTTTGTTCTCGAATAAGCTCGTTTAGCTTGTGTGTGTAGAACAACTTATAAATGTGAATGAAATTGTGAATCATGTCTAGAAAATTTTTAAATGCTAAATCAATAATAATTAATGAAATAATTTCTGTTTCGAGCTATTATTGATGTTATTATTATTCCTTTAATATTTGTTCGTTTGGCAATAAAAAAAGAATTGAATCAAGGGAGAGAATTGTAGGAGAGAATAGCTTGCTAAAGAAAGGAGAAATGTATTTTATAAATCGATGAGAATTTTTTTTATAAAATTTTATTTTTATTTTTTTTTATTAATTTAGATCTCGTTGGGCTGCAAATATTTCCATAGTTATCCGTTGCATAACATCTGTAGCTTTCTCGTCCGATAAGTCTGCTAGTGATGCTGCTATAAACTGTCCGAATGCATTATATTTATTAAATTTCTTATCCAAACTTGAGAACCCATCAAATGGTGTGGAGGTAGTTGCAGCATACGGATGCTGTGGAATCATGGTCATTTGTGGCGGACCATTTGAATTATTATCAACGGAATTTGTCATTTTATAACTTGATGTGGAGCATGCATCGTTACCGTTTTTGGCACCATTGGCGTTATTATAATTGAATCTGGAAAGATGTCAAACGTCAGGTACAAGGAGATAAACATTGCATCCTTGCTTCTATCGCAAAGGATTAAATGAAATTAGATAGATTGCCTGAGGTGTTTTGGAAATTCATTTAACGGTGATTCAATATTTGAATTATTAACGGAAATTCTAGAATATTTTTGAATTTAAATTAACCGTTTAAATATTTATGGACGATACAATTTACTTTGTAAACAAATTGCAGACAAAACACACTTCAGGCAACCACACTTTCATGTGTTTTTTTTTTCTTTCCTTCTGCTTCATGATAAAGCAAATATCAAGTAAAGTACACAAAAAGAGACTTCCTTACATTTGATTATCTGAAGAATTTTCATTGAGTATTGGAATGGCTTCAACCATGTCGAGATCCGAATCTTCTTCATTCTTAATTTCTGTATTTAGTGACTCCGATCGATCCCTAATCAGTTTGGACAACATCGAAATGTCACCATGGAAGCTTTCATTTGCGGAAGAATTAGCTTGACTTGACGTCTCGCCTCGATGATCGGACCGAGCTTTGTCTGCTTCAGCGTCTTGGATCTTTTTAAGCATCTTATACGAGCGTCTTTGCTTTATGTGACCATCAAAAAATAACAAATATTTGTACAAAGGCCACGATGATTTGGGATTAGGACTTGTCTCTGTTCTCGTTCCTTCAATCTTTCGCTTCTCGAGATTATATCGATTCCTTAGCTGTAGCATTCGATCTTTGAGAATTTCAACTGAAAATTTTCATTTATGATGTATTGACATTTTAGATGAAAAGTAAGTTGTGTTGAAGTCAAGACTCAGGGTGCGGAAATGTAGGAACTGAATAATAAGTTTGAAACTGGTTAAATTGTGCATTATATCTTAAAAATCATGTTTGTTTACATTTAAGAGTTCTATTAAAATTTCATATCACTTAATGGATGCAATAAGCATAAATGTATTCAATGATTCGTAATATGCAGAATAATGGAAATGTTTACCAAAACTTATCAGAAATGAATTTGGAAAAGTGTTTGTTTACAAATTTGTCATCAGCTGAATTGATTTTAAAATTAAGATTGTTTGTTTACAATTGGATATTTTCTAAAATTAAAACAAATTAAGAATCTACGAGAGTTATAGAAATAATAAGCAGGAGATTTCCGCACCCTGAGAATGAAATGATTCACATGTTCATACCTTTATATCCTAATTTCATCGAAATATCATTCCATGCTCTCTCCGAATACTGTTTATCTTTGTAGAATGGATTTCTTTTATCATATAAAGCCGGTGTACGAGCATATAATGTGATCAGATTGATATCCAAATCACCCATCTTGCTAGTATTAACCATATTGTAGTATTGTTGTTGTTGCTGTATTTCGTTCATAAAATTTAGTATTATGGTATCCACTTTGATAAAATTCTCATTCACTTAATTTTAATTAATTTGATCAGTTTTTATATATATTTTTTTGTTAATTTTTGTTTGTTGTGTGCAGCTTCTTATTGTTCAGCAAATGGCTCGACTGTCAAAAGTAATGTCTATATTTTGACTGCATGAGTGAGAGAGGAGTAATCAGCATGTAGTATAATGTACACACAGCTCGGTGATGATTGAAAATTATGTTAAATGTCACAACAACGTGGGTAACTCACTGACAGCACTAACAATATTACCAATATCTTACTTCTTTCTTTTTTTAAGTGTTCTAGATATGTACGCTGCCTATACTAAATTAAAGTGAATAAATGTATAAAAAATCTTTTCTCTCTTCTGCGTTAAACTTAAAAACACGACTATTTCATACAAAGTTTTTTAATATTCTGTAGAAAATGTCTTAAAAATCGAGACTTCGGATTTTTCAATACAATTATTATTATTCTTTCTCTCCTATTCACTCACTCACTCTCACTAATACAAAAAACATTTTCTCGAGTAAAATAAACGAATGTTAATGGATTTTATTTATTTTTATATTTAACTTTTATTTTATAGCTCTCCGTCCGGTATATTAAATCGCTTTACATGTATTGGTAGAATTCTCAAGTTATTTTATGGTTTCTTTCTCGGCTCTTGTCTCGTCTCTCTCTCTCTATCTCTTCCCAAAACCAAAAAAAAATTGTATGTATATATAATATTCTTTATTATTTGTGTATTATTCGTATTTTTCGTTCATGCCATTAAAAATTATGAATTTTAAAGGTGATTATGCTGGTTTCTTATTCTCTTCTGTTCTGTTTTATTACGAGACTATTTTGTTTGTGCTGTATTCAGGTTCTCTCTCTTAAAAATTTTAGATTTTTTTTAAATAATTTTTTTAATTTTATTTTTATTATTTAAAATAAAGCAGATGTATGCTGTATTAGAGGGGTCTTGAAGTGCGACTAGTAATCAGTCTTCGTTTTCTCTTCGTCGTCATTCATTATTTTATTATTTAAATTATTACTCGTTCTTCACAAAATTCTAAATATGACTAATACTGATATGTTGCTGCTTCTCGTCTCTTAAATTTTAATAATTTTTTTTTTCGAAAAAAAATAACCGAACATTAATGCTAGATCGCTTATGCGCATGTGTGTGTATTTGTGTATTTGGGAAATGAGTATAGGGCAAAAAATATAAAAATAATTTTTAAAACTTTTCTTTTATATTGTTTTTTGGGTTTTTATTATACGCTTCCTTTCCATTCTCTCTTATTCACTCACTCGGTGCTTGTACATTTTGGATTTAAAAATTTTTTACGAGAATACTGACTTATTTAAACTAAGGTTTATGTATTTTAATATTTCTTTTTTAAAAGCAAACGAAAATCTCAATTGTAGTCGTGATAGTTTCAATTGTATTGCATATTTTAGCTTATACAATATTACAATTAATTTTTTTTCCTCTTTTATTATTCAATTCAATTTTTTTTTATTTCTTTCTTACTTATTTTAAGATTTTTTTTTCTTTATAAATAAATGGGATTTTGAATTTATTATTAATGGGTGTGCAGAGACGGAATTATTTTCATCATTACTATTATAATAATTGTTAAAATTACTAATCAATATATATTCATTCAATCTAGATATTATCGTTAAATAACGTTAATTGTTATTTTAAATTTAAAAACATTCTGTTGAATTTAGCACCAATCAGCACTATTAAATACTATTCAACTGAATTCAGCACCAAATAATTCTTAATTCAGCGCTTTTTAACCGAATTCAAAAATACTGATAAAAATTATGCACATTGAGCATCATTGAGTTGAATTCAGCAACATTTAATAAGATTCGTCTTAATTCAGCGAAATTCAATTGAATTCAGCAACATGTAATTGGATTTGGCTCAATTCAGTTCAATTCATCGAAATTCAGCAACATTAAGTTAAACTCAGCAACATTATACTGTATTCAGCGCAATTCAGATGTATTCAGCACAATTCAGTATTTAAATGTCCAAATTCAAAGATGTTTAAATATTTCAAAATTAAGCAGCTTTTTGTTTTAGAAAAAAAAAATCAAATCTGTGCACAGTTCAAAAGAAACACAAAACAATTTAAGACGATTAGCGAATATCTTTGTTGTGATTAGATAAAAGCTCTCATACTCTCTTATTCTCTCTCTCTCTCTCTCTCTCTCGTACTCCTCACATGTGTAGATAATAGACAATGCTTTCGGTTGTTCATAAAATGCTGTATTTTGATTTCAGAGTGAGGATTCTAACAACAAAAAGTTTTTATGCTTTTAAAAAAATTAAATGAACATGCTTTGCAACAGAAAACTATCTGTATGAGAAACTCTTGTTGTATATGTTAAAAAATATCTATACAGTGCCAAACTTAATGACTTTTTTTATATTTTAAAAACGTAAAAAGCACACACAAAATGGAAAAATCGATTTTTGTTTTATGAGCCAAAATATATAAAATTATATTGCTTCATTTCATAAATTTTACCGTTAATTCTCTCCCGTCTGAGCATTTGCATTTGCCAATATTTACATGCTGAATGACATTTTCGCTATATTTAGCCATTAACTATCGTTCTCAATAAATTGAATTAATTTCTTTTTTTAATTTATTTTAAAGTCCATAATTAAATTAAAATTAAATGTCAATTAATTTGTGTCGTTTTGCTTTAACTAGACATGTCAGTTGAAAATCAATAATTAATTTATCAATTTTTTTTGTTATTTCATGACTAACTCTAACGCATTAAGTATGCAGGCGAGATAAATTATTGACATATGTGTGGACAGTAACTGCTCTATTGAGATTTTTTGATTTTAATTTTCTTAATTTTATGGACAATTACAAAAGAGAAGAGCATTTGCCTAAAGTGCAAATATTGATTTTGATTAAGTTTGATTTGGGGTCGTTCACTTGTTACGTAGCGTAAAAAATTAGATTTTTTGAACCCCCTCCCTCTTTTCTTATTTTAAATTGCAAAATTTAAGATTGCCAGAAAAATGGGTTTATTCAATAATTATGTTTAATTCCAGAGCTTTATAAACACTATTATCTACATCCGGGTCGCTTATAAATGACGTCATATATTTCTCATACCCATTTCCCATTACAGGTGGTCCATGGTTTGTATAACTTCATTTAAAGCATTAACTCACAACACCCCCCCCCCCCTCCCTATATCTAGAATCATCGACATCATAAGTGAACGAACCTGTGCATTAAAAAATCATCTCATCAAAAATCAGTTTTAATTATTTAATTTACGTCATAAATGCTCAATTTTCTGTTTGGCAGTGCCATAAAAATAGACTAAAATTTTTTTCTATTCACATTTTCATAAAATGTATGGAGATATTTTTATAATTTATGATGCTGCTTTTTTTACATAACTAAGAGAGAAAATCCGACTCAATGACATTAAACTTACATGTAAATTGAAAAGAAGAAAATAGTGACTAGCAAGCATTAATGTAGGTAAGTGAATTACAATTAAAATTTTAGAGACTATTGTAAACTCTGTTTAATTAAATGCCCAAAAACAAAAAATTATTCTTTCCGTCTATATCGATCAATGGAAGTTCGATGGCCACTATAAATTTTTTTATGACAGTGTGTGCCGACGATCACCGAAAAAAATATATGAGAAACAAGAACATTTGAACTTGAAAATCATCAAGTGAACATTTACTGCTTAAATATCCATTTGCATTTTTTATTTTATATTTTATTTACATTTTTATTAGCATTTCGATGTTATTGATCTACATGATATCCACATACAAGATTTTTACATGATGTTATTGCTGGAATATAAAGATATAAATGATTTTATGATCGACAAAATTGAATTGATTTTAATTTAAATCAATTTGGTGCCATAACGGTCAATTTAAATTCAAATTTTTTATTGTAATTTTATCGGCAAACGTTTTTCAATTCTGAATTTAATAAATACCTTCATTTACAGACATTTAAGCTGCAACGACGAATCTTTTGCGATTTTAAATTGAAACAAATTAATTAAAATTATCAGTTTTATTTCTCATTTAAAGGGAATGCCTCTTAATTATCATGGATTTACTTCTGCAAAATGAACACGGATTTAAATTTTAAATAAACCGTTATGATGTAATATCATACCTTAATTTTATAGAAACCAAAAAGAAATGTTGTAAAAAAGTTTATAAAACAAAAAAAAATGAAATATTGCAGTCATTAAAATTACACCATGTTCTCTAAAAAGTATCATGATATTAATTTAATTAAGAATGGACATCAATCAAGATAAAAAGTGTGTTAAAAAACACTTACAATGAATTAAAGTTTTTTTCTTGTTGCTTAACCAAAACCGCGTAAAGGTTTTAAGTGTCAGAATATTTCCTGTTAGTGCAAGAGAAGTCTACGCATGACTGTTTGAACGCATTTATTATCAATTTTGCTAATTGAATTTTGATAAAATTTAACCATTTTTTTGAATTTGAATCAACGGGTTTAAAAAATTCAAAAACTACAATTCAGCAGGATTCAGCAAACAAATTTCAAAATTACAAAAACCCGTTATAAATTTCAAGTTTTTCATCATCACAAAAAATGCTTAATAAAGCTCAAATTTGAGTGAAAAAAAAACATCCAACGAATTACCTCACTTATTTGTACTAATGATTGCAATAAAAAGAAGTTAATGTATTCACTCAATATTAAAAAGTCACATATTAAAAGTTTAAGAATTGTCCGCGCTATTTAACGTCTCCTTCTTTATTCTGAATGTACAAATCGAAACGAATGCTATGAAAAATTGCCGTTGCTTCTCAAAATTGTGTATATTTGCCTTAATCTCTAATTGAAACTGTGCAAAAGACAGTTAAATATGCGTCAATATTTAATTTTCATTGTGTCTGTCTTCAATGGCCATAAAGAGATCTTTCTGTAACTAAGCACATTGAATTTCCTCTTTAAAAAAAATCATAATTGAAATTTTTCTCAATTAACGTTTTCTTTCATTCTAAAGCTTTTCTCAAAGTCTTAGTCTTTTGTTAGTTCCACGTAAATATGTACGATTATTGGATTTCTTTTGCAGACTCAAAGATGATTTATTCATAAAACCTATGAAAATGTTTACGGTATATTGAATGATGATGATCACATTCTTCTTTAAATTTGACACTTTGTGCATTTTCATCATGAATCATGAAAGAATTGTAACATAAAACGTGATGGAATGTGCAGAAATTGAATGGAGCATGGAAGGGCACCCACACAACGATTCTAAAGAAAATTTAATTTGAAGAGATTTAGACGGAAACAAAATATTTACAATAATAATGATAATAATTAAAGTATTTAATTTCCATAAGCAAACATAAAGTCATAAGATGTGGACGAAAACCCCAAAACATTTGTGAGGTTTTCGAGCACTTGCTCAATATGCAAAGAGTGAAAATTTTTAGGCATGAAATTTCTTATTAACGGCACATCTTATTTATACAATTATTTCCGTCATTTTAACAACTGTCCAGCAACAACAATCACATATGACAATGCATAAAATCAGACCTTCGACCAATTTCCATAAACAGACAATGAGAGAGATTCCTCTTTCTATTCATCGTCATTTAAATAAATTAAAGTTGATTCTTGTTTAGCTAAGCAATTAAATTTCAATTTTAATGGCATAAGCTGAATCATTGTATTTGTAAACATTCATTCAATTTTAATTGCAGTTCCATTCCTATACTTAGTTGAAGATTTTTTATTTTTTTCATTTCATTGCAATTTTTACAAAGAGAATGAGTTCGTGCACTCGATTTGTCTTGATTGGAAAGTTCAATGTACTTGAAATTACTAGGAAATTGATTTGTAAATTTTTAACGGATTTTATGAATTTGAATTGGTGCAGTTTAAAGTTTTGAACTTGATATGTAAAATAAAAAACTTAAAAAAGCCGTTAAAATGAATAATATTGTAATAAAAAGTTCTTATGGATAATTGTCGCTGAAAAGCAATTCGCTTTGATCATTCAGCCACACAATGATCTACCTACGGTTTTATACTTTTCATTTGTCTGCTCAAATGATAATTATTCATTTATGTCGCTTTATAGCACTTACTATTTTACATGCTGATAATTTATGCAAGCAAATACAGCAATTAATAGTTAATAAAAAGAGCAACATCAAGCAACAGAGTTAAATGAGAAGACACAAAAAAAGATGAAAGAAATTACATTTGAATTGGTAGCTGGAAGCAATATGTCTTAAGACGAGCGACGATGAATGTAAAAGATAAGTTATGGACTTTACCATAAACACAATTTGAATAAGCACAACAAACATTCTGTACCTATGTATGCACTTAATTAATTTTATATGTCATAAATTATTCAATTTAAAGGAAAAAGAAGAGATGTGAATGTAGGAAAGAATTAAGCATTAGTAAATGCCTATTTTTTCATCTGAATTGCACTAACAAAAGTGCAAGCAAAAGGCATGTCCGTAAGTATTATGTTCACACGGTTTTTAGATTACGGTAATGCGGTGAGTGGAAGAAGCAAAAAGCGACAAGAGAGAGAACATTAAGGAAGGAATAAAAATTAAGAAAATTTGCATTAATGAATTCCTAATGGACATTCATAATTTGCCAGAAAATATGGACTTATTTTTGGGGGCAATTTTGCATGATGAGGAACACGACAAGTTACTTCTGGCTATCAATTATTAGCATGGCTAATTGTTTCACATCCAACAGAATAAATTGATCAGTTTATCATGACTGATTTCTTCATATTTGAGTATATCTCATAAATATTCAATAGAATCGATTCTGGATGTCTCGATGCATGGATGAAAACCTTCGCGGAAACGATCTCACTGAAAATCGCTTCTCGACATGATATTTTGATTTATTAATCATTCACTCGCCCATATAACATTGCCAATCTGATATAATAATCTGTCTGCGATATCTTTTCATTCCCTTCTTCCTCCTGCCATCCATGCGGCACACACGAAAGAATCTCAAGCTATTGAGATGGAGGAAAGGAGAGAAAAAAAAACTCGTTTTGCGGAAATCATACAAAAAAGCGTCTCTGCTCGCATTCTTCAGCATTTGATAGACGCAATATTTTTTTTCTTGCTGCAAACTTTTTTTTTTAATTTTTGTTCCTTTATGTAATTCATCAACAATTTTGTCTTTTCTTTTTCCTTTCGACAGATTCTCAAAAAATAATTTTTCAAGGCCAAAAAAATTTTTGTGCGCGATATTTCAAACACATCATCATCATCATCATTGTCATGAGATATATTTTTTTTTATTTTTTTCGTGAAGAGCAACATCAGAAGCAGTAAATGGATGATGGATTTAATTGTTGGGTCATTTGATATTCCTGTCATGCAAGTTTATAAAAAGTAAATCATTCAATAGAAATGAGTCGAAATGAGAGCATTTTGACATCGAAAGATTCAATCGATGGACTAGTAGGGAACATGATGGAAAGTTCAACAATTGAATGAATTTTCAAAATTCTTTCATCACTTCGAACATTATTTTCTAAGTTTTAACTTAATTAAAGCGTTTTGTGGCTTTTTCTTATTTATGAATCATTTTATAGCATAGCAAAATAATGCTGACATCAATTTAATAGCTTAATACTTCTTCTTAGTGAAAATTCATTAAAAACTTTAAAAAATAACTATAACTTGAAGTTAGCTTCACTTTTATAAAATTTCAAATTTTTAACGGAAAATCCAATACAGAAAATCTTAATTAAAATCAATTCCAAAATATGGAGCAAAGTCACCACTGACGATCGACTCCATTAGTGCCTCATTCTTCTACCATTTGCTGCCTGTCGTGTTCATAAAATTCCACAATCATTAAATTAATTTTTCTCATTCCACAGCAAAAATTTAATTTTCATCCATTGAGTCAATTTCTATCAAGAATTTCCCATCATCATGAAGACCAAATATGGATGGTGAGTAGCATTGTTATGTTGACAATTACCGAAAAATATTACGCGATGTTTTTTATTGCATCAATTGCGAAAAACGGAAAGACCGTTAAGATCATTGAACATTGTCAATAAATTTATTATTTTATATAGCAGAGTGACTCAATTTAAAATAATTTTTTTGTACCCGAAAAAAAAGAAAGAGGAAAGAAGAATTTTAACGTAATTTGCGGACCATAAAAATCTACTTCGAAAGCATGAAAAACTATACGGTCTTAACTTCCTGCATGAACCAACAATGACCAAGGGAATTAAAAAAATATATTCTTTTATAGCACCATTAAAAGCACTTTCTGGGCTCTTCAGTTCGATAAATATCAAATTTCCAACCACCATTTGACAACTCTTTTATACATGAATGGATAAATTTTAAATCTAAGATTTCTTTTCAAATTTGGCAGCTGCAAATCCTTTTTTAATATTTTTTGCTTTAATCATAAATAAATTTTTTTTTTGTTTTCAGAACCAAATTTACGATGATGATGGTGAGGCACACCGGCATGTGTTTAAAATTGCATTTTTTCACTCCATCTTTGCTCTCGTTATCACATCTTTAATGTTAAGAGGAAGTCGTACGCCAGTGACTTTGATTTTGAATCACTTAATCTTGAAAAGTCCGTTAAAAATTTAAATTTACATATCAGAAGCTAACTTCACGTTAATCAAAACAAGAATTTTCAAAAAACGACAGTTAAAAGCAGAGGTCGAAGCGAACTTGGTTCGCCAAGTTCGCTTCGCTAAAAATTCAACTTGCCAAAGTCGAACTGTAGCGAGAAAAAATTTTTTCTATTCGCCTTAGCGAACCATAGCGAACTCAATTTTATTTTTTTCGCTTTAGCGAACTATTAGCGAACTTAATTTTTCAAAGTTCGCTATAGCGAACTATTGGCGAACTATAATTTTTTGCAATTTTGTATGAAATTACATACTTCACAAACGCAATCAGATATCTCTTCATATGAAGCCAAAAAAATTTTTCTAGTTCGCCAATAGTTCGCTATAGCGAACTTTGAAAAATTAAGTTCGCTAATAGTTCGCTAAAGCGAAAAAAATAAAATTGAGTTCGCTATAGTTCGCTAAGGCGAAAAGAAAAAAAAATTCTCGCTACAGGTCGACTTTAACAAGTTGAATTTTTAGCGAAGCGAGCTCGCTAAAAACTCGCTTCGCTATGCTCGCTTCGACCTCTGGTTAAAAGTTTGAATTTCCACATCAGTTCATGCAAAAAATCAAATTCCGATGTATTCATAGCGTCACTTAAGTCCATTTCCAATTGTCCTGTCACTTTTATCACTTTTTGTCACAACTTAATGTTAAATTAATTACAAAAACTCACTTTATTTATTTATTTCTTGCACTTTTATTTCTGAGATGATCAAATTTTCATATTTACGAAATGTTTTGTTTGTGTCAGTAAAAATCATATTTTTCAAATTAAGAATGACCGTTAATATCTGTATGTTTAATTTTTAAGTTTCTTTAAGGTAACTGTTACATTGAAACTTCTTTTATTTTTTATTTTATTGTATGTTAATGCAGAGGTTTTTATGCCGCTTTAAATAGTTTAAGTACTGTTTAAGGAGGCTTTTCCTCTGTATGAAAGGAAAGAAAAACGAGAGCAATAAATAATAAACATAATATTAATAAAAAAAAAAAAAAAAAATTTCCACATCAGATTTAAAAACAAGTCATTGACGAACAGACCCAAATGAAGAAAATTGAGAGAATTTCTACACGACTCCTTATCAGAAACAATTTTAATGATTTGTTGTTAATGAGTTTCAACTTTAATTGAATGGAACACATTAAAATAACTTTACAAAAATTTATGTATATCCATTGATGCAATCCGATCTTTCATCTCATCTCACTCTTCTGCCCATTTAAACATATAAAAGTGAATAAATTTACAGGCAGTGGATGCAATATGTATGGCATATTAAGAATGCTGATAATGCAAATAATAATGAAAAAAAAAGAAATGAGAACTCACCGATCTGAAGTAAAGACGGTGAATATTTGACATGCTTTGAGGGGCAGGACTTTTGTGGAATGAATAAAACGATCGCAGATCACGTCTATGCTTCAGTCTTCCTTGATCGTCTGACATTATCTCTGAAATTAGAAAGACAAATGACAACACATTAGTGGGCTGAATAAACATTTTAATTAAAATAAAAAAAAATCTTATTATTGGTCGTTAATCATCTTTTTATGGACAAAACTCTAGATTCAGATTGTATGGCATCTCCAACAATTTTTCATTTACAATAACTCATTCTTTGTGAACTTGTTGAGTAAATCTATTTTCAATCAGTTCCTTTTGTTGTTCCACAATCATCAATTCATGTGCATGATTAAGTCAATAAATTAGACATAGTGAATGAATAAGCTTGAGCTGGGGAACTGAACAAAACAGACTCTCTTGGAAATAATGACATGAATGATATATTTTAAAAAGGCAGAGAAAATTGCAATTAGGTCTCGCGCGAAGTCTTACGTGTCATTTTGAAGAAATGAAATGAAATGAAAGAGTAAAAAGAGCAGTCAGCTATGATTCGCTTACAGTTCAAATTATTGAAGCGAGTCAGATAAAAGTGAGCAAATATTAATCATATTTCCGCGGTAAGCGATAATTTGAATCGAGCAATTTATCTACCGTACAAAAATATATATACTCATAATGCTATCCATGCGATCTCATCGTGTCATAATTCTTCTCGGTCGTCAACAGCTAGCTATGAGGAGAGAAAGAAATATCTCTTCTTTAAAAATAAAACTCATTCAAAAGCGATTCGTTTACAGTTAAAGATTGCCGCACAATAAACAAAAGGCAATGGCTGTCTATTTTGTGCAACACGGCAAAATTGCAATTTGCACTACAGTGTTCATCGTTCTTTATGTCTTATACCTTATTGTGTGTGTTGAAGTTCAAGTCAATTTATTTTTGAAATTAACGTAATGCAATCACTCGAGTTCTAGGAAATTGTTCTATGGAATTATGAAATGTGCGAATTATACGAGGAAGTTTGAGAAGAAATTTTTATCGCTGTTATTAAGTCTAATTTTATGGTGGTTACGGCAGATTTTTCAAGTATCTCTCTAATCACTTGTATCTTTGCCTCAAGACCTTTGTAGCTCAATCTTTTGCCTGTTGAGATTGACTTTATTTTCGAATCTTTGTTTACAAAAATTTCGAATTCAAAATTAAAGAATTTTCTACCAAACTTAGCTTTTAGTTCGTCAAAATGTTGATCTTACTATGCTTAATAGTCTCATGTTTAATAATTTGAAGATCCAAGCCTTTCAACTACCTTTATTACAAATTCAAAATTGAAAATTTTTGAATTTGAAATTATTTAATAAAATCGAGCAAGAAACTGGTCAAAATGTCAATCTTTTAATGCTTAAGAGTCTAAACTTTGATAATTTAAAGCAATTAGAAGATCCAAGCCTTTAAACTACCTTTAATCTACATTCAAAAATGAAATTTGTTGAATTTGAAATTATTTTATAAAATCAAGCGATGTCTTTTGATCTTCTGAGTTTCTTTGATGCTTGAGAGCCTAATGTTTGATGATTTAAAGCAATTTGAAGAACCAAACAACAAAACTTGTTTAAAATTACAGAAAATCAAAATTTAACATTTTAAATAAAACAAAACTGAAGAAAGAACTTTTTCAATGCTATCTACAAGCAATGATCACATAACTTAATCAAGCTTACAAGAAAAAGAAAAGTATGAAACCATTATGTAAAGTAAAGTTCCGTAAAACATTTTGCATAAAGATACTCACGAGCTATTCAGAAAATAATGAATAAATCTTACAATGAGAAGAATAAAGAGACATTTGCATTTTAGATCAATGAACAGTTTGCATTGGAGTCTTCATAAATCGTATTTATTGATTAGAATATTTCTATTAATATCGTAAAATAGAAAAAAATAAACCTTGTCATCGTTAAATTTAAATTTACTTCCATCATTTACAATCTTTGGATGTAAAACAATGACCGTAATTTTAATATTTATACATGATAGACTTTGTATTACTATATAGTAAAAACAGCAAGTACAAACTGATCATAAAAATTGTGATGAGGATATGAATTTAATGAGAACATCAACACACACCCCAATATGGCACAAAGAATCTAAGTTCTTTACGCAATTCACATAAATATTTGTTCAAGTAAATTTACGACGAAATTTAATGATCTTCAATGGATCACACACACGCAACACAACAAACTGGGTGTGATACGAAGCAGCGAAATTTACATTTTATAGCCATTATTTCTATTTTATTTAATTATGTCTTAAACATTTCTTGTCAATTAGAATAGTCATTTGTTCTGATGAAATTTACATCGACATATAATCTTGCGCACGCATTCCTTAAATGACCTTAAAATAATAGTCAGGTCTAAAGACAATAATAAAATATTGTACAAATTATCCCATACAGATTGTTGGGCAACAACGTAAACGATATGGCAATCCAAAGCTTTCAATTTATCGCGGTACATTACAATTGCGCCTCACCCTTATGAATATGTATGGGATAGTAATAATATTGGATATAACGTCGTTGATCCATTATTGAATAATCATAAACAAAATTCTTGATGAAGCTTTACATGCATAGTTCTTTAAGCTTAGGAGAGAAAAAAAAGGTAAGGTACGATAAAACGAATATTGGATATACATTCAATATATAAATTGTTATAAAATAGAATCAGACGATTGAATATAATAATTGTGCCTTGTGCTATTATTCAGCATATTGCACCAGTACAATTTTGTATTTTAGCACAAGCGAATCATCTCAGCATGATCAGACTGTATAGAAGTAATTCTGAGATTCAATTTGTCTTGACTGCTCGATATGTTGAAGATTGTTCAATTTTTGAAAAGCCGTTGAAATTTCAAATATTTTGTGATTATGAAACCTTTAAATGAAGCTTATTTTAATTGATTTATCAATATTTGAAGCAGTTGTAACTTATTCTTCACGTTTAAATCTTGATTCTACTCATGTTCGCTTAAAAAACTTGTAACTGTCAAATAAAATTCAAATTTCAATCTCCAGTTCATGAAAAATGAAATTTGAAATTTAAAAACGTGGTAAAAAGCCGTTAATTATTAAATCAAATCTTAAAACTTTATTAAGAAGCGCCACAGTCAACAGCTCTTAGCATCATATTTCAAAGACTTTATTCCTTTCATTTCCTTCTCCTCTCTTTTTATCTAATTAAAGGCCATAAATGCATGATATAATCCCGGAATGACTTATAATCGCAGAAAAAAATTATTTTAATAGATTTAATGGAAGCCCGTCCATAGAAAAAAAATTGCTTTGTTTTTGTGTTTTACATTTCGATCAGTGAGAAATGATCTGACCGTAGGTAGAAAGCTAAAATAGTAATAATAATAATGATTGTGCGGTCTGACCTTCTTCTCTCGATTCTATATATTTATAGCAAGTCAATGATGCACTTTTGTATTATTTTCCAATATATAGGTACATCTACAACCTTCTCGAAGAAGCGATTGCAATTGCAATGATCCATAAACAAAAGGCATCAACAATGAAAGCGTTTCGCCCAAGATTCCTAACGGTACATCTTAAAAAAAAGTAGTATATTTTCAGAAGGCAATGCAGCAACACGAAATAATCATATTTTTTTTTTAAGTCTACTCGTGTTGTTTAGAAGTGATTTGAAAGAACATATCACAAGGTAATGAAATGCATACAATTATGGTGATGTAGAAGTTACTTCTAATTGCAAATATGTGGTAAAGTAAAGAAAATGTATCATTCGTGCCATCTTCATCTCATTTGCATACCACGAATGCGATGTGATGAAATGCAGGAGGTTGGAAAGGTTAAGTGCACTTACAATTCTTATTCTTTTTCATATGTTATAGCTCCTCTGTACTGACTGTCTATCAAACCACAACAAAAGGGAGTTTGTCTCTAGTTTTTATGACTTTCTTTCAGATGAATTTGCCATTTTTAGATTTATGGAAATTTACATAATTTTTCTTTTTATTGCTACAAATAAAATAAAAAAATATGAAGTTGTGACTTGAGGCAGATAATTGGATGAATGATTTATGATTGAATTTTTACTGTAAATATATTGAAAATTAATTATATACTGAAAGGATTTAATTATACGTGTGAAATATAAAAAGTTTCCTACTCTTCAGGCTGTTCATGTAAATCAGAATTTCATCGGAAATCATAAAAAATTCAATGAACTGATTTTAATCACTGGCAAGTTCAAGCTTTTAAATATTAACGACTGTCAGTGGTGATCAATTTATCTGACGCGTTACGAATGTGTGCCACGAGGTAAAAGGTTAAGCACCACTGCTATTGATCTTTCAATAACTGACATTCACAAAAAACGTCTATAGAAAGATTAAGCCACATGATTCATTTTATGTCACAATAAACAGACCTCTGCCTCTAACATCCAGAATATTGAATAAGCAGCAATATCTTAGTGGTTGAGATGTTAATCTACTAAACCAGTGAATCCATGTTCAATCACAGAAAAATGTCGAAAAAGCACCGTTGGATACGCTTCTGTTCATGATCATACAATCAGTTCACTCATGACCCTATCCCAAGTAGATCCCAATTAGACTCGAGTCTGTATCGAGTTGAGCTCTGGTTTTTAACTAGACCTACGTTTGGGAATTCCGTAAAATTTGTCTTTAGTCAACCTTCTTGGTCTACTTCAAGTTATGGACTAAACATTAGTGTCTAGTGTCTAATCAGGCATGCTATATAATCACCCTCCTTAATAAGAACACCAACTCATAAGTTTATCTAATAAAATCTCAAAATTCAATACTCAAATGATCTCACCATGCTGTTGATTCCAATTCCTAGTTCCACTCGATGATTTTCTCAACCATTAATCGGCCGGGTCAGTGCAATATTACGACAATAAAATGTGTAAAAAAACTGAATATTGCGGAACCGAGCCCAACCTATCAATAATTGAGTATTCGTACTGCCACATGTTGTCGTCATCCATAATTGTGATATATAGTATGAGTTGAGATCATTTTCGGTCATTGAATTACACAAAGAATCTAAATATTTATCTCATAAGTAAACTTAATGAATTACTCTTTGTTCTTATTGTGAAATCAGCATTACAGAGTCACACATGTATTATCAGGAACTGTCATGAGATATTATTATAAGTAATATGGTCTTAGCTTGTTTATTTGAAATAAGAATATTTCTCATATATACACTGTGTGTTCATTTCTAAGAAGTGGAGCTTGATTGCGAGTAAAAAGAATTATTTCATCATCGCTAATTTTATTATATTCGCGAGACTTGACTCGATAGAGAGAAGAAGAATTTTGGTTTGGTGTGTTGGCTGGCACACTGGCAAAGAGAAGAGCATTTAAGCATAATATCGTACATAACAAACAAGTATCAACATGATGATTCTGGTACAATGTACGAACATATGTTAATTTTTTTATTTTATTATTTAATATCATGAAAGAGGACAACAAAAAACACAAGCTGAATTTTTTCTTATTTTTTATTCTTGTACAAAAAGAGTGAGAGATTATGACAAACATATTGCTCCGCACTTGACAGCTTCGCATGTCACTAAATGATAAATTATGAAACTACTACCACTTCCGCAATAGGCAATAAGACATAAATTTTAATCCAGTTCTTATGGATTGCTCTTAATTTTCGTCAGCATACTGAAGTACTTAAATATTAATTTAGTTCCTCCATTTCAAACTTGTGTTAACAATTGACATTCAAAATCTTTGTTAATATTTGAAATTTTTTAAATTTTAATGTTCAAACTTAAAGTTTGTTTGTCATTAAACTGATTGATTTCTAGTTTATAGATCAAAGATTGATTTAAACAACATCCAGTGCCAACAAAACAGAGAGAAACTGCAAAATTCATCTTCATTTTGTTCAAATTTTGAATCAAATAAAACAAATTTTTCGACTTTGTAGCCTTAAAAAGTTAATTCCAAGAACCATCCATACATCCTGAATCTTATTGTCATTTATTTCTTATTATTATTCGTAGTCTTCATCATCGTCGTCGACATGTCGAAGAGTTTTGAGGTCAACGACAGTTGATGCACAATTTTGGAAGTACACAATTTGACACTTTACTTACAATTTATTTTAACATGCTGGATAATAATTTGCTCCACATCTCTCGCATACACACGCCAATAAAGTCATTAATTTACGGATTCAATTGCCTATAAGAATGAAGAGAAGAAGGAACATAAATTAATTAAGAGAATTAAACCTTTTTTTTAAGATCTTATGCAAATTATTTTCAGAGATCGTTCGAGACACGAGAAAATGAGAAACAAATTTAGAGCACATTGCCGAAAAAAATAAGAGTTGTGATGAGAACAAAACATTTTTACGACTGTGCATCGTCAAAACCAATTAATTGCTTAAACGCATACACCATAATTATTGCCATTTCAATGTGCATTCATCAACAAACGAGTTGGGCATCACCTGCAGGCACAAATAAAATAATTTTAATCGTTGAGAGCGCTAAAAAAGAAGTTTAAGTTGCTGCTTAATGATTGCATCTCTAAATCCTTTTTTAAGTGTCATTGCCATTTTGATGATTATCCACCGCAATTTAAAGTGATTTTTAAGAACCATCATTAACCGACTTCTTTAATTTATTGTCTGTGATTTCTTCAGATTTTTTAGCAGGTATTTCTGACTGACTTCTAAAGTCTCAGACTCTTGATTTTCATGTTTAAAGCGATTAGAAATGAGTGGTTGCGAGAACCCGAAAAGTGAGTGCTTGGAAATCAAATAAACCTATCATTAAAGATGTTAAGCTTTTATCTTCAATAATTACTGAAATGTTTTAATTCCCAAAAACTTGCTTTTATCGTCAATAAATAAGAATTTGAGAAGAAATATACAAAAGTTTGAGAATGTTATTAAAGATGTGATTATTTATGGACTGGATGTTGTAAATATTAAACTTTGTGCTTTATGTTAGCACTAGATCAACTCAGGAATGTAGAAACTGATAGAAACAAGCAAATATTGACAAAATTTATCAAATTTTCTACCGATCGAAAATTTGATAATAAATTGACAAAAACAATGATTTTGAAAGAACTGGATGTACTTAATATCTAATAACAGTCTATAAGCTATTAATAGATCAAATCAGAAGCCTCAGTTATTTCAATTTAAGAAGAATATTCACGAAAATCATGAAATTTCGAATTTTGAATATTTGTAAACAAAAATGTAATCATAAAATATGAAGGAAGCATCTTTATTTGCTGTGCATTGAACAGCACTATTATTACAAGAACACTCTATTCCTAAGCAATAATGCCCATGAATTCCATCAAAATAATAAATAAATAAATAATAAGACAAGATAAAGGAACCTGTTTGCCCACAAATATCTTCTTATTTTTCACAGAAGCTCCAATGTAATTCACATAAATAAAGCGAATCATGCTGGATGATTTTTGAGAAATATTAAGCAAAGGAAATTAGTAATTCAATCCACAAGAAGAAAAGAATATTGAGGATAAGAGATTTTCATGTCTTCTTATTCATCCTTTTGTCGATTGGAGGTAATTCAATATCATTCCTGCACAAAAAATATATAAATTTTCGAATATGATTTAATGAACAGACATGCCATGGCTTAAAAAAAAGAATTTTTCCTTTTGTGTGATATGAAATTTAATGCTCAATTCGTGATTTTTGTGCTCAACATTTTTTTAACACTCGAGCTTTATGGGGATTTTTATTATGGACGAATGGTATATTGTGTTAACAAAATGCTTTAGACCTCATACAGCGATCTATCTTCAGGCAATTAAAAAGACAGTTTGTAACTGTGCAATCAATGAAAATCTCTCTTCTTACATGACTATTTTATTTTTTTATATATTTATATAAAGCAGAAGAGGGCACCAAACAATTAACGGCATCATCAATTTTCTTCTATAGCTGTCTCTCTGATTTTTTTTTTTATTTCAAATGAACCATGTCATAAAAATCTATTGTGTCGCATTGTATGGAAGCAGAAATAAAAAAAATTGTGAACTGTGCGCCCACGAAACGACAAACAGTTAGTCATTAGCTGAAGACATTGAGCAATGTTTGTGCTGACATGGAGTTTTATGCCTGACATATAGAATTTACAGTTTCGCAGTTGGACAATCGGTGTAAAGAAAAACCAAAAAAAAAAAAAATAGACAAATAAAGAATGTACTTGTTACACGTCGTAAAAATTCTTCTTTCATACCATACTTCTTACTTCTTTTCCTCAATTCTGCTCGCCGTATGAGTCTAATTTATAAGACACAACAATTGTATTATTTTCGAGGTAAAAACTTAATAAAATATTAGTGTTATTGTTATTTCTATTGATATATTCATAGACATCGTTTATATCGTTATATCTTCATAGAAATACGAATTGTTAAGTCATGATGCGAATAGATAAATGCTTTTTGTTCGTCCGGAGCTTAGTAACAAGATGTATGTGAAGTTCCGTGTTAAATTGCTAATTGTAACGAATCTTTGATTTTTGAAATAAAACATGTTTGTTATTTTAAGAGACTATTATTGGATATGCTGGATATCTGGTTTGTTTGGATGCCAAACTCCTTTTTTTGCTGCGATAATGTCGGAAGATTGAAAAGATTGAGAGATCAGTCTCTGATTAGAATCGAACTCACGTTCTCATAAAAGATTATTACAGATATTAAGTCAGTTGTCTAACCACTTGAACAGAGTCGCTTTATGCTCTTGGCGGTACCTAATCTATTCATTATCAATTATTGATCACAAGTCTCAAAATTTTGAGTTTTCATGCACAAAAACATGCAAAAATAATCGCAATTTATGAATTTATTTAACAGTCTGGCTTGATCAAAACACAATGTCATCAATAAGCTGTTAACATATGCTTAAGGCATGACATTAAATGGAATCTAGAAGTTTTGAATTTTGAACAAAAAGCATCCAAAATGAGAATTGAACCTTGAATCGACTTAACCTCAAGATTCGCAGTCTTATGATCTGGTTGCTGAACTATAAGACTTTAGAGTCTCAAATGCTTTCGAATGACTAGTAATAAACAAAACTTACAAAAAATTCAATCATGCAAGCATTTTTGTTCCTAAATCGAAGCTAGCAATTGAAATTTTTTCAAAATCCAATCTGGAAATTAAAAAAAATCCAAATATTAAGTTTTAAGATGTGTGACAGGAAGGATAGTTATTTAAATCATTATCAGTTTACAGGAAGAATTTTAGGCAAGGGTAATTATTCTATCGTGCGTGAAGCAATTGGGAAAAATACAAAGAAGAAATGTGCATTGAAGATTGTCGATATTGAGACAGATAATTACATGAAGCAGCATTACAGACGAGAAGGATTCTTTTTATCACAATTTAACCATCCAAACATAATAAGGCTGCTTGATCTTTATGAAACAGGACGTAATTTTATTCTGACATTAGAATTAATTCCTGAGAATCTTTGTGATTATGTACGAAATTACAAACGTGGTAAATTAGAGGAATCTCTAGCAAGAGTTTTATTTCGACAAATTACATCGGCAGTTGCTTATATACACGAAAAAGGCATTATTCATCGCGATATAAAATTAGAGAATATTCTGATAGATACAAATCAATTAATAGTAAAGCTGACAGGTAATTATTAATAGCAGACAAAAGCATTCCATTTATGACATTAATCCATCCACCTTCTTATTCATCATCGATGCTATTATTAGATTTTGGACTTAGTGAAGAATGGGATAAGAAGACTCCCTTGACGACAATTTGTGGATCACCTGAGTATACTTCACCCGAAATTCATGAAGGCAAGCCATACGGCAGTGAAGTTGATGTTTGGGCGCTGTAAGTTATTTAATTTCTGTACATCTCCTTTTGTCTTCGCGTGATGTGAGATGAAATGAGGAACAGAAGAAATAATAAAGAAATTTCATTTCTTAATCTGATTTTTAGAGGCGTTGTTCTGTTTGCCATGGTTGTGGGCCGCTTGCCTTTCGAAGTTCAATGTAAGAAACCCGTTAGCAAGAAACAACGTCGAGAGCTCTTTGCTGACGAAACGAGAATGGGAATTAGAACAGTGAAGCATCAAAATTTTATGAGCTCAACATCGGTTTGTACGTATCAGATCATGGCTGATTTTTTTCATCGATAAATCAGCAACTACTTAATGCCTTCTTTTTCTTCTTAATTGATGTTAATGATCATTTTCTTTTTCATTCAATTTTAAGGTTTCAAAGATCTCATATCTAAGCTACTAAATCCCGATCAGCAGCGGCGAATTCAAATCGAGGCTGTTTTAAAGCATGATTGGTTTATGGTATGTTAATAGTTATCTGATAAAAACAACCCAGCTATGATCATTTTATAGCCGGAAGTTAAGATTTATGAAGCTATAAGATACTTGATACTTAATTCCAAAAATATCGTAAAAATTCAGCATGAAAATGACTTGAATATACAATTTTTACACGATTACGCCCGGAACTTAAAACTCGATCTAATAATCTATATCTTTTACACTCATTTTGTTCATCAAGCTCAATACTCAGAACACGAAGAAGTTGAGCAACAGTAAGCAAGTAATTAATCACATTAAGCACTCAATCCATCACAAATTAGCACTCTTGATATTATTACAGACCACGACCCCATGCAGCACTAACAACAATCAATATATGACCATCAAACCGAAAACAGCACATGTCCGTGAATATGTTTCAAGACATAATCAACGTCCGATTACGCAAGCTGAAAAGTATCAGAGCTTAAGAGTCTTTAATGAAGTCAACTGATTCGAAGAGGAAAAGTCACACTGAACTGTCGTGTGTAGAAAAATTATGAGTCATAAAAAAGAACGTGCAAGAAAAAACATTAAAAAAATAATTTATATTGACTCATCCGGAGCTTATTTTACTATAGCCGAAAAACAAAAAAAAATATATAATTTTTCGTATCTGAATAGAAAATAAATTTCATTATATTTCCATATATGCAAATTAGAAATAGTCTAGCAGTGCTTATCAAATTAATACAATCTCTCATCATAATCTTTAAGCCACGGCTTCTTCAGCTCTCTTTCTTTATTCATCTTTTATTCCATTTTGCTGTCTTACTTTCTTGTACATATATCTCTACATCTCCTACAAAAGTCCCTATTTATCGAATGAATAGTTACTGTTCTCGATGAACTCGAGAGTTCTATATATAAAAACTCATGCTTATGCTTAATATTTTTTGCGTGAGAGGTGGAATGTTGGCAAAACTAGGAGAAAAAAAATGATTTATTATTGAATCTATTGAGTACAATGAGTATAGAAAATGGACTTTAACTTCTTTAAATGAGCGCGAAACAACAAGTGGATAAGTCACTGAAAGTAGATGACCTGAGCGATTTTACTGAAGATCAATTGATAAATTATCATTGTTTGTGATGCTTTGTTAATTTATTGTTGTAACGGTTTTTGTAGAAGTTGAACTTAATTGAGGCAAAATTTTATGAATAATTTTTTCAACGGTTTTGTAGAATTTGAATTTTTGCTTTAATTGATGCGAAATTTCAAAAAATGATCGTTAAATTTTCAAGTTTATGATCAATTTCTAAGCAACAACGAGGCAATGGTTACTCATAATTGGATATAGAGAAGGAAGAGTTATTTATGATCATTATATGAATTCATTGATAGCCAATTAAACTTGTTGATTTTTTTCGATTTATTTAAGATTTCAACTCCCAAAGAATAATGTTGTAAATCATATTGCTCTTAATATATCCAGTAAGGAGTCGTGATCATCATTGTTCCATAAGAGCGCTGTGTTTGTGGTAAAATGCTTTAATGAGATTCCATTAGAATTAAGTAACTTATCTCGCTTTTTTTTTCCTCGTTTATATACGAGAATGTCGTGTATAAATTTTACGTTATGGACTCATGATTGAGTGTATTTATTGAGTGAGGTAGAAGAAGCAAGCGATGGAGAGAAAAAAAAATTGTATAAATGGATAATCCTGTAAAGCAGCAATCATCTTAATCTGCCAATGCTACAAATGCAAACTCATAATTCATCCATACTGATGCAGAAATTGAAAAATGTTATTATTCATGTGGATGCTCTCTTCTTTTATTATTTTTTGGGATGAATGAAGAGTCCAAAAAACGAGTGAGTTTTTAGGCGAGAAAAGAAAGAAAAGAAAAATATCATGGACATTAACTATATTTATCTGTACGCGAATCCATTAATGATAATCATTAATTTTATCTCTCACAATGCAATAAAATTAAATTTTTATTATTTGATATTTAATATTCTACTTTTTCTTCTTCTTCCTCTGCTGCATTGAGGATATATATTGCAAAATGGAAAATTATGATAAATTGCATTCGTTGCTTTTCTTCCCTTTTTTTGGAATGACTGTGGTGTGTGGATCTCATTTTCGTTGTAATTTGCAGATAACGCCTGTTGGACACAGCCCCAAAAAAATTATTTTATGAATATCTCTTGCTTATAAAAATTATGCTGGGATAGTGATGCTGAAGAAACGAATTAAAGATAATTACAGGCTATTTAACGTCTCTCCACATCATCTCATATTTTCATTCCTCCTTATCTCCTTCTTTTTCGCACAATAGTGTTCGAAATCCACGTCATCGTGTTGATGATCGACTCAATTGAACTTGGAATGAGTAAAAACAAAAAAATACTGGTTCCAAAAAAAATAATTATTTCTTCTTCTCTGACTGGGGATATATTGATGTAAACCGCGAATTGAAATCTGAATGAGGCGCGTGCAACATTACGTATATGTATGTATGTACAGTTTCATGTGCGTGATAATTGGATTTTTGCACTATTCATTTAGCAAGCACTTCGTTTAATTCATATATATGAGGTAGGAATGATTGGAATTGACTTGAAAAGTAATAGTCAGGAGGTGCAGAGTGATCTTATTTTTTGGAGTTCAATTTCTGATTGATTTGATTCTGTAGATCCAGAAATGATTATTCTCATGAAATTGCAAAGGCACATCAACTGATGTTTTGACTAGAGGTTGATTAAAATCAACATTAAGACATAAATCATCATCGCAAAGCCTTCATTTCGTTATTACATTTTTCCAATTTGACATAAATCGAGAAGTTAACGGAATCTCTTCTTTCCAATTTTTTTTTTATTTATAACTCATTCCACTTCTGTTCCACTATTATTGTTGATGTGCCCTTCAATTGGCAAAAATCATAATATTGCTCTGTGTAATAATTATGGGTTGAAAAAGGAACGAGAATTAAAAAAAAAATGGTAATGAAATATAAGTCGTGCATGAATGTGTTGCTCTCACATCAAAAAGTAAGCATTAAATGATTGAATTTAAATTGACTCATGCTCGCTTGCCATGTATAACATATATGTTAACTTATTTACGTACAATATAATTCTTACATATTTTCAATGTTTGTATTGATGATCATTCGTATAAGCTAGTCTCGTGGAAGGAGAAGTAATGAAGTCGAACGATTAAGAAGAAGCTCGAATTGGGATATAAAATAATTGTAATAGGTTTAAAAAAGAAGATTTATTGACTTATTTTGTTTTATCTTTCATTTAATAGCTCACGTATCATAACATCTGAATAGGTCATTCGAATGACTAACATCCTCTAAGACTTAGTCTGCTATTATTATGACAAAACAAATGAATAATACCTGATCAGGAAATATTCGACAAGTATCAATGTATTGACTCTTTTTACGATTTCTAGCACGAATTTCGCAAGTTGATATTCATAGCTTAGCATTGTATAATGCGCTTAATGTCCCTTACTTCTTTTATTTTCAATTATTATTATTATTTTTGGATAAATTTTTTGCATAACTCAACGATACTTAATCGCTCCATTGTAAAAACATATATACATATCCAAGAATGAGATGGAAGAAGATATAAGCAAAGTTCAGCAATGCCGCAGATGATGAATGTTTTTCTGCCTGAATTATCGTTTCTCCATTCATGGAGCGAAAGCTCTTTTAATGCTAATGAGATGCATTGTGCAGAAAAAAAATGAACAATTTTTCTTCTTTTTTTGGGCAAGACACAGCAGATGAAATTTTTAACAATAATGAAAATGAACGATGATAATTTCTTAATATACCATCATCCGGGGCGGTAGAAAGAGGAGTAAGAACATGAAGAAGACAGTGGTCCACGGTCGAGGTTATTATAACTGAACATTTTTCACACACGAGAGTAAGACAGAGAGAGTGAGCATTTCTCTCCTTTCGGGTTTAATTGATGATCCATTGAACAAGCCACCACACTCATAAAAAAAAATTAATAAATATTATTAAAAATGTATGAAAAAGTTTAATAAAAGTTTATAAAAATACATCTTGATAACTTTTACTAAAATTTGATAAGGGTTATTAAAAGTTTTGGTTTTACAAAATTGCATTCAAATTTTACAAAACCGTTAAAATTTTAATAATTTTCTTACTAAACTTTAGTAAAAAGTTATTAAGATGAATTTTTTTATAATTTTTATTAAATTTGTTCATGGATTTTAGTAAAAAGTCATTAAAATTTCTTGGATTATTTTTTTTACAAAAACAGCTTTATAGTATAATTAATTTATAGTATTGAGCTTTTTCAAGTCTTAAGTAAAATGCTTTCTCAAAGCTTAAGACTTTGCATGATTTTTGGCACTTAATGTGCCTCATAAGAAATTAATAATTTTATATGACTTTGTATGAGAACTAAGACATTCTTTTGTATAAGTCATTTCTGGGAGCGTTTGTGCCCGAGCGGCACAAAGGCTCCATTTGCCTTCCATATGGAAGCTATACGGAGCCTCCATGCTCCACCCTCCATTTGAAAATCTTCCGAAAACCTTACTATCATGGAACTTTGACGGAGCCAAAGCTCCGAAAATCCTCCGTGGGACGTGCATTTATTAACACCAAATGGAAGTCATTTGAGAGGTTTTGATGGAGGATGGAGGATCCATTTGTGGTAGTCAAACGGAGGTTTAATGGAAGTATTTTTCAAAGGATTTTTGGTACGATTTTCCACGTGTTTTTCTATGTTTCGCAATTTTTATATCAAGATTTGTAGCTGTATTAGTGGACTTAACTAAAGTACACTAACACCATTGAAAAATTTACAACTTAATTTAATTAAGTCGCAACCACAGCAATTTCTAAGTCTCGATCACACGCGTGAGAAACATAAGAAATTATTAAAAATTTTCATACAAATTAAACGACCCCATATAATAGTGATTTCTGCATGCGCTTGTGAAGTATGTAATTTCATACAAAATCACAAAAAATTATCCTTTTTTGCTTTTTTAAAGCTTGAAATGAAGCAATATGATTCAGTAAAGCTTTTCGACAATATTTCAATCCATTACAGTAAGATCTGACCTCTGTCTTTTAAAAATTCAAAAGCACGAGTTTTTCGGTATTTGATTTAAGAAAAAGCGGAGTTCATATGGAATCCAAATGGAATCAATATGAAGGATGAAAAAATAACCCTCCATTTACTTCCCACATAGTGGAGGTGGCTTTCATATGGATTCCATATGGAGACCACCCTCCACCTTGTGCCGCTCGGGGTGAAGTATATAAAATGTATGAAAACCTTACAATTTTGGAAACCTACAACAGTTTTACAACGCTGTAGGATTTTAAAAACTTTTATTAAAATTTGATAAGTTTTACTAAAAGTTTGATAAGGTTTACTAAAATTTTAATAATTCTCATTAAAAAAATTTTAATAAGATTTTAATAACAAATTACTAAAAATATTTTTATGAGTGCAGACATTCGAGCAAACATAAGTAAGTATGTATCTCTCCCAAAACGAGGAGATTAATAAAGAATAAGAAGATTCTTCATTTTTATAACCAGTCGCACGTTGTTAAACACTAGCAATGAGATGATGAAGTAGATGCAAAAGAGACGAAAAGAATTACGTTATATCTATGTGTCACGGGTAAAGTCTATCACAATCCATCCCATCCGACCATTCATTCTATTCAATATTGTTTGAGACAATGTGATTAGGTGTGTAGAGAGCAAAATAGACTTAATGTTCATCTTCGTTGTTTTTTTTCTAGTTCTGTTTAATAATGTGAAACACATTGCTTCTTGCCTTTTTTTGTCGTTCACTCATTCACATTTCTTAAACTTACTTTTTTATACATTTCGAAAGAGAATCGTTTAATTTGTTTGTTTGGTTTTGGTTGATTTTGTACAGTTATTCAACGAAACATACAAAAATATAAAAATGAGACGAAAGAACAGTTTATGTAGATATATATAAGTATACACATATATTGAATATTTCTTTTTTATTCTTTTCTTTTTTTTTCGAGACATGAGAGAATTAACAGTATCTTCTGAGTGTGTACATTCGTTTAATTTTTTTTTTATTTTCATCTTTTTTGGCGAGTTCATTAAATTAAAGAAAAGAAAGAACTTTCAATGTACGTACGGAGCAAGAGACAATCGAACATAAATCTCCAGTCAGTCGTCACAATTGGAATGCCTGTGTGAAATACGCCGTTAGGTTTGATCTGTAGCGCTTTTTCGCCACTTCATTCATGATTTTGTGAGCATATCTTTGCGAGGATCTCATGAAATTTAATGGTTCCGAATTGATTCAAGTTTGAAAGCTTTTTTAACGGAAAAACGTAGTTTTGAATTTTATCAATTCAGCTGAAATTCAGCAAAGTTCAAAATAAAACCGTTGAGAAGCTCATTAGACAAACTGCCAGCTTGCATAGCCACATGTCACATTTTAATTCATTCTTATTCTTCTGCCCATTTTTTCCTCATGAATTATTTCAATAATTAAGAAATGCTCAATATACTGAATATTTTTTACTACAAAATTTATATCTTGCGTCTAATACATTACAATTAATGGATATATACTCATGAGGTAAGTAGCAAGAAGCATATTGTTAGATAAGATTAGGTGTGTGTATTCAAAGCGCGCACACCTTATGAGTAAGTACAATCAAAAGCGATTGTTTAAAGACTCAAACAGCTGTTCCATATTTTTATACGCTCTTTTACAATTGACAATTTGCCTTATTTCTTTACTTCACTTCTTCTTATTATTTTTATTATTGACTCTGTTCACTCACGAGGGGAGCAATTACGATGACTTTATCAGGAAGTTTCGATACATATTTTCCTCTCTTGTGCTTCTTATGAGCTATAATGATAGTTATTGCGCGAGTTCATTCAAATAGAAATATGTACAGCAGTGTCTAAGGAAAAGAAGTTGCTAGTTGTGCAACTTATTATGTGGAAAACTTGTTTTTCTTTTGAAGGAAAAATGTATTACTCGAATTGGGTTTGAAGCCCGTGCACACATTTCATGATTGAGTGTAAAAGATTAAATGGGTAATTCTAATTAAAAAGCATTTCTTTTATGTCTACAATTCATTTTTCTGTTGGATGTATTAGATGAATAAATTATATGGAATCACGCAATGTTGATTTTGGTCAATTCTCAGATGAGTATTTAAGGATTAAAAATTAACCTCGAAGGCATTTCATTCTCGTTCGTTTCTCACTTTTATTTCCCTATTAGATAACGACAAACTATCGGGCACGTTTGATCAGCCTCATCTTATTTTGCACCATTCCTACTGCTTCGTCTATAACTTTTTGTGCAATTTTTTTAATTCTGTTCCTTCTCTCTTCTCTCTATTGTCTTTCGTCTTTTCAGATGAATAAACCTCTCGGCTATAAAACGCGACGTTTGAAACGCTCGACTGCTTACCCAAAAAATAAAAACTTAGACCCGAATCAATAAACAACAGCCACACATATACGAGCAATTTCTTATTCCAGGAATTTCATCATCATCGTCATGATCATTGTTTTTTCTCCTTCTCTAATATGAGATCGCTTCTTAGACTTTCAAATTGTTTCTTTTTTAATGTTCAGCTTCTTATTATTGTCTTTATCTTTTGGCTTATTTTTAGCAACATCAAATAAATCTTAAATTTCATCTTTATCTTTTCCTTCCTTCTATAAACAAAAATTCTTTCCTCCTTTTTTGCTCAACTGATTCATGTTGATTCTCGTTTTTTCGCGCATTTCATGGAATGATAAACAGTGCATTTCATAATCTTCTATTCCATCCACATTCTTTTAGCGTCCCGTTTTTTTTTTTTTTTGGAAATTGGATTCGGAAAAGTTTTTTCTTTTTTTAATTAACTTCCAAATTTGGTCAAATCAGGCAAACACAAAGAATTAAACTTTGGAACCAGAATAATTTTATTCTTACGGGTTTTTACAAAGGAGAAAGGCGTCCGTCTACACAAAAAGCTTGTCGAACGAGAATCATAAGAGAGAGAGTAAGTTAGAAAATCATCTTCATCATTTTTTTGGGAATATTTGATGGATAGTTGTTGAGAACATGTCAACGGTAAGTTTTTATTCAAATTATATATGCAACTACTATTAGTTGGCATGCCTCTTAATTTTGTTATAAAGCTGTTCAGCTCTGGTTATTTACAGTAAGCAAATATATTATGATCATCATCTAAACCTTCAAGCAATTGCTGGCCATAGCAACTAATATTGTCGTCGAACTTTATGAAAACTTGAAAAAACCGAAAAAACCACAGGAAATAGCAAACAAAAATCACGTTTTCCCAATTTCCAGTTATTTCAATGTAAATTGCCCAAGAATGACCAAACAGCATCCAAAACATGGCAAGAGAAACACAATTTTATCTCAAAAAATCGTTCAAGATTTGGCGGTCCATCGACATCGACTTCAATGACTACACGGCAGGTTGTTTCCACTGATAACGAGTTTTTCGGCATTTTAAACTTTATTCTTCTTTGCTGTTTGTTATTATTAATAATAATACATACACTTCTTAACTGAATTCAACTTATTCGTTTGTTCGCTCTACATCCGATGACGCAAAAAATATATTTTGTATTAAAAAAAAATTGCTCAACGGCGACTTCATTACGTAATCAATTTTATTCAATCTTATGGTGTGTCGTTTTGAGTATATCTATATATTTTTCATATGTAGCGTTTCTTGTTTACTTATAATATGTGCCTGAATGAAGAGTATTGCGAGCAAGAGAGAAGGAAGAATTTACTTTTATGTGTCTCGCTTTGTCAGTCAGGCCTTTTTGAATTTGTGATTTTTTTTTTATATATTTTATTATTCTTTCTCAGTGCTTCTTGTTTTTAACGAAGCTTTATTCTTTTCTTCAATAATTCATCGCATGCAAGAGCATTTATCGCGTACATACCCTTGAATTTTGAATTCAAAATTGAGCTCACTTCCTGTTCTCACTACACGATTACTTCTCTTTAACCAGTAAACAATATTTTTTTCTTTTATTTGATGTTGACGACAACACCAACTGATGCGACATATTGGATAGCTTTAATGCTTCCCTTGGCGCTTTATGCGAGAATAAATTAATCGGAATTGGCAATTAAAATTTTTAATTCCATAAATTCACAAGTTCTCAAATTTGTATTCTTAGAAATTGTCTGCATCATTTTCTTTGACCATTAAGGAATAGTCATGCAAGCGTAAAATCGTAGCATATGGCAAACGACGTTCTCATCATCTTCACCTTTTCCCCAATTTCTTACATTACTCACTCAGGCTGTTATCATTAAATAAATAAATATTATATATGTATTTTAATTTCTATAGAACACACAGTTCCATAGCTTAATATCAGAACGAAATATTCTTTTTTTAAAGAAACATATGTCATTCAATTACTTTCCGTTCTTCATAGCAACATCGAGAATTATTTTGTTGGCTTTTAAAATAACCCAATTAGTCACATGTAGACTCTCTTTCTCTGTCTCCCGTTCATTTTTATTTTAATATTTTTTTTATAGCGCAAAAATGAAAAAAGAAGCAAAATTTAAATCTTTTTTTTATCATATCCACAGCACACAATGCTCCAGCAAAGTTTTTCGTAAGTGGAAATGACATCAGTCGTAAATCAAGTCGATTTTTTTTTTTCATTTTATTTCTCATTACATATCAAAATGAAATGAAAACTAGTAAGATAGTCATGAGAAGCTAGTCTGGATAGAACGAATCTTTCTTGATTTTTCCTACTCTATAGTTCTTTGGGACTTTTTAAAAAATCTTGAGTTTGGCGATTTTTTGGGATATTTAACCTAAAGTATTCAACTTAAGGTTATTGACTCTAGGTTTCACAGAGTCTGGGGATCTCCGATTTGAATCAAAACATTTTTTGGAAGATTTTTCAAAATAAATCACAAACCTTAAATTTTTCAAAGCAAAACAATTTTTTAAGCAGCTATGAACTCAGCAAATGCGGTCAATCCAAATAATCTCATATTCTGCATACTTCCAAGAATTTCTGCCAAAGAGTTTTCGAGAAAGTTGTGAAGATTTCAAGATCTTTTCATCCGATAAAATACTCCAAAAAAATCCATTAAAAGCATGTCATCTTGGACATGATACGTGAGAGTAGCTATACATCCAATTACCCAATCATCCAGTCAAAATGATTCAATCAATATTTCATGAACTAAGAGTAGATTTCATTATAACTTTAGACGAATGAAACAATATAAACTTAATAAGAAGCATCGAAAATGCTTAACGGTTCACTTCATTAAATGACATTTACGAAAAAAAAGCACGCGAGACATCAGGCAAAGCTATAAACTGATAGAATTTAAGATTTTTTTTGTCGTTCTATTTCGAGATAATAATTTACAATTTATTTGGCACAATGTATTACTGGAAATAACTGTGTTTCATACACTTTATTGAAATAAGGAAGAAATATTGAGCGGGAAAGAAGAAAATGTTTGAGAAGCGCTGGTAGATTTTAGAACATGCAGTTGAATTTTTTTTTTATTTTTTATCAAACTAATTTAATTATTTTGATGCCAGTTCTTGCTGGATGTATATTTTTAATACCATATAATTTTTATTTTTGCTTCACATAAAATTCCTAGAAATTCAACTCATTTGGCTGTCTCGCTTGAGATGGAGCAAGAAATTTCTGCTTTTACGAAATGTTCGGGAAAAAAATTAAACTTCAAAAGAAAAACCACAAGAAGGTAATTTTATGCTAATTTTTTCCATGTTTTCCAACACGTCCATCAACATATACAAATTTCTTCTTATTTTTTTTTTTTTTTGTTAGAAATGAATAGAAGAATGAAGCCGAAAAAGAATTTCCTTGATTTCATCAAATAATAGAATTAAGTGGGTCTATTTTAACGCAAATTTAAATAAATTGTAATACCGAAATGTACATAATTTATTTATTTTTTCCACATCTCGTAATACAATTGATAACGGATTAGAGTGCGAGCACGTTTTGACACTTCTGAGCATTGTTTGTTCTCTCACTCAGTGTTGTTGTTCTGGCTATTTGCTTGGTTTTTATAAAAGTTTGACTAAGCTTTGTAAATTGACATTATTGGACCAGAAAAAATTAATTCAGACTTAAATGTTTGAAGACTGTCCTGGACCAAGTATCAAGACACTTCAGGGTCTATCTAAGTATCAGGTCGTCCAGTTCTAAACCACTCAAAATTAAAATTTTATTTTTGATCAGGCTTAGTTCAAGTCTTGACTAAGCAGTTCCAAGCATCCAGATCAACAACACTGAAATCTCTCTCATCCCAGTTCTCTTATCACTTAAATAAGCACAAAAAAAATATTTTTATTTGTTAAATACTCACCATTTACACATTGAAGGCTAGGCAGGCGTCAGAGGAAAATCCCAGCATCTCCTCATAAAGCACCATAATTTATTTTCTTTTTTTCTTTTTCATAAAATTTTTTCACTCATCTGGCAGTCAATTTAAATTGGCGCAATTTTTTTTATTCTTTGCATATTTCTTCATCATATTCAATTCCTTATGTGTGTAGATCAAGTCACAATTTCTTCTAAATTCAATCTTTATTTCTTGATTGTATGATTCAATTTAATTAAACTCAATGTCTATGTCATTTGTTCATTATTTCATATTTTATCTGACTAGTTCATGATGAATCATCCAGCTATCGACACAATTTTTTGTTATATTCTTCTTTTCTATGTTTATTTTGGCTCATTTAGTTTAATGCACATAAAAACAATTTGATTAACAAGAAAAAGTCACAGTTTAATTTTTTTGCACATTTTTCGGAATTCTTTTTTTTTTTGAGAATAAAAATCACTGTCAGACGAAACAAAAAATATTAAGGAAGCTGTAAAAATATTTTTTTCTTCTTCTCTGACCAAAAAATAAAAAATTCTTTTAAGAAGAAAGAAAGAAAAAAAAATTCTATCGGGAGATACACTAACTTCCAACCGATCGCAACCACGTTTTTCGAGTGATTGAATGAATGTAACTAAAGAAACTCTTTTCAATGTAAAAAAGATCAGTTTGGAAAAAAGAGGCAACAACAACAAAACAACTGTATAATGCGAATGGAATGAGAGAGAAGTGGGGAGCGACAATATAAGTTGAGAGTTTTTATATGCGCAGCATGAATGCTGCTTATGACTTTTTACTGATGTTCACAATTGATTCATTTACATTGTCAAGATATTTTGTAATAAAAATTTAAATTTATTTTAAGTGTCAAATATTCAGATCAAATGGGAAAAATTTTATTGATTTTTTGTTTGTTCCGTGTGATAATTCGATTATTTTAGAGGCATGAGATTCTTTTGCATGACTATAGCAGTAATTTGAGTACTAGAGATTTTTTTTCATTTTTTTAACAATTAACTTTGAAATCATAAAGTCAGAAGTGGAACAACTCTTTCTAAATATTTGAATGCGTTTTATAAAAGCTTAAATTTCAAAAAATGAAAATATTTGTTTACATGATTTTTTCGAAAGTTTAATTTCATAAATGTAAGCTTTTCAGCTCATGATTTATTGTCAGATATTGATCTTCAGCTAAATCATCACTCATTGTTTAGTTCTAAATAAGTCAAAACATTGCAAAAAGATCAGAAAGTGCCCAAAATTAAGATAATTTGAATGTTAACAAGAATTTTTGTATGACGTGAAGTTTGCTTCGTTCTAGAAATTCAAATAATTTAAATTATTAACGGTAATTTTCGTATGCAAAACGTGAGTCACTCTCAAAATGCAAAAAAACATGAACGCAGTTCCACAAAGCAGCAAAGTTTGTCAGACAAAGAAGCTTCATTCCTCACACAACGTTCATTTCTTGTTTCCCCTTTTTCATAATCTATTCTTTGCCTTTGTGTTTTTTCTTTATTTTTTTTGCGAATGTTGAGCATATACACATTGTAAGGGGAAAGAAGCACATTTTCTTATGTTGCTGAGCTCTTTAATGCTCAGAGTTCTTTTTCTTTTTTTTGCTACATAATCTCTTTTCTGTCAATAGAACAACTTTTCTTACCTGATTTTTAATTAATTTTTTTCTTGGTTCCTTTTTGGTGTGCATACAAATTTTTATGCCTTTTTTCTTACTTTTTAATTCTTTCTACTTCTTCTCATTTTCACTCTTTTATTGTGAAAAAAAAATGCAATGTATATTTTCCATGATGAGAACTGAATGTTTTGCATCGATAATCACCCGAAAAAAAAATGTGCAGAATGAAATGTTCGACCAGAAAAAAATACACACAACAATTAAACTGAAAGGAGTGAGTGAAACAAATATTTGCAGGTGAAAAGTCGGTTCCGTAATAATATCAATATCAACAATAATATGGCATATGAAAACTCTCAAGTATGCTGATGATAATCATCATAATTTTATTTTTGTGGCAAAACGAAAAATTCGCCGCATGTTTAATCTTGATAGGCTATTGATGTTCAGCTCTGTTCTGTTTATTTATATAAAATTTAGTTCTCGTTTTATTTTTCCAGAAAAAATTAAAAGAAGAATTTACAACCCATCGAAGTCAAAATTTATGCTCAGCAGATGGACATAACCAAAAATATATTGCAAATACAAACTGTTTCTAGGAATTAGTTTAATAATTTTTGTTCCTCCTCGATCTTCATTTCTTTATTCTTTTAGGTCGATTGAAAGCAAATTAAGTTGCGACTATAAATGAGAGCAGGAAAAGCTAATCATTTGATCATGACACTACTATTAATATGTGTGGATATATATTAATACTCCATTGTGCTCTGATGTTGAGAATTAGAGTACCATTGAGCAGATGCTTATAATTTTCTGTTACCTCAATTATGATGGATGAATTTTAATATTTCCATATCCGAATTTCATTCCTTAAGCAACCAAATTTGTTTGACAAAAAAAAAGAACGTTGTTGAATGAAACAGCTTTCATTGTGCTACACTTTTATGTATCAGACGATTGCAATTTGTACAAATGTTTTGTGGTAAAATAAAAATTTTGCTAACTTTCAAGAAAGAATTTAATTTAACGAAATTTAAAAAGTTGAATTTTTAAAAACTTTTCTGCAAAAAAATTCAAATTTTAAAAATCAGTTAAAATTTCAAACACTAGCAACATCCACAAATATGCGTCTTTAAACTGCCTTGACATGTCTGCTGACTATTTCTTGCAACGTATTCAATGTTCAACTTTGGCAATGAAAACTGAAAAAGCATGTGATCATTCTCTTACAAGCACTCAAAGTCTTATTGAAAAGGTGCTACATTAAATGTGCATGCAATAACAACAACTACACCGAAAAAAAAAAATAATGGCAAATGCTTAAACCGAAAAAAAAGCCAAGCAGCAGCAGCAACAACAGACGGAATGTAGAAACTGGTTTTGTAACCGATGAAAATGAGAATTTCGGGACCCGATAGGATAAAAAAAGAAACTTCCATTTTTTCAGCTTTGCTGACTTCTTGTATCTCTTTCTCGTAATCGTAATTTGTGTGTACTTCTTTTAAATAAAATACAATTAACAATGAGAATTCTTAAAGACTTTCTTAATGTGGCAATGAGCCATGAGTCGTCAATTTAGTGCTGCAATAACACCTTCCAATTTTTATACACGTCCGTAATCTATTTCAAATCGAAAATTATGAGTCATTTCATTCATTCTTCTTTGACTTTCAATTGCAGCTGCCTTAAAAAAGTAAAAAAAAAATTGTTTAGCAGCTACAAGGCAAATATTTACCGGAGGTTCTAAACACAAATTGATATGAATATATGAAAAAAGCTCTTGTTCTGCAGAAGCTGTCAAAAATTTTTAAAATTCTGAAAATTAAATTAATCAAATATTGGAAATTTTAAAGTAAATTAAATCATTCTGACATAAAACTAATGAATATTACGTACAGGATAATCACAAATACATTTGAATGCCTTGATGTAGATCCATCTTCCATTCTCCACCTGGCCTTTTTTTTCTCTCCTTCCATACATCAATGCCGTGTATTTTATAATAAAAGAAAAACTCTCAAAAGAAATTCTGTTTTTTTTTTTCAAAGAATGGAATGAATCCATCCGGTTGATTATTTAATATATGCTTGTATACATACAGAGAGGATGAAAAATATCCTCAAGAAAAGTAATTTCATTGCCAATGGTAACAAGAAGTGAGTTTCACATTGGTTTTATATCAAATATGCACGCCAGAGTGAGAGCAACAATGAAATTAAGACTATATGTATAGATGTATTCATGGGCATGACAGAAGGGTTGAACTTGAAAATTATTTCGTTTGGAAAATGCGCAGCAGAAGTAAAGCACTTCGCAAATAACATTTGTGTTAATTTTTTCAAGTTCATTTTTTATTCCTTTTTCCCTTTTTTCCTGTTGATGTATGTACGCTGACGCTACATGAAGGGTTCGTCTCATCACATCGTGTTCTTTAATAGCAAAAAAAAACTTTTATTCCATTTCAATATTCAATAGTATAATTTAATCTTATAGGATACCATTTGAGATTCAGTTTAAGTGACTGACTTGGTGAACTTTGTAAGAATAGCAATGCACAATATCTTGATACTCTTAGTTTTTAGTACTGTCATATTTTGTGTTTTAATGTTTATTGATCCCACAGCAAGGATTGACAAATATAAGCAAGAAGTGGGTTAATGGTGCTAGGTTTACCAAGGCCTGCCTGTTACTGTGATTCTTCTGTGTCAGAGTTTGTGTGGGACCAATTTCTAGGGCTCTTAAATATATCTTTCCATAGACTTCAATGGAAAGGTATATTCAACCTTTGGGGTGCTTTGTGTGGTCCCAGAAACCGGCCGTGATTGGTTTTATAACTCAAAAATTAACACCTACTCTTTTAATTAACCCTTTATATCAGATTTTAGGTTTAAAGTTTGCAGGAACCTAACACTAGACCAATAATTTTATATAAACAAGCAAGCAAGTTTAGCATAAAAACTGTTAAATCAGACTACCGCCATTTCGTTTCGGACTTCTTCGAAATTAATTTCGATTTCTTCGATATTAGAGCCGAAAATTCAAATTTCAAAAAACAGTTACATTATGTAAACAATAAATTATTTAAATTAATACCAATTCTGCACAAATCCCAAAGTTCTTCATAAATTATTAATTTTATATTTTTTTTATCCATTCTCAACTTTATTAACAATAAAATTTGAGCAAAATGAGTAAGTGCATGGTAAAATCTGGTTTAACCGTCAAAAATTTTTGAATATTATAACGGTTTAAAAAAATTTGAATTTTTTTGAATATAAATTTAACGGATGTTATATGAAATGGCGGTAGTCTGTGTTAAATCTTCAATTAAGAATGCGCTCATATCGCACATCAAAAATAATTTACATGCTCGTTATTCCTTCTTATCCTTTGATGCCAAACAGAATCTTCTCGTTCCTTAAACAATATATTTATATGAGAATAGGATGGATGTAAGGAAGGGAAGCTATATGTATAATTTTTGATGGATTTCCTTTTACTCACTGATGCATCGATGATGATCTTGATGATAAGGATTCATAATGAAGAGGAGATGCTGTTAGTGGCATGAGAAACAGGAAAAACTACATTTAAACTCAATCTTTTCGCATTTGCCTCTTTCCTTTAGATGCACACATTATGGATGGATAATAAATTTGACCTTTAACGTGTGAATAGGTGCAAAAATGAATAAAAACATTGTATTTGCTGTAAGAATTTCAAATTAAAACTGCAAATAATTTTACTCATTCACGACTGTATATAGCATTTTTTGTGGATGGAAACAACATGTGGTTGATTATAGAAACCAAACCTAATTACTGCATTCGAAAATAATTTCCTGAAAATATAAAAATTTATTAAGAGAGTATACGTGCATGTTTATATTCACAGTCAGAAGGCAATTTGGAACCAACTGTTGCAATCAAACTGAATTTTTTCATTTGTATATATTTTGAAGATTGCACAGCCATCGCTGGATATACAATACAACAGGTGTCATTTTCTCTCAACTAAAGTATCAAATTTTATTGAAAAATAATATTTTTAAATCACTTTTTTTAAAACAAGTTTCATGCTGGATTCGGTACATATGAATTTCTTGGAGAAGGATTGATGTGTCCTCGATCTACATCAGCTATTCGTTTACCTGACTCATTAAATGAGGCAGAAATTTTTGAATAAATTACTTCCTTATTCTATGCGGATCTATTTTTTGAGACTCCTGTCTGGTTCTCAGAAATGCTGTTTAGCTTAGAAGAAACTTGCTTTTGTTCTGGTAGTTTTAAAGATTTGCTGAACAATTAACAAATTGTCACTTTTAGTTCATCTCAAAATACAATGATTAGGTATGAAACATGTGGAGCAGCTTAGGCAGATAGTTGAAATTCTACAGAAAGAGAAAAATCTAGCTAATTCAGGTTGTTAAAGCAACAAAATTGTAATCAATAATTTGAAATTAAGTTCATTCGTCTGCATATTATGCTCCTTCATAAATGATGTCCCAACTACCTCATTAAGCATTGTTATTCATACAGCTCTGGATACATAGCAAGATCCAGGTAAGTTTGTTATCACAGATCTTTTTGATTTTAGAAATTTGAATAATCAAATGACGTCACAAGTGAATGACTCCTTATGCATTCAAATTAATCCAATCATCCATAAATTTCCAATAATCAAAACTTGCAACTCATTATTATTCAGAGAATCGGTAATTCTGTAAATTTCAACAAGTTCTCAAAAGCATCAATCTTTAACAATCGATTATTAAAACCCAATGCAAGTTTTACCATCTGTCAAACGTTAACATAATGTTCTGTAAAATCTATAATTGTCCAGCATAAAAGCTAATTACGATAAATTTTTCCTAATATTTGTGAATGATTATGAGGCTATGTAAAGAACATTAAAGTATGTTGGAAAATTTATATTGGATAATAATAGAGGATAGTCTAATAGTAGATAATACTATTATAATTATTTACATTCTACAAGCTTTAAATGGTAAGCATGAGCATTCGTAAGCGAGCATAATAAAAACGAACAGTCATCCAAGAATGTTAACGGAAGTTCAAGATTCAAATTCTAAATCATTAGCCGTTAAATTTGAAGGTTAGCTCAAATGGGATTTATCTTCAAAAAATCTATTAATTATTGGTTTTGTTAAACTAGCTGAAGTGTAAATCTTAGACAATTGTATAGACTCGATGGATATTTTCAAGGTGCTTCAAATTTTAATCTTTATTCTATCTAATATTGCAGAAAATTAATAAATTATGTTCATTTGATTTGTTTTGGGGTCAATCACAAGTTACATTGAAATGTTCAATTTATTGAAATCCATAAATGATTTATTGAGTATACCATAGCCATTACTTTAGGCTAGAGTATAACATAGGTCATGATTGAGATATCGGTGATCGTTACTCTTCAACAAGCACTGCGATTCAAATTAGAAGAGAATCTATTGTACCACACCCTTTAGACCTACTGTTTATAGTGGGATCCGAACCACTTGCAAGCTCTGCACATTGCAAAGACACGAGTACGTCATAAGACCTGATGTACCCTGCAATATACCTAGTCACAATTCGTGTGCGCAAGATGCCGTAAGAAAGTCATCCAGATGCTGGTATATCCTTATATACCTAGCAAAGGAGGCACATTCTGTGCCAAAGACTAGAACGGTGAAATGGAAAAAGAGCTTCGAAAATTAGATATGGCCTGGGATTGAACCCAGAACCTTTGGCACAGAAGGCCAACGCTCTACCATTTAGGTCACTAATGCCATTTCACCGCTTCTTGCTTTCTTACTACTTAAAAAATTAAAACATCATTTTTTATTGATGGACATTATTTGTGGATGACAGTTTCTTTTTCTCTCATTGATCAATTACAATAATCGAGTTACTGATAATTTCACATTTCTGTGTGCATTCACAAAGTATAAATCATATCTTGAACTTCTTTATAAGATGTGCAATAAATACAAAAAAAAAAGTTTATTCAGCTTCAATAAACTTATGAGTTATAGGGCAATTCTCCAGAAGAATGGAATTTTTCAAAAGTGAATTGTAATTCTTCTTTTACTTGACACTTCAAATTTGAGAAAACCGTTCAAAAATATTTGTTTCAAACCATTTTTTCCGGTTTTATGGTTAATTGAAGGTTGAAAATTTAATTGATATGCATTTTAATGATTATAATAAGATAATTTATTATAAGATAAAGTTTAGATCATTAACATTTTTGTGCGAAATAAACTACTGAAAGTTCCAAGATCTAACGGTTTTTTAAATTTTAAATTTTTCGTTGAGCGGATTTTCCCCTATAAAGCGTTTGCGTTGCTCGGCAACATTGAATTTTGTCCGAAGAATCGATTTTTCTCTTAATTAACGCATTAAATCAAAAATATGTTATTTAAATATGATAAAACTAAAGATTTTCTACCATTTAGTATGTATTAAGTGTAATAAAAATATTTCTTTGATAGTAATTTTTTGATTCTTCGTAATTGAATTCCATTTTTGGTTGCCGAGCAACGCTTAAAAAAATTGAAAAAACTAATGATTTAAGCTAATTAATGATTTCTAAATGACTTTAAGAGATAGAATTTGGAAAAATACATCTGTTTTAATCAAGAACAAACATGCTTTAGTGGGAAAATTTAAAGAAAAATCAATTTGAAAGTGATTTTTGGCTGATTTCCCCGCTGGAGAATCGCCCTATAACTTTATTCTTTACTACATATATATTCTATGCGTTATAATAATAAAAAAAAAGCATAGAAAGAGATTCGTAGACAATAAGAGGAAAAGAATATAATGCAATGGGTCCCTGATTATAATAATAGATCAGCACGTGGTACGAGTGAATTTAGAGGCAACGGATGGCTCTTTTAACGGAATTTTCACGGTCAAGACTTTTGTCTTACTACACAATAGGAAAAAAAAAATACTTTTAGATTATATTTATTCTCAGTCTCTTCTCATTTCCTCTCCTCATAGTTCATACTATTTACTATTTATAGATGTAATATTAGAATGAACTGAAAGTGGCCAACTGTGTAAAGAAAGAAGCTTATTTACAAAACGAGGAAGGAATGCATGAGATTACAATGAACTAGAAGAATTTCAATTGTTCAAATTCATATAACGTTATGTCTGGACGGATAGCAGTAGCCTTCAGCATGTTGTACATGTATGGATTAAAAAAACTGCATGATGTCATTTTCTTCATTCTTTCGAGTAACAGATGCAATGTATTGAAAATCATCCTAGGACACTTTTTTTTTCGTCCAAAAAAAAAAGACTTGCGAATATTCTTTTTCTGTTCCTAAATATGTAATTTGCATCTTATTTACCTGAATGAGTATTTTTGCATTCCAACATCTCTTGTGTTCTTTAATTTCTTTGAAACACGAAGAATAAGAGCAAAAAAATCTATAAAAATAATTTTCAATGCTTGAATGGAACGTTCAGTTTTGCAGGTGAAAAAAGAAGGTATGCAGTAAAGATACATTGAATTCATGCAAAAATTTGCAAATTAGAAACGCATACAGAGATGCTTCATAATTGTTTACCTGATTTCTTCGAATTTAGTAGACACACATTTTTGGCATTGATGTAAGTTTCGGAATGAAATCGATCTTTTGAAAGTTCTTAAATGAAAAAGTTGGGAATAAATTTGCATTTATCTTAACTATAATAGTTTATCTTCTTCACCACGACACTAGAATTTTATCAATTTATAATAACGATGTCAGTTTCTAACAAACCAGAGGTCACTTTTAATGCTCTATGAACATTTTGATTTATTGAAAAATAACTTAATTTGCAAATAAAGTACTGAAAGTGACATAAAACTTACTTAATATAATTGAGAGTGCCAAAAGAATATTACTTTTACTTTACACGCACACTTAAAAAATTAAATACTGGGAGTCCTCAATTTGGGTAGGTGTTTGTTCCAGAAAAATCTTACAAGATCGATTCTACTCAAAAAGAATTAATTATGTTTTGTACGATAAACGTCGGTTACAAAAAATTATTTTAAATTTTAAATTTTCTATTGATTTTCGTTACTCAAATCGAGGACCCCCAGTAAATTTATTCTTCCTGGTTTTTGAAATACTGGGCTAGATTTCAAAATTTTGAAAACGGTTAAATTTTAAAAAAATTGTAGCTATTCTTTGTGATTATTATTTAATAAAAAAAATAGAAATCAATTTCAGAGCTCTAAAAAGAAGTACTTACAAATTATATTATCAGTAAATGCAGGATGATAAAGAAAAATCAAATATTATATTTTAAGGTATGTACGTAAAGCAATGAACAATACGATGGGGTAAGGTTACACGAAATAAATAAATCGACACAGTATCGAACAAGACAGAAAAAAATAATGTAATGAAAAGAAAGAAAAAAACTCGTCTTTTTATCACTCACGAAAATAACTGTTGATGACTTCCGAAATCGCCAGAGCTCGTTAAGTGAATATCAAAGAAAAGCTGAGTGAGAGAATGAAAGAAAGTAAAAAAAAAGTTCTTATTTTTCGATGATGTCGAGTTAAACCGTTAAATTGAATGAGATAATACCTCTTCACAATAATATACATGAAGGTATATGATGAAGTAAATTAAAGATTAAGTTAATGATTGAGGTACTTGCTGACATGATATGAGAAAATTTCGTATACAATTAACTAAGTAATGATGTTCATGTTGATTAATCTAATCATTTGCCATGGCATGTACATCAAGATTGTATTGCTGTAATAAAATTAAATCTAAATTAAAATGGACCGAATAAAATTATAAAGCATGCATTTATTTATAACGGCGTTAAAGTTTTTGGAATTTATGTTGACTAATTTCATTGTGGCCTTGAAAATTGAAGCTGTAGAGGCTACTTCCAGTGGCGATAACTTATATTCATGATAGACTTATATACAAGCCAAGGATTGCAGATTAACAAATTTAAATGCATTGTTATCCATGACATCCTTTAGATGGTACTTGAAGCTAGCTTTATCGCTGGCTACCGTTTGTTTGTTGATAGAAACTTCCACGTGACTCTTTAACATCTTTTTAAAGAGCCTATGAAATTTGATTTGTATTACAAATTCAGCTCAACGTTAGCAAAATAATATAGAAATGGCAAGAATTAATAATGCTATTCCTGTTAAATGATCAAATCTCAAAATGTATGACTTAATTTAGTGATCTCAGTGCATGTACGAATTTCAGCAAAAAGACACAGCATTGTTATGCTCAAATATTAAACGATAAAGCTAAATGAGAACCAAGATGATGAATAAGAATAAAATTATGATCAAAGGAAGTAATAATGTAAGGCATGTCTGACTCAAATGAAATATTTAGGAACGAACAAAAAAACTGAGAAAATTTCTAAAAAACCAAACCTCCACGATATCTCTTATATGCTCTTATATGATCATGAACAGCCTAAATGTGCTTATAAAAAAAGGACAGATGTTAAATGAAAAATTGAATATAAAAGAAATTGAGTTTTGGACATTGAAAAAAATTTTGTTTCTTCCGGCTCATATCATGGCTGGAAAAGAAGAAACAAAAAGTCTGCATAAATTTTCTTCTTTATTTTCTGATGGATTCATCATAATTTTAATTTATATCTGTAAGAACTAAAAAAAACTTACAATTTTTGCCGTCCTTCCATTTAATGTCATAAAATTCGACTGTCTTTCTGTTATTTCGAATACACAAAAACAACATTTATAACGGCTGGGCAGGTGAAGAAAATTAAGTGCTTGTTGCTACATTCAACAAATTTTTATTACATACATGCTTTGAGGCTCTTTCAGGCCCTAAATAGCAGCACCATCAGAATAAAAGGCATTTAAGAAACTCAAAAATTATGAAATTATGTGTAATTCAAAAGGATCTCATGCACACGCCACATTGTGTATATGATTGCTGCTCAAATAAGAACAGCAAGTAAGAAAATTATTGTTATTGAGGTATCAGAACATGATTTGTTTATACTGAGACATACTTAGTAGATTGATATTGAGAAATAATGTTTATAGAATTGTTCGATTGGTTTATCAATCGATTTATATATCCTTTTAGTTCTTCTTAAGGCTAGAGTTCGATGTCCATAATAAAGTATAGCTAGGCAAGAGCGAGAGGATAAGGCAGCATGAATGAGATTTAAATATATTTTTAAAGATATTACTGTGTACAGCTCTGAAAATCGTGATTGCTACATTGCAATATTTAGGTACTAGATTAAGTATGCTGCATCAAAAAACCTAAAGAACTCAACAAAATCACTCAAGATGGATAAAAGAACTTCCTATTTCCAAAAAAATAAAAATAAAAGTAAGCATTAAGAAAGTGAATCATTCACACGAATCAAATTTTATAAAGAGGAACACCAAGCAGCTGTCAATTTACAAATTAAATAAATTGGTTCCACATCATAAATGAAACTCCTGGCACAAGCTAAAACACCAAATTTGTTTCTCCTTTCGTTCCTAAATCATGGTGCAGTTTCCAGGAAATGTCTAATTATTTAAGCATATCGCAACTAATCGGCTAGAACATTTTCTATCTCATTTTCTTTTTGAAGGATGTTTTGGTCTCGTAAAACTTTCAATTGCCGTGTCCTTTCCCTTCCTGCATAAATTATATTATTATTGGCTTTTTAACTTTTCCTTGGAAAAAATCATAAAATAATATCAATGTGCAGCATAAAAGTAATTATTATTGCACTCTTCTCAGGTCAGCATCATAAACTCGCATTTTTCTCAAGTCCAGGTACCAAAAAAAACTGTTTGAAGATTAAATTTTTCGTTCCTTCATCTTCCTTCCTTCATCCCAGGTCATCCATGATAAATTTATAATTAATTGAAATTTAATTACCGAAAACAATTGTCGTTAAAGGATTTCTTATATCCATGTGAGATGAATTCACATGAAAATTTTGAAAAGAACTAGTTTCTTAAAAATGGATTCCATCATGAGCATTTTAATTCACATAAAATAACCACAAAAAATAATTCTGGGAAAATAGGGAGAATAAAGTTGTGGATTTTTGTGGAAATATGTAACTATTAAAATCTCTTCACATCACCGAATGTATGTCGCATTACTGAATAATTTTTGTTTTCTTAAATCAGATCCATGTTTAGTCAAATGGAAACATGTAAGGCTTAAAGCGTTTACTATCCATTGTTAAGTAATGCAGCATATACAAAAAAAAATAATCTCTAGACTATGGACGTTTCGGTTGAAAACTATAGCAAAAGATTAGAGACTCATGCCTTGCTTCTTTTAATTTACCTGGTAACAGCAATATCAGCATCAACATTTCTGATTAAAGAAAGAGAAGAAAAAAAAGGCTGGAAAACATGTCATTCAAATGTGAATATAGAGCAACACAAAAGACTTCAATCAATGATGGAAAAAGGAACCTCAAATATCATGTCAGACATAGCTCACACACACGTTATGAATGTTATGAGGCTTTCATTATATCGAATTGAGTGAGAAAAAAATACAAACAACCTCAAATGATATGACAGAATCTTGCTGATTTATGGCTATGGAGCGCATTTATCGGAATTATTACTCGAATTGGCATGTGATGCTTACAGACTAGACCTTTGTCTAGCCATAATTTTTTGATTGTTTTTGTTCAATTGTTTATTATCTATTTCTAAACTTGTTTCGTAGCTGGTTGCTTGTCATCATATTATAAATGATAGTGAAATCTAAAAAATAGAAGAAGTCCAAGTCAGTGATTCTCAAACTTTTCAGCGCATAGCAACAAGCTAAAACCAATCTCCAATTTTGCTTTAGCTAGTAAAAAGGTTTAATCTTAAATAAATCCATTAGGTATGTCTCATATGAGAATGAATCTCAAACTTTTAAGTATGCAGTCTAAATCATTTAATAAGTTCTTGCTAGAATTTGGTTCACTTTCAATAATCCTATCTTGTCATCAAGCGTTATGAAACACTATTATGTATCGTAGAGCATTGATAGACTGACTTATGACCTTTTTGTTATTCTTTAAGACAAGCAGTGCTTTAGACAAATGATTTAAGTTCTATCCATGGACAAAGTGAATAAAACTTCCAGTTTTCAACACCTTAATGCTCCACGATTATTAAAAGAAATTGAATAAGACTAAATAACAATCCCAAAGATCTTCATTATACATACTCGAGTGATATCATATTCCAAAACAATACCATTTAATTATTATTTACTTGCTCATATAATCGAGTAAATAACAAAGTAAGTAAGTAGATTTGAATAGAAAGAAATCTCTAGATGTTCTTCACATTTCCTGTTGCTCTTACTTACTCGTGTGTTCTTCATTTATATATGTATGCTTACTGAATGATGAACAATAAGAACAATCTTGAATGATTTGAATAGTTAATTTCAAACAACTATCCGTAACATAATGATTCGGACTAATTTTATATTAAAATATGTAAGTTCTCATTGTTTGATCGAAAACTAAGACGGAGAAGATGAAGAAGAAAAGATTTATCTATTTTTGATGAGATTCTTACTAAAATAGACACTTAAGAAGCCATGCAATCGAGAAAAAAAAAGATTTCTTGAATTATCGTCTATAGAGAGGGAACACAAAGTATCGGGTTAGTGAATAAGTACGCATTTAATAAATTCAATAACGCAAGGATGATCAATTGAGAGGAGAATAATATCTTTGTACTTGAAATTAGCATATATTCTAATTTATATTTGTTTGTGCAAAAAAGGAGCGAAAGAAAAACATCAAAAGAAGTTGTTCAAGTTTACCTTTTTAGCATGCATTTGCTCAATACTGGATCATTTGATTCATCAGTTTGTCTGGTTTTTTAACTTATTTATGGCAAGTATTAGGAGAACTTATACAATCTTGCACATTGAAATTCTGATGATAGATCTTTGATTGGAAAATTGTCTAACCTGCTAAAATTGATAAACATCGAGTACAGACATTCATGCAGATTCATTAGATTCTTTACTGTTTTCTAGGTTTAGATAATATTTCTCGCGTAAGTCAACTTACTTCTAGCTTCTAATTTGTTTAACTTAGACAAAATCATTGTAAAGATGTCTGATCTAGACTTAAACTAGGCATCTTAATTTAAAGCATTCTTATTTCAATGTTCTCTGATTTTCTTAATTAGCACCAATGAATCAATAAAGTATATCTGAGTTGCTAAACTTTAGTTCTTTTAAACATAAAGAATTAATGGGAATTTGGCTCAAAATCAATAGATTCAAATGCGTTTCATCCACAAAACCTCATCGATCACTCATCAAAACTCCAAAAAAAAAAAGATAATTTAAATAAAAAGAAATTCTATGGAAGAGATCATTCTTCTTTGAGTAAAATGGGAATAGGATGTTATCTGATCGTCCCTATAATTATCTTATCCAGCATGCATTATAATTATCTATTATGTTACTGTCTGAAGCTCATTTTATGCAAAAATATATCTAATTTCACATTCCTTTCAAATAAATTAGCCAATCAGTTTTTGATGTCCCAACGACGATTAAAATGTGAATTTTTTTGTGCTTCTTCATCGTTCCTCGTTTGCTTCTTTACCTCAAACATTTTAGTCATATTATTTGGGACTTTAATATTAATAATATGGGTATATATTTGTGCATAGCTGTAAAATTTTGAGACATGAATCAATGCCGAAAATTTTTTATATAGGATGAAAAGAAGATGAAGGAAGAAAGACAGATATTGATGAATTGCCCCAAAAGAAATTTTTTTTGTTTTCTCAAAAAAAAAATAAATAAAATTTTAAAAATCAAAGATGAGAAATTTCAACATCCGTCAGTCCTGTCCATCATTCCCTTCTTTCTTTTTGTGTGTCTGTTTGCACTAATTATTTGTTTGGTAAAAATAAACCACCTCTCTTTCTGCCTCTGTGTATATATGCTGCTCATCGTTGTTTTACAGTCTTCATGTGTGAATTAAACGAAGTTTTGCTGCTTTGTTATGCTGTTTTTTGTTCATTTCTCACGGTCGTCTATTTAAGAATGAATAACGTGACAAAAATTTACGTATAGCTGAAGAATAAAAAGGAAATCAACACCCTTTTTTCCATCTTTCCATTTATGAGCCTTATTCGAAAAAAGAGGAACGAATATCCTTTCATATTTATAAATATTGCTTTACAAAATCCTGTCATATAATTCAAAGGTATAACAATAGGATCGCAACTTGAAACAGTTATAAATTTTAATCTCTTTTTAATGCGTTCACTTTAGAGAATTCTTGTAAGAATCTAATCGCAGCCATGCGCAAATAACTTATAGGGAGACATTAATCACAGCGCGATACCAAAAGAATAATATGAAAGGGTTGTTGCTGCTGTCTTACCTTATATTTTTTTGAGTAATTTGTGAAAAGGTAAAGACGTTGTGTTTTATTTGTCTGTCTGTCTGTTCCTAAATCCTTCGTGTAATTTCTCTTGTATTTTTTTAAATTTATAATTGTAGGTTTTGAAATGCATGTGCCGTACAATAATAATGAATGTTTGAAGCAGGTTGAAGATCTTTATGCTAAGTTATTTTCTGGGGTGTTCAATTTTTTCTTACGTAAAATTACGTAGTCAACGATTCGAAGCTACGTAAAGTTTTTAAATAGTTTTAACCCTTAGATTCGAATCTATTGGTGGTCTACAGAGAAAATGCGCTTTTATCGATCACTAGTGATCACATCCATGCTAGTTTCTTACTTTTCACATGAATTGTAGCAGAATTCATTTTCATTTCAATAAATTAACCTTTTCTTATGCTTTTTCTATGCTTTTTAGCATGTTTTGACAAAATCCATACACTTTTTTATTCAATTTGACAAGCACGCTAGTTGACGATGATTTTTGCTGTCATAAATGGTGATGAATGTGTCACAGAATCTTAAAGCCATATCGAATCTTGATAATTAAATGCCTTTCATCGATCTTTAATTGATTTTTAATTGCATCGAGTCACACGGTTACAATTGAAAAATTCAGTACTGAACATTTGTTACTTACAGTTATTTAATTGCTTTTGTTCTTGATTCATTTTTTGTGAAAATAAATAATATTGAAATTTGAATTGAAATTTCCTTACGGCAACAAACATTCGAAAACGTGTATGAACAGGATCCAAGAAGTGGATTAAGCAATTTTTTATGATCATGTCTTACATTGCTTCTAAATTACAGGCAGGCAGGAAGTCTTATTTTTGGTCACTTGAATCTTAAGCAACCCTTTATACTTCATACATCCCTTCTGACTCGAGGGACGAAGCGAAAAGGAGTTCAATCAAGCGAAAGATTACGAAAGAGAATGTGAACAATAAAAATCTTGAATAGTGGACATTAATATGATTTTAATCAGGGGTTATGTCATCTATTCTTTAAGAATCGCGTTTGCCTTAAAATTAATATCATCCCTACTCGCCATTGAAACATTGTACTATGCAAATGTCATTCTTTATTACGTTTATTCTTTTCATAAAAAATATAAAATGAATTTTAATATGTTTCATGATGCTGCCATGCTGTACATTCTATTATTATTTACATGGAATCATAATCAAAATACACGAAAAAAATTATTCATTAAAAAGTAAGTAAAACTCGTTTTAACGCTTTAAATAAGACAAATTTATTCTATTCAATTTTCAAAATATGGAAAAATAAGAATTAAAAAAAGATAAAGGAGGAAATCTTGTTTGATCGCGAAAAGCTAGCGTAAGAAATTAATTTTCATTTCTTCTATTGTTCATTTAACTCCGTGTCCATCTAAGATGAAACTGAATGAGTTATTTACGCTAGAATTAGTTTAAATAAAAATTGCTACACATTATAATTTTACTATTAAATTGAATTTTTCTCTCATTTACTTCGTCTTTTGTTCAGCCTGCCTTTGATAAACATTCTGTAATTTAATACTTTTTTTAAATATAATTCAGTCTCTTTTTCATAATAATAGAAATAATAAATAAAAAAAAAAAACTTTGGTCGGTGGTCACTAGAAGAAGAAATCAGAATGAGAAGGAACAAAATGAAGAGAATGAGAGACGAGAACTCATAAAGTGCTGCATTTCATTTTATAAGGCAGCTATTTTTTTCAACGCAGCATATAACGACATTTTTATGATCATGAGAACATCTCAATATTCTGATACGTAATTAATTCCGTGCTATAAATTTGATAAAATGTCTTGATCAAGAAATTAATTTTTGACTTGACAGTATTGACAATGAAATAACGCCTGAACTCTATTATCTAATAGACTGTCTATATTCTTCCGTATTAAGCGATACACTATAGTTATAAGGTTGTCATTCGACTGAATTTCCTTACAAAACTTGTACAGCTTTGCTGTGAAAGAATGCATACACAACAACTCGTTTGAATGAATCTTTCATGGATTCAAATTGATACCTAGCAATCGTCATTTGTAAAAAATTTATTAGTTGTGATTCAAACAACTTTGCGTTTTTTGTAATCTTACTAAAATAAACTATGATTATGGTGATGTCAATAAATGACAAATGTGATGATACTTTGCATAAGGATTGCTTTTAAAAAATTATGAGAATTTCAGTCCAACATTCGTCCAAACCTCTGTCAGCAGGGTCAATTTACTTCGATTTTCGGATTGTTTCAAAATGCGAATCAAAAAAAATAATTTTTCTAGACATTTGGTGCTGTTTCCGTGATTCTAAAGATCTTTAAAGTCCTGAAGGATACTGTTTAATACAATCTCTTAAGCACAGAAAAATAAGAATATGCTCCGTTAAGCATCTGTGAAATCACATGAAACAGTTGTAAAATCATTTTGCACCTTATTAAGTTAGAATACCTTAGTGAATGTCTCAAAGTTAACATTATAAAAGTTATAGGCATTGATCATTTTTGGACGTTGTGATTGGATCATCATTACCAGAATCAATCGTTTGTACTCCTTTTCACCTTTATACCATAAGTTATCATACAGAGCATCCAATAATTTTACGTTTGATCTACATATGTCAAATTATGAATTATCTTAATTACAGTTTGGGGCCAATTACTTACTTCAACGTAACGTTATAGATGCCCAAATTAACAGAAAATAAGCTATAGAATAGACAAACATATCAGCAGTATCAAATGAAAAATAAACATCGTAAGGTAATATGAGGACTTTGATGATTCATAAAAGTAAACCAAGAATGGCTTTATGCCGTACATAATTATGCAGAATATCCGAGAAATGTAAGAAAAATCCACAAAAAAATTTAAAATTTTGTATTTTTGATTAATATTTCGAATCTGACTAGTTGAAGCTGTTTCAGGATACATATCCTTCAAAGTCTGTATGATTCCAACCATGACATGTCGATATTTATAGAAAATCAAATATCCAGACAAAAGAGTCTGGAAACTAATCCTCATTAGACAAATTTGCTCAACGATATTAATGAATCCACCAGATAATTTAAGATTCTTGTACATTCCCACAATTAACTGAATGATGATTAACGAAAGCTCTACATATGATACATGATTGAATATTCGTCCCCACATGCGATCCACAAACGATATTCCAAAACTTCTAAACATCACATCCATTTCAAAGAAGTCACGAAAGTTTTGCAATTTCTGCATTTTATCACAAGTTTTTTAAAGAACGGCACAACTTATACTGAACTGAAAATTTTGGAAAATAGTGCATTTAAAGCAATTGATTTATTAATTTTTTAATACGGTTGCAACTTTGTGGATGCATTTAAATAGTACAGTTTAGTGGAACTTGTTGCTTAACATGAAATTATTTTTAAAATTTAAACAGCTTCTTGAACTAAATTATGCATCTAGTTTGAACAGTAGCTTGATAAGTCTTTAAAATTTCAAGATATTCGAGCTGAAAGTAAAACAGGAAAGTTGACGTTTATGGTATTCAGTCATGTTATGTATCTGATAACTTATAAAACTGAACATCAACTCGAGCTCTATAAGAATTTAATTAAAATTTTCAATTGTCAAGTTTAAGGTTCACAAAAGTCATTAAAATTCAAATTTATTTGAGAAATTTTTCATGTCACTTTCTAATCCTTATAAGTTATTACTGCAACCCCATAAAAATGTTAATAAAGTGTCGAGGACTTCATTAGTATTCCTGCATTTCTTCTCACATTACACATTTCAATAAATCCATAAAAGTGCATGTTAAATAAAACAATAAAATTAATTTAAAGAACAGTAAAAGGGTGAAGTTGAGGAATTCAAGAAAACGAGAAAGAAAGTGGAAGTTTGTAAAAATCATGAGGGAATTGTAAGACAAATTAATTCTTTAAACTACTGTTCAGATGTGTGTAGTTATGCTCGATATCATATACGAAGTTCCAATACTTACTTACTACTTACTTTCTTGGCTGGGGCGCACGTTAGAGCCGCGCTTAGAGATCGTCTAAAGAACGCTTTATTCTTAGAAACCTTCTGCCAGTTCAGGATATTAAGGACTCTAGCGTGCTTTTCAACACATCCAATCCACGTGATCTTTGATCTTCCTCGTGATCTCTCCCATCCAAAAAGTATGCTACTGTCACTTTTAGCAACTTCTGAGCGTCTGAACACATGTCCAGCTCATCTAAAGCGATTTACACCGAGAACTGTAAAAATATCAGCTTCCTGAAATAAATGATATAGCTCGGCAATATGTCGTCTTCTCCTTAAACATAAATCGCTCTCAGTATTCGTCTTTCGAAGACACCAAGTGATTCCTCATCCGCTTTAGTTGAATTCCAGGTTTCCGAGTCATAAGAAGTTCCAATATAATTTTATTAATATGAACTGTAAATCTAGTGAACAACAAATTTGATACTTATGATAAGGCTCAATAACCAGCATTAAGCATTCAGCCTCTAAAATTTTGAATTATTTTGGAAAATATCCTTAAAATTCCAATCAAAAACTTTCTGTTCCATATTGAATTTCGTCCTAACATACTTAATGTGCATACATACATGTACTTTATGATCCTTAACAGCCATTAAGAAAAATTTCAAAGACGAAAAACTGGTTTATCGTGCTAATGAATCATTGTGATTTATTTTATTTATTAAATTTATTGTTAATAATTCTTTCTGTCCTTCTTTCTGTATCTGCTGCTGTAGCTATTTAAAAACTATAAAGAAAAGACAGGAATAATGAAATTTTCATGCTTAGCAATTTTCATTCTAAATAGACACACATAGAAATTAAGTATAATAAAAATCATATTCAATAAATATGAATTGATTGTCGATTGGAGTGAAGCGAATGGAACGGTATATAAAAATTGCATTAAGCTCTTTTCATTAAGAACCCTTAATTTTCGTTTCGCGTTGTAAATCGACGTTAACTACATATTCATGTATTTATGATGATTCTCGTTATTCAATATTTACTTTGTCCTGGTTATGTTCCCGAGCGGCACAAAGGCTCCATTTGCCTTCCATATGGAAGCTATACGGAGCCTCCATGTTCCACCCTCCATTTGAAAATCTTCCGAAAACCTTACTATCATGGAACTTTGACGGAGCCAAAGCTCCGAAAATCCTCCGTGGGACGTGCATTTATTAACACCAAATGGAAGTCATTTGAGAGGTTTTGATTGAGGATGGAGGATCCATTTGTGGTAGTCAAACGGAGGTTTAATGGAAGTATTTTTCAAAGGATTTTTGGTACGATTTTCCACGTGTTTTTCTATGTTTCGCAATTTTTATATCAAGATTTGTAGCTGTATTAGTGGACTTAATTAAAGTACACTAACACTATTGAAAAATTTACAACTTAATTTAATTAAGTCGCAACCACAGCAATTTTTAAGTCTCGATCACACGCGTGAGAAAGATAAGAAATTATTAAAAATTTTCATACAAATTAAACGACCCCATATAATAGTGATTTCTGCATGCGCTTGTGAAGTATGTAATTTCATACAAAATCACAAAAAATTATCCTTTTTTGCTTTTTTAAAGCTTGAAATGAAGCAATATGATTCAGTAAAGCTTTTCGACAATATTTCAATCCATTACAGTAAGATCTGACCTCTGTCTTTTAAAAATTCAAAAGCACGAGTTTTTCGATATTTGATTTAAGAAAAAGTGGAGTTCATATGGAATCCAAATGGAATCAATACGAAGGATGAAAAAATAACCCTCCATTTACTTCCCACATAGTGGAGGTGGCTTTCATATGGATTCCATATGGAGACCACCCTCCACCTTGTGCCGCTCGGGGTTATTATTTCTTGTGATTTATACTCAAAATAAGTTCTCGAGAACCCCTCATTGAAATTGCTCCGTATTTAATCACTTTTATGAGCACATCCATTGTTATTGAAAATTCCATACCTTTTGGAACGACTTCTTTCAATACATTTCTTTACATAGTAAGCTAAAGAGTTGACTTTTATATTCTTCAGACTCGACAAGAGTTTAAATGAGTTAATTTACTCTTCAGAACAACAAACTGGAATGTTTTATGGATTATGAATCGATTCAGTTTCCAAGAACCCTTTTAATATGAATTCAGAGCTAGTAATGCGTTCGTAACAAGCTGATTTCTGATTTAATTTGATGGAAAGACGTTAGTTGTTTCATCAGCTCAATTAAACTAAAGGAAGGAAGTATATCAGAAATTCAATACCTTTTATTAATGCAGAAAAGACTGGAGTCGCTAATTAGCATGCTTTAAGATCAAAAATGAGCAACTAGTCTACTTTTAGAAAGTCACAAATAGAACTTTCATAACAGAAGTCTTTCAGATACATCATGCTGAATATAGTTTAGCTATGTAGTACAGAATACTATTGCCAAAACATTCAGCCACAAAACATCACTTGAGTATTGATAGATTTGTCCTTGCTGACACCAGAAAAACAAACAGTAAAAGGAAACTCTTTACCTTGCAAAATATCTCTCAAATTTGTTACCTCAAAATCATACTAAATTACGCCATAAATAGTCGAAGCAAAGAACCCTAATTGAAGCTCACTCAATTCGAAAAAAAAGACAGACACAAAGACTTTCTATTTGCCACTATCTTATTTTTTATTATTTCTATTCCATCCGTGCATTGAAATGTTTGGTTAAGAAGAAGTTGTAAAATTTATGCTCATAAAATAATCATAAAAGATATTCAAAAAGTAAAATGGGACCAATGTCTGTTATGTCTTATTGTGTCCCGAAGCGTTTGGGTAAATCGTTTATGGCACATTCATATATGATTGTTTGTTTGAACCCTCCTGAATAAGAACAGTATTTAATTTTATGATGCCATAATGTGTTAAATATATGTACATGCCAAAAAAAATTGAATGTCCTTGAAACGCTCCTTACTGTGAAAAATTGACTGTGCAAGATGGTCGACTGGCTGGTTGAAAATTACAAACATGAACTAATGAAAATTGATTTGTGAAAGGAATGGAAAATCCGGAAAATAATAGATTAACACATGAATGATATTCACCCCAAAAGAATATCAGTTCATGGATTCATCTCACGAATTTGTAACAAGTTGAATTTGCAGGCATAAGATAAACGGTTTTCGTAATGACACTTGACAGAAGTCATTTAAGGAAATTGAAAATAATCCCTAAGACGATGATGATGACTAGAAATGCCATAGGTCTTTACGCACAGTAGGAAAAGATTATTACGTCATCCAATAAATCATTCAAAATAGAAAATTTTCCTTCCTTTCTTTCTTTTTCCCCTTTATTGCTCGACTAAAACATTAATGCAGACATGAAATTCACGAGAAAGAAATGAAGGATGATGAATCATTCGCATTTCCCATTTATACACAACGCACAACAATAAAAAAAATCAATGGGAATGGCTTTAAATTTTTTTATTTGCGCATTAAGACAATTTTTCAGGACATTTAAAAAAGAAGCAGGAACAAGTCGAATGATGATGAATCTTGCAGAAAATTTTATAATTTCTTCTTTGAAAAATTGTTTGAAATTTTTCAACAGACAGCATTAAATCTCATGAGGGATGGAATTATATTACAATAGACACCTTTGGACAATCTCAGAAATGGGAAGGATATTCAATACACGCTACAACATGTTTCTTGTGCAAATCCATCTCATCTATCACATGTGATAATGCTTACATGATTTTCAAGTGTTATTCGTCTTTACTTTTTGTATACAAGAAGTTTAATTATTAGTATTAAGTTCATTCAAAATGTTTTTACAGTGAAAAGAAAAGGAATTGAAGTAAGAAAAGAAAATAATGTTATTTCCTCCTCATGCTTTACATCTTATGCCGTGCTTTGTGTGGATCTTAGAGATTATTCAGATCGTACATATGGTGAATGAAGTGAAAGTTTGGTTGATCCTGGAATGTCTTGGTGAATCTAGAGCGAATTTTTTTAGGAACTGCATGTGTATGATGCCTCGATTGTACCTTTTGACTGAAATTGGGACAACATAAGTGAGTGTCATAACACAAGTGAGAAAAAGCCAAATAATTTTGTTTGACTGCAGTATCAGTGAAGTCTGCATTCTGGACCTAGGTTTAAGGTCTACTTAAAACTATTCTTAGAAATCATTCAAATTTTATAAAGATTTGGACCATACATCACAACATATTGATTATGCAGATATGCTTCACTTGTGAATGTTATAGTGACAGCATAGTGCCTATTAAAACATTCCAAATTCGTTGTAAAATATGCTAACATTCAGAAGAAAAGAGAAAGAAAACGAACGCACAAAAGTGACAGAGAAAGAAATCCTTTTACGATCGTAAGAAGCAACAAAAACATTGAGTGTAAGCAGCATATGAAAAGCAGCAGCATTGTTGCTTACTTATGAAAAGTACACACCTGGTTCTGGTATGAAATCACAACAATAGGAAACCGAAATTTTTTTTTCTCTTTCCTTTCTATTTTTTGTTTGAAATTGGAGTTCTTGTTGCTTGATTGAAGCGTCCTTTTTCTCTTCTTCGTGGCTTCTTTCTTATATAGATGTATACAAATATTATTCATAACTACTCTCCGTAGGAAGGATGTTTGGTTAAAATATTTCAAGATGATTGTTTGCATTTCATTCATTTATGAAATATTTGGTAGCGGTAGTTATGCTTATTTATAAAATTACAAGATACCTTGTTGTATGCATATACATCCATAAAAATCTTTTTTTAAATTTTTCTTTCGTGCTAGAACAAAAGAAATGACATGAAAAAAGAAGAAGAACTGATGGAAAAGTTTGAGAATCTCTGGTACTTGCTGTCCATCAACTGAGCTATTTTTAAACGTTCAGAATAATTTCGTGAATAATTACCTTCTAATAGCTTGCATGAAAGTAATAAAAAGAAATAAAAAAAACGGTAAATGAAAGAAAAGAATTTAAATAATGAAGAATTCCATTTCATTTATGTTGTCATTCAATTGAGATAAAAGAAGTTGTTGAGCCAATTAGAAATGACGCAATTTCCACCCGTATAACAATGAAGCAAGTTAGAAATTATCCATGGATAGAGTTTTGAAAATACAGTACAACCTAAGTGCATACCAAAATGGTTTTTTAAATTGTTTAAAATTTATTGAATTTTAACGGCTTTTTAAAATTTGAAAAACAAATAATTTTGATAAATTTACCGTTATATTTTCAAATAAATTTTTAAATTAACTTACTCTCAAAGCGTTTTTACTTCTTCATGAACCTCCCTACAGACAGCTGAGACAAAACTAAGCCAGATCAACTAGATCCAGTTCTCAAAATCAACGCCAAATATCATTGGATTGTGCCCGATTACTCTCTTCCTGTCCCGTATTTTTAATTCTTTTCTATAGTAAGTAACATTAGAAATCCATTTAAGCTACTTCTTTCCAACAGCCAAAACAAAACAAAACACCAATAACAAAAAAAAGAAAGAATTTTTTTTTTAAAATAAAATTGTAAAACATAAAGAAATAAGTTCGATAAAATCTTTATCTATGCATGCATAGTCGTGTACAAATATGTTAGGGAAAGGAACGAAAACAAGCATGCAAGCGTAAATTCACCAATAAAACTTATGTTGTATGTTGTAGATCCACGTGTCAAAGATAGTTTCAATAAATTTCAATGTCATAGAAATTTATCGCAAAATAGTGTCATTGTGACACAAGAAATGGATGATCAATTTGCTGTATACAGCACGTCGAGAATCATTTTTGTATTTTTAAATTTTTTCATCATTCATCTCTATTTTTGTAGCTTTATTTGTCATCTGCTCACTCGATCGTACACGTACGAGAATAAATATCTTCTACCTACTCTCGACTTTTAAGGACACTTTTCTAGGAAATTTCTGCCGTGTTATGAAAGAAAGAAAATGAAATCCCTTAGATCTTCTTTCTAGATGAGATGAATTTTTGTTTTAAAAATAAAATGAAATTTCCAACGACTCATCATCATCATCGAATAGCTGTTGAGTGAGGTATAAGAGCAGAGAAATTAATGATCCAATTTGAGAAATTCCTTTTCATTTTTGCCGCATTTCTTTTAAATGAATGCTCTCGATACCTTGCTTATTGACTGACTGAATCTCTGTCTATAGGTCAATAAAAAGTTTATTCTCAGTTTAAGATTCATAAACCTCAATATTAGATTTCTGGATGATCATAAAAAGATCCAGGAATGCGCTGTAAACACAAATAAAATCCAAGATAATTAATAGTTTTTTGCATCAACACAATGTGATTGTTGTGTCGGTATTGAAGCTATAATGTAAGATTAAGGATATCATCAACTGTCGGTGCTTTTTAAAAGAACATTATGCAATCAATAATTCATTTTTCAAATCTTTGTGGTCACATTTAAGACATTTCATAATTTCATATGTATATGCTTGTTCCCAAAAACCTTTTTCTTTTGCATATTATTATTTCATCAATGATGTTTTTTGTTTGTCCTAGTCAGCCAGACAGAGTTGTATGCCAGGTCTCTTTTTTATTCCACGCAAAAGCGTGTAAGTTATTAGTTTCACGAAAAACACACTTTTTTAATACAGCCTGAAGGACTCATTTTCAAAAATCTCAAAGGGAACCAAAATGTGTGAATTAGGAGGCCAGACTTTTCTGTACATAAACTTTTACATTTAGACATCATCTATGCCTTCAAAACGCCAAAAAACATCTTTTTTGGGTCTACAAATTTGGTGATCAGGGTCAGAGCCGAGCCATAAGGGTCTCGGAAAATAATTATTTTGCTATTTGATCACACAACATAAGCAATTAGAAAGATCGAAACTCATTTTTCGAAATTCTCAAATTTTCAGTAGTTTTGAAGCTGTCAAAGTTGGAAAACCTAGGAAAAATGGTCATTTTCTTAAAATTCTTGCGGCACCAGACTTTTTTTCAAACAAGATATTATATTGAAATCTATCTTATAGCCCTCAGCAAGAGCTTAACAAAAAAAAACCATATGACTATATTTTGACTTTACCATGACTTGCTATAGCCTCTTGAAAATCAAAAAAATCGATTTTATATCTATATTAGCATTCTTTATCATTTATAATACCTAGATATGTTTTAAAATGCAATTTAAAGCATTTTTGGTTTCGATCATAGTAGGCTATTTTCAAAAAAAATATCGATTTCATATCTATATTAGCATTTTTTATTATTTATAATACCTAGATATGTTTTTAAATGCAATTTAAAACATTTTTGGTTTTGATCATAGTAGGCTATTTTCAAAAAAAATATCGATTTTATTTATATCTATATTTGCATTCTTTATCATTTATAATACCTAGATATGTTTTAAAATGCAATTTAAAGCATTTTTGGTTTCGATCATAGTAGGCTATTTTCAAAAAAAATATCGATTTTATATCTATATTAGCATTCTTTATCATTTATAATACCTAGATATGTTTTAAAATGCAATTTAAAGCATTTTTGGTTTCGATCATAGTAGGCTATTTTCAAAAAAAATATCGATTTCATATCTATATTAGCATTTTTTATTATTTATAATACCTAGATTTGTTTTAAAATGCAATTTAAAGCATTTTTGGTTTCGATCATAGTAGGCTATTTTCAAAAAAAATATCGATTTTATATCTATATTAGCATTCTTTATCATTTATAATACCTAGATATGTTTTAAAATGCAATTTAAAGCATTTTTGGTTTCGATCATAGTAGGCTATTTTCAAAAAAAAATCGATTTTATATCTATATTAGCATTCTTTATCATTTATAATACCTAGATATGTTTTAAAATGCAATTTAAAGCATTTTTGGTTTCGATCATAGTAGGCTATTTTCAAAAAAAATATCGATTTTATATCTATATTAGCATTTTTTATCATTTATAATACCTAGATATGTTTTAAAATGCAATTTAAAGCATTTTTGGTTTCGATCATAGTAGGCTATTTTCAAAAAAAATATCGATATTATATCTATATTAGCATTCTTTATCATTTATAATACCTAGATATGTTTTAAAATGCAATTTAAAGCATTTTTGGTTTAAATCATAGTAGGCTATTTTCAAAAAAAATATCGATTTTATATCTATATTAGCATTTTTTATCATTTATAATACCTAGATATGTTTTAAGATGCAATTTAAAGCATTTTTGGTTTCGATCATAGTAGGCTATTTTCAAAAAAAATATCGATTTCATATCTATATTAGCATTTTTTATTATTTATAATACCTAGATATGTTTTTAAATGCAATTTAAAACATTTTTGGTTTCGATCATAGTAGGCTATTTTCAAAAAAAATATCGATTTTATATCTATATTAGCATTCTTTATCATTTATAATACCTAGATATGTTTTAAAATGCAATTTAAAGCATTTTTGGTTTCGATCATAGTAGGCTATTTTCAAAAAAAATATCGATTTTATATCTATATTAGCATTCTTTATCATTTATAATACCTAGATATGTTTTAAAATGCAATTTAAAGCATTTTTGGTTTCGATCATAGTAGGCTATTTTCAAAAAAAATATCGATTTCATATCTATATTAGCATTTTTTTATTATTTATAATACCTAGATATGTTTTAGAATGCAATTTAAAGCATTTTTGGTTTCGATCATAGTAGGCTATTTTCAAAAAAAATATCGATTTTATATCTATATTAGCATTCTTTATCATTTATAATACCTAGATATGTTTTAAAATGCAATTTAAAGCATTTTTGGTTTCGATCATAGTAGGCTATTTTCAAAAAAAATATCGATTTTATATCTATATTAGCATTCTTTATCATTTATAATACCTAGATATGTTTTAAAATGCAATTTAAAGCATTTTTGGTTTCGATCATAGTAGGCTATTTTCAAAAAAAATATCGATTTCATATCTATATTAGCATTTTTTTATTATTTATAATACCTAGATATGTTTTAGAATGCAATTTAAAGCATTTTTGGTTTCGATCATAGTCGGCTATTTTCAAAAAAAATATCGATTTTATATCTATATTAGCATTCTTTATCATTTATAATACCTAGATATGTTTTAAAATGCAATTTAAAGCATTTTTGGTTTCGATCATAGTAGGCTATTTTCAAAAAAAATATCGATTTTATATCTATATTAGCATTTTTTATCATTTATAATACCTAGATATGTTTTAAAATGCAATTTAAAGCATTTTTGGTTTCGATCATAGTAGGCTATTTTCAAAAAAAATATCGATTTTATATCTATATTAGCATTCTTTATCATTTATAATACCTAGATATGTTTTAAAATGCAATTTAAAGCATTTTTGGTTTCGATCATAGTAGGCTATTTTCAAAAAAAATATCGATTTTATATCTATATTAGCATTTTTTATCATTTATAATACCTAGATATGTTTTAAAATGCAATTTAAAGCATTTTTGGTTTCGATCATAGTAGGCTATTTTCAAAAAAAAATCGATTTTATATCTATATTAGCATTCTTTATCATTTATAATACCTAGATATGTTTTAAAATGCAATTTAAAGCATTTTTGGTTTTGATCATAGTAGGCTATTTTCAAAAAAAATATCGATTTTATATCTATATTAGCATTCTTTATCATTTATAATACCTAGATATGTTTTAAAATGCAATTTAAAGCATTACTGGTTCCAATCATAGTAGGCTATTTTCAAAAAAAATATCGATTTTATATCTATATTAGCATTCTTTATCATTTATAATACCTAGATATGTTTTAAAATGCAATTTAAAGCATTTTTGGTTTCGATCATAGTAGGCTATTTTCAAAAAAAATATCGATTTCATATCTATATTAGCATTTTTTATCATTTATAATACCTAGATATGTTTTAAAATGCAATTTAAAGCATTTTTGGTTTCGATCATAGTAGGCTATTTTCAAAAAAATATCGATTTTATATCTATATTAGCATTCTTTATCATTTATAATACCTAGATATGTTTTAAAATGCAATTTAAAGCATTTTTGGTTTCGATCATAGTAGGCTATTTTCAAAAAAATATCGATTTTATATCTCTATTAGCATTCTTTATCGTTTATAATACCTAGATATGTTTTAAAATGCAATTTAAAGCATTTTTGGTTTCGATCAAAGTAGGCTTTTTTCAAAAAAAAAAATCGATTTTATATCTATATTAGCATTCTTTATCATTTATAATACATAGATATGTTTTAAAATGCAATTTAAAGCATTTTTGGTTTCGATCATAGTAGGCTATTTTCAAAAAAATATCGATTTTATATCTATATTAGCATTTTTTATCATTTATAATACCTAGATATGTTTTAAGATGCAATTTAAAGCATTTTTGGTTTCGATCATAGTAGGCTATTTTCAAAAAAAATATCGATTTCATATCTATATTAGCATTTTTTATTATTTATAATACCTAGATATGTTTTTAAATGCAATTTAAAACATTTTTGGTTTTGATCATAGTAGGCTATTTTCAAAAAAAAATATCGATTTTATTTATATCTATATTTGCATTCTTTATCATTTATAATACCTAGATATGTTTTAAAATGCAATTTAAAGCATTTTTGGTTTCGATCATAGTAGGCTATTTTCAAAAAAAATATCGATTTTATATCTATATTAGCATTCTTTATCATTTATAATACCTAGATATGTTTTAAAATGCAATTTAAAGCATTTTTGGTTTCGATCATAGTAGGCTATTTTCAAAAAAAATATCGATTTCATATCTATATTAGCATTTTTTTATTATTTATAATACCTAGATATGTTTTAGAATGCAATTTAAAGCATTTTTGGTTTCGATCATAGTAGGCTATTTTCAAAAAAAATATCGATTTTATATCTATATTAGCATTCTTTATCATTTATAATACCTAGATATGTTTTAAAATGCAATTTAAAGCATTTTTGGTTTCGATCATAGTAGGCTATTTTCAAAAAAAATATCGATTTTATATCTATATTAGCATTTTTTATCATTTATAATACCTAGATATGTTTTAAAATGCAATTTAAAGCATTTTTGGTTTCGATCATAGTAGGCTATTTTCAAAAAAAAATCGATTTTATATCTATATTAGCATTCTTTATCATTTATAATACCTAGATATGTTTTAAAATGCAATTTAAAGCATTTTTGGTTTTGATCATAGTAGGCTATTTTCAAAAAAAATATCGATTTTATATCTATATTAGCATTCTTTATCATTTATAATACCTAGATATGTTTTAAAATGCAATTTAAAGCATTACTGGTTCCAATCATAGTAGGCTATTTTCAAAAAAAATATCGATTTTATATCTATATTAGCATTCTTTATCATTTATAATACCTAGATATGTTTTAAAATGCAATTTAAAGCATTTTTGGTTTCGATCATAGTAGGCTATTTTCAAAAAAAATATCGATTTCATATCTATATTAGCATTTTTTATCATTTATAATACCTAGATATGTTTTAAAATGCAATTTAAAGCATTTTTGGTTTCGATCATAGTAGGCTATTTTCAAAAAAATATCGATTTTATATCTATATTAGCATTCTTTATCATTTATAATACCTAGATATGTTTTAAAATGCAATTTAAAGCATTTTTGGTTTCGATCATAGTAGGCTATTTTCAAAAAAATATCGATTTTATATCTCTATTAGCATTCTTTATCATTTATAATACATAGATATGTTTTAAAATGCAATTTAAAGCATTTTTGGTTTCGATCATAGTAGGCTATTTTCAAAAAAATATCGATTTTATATCTATATTAGCATTCTTTATCATTTATAATACCTAGATATGTTTTAAAATGCAATTTAAAGCATTTTTGGTTTCAATCATAGTAGGCTATTTTCAAAAAAAATATCGATTTTATATCTATATTAGCATTCTTTATCATTTATAATACCTAGATATGTTTTAAAATGCAATTTAAAGCATTTTTGGTTTCGATCAAAGTAGGCTTTTTTCAAAAAAAAAAATCGATTTTATATCTATATTAGCATTCTTTATCATTTATAATACATAGATATGTTTTAAAATGCAATTTAAAGCATTTTTGGTTTCGATCATAGTAGGCTATTTTCAAAAAAATATCGATTTTATATCTATATTAGCATTCTTTATCATTTATAATACCTAGATATGTTTTAAAATGCAATTTAAAGCATTTTTGGTTTCAATCATAGTAGGCTATTTTCAAAAAAAATATCGATTTTATATCTATATTAGCATTCTTTATCATTTATAATACCTAGATATGTTTTAAAATGCAATTTAAAGCATTTTTGGTTTCGATCATAGTAGGCTATTTTCAAAAAAAATATCGATTTCATATCTATATTAGCATTTTTTATTATTTATAATACCTAGATATGTTTTAAAATGCAATTTAAAGCATTTTTGGTTTCGATCATAGTAGGATATTTTCAAAAAAAAATATCGATTTTATATCTATATTAGCATTTTTTATTATTTATAATACCTAGATATGTTTTAAAATGCAATTTAAAGCATTTTTGGTTTCGATCATAGTAGGCTATTTTCAAAAAAAATATCGATTTCATATCTATATTAGCATTTTTTATTATTTATAATACCTAGATATGTTTTAAAATGCAATTGAATGCATTTTTGGTTTCGATCATAGTAGGCTATTTTAAAAAAAAATATCGATTTTATATCTATATTAGCATTCTTTATCATTTATAATACCTAGATATGTTTTAAAATGCAATTTAAAGCATTTTTGGTTTCGATCATAGTAGGCTATTTTCAAAAAAAATATCGATTTCATATCTATATTAGCATTTTTTATTATTTATAATACCTAGATATGTTTTAAAATGCAATTTAAAGCATTTTTGGTTTCGATCATAGTAGGATATTTTCAAAAAAAAATATCGATTTTATATCTATATTAGCATTTTTTATTATTTATAATACCTAGATATGTTTTAAAATGCAATTGAATGCATTTTTGGTTTCGATCATAGTAGGCTATTTTAAAAAAAATATCGATTTTATATCTATATTAGCATTCTTTATCATTTATAATACCTAGATATGTTTTAAAATGCAATTTAAAGCATTTTTGGTTTCGATCATAGTAGGCTATTTTCAAAAAAAATATCGATTTCATATCTATATTAGCATTTTTACTTATTTATAATACCTAGATTTGTTTTAAAATGCAATTTAAAGCATTTTTGGTTTTGATCATAGTAGGCTATTTTCAAAAAAAATATCGATTTTATATCTATATTAGCATTTTTTATTATTTATAATACCTAGATATGTTTTAAAATGCAATTGAATGCATTTTTGGTTTCGATCATAGTAGGCTATTTTAAAAAAAAATATCGATTTTATATCTATATTAGCATTCTTTATCATTTATAATACCTAGATATGTTTTAAAATGCAATTTAAAGCATTTTTGGTCTCGATCAAAGTAGGCTTTTTTCAAAAAAAAATCGATTTTATATCTATATTAGCATTCTTAATTATTTATAATACCAAGATATGTTTTAAAATGCAATTTAATGCATTTTTGGTTTTGATCATAGTAGGCTATTTTCAAAAAAAATTTCGATTTTATATCTATATTAGCATTCTTTATTATTTATAATACCTAGATATGTTTTAAAATGCAATTTAAAGCATTTTTGGTTTCGATCATAGGAGGCTATTTTCAAAAAAAAATATCGATTTTATATCTATATTAGCATTTTTTATTATTTATAATACCTAGATATGTTTTAAAATGCAATTGAATGCATTTTTGGTTTCGATCATAGTAGGCTATTTTAAAAAAAAATATCGATTTTATATCTATATTAGCATTCTTTATCATTTATAATACCTAGATATGTTTTAAAATGCAATTTAAAGCATTTTTGGTTTCGATCATAGTAGGCTATTTTCCAAAAAAAATATCGATTTTATATCTATATTAGCATTCTTAATTATTTATAATACCTAGATATGTTTTAAAATGCAATTTAAAGCATTTTTGGTTTCGATCATAGTAGGCTATTTTCCAAAAAAAATATCGATTTTATATCTATATTAGCATTCTTTATCATTTATAATACCTAGATATGTTTTAAAATGCAATTTAATGCATTTTTGGTTTTGATCATAGTAGGCTATTTTCAAAAAAAATATCGATTTTATATCTATATTAGCATTCTTTATCATTTATAATACCTAGATATGTTTTAAAATGCAATTTAATGCATTTTTGGTTTTGATCATAGTAGGCTATTTTCAAAAAAAATATCGATTTTATATCTATATTAGCATTCTTAATTATTTATAATACCTAGATATGTTTTAAAATGCAATTTAAAGCATTTTTGGTTTCGATCATAGTAGGTTATTTTCCAAAAAAAAAATCGATTTTATATCTATATTAGCATTCTTAATTATTTATAATACCTAGATATGTTTTAAAATGCAATTTAATGCATTTTTGGTTTTGATCATAGTAGGCTATTTTCAAAAAAAATATCGATTTTATATCTATATTAGCATTCTTTATCATTTATAATACCTAGATATGTTTTAAAATGCAATTTAAAGCATTTTTGGTTTCGATCATAGTAGGCTATTTTCCAAAAAAAATATCGATTTTATATCTATATTAGCATTCTTTATCATTTATAATACCTAGATATGTTTTAAAATGCAATTTAAAGCATTTTTGGTTTGGATCAAAGTAGGCTATTTGATTGACCCACTGCATCCCAAGCCACGTTCTGTTAAAATCATCAAAAAAAAAAATGTGTAATGTAAATCATATAGCTGTTCTAAGCCTGTAACTGTATCTGTGCCAAATTGTGTCTAATCACATCATATCAGCTATGGTTGCATCACTGGCAAAATAAAAATGCTAGAGATGATTGAAGAAGAATTATTTTAGGCTCCAATATATATATCCAGGTGCAACAGATCATAATTTTATTTTTACGTGTGCTACACAATAAAGGAAAGAAAATAATAAAAATTAAAGGAACAAGAGAGAAAGAGAGAGAAACATACAGAAGAGAAAAAAATTGGAGACAGCTGTTCGATTACAACAACAGCTCCGCTTTGCAATGGGTCTTGAAATAATAATAAATTTTGATCGTTAATGATACATCAAGCCCGTTGGTGATCTTCTTTCCTTCCTTTTTTTCGAGAGTCGCGTGGAATGCCTTTCATTATTGCTTCATAAATGGAACTCACTTACTGCTATAGAGGGTTGATGGCGCGCGTGAATCTTTATTAACATTTATTTTCGCGAGCAAATGAATGCCTTGCCATATTCCATGTTGAGACAGCTGGCTGTTCTGTTAACATTCTTTTTATTTTAATTTTTTGGATTCAAAGACAGCGACGACGACAACGACTTATCATGCTATTATATTTACTTACTTTCCTCTCCGAAAACATGCATTGAATAATAATTAATGCTTTTGCGATAAATATTCTGCTATTTAAATAATGGAACTTTGGCTGAATTAGCCTTATTAAGTAAACAATTCAGTCATGTCAATACTAAATTTTATTTTATTATTGTCATTCATTCAAGTCATTAGGTGTAAAAGCATAATTTCTGGGCTACAGAAATTTTTACCTCCACCAGCTAAATATGGAACTCCGACAATCATCGATAATGTCATGTGTAATTTAATGAGGGATTTCTATGTGTAGTGAAGTGGTTCTCAAACTTTGTGATAAGGTTTTTAAATTGGATTTCAATATGATCGAAGACAGAATTATGTTATATGCTGGTCAGTGATCAAAGCGCAATTATAAAAGGGGTTCAAACTTAATATTGGATTTACCCTTCGTATTTATTTTAAATCAAAATTATCATTACTTTGTCACTTGAAAAGTTTGAGAACCACCGCAAAATAATATTATTTTGTTTCTAATGGATATATTTTATGTTAAACAGCCACGATCAATGGCAATTATGAATGGGAAAAGAGTGGATTATTTGAAGGTGACATAGCACTTTATGATTCTGACAGAAATGCTTTAATAAGTCACTCATATCGGTGGCCTAATGCAACAATTCCATTCTATATCCAAGAAAATGATTTTAATGATGAAGAAGTGAAGACAATTTTGTTGGCTATAAAGGAATTCCATTCAAAAACGTGTCTTAGACTCAAGCCTTATGAGCTCTTGGACGAGAATTGGGTAATAATAACTGGAAATGATCAAGGATGCTATTCGTCAGTCGGTATGAGATCAGAAGGTGGTCAACAATTAAATTTACACACACCGGGATGTGTCAGGAAAGGTGTTGTTCAGCACGAGTTACTCCATGCTGCTGGATTTTACCATCAACAAAGTTCTTCGGATCGTGATGAATATGTCGAAATTTTGTGGGATAACATTGAGAATCGTCATGCTGGGAATTTTAAGAAATATAATTCGAGTATCGTTACTGATTATGGTATAGGATATGACTATGATTCAATCATGCATTACAGCTCAAAAGCTTTCTCAAGGAACGGTAACGCAACTATTGTCGCGAAGAAAAATGTCACTAGATTAGGTCAGCGCGATGGATTTACTGAAAAAGATATCTTAAAATTAAACAGCATGTATGAAGAGTCATGCCATAATGCCAAAACTTCTGTTGTAAATGACGATAGAAATGATTCAGAACTTGATGTTATTAATTGGTTCAAATCATTATTTCAACAATGATTTATTAAAAATTTACTTTTATATTTGAATTTTCATCGTGATCACATGTATGTATGATATAAGTAGCTAAAAATAAAAACGGAAAGGCTTGGCCTCAACAGAGCAAATATCAACACTAAGCTTAGCTTTCATTGTTTTTAATTTTCAATAGAACTTTGTCAAGTTTATCGATGAATCCATCAATTTCGCTCTTTGTAGTTCCAATGCTTGCGGCTGCAGTAATGTATGGAATGTTATTGTTTGAATTGTGAGATCCCCAATTAAGAAATTCGTAGCCATCAATAGTCTTTTTTTCATTTGGTGCTATTACACGAGCCCCACTTACGCAACGAGTAAACAGCATAGATCCGATCATTGTCAATTTTGAATCATCAAAACTTTCTAATGTCATCGCCAAGGAAATTGGATTCTTCTGTGATTGTAAAATTCTTTCATTATGCTTAGCGGCTACATCATTGAATTTCTCTTTCAAGTATTCAAACAAATTCTTTCTCTCTTTTACTAATTTTGTGTAGCCTTCTCGTCCCAAATGTAATAGTGTCATAAAAACATCCAATGTCTGTGATAACGAAGCTCTGCCGGCATAATTTTTTGCTACATCATTAATCACTTTTTCGTTAAAACCAAACACAATGCAGCCTCCAACAGGACATAAGAGATTCTTATCTGTCGATTGGATAACTAAGTCTACATTACCAGTTTTTTGGCATTGTTCAATTTGGTGTGTGAGATAAAAGGATTGTAAGCCATAAGCGTTATTGATGATGTGTGGTATGTTAAATGTTTTTGACAACTTAGCTAATGTCTCAACATCGTCGCATGCTCTAGGTGCAAAGCAGGAAGTTGTTGAAATTATGCAAACAATATTTTCGGGTCCTAACACGTTGATTTGATTCTCAAACTCCTTCACATTCGTCTGTAGTTCATCACCAACTTTTATTGAATCAATAATAATTGGATGTAAATTTGCTGTCAATATACATTTAAAGCATGACTTTTGATCTATTCTGGACCATAATACGATATTTGCATCGGGTCTTTGAGATTTAAATGTCAATAAAGAGAGCATCATTGTCATTCCTGTTGCCATTGGAAATAATAAACATTTCTTTGCACTCCTGATTCCGACCATTTGAACAAGATCCAGTAATAACTCATTAGTTAATTTATTCATTATGCTTGATCCAGTAGCTTTTGGCTGATTTTCTGCTAAATCACCGGATCGTCCAATGCCATGTCCAAAATTAAAGTTTCTCTTTTTAACCAAATCACAGATTATACGACCTTCACGTTCACCTACTCCATATTTACTTCCGAAGTTGTTAGAGTCCATAGAAGCAAGCTCATTTACTAGCATCTCAATCTCATGATTTTCTAGTCCAGTTTCTGGAATTTTTCTCTACAATTACATTAATGTCATTTAATAGTTTGTTTTGTAGCTGCTCGCAATGATTTACCTTCTCAAGTATTTGTTTGATCTTGTTCTCACGTTGCTTTCTGGCATCAATCGCGATGTTCTAACAAAGATCCAGAAAAATAAATTATGGAATCACTAGAAATTACAATTTTCTATGTTAATCTTACGAGATAATTTGCTGAAACAAATTTTGAACATAAATCCTTCAAGTTATCATCAGAAATCATCCTTAAATTTGTGCTTTGTCTCCTTAAATACAATATTTTAATATTTAAAATGAAGTTTATTTAAAGTTGCAACTATGGTGCAAAATTTAAAAAAAAAGGTCATTGGAAATTTTTATGCCTTCAAACTTATGCTGAGCGATACTCAACTGACTCGCTAGCTTTATACCCTCAAACTTATGCTGAGCAAATCTTGGTCTATCCATAAGACTTTTGATGGTACGGTGTGAATATATCCGCATTGAGTTTCTACCCGATACACTAGTACTGAATATGCCTTAAGTTAAGATCTATAATCTAGCATTTAAAAGATGAAGTTTAATTAATATGTTATTTTTGAATTTTTGAACATTTTTTCCGAATCTGAATCATTGCAAATCATTGTGCTGAGATCGCAATTCGAAAAAGTTCAAAAAATTGTGAATGATCCTTTTTTTAAATTTTGCCCCATAGCTAGTTGATGATCATTAAAATCAGAAAGTTACAAATGTTTTGGGAACCGTTGAAAAGTTTTAAGGATTCTTTTCAAACTTGTTAAATTCAAATTTAACATTTTCTGTAAAATGGCTTGATGAAAAACATAATTTTTCTATTACTACCCGATTCGGATTTCATTCCAGCCATTCAAGTAGTTGCTTTTAGTTTTCGATGATTATGATCAAGAAAGATTTGGTATCTTGGTATTTTGGATTAAAATAAATTTTATTTTGAGAACAAAATTTAAGGGGCTAGACAATTGCACCGAAAAATAATAAGTCCACAACACTAGAGGATAATAAACCCGAAAAATGAAAAATCACGGAGAGACAATAGGGCCACTTATAAAATTTTAATTTTTCAAGTGGTCTTAATATTTTCAACGCAAGACCATAAGTCCTCTTAGACAAAATTAAAATTTAAGGTGAAATAATTATTTTCACGTGCGGGTAAAAAAATCACTTTCATTTGAGTGTGGGATTTTTGTCTTCATTTGAAGTTAATAAATCCGCAACATTTTTAGGATTTGTCTTTAATACCTCACTATGAGGCAATAAGATCACTTGAAATCGTAAGTGGATTTATTACCTCACAGTGAGATATTTGATCCACCTATATTTCTTAGTAGACTTATTGTCCTTTTGTGCAAAACATTACAACAAAATATTGATCAGGTTAAAAAAAGTTGTAACATATTTAATTGCTTTTCATAAAATTGTCAAATTTAAACTTTATTTTTCATGTGGGTTAATTTACTATCTACTAGAATTTTTTTTGAAAATATAAGTATCAATTTGATCAAGTTCTTCAAACAAAAAGGTATTTAAGATTTCACAATTTTTGAACTGAATTGTGTAATTTTCAACAATTTTACAATATTGTATTCAAAACTTAATCTTATAAACTAGATTAAAAAAATGCCAATGTAGGACAAATCTATTCCACGAATTTGAACTTTATTTCATGTGTTTTAGTTTTATAAATGGTTTTAAAATTACCAGACATCTAATAAAGCAATTTTGACAAACTCAAAGTGCGAGGAATTGAATTTTTTTGAAAGAATAACGGAAAAAATTTCGTTGTCTTGTACTATGGGTCCTAGATTCGAGTAGATTTGAAAAGTATTTTTCTGGAACAAACCACCTACTCAAATCAAGGACCCCAGTATTGAAAAATATGTTTTTTTTCTGTCTGAAGCTGTGTAATACAAAATTGTAATATCTTTGTTTATTCAAACAATTCAAATCAAAGTATGAGTTTTAAATTAAAATTGAGACTTTTTAAGATTGTCAGTTAAAATCAAAGTGAGGAAACTCAAAATCTACGATTAAACAAAATCTTTTATTAAAGAATTCGAAATTTTATAAAAAAATCAAAATTTTTATTCAGATTTCAAAAGATTTTCATAGAGGCAATGTCATTTTACTTAAATTACTTTATTTTTCAAAATACTATTGCCATTTTCTGAAAAATAAGAGAAAAAGGATTCTAACAAGCTCAAAAGATAGCAAAAAATCAATAATTAATGATCATTACAATTTTTGAGTTTGACTACATTCAAAATTTGGGATTCTTTAAATTTCCATGTGATTTTAATTAAAATGCTCATGCTGTTAGAATCTTAAACGTTGCTTTTAAAGCGATAAATACATTAAATTAGTGATAATATTTTTTTCATCAAAATTATCTATTATAATATCTCCGAACATGTTTATATTGTTCAACAATTTAATGTCAAAGAATTGAATTTTGACATTGCCACTCTCTGGATTTTCATTATAAAATTTTATTTTTGTTTCACGAGTTGAACGGTTTTATTTTATATTCACACCGTTTTCACGTGTGAATCTGTTGGTTATGTTCATATTAAAAAATCAGTTTTTCGCGTTTTGTGAGAAAACGAAGCGAAATTGGTTATAAAATGTCGCAAAAGAAAAGTTTGTGTCTAAAATTTTACATCATTTGCAAAAAAACAGATTTCAAATTGGTTAAGGCATTGCCACTATGGGCCAGAAATGGAAAATTTTTCCAAAAATTATTTCTACAACTTATATGATAGTCCTTATTCTGTCCTACATTTACGTCCTTAAAACTTTGCCTAAGTCGACAGCATGTCCGAGATATGGCACTTCAAAGTTGGTCAGACGACCATTTTCACGTTACATTGAAAATGCTCTCACCAGTCACTGGATGGATGAATCTCCTTCAATTTTTTTTTGGTAATAGCTTTAAATAGTTCCTTCATTTTAAGGTATAAACAATTGCAAAAAACTTTGGAAAATTTTGTGAAAAACTTGATTTTTCTCAAAAACCACGTGTTCGTCATACTTCCGTTTGTGTAGGTCTTCACAAGCACAACCAAAGTTACTAATTTCTTTTTTATATTAAAGATTACATCAAAAGCTATAACTTTTGCATACATGTCGTATAATTTTAACAAAGTTTTGGTAGTGAAAAAAATTTTTTTTATAAAAAAAACACCAATTTTTTGACAAAAATCGCTGTAGTGCTCCAGGGATACCCATGGTAGTGGAATTTTATTTCACATTTAGAAAGCTCTCTGGATATGCTATCAATTAATGCAGTAAAATGAACAAGTGTTCTCTTGGCAAAGAGCACTTTTTTGACTCTGAAAGTCGTATGTCGAGCAAGGTCAAAAAAGAAAAATAATCATAAAAATTTCAGTTTTAAGTAAAATTTAATTTTTTTAAGTTAGATTGATAGATCTTTTTAAAACGCGTCTTTTGAGTGTAAATATGTCATAGTTTTGTCAAGTTTCATGATCAGTTTTTTAAAAAAATAGTTTTTTTCAAAAAAAAACTTGAAAAATAAAGTATTTGACTTTAGAATTTCATAAAATGCATTCTTTTTAACATTTTTTTCACTATTTTGTCTAGTTTTGCTCCTCGTTTTTTCCTAAACATAAATCAATAAGAACTTAACATAATTGAAGCCATTTGGAGGTTAAATTGAGTTAAAAATCGTTTAAAATTTTTGTATTTCTTAAATAGTTCTTTACACAAGTATCTAAGATATAAAGTGTTGCATAGTTTTGAAAAGGTATTAAAATTTCCAATATGTTAACATGAAAATTTTAGGAAAATTTTCAAGTAATATAGTCAATTTGGGTAAAAAACGCATTTTATATATGCTAGTTTTTAATGTTTTTCGTTTTTCTCAGCAAAGACTTTATGAAAAACTCTCAAAGTTTGCACACTTATTTGTTATATAAATGTTAATGACTCGTATAAGTTTTGGAATTTTCTATTGAGTTTTTCATGAGTTCTCCAAATCTGAAATTTTCAATATTAAAAATCCTTTTTTCTCAATAATTCCGATTTTTTATTTATAAATAAATATCTTATTTTGTTTCATTTTACAATATCTTTTCATTGATATGTAACAATCTACGAAAAAAATAAGACTAGCGAGGAATCAATAAAAAAAGTGTCAAAAATTTATGAAAATTCTACGCTATTTTAATTTTTTAGCATTTTCTGGTTAATTTTATTAAGTTTTGTAAGAGTATTATACCTTTTTGCAAATTTATAGCTCAAGACTTTCATCTGCTTTCATCCATTAAAATTCGTATGAGTTTACGATAAGCACAACTGAAGTTAAATAAGCTTCACGTTGGCGCAACCAAAAATTTTGAATTTTTTAAAATCAAATTATTTAAAAGCTTTAAATTAAATCTTCAGGCTGCTATTAAATACATGAAACATTTATAACAAAACTAAATGAAAAAGTTTAATATTATAGCTCAAATAGCATTAAAATTAATATCTGGTTTTCTTCATATGGAACTGTCTTTTGTCGCCAACGTGAAGCTTATTTAACTTCAGTTGTGCTTATCGTAAACTCATACGAATTTTAGTGGATGAAAGCAGATGAAAGTCTTAAGCTATAAATTTGCAAAAAGGTATAATACTCTTACAAAACTTAATAAAATTAACCAGAAAAGGATAAAAAATTAAAATAGCGTAGAATTTTCATAAATTTTTGACACTTTTTTTATTGATTCCTCGCTAGTCTTATTTTTTTCGTAGATTGTTACATATCAATGAAAAGATATTGTAAAATGAAACAAAATAAGATATTTATTTATAAATAAAAAATCGGAATTATTGAGAAAAAAGGATTTTTAATATTGAAAATTTCAGATTTGGAGAACTCATGAAAAACTCAATAGAAAATTCCAAAACTTATACGAGTCATTAACATTTATATAACAAATAAGTGTGCAAACTTTGAGAGTTTTTCATAAAGTCTTTGCTGAGAAAAACGAAAAACATTAAAAACTAGCATATATAAAATGCGTTTTTTACCCAAATTGACTATATTACTTGAAAATTTTCCTAAAATTTTCATGTTAACATATTGGAAATTTTAATACCTTTTCAAAACTATGCAACACTTTATATCTTAGATACTTGTGTAAAGAACTATTTAAGAAATACAAAAATTTTAAACGATTTTTAACTCAATTTAACCTCCAAATGGCTTCAATTATGTTAAGTTCTTATTGATTTATGTTTAGGAAAAAACGAGGAGCAAAACTAGACAAAATAGTGAAAAAAATGTTAAAAAGAATGCATTTTATGAAATTCTAAAGTCAAATACTTTATTTTTCAAGTTTTTTTTTGAAAAAAACTATTTTTTTAAAAAACTGATCATGAAACTTGACAAAACTATGACATATTTACACTCAAAAGACGCGTTTTAAAAAGATCTATCAATCTAACTTAAAAAAATTAAATTTTACTTAAAACTGAAATTTTTATGATTATTTTTCTTTTTTGACCTTGCTCGACATACGACTTTCAGAGTCAAAAAAGTGCTCTTTGCCAAGAGAACACTTGTTCATTTTACTGCATTAATTGATAGCATATCCAGAGAGCTTTCTAAATGTGAAATAAAATTCCACTACCATGGGTATCCCTGGAGCACTACAGCGATTTTTGTCAAAAAATTGGTGTTTTTTTTATAAAAAAAATTTTTTTCACTACCAAAACTTTGTTAAAATTATACGACATGTATGCAAAAGTTATAGCTTTTGATGTAATCTTTAATATAAAAAAGAAATTAGTAACTTTGGTTGTGCTTGTGAAGACCTACACAAACGGAAGTATGACGAACACGTGGTTTTTGAGAAAAATCAAGTTTTTCACAAAATTTTCCAAAGTTTTTTGCAATTGTTTATACCTTAAAATGAAGGAACTATTTAAAGCTATTACCAAAAAAAAAATTGAAGGAGATTCATCCATCCAGTGACTGGTGAGAGCATTTTCAATGTAACGTGAAAATGGTCGTCTGACCAACTTTGAAGTGCCATATCTCGGACACGCTGTCGACTTGGGCAAAGTTTTAAGAACGTAAATGTAGGGCAGAATAAGGACTATCATATAAGCTGTAGAAATAATTTTTGGAAAAATTTTCCATTTCTGGCCCATAGTGCATTGCTAAGAAAATCGCAAAATACGCTTTCTGTAAGCAAGCAAACAAGCAAACAAGCATGCAAGTTAATCAGCAAGAAATCTCAATAACGAGACATCGTAGAGACTTCTAGATTTTTACATTTAATTCGTGCTGCCTTATAAAAGAGCTGTATTGTTTTTGAGCAAGGTAGGAACAGCCGTTGAGAAAAAAGTGACAAAATTTATTTTGACTAGGGTCGCCCCTAGTCCAAAATTGAAAATGTATTTCCTACTTGGTTCTTTGCTCAAAAAAATTTTAATATGTTTTATTTGTATTTGTTTTAAGAACTAGAATATTTATGCAAAGTTTCAATCGATTTGGATAAACCCTCGAAGAAAAAAGTGACAATATTGATTTTGACTAGGGTCGCCCCTAGTCCGAAATTGAAAATGTATTTCCTACTTGGTTCTTTGCTCAAAAAAAATTTAAGATGTTTTATTTGTATTTGTTTTAAGCACCAAAATATTTATGCAAAGTTTCAATCCATTTGGATAAACCCTCGAAGAAAAAAGTGACAATATTGATTTTGACTAGGGTCGCCCCTAGTCCAAAATTGAAAATGTATTTCCTTCTTGGTATTTTGCTCAAAAAAATTTTAAGATGTTTTATTTGTATTTGTTTTAAGCACCAAAATATTTACGCAAAGTTTTAATCCATTTTGATAAACCCTCGAAGAAAAAAGTGACAAAATTGATTTTGACTAGGGTCGCCCCTAGTCCAAAATTGAAAATGTATTTCCTACTTGGTTCTTTGCTCAAAAAAATTTTAAGATGTTTTATTTGTATTTGTTTTTAGCACTAAAATATTTATGCAAAGTTTCAATCTATTTGGATAAACCCTCGAAGAAAAAAGTGACAAAATTGATTTTGACTAGGGTCGCCCCTAGTCCGAAATTGAAAATGTATTTCCTACTTGGTTCTTTGCTCAAAAAAAAAATATTAGATGTTTTATTTGTAATTGTTTTAACCACTAGAATATTTTTGCAAAGTTTCAATCTATTTGTATAAACCCTCGAAGAAAAAAGTGACAAAATTGATTTTGACTAGGGTCGCCCCTAGTCCCCTAGTTGGTTCTTTGCTCAAAAAAATTTTAAGATGTTTTATTTGTATTTGTTTTAAGCACTAGAATATTTATGCAAAGTTTCAATCCATTTGTATAAACCCTCGAAGAAAAAAGTGACAAAATTGATTTTAACTAGGGTCGCCCCTAGTCCAAAATTGAAAATGTATTTCCTACTTGGTTCCTTGCTCAAAAAAATTTAGGAATGTTTTATTTGTATTGGTTTTAAGCACTAGAATATTTTTCAAAGTTTTAATCCATTTGGATTAACCCTCGAAGAAAAAAGTGACAAAATTGATTTTGACTAGGGTCGCCCCTAGTCCAAAATTGAAAATGTATTTCCTACTTGGTTCCTTGCTCAAAAAAATTTTGGAATGTTTTATTTGTATTGGTTTTAAGCACTAGAATATTTATGCAAAGTTTTAATCCATTTGGATTAACCCTCGAAGAAAAAAGTGACAAAATTGATTTTGACTAGGGTCGCCCCTAGTCCCCTAGTTGGTTCTTTGCTCAAAAAAAAAATATAAGATGTTTTATTTGTATTTGTTTTAAGCACTAGAATATTTATGCAAAGTTTCAATCTATTTGTATAAACCCTCGAAGAAAAAAGTGACAAAATTGATTTCAACTAGGGTCGCCCCTAGTCAAAAATTGAAAATGTATTTCCTACTTGGTTCCTTGCTCAAAAAAATTTTGGAATGTTTTATTTGTATTGGTTTTAAGCACTAGAATATTTATGCAAAGTTTTAATCCATTTGTATAAACCCTCGAAGAAAAAAGTGACAAAATTGATTTTGACTAGGGTCGCCCCTAGTCCAAAATTGAAAATGTATTTCCTACTTGGTTCCTTGCTCAAAAAAATTTTGGAATGTTTTATTTGTATTGATTTTAAGCACTAGAGTATTTATGCAAAGTTCTAATCCATTTGGATTAACCCTCGAAGAAAAAAGTGACAAAATTGATTTTGACTAGGGTCGCCCCTAGTCCAAAATTGAAAATGTATTTCCTACTTGGTTCTTTGCTCAAAAAAATTTTAAGATGTTTTGTTTGTATTTGTTCTAAGCACTTGAATATTTTTGCAAAGTTTCAATCCATTTGTATAAACCCTCGAAGAAAAAAGTGACAAAATTGATTTTGACTAGGGTCGCCCCTAGTCCGAAATTGAAAATGTATTTCCTACTTGGTTCCTTGCTCAAAAAAATTTTGGAATGTTTTATTTGTATTTGTTTTAAGCACTAGAATATTTTTGCAAAGTTTTAATCTATTTGTATAAACCCTCGAAGAAAAAAGTGACAAAATTGATTTTGACTAGGGTCTCCCCTAGTCCCCTAGTTGGTTCTTTGCTCAAAAAAATTTTAAGATGTTTTATTTGTATTTGTTTTAAGAACTAGAATATTTATGCAAAGTTTCAATCGATTTGGATAAACCCTCGAAGAAAAAAGTGACAATATTGATTTTGACTAGGGTCGCCCCTAGTCCGAAATTGAAAATGTATTTCCTACTTGGTTCTTTGCTCAAAAAAAATTTAAGATGTTTTATTTGTATTTGTTTTAAGCACCAAAATATTTATGCAAAGTTTCAATCCATTTGGATAAACCCTCGAAGAAAAAAGTGACAATATTGATTTTGACTAGGGTCGCCCCTAGTCCAAAATTGAAAATGTATTTCCTTCTTGGTATTTTGCTCAAAAAAATTTTAAGATGTTTTATTTGTATTTGTTTTAAGCACCAAAATATTTACGCAAAGTTTTAATCCATTTTGATAAACCCTCGAAGAAAAAAGTGACAAAATTGATTTTGACTAGGGTCGCCCCTAGTCCAAAATTGAAAATGTATTTCCTACTTGGTTCTTTGCTCAAAAAAATTTTAAGATGTTTTATTTGTATTTGTTTTTAGCACTAAAATATTTATGCAAAGTTTCAATCTATTTGGATAAACCCTCGAAGAAAAAAGTGACAAAATTGATTTTGACTAGGGTCGCCCCTAGTCCGAAATTGAAAATGTATTTCCTACTTGGTTCTTTGCTCAAAAAAAAAATATTAGATGTTTTATTTGTAATTGTTTTAACCACTAGAATATTTTTGCAAAGTTTCAATCTATTTGTATAAACCCTCGAAGAAAAAAGTGACAAAATTGATTTTGACTAGGGTCGCCCCTAGTCCCCTAGTTGGTTCTTTGCTCAAAAAAATTTTAAGATGTTTTATTTGTATTTGTTTTAAGCACTAGAATATTTATGCAAAGTTTCAATCCATTTGTATAAACCCTCGAAGAAAAAAGTGACAAAATTGATTTTAACTAGGGTCGCCCCTAGTCCAAAATTGAAAATGTATTTCCTACTTGGTTCCTTGCTCAAAAAAATTTAGGAATGTTTTATTTGTATTGGTTTTAAGCACTAGAATATTTTTCAAAGTTTTAATCCATTTGGATTAACCCTCGAAGAAAAAAGTGACAAAATTGATTTTGACTAGGGTCGCCCCTAGTCCAAAATTGAAAATGTATTTCCTACTTGGTTCCTTGCTCAAAAAAATTTTGGAATGTTTTATTTGTATTGGTTTTAAGCACTAGAATATTTATGCAAAGTTTTAATCCATTTGGATTAACCCTCGAAGAAAAAAGTGACAAAATTGATTTTGACTAGGGTCGCCCCTAGTCCCCTAGTTGGTTCTTTGCTCAAAAAAAAAATATAAGATGTTTTATTTGTATTTGTTTTAAGCACTAGAATATTTTTGCAAAGTTTCAATCTATTTGTATAAACCCTCGAAGAAAAAAGTGACAAAATTGATTTCAACTAGGGTCGCCCCTAGTCAAAAATTGAAAATGTATTTCCTACTTGGTTCCTTGCTCAAAAAAATTTTGGAATGTTTTATTTGTATTGGTTTTAAGCACTAGAATATTTATGCAAAGTTTTAATCCATTTGTATAAACCCTCGAAGAAAAAAGTGACAAAATTGATTTTGACTAGGGTCGCCCCTAGTCCAAAATTGAAAATGTATTTCCTACTTGGTTCCTTGCTCAAAAAAATTTTGGAATGTTTTATTTGTATTGATTTTAAGCACTAGAGTATTTATGCAAAGTTCTAATCCATTTGGATTAACCCTCGAAGAAAAAAGTGACAAAATTGATTTTGACTAGGGTCGCCCCTAGTCCAAAATTGAAAATGTATTTCCTACTTGGTTCTTTGCTCAAAAAAATTTTAAGATGTTTTGTTTGTATTTGTTCTAAGCACTTGAATATTTTTGCAAAGTTTCAATCCATTTGTATAAACCCTCGAAGAAAAAAGTGACAAAATTGATTTTGACTAGGGTCGCCCCTAGTCCGAAATTGAAAATGTATTTCCTACTTGGTTCCTTGCTCAAAAAAATTTTGGAATGTTTTATTTGTATTTGTTTTAAGCACTAGAATATTTTTGCAAAGTTTTAATCTATTTGTATAAACCCTCGAAGAAAAAAGTGACAAAATTGATTTTGACTAGGGTCTCCCCTAGTCCCCTAGTTGGTTCTTTGCTCAAAAAAATTTTAAGATGTTTTATTTGTATTTGTTTTAAGCACTAGAATATTTATGCAAAGTTTTAATCGATTTGGATAAACCCTCGAAGAAAAAAGTGACAAAATTGATTTTGACTAGGGTCGCCCCTAGTCCAAAATTGAAAATGTATTTCCTTTTTGGATCTTAGCTCAAAAAAATTTTAAGATGTTTTATTTGTATTTGTTTTAAGCACTAGAATATTTATGCAAAGTTTTAATCGATTTGTATAAACCCTCGAAGAAAAAAGTGACAAAATTGATTTTGACTAGGATCACCCCTAGTCCAAAATTGAAAATGTATTTCCTTCTTGGTTTTTTGCTCAAAAAAATTTTAGGATGTTTTATTTGTATTTGTTTTAAGCACTAGAATATTTATGCAAAGTTTCAATCCATTTGGATAAATCCTCGAAGGAAAAAGTGACAAAATTGATTTTGACTAGGGTCGCCCCTAGTCCAAAATTGAAAATGAATTTCCTACTTGGTTCTTTGCTCAAAGAAATTTTAGAATGTTTTGTTTGTATTGGTTTTAAGCACTAGAATATTTATGCAAAGTTTTAATCGATTTGGATAAACCCTCGAAGAAAAAAGTGACAAAATTGATTTTGACTAGGGTCGCCCCTAGTCCAAAATTGAAAATGTATTTCCTATTTGGATCTTAGCTCAAAAAAATTTTAAGATGTTTTATTTGTATTTGTTTTAAGAACTAGAATATTTATGCAAAGTTTCAATCGATTTGGATAAACCCTCGAAGAAAAAAGTGACAATATTGATTTTGACTAGGGTCGCCCCTAGTCCGAAATTGAAAATGTATTTCCTACTTGGTTCTTTGCTCAAAAAAAATTTAAGATGTTTTATTTGTATTTGTTTTAAGCACCAAAATATTTATGCAAAGTTTCAATCCATTTGGATAAACCCTCGAAGAAAAAAGTGACAATATTGATTTTGACTAGGGTCGCCCCTAGTCCAAAATTGAAAATGTATTTCCTTCTTGGTATTTTGCTCAAAAAAATTTTAAGATGTTTTATTTGTATTTGTTTTAAGCACCAAAATATTTACGCAAAGTTTTAATCCATTTTGATAAACCCTCGAAGAAAAAAGTGACAAAATTGATTTTGACTAGGGTCGCCCCTAGTCCAAAATTGAAAATGTATTTCCTACTTGGTTCTTTGCTCAAAAAAATTTTAAGATGTTTTATTTGTATTTGTTTTTAGCACTAAAATATTTATGCAAAGTTTCAATCTATTTGGATAAACCCTCGAAGAAAAAAGTGACAAAATTGATTTTGACTAGGGTCGCCCCTAGTCCGAAATTGAAAATGTATTTCCTACTTGGTTCTTTGCTCAAAAAAAAAATATTAGATGTTTTATTTGTAATTGTTTTAACCACTAGAATATTTTTGCAAAGTTTCAATCTATTTGTATAAACCCTCGAAGAAAAAAGTGACAAAATTGATTTTGACTAGGGTCGCCCCTAGTCCCCTAGTTGGTTCTTTGCTCAAAAAAATTTTAAGATGTTTTATTTGTATTTGTTTTAAGCACTAGAATATTTATGCAAAGTTTCAATCCATTTGTATAAACCCTCGAAGAAAAAAGTGACAAAATTGATTTTAACTAGGGTCGCCCCTAGTCCAAAATTGAAAATGTATTTCCTACTTGGTTCCTTGCTCAAAAAAATTTAGGAATGTTTTATTTGTATTGGTTTTAAGCACTGGAATATTTTTCAAAGTTTTAATCCATTTGGATTAACCCTCGAAGAAAAAAGTGACAAAATTGATTTTGACTAGGGTCGCCCCTAGTCCAAAATTGAAAATGTATTTCCTACTTGGTTCCTTGCTCAAAAAAATTTTGGAATGTTTTATTTGTATTGGTTTTAAGCACTAGAATATTTATGCAAAGTTTTAATCCATTTGGATTAACCCTCGAAGAAAAAAGTGACAAAATTGATTTTGACTAGGGTCGCCCCTAGTCCCCTAGTTGGTTCTTTGCTCAAAAAAAAAATATAAGATGTTTTATTTGTATTTGTTTTAAGCACTAGAATATTTTTGCAAAGTTTCAATCTATTTGTATAAACCCTCGAAGAAAAAAGTGACAAAATTGATTTCAACTAGGGTCGCCCCTAGTCAAAAATTGAAAATGTATTTCCTACTTGGTTCCTTGCTCAAAAAAATTTTGGAATGTTTTATTTGTATTGGTTTTAAGCACTAGAATATTTATGCAAAGTTTTAATCCATTTGTATAAACCCTCGAAGAAAAAAGTGACAAAATTGATTTTGACTAGGGTCGCCCCTAGTCCAAAATTGAAAATGTATTTCCTACTTGGTTCCTTGCTCAAAAAAATTTTGGAATGTTTTATTTGTATTGATTTTAAGCACTAGAGTATTTATGCAAAGTTCTAATCCATTTGGATTAACCCTCGAAGAAAAAAGTGACAAAATTGATTTTGACTAGGGTCGCCCCTAGTCCAAAATTGAAAATGTATTTCCTACTTGGTTCTTTGCTCAAAAAAATTTTAAGATGTTTTGTTTGTATTTGTTCTAAGCACTTGAATATTTTTGCAAAGTTTCAATCCATTTGTATAAACCCTCGAAGAAAAAAGTGACAAAATTGATTTTGACTAGGGTCGCCCCTAGTCCGAAATTGAAAATGTATTTCCTACTTGGTTCCTTGCTCAAAAAAATTTTGGAATGTTTTATTTGTATTTGTTTTAAGCACTAGAATATTTTTGCAAAGTTTTAATCTATTTGTATAAACCCTCGAAGAAAAAAGTGACAAAATTGATTTTGACTAGGGTCTCCCCTAGTCCCCTAGTTGGTTCTTTGCTCAAAAAAATTTTAAGATGTTTTATTTGTATTTGTTTTAAGCACTAGAATATTTATGCAAAGTTTTAATCGATTTGGATAAACCCTCGAAGAAAAAAGTGACAAAATTGATTTTGACTAGGGTCGCCCCTAGTCCAAAATTGAAAATGTATTTCCTTTTTGGATCTTAGCTCAAAAAAATTTTAAGATGTTTTATTTGTATTTGTTTTAAGCACTAGAATATTTATGCAAAGTTTTAATCGATTTGTATAAACCCTCGAAGAAAAAAGTGACAAAATTGATTTTGACTAGGATCACCCCTAGTCCAAAATTGAAAATGTATTTCCTTCTTGGTTTTTTGCTCAAAAAAATTTTAGGATGTTTTATTTGTATTTGTTTTAAGCACTAGAATATTTATGCAAAGTTTCAATCCATTTGGATAAATCCTCGAAGGAAAAAGTGACAAAATTGATTTTGACTAGGGTCGCCCCTAGTCCAAAATTGAAAATGAATTTCCTACTTGGTTCTTTGCTCAAAGAAATTTTAGAATGTTTTGTTTGTATTGGTTTTAAGCACTAGAATATTTATGCAAAGTTTTAATCGATTTGGATAAACCCTCGAAGAAAAAAGTGACAAAATTGATTTTGACTAGGGTCGCCCCTAGTCCAAAATTGAAAATGTATTTCCTATTTGGATCTTAGCTCAAAAAAATTTTAAGATGTTTTATTTGTATTTGTTTTAAGCACTAGAATATTTATGCAAAGTTTCAATCCATTTGGATAAACCCTCGAAGTAACAAGTGACAAAATTGATTTTGACTAGGGTCGCCCCTAGTCCAAAATAGAAAATGTATTTCCTACTTGGTTCTTTGCTCAAAAAAATTTTAAGATGTTTTATTTGTATTTGTTTTAAGCACTAAAATATTTATGCAAAGTTTCAATCGATTCGGATAAACCCTCGAAGAAAAAAGTGACAAAATTGATTTTGACTAGGGTCGCCCCTAGTCCAAAATTGAAAATGTATTTCCTACTTGGTTCTTTGCTCAAAAAAATTTTTAATGTTTTATTTCTATTTATTTTAAGCACTAGAATATTTATGCAAAGTTTTAATCGATTTGTATAAACCCTCGAAGAAAAAAGTGACAAAATTGATTTTGACTAGGGTCGCCCCTAGTCCCCTAGTTGGTTCTTTGCTCAAAAAAAATTTTAAGATGTTTTATTTGTATTGGTTTTAAGCTTTAGAATATTTATGCAAAGTTTTAATCGATTTGGATAAACCCTCGAAGAAAAAAGTGACAAAATTGATTTTGACTAGGGTCGCCCCTAGTCCAAAATTGAAAATGTATTTCCTACTTGGTTCTTTGCTCAAAAAAATTTTAAGATGTTTTATTTGTATTTGTTTTAAGCATTTAAATATTTATGCAAAGTTTCAATCGATTTGGATAAACCCTCGAAGAAAAAAGTGACAAAATTGATTTTGACTAGGGTCGCCCCTAGTCCAAAATTGAAAATGTATTTCCTACTTGGTTCTTTGCTCAAAAAAATTTTAAGATGTTTTATTTGTATTTGTTTCAAGCATTTAAATATTTATGCAAAGTTTCAATCGATTTGGATAAACCCTCGAAGAAAAAAGTGACAAAATTGATTTTGACTAGGGTCGCCCCTAGTCCAAAATTGAAAATGTATTTCCTACTTGGTTCTTTGCTCAAAAAAATTTTTAAATGTTTTATTTCTATTTATTTTAAGCACTTGAATATTTATGCAAAGTTTTAATCCATTTGGATAAACCCTCGAAGAAAAAAGTGACAAAATTGATTTTGACTAGGGTCGCCCCTAGCCCAAAATTGAAAATGTATTTCCTTCTTGGTTTTTTGCTCAAAAAAATTTTAAGATGTTTTATTTGTATTTGTTTTAAGCACCAGACCCTCGAAGAAAAAAGTGACAAAATTGATTTTGACTAGGGTCACCCCTAGTCCAAAATTGAAAATGTATTTCCTTCATGGTTCTTTGCTCAAAAAAATTTTAGGATGTTTTATTTGTATTTGTTTTAAGCATTAGAATATTTATGCAAAGTTTCAATTCATTTGGATAAACCCTCGAAGAAAAAAGTGACAAAATTGATTTTGACTAGGGTCGCCCCTAGCCCAAAATTGAAAATGTATTTCCTTCTTGGTTTTTGGCTCAAAAAAATTTTAAGATGTTTTATTTGTATTTGTTTTAAGCACCAGACCCTCGAAGAAAAAAGTGACAAAATTGATTTTGACTAGGGTCACCCCTAGTCCAAAATTGAAAATGTATTTCCTTCATGGTTCTTTGCTCAAAAAAATTTTAGGATGTTTTATTTGTATTTGTTTTAAGCACTAGAATATTTATGCAAAGTTTCAATCCATTTGTATAAACCCTCGAAGAAAAAAGTGACAAAATTGATTTTGACTAGGATCACCCCTAGTCCAAAATTGAAAATGTATTTCCTTCTTGGTTTTTTGCTCAAAAAAATTTTAAGATGTTTTATTTGTATTTGTTTTAAGCACCAGACCCTCGAAGAAAAAAGTGACAAAATTGATTTTGACTAGGGTCACCCCTAGTCCAAAATTGAAAATGTATTTCCTTCATGGTTCTTTGCTCAAAAAAATTTTAGGATATTTTATTTGTATTTGTTTTAAGCACTAGAATATTTATGCAAAGTTTCAATCCATTTGTATAAACCCTCGAAGAAAAAAGTGACAAAATTGATTTTGACTAGGGTCGCCCCTAGTCCAAAATAGAAAATGTATTTCCTACTTGGTTCTTTGCTCAAAAAAATTTTAGAATGTTTTATTTGTATTTGTTTTAAGCACTAGAATATTTATGCAAAGTTTCAATCCATTTGTATAAACCCTCGAAGAAAAAAGTGACAAAATTGATTTTGACTAGGGTCGCCCCTAGTCCAAAATAGAAAATGTATTTCCTACTTGGTTCTTTGCTCAAAAAAATTTTAGAATGTTTTATTTGTATTTGTTTTAAGCACTGGAATATTTATGCAAAGTTTCAATCGATTTGGATAAACCCTCGAAGAAAAAAGTGACAAAATTGATTTTGACTAGGGTCGCCCCTAGTCCAAAATAGAAAATGTATTTCCTACTTGGTTCTTTGCTCAAAAAAATTTTAGAATGTTTTATTTGTATTGGTTTTAAGCACTAGAATATTTATGCAAAGTTTTAATCGATTTGGATAAACCCTCGAAGAAAAAAGTGACAAAATTGATTTTGACTAGGGTCGCCCCTAGTCCAAAATAGAAAATGTATTTCCTACTTGGTTCTTTGCTCAAAAAAATTTTAGAATGTTTTATTTGTATTTGTTTTAAGCACTGGAATATTTATGCAAAGTTTCAATCCATTTGTATAAACCCTCGAAGAAAAAAGTGACAAAATTGATTTTGACTAGGGTCGCCCCTAGTCCAAAATAGAAAATGTATTTCCTTCTTGGTTTTTTGCTCAAAAAAATTTTAAGATGTTTTATTTGTATTTGTTTTAAGCACCAGACCCTCGAAGAAAAAAGTGACAAAATTGATTTTGACTAGGGTCACCCCTAGTCCAAAATTGAAAATGTATTTCCTTCATGGTTCTTTGCTCAAAAAAATTTTAGGATATTTTATTTGTATTTGTTTTAAGCACTAGAATATTTATGCAAAGTTTCAATCCATTTGTATAAACCCTCGAAGAAAAAAGTGACAAAATTGATTTTGACTAGGGTCGCCCCTAGTCCAAAATAGAAAATGTATTTCCTACTTGGTTCTTTGCTCAAAAAAATTTTAGAATGTTTTATTTGTATTTGTTTTAAGCACTGGAATATTTATTCAAAGTTTCAATCGATTTGGATAAACCCTCGAAGAAAAAAGTGACAAAATTGATTTTGACTAGGGTCGCCCCTAGTCCAAAATTGAAAATGAATTTCCTACTTGGTTCTTTGCTCAAAAAAATTTTAGAATGTTTTATTTGTATTGGTTTTAAGCACTAGAATATTTATGCAAAGTTTTAATCGATTTGGATAAACCCTCGAAGAAAAAAGTGACAAAATTGATTTTGACTAGGATCACCCCTAGTCCAAAATTGAAAATGTATTTCCTTCTTGGTTCTTTGCTCAAAAAAATTTTAAGATGTTTTATTTGTATTTGTTTTAAGCACTAAAATATTTATAAAGTTGAAAATGTATTTCCTACTTGGTTCCTTGCTCAAAAAAATTTTAAGATGTTTTATTTGTATTTGTTTTAAGCACTAGAATATTTATGCAAAGTTTTAATCGATTTGTATAAACCCTCGAAGAAAAAAGTGACAAAATTGATTTTGACTAGGGTCACCCCTAGTCCAAAATTGAAAATGTATTTCCTACTTGGTTCTTTGCTCAAAAAAATTTTAAGATGTTTTATTTGTATTTGTTTTAAGCACTAAAATATTTATAAAGTTGAAAATGTATTTCCTACTTGGTTCCTTGCTCAAAAAAATTTTAAGATGTTTTATTTGTATTTGTTTTAAGCATTTAAATATTTATGCAAAGTTTCAATCGATTTGGATAAACCCTCGAAGAAAAAAGTGACAAAATTGATTTTGACTAGGGTCACCCCTAGTCCAAAATTGAAAATATATTTCCTTCATGGTTCTTTGCTCAAAAAAATTTTAGGATGTTTTATTTGTATTTGTTTTAAGCACTAGAATATTTATGCAAAGTTTGAAAATGGTGCGAATATAACAAGAAGAAAAGTTATTTTTTCCTTTAGTTTATGCGAAAAACGTAGTTTTTTAAAAATCTTTTTTTATGAAGTATTTTATTATAATTGTGTTTCAATCATGAAAAATATTTTATTCAAATAAAAAAATTAAACTTGCATTTAAAAATGAGAATAAAACCTAATTTTGTTCACAATTTTTTAAACTTTAAAAAATATTACACTGATCTCCAAAACGCCCATAGACAAAACTCCACTTGTAATTGTACGTTGTGAATAAAAACACACGTGTGATTTTATCCACCACTTGGAAATATAAGTGGTGTTTATGAAATACACTGTTTTCCAGAAACACCACATACATTTTCAAGTGGTGGTTTTGGAAACCCGTGATTTTCGTTTTATGGGGACTTCGGGGAAATTTGCACATACACCGGGTTACATTAAATGCTGTGATGCATCTCTCATTAAGGGTGTTGCAGACCTTGCCAGAAGCGCTACCATTTAGTCTACTCAACAGGAGATCAACGAATTTCATCGTCACTGCATTGGCACTTTCCGTCCCCAACCAAACAATTTTTAAGCTGCAATTCCGATTCGGCTTGGCTATCAATCATGAATGTTGGGCTTTCGTAAAGGCTTTATTGGGCTTTTACTTTAGTTATGACAATCTTCGATAGGATGTTATCTATTGATTCGTAAATTAAAACCAAAGCCTGAAGTTTTGTTGAAATCTGATCTTTGCAAGAGACTTTCAATTAATTTTTATTATTTTAAACGTAAAACTCTTCAATATGTACATCAATCAACCATAAGAGGCGTGAAAGTGAAATTTAAAAAAAGATTTTTATGGATGGATATGCATACAACAAGGTATCTTGTTAGTTTTCGTTTTCTTTATGCATGTATATTCAATCCCTCTAAAAGCTCATACAGATCAACAGAATTTTTCTTGAACGAATTCAATTTTTTTGCAGCTTTTATAAACTTTTCATTGATGTCCTTAACGTTTTCCTTAAAGCAGTAAAATATTTCATTCACATCTTCTTCCAATTTATAGCTTATTATGTACGGAAATATTGCTTTCAAATCGTTTACAACGCCGTCTCTTAACGATACATCTCGACACACAAAGTTTAAAATAAATATTCCACCTGCTGATAACGACTTTCTTACAGCACTTAAAATTCCGATATCTAAAAATTCTTTTGGTGGACAACTTATGCCTAAGCTTTGATCTTTACTGTCAATATCAAACAAAATCGAATTGAATTTTGTGTCATCGAAATGCTCAATTACTTTTAAACCGTCATCAACAATTACTTTTAATCGATTATTGTCATCTACAAGTCCAAAGTGTTCTTTTGCTACTCTTACAATGTCAGGATCAATTTCGCAGACATCGACGTTTAATTCTTGAAAATATTGATAGATATACATCAACAATCCACCACCGCCAAGACCAACAACAAAGTTCCTTAAATCTTTTTCATTCTGAGCTATTAACATTCCAAGAATCATGTACATGTGATGCTGACATGATAGATAGCTATAATCGATCGTCTTCTTTCCAACTTTTAATAAAGCTTCCGACTGAATGACAGACTGATTACTAAGGAATATGAGACGTCTGTAAAGCATTTTTTCACTCTGAACATCTTCAACGACAAAATCTCCAGAAAAGCTACTTGTTCCTTTAAAGACAATTTCTCTTGATCCAACATCACTACCTAGCGATAAAAACGGAATTTTACTCATATCTCTAACATCTTTTGGAGCGAATGATTTTACAGCTTCATTAATTTCTATCTTAACATCATCTAGTGATGTGTAAGTTTGATTGCGATGAAGAATAACAATCGCTAATCTTAAATGCTGTGCTGATTCAAGAAGTTTCCGTCTTCCTTGTTTTGTTGAAAATAGCCATTCAGTTTCACGACCTTGAGGGACTATAAATGCAGCATAATCTTTCAAATTTCTTGATGATTTTTGGTCTAATATGTATAATGTGAAGCGTGGAGTCTTTTCATTTGGTCTGAATAAATCAAATTTAATTTCATCTTCATAAGCATTCTTTTTTATTAATCCATTCCTTATCATGGATGTTCGTTGAATGGTTAATACGCTTTCAGTTAATTCTTTTGAGTCAGACATTCGTTCTATACTTTCTCCATCACCTGACATTTCATAAATTGGACTTGGCAACTTCATAAACTTAGTAGCAACAATCACAAAAACTGGCATTGATGATTTATCTTCATTTGTTTCAGATGTCTTCTGCTCAGCTTCTAAACATCTGACTATTCTGAATAGAAAGTTGTTTGACGGAAAGTAGCTGAGTAAAGTTTCTAGGATGTGAGATTGAAGCAACGAAATTATCACAAATCGTCCACCATTCTTTAAAACTCTTTTAACTTCATTGAAATAATTCAACGCCATTTCAGATTCAGACTCCTCACTCATCATTGCATCCAGTGTACCTTTATCGAGAATAACTGAATAGCTTTCATCGTCAAATGTCATTTTTGTAGCATCCATTTGAATCCATTCGCCAATATTTCTGTGAGTTTTCTTCATTTGCTCGATAACAACTTCCGATATATCAATATTAGTGATTGTACTATATCCAGTTTTGAACATATCAACTGACAACTTTGAATTACCACATCCTACCTAGAATAATTAAGTTGTTTGATTAGTTGTTTGCAGCATAAATAGGAGGTTAAAGGCTTACATTCAAGATTTTATCCTTAGTTTTGATGTATTTCGATAAAGCTCCACATAATTCTGGAAACTAAAAAGTTTGAATTAATATAAATCTCAGCATTAAATGATGGTTTAAAGTGAACATACCTCTCCATACCTAAAAAGTTTAAAAAACAATGTGACAAAAATTTAAAATAAATTTAATAGTTTTACCAATCAAACGCTAGTTTTCCTCTCTTCTGAAAGAACTTGTTCCAGTACTCCTTCGTAGCAAACTCTTCAGAGGTTTTTGGAAGTAAATTCATTGCTTATTCCTTGTTAAATCAATTAAAAAAATCTTTCGGCAAATTAATGTAAACAACTCGTACTGTAAAAATCTTGGGATAACAATGAAACATTTGAAAGGTTCTGAAACTCAAAATTAAAACATTTACATTGATTTAATGCTCAACATAAAATTTATTCGTCTTCATGCTTTTCCAGCATACTTTTAGCCATTTTCTTGATTTTCGATAGATTAGCATTATCACCATGTTTGGTCTCAAATTCAATATATTTCTGGAAAATGCTTTTAAGCTTCTTAAGAGGAAATTTATGTACCAGCATGCGCTCAAACAGTGATCTTGCAATCTCTATGTCTCCATTTTTTGTCATCATGTCGATGTATGTGAACCAAATTGATAAATTTTTCGAATAGGTTGAAAGGATTTTCTCGAAAATAGTCTGGGAGAAGTCGTGGATGTTATGCCTGCTCATCATTAAAGCAAACTTCGTCATATATTCCAGATCTAAAATGAAACAGAAACAATTAATATACAATCATGAAACATAGAAAATAAGTCCTTACGATCCTTTTCCTTAAGACTAAGTAATGATTTTGGAAGCATTTCCTTTGCAAGCTTTTCATTATTAATTCTTAAGTATGATTCACTGACGAGGAGCCACATATCTGGAAGATGCTTGTATTTCTTCTTTAATATTTCTATGATTTTGTTGGCATCAATTAGTTTGTCTAGATCAAGCAAAATTTTTAGTGTCTGTGAATATACTCTAAATGAGTCATTTCGCTGAGTAGCTTCACTCAATACTTCATTGTAGCTTTCATCTGTTCCATATCGAAGCTCAAGATTTAAAAGTGCAATCCAGACATTCAATCGTTCCTGTTCTTCTCTAAAATTGATAGATGCTATGGCTTTCTTTGCGATTGCTCTTGCTTTATCCACCTCTGCTGTTTCTAAATGAAATGCCATATATTTAATCCACATCAAACTACTATTTCTATCATTTAGTAATGATCTTTCAAATTGATCTGGTGTATGTGGCTCTAAATTTGGATCTGTCATTTCCTCTTCAATTTTCCTGATTCTTTCTTCTTCATCCATGTATCTTTGATATCTTTCAGATCCAGTAAGTCTCTGTGTAGACTTTTTAGTTGAGCTTTTTTTTGGATCTTCATTTTCCTTCTTGCCATTCTTTGTCAGTTCCTCAACATTCCAAAAATCTTTAACTCCAGGTAACTTTACATGACTTAAATTTGACTTTCCAGTTTTTATCAGCACTTTATATGATTTCACTTTAAAATTTCCTGTCTTTTCAATAGCCTCGAGACTTACTTTCTTTCGTCTCACTTTATTTGCTATTTTCTGCATGATTTACACTTTAATTAAGCTCAATTACTCGAAAATATTGAATGTTGTGAATGTAAATATAAGCACATGTTATCCAGGGTTTGATACTCGGAATGCTATTAAAAACGGTATAAAATTGAAGTAGGTATGTTCAGGTATGTTAATCAAAAATTAGAGTTCCTAGCTGAAAATCGAACCTTAAATTAGAAAAGTATGTTTTTAAGACACGAGTTGTGTCCCCTGATGTGTAGATCAGTTCGTCAATAACGTTAAAAATCGTTACATGACATTAGAAAAGCTCGAACACGTAAAAGATTTAAAGTTTGACAAAGGTTATGGATACTGCATAGTTTGATTCATATAAGTACAACAAAAGTCGTCCAACAAGTGTTCGTGTCACTTTCATTAATTTTAAGTTTTTTGTTAAATCAATTGCAGACCGGTCTTGTTAAGAGCTATATTTCATAACTACTTGAGCTCCTTGAAAACGTTTAGTAGTATATTAAACTTGATCGAAGACAGTAAGTAAGTAAAATTAATCTGTATCATGCTGAATGTTCTGTATTTCCTGCTTTTGTAAGTCTTCACTGTACAATCATATTCTTACTGTCTATTTGTTATCAAACTACGCTTTTCATTAATTGCATTTTCTTCTTTATTACTACTATTTAACAAGTACCTATTGTATATTCTCTTGATAAGCCAATCGTAAGCCTTTGTATTAAGAGTATAATCAATTTTATCTCTCAATGTAAACTTTTAATTCTTTTAGATGTTACAAAGAGCTTTAAATCAAATTAGATTTTGTCAACATATTTCCAGATCCTGTATATTATCACAAAGACTCATGGCTTCATCTAGTGGAAGTGAGAAATTTGGCTTGCCAAAAAGATATCAAGAAGCAACAGAAAGTGTCTGGTAAGTAAGCTCATTTATATTCACTTCCTGATTGAAACATATTGCGAATTAACATTTTTTTACAGGGTTGAATATGTAGCACTTGCTTTGAAGTACAAGCCTCTTAATTTAGGTACATTCGTTTAGTTGACATGTTGAGAACATATTTAACAAAAATTATCTTCTTCTTACAGGACAAGGTTTTCCTGATTATCCACCTCCTTCTTACGTTACTAAGGCTTTATCGGATGTTGCGAACGGAGATCACTTGTTGAATCAATACACTCGAGGATTTGGACATCCACGTCTTGTTCAAGCACTATCTAAAGCTTATTCTCAGTGGATAGGTCGACAAATTGATCCAAATAATGAAGTAAAATTGTATGCCTATATTTATGACTCAGGGATGTAGAATTTTTATTATTTTTAGATCCTCGTGACTGTTGGTGCTTATCAATCATTGTATAATGCAATCTATGGACATATCGATCACGGAGATGAAGCCATCATCATTGAGCCATTCTATGGTGAGCATATCGAATATTAATTACTCATAATATAATGTAGCATAAACTTTATTTAGATTGCTATTATGACATGATCAAGTCTGCTGGCGGAGTTGTTCGAGCAATTCCATTGAAGCCAACAAAGTCTGGAATCATTAGTTCCGCTGATTGGAAGTTGGATCCAATAGAGTTTGAGAAACTTTTTAACAATAAGACTAAGATGTTGATATTAAATACTCCTCATAACCCATTGGGCAAGGTCTTTAATTTAGACGAATTGACAATGATTGCTGATTTGTGTAAGAAGTGGAATGTCTTAGTGATTGCTGACGAAGTCTATGAACATATGGTGTTTGAACCAAATCAACATATTCGAATTTGTACACTTCCTGACATGTGGGAACGAACATTAACGATTGGAAGTGCCGGGAAAACGTTTAGTGCAACAGGCTGGAAATTAGGATGGACGTATGGACCAAACAATCTCATTAGAAACATGCAACTCGTTCATCAAAACTCAGTCTATACATGCGCAACACCTTTACAGGAAGCAGCAGCAATTGGATTTGAGTATGAATTATCGAGATTTAATGAAAGTGATTCGTTCTTTAAATCATTAGCCGTTGAACTGAAAGATAAACGTGACTTTATGGCTACATTCTTGACACAAACTGGATATCAGCCAGTGATTCCAGAAGCAGGTTACTTCATGATTGCTGACTGGAGCCATCTTAAAGATAAAGTTGATTTAAGCAGCGAAACTGACGAATATAAGGATTATCGTTTCACAAAGTATATGACTAAGAATGTCTCTCTTCAAGGTATTCCACCGTCTGCATTTTATACAAAGGCAAATAAGCATCTTGGAGAGAATTTTGTGAGATATTGTTACATTAAGAAAGACGAGACATTGCAAAAGGCTGCCGATATTTTAAATAAATGGTACAATAACTAGTGATAATGGTTTATGTGAATTCCGGCGTAAAAATTTTATGGATATGACATAAACTAAGAACACAACAAATAAAATTTCTATTTTTATCCCCAACGTCACTGTAAATTTTACGACACTGATGGAATTAAAAAAAGGCTTAATTATATGCATTTAAATCCATTATTTCTAATTAAGCACTAATTCTTTTTTTATTTTCCAATTTGAAGTGCTGTCCTTGTTACAAACGAAAAAAATATATGAAGTTACATAATAACTGTGTGTTCTCTTTTTTTCACTTCTCTCATTCAGAATGTTAATAATTTTATTAATATATCTCACAAGTTATCGTCCACCCTATTTCGTTCCCTGAATGTTGAAGATGAATGCGTTTACATTTCAAACACTGACTTGAGAGCAAGTTCTGGCTGATCATATCCCAATTCTTCTGGAGTTTCAACGCCTAATTCAGTGAGTGTTGGACGAATTTCTTGGACCATCCATGGCCAAATTGTGTTTACGTGTGGTCCGCATGAATCCTTAACTCCCTCGAGCCATCTGATTGCAAGAGCATAATCGTTAAGGCGACGACAAGCCTTTAAACCAGCAGAAACAATTTTTGGCTCTGGAACTAAATCCATACCGAGTAAGTCATTCATTGCCTTTCTTGCTTCCCAAGCATCAATGTCTGCACGATTGAAATAGGCTTCGTAACGAGCATCGAACTCAACATCTGTCTCGGTTGAGTGTGATGAATTACGAACGGATTGAACGCCTGCGATTCTTGTGACTCCAAATGATCCACGAATAACCTGTGATAATTGACCTGCTGCGGCTCTCAACATTTTTATAGCTTAATTCGATACTTAAACACACCTAAAATACAGTGACACGTTAGAATAAAGTTCGAACTACTTTTATATTAATTAATTTACAGGAATAAAGTTAATTTAGATGGATTTCCAAACAATTTTCGATTGTGAAAAGTTTGGTTTCGTAACTTTTGAGAAAGATCGATAATGAATTGTCTACAAAATATGTCTACAATGTGTCTACAAACACATACATTCACATAAATCGGTACAAATGTAGGCGCAAATTTTACAGGATTTCAAATTGTCCTAGCTCTAACGTCTTTCAGATTAATTTGGGATTTTCTATAGTCATTAGTTCGTGGATATGGAGAGTCAATGTTTAGAATAACGGTTGTGAAAAATTTAAAAGTATAGCTAGTTGCATGACCCTCTTTTTATAGCAAACTTCCGTGCTTACAACAGAATTAAGAAACTTTAAATTAATTCCAGTATATTATGCATATCAATAGTTTCTAAACTTTTAGTAATACATTTTGAATTATCAATATTCTGAGAAACTTTAAGTTGATAAAGTGAGCACAAGATATTTAAAACAATTCATTAGTATTCCTTCAACTCGCATCGAAGTCGGAAGTCAAAATCATCGATCGCTCATTAAGATTAAAATTTTGTGAAAAGGCTTAAAATTATCCATAATATAACGATAAATCATGTCTGGAACAATATTGTAAGTAATTAGGCAAAGCTAATAGCTGTAAACAGCTCACGCCGACTGATCTTATTAAGGATTAATCGCAAAATTAAGGTTTTTTCAAGCGTGTTTTCATTCATTACATTAAAAAAAAATCGCGTCTCAAAAGTGAAAAAATCAATTCTGGAAAATTCTATGAATGAAATTAAAATGCCTTTAATATGCTAAACAACATGCTTCCTTATCAGTAATCTGCTGGATTATCGCGATTTAGGGTCAATTATTCATTGGTGAAAAAAAGATATAACCTCTTTCGCTTATCATGAAATTATGCTGACCTTTGGTGCAATGTTACTATGAGGTGACTCATTTAAATAATTATATGCATTGTCTCTTTTCTTTATATAGACACCCTCCAGTTACTTGGGCTCAAAGAAATGACGTCTTGTTTGTAACAGTCAACATAGAAACAAAAGATCCTGAAATTAAGTAAGTCATTTAAACAACATATAAAATAGACATGGTATTTCATTGATGTTTTTGTGTCTGATTTTAGAATCACAGAAGATTCGCTATTGTTTAAGGCCGTAGGATTACCAGAGAACAAAAATTATGAAGTGACTCTGAACTTCCTAAAGAAAATTAATCCAGATAAAGTCGCACAGAAAAACAGTGGACGATGTTATGAATTTATCATTACCAAAGCTGATACGAAATCAGAATATTGGGCTTCTCTTACGAATGACAAGAAGAAGCCACCATATCTTAAGGTAGATTTTAACAAGTGGAAGGATGAAGGATCAGATGATGAGGAACAGCCAGAAGCAGCAGGAGCCGGTTTTGGTGATGGAATGGGTGGAATGGGAAATTTTAATGATTTAATGAGTTCAATGGGCGGTGCTGGTGGAATGATGGGTGGTGATGGAAAACCTTCATTTGATGATTTAGACGATGAACAGGATAGCGACGACGAGGAAATACCCGATTTGGAGGAAGCCAAGAAGTGAACGAGTTAAGACAAAGAAATAACAAACAAAAAAAAAACAACAAAACTATGAATAAATTAACTAAAATCACTTCAATATTGATTCATAAGAAGTAAATCATTCAAAAAAGATTCTCTCTATTCTAAAGGAGAGCTAATCCATTTAGTGTTTAATTTCCTTTAATTATTACAAATACAAACTACTCCTATTATGAATTATAATACAAATTGAAAGGATTTCACGGTTTTCATGCAGTTTTGGTCTGTCTTTAATTCGTCTCCGGTAAAAATTCAAGTTATCTCACTCTTTTTTCTACCTACTTTAATAACTTAATGGTTTCCCTGAATTTTTTTGTAAGCATTAATAATTACGTAAATTAAACGAAAACATGATCCAAAAACATGATTCTGTGCTTTATTATTTATTTCCCTTACTACTTTCAGTTATTTTCAAATTTAAATCGTTACCCAAAAACTTACTCTACAAAATATTCGTATAGTTTTCAATGTCTGTTTCTAATAGAACAATTCATGATCAGCTGTAAAACTTGAAGCTTGATCATTTCCCCTAATTAGCAGGGCCTCAACGTTTTTCTTTTTGTTTTAAACACCAAAAATTAATTTCTTAATAATTCAATCACCTGGCATTAATTTTATGGTCTTGATAAGTGAAACATTTAAGATCAAACAAAAAAAACTAGTGTATCAGGTAGAAACTCAATGCGAATATATTCACACCGTATTATCGAGTTGATCAAGTTTCGTGCATAAACTAAGCTTCACTCAGCACATATTTAAAGCTTGCCCTTAAAAACAATACAGCTCAGACTTACGCCACCTTATATTCGAAAAAATTCGAAATGTCTTCGAAATCAATGTCGAAAACTTCGAAATTTGAGACGAAAATTTGAATTTTTATTGACCGTTAAGAAAAATGTAAACAAATCAAAAAATTTAAAATCAAAATCAATGATTTAAGCTTCTTTTAACAATGATTTAACTAAATTAACATAATCTTAATTATGTTTCATCACTATTAAATAGTTCACATTAGAAAAAAGAGCTTCAATTAACAATTAATTAACAAATTTATAATTCGTGAAAAAATTCACTAACACATTTACAACTTTTGTTTACATTTGATATTTTTGTTCTGAAAATTTTTAAAATCACCAATTCTTGCATTTACTTAAGCATTTTCAGTTCAAAAACATTAAAAATATGTCAAAGATTATTTATTTTAAAGAACTAAACAGTTAAAAGCTTCGAATTATGTTGAATAAAGTTTTTTTCCAACGGTTAAAAAAGATTCAAAATATTTAAAAAAAATCGGTAAAACTTCTGCAACTGACAATTTTTAACGTGACGTTAGTCTGATACAGCTCTTCTATAAAGCAGCAGGAATCTAATGCAAAAAACTAGAAATCTCTACGAAGTCACGTTATTGAGATTTCTTGCTTATTATCTTGCATGCTAATTACAGCTATCATGCTCCACAAAACTCGAAAAACTGATTCTTCGATCTGAACAAAAACAATACTTTCAATATTTATAAATAAAGTCACTTGTAAGAATAAGGAATACAAATCATCACTCACTTATAATTTCTTTGCGACGAGACCCAGCAATTTATTGAAGATTGTATATAAGTAAAATTAACTGCATCCACAACACTTGAATTTCTTGGGCACAAAAATTTATTAACACGAAGTGGAATTGTGGAATTAAACTGAAAAAATTTGTTGAAATTGACGGGTATTGCGATAGTTTTATAAAAAAGAAATAAAAAGAAAATTTGAGTGAAAAGAGAAAATTAAGATTTTAAATAAGAAAGTCCTGTTTATCTAAGTTATTTTATGCTCAATATTAAAGTTAAGGATCAGAACTAGTGAATGTAATTAAAGAAAAGTAAGTATCTAGTGCATTTCATTGTGAAAAAGTTAAAAAACCGAGCATCAGTTTTTTTGTGAAACCGTTAACCATTTTTCTCATTGCTTACATGTAATTTTGAAGGTATTATTTGTGAGCTGTAAAGCTATTTAGTAATTCCTCTTGACCATGTTTATAGTCTGTAAGACTCCTACGTCTTTATTCAGATTAATTAAATCGAGTTGTTAAGCACAGCAAAATATACATTTTCTACTGAAATTTTTAATGTTCTTCTTACCCTCTTGTTGTTTCTGTTCCTTCCTTCATTGCTTTACTTTGCTGTGTTCTACGGTATTCAATTTCGTGTAATAGGAAAATGCATGATAAAAATAGACAGTAAACGAAGTCGCAAGAAGAAAGTTTAAAATATCTGGAAGAGGAAAAGTGCATTTTCTAAGATTAGAAGAACCAACTCTCGTTGTATTTACGTTTAAGTTCTCTGTCCATGACTCATTAGTATGTATCAACATTTTGTCAAGAAATAAGGTTTATAGAGAAAACAACAACAAATGTGAAAATAACGTCGAAATTTAGCCAGTGAGAGAGAAAAGTTTTTCATTTCAAGTTCGCACAGGCGCGCGGAACAGATTATATCTTGATAAATTTATTCGATTTAAAAGATCGATGCATATTTCAAATTTCACGTATCATTAAGCTGTTCACAATACCCGAAAAAAGAGTATAATTAAGATAAATTTGTCTATTGTTTAACTTGTAAAAATTTGAGTCATAAATATTAAAATCGCTCTAATTAATCATCATTATTGTATCATTTTAGGACAGCCGCAAGAGAAAAAATCTGAACGAAAATTTTCATGATCCAGTAGTCTTTATTGAGATTTTGGTTTCTGCCTATCGATTATTTTCTTTCTTTATTATTTTATTATTTGATTTGTGCATCATTATCGATTATTTTGACTGCTTAATTAGTGAGAATGGCGAATGAAGACGATACAGAATTTAAGAAGCTTCCAGTGGATGAACGTTGCGTTCATAAATTGTGGAAAGCTCGTGTTGATGGATATGAAGAGGCAGCAAAAATTTTTCGTACAATAGACGATGAAAAAGGTCCAGAATGGAACAAATTTATGGGACTAGTTAAGAAATTTGTCATAGACAGTAATGCATTGGCACAGGAAAAAGGTCTTGAAGCTACATTGGTTTTTGTTGAGAATTGTGGAAATGCTGGGAGAACTGTTGGTGAAGTAATCAGTGGAATTGTTACAAAATGTCTAGGTGCACCGAAAATGAAAACTAAAGATCTTGGAATGCAAATAGCACTCATGTATATTGAAATTGAGAAACATGAAGCCGTAATTGAGGAGCTCATTAAAGGATTTGATCAGAAAAATCCAAAAATTGTATCAGCATGTGTCTCAACGATTCTTCTTGCCCTCCGAGAGTTTGGTGCGAAAGTTGTAAATGTTAAGCCTTTAGTCAAGAAAATTCCCACACTTCTTAGTGACCGAGATAAAACTGTTCGAGATGAAGCCAAACAGCTTACAATAGAAATTTTCCGATGGATTGGCCCAGTTTTCAAGACACAAATTCAATCGCTGCCACAGGTTGTTTTGAATGAATTGGAAGCAGAATTTGACAAGGTTAAAAATGAAAAAGCAGTCCCGTCAAGATATCTTCGTTCACAACAGCAAAAACAAATTGTCGAGGCTGTAGCCGGAGAAGTCAGTCAGGACATTGAACGTAAATATTGCCATATATAAATTTTATTGTCTATTCCTACATCATTTAACATTGTTTATTTACAGATGACGAAGGAGAAGGTGTAGTTAATGATGATATTGATCCAATGGATTTGATAGATCCAGTTGATATTTTGTCAAAGTTGCCAAAAGATTTCTATGACAAATTGGAAGCAAAGAAATGGCAAGAGAGAAAAGAGTCACTTGAAGCATTGGAACCGCTCGTAACTAATCCGAAATTAGAGAATGGTGATTATGGAGATTTAGTGAGAGCACTGAAGAAAGTAATAACAAAAGATTCAAACGTTGTATTGGTCGCATTAGCTGGAAAGTGTCTTGCATTGTTAGCTAAAGGAGTAGGCAAAAAATTTCAGCCATACGCAGTTGCATGTATTAGTGGCATTTTGGAAAAATTCAAAGAAAAGAAAACAAATGTTGTTGCAGCTCTTCGAGATGCTATTGACGCAATTTATCCAGCAACCAATTTGGAAGCAATTCAAGAAGAAGTCATTGCGGCATTAGCGAATAAAAATCCAAGCGTAAAGACAGAAACTGCATTATTTTTGGCTAGATCATTTACAAAAACTCAACCGACAGTTTTGAATAAGAAGCTTTTGAAAGCTTACGTTACGGCATTATTAAAGACTTTAAATGAATCAGATCCAACAGTCCGTGACGCTTCAGCAGAAGCTTTAGGAACAGCAATGAAATTAGTAACAGAAAAGAATATTTCACCGTTCTTGACAGAAGTTGATGCATTAAAAATGGAAAAGATTAAAGAATATTATGAGAAGGCAGTAATTACAGTCAAAATTGTTGGTGCCAAGAAAGAACGTCCACAAACAGCACCTGTTAAAACTGTTCCACAAAAAGGAGGATCATCGGAACCAAAACCTGTTGCTCGACCTAATACAGCAGTCGGTCCAAAAAAAGTTCTTGCTAAGAAACCAGCAGCAAGCTCATCAAATGCTGGTGGAATTTCAAAATCAGCAAGTACAAAGAATGTATTGCCAACAGAACGTGAATTATCACAGGAAGAAGTGGACGAACAAGCACCAGAAATTCTGCCACCAGATGTTATTAATGGACTTTGTGATTCAAATTGGAAAACAAGACTTCAATCAATTGAAACATTCCTGCAACTATTATCAACATTCGATTCAAAATGTGGACACACGCAAATATTGGTTAGAGTTCTAGCTAAAAAACCAGGCTTAAAAGATACAAATTTCCAAGTTCTAAAACTTCGTCTAGATGCCATTAAATTGATTGCTGAGAGTTTTGGAATGACAGTAACGACATCAGATTTGATTATTAATGAGATAATTGAGAAACTAGGTGATGCAAAAGTCAGTACTTCAGCTGCAGCTGCATTAACAGCAATGTCTGAGACTATTCGTTTAGAATATGTTGTGTCCAAAGTCATGTCTTTTGCATTTGAACAGAAATCACCAAAAGTACAGCAAGAATCTATTGGATGGGTTAATCAAGCACTACGTGAGTTTGGCTTTCACGTTAATCCAAAGCTATTAATTGATGATGCTAAGAAAGGTGTTAATAGTACTAATCCGGCTGTAAGACAAGCAGCAATTACATTACTTGGAACTATGCATCTTTACATGGGTCCAACACTCGCAATGTTCTTTGACAATGAGAAGCCAGCTTTAAAGCAACAAATTCAACTGGAATTTGATAAGAATTCAGGACAAAAAGCACCGGCATCGACGAGAGGAGGTCAATCGAATGGAATGAAAGGCTCAACAGAAGCAAATAATGCAAATGATGATGATGATGAGCCTGTAACTCCAACAAATCTTGCTGACTTGATTCCAAGAGTTGATATTTCACCATTAATAACAGAATCTTTAATAGCTGAGTTGAGTGATAAGAACTGGAAGACTAGAAATGAAGGATTAATAAAATTTCAAGCAATCATCAATGAGCATAAATTGATTAAGGCATCACTTGGTGAATTACCTCCAATTTTGGCTCAACGATTAGTGGACAGTAATGCTAAGATTGCTCAGACTGCCGTCGAAATTTGTACTCAATTGTCGACTAGTATTGGCCCAGGTTGTAAGCAGCACATTCGAGTCCTATTGCCTGGAGTTTTACGTGGGCTTGGTGATAATAAGTCTTATTTAAGATCAGCATGTATTACGTGCATGAACGCTTGGGGAGATCAATGTGGATATAAAGAATTTTTCGATGGAGAAATGTTTGCGGATGCCTTAAAAAGTGGAACACCAGCACTAAAAGTAGAAGTTTGGGGATGGATGGCTGAAAAACTACCAGATATTCCACCAAAAAGCATCAATAAAGAGGAACTTATTTCATGTCTGCCTTATTTATATGCAAACATAATCGATCGAAATGCAGATGTCCGTAAAAATGCCAACGATTGTGTTTTAGGCATTATGATGCATCTTGGATATGATGCAATGATGAAGGCAATGGATAAACAGAAACCAGCAACAAAGAAAGATATTCAAGCAGCTCTTGATAAAGCCAGACCTAATTTGCCAGTTAAACCATTACCAAAAAGTAAGCAACAAGCTCCAATAGTTGTTGAAGAGAAGAAAATCATTAAATCTGGTGGAAGTAAAATTGTCAAGCCAACAATTTCAAAGCCTGGATCAGCAGCAGCTTCGAGTAGACGAAAGGAGGAAGAAGTAGACACGTCGCCATTATTCCAGGTTAATAATCTAAAGCAACAACGTTTCTTGGACGAACAAAAGTTGAAAGTCATTCGATGGACATTTACAACACCGAGAGAAGAGTTTAATGATTTACTTAAGGAACAAATGACTAATGCAAACGTAAATAAAGGCTTGATGGCAAATATGTTTCATGACGATTTCCGTTATCATCTAAAGGTTATTGAAACATTGATTGAGGACCTTTCTAACAATATGCAAGGCTTAATATGTAATTTAGATCTTGTCCTAAAATGGTTGTCACTTAGATTCTATGACACAAATCCTTCAGTTCTACTTAAAGGATTAGATTATCTCAATTTTGTATTTACGACATTGAGAGAGACTCAATATGTATTGACAGATAATGAAGGTTCCTCATTTATTCCACATTTGTTGACCAAAATTGGAGATCCAAAAGATGCCGTCAGAAATGGAGTTCGTAATCTTCTTCGACAAATTTGCCTAATTTATCCATTCTCCAGAGTATTCTCATACATAATGGATGCTCTTAAATCGAAAAATGCTCGTCAACGTACAGAATGTTTAGATGAGCTTGGATTCCTCATTGAGACATACAATTTAACTGTCTGTCAGCCAACTCCACAGCATGCACTGAAAGAAATTGCTCGCCAAATTAGTGATCGTGATAATTCAGTTCGTTCTGCAGCACTTAATTGTATAGTTAAGGCTTACGAATTAGCTGGTGAAAGAATTTACAAGATGATAGGACAGCTCAGCGAAAAGGAAATGTCAATGTTGGATGAAAGAATCAAGAGAAGCAAGAAGAGTCCAAAATTAGTTCCGGAAGTAAAACAGTCACAATCGAGTGTTGAAATTGTCAGTGTGCCGATTAATGAAAAGGATGATGACAGTAGAGACTTATCAGGCGAAGAGGAACTTCCATCCGAAGAAGAATCCCATCCAAATGTCCACAACCGGTAAGTTTTCAATTTAATTTAATTAATTTATCATTTTAATTTTAATTCATGAATTGAAAAACGACAGCGACGATAATTATGAAGCACATTCGCAAGAGGATTTAAATCTTACGGCAACTCCACACGAAATTAAGTCACCTGATTGGCCGAATCTTATTGAAATTCCTCAAATGTAAATTATATTCATAAACTGTGCTGTTTAATTTAGAACAACCTTATGCGTCACATAGAAACTTTGATATTTTAATTAACAATATGTGCTGAGGGAGGAATTAGTTATTGGATATAGATGCAACGGAATTTTTGGGACTTTACTTCACAAAACTTGAAAAAGATTCAACGCTTTTTTGGTATTTAAAAAAAAGTTCAAAATTCATTTTTCCGTTAAAAGTTCTCAGAGTTTCCGTTCAATATATTTTTAATTTTGTACATTATTTGGTGAAATTTAATAATATGTGTATTTTGTGTAAATTAACACACATTCTATATTTTTGAAACATAGACATCCTTACTAAAAATTGCCTATTTTTTTCTTCCTCTCTCTCTTTGCTGCTTATTCTTTCTCTCATAAAACAAAATATGCTTTTTGGATAAATAGGACTTATGAAAACACACCTCCATCTGTACAAACTTCTCGTGCACCAACCTCTGGTCCATTCTGCTTAGATTCAGGTGTTATAGCGGAGATAGAAAAAGATTGGACTCGTAGTGATCAAATTAAACTTTCTCACTTTTCACCTATCGATCTAACTTATGCTGATCAGCCAATTCAGATTAAAGCTTGCAATGGAGTAACTTATCCTGCAGATCGATTAAATCACTTATTGTCTAAAAGTCCATCGAGACCTCATTCGGCTAATATTACTTTATATTCCGCTTCCAGTCCACAGCATTACTCTCCATTGAGACCATCAACAGCGCCTGAGCCGCAAACAACAAATTTGATGGAAAATTTGCCGAAATATGACACGAAATTGTTGAATATAATTAAGGGAATCGGACATCCTGATCAGTATGTCGCTCATGCCTCATTAAATGAACTGTCCGATATCATTGAATCTCAAGAAAAGCAAGCAGTCTTGCGTGACTACGAGGAAATTTACATCCAGAGTGTTCTGGCACAATTTAAGGTAATAATGCGCTAAAAATCAATAGTCACATGATATTTGCATGTAAATCTATCATAATATTCGTTTATTCTTATGTTTCATTGTCAACAGCATTTATCACAACGTTCACTGAGCGAGGCACTTTCGCTATATCAGCCGCTCCTTAATAGCATTTATCATTTCTTTACATCCAAGGCATTGGGACAAAACTTGAGTGTGGCAAGCATTAAAAATATTATTGCCGTCTTGCTCGGTCTCATGTCTGATCAGAAACTCGGAAGTGGCGAAGAGTATACGAAAGTCGTCAATAGTATTTGCCTCAAAATCCTCGACCGTTGTAATTTCACGCATTTAAATTGGTAAGTTTGTGATTTTTTAACGGTTTTTTGAAATTTATAATTTATGATTCAATTGTTCAAACTTTTTGCTGTCGTTATTTTAGTGCCCTAGTTCGTCTCCTAAAAGAAACATGCTCGACAAGTGCATTGCCAAAATTCACAGAATTATTAATGAAATGTATTTGGAGAAATGTAAAATTAATGCCAGAACGAGTCAATGAATTAGATTATGATGCTCTTCTAATGGAAATTCATGATTTCATGCTGGCATTGCCAACAAATTGGTGGGCTCAGCGACCTTCTGATACACCAATGCGAACGATCAAGACAATTATTCACAATATGACGAAAATTAAAGGAGCTGGAATCTTGCAGCATCTCAACAACATTCCAAGACATTCAGAACTGTAAGTTACTCATGACTTATTATTTTTTTTTCTTTTGAAAGTAATTCTATTTTACATTAATTACAGCAACACATATGTATTACGCATACTAAAAAAAGAACATGGTTCCTTGCCTGGATCTCACGATTCAAATCAACAAGCTTATGCCTCACAGCTCCATCAACAGCGATCACAACAAGATCGAACGAGTCGTGCTAATCATGATCAAGTCAGCAACATATTTAAACTAATATCCGATAAGGATACATCAAAAGTTGGGCTACGACAGTTAAATGAATTTAAGCAAAACCATCCAGAATTTGATATTCAGCCATTTTTAAAAGGAAGTAGTCCATTCTTCCAGCAGTTCATACACGATGGATTAGCGGAATTACAGAAGGCTTCACAGAATAATACGAATAACAATCAATCACACGAGCAGAGTTCTGCAAACCCGAATCAGACTAATGAAAATCCCAATAATCCAGACTATTGGATGCATAAATTAAACATGTATCGAGTTCGAGGAAAACTACAGACGAATGAAGAGAAGGAGCCAATTATGGATAATAAGATTGCCGATGAAAACCTTAACATGAATCAAATTCAATCGAGACTAACGACTTTGGCCAAGAAAGATGTAAGTTTTAACGACTTATTGTAATTTATAAAAAAAACATTTTTTGAAATTCATAAAATTCGAAACCTTTTTATGATGCCTCATTTTTTACTACGTTTTTCTTAATTCGAATTTTTTTTCTTGCTTTAATTTTCAAATTTTTAAAACCGTTGCAGGTAACGGTTCTTAAAAGTTGAAAATTATACGAAGAAAAAAAAGAGGTTTCGAATTTTTTGAAATTCGATTTTTTAATAGGCACTCATAAAATTCAAATAAAAAATGTTCGTTATATTTTTAGGGAACACAACTTCCTATTCAAGCTGATCGATTGGAGCTCCTTCAACAGAAGCTAGCACAATACAAGCCGAAATAGAATATGGCGATTCTAGAGGAATCAAAAATCATAATTTAAAAATTTCCACTTCTTTTATCAACTTGAATATTAAAAAAAATTCGATATGATCTTGTAATGCTCTCTCCATTCAACTATTTTCCAGTTAATGTTTTTTCATGTTCTTTTATTTATCCATTTCATTAAAAAAGAAATTCTAAATTTGTTATTTAAAAAAAGAAATCCATCATTGCCTAAAACTTGTTGAGTTTTCATCGTTAATCAATTTCTATTGTATTCTCTGTTTTTCGCATCAATCAAGCAACATCAAATGTTTTTTGAGGAAGTTATTACATTAAAAAAATAAGAATGAGAAAGTTCTGCATGGATATTGAATAAATCTACATTAGTTCATACAACTATTTAATGGAGAAATTATGAAATTAATTATGATGTTCATTTGCTGGTAGATAAAGTCACCTAATACAAACTAGTATTAGGTCTCTCCCCCCAAAAAATCGAATTTTCTTTCTTGAAAAAGTTTTTAGATGAGAATCGTAAGTCCAATCTGTCTGGATCTTGCTATTGAAAAGTTGAATATTTTTATATAGTAAACGATAATGATTGATTATAAACTGCTTGTCATTAGCATACACTGAGGAGCACTTTTAATGTGCAACATGAAATTTATCAATTTTGATTGAAGCAAAACATTTTTCGTAAGTTAAATACATTGCTGTTTACTTATTATTACTACTTCTATTAATATTATTATATAATCATAATGGAAACTAACATATGATTCTATAAATAAAGACACAATTAAAAATAAACCATAATGCCTTTAAATGAAACACATTTCATCATATTTCAGCTGTATTTTATTTAGAAAAATATCAAGTACGAAGTTAAATGAGATTTAAATGCACATAAGTTAACAACAAGCTTACATACGTATAAATAGTAATCATGTAGATATATTGACATAAAAAAATAAAATAATATTAACTTATTGCTCTAACATGCTACGCTTTAAAACTTGTTCTAAATCCTTTTCGTAATTATCTGAGTAGTCGGACGTAAACTTTGTGAGTTTACTTGCCTTTGCATCGGAATCCTTGACTTTTTTCGTCTTGTTTGTAGACTTAACTTCTCCCCAAGCATCATCGTTAAAACTATTATCAGATCCGGTCGTATTATTATTGTTAAATGCATCAAAATTTGCAAAATTAGCCTCAAATCCGAAAGAGTTTGTTGGAGTTGAACTTTTCGCTCTCTTCGTTTCGCTTACAGAAAGTCCAAAAGGATCAAATTTATCATTACTGTTAGTGTTAGTAATCACTTTTTTATTGCTATTGCTATTATTATTATTATTATTATTATTATTGAAACTGTCAAAGTCGTCCTGCATATCTTGTTTTCCAAACATATCCGAGTCAAAACTGTCTTTTTCGAAAAAACTATCGAACTTATTTACAGCTGGAACTGGAAAGTAATCAATGTATTTAACATTGCAGTTGAAAAAAACTTGAGATCTTACCTGGCTCAGCAGCTTTAGCGTTTCCATTTTGATCTTTAAAAGGATCTTCAATCAGGAACGGATCCTCATATCGATAGTTTTTGAATGGATCTTCTTGGAAATCTGATGCTGTCGTTGAACTCGCATCATCGGTCTTTTCAACTTTAGTTTTTATATTTTCCATCGATGCCTTAAATGGCGTTTCATTTAAAATTGGAGATGCCTATTTTAGGGAGAAAGACATTGAGTAACCTTTACAAAGTTTGTTTTTATTCATTTATTCACAAACATCTGATGAATATTAGGATATTAGACTTAATTTATTGATTATTATTTATCTACATAAATACAAATAATTATTAACCGCATATATTGATTATGATTCGATTAGTAATACTTTTTAGTACGATCGTTGAATACAATTTAACTGGTTCAAAATTTACACTTATGCGAAGGAATCAAACAAATCTAATGCCGGTTTAAAATGACAAATTTACACAATTTTTGAGCGATAAAATCATTACAACTGTCATTGATTTTTTTAAACAGCATAATTCAATTTTTAAACCATTTGCAGCCAACTTCATTGCATGACAATTTAAAATTTTGAAATTTTATTAAACCGTTAAATATTCAACATTACTGGGGGTCCTCGATTTGAGTAGTTGTTTTGTTCCAAAAAATTTCTACTCAAATCGAATCTATTCAAATCGAGGCAAAGAATCCATACAAAATTACATGTTTTGTTCCTGAGTCCAAAAAATGTATCAAAACAATGAAAATTTTGATCATTTTTTGCACATTTTACCTCGTTTCTTAACTTTTCCTTTGTGTTTTAGATAACTTAATTTATTTCAACGCATATTCATATTGTTTTTAAACGGAAATTCACAAAAAAAATGTTTTTGAAACAAAACAAAAATATGAGAACCTTGCAAATGTTATTTCACTGAACAATTTGTAAGGTTTTTGAATTTGAACTTTTTAAAATCGTTCGGCATGTTTCACTAAAGTGGGTTATCCTCGATTTCGGATTATCCACTTCAGTTTTTCAGAAATATCTCCAGACGCTTAAGGTTATTAAGAGATCTAAAGTGTGATCTCCTTAAAGTACTTTGCTGCTTAAATTAACATATACTTAGAATTTTTATATCTTCATTAGTTTGAGAATTATAGCAAAATTGAAATTAATCTTCTAGATTTGGCTAGAAAATTGAATAATTAATACTTCTTAATGAAAATTAAAATTTTAAAGTGTACAGAAATTTCAGGCATACTTTACTCTTTTATAATCCAAAATTAGAAATACCACACCTCCCATAAAGTTTAAGATATTTACAAAAAACTGAAATGGATAATCCGAAATCGAGGATAATCCACTTTAGTGAAACAGGCCGGTTGATTTTATATCGATTTTTTAAATTTTTACTTTAATTTTGTAACTTTAGTATTGATTTTTCTATCAATATGATAAGTTCACGCTTATCGCAGTAAAATTTATGTTTTAAAATTATTTTCTGAAATGTTTTTATCAAAAATATTTGTTTTGTAAACAATTCAAATCGAAGAAAACAGGAAGAAATCTACTCAAATCGAATATTTTGGTGGGTAATAAATTTTCTGTTCAAATCGAATCTACTCAAATAGAATCTACTCAAATCGAGGACCCCCAGTATCTGCAAATCATTTAAAAATGCATTTATGCATGTCACTCAGAGCTAATAGTGCTTTTCTAATCATAATGAAAGAAAAGTTTAATGAATTTGTGAATAAGCGTATATTTATGAAATGTGATTAATATGGAGTAAATTTCTTATAACTCTTTATCTTTATATTATTTTTTGTCTCGTTATGTTTTTAAGCTATTTGTGATTTAAAGTTGCCAACACCAAGATAAGATAAATTATAATTAGCATAAAATATCAAATAAACCATGATATATAATGAGAAAATAAGTTGGTTTATGGTAGATTAACAATCAATAAAATACTCTCATAATTCATCTTCATTTCCGCTTTCTTTTTTCTTTAATTTCAAAATAAATTATTAATTAAACTATATTTGATAGTTTTATGTCTCATCAACAAGTACAATAATCATTAGTAATGTTAATTTTTCCTCTAATTATCTATTATAATCTCTGGTACATTGTCCATCATAGGGTTAGTTGAAAAGTTAGATAATTTACTGAAAATATACCCAAAGAGAAAGATCTCAATACAATAAAAAAATCTCAAGATATTCATTTTTAAAAAGAAAGGCTTTTGTTAAAGCAACAATAATAAGGTACAAATCAAACATAATGGTTTCTAAAATTACTAACGGAACTTATACGATTTTGACATACATAAATGATAATGAATTAGCAATGGAATCATAATAACAATTAATGGTCGATATAAAAAATAATTGTGCACGTGAATGTGAATTAAAAATTATAATGAAATGTTAAGGAAAAATAATGTTTGAATGTGCAAGAAATAGAAATCGTTACTTACTTTCATGTCAAAGTCGTCAAAATTAGCAAATCCAGAACCGAACCCATCATTCGATGCTTTAGGCAGTGCTGGACGAGGGGGAGCTGGTCTAGGAGGTGGCTTTTTAGCTTGTTTCGGTGGTAATGCTGGTGATGGCGATTCTGGAGCTTTTGATCCTTTTGGCGGTGCATGAAGCATAGCGAATGGATCACTATCGAAATCATCTTTAACAGTCTAAAATAAAAAAAAAAATTTTTGAATCATAAATTTTAAATATAAAGTATCCGTTGGATTACTTCTTTAGGAGCTGGCTCGTTGCTAGCAAATGGATCACTATGGGTAGGCTGTGATGTAAATGGATCATTCCATTTGTTGCCAAATGAATCATCATCACCAAATCCAGTAGTTTTGTTGTCAAAACTATCATCAAATCCAGACGATGCAGCCATAGTCGATGTTGGCTTGAATGGATCATTGAAACTTGATTCGTCTCCAAATGCTTGATAAGAAAATTAAATATTAGCTAAGCTTTAATAATTAAATGTTAATTAAATTTACCATCTCTCGGTTTTTCTGCTTCTGGCGATTTCAAAACTTTCTTAAAATCACGGAATTCAGGTTCAATACTTAACGAATAATCCGAAACAATAACAGGATTATTTTCCTCAATAGCAACTTTACAAAGTGCTAAAGCATCTTTCATTTGACGCTGAACTTCTTCCAATTGATTAAACATAGCACGGACTTGACTAATAGCCACATGAGTATCTTGCAATTGAACAGAGATCTTTTCTTTATCCTTCAAATGCTGATCATATTCAGATTCTAATGACTTTTCTTCTTCTTTCAATTTCTGTAATTCCAAACGCCTTGAATCCAACTCTGTTTCTTGTTCCTTAATAGTTTCTTCTTGCTTGTGACATTGTTCTTTAAGTCGATTGACCTACAACAAGAGAATAATAATTATAATAATCATATTGATCAATAGCTAAACTTCTCAATAAATTTAGGACAAAACGACATGATTTTAACGTTCACAACATTACTCCTCTATTATCTTATTAACTGACAAGGACAAATAATTAGCTTCACAAAAATTATATTCTTTGTCCTTTACACGAACCTGTCGTCTTGCAATCATCATTACTTCGTCGATTTGAATTTGCTTTTAAATCATATCAATGTCCAAAATTAAGTCATGGATATCAAATTTTCACAAGGATTAATGGAAATTATAAAGAAACGAAAATCAAGCAAATTAGCATGCAGACAATTGTTATTTTCTTATACCTGAGCTTGTAAGTCATCGAGACGCTTCTGAGCTTCACCTCGTTGAGTTTCCAGTTGCTTTAAGGTCGCCACTAAAGTGTCTAATTCACTCTGCAAAATAAAGATTCCAATGATAATAATGAGAAGCTTATTGTATAGTCCTTGACAAACCTGTAAACTGCGCATTTCTCCAGTTTTAATTCGAATGTCAGCTTCCTTTTGAGCAACTTCAGCTTCGATGGCATGACGCTCTTTCGTAAGTTCCTCAATTTCCTTTGAAATCATCTCCAGTTCGGGGTTCGTAAAAATTGGTTTTTGGGGCTACAGAAGCACATAATTAGATTGGAATGAGAATGGAAAATAGCAAGTATACCTGAGCAGGAGCTGCATTTGGACGCATGCTTGGTGGAATCATTTCAGAAGCTAAAACTTGTGGTGGATCAATTCCCTTCTTCTTGCGATCAATAAGCCACATAGCGAGAGCAAATTGTTCATTATTTAACTTTCCAGTTTGATGAGTATCGCATAAAGCCCAAATATGAGCGAGGAGATTTTGAGGAAGGCCTGATTTTAAGAATATATCTTTAATTTCCATTCCTGACACTAAACCATCTTTATCCAAGTCGCTCTTTTCAAACACTTCTTGATACTTTAACTTTTCGATAGTTGTTAAAATCCAGTCACCGTGCATTGTAACAGATGCATTGCTTGGTACGGCTGGAATAAGTGGAACTGCTTGAATAGATGGTGGTGGAATATTTGCTGGTGGAGGCCTAGACGGTGGAATGACAGGAGCAACTGGAACGATATCAGTTGGAAAGTTTGCAATAAATTCACCACCTCCAAAATCATCAACTGGTTGTTGTAATTTAGGTTTTTGTAATTCTTTTGGTAACGATGAAGGAATTGCTCTACTATCGAGTGCTTTGTAAACAAGATGCATTGCCTATAAAAAATGATTGAATATTTATCATCTGTACTCTAATTACATTTATCAATGGTTAAATAACTAGCTTATTGATTACGAAATACATACCACAATAAATTCATGTTCATCAAGGCTTCCGTCCTTATCTTGATCAGCTAATTCCCAAATTGTACTGAGCGTATCAATCGGTAATTTTGAGTTCATCAAAACTCCTTTCACTTTATTTCCCGGTAAAATACCACTTTCAGGCTGAAGTGAAATAAATAATTGCTGATATTTAGCTCTTTCGTCAGGCTTAACTGTCCAATCGGTATTATTAATTGGAGGCGTTTGACGAAGATGATGCGGTGGAACATTTGTCATTTTTGGAACAGGTGGTGGCTTCATTTTTGGAACATCCCCACATCTTGGTGCATTTGTTTCCATAAGTAGATTTTTTATATTAATTTGCTCGCCAGCTTGAGCTAATGATACTAATTTTAAGGACACGAACAATGATGATTTATCAAAATATCCCCTTGCATTTGGATCAGAAAGATCCCACACCTTAAAAATTCCAGAAATGAAAAAAACACAGTTATATCATTATTTAGCTAGTTCCATATGATAAGAATGAGTAAGTGAATGAATGAATGTAAAAACTTACTCTTGATAACACAACATCCGAAAGACCAGATTTCTTTAGAAAGCCAGCAGCTTCTAGTGCACCTATTTGATTAGTGCCCTTTGGATCAACAGCTCTATAATATGCTTCATAAATGTCAATGTGTTTGCCAGCAATCTATTAATGAAAATTTTTAAAAAATCGATTTTCAAGAGAAAAAATTATCGATTTATGTTAAAATTCAATTTTACCTGCTTTATATCCGGAAAATTCGCCATCCTTCATAAGATGGTATTAAATTAACTATCTATGACACTGTAATACTGCTTTAATTTCAATTATTACCTCTATATTAAAGAAAATTTGATGAAAAACGAAAATTATTAAATTTCTATGAAAATCGACTATCCCTTTACGCAAATTTAAAGATTCAAATTTTTCAAATACGTTACTATCCAATAATTAATTTTAACGATTTAAACATCAATTGCTGCTTTCATAGTTTAATTAAATCGTTATTTGTGCAATGTGATGACTACAAATAATAAATGAATATTAGGAAGTAAAATAAAGAATTTGAAGATTTAAGTAGGAATAAGGAAATTAAAGATAAATCAAAGTCTTATCACTAAATAAACAAGAGGAACGCATCATGTTTACAATTCGTACACAAAGTATATTAATGAAATTAAATGTGATAAAGACAAGTTTATGGTTTTTCAGTTACTAGAAAATTTCGAAAAACTTATATACAGTCGGACATATTTGAGCAAAATAAACAAGGAAAAAATGTTTAAAAATTAAGCTAATTCTTACAAAAATTCAGCACAGGAATGAAAATTTAAAAAAAATAAATTTAACAATGTTAAATGCAGTTACAGTGATTAATTACATTAGGATATAAGTTGTGCATAAAAGTGTGATAGTATGAAGCATAGTAGTAATAAAAACCTCTTTCGTGAGGTTCTAAATAGAGAAAATTATGGATATGAAAATTTTAGGAAGATACAGAAATCGTCAAAAAGTAAGTACTTATCATACATACACAATCAACTAATTAGGTGATAAAATTAGTCGGTTCCCAATCACATTCGTATGATCTAATTACGTATCAAGGCAGGCAAGACGATAATAGATAAAACCGATTATGAAACGTCTCAAAGAAATAGAAAAGAAAGAAAATAAATTAATACTATTTACAGATTCGTTAGTGTTGACTCAATCCTTAAAGTTGGAAAAGACTCTTGATATTCATAAAGGCTGTGTTAATTCAATATGTTGGAATCATAGTGGAACAAAAATATTAAGTGGAAGTGATGATCAGAAGCTTGTATTAACAGATCCATTCTCCTCGAAAGTCTTAATTAAGTACACTACTTTTCATAGGAACAACATTTTCTCAGCTAAATTTTTACCTCAAAGTGACACACGGATAGTTTCATGCTCTGGATCAGGATCGGTGTTGTACAATGACTTGAACGATATAAACTTTACGAAGGAATCGGATTCCTCGGATACATTAATTGGTGGAAATTATAGAGCATCCAATCAAGATGCAAATTATTTCAACTGTCATTCTGGAACTTGCTATGAAGTCATGACAATACCGAGTGAATTTAACAGCTTCTTAAGTTGTGGTGAGGATGGGTCAGTACGATATTTTGATATGCGCCTTGTGTCGAAATGTCACAAGCAATTTTGTCGCGAGAATATTCTCATATTGACGCAAGCAAGTGTCACAGCTATGAGCTGTTCGCCAATATCTCATAATTATTTAAGTATCGGATGCTCTGATAGCTTAATTCGTGTTTATGACAGACGATTCTTAAAACTAGTCGAATTTCCTACAGTAACTGAAGGTACACAGCCACCTTCACTCAGTTCCTTAAGTAATGAAATGCAAACTGACCCTGTAAAAATCTATAAGATACCAAATGAACAAAAAAGAACATATAGAATTACATCTATTAATTATAGTAAAGACGAGAAAGAATTGTTGGTAAGTTACAGTTCAGAATATTTATATCTCTTCGATATGACTCGAGATGGGGTAGCCAAAGAATTGCTACCAACAAATACAAGACGTAGACGATGTCGAGAATCGCCAAGAATTCTTAGAAAATTACGATTGAGAGGTGATTGGAGTGATACAGGTCCTGATTCTTTGCCAAGCAGTGAAGCAAGTGGTCAATCAAGGCCTCAATTAAATTCAAGTATTATGAACCGAATGACAGGCCTTTTATCACGTATGCTTAATGACAACTCATCAAGAAATCAACGAAATCGTAGTGGTGTTGCTGAAGGCATTTCAATGCTTCTTGCAAATGATCATGATAATGATACAGAAGGTGGAGCATCAAGTAATTCAAATAATAATAACGATGCATCAAATCCAGACGATTCTTCAAGCAGTTCTAATTATAGCAGTGAAGATGAATCAATTGCTGGAGATAAATTTAATTATGTTAAACAGAAATTTGTTGGACATCGTAATGCACGTACAATGATAAAGGAAGCAAACTTTTGGGGTGATGACTATGTATGTATAAATTTTTTTTACTTAATATCTGCAAACGAGTTCTGATGTTTTTATCCACAGATACTATCGGGGTCTGATTGTGGCCATATATTCATTTGGGAACGAAAGAGTGGGGAGCTTATTAATTTACTACGTGCTGACAACCATGTAGTAAATTGTATTCAACCACATCCCTACTTGCCAATTTTAGCATCCTCTGGAATTGATCATAATGTTAAGATTTGGGCACCTTTTGGTGATGACACTGAATTTGATGATAAACAAGCTCGTGATGTAAGTTATAATGATGTAGTTTGGATATAGAGCTATTCCCCAACATAAACTTCTATTTTTTTGTCATTTCCTTTATGTAGATTATGAGAAGAAATAAATTAATGCTAGAAGAGACCCGAGACACTATTACAGTTCCTGCATCCTTTATGATCAGAATGCTTGCTTGCCTTCACTCATATAATCGCAATAATAACCAGAATCCGGATAACAATAATGAAAATGAGGACACCAGCAGTTCCTCCTAATTGTCAATTTAAATGTGTGTAAAGAAAAATAAAAAATGTACGAAATCGGTCCGTTGGATTGATGGATTTATTGTTGCTATGTTTGTTGTTGTAAAAAAAATGTGTGCAAATACTTCAAGAAAAAAGGAATAACAATAAAAAAAGAAGATATATATTACTATTATAATGGTGACTCCTGAAAAGAAAAACTTGTGTATTTTCCTCATTAATTGAACTAAACTATTTCAGAAGTTCCTCAAGCATGACAGAAAATTGATTCAATTGATTTGCTGGCGGTGCATTAAATAGCTTCGTTGTAGTTTGTAATATGAGAGAGAATTCTACTTAGCTACAATTTTAATATTGAGAATAGTTTTGAATTAGGAATAGCACTTTTAAAGTAAATCTTAGGTATTTGAAGAAAAAAACGCAGACACATAATGAAAACAATTTGACCACATGAAATAAATACCTTAAAAATTCACAAAGAGAAATGTTCATCACACAACATGTGGCTTAGATTCAAGATAAAATATTCCTTTAGCTCTCATAAAAAATATGAAAATGAGTGAGAATTGTCATGAGGGGAAATGCATTTAGATGATGATACATAAGCAGCTATTTCCCCTATAAAGAGAGTATTGATGAGAGAAAATTATGAATTGAGAGCAAGAATGACTAGGGTGATTGGAAATGTGGGTGGTAAATAGAATTGAGCGGATTATGTTCATATTTAAGGAAAACAAAATTGCCGTGTCAACAAAAAAAAAAATCATTGAAAAAAAATGCATTGGCATTACTCCAAAATCCATAAATGATGATTGAGGAAGTTCTTAATTATTTATAATGATGCTTAATAGAATTTAAATTCTTCTTTTTTTCACTCCTCATAAAAGCTAATCCGGCAATTCAATTCCATTCCTTTGAAGTAGCCTCATTCGGATTCTGTTTATCGCATAGAAAATAATAAAAAGGAGCATTATGGCACAACTTAAACCTCATAAAAAATAAAGAGTTGGAAGCAAATCTGGGGCAGGCCAAACAATTTGGAAAAAAAAAATTTATGATCCATTTTTATAACGCTTTTATCAGCTTATTTCCAACGATTTTTTATTTTATTTTCATAATAAAATTTAATGCCTGCTGAAAAAAGAGTATCCTTCCACTGTTGATTATTTGATTATTATTTATGAGATCTGTTGAAGAGCTGTAGCTTAAATCCCAATCGAGTTCCAGTTTTTTTTAATGTTTGAAGTTTATTGATCCTTTAAAGTCCTTCCTTAAAAAAAATTTATTGACTTGTCTGTGATAAAGGACATAAAGTAAAGTTAATCAATTTCACGGAAAGTCATGATACAGAAAATGAGCATTACTTACGTAAATAAAGTTTAAAGCAACGAAATGATTCGCATTATCATTTTTATTTTGTCTGGAGCATTTGATAAGCCAACAAAGCATAAAGTTAATAGCTCAAAGGAAAAATAAATTTCCTTTACGAATAAGCGGATGCAACGAAGAATAACACGAATAATGGAACGTATGAAAGGCAACGAAAGGAAGAGAAAAAAAAACTTTTAAAAAACTACGTTTTTCGTGTGAACTTAAAAACTAGAAAATAACTTTTCTTTTGGGTTGCAAAGAATTTGGTTTTAAATTTTCAGATTATATTTGATAAATTTTTATATCCCAATCCTAAAGCATTTTTTAAAATAGAATTTTACATTTTAAAAATTTGTGAATTTCAAACTGTTTATTCTCAGTTCAATGAATCAACAACAAATTTCCATTAAAACTAGCTAGCTATAATACATGCTAGACTTAGTGACATTCCATAAAAAATAAAAAAAAAATTTGATGAGTAATAAAACTTCTTCAACTCTCCAATTTCTGGAATTAATCACAAAAACCCATCATAAGTTCCAAGATAATTTTTACATTTGCTGCAGAGACTTAAATTAAAAGAAAATGCGTTAAATATAAATTTACAGAATCAAATTGTTCTTACTGGTGTCTTTTCTTGCATCTCATCCCAAAGCAGAAACAACAACAGAAAAAGTCCCAGCATGGATGAACTTTCTTGACGCTAGTTTTGATTACTTCTTTACAAAATGGGCAATTCATGACAATTGGATATCTTTTGAGCTTTGTATCGACCATAATTATCGTACTTACTGCAAAATATCAATTTTTATGAATTGAATTAAAAATTTGATGCGATGAAGATCTTCGATATGAATTTGATTCCTTCGGCAGACTATAGTTTTAAGCAATGATGAATACCGAAGACCTACTTCATAGTTACCTGGCAACATCCCAATGGAATTATTTAAAGGTGGCATAGGATTAGCAAATGCTGACTGGTTTTGATGAATTGGTGGCAATGTTTTTGGTAAAGGTGGCAGGAATTGAGGTGTAGATGGCAACGGCATATTTTGTAAAAGTTTACTCATTTTATTAATTTTTTGACTTGTCACTTCAAAATCACTATTGAAACTGAGTATGTAGCACTCAGCAAGTGAAAAAAAACATCATCATAGATTAGTCTGAATGACTATTCTATGATAAAACTATTCTCGAAGTCTGGGGTGGAGTCAGAAATTTTCAATAGAATGTCCAAAAATGTTTATAGTATGAAGCTTTGTTTCTTAGCTACGCTCCTGCCTGATGAGTTAAGCTGAAAAACATCATTAAAGTAATTTCAACAAAAATTAAAGGACTTTAAAAAGAATCTCCCGAATGTCACAAGTCGGTTAATCGATTATAAATCTGGTGCCAAGCCGGAATGACTCTGCTATGGTGTTGGCTTCGAATAAAATCCAGCACTTCGATTTGTGCCATTCGGGTCTGTAATAATCGAGCTACAGCATCATATTAGTTCTCATTGTATTACAGTTTAATTATTATTCATTCCACTATTTGATAAGCATACTCAAAAGTAAGTTTAGTCATATTACTTTATTAACAGAAAAATTATTCTTTAAATACTTTATAAAAAAAAACTTGTTAGTAAAACATGTTTTTCCACTTGTAATTATAGGTGGGATTATTATCTTATTATTATTATTTATTTGTCGACTAAATTCAGGCTCTCGTTTCAATCTTCTGTGGGCGTGACTTGATACATTTCAGGTCCGTTCTGACAATATAAGGTAATCTTGTAGCTCTCGTTCCTATTTCTCCCGCTACACTTAAAGTTCCTGATCCGTTCCTTAATCCAACGTTGCCCAATATGCCCAATTATGGCTTGATCTCGTACATTAAGCAGTCAAAGTATCTAAACTTCTGAAAAAGAACAAATTTGGAAATGGCTGGATTCGAACCGACGACCTTCGAGTTACCATCCCAAATTTGAGCCAAGCGCGTTACCTATTCGACTAGCAAGGCACTTCCCGAAAGGATAATAATTCCACGTGTATTTCAAAGTAGGAATATTATCACGCAGGGAACATTTAAAAATTTGCGATTTTCGAAGGTATTGTCCCACAGGATCGTGGAATTAATATCTTTCGGGGATTTTACCCCCCATCGTAAATCATATAAATGAATTTTGAGCATTACAAATTTAATTTTTTATACAAATCAAAATTTTACATCATCGGTATTGGATTATTTTCCCAAATAAAAAGGTTTTTTTTTAAATTGTACTTAAATTAGAATTTTTGTGGTTCTAAAGTGCTATAATATTGTAATGTCATCGGGAATACGTGTGCGTAAAAAATTTAAGCTCGATTAGAGCAGTAGAAGTGGTCGTAAAATCGATTAAAAGATTTTCCCTCGACAATCAATCAATCAAACAGATAAGAAAGCAAGTTAGGAAAAACGTTGTAATAATAAAAAGCATTGCAAACAACAAATATAAATTCAACGTAATAAAAAAGCACATAAATTATTTATCACAAATCGATTTTCCTTACCACAAATTTATATTTTCTTGATAATATATTATTAAACATATGTGGTATTATGTAGAGAAAAACAGAGCATCATTTGTGCACTGATAGTTATAATACAATAACTTTTGTACTGCATTTTTAAAATCCATCAAACCACAAGTTATGCTCTTTTTCTTTTTTGTGACATTTCCTCTTTATTCTTTTTTGGTTTGGCTTATCGATTCTATTAGTGGTTGGTGGTTTAAAGGCGATGGTACTCACCGGTTTTTACAGAGCCAGCCTATTGATTATTATTCAAAGAAAATTATCATCGAACTTTTCAAATTAAGGCCTTTTATAATCTATGTGTGTCTAAGTAGAGCCATAGCCTGAGTAAATCAGTTCAAAAATGGAGTTTGAGTATGATTATGCTTAAGTGGTTAAATGGCATCAGTAGCCTAAATGGTATAGCGTTGGCCTTCTGTGCCAAAGGTCCTGGTTTCAATCCCAGGCAATGTCTAATTTTCGAAGCTCTTTTTCCATTTCACCGTTCTAGTTATGAAGCTCGGTTCGTGTGATGGGTGTAGTATTGATGTCTTTGGCATAGAATATGCCTCCTTTGCTGGGTATACTAGGATATACTAGCATCTGGATGAAATCATTACGGCATCTTGCGCACACGAATTGTGACTAGGTACATTGCAGGGTACAACAGGTCTTATGACGTACTTGTGTCTTTGCAATGTGCAGAGCTTGCAAGTGGTTCGGATCCTACTATTAATTGTAGGTCTAAAGGGTGTGGTTCTGTTCTAATTTTGAATCGCAGTGCCTCCAGCTGAAAGGCTGGGCTCTTCACACATTATTATTATTATGATTATTAAAGACAACTTTTTTAAAGGAGGGTATTTGGAATCTCCATGAATAAGACAATTTATAAAGCACATTATAATCATGAATAAGAATCACAAAAAATCAATAAGAGTTTTCCTGTTCCAGCCCCTTCCAATGAGCTTAAATTAAGAGGCAAGTGTAATTATGCATGTTCACATTAAAATAATATTATATCCTCAAGTTGAATTTTCATTTCATTTGAAACAAATAAAAAATTTATGTTGAGCATTATAAGGAATTATGGTAGGAAAGAGAGACGACGTGTATATGTGCGATTTATTCGAACGAGCATATAAAAAAAAGATAGGAGGAAGATATTAAATTAATTTTATAAAAACATGCCTTTTCACCATTTTCCACACAATTTAAATTCAATTTTCAAATTACTTTCGCGTGGTGCCGCGCGTCTTTTCCCTTCTCGCTATTCAATGTGATTCTTTTTTTCTTATTATATATTGCGGGGAGCAATTCATGCAGTCTGACTTGCGAATTGTGACACAATGTCATCCACCTACGCTCATCTACAATAATGGTGTATGTTCTGTTCTATTATAAGCGTAAAATATAAAATTGAATTAGAAAAGATGTGTGGTATACGTGATATCATTAACAATTTCATCCCTTTCATTTTTATGCTGCACATTATATATCGTGATTGAAATAATAAAGCAAAAGAGTGAAAATGATTTTATCACTTACTTTTTACACGTACATATGTATAATATCATATTCATTTGCATACATGCTTAATTTAATATAAATTGAATGATTTCTATTGCTGCTATAAAGGTTGTGCATTAATATACACATTCACCTGTGTTGCAGACGTAAAAGCAATTTGTCTAAATGAACATTTTTGCTTTTGCTTTAATTTGCAATAAAGAATGATTAGCAAATAAACAAAATCTCTTTGTAGCCACACGATACACGTGGCATGGTTTAAAATCATTTCAGTGGATGCAATTAGTATTTTATGTAATTAGAAAATCTTTAAAAATATTGCAGATTCCAAGTCAGTTGCTTATCCACGTGGCTGTGTAAATTTTTTTATGAAAATCGGCTTTCACATGGTTCGATAGCTTAGTTCTTTTAGAGTCACATCAGCCATCATTTAGGGGAGAATTTTAGACTAGTGTTTTATGCTTGTATCTCTTGCATGAAATCCTGCAATTCAATGTTTGAGACTCTTTGAATCAGGATCTATTCATATCCATTAGGGCATTGTTATGGAGTTAAGATCATATTATAAGCTGTAGCTCACAGCATATTTGCAATTGCGAAAAGTCATAGAAAAAGGTTAGTAATCGAATCATAACCTGCATCCTACACACTTTTTAAAGGTGCTAATATTGAATTGCTTAACTCCATCACAAAGGATCATTGAATTTCCAATTCCTTTATTTGAAAAAAAAAACATCTACAAATGAATTTTATTTGATCATCAACTGTTGGAGATAACAGAACATAATTCATTTACTCCATTTATTTTCATTTTCCTATATCGTTTATAGAAAGTATTGCCTCTGGTCTACATTGTCATTTTTTTTGCATTCACAGAAAATCAGACAAAAGTGCTCTTGACTTGACTTTTTACACTTCATGACAATACAATTTTTTTTTTGAGGGCGAAAGAAGAAGACATGAAATGAAAAAGATTCAATTTTATTCATGCATATATACATGAATGAAAGAAAAGGATATGCTTTATACTTTTGTGCTCATGTGAGACTCTTCACTTTAATTTAAAAAGTGTCACTGAACAAGAAAAAATGGAATGTTCAAAAAAAATTCCTTTCCTATGTCTTCTCGCAAGTGACTTTTAAAATTAATATGTAGAATATATAGACTGAATATAGCCGATAGTCAATTTGTAGAAAAAAAGGCGGAAATTTATCCCTCTTGAAAAAATTTTCCTTCCTTTTATCGTCAACATGATTCCTTTATTTACCCTATTTTCATTTCGTTGCGGAATATTCAGCCACAGGGTTTCAATTTGCTCATCAGCACACAGATCTCATACGAACTCTCATTTTCACTCGTTATCTATGTATGTGATTCTGAATCGATTTAATGACTTTGCAACGCCAAAAATTTGTTGTTTTTTGATAAAGATACATAAACTGAAATGCGAGTATCGCTGGATCTGAGGATGGGGAGGAAAAATTACATGAAATTATCAAAACAAATGTTTTTGAATGAAAAAAAAAATCTTTAGGAACTTAAATACATTTTGTGTTTAAATAGAGAGAGTATGCTGAATTAATGGAACTATATAAATATTATATTGCTTTATAAATAGTTTCATAAAATATGTATACAAGGCTTTCAGTCTATAATACATGTGGTCGGGTTATATTCCAGTAGATAAAAAGATTTTACATAATTTTATTTTTATCTCATGAATGAATGGTATTTAATGAACACATTTTATTTTGCTCGAGTCCATTAAGCTATATTTACATATTTTAGGTTGTTTTGGTATTTTTTTTTTAAATAGCTATTATTACAAATTTTATCATGATAAAAAATTCCATTAGACAAAATTACAAAAATCATCATAATCACTCATGAATTATGCCTTTTTAGTGCTTCGTTTTGTGAAGGTTATGTTTGATGAAAACATCATTATCAATTATTAAATTTGATAATTTGACAGATTTGTTTAATTGAGCCTTTTTGACGATAATTGAGGGCAGGAGGTGGAAAAAGAGTTTTCAATCTTTATTAAATACAAGGCTATTCGGGAGCACCCGTGGCTCCCGTTATCAGGGTTTAAATTTGATTACTATTTTGTAAATATCTGTAAGACGCAATAATAATAACCATAATGTTTTTAAGGTAAATCCTATAACAAAACTTCACATGACTTTACAAACCCCCTCAAACTCAGACCCCCTTAATCCCATAAAATTTTTTAAATGGCTTAACAAAACTTCACATAGCCTCAAAAACCCTCTCAAACTCGGACCCACCTTATTCCACACCTGACACCCACCTTGTCAACACTACCCAAATTATTGGCTTCACACTGCTTCCGTTCTAGAGTCAGAGAGATAATTGGGTGTTTATATTATAGATAACATAAGATTGTCAATAGGTTGCATTTGATAGCAAAAAGATTTCAATCAGTAAAATGGCAGCTTAAACAATAAATACTGCTCGATATAGACAGGACTAGATAGTTTTTAAACAGTGCACAAAGAGTAACAAGCTGTAACAGTTCAATGATACTCTCTACACTAAATCAATCAGCATTAAAACTGATTAAACTACAAATTGAACATTTGAAATTGATCATCATATATGCTGTAAATATTCCAATAATTATTCTGAGCAGCAAAATACTTAATCAATGACATTTAAATCAGTTTTTTTAATGATAGCAAAACATTATTTGCGAGTTCAATAAAGGAATAAATAGACAGCATAAAGCAATATTCTTTTATCAAAACAAGCATTCACAAGCATATTTCAGATCTATTTACAAAAGCCTATCACATTTCATTATTTTGTAAAAGTGAAAATTTAAAATTTTGTTTATAAATTCATCAGATAGACTCAAGCGTGAACGTTATTTATGTTGTATAGAATCAAACATGAAAATGAAAAATCAGCAAGTACAAAATTGTATACATATTTGCAACACTTTGCCCATATACACACAGACAAAAAAAAAAGAAAGAAATCATGATCATCTAATAGCCAAGAGTGAAAAAAGGAGAGTGAGTGATAAAAAAAGCAGAAATAAAAATAAATGAGAAAAATATGCAAATTTTTTTACTCACGCGGGAAAAAAACACAATGAAAAAAAAATTCGGTCTATAAATGAAAATTTACCCTCGTTTGAAAATTACAATGATCTGTGCTATGCAGGCTCGACATTTTACTCCAAAAGAAATTATGGGTCATATTGTCAAATCTTAAATGTCACAAACATCATCGTCATAGCTCTGACAAGAAACGAATTTGACTAATTTTTACATTATATTTTTTCCATACAATAGCGTCACTAATTTATAAATTTTACTTCCCATTAGATTCCGCTTGCTATGCTGTATTATTCATGAATTGAACTTGCATAATGAAATGTCTATAGAAATATATCTTTTGAAAATGTCAAAAATGTCTTCAAAGAAAACTACAGAAATAAATAGAATTAAAAAAGTATAGTTCCTTACGCATCCGCATCCGCATCATTAAAATTTTATATTTTGTGATGCAATCAAATCCTGAATTTCTTCTCAAGAGGATTAAGTGAATTACCCTTCAACAATTTAAAGTGACGAGAATTAAGCTTTATTGTCTTGTACTTGAATAATAAAAGGGAAGAAAGAGTAGAAGAAGAAAAATGAGAAACAGATTTATGGTCGAGGCATGTAAATGACTGGTGAATGCCGAGCTGTTCAACCACAGAACATGGAAAATTGCCATCAATATTCTTGTGCGATGGAAACGAGTTAATTGATAATCAAGTAAATGATGATGAAAGAGGGCAGGCTGGAGTATGCTACGTATATATTCTATGTCTACATATAATGTCAGTACAGTGTGTTGGGATGAAGGATAAATATTATGTTGATGTTGATGCACATAATCTTAGATGTAGAAATGATACAAGCCAGCCCTGACCATAATCATTTATCTTTGTAGGCATGACAACGCATACACCACCCAACAGTCAAGCAACATCTCTCTGCCCTAACTTCTAAATGCTTTAAAAAAAAAAAGAGACTATGTAATGTGCATAAAATTCTTTTTTATATCATTACTATGGAGTATAAAAATGTATGTATGTAAACATGTATGCACATTTAGGGAATCTTTATATCTTTCATTCTTCAACCGTAGTATGTATAGTAGCATAGACTACAAAAGGAATGTTTTCATTAAATTGAATATATGCTATCATTTAGTAAAAAAAGCCCTGTCAGTTTTTTTTCTACTCACTTAGTCGTAAGGCATCTGTAAGCATGTTGTATACTCATCTCTAATATTAATATGTCAAAAAGATGTATGATACTTACTCTGTATATGTATATATATATAGCTTGTATACACACCAAGAATAGAATTGAATACGTTTACAATGAAAGGAAGAAAAATTACGAATGTTCTCATCGTCTTTGGCAATTCTTCTTGCTTCTTGCTCTTTTTGTGTTTCTTTATTCTTAGCTGGATTTCCTTGAAAGTTGAAAACTCAATGATCCACTTTGTACGATTAACTTCGTACATGTTTTCAGTAAAAAAAAAGCAAATTTATGGCTTATTCTATGAGTTTCCGATGAAATCATCACTGATTCATGTTAAAAGAAGTCTGACCATTGATGGAAATTATTCAAATCTTTAATCTACAGTAGCGCTCAAAAGTATCGGACCACATATAAAAAAACACAATTTTCTCATTTAAAATGTTTTTATTGCATCTAGAACGCTGAATTTTTTATCAAATACGTATTTTACCATAATATATATGAAAAAACGAATCTTGCTTCTTATATTATTTAATATTTTCTAATGGAAAAAATAAATTTCAAAAAAATATGCGCTCAAAAGTATCGGACCAGATTCGAATTTTTTTAAAAAAAACTCTTTTATTTACTTTAGAAATCAAGTAAATATTAATTTAACTAAATGATATATTTAAATACAAGTTAAAATTATTTTAAGGATGGTTAAGACAAAGGAGATATCAGAAGACGTCAGAAAATTGATTATTCGTGCTGTACAAGAGAAGAAATCACATAGAGAAGTTGCAACACTTTTTGGCGTAAGCAAGACGTCGGTAACTAATCTTCTCAAGCGCTTTAGAGAGCGAAATAATGTCCAAAATAAGCCAAGAAGTGGAAGGCCTAAAGTAACGACAGAAAGAGATAACAAAATCCTCGTAAGAATGTCAAAAAGGGATCCTCGCAAGACAGCAGTCGAACTTAATGAAACATTACATAAGGAACATGCTGTGAAATGCAGTGTTTCTACTACAAAACGTCGTCTATGCAAGGCTGGACTATTTGGACGACGTCCTGCGAAGAAGCCATTAATCTCTGTGAAGAATAGGAAAGCCCGATTAAAATTCGCGAAGGATCATTTAAATTGGACATCCAAAGAGTGGTCAAAAGTTCTTTGGTCTGATGAATCAAAGTTTATGGTGTTTGAGAGCGATGGTATAAAGTATGTTCGTCGTCCAGAAAGTCAGAGATTCAATCCGAAATATCAGTTGCCAACTGTAAAACATGGTGGCGGTTCAGTTATGGTGTGGGGTGCGTTTAGTTGTGATATGGTTGGTCCGATTCATCGCATAAATGGAATAATGGATCAAGTGGTCTATAAGGACATCATCGCCAATAAAATGCTGCCATTTGCTAAAGACAAGATGCCACGGGATGGATATTTCAGCAGGATAATGATCCTAAGCATACAGCGAAATCCATCAAAGAATTCTTCAAGATCAAAAAAATTCGTTTGTTGGAATGGCCATCTCAGAGTCCTGATCTTAATCCTATTGAGCACCTTTGGGAGCATATATATCGTAAAATGAAAGGCAACAGACCACGGAATAAGGAAGAATTATTTAATAACATCAATGAGTGTTGGCAAAATATTCCATTGGATGTTATCATTAAATTGGTGGATTCGATGCCTAGTCGTTGCAAAGCAGTTATAGCCGCAAGAGGCTATGCCACGAAATATTAATAAAATTTTTTATTTGAGCTTTTTCTAGTCCATAAAACAGTTTTTTAAAAAAATTCGAATCTGGTCCGATACTTTTGAGCGCATATTTTTTTGAAATTTATTTTTTCTATTAGAAAATATTAAATAATATAAGAAGCAAGATTCGTTTTTTAATATATTATGGTAAAATACGTATTTGATAAAAAATTCAGCGTTCTAGATGCAATAAAAACATTTTAAATGAGAAAATTGTGTTTTTTTATATGTGGTCCGATACTTTTGAGCGCTACTGTAGATTCTGTAACTCCTTTTTCATAAAAAGACCAAATCTATTTGCCTGTAGGAATCAATTCAACCTTTATGATTGTCAGTAAAAGAAGTGTATAGGAAGAAAAGAAATTATGATAATCTGTTTTAAGAACTTTGAACGACTAGAATAAATGTACAAACAGGGGAGAAAGGAAGCAGGGAAAGAAATAAAGACGAACATAATGATTTATTGTTCTTCGAAAAAATACACCCAAAAATATTTTGAGAATTTTTTAATAATAAGGAGAAGGCGAGGAATGCATCAGAGATTTTTCTTCCTCCCTCCTCAGGTTTATTTATTTACCCCAGAATGATGCATAGATTTTTGACCTTTTTCGTTGTTTGTCATATAAATTTCCTTATCTTATCCTGCTAATTCTTTTCATTCAATTGCTTAATCTTCCTTTATTCTTGACTTGAAAGTGGGGCTTGTCTAAATGTTATGTAACCTTAAGATCATTTTTTTCGGATTCTTCAGGAATCGCACTATTTTTAAAAGTTGAATTTTTATCCATGAATTATTTTATTCATTCTCTAAAAGTGGGAGACACGGGACCAGACATCACCCCATAATGTATGGTATCCAAAGAAGTTAAGTAAAAGATTAATTTTCATCTCAAAATGAGAATAATCGAGAAAATATTGAGTTCATAATAGTATTCTTCATCATCATACTTGAAAGGCATGGCAATAAAGCAAGCAATAGAATATGCCATTAAAAACTTTTATGATTATCAGGAATTTTAGTTTTGCTCTTTTATTGCCTTACGCGAGTATAATAATCACTTGGTGAGAATGTGAAATTAACATGACACTAAAAAGACATTTATTTTACTTCCTCTGCTCTTCCTTTATGGATGAACATGGGTATGCTCCATATATTATTGAAAATTTTATCGATTTATGAGAAATGAAATGAGTGATGGCATAAAAATGTATAAATTCATGCCGTAAAAACATGCTGACATCAAAAATGTGTGTATCAGAAGAAGGGAAAGAAAAGGTTCCAATGAATGCTCATGAATATTCTAACAAGTGTTTTTCATTTCGTTCAAAAATTTCCATAAAAGGAAAATTTAAAGTTAATGTTGCATGAAAATTGCTGATATCATGAAAGTTGAATGCTCCTGACAAAAACAAAAGGAGAAGGAATGGAAAAAGTCAGTGATTGCGGTCGTTGTCGGCATTTTTTTCTATTCGATCGTAATGCTCTTTCTCTCTATAAATTGAATGAAACTTCCATTGTAAAGTAAAAGTCATAATTCTTTGGTTTCTTCAGCTGTGAAAGCGTAAAACCATTCGAAAATGTCAAAAGTTTTTTTTACAGTTCATAGAGAAGAAGAAAATATTATTCTTTAGATTTCTGCTGCTTCTTTTAAAGAGCTTTATCATTGCAATGTTTATAATTCGTCTTTTTTGAAGATACAGTTCCAGATTGTATCACAGAATCTTATTTTCCTTGTGTGTTATAAAAATATATCCAAGACGTTGACTTATTAGGTATTCTGTTGGTACATCCTGGCTTTAGCCATAAAAATTTTTTAACTTCTCTCAAGTTGCAAGTGTTAACATTATAATAATAGCAGCAGGAACAGTAATAAGGGAACAACAATAGCAGAATCAACAAACAATGAGTAAAGTCGACGACAAAAGCCTCATTTTATGGTTCTTTGCAGGCCATTTCTTTTTAAAAATGAGTATTATATAGAAAGAATAAAGTAACTTCCATGCATTCACAGACAGTTGTGTACTTTTCAAGCTAGTAAGCACTAAAAAGCAGAGAAGAAGAATTGTTTACAGCAGAAAATATTGAAAAACCGCAGAAAGCATTTTGCCAAGTATTTTCCATTCTCCTGATCCCGACAGATGTTGCACTCACTTCATGATGATAATACTCAAGACAATGTGCTATTGCATACAAGGGGTGAGGGCTCCTCAAAAAGTGCAAAAATTTATTGAAAAATGCAATAAAGTGCTTCAAAGGAGAATAAAATTGAGAAAAGTGCAACAAAGGAGAATGAAGTAGAGTAAAGTGCAAGTCCAGCAAAGTTGAGCAAAGTGCAATGCCCGAACATACAATGAGTATACTCAGAGCACATTATTTGTGAGCTTGCAAACTTTTGTGAGAATGTGCTCATTTCATACATTAAAGTGATGCGATCACGGTACATTTTTGAGTATGCTCAGTGAGCAAATTCCTATGTGACATGCATTAAGCTCACTGAGTAAACTCATGAGCATACTCAAATGAGAAGGCAACATGCCACACGCAACATTTTTTTAATGCAACATTTTTTATTGAATATACTTATGAACATTCTCAAAGAGCATATACTCATAAACATACTCAAAGAGCTTATACTCATGAAGATACTCAAAAGATATATGCTCAGTGAGTTTATTTATGAGTATATGCTCATTTGAGCACATGCATGAGTGCAATCAGTTAAAGTCACAAAATTCAAAAAATTAATTAAGCTAAATTTGTGTTTTATAAGGATAATTCTGTGAATAATTTTGGAAGGGTTAGAAATTATTATTAACATTTTATCTCTAATACTTAAGAAGAAAGTTTTAAAAACCGGTCACCCATCCCTGTAGAAAAACCTATTGCGTTGCTTAACTTCTGTCACCTCACACTTTTCCTTGGAGCAATTTTCTGTAATTATATAATAATTTTTATGTGGCAAAACACATACTTAAACTATTATATTATTACAATATTAATACTATTATACTAATTTCTTTGAAGTTTGATACGCTGCTTAATTGAAATATATTTTTATGAAATATTTGAGTTGATCAGAGTACGATCGTGAGAACAAATTATGAAAAATGTCGACCAACTTAAAATTAAACTTAGAATACGTTTTTATGCAGGTCGACATTTTTTGAAAATATTTTACGAATTCAAATATTAGTTCCATTAAAGCCAAAAGATTTTCATCGTGCTTAATTGTTATAGTTTTTTAAAAGCAAAGTAATTTTTAATTTAATTCCTTGACATTTATTTCAGAAAACTTAAAATTGTAAAAAGTTTCGTACATTTTTGTATTAAATATCTAAAATATTCAACATTTGCTTTTAAGTTGGTTGACAAAAATTTTTAAAAATAACATTTTAAAAAATGTCGACTATCATTAAAATATATTCTAAGTTCGATTTTAAGTTGGTCGACGTTTTTGAAAATGTCATATAGATATAATTATGTTAATTATATGCTCATGAGTATGTTAAAAAAGTGTATTCAGAAGAGTAAATACCCATGAGTATGTTCTTAATATTCCCATAAGCATGTTCAGTAAGTGCACTCATATGAGAACGTAAAAAAAATTATGTCACACAGAAGTGAGTATATTCTTAATATACTTAAGAGAATGTTCAGTAAGTGCACTCATACGAGTATATTCGCATAAGTATGTTCTTAATATTCTCATGAGTACACTCGTTGAATGTACTCACGTGAGCTTATAAATTTTTTGCAAAAAAATAAAGTGAGTACATTCGTAATGAACTCCTGAGCATGCTCAGTTGAATGAGCTTGCATGAGTATAATTTTTGAGTAGACTCACTTATATGCTCACTTTTCTGACCATGCTTTTTGTATGTTCATATGAATTGCAAAAAAGTGCAATAAAGTGCTGTAAGTGCAGCAAAGTGAAATAAAGTACTGAAGGTGCAGGCATAGTAGACCAAAGTGCAGCTTTTTTAAAATTTTTTTTTATAGTTTTAATACTTGATTTTAAAAAACTATTTGGGCCTAAAAACTGAAAATATATAATAAAAAATTTATGTTTTGAACAGTTTTGAGTCTTTATAAGTTTTTTTTTGAAAATGTTGAGCATTAAATTTGTATTAATATCATTAGTTCTCATCTAGTTTTATAATTTTGCTTGTAAAATGATTTATTTCACTGTGCAACATCTTTAAATTTCGGATAGTACTGCACTTTCAATGCACACGATGTTTTTTGCTTTATTTCCTATGTACTTTGTTGCATATTACAAACCTTTTTTACGCTTTGTCATTGTATACTGTAGATCGCAGAAGTTTTGTGGAATATTAAAGTGTATTACTAAACTCCGTTTTAGAATAATTTACTTCATTGCTTTTTTTGAGAAATTTGTAAGCTCAGTCTTGAAAACAAAAATTTAAATATGATTGACCAGATCTAAATTTTATGGAACCCAATATACAATAACCTCTTAAAAATTTGCTGAAAAGAACATTGAGTTCAAAAAGCAAAAAAAAATATTCTCGTTATGAAAAGTCAAACAGAAAATTTCAAATTTAACTAGTGTATCGGGTAGAAACCCAATGCGGATATATTTAAACCGTACCATCAAAAGTCTTATGTATAGACCAAGATTTGCTCTGCATAAGTTTGAAAGTTTAAAGCTTAACGAATATGCCAAACATTCTTTAAAAAAATTTCATCCAAAGTTCAATTTTATTAAAATCACATTAACCTTTGGTTTTAAAGATCGTGAGAAGGAAGGTTTTATGCTTTTTGTGAAGCAATGGCTGTTCCTGTCATTCCCAAAAACTAATCAGTTCTTTTATAGAGCAACACGAATCGATTGCAAAATTCGATTGTTTGCTTGCTTACAGAAAATAAATTTTTCGATTTTCTCAACAATGCCTTAATCAATTTCAATTCTGATTTTTGATTACGATGTAAAACTGAAGGCACAAACTTTTTGATGCGGATCTTGATTTATCTTTATGCTTCGTTTTCCCGAAAAATAAAAAAAAACTGGTTTTGCAATCTGATCAAATGCAATATATTCACACGTGAATACGGTCCAAATTTTAAACAAATTGCACGTCTTTGTGTTTATTTATGGAAAATGCATTTTTTTCTCAAAAATCATATCATAAATGTGAAAGTCTTCTAATATTGCATTAATTTCTACATTTTTCCTTACGTTTTAAGATATTCATTAATAATTGAATTAAAGTAGGTTTTTAACAGTTTTAGCATTTTTAATGCTTTAAAAATTTAAATTTTTGATTTTAAATTTTTGCAATATTTTTAAAGACAAATTTATAAAAACCAGTCATGTTTATTGGCTTTTTTCTTTTGAAAAATTATTATAAATAGATTAAAAATATTAATATTATTAACTGAATAATTTGTGCAAAAAAGCACTGCAAAGTGCAATAAAGTAGAATAAAGTCGAGTAAAGTGCAAAAAAATAGAATGAAGTAGGGTAAATTGCAATATAGTGCACTAAGTTTGCTATAGTACACCAAATTACTGTAATTGCAATGAATTGCAGTAAAGTTTAGCCAAATTACAATGAAATGCAATGAGTAGAGAGGAGCCTTCACCCCTTGATTTCATATAATGGTTGTTTAAAACTGTGAAAAATAAATAGACATAATGCAGCATTAGACTCATTATTACTTCAGCGAACTTGCATTTTCTATTGACATTTGCTTAGGGGCCGTTCACTTATTACGTTCGCATTTTAGGAGGGAGGGGAGGTTTGAAAACATTGGGGGGGGGGGGGGGGGGGGGGGTGTAAAGAAATAAGTAACGTTCTAAGTGTCTTGTCTTTTAAAAAAAAGTTCACGAACATTTTTTTTTAAATTTTCCACCTTTTTAATGATGATGACAATTCAAAAACTGAATTTTTTCCTTGCTTTTTATCATAGAGAATAAAGAATGTGCTACTCTTAGCACAACAAAGCTACTGTACCTACTACAAAGCATCTCGTCATCCCTAAATATTCGATGGCACTAGTAAACCATCTTTGCATTACTTAACATTCCAAATTACCCTAAACTTTCTTTAAGCTTCATCTTAAATAGCAAATTTATATAGTTTAAGTATCGAAAGACAAAGCATTTGCATTTTCTTAACGACTGTAAACTATTATATTTTATGGAAGTATTTGAAAAGTTTTTATGATACTCCTAAGATCTTCCATAAAAATAAAAAGAAACTTGATAGGCAAAAAGTTTTGAAGTTTAAAGAGCTTCTCGAATATCGTAATCATTCGATGTTGGATATATTCTTTCCAATATGACTAACTTATGAAATAATCTCACGATTGAATGCTCCTCATATGAATATGCTCAACTATGCATGCGTACATTCCCTGATATATAATTAAGTTACAAAAACGGATTATGTAAATTTTGTTTGCTGCCACTGCATATTATGTGAAATTTTGTACATTGTGCTAAATAAGCATTTTTTTTTGCACATTTAGGAGGTGATATTAAGGGTTCTTTCAACACAAAGGATCCTTTTGTAGCTCCATTTCATTCGGAAATTTTCTTTTTCTTTTGTCTTTAAAATTCAGCATATTCTACAATCGTCCCGCTTGAATAAGATGTTAATTTTGTTTTTCTCTGAAACACCTTTAAACTTGGCACTGAGATATAAAATTTTAAGGGATAGAAACTGGTGCTTTTTTGAGATGAACACTTATAAGACTTACTCTTATAAAAAAGCTTTGAGTTATGAAAACTAAAGTCAAATATCTCCCATTTGCAGTTATGCTACCTGCTGAATAATTTTTTTCAAATAAAATTACAATAAGCCAATACAGCAGTCTTTTAAACTACCTTAAATAGCTTTGGTTACTAGAGACACAGGCGCATAGCCAGGAAGGTATTGTCCCCCTCTTAAGCGTTTTAGGCCGTGCTCAAGACCCTCCTGGTTACGCGCCTGTAGAGACAGTCAAGATTATACTGGAAATACTGTATCATTTCAAGTGCAGCCGTCTAATGAACCTTTACTATTTAAATTTTAATTAAGTGTTAAATGGTGGCTCGCATAGCTTATAGATTTTCGTAGCTGTATATCCAAACAGCTTAAGTTTTTATAGCAATCAAGTGATAATTCTATTTCAATCTATTGAATACCAGCAATCAGGTTGAGTAAGTTTAACATACTAGATTCCATTCAGTTATTCACCATACATGATGTAATTATATAAAAGTTTCCCGTAATGAGATGAGTGGATAAACCTCATATTTACTGAACATCGAGTAGTACCTTTTAAATATTTAAATTGGATGTAACATTAAACTTTTTTTTCTATTTTTTTTTTGTAACCATACGTTGAATGTTTATGAATAAAATTTTATTTCCACGTTTTCATGTGCATTTCGGGAGAGGAAGGAAGAGGAATACAAAAAAAAATTTAGTATAAAGAAAATGTATTCAGTTTTTTAGTAGTGAACGTATACATATTTAGTAGCAGGAAAGTTAGTAAGAGGATTATTGTGCGGAAATGTATGTAAGAGCAAAACTTTTACAGCAACAGTATGCAAAAAAGAATGAAATTATATTTCCATTCAAAGTTATGAAAGCGCTGAAATATTTTTATTTTATTTCTTGCAATGTGTGACTTATGCATACGTATTGCATTATTTTTTATTTTTTCCTATGCTAGTCTAGAATGTATGAATGCATGAATATAGGTTTGTTGAATGAACATCTCACTTTTGTGTGCTATATAGCAACATTATTATGAAAAGCAGGAAAATATTATGCTAATGAATTAATATCATTGTCGATTCAGTTAAGTGAACTTGTTCATGTCATGTCGTCATGATCAAATGCATATTTCTTTCCTTCATTATAAATAAACAGGAAGAAGCAATTCCAAGCACGTCTAAGAAGGAAATTTAAATAAAGTTCATTTCTTTTAAAGTGAGCTATAATTTCTATGGCTTTACTCCTTATTCAAATAATATTTGCATGGAAATAGGTATTGAATTGGTTCTATATGTACATACTTATGTATACTTAGTCTCAAATGTGTGCATACAGAAAAAGTTGAAAAAGAGGAAGCAGAAAAAGCTTCACACTAAAAATTCAATTAGGAAGGATTTTCCTTCCTTTTTTTTTGTTGCGGTTACAGTTTCTTAGTGCGAAAGAATATGGAAAATAGTTTTTCTATTCTGTGAATGAAACTTTTTCCTTCTGCCTTCCTTTCACTCCTTCTGGCTTGTTCTTGTTGTTTTCTTTAGAAAAAATAAATTCTTCTTATTTCCTTGCCTCTGCTTCTATAAATTTATTCAAAGGAGCTTAAATGAAGTATGTATAGGGTTAAAAAGAAAAGAAAATAATAGTCAGTCAGTTATGATAATTTAGCAATTACTTACTTTTGCTCTACTTTTCCTTTTATTTCATCTTGTTGAAATACTATTAATTATATCTTCATCTTGTCATGGAACTTCATCTTCTTTCTTTCTCTCTCCTTTTTATTGTCAAACAAAACAGAAAACAAGGCTATAAAATTTAAGTCAATCTGGAATGAAGCGCATCATTATTGTGATTAAGTCGATGCACCAATTAAATGAAAAGTAGAATCACTACTTTTATAAGAATATAAAGGTTTGCTGTCTCGAGTATAATTTGGATTGTTAAGTATAAGATTTAATAGTAATAGTCTAATGATTTTAGATGTCATTGGCTGTCCCTATGAGGCTGATTTCTTTTTTAATGTAGCAGTCAAATGTAGTGAGTGCTAGCTCTACAATAAAAACACTTACTATCAACTAGATTTTTAAATTACAAGTGACAAACTAGATACCACTTACATATTTATTCAATCTTTACAATAAAGGCCTCATTGGAAAAAAACTGCATAACACCTTAGAAGTCGTTCACTTATGACGTCCGAAATTAACGGTCATTTTTCAAAAAAGAACAATGGATTTCTAGGAATTTCTTTTGTTCTTTTCTTGCTGACCCCCCCCCCCCCCGGACATCATAAGTGAACATCCCCTTAGGGGCCATTCACTTATTACGTAACGCTTTTAGGGGGGGAGGGGGGTCTAAGATTTTGTTACGGTTCAAACAAGAAAATTTTTTTTTCATACAAATTTTGTTACGAGGGGGGGGGGGGTCTAAAAAGTCATTTTTTCGCGTTACGTAATAAGTGAACAGCTCCTTAAAGGATCAGTTCAAAAAAATTGAAAAATGCCTAGTTTTCACAGCATAGCATAGCATGGCATAGCTTTTTAAACAAAGAATAATTAAAAAAGTTTCTTTTAACCTTTGAAACGGAAACAATAAAGATACATCGAGGGGAAGACAACACAACGGGAAAAAATTTCGATGTGAAATTGGTGTGAAATTTCCCACCACGATGGGAATTTCCCATCGTTTCCCGTCGATTTCCCATCGCAATGGGAAATTTCCCGTTGATTTCCCATCACAATGGGAAATTTCCCACCACACTACGGGGCAATATTGAAGACAGCGAAAATCAAGAATTTTTTTATATTCATTGAATGTTTCGAATTACACTCTCGGGGCATTTCTTTTTCTTGTAGAGGACATCGAAATTGACTTCTTGTCGTAATTTTAGGTCATTTGGAGTTATTTCCTTAATTCTAGGGCTGTTTGAAGATAAAAATAGACGAAAATTCTGATTTTTTCCTGTCCTTTTTGAACTTAAAGTTCTCAACAATGATTAAAGTCAGAGATCGAAAACGATTTTTTCGGCTTAACTCAATTTTTGATTTTTTTGATAGAAAAAAGCCATTTGACACCCATTTCAAGTATTTAAATTGAACTTTACATGCTTTACTATGATTCTGTGTAATATTTTGTCAGCATGTAGCTATAGTGAGCTCAGAATTTCAATTTTGAGAATGTTAAGCCGAAATTTAAGCCGATCGGCTTAAAATCGGCTAAATTGAAATTCTGAGCTCACTATAGCTACATGCTGACAAAATATTACACAGAATCATAGTAAAGCATGGAAAGTTCAATTTAAATACTTGAAATGGGTGTCAAATGGCTTTTTTCTATCAAAAAAATTAAAAATTGAGTTAAGCCGAAAAAATCGGCTTCGATCTCTGATTAAAGTTATTGAAAAACGCTTTTCAATCCCTATTCAAATAAAAGATTTATTTTAAAACATAATGAAATTTAGGATGTATGAAAATCTTAGGAAAACTATCTTCGTACGTTCCGCAAATATCTTAGCTCTGATAAATACTGATTGCTAACACAAAAATGTGCTGGGGTCCCAATAAAAGTTCAATATTTGTCAAGATATAGGGTACTTTTTGATTTCTGACGAGTTGTATCCTTTTCATATTTCTCAAACTGCTCTAACTCTTACAAAACAAAATACTTTTTAATCCGTTTTCAGTTTATTATAGCTTAACTTATAGTTAATACCTGATACGAACAGTTCATGTTCGACAGACTTATCGAAAGTCTAGGGGTGTTATAATATGCACGTTCGAAAAATTTAAATTTGAAAAAATCGTTACATTTTTTGTCATTTTAGTATAGTTTTTGATGGTTTTAAAAAGATTTAGCTATGTTATGCATATTATTAAATGACAACATTATATTTTCATCAAAATTTCATATAAAACTTGCTTAATTTCATTTTTATTTTTTTCCTTATTTTCGAAAATTTTGAACTGCGGGGTATGAAACTTCGAATTTTGCGTGGCAGACAGACAAATAAGACATTTTCACAAGTTTTCTTGGTTAACGGTCGAAACTCCTGAATTGTTCGTATCGGGTTAATACTTTTGATATTGGTCATGAATATAGGCTTTGTTTATGAATGACCCCAAATTAGAAAATAATCTCAAAAACGACATTTCTAGAAATACAACTTAGAAACAAAATTTTGCATAACTAAGACTATTAAAACTCAAAAGGAAAGGAGATATGGTTTTACTACCCGAAAAATCTCCATCTAAAATATTTGCGGCACGCTTGAAGCTATTTTCCTAAGTACCAAAACTACAAATTTATAAATTTAAATGTGCAACAAAATAAAGCTTTTACATCATACTATTAGGAACTGAAAAGCGTTTTTCAATAACTTTAATCCTTGTTTAATTATTTTTAACTTCAAACAGACCTAGAATTAACGAAACAACATCTTATTACCTGAAATTTGGTTATTACATCAATTTTAATGTCCTCTTCAAAAAAAATATGCACCGAAAGTGTAATTCAAACCATTCCAAAAACAATTTCCAATTTTTTTTTAAATTTGCCCCGAATTGGTGTCACGTTGGGAAATTTCCCATCAATTTCCCACTGCGATGGGAAATTTCCCATCGATTTCCCGTCGATTTCCCACCATGATGTGAAATTTCCCGTCATGATGGGAAATTTTCCCACTACGGTGGGAAATCATAAATTTTTTTCCCGTTGTGTTATCTTCCCCTCGAGATACATGCTCATAGATATCTCTATAACAAGCGAAGTAGAAATAATATAAGTTTTTGAACTGAAAAATAATAGAAAAAGTTTGTGAAAAAAAAATTAAACTTGAAAACTGGACATTTATAAGTATTCATTTAATGCCTCAGGATGATTGTTAAAGAACAGAAAACAGGAAGATAGAGAATAATTTAAGAAAAATATATATCCAAAGCTCTTTTAGTGACTTTTCATTGCTGTTCTCAAACTTTCAAACTTTTAGCATAAAAATTGATATTTTATGTCTAATGCTATTGTACTTTTTTCTATAAATAGAACCTGTTGTCATTTTTTTCCCATTCCTACAAGCTGACTGCAAATTTTATGAGAAACAGATTCAAGAGGAAGAAAAATGTTGACTGAGATTTTTTTTCAAGACTTAAAAACATTTTTTTCAGCACAACCTGATGTTTGACAATGAGTGAGTGAAGATGAGTGTCATGATCGACATGCATAATGATTTTCATACAGTATGCATGAAATGCTTTCACGCAATTCTATGCTTTTCATTTTTTTTGTGGGTTCTTCATGCACGTGATGTTATGGATGTAAAAAAATTAGTTGTGGATTTTTTGACTTTTGGATGGCACAGAAATGCTATATTTAATAGGATTTTACATAACTAGCTTTTCAAATCAGTTCTGATCAATGACCAATCGTTTAAAAAAAGATAAGTGAAACATAAAAATTAGTTTTAATGCTTTAAATTTGACTAAATCCTTTACTTTTATATAAATGTGTCCCAAAACATTTGCACAGTTTCTTGCCATATTCCTGATTTTGCAGCGATGAAAATGTCTTTATTTGGTATGTATTTTATGAGTCAGAACATACAGTACTTTCGTATCCTTATTTTATTTAAATTTTTTTCAGTAACGAACGAAGAAATTTTCCTATTTTAGCTTTAAAATTTTTATCTTATCCTGCCTCAATACCTTCTCAATACATGAAATAAATGGAATGATTTTGATTATTAAAAATTTATTCACACGATTCTGAAAGCGAAAATTTTATTATTTAAATTGCATTCAAATACTTAATCGAACTTTCTTCCTTCATTGCAAGAAATTTATGGATTTGATTTTCCTTCTGTTATCGTTTCTATACTTTTTTATGCATGGCGAATAAAAAATTTCATGAAAATTCAATTTGTAATAAAAAATCGCATAACGATTGCATTTACATACAGCACTTTTGAACTTCTTCTCTTTCTTCTCATCGTGCTCCATTTTATTTCCTTCTGAGAATGAATGAATGAATCATAGAGTGATGATACAAAATATACACAATAGTTATTGCAATATGAATCAATTTATTTTTTTTTTGAATTTCATTTTCAGATGTTGTGAAAAATCTATGCATTTTTATCAATGGCATTTCTATTCTTGCCAGGCACAGCTACACTTTTTATTTTTTATGAAAAATATGCTTGATCTTACTTTCGAACCTTTTGGAAAATTGGCATTATAAATTGTAAAAAGTTCAATCTGAAAGAGTCGTCATCATTCATTATACAGGTTAGATAATGAGTTGTAGACTAGCTTCATGAGCCAAGCTGGTCTTCAAATGAATGAAGCTATGTCTAATTTAAAAAACAACCGTGATTATTTGTCAGCTGAGCTAGAAAAGTTGTAAATTAATAATGACAATATAGGACTTGAACTGTCATCTAGGCAGTAACTTAGACTATTCGAGCTATTTAACTAGCAATACTAGAAGGTAATTTCCTTATACAGTAAAAATATTAAACGAAACTAATTATTGATTATTAATATCCCGAACTGCCACAAGATTTCGAAGGATAGAGCTGTCTTTTGACCATGTTCGCCCCATGTTGACGCTTCAAATTATCAACAGACTAGTAGAAACTCAATGTGGATATATTCACACCGTACCATCAAAAGCATGTTGCTTAGCATATTTTTGAGGGCATTGAAAAATAACAGTAAACTTTGATTTTTAAAAATTCGTAAGAAAGGAAGGTTTTTTGCTTTTTCTAAAGCAATGGCTGTTCCTCCCTTGCCTAAAAACTATACAGCTCTTCTATAAAGCAGCACAGATCAAATGCAAATGACTCTACGATGTCTTGTTATTGAGATTTCTTGCATTCTTGTTTGCTTGATTACAGAAAGCGTATTTTGCGATTTGCTCAGCAATGCTGCAACCAATTTGAAATCTGTTTTTTGCAGAAGATGTGAGATTTCAGGCACAAAATTTTCATCTTTGAATATGTTAAGCTATCTTGCTACATTTCATCGCAAAATGCAAAAAACTGATTTTTCAATCTGAACAAAACCAATAGATTCACACGTGAAAACGGTGTGAATATAATTAATAATTGAAAATAATATTATGTTGATTATAGGAGAGTCGGGTAGGATTACAGGACTTGACGCACAAAATAGAAGAGTCGGGCTTGAGCTACGCTCGCCCGACTTAAATAGATTACAGGACTTGACGCACAAAATAGAGGAGTCGGGCTTGAGCTACGCTCGCCCGACTTAAATAGATTACAGGGCTTGATGCACAAAATAAGAGTCGGGCTTGAGCTACGCTCGCCCGACTTAAATAGATTACAGGACTTGACACACAAAATAGAGGAGTCGGGCTTGAGCTACACTCGCCCGACTTAAATAGATTACAGGACTTGACACACAAAATAGAGGAGTCGGGCTTGAGCTACGTTCGCGTAAATAGATTACAGGGCTTGGTGCACAAAATAAAAGAGTCGGGCTTGAGCTACGCTCGCCCGACTTAAATAGATTACAGGACTTGACACACAAAATAGAGGAGTCGGGCTTGAGCTACGCTCGCCCGACTTAAATAGATTACAGGGCTTAATGCACAAAATAAGAGTCGGGCTTGAGCTACGCTCGCCCGACTTAAATAGATTACAGGACTTGACACACAAAATAGAGGAGTCGGGCTTGAGCTACACTCGCCCGACTTAAATAGATTACAGGACTTGACACACAAAATAGAGGAGTCGGGCTCGAGCTACGCTCGAGTAACGTAGTAAAAAAAAAGAGCTCACCAACTAGTTTAAATTGCGTCCGTTTTATTCAAAAATGTATTTAAAAAAATGAATATAACAAAAATCAAGTAAACTTTGGTTTTCAAAAACCGTAAAAAAAGAAGGGTTTTTGCTTTTTTTGAAGCAACGGCTATTCCTACCTTGCTCAAAAACAATACAGCTCTTCTATAGAGCAGCACGGATCAAATGTAAAAAACTAGAAGTCTCTACGATGTCTCGTTATTGAGATTTTCTGTCGATTAACTTGCTTGCTTGCTTGCTTGCTTTCAGAAAGCGTATTTTTCGATTTTCTCAGCAATGCTGCAACCAATTTGAAATCTGTTTTTTGCAGAAGATGTGAAATTTCAGGCACAAACTTTTGATCTTTGAATATGTTAAGCTATCCTCACAAAATGCATAATGTGAATAAAAACAAAAAATGTGAACAAAAAAAATTTGATTTCAATAGTTTCATAAGAAGCTTTACTTGAAAGTAAAAGTCAACTATCAATGACAAAGTGTCAGACTCTTCAAACTGTTGAACCTCATCTATGAACGACAGCATGTTCAAAATTTTTGAAATTTTAGATGAATTAGAAGCAGGTAATTCAAAAGATATAAATGAATATTTGCTGCCAAAAAATAAACCGAATATTTTCATAGAGCAAGAAAAATAAAATTTTATGGCATCGCATCATAACAAATATTTATTTGAGTATGAAAATTTTTGTCTGTTTTGAAAGTGCTGAAAATTGCAATTAAAATTTGAAATTTAATGAACTCACAAAAAAGTGATATGAATATAAACGTTTGAATAAATAACAATGTTTTATAATGCAGACAGCATTATTATATAGAAATTATTGTGCATGTTGTTGTTTTTGTAGACAAAAAATAGTCATCATTGCATGAATTCTTTCTATCTATCTACATGCTTAGAGAATATGATAACGATATGTGGGTAAATATAAAAGAAGACAATGAAAGAAAATGAGGAAGATATAAAATTTTTAAGGTGCATTGACTCTAAATAAAAACCACATTTGTAGATATAAATCTACATACCTTCCGCAAACATAACAAATTCATTGCAATGAAAGAAAAAAACTTTTCATATCACATAAAAATTTCATTTCCTTTTGATGTATGTCACAAAAATATTTTTTTTTCTACACTCGTAGCTAAGCTCAATATTTTTTGGCACATAAATTTGACATATGTGTGTGTATTTTTGAGCTCAGAACAGATTTCAATCGATTTAATTTGTCATGATGAGATAAATCTTTTGCACTTCAATATGAATGACTGTTTGCATTTCAGATAAAAGTCTCTACTGCTGCCTCCCTCTCTTTCTCTTAATTTATACAAGTGTGAAGAATCTCTAATCGGTGAGTTTGCTCGCATTAAATGTCATGCCGTTATAAACGGAAGTGGTGATAATAACATTTTGGTAGCAACATTCCTGTTCCTGCATCATATTGTGTAATTATTAATATTGTCAATTTATCATATGATGCCCGAGTGATACATGATTGACGTAATCATAAAAATGTCAATATTTTATCAAGCATGGCTCATTGCTTTAAATAATGTTTTTGCAATTTTCATAATTGAACAGGTCCTGCAGAAAAACACTCATCAATATGCTGGTCGGGAAAATTATGGTAAATTGGTATTATACTGATAGTACTGCTCCTCTTATGATGGTTGTGGAAAAGTCAATTTTCATCAAATACTTTCCGTACTTGATTATAACCATCAAAACAAATTGACTATTATAGACATACATACATATGTATAATATGATATAGATGCGTATATGCGGAGGGAATTACCGAATTTCAACACAGACAATAATTTATCTGCAATCTATTAAGACAAAGTTCCCATGTGTGAATTTAAAAAGCTATTTCATCTCAATTATGTTGATGATGATGTGCTAAATTGATGTAACAGATGCAAACATTCTTTTTTTCTCCTTTTCAGTCCTTATTTTCTCATTTCCACATGAACATGTGATGTATATACATCCATCTCAAGAAACAACAACTATAGAGAACTAGAAAAAAAAGTTATCACATCAATTAAGTAAATCAATATTTTGTGATTTGGGAAATCATCAAAGAAGATTATTTATGCTGATTTTTCTATGAGCTATAAGGGAGTATTAGTTCTACATTTATGAGACAGCTATGTTTGTTTAAACTAAATGAAAACGTTTGCATGCATAGATTATTGAAATAAAGGAGCTGTTTGACATAAAAATAGCTTTGAGGTTTTTGCTTTTACTCTTTCTATTGACGACTCTGTTTCTGTCATTATATATACATAACTTTGTGAAAATATTGCAATATTCAGCAGCAAAGATTATTTTTAAAAATAAAACTATAAAGCAACGTTTAGTGGCTTTAAAGTAAGTACTGAATTAGATGTTGGGTTCAGTTAAGGAAATGTTTGATTTCAACTTTGTAGAGTCTAAACACAGTTTAAATATACTTTAATATAATCAAAAGCAGTTATGTGTCTTGCCGGTCGAATAGGTGAGGCGTTTGGCTCAAATTTGGGATGGTAACTCGAAGGTCGTCGGTTCAAATCCAGCAATTTCCAAATTTGTTCTTTTTCAGAAGTTTAGATACTTTGACTGCTTAATGTACGAGATCAAGCCATAATTGGGCATTTGGGCAACGTTGGATTAAGGAACGGGTCAGGAACTTGAAGTGTAGCGGGAAAAATAGGAACGAGAGCTACAAGATTACCTTATAATGGAATATTGTCAGAACGGACCTGAAATGTATCACGTCACACAAAGTTTTCAAAATCGTGAAAAAAGGCTTAATAACGGATAGTGGCTTGTTAAAAAAATGTCAACAAACAAGAAAACTTAATAAATTTCATTGAAATCTTAGATTTTTCAGGTCCAAACCACCTTGAAACTATTCTTGCTATTAATTCCAATCATTAAATCACTTTTAAATTATTTTAAATAGATTAATTAATCGAAAATTGGTAGTGGCTTAATAAAGGAAAAGAAAAAAATCAGATCCAATTTTCTTTATCAACTGGTTTAGTAATGAGTAGTGGCTTCTAACGTAAAAATAGAATACTTGAATATCTATTCAAAAAGTGACCGTTATTTATCCGCTCAATGTAGCTTCATCCCCTAGATCTTAACGCAGTTTCACACCCCTACAAACTTTACTAAGCACTGCTTTTGGACGCTTCCTTATCTAAAGCTACCTACTCCAAAACTGTAAATGTTATCTGAACAATCTTTAATAAATAAGGTTTTAAAAAATTATATAGAAGCCACAACTAATCTAGTGCGGATTATCAGCTATCATAACATACAGTTACCCCTAAACTAAATCAAGAATTAAAAGAAATATTGATATTCATTGTATTGAATAAAAAATAGCTTCCACAAAACTTTCCTTTTATTTGCCATGCTGTACATAAAAGACTATTATTATCAAAGTTTGAGCTATAAATAGTTTGAATTTCTATTTGAGAATGAACAAAAAGATGAAAAATATCATAAATTTCTTTACAAAATTACCATAGACCATATCGATAAAGAGCATGGAACATATTTTGTTATCTTTATCTTTGTTTATAGAAAGGATCGTCATAAAGATTAGAAAAACTTTCTCGTTCTTAGTTTTTCGAAGTCTATAAGAAAATGATGGAAATTATTTGTAAAACAAAAGGAGTTGAGTACATTTTTCTGACATTTCTACTAACTTGGATGCTTATGTTTATGTAACTTACCCAATTTACAATGATTCAGTGCAGATTAAATCGTCAATATAAAGCATATTTAAGCTCCATTAATAAATGTCTTTATTGACAAAGTAATTTTAGTAAATTAGAGAATTTAATAAAAATTTCGTGTACCTGCTCATTGCTTTCTTTTTCATTGATTATGCCTGTATATTAATGGAGGGGAATTTATTATTTAAATTAGATCGACTCGATAGCGTTTATACAGCCATTCACGGTCGTTAATGCTCAACCCTTAATTTTGGTAAAATGTTTACAAAGCACTTAGCGTTTAGGTTCTGCTTCCATTGCACTTACTTTGATATTTTAAGCATATACCTTTTAAGCATCATCCACAACAGTCGACAATGCAAATGACTATCAAAAAATTAACAAATTCAATATGACACTGAATTTTTCTTAATAATCAAAGGCTTCAAAAACAGTTCCTTATAATTTCCGAGTGGTTTTATTTGCAGAAATAATTTGTCAAAAGCTTCATTTAAAAGGACTTTTGCATTCCTCATTCAATTTTAATTAAAACTCATGTTGTATGAACATAAATCTGTTCATGTTTTCCATCAAATTTTCCTCAAGGAAGCATTCCCTTATCATGTCCAATATATATGGATGTGAATATTATTAGATCTAAATCTATGAATCGGTAGCAAAAAAAAAAAATTGTGTCCATTAAATGCGTGTAGTGGCTTAAAACAGATTGCTCTAGATATATGAAGACATTGAGAATCAATATGGATGTCATTTGGATGGACATCATTTATGAACGACTTCCATAATGTCGGCTCAAATTCCCAGAACTAGATTGAAATATTCTGAAAATAGAAATGAAGTACAATATAATTAATAGTACCATATCAACATCCATACAGCATTCATATTTTATTTTCAGCATATAAAATCTGTCTAATAAAGAATAAAAGGAATATTTTGTTGGCATCCATCACCCATCATTGTACTGAAATTATTATTTTCATGCTTCATTTCTGTAATAAAAATGAATGTGAAATATATCACAATGAGGTTTCAGCTATTGCAAAGAGTGCCAATGACATATGTGTGAACTGCATGCTTAATTAATTTCCACAAAGTTTATTTTTTTCTCTCTCTTCTTCATGCGAGCATGTATAATAATATTTATTCTAAAATATAAAACGACTGCATATGTATTTTTAGAAGCTTGAGCATATCCAACTCAGTTAATGAACTGAAAATTTACTGCAATAAAATGTATAATTTCTGTTTACATCAAACAAGAGTCATTACACTCATCAATATTCAGAACAGATGACATCGGAATGACTTTATGTCTACCATGCCTCAGCCTTGTCAATCAACTCACAAATTAGCAGTGCAACATGACTACCCTCGAAATCACAATTTAAAATAATGTCAAATTGTTACAAAAATCACCATTTGTGAGAGAACAGAAAAGTTAAAAGTAATTTTTCATCCCCTCCGCTCACAGTTTTTGTGCTGTGACATTTGAAACGTAGTTTATGTGCTTACATGGACATTTTGACTTGACTTTTATTGGGGTTTGAGGATTTCTTAAATAATTGATAAGTTGATATCCATTGAGTTTATAATAAACAAAAGGGACTTGATTGTCAAAGCCCAAACAATTAGATATGCTTCAGATCTGTTTATGAATAATTTAGTAGCTAAGTTTAGAATTCAAAATCAAACTTTCAATAGACGATTTTCACAGTCATTCTTGCATGATTAATTAAGGAAATTCTGTTTGATTTCTTGAGCGGATGTGGTTTGGTAACACAACGGTGTAGTAATCTTTGGTTCTTTATAAAGTCAAACTCAAGCATATCTAAGCGTTTATGGGTTCTAGAGTAGATTTAAGAGAACCTTATCCTTTTTATAGTAAAATTTTGCTCATACTTTAGAACAGTGTTGTATAAACTGTGTGCTTTAGAAATTTTTTGGTAATGACGCAAGCCGCATGTTCTGTGCGACTTTGGTCATGTCTTACCCCTAAAGGATGCCGTGGCTCAAAAACCTTGGACAACACTGCTTTAGAATAAAGTACATCGACTGGACCAAGTCTCTTATTTTAGGTTCTGTCATAACATAAAAAATGGTTTTTAATCAAAAAATTGGTTAATATCCCTTTAGAAATTCGGGTTTATACTTTGGAACTAGTACTTGTTGGACATCTAATAAACCATCATTTTCACTTAACGATAGCCGATTCAGATCCACACTGATTTAAAACGACTTATCCTTGATTAGTTTTAAACTGTAATCAGCGCTTTTGTCACTTGTTCATCAACAGTTCCAAAAAAATGTAAAAAAACTTCTCTCTTATTTGTTGTTCATCGTTAATTTTTCCCTTAAAGCAAGAATGACAAAAAAATTGTTGTTCATTAATTTTGTAGTGAAAGAATAAAAAAAAAATCTCTTTTTTACGATTTTTTTTTACAATTCTTAACACCCGTGAAGTGGAGTGACAGAACTGTAACATTAATCATGACGTTTTTTTTCCATTGCTGACTTTCTTTCCCACTCTCGCACTTTGTTTTTTCACTGTTGAATGAAATGAAAGTCAATAAACATCATGAAGTAGCCCCACAGAAACGAATTAATGTCAAAAGTGATATTCGCTCTGCATTTGGGACATTTTTACTGCTGTTAATGTTACTATTGATATTGATGTTTGTCTGAAGAGGCAATGAGGCCGCTTTTGACTTATGTACATGTCGAAAAATATCGATGGCACTCTCTATTCATCCAAAATCCATGTCCTCCCTTGATACATTTTTTTTTCGTTCCAATAAATTTGAAACTTAACAAGCCATCAATCACTTAATTCCATCGATTTTATTTTATCCGTATGCAAACTTACACTGTGCTCTATCAGCATTGTTTTTTGTTCTGTACTGTAAAATGTAGGCACACAAAAAATGAGGAAAACTGTTGCAACTTTTTTGTTTGAAAATTTTTTTATGGCTTGTTTTCCTCAAACTCTTTACTTTTTGGTACGCAAAATACAAAGAATTTTTTTTTTCATGAATACACTTTCGTATATGCCTGATGTTTACATGGAACGGCTTTAAGCTGCTTACAAATATTTATTTAAGGGATCAATGCGATTTATTTACATTATTTCATCGACTTCGAGGGGTTCTCGATTCTCTTCTTGCCTTATATTTTTGGAAATTCATTTGTTTATCATGCATTAACCAATGTCGATAGAATTTGTCGATTAACATATCAAATCAATGAGCACGTACACGCATAAGCAACAAAGGTTCATGAAATCTGTTTCCGTGAATGGGACATTACTGGACAGCTCGATTATTTATCGTGCCCCAGGAAAAAGGAAAACAAGTCTATGTATATATGAAGTGCATTAAAGCTGCCTTATGTCTATAGATTATCAACAATATAGACTGTATTTTGCGTATATGGGCATGAATTAGTTACATGCCAAAATGAGCAAAGAAGGGAAAAAAAATTCGAGAAAATTTTTTCTATGCCATTAACTATTTCATTCCGCTTGAATGAGCGATGAAATGTAATCCACTTTGTTTCTTCCTCCCTATCCATCCATGCTCTTCATTTTGTTCATACAAATGTGTGCTCATTCTTGCTATCAAATTAAATAAATTTAGAGCTTTATGGGCGATCAACAACATCACTCTTTTGCCTTCTATCACTCCATATACAGTGAACCCTTAACTCATTGATGATAATGATGGTTCATGAAGCTTCGAATTTATTTATTTTTTTTTACATTTTTTAAGTCTTTTGTTTTTTTCTTCCTTTTGTTGGGGGTGTTTAGCTCATCTTTGGATATATGGAATAATTAGAGGCTTCCAACTAAAGCAGTATCAAGGATAGCACTTAAAATGAAGATTCTGTTTAGAGCAGATTAAAAGTTTAAACTGATATCATGATTATTGTCCAGCAGAAATTGTTTAAATTTAATTTTTCTTCTTAATATCGACTTGAGTCTAGATACAGCAATATGGAAATCTGAATTCCAAACAATGGTATTTAGTCAAATTCAAAAAAAATTAAAAAGCGCGCCTTAAAAGCTTGAAACATAAAACTCCTTTCGTACCAGTTTGATTCATGTATTAACTCACTTAAAATGACGCTTGTCATCTATGAAGGCAATAGAATAAATAAAAGCTGAGAAGGAGAACAAAAAAAAAGGTTCACAATAAAACAAATTGATCGGACTTAAGCATCATCGTTTCTGATAGTGTCTTTACTCATATATTATAAAAGAAAAGTACATGTAGCTCCAAGAAAAAAGCATTCGGTATACATTTAAAGGAAGAATAAGAGGATATAATGCAAATATCAATTGATGACGATAAAAAAAGGAAAATTGGAGAAAGGCTTCATACATGACATATTCCCTTTTAGCAAAAAGTATAATATTCAGATCATAAATCATCATTTACATTAGTAGTCGAGCAAATAAATATATTGTGACATATTAATAACAAAAATCGCATAATAAATCAATAATGTCAACCATTAGTCGTTCAAAATGAGGCTGTTTTTGCTACTTTCGTGTGTAACATGATAAAAACAAACGACATATCCCATCGATATGTTGGTATATAAAGAAATTGATCTAAAAAAGTATTTTTTTTTTGGTGACATTAAGAGCAATCACAAAACATTATCATCGACATAAGAAATGATCCATAAAGAAAATTGAAAAATTATGTTAATGGCAATATTCGAAAATAATCATTTATTTCTGCCTAACTGAATTTATTATCTCCCCTTACCACTCATCCTCTATCCTTTATTGTTTTTTTCTTTTCCTCCATCCTCTATTCCATGTTGTACTCGAGTAGAATTTTTAATAGTCTCACACAAATATTGAACACGATTCTTATTTTATTCATGAATTCATAAAATACCCCTTTTTGCTTTGGAAGTCACCATGAAAATTATTCATTCCAATATCGATTGTAATGATCATTATAACGAAAACGAAATCAACAGAAAATCATAATTTAATTATTTATGATTGATACGTTTTTAATGATGGAATTGAAAGCTAAAATCGGTGTTAATTGGAAAATCCTTTTGTAGATTTCTTATCGTCAGTTTATTATGAAATATCCGATAATTATAAGGGGCTGTTCACTTATTACGTAACGCGAAAAAATGACTTCTTAGACCCCCCCCCCCCCCTCGTAACAAAATTTGTATGAAAAAAAAATTTCCTTGTTTGAATCGTAACAAAATCTTAGACCCCCCCCCCTCCCCCTAAAAGCGTTACGTAATAAGTGAATGGCCCCTAAACTTAAAGCTTTTTTTATACTGTGGGAAATGTTGAGGCGTTGAGAAACTTTTGAATGCTTCAAAGCTTTTGATACGATTTAACTTAGCTTTCGTTTCCGAGGGAGTATAGTAAAATATTCATTGAAATTAATTAAGGTAGGTATATCTGATATTTTTTATTCATGAAGATTTAAGCGTCGTGTATGCATAGTTTCTGCACCTTTCACCTTTTAAAATAATTCAAAATTAGATAAAATGTTGATAATTAAGTTTTTGTCTAGGCTAGGACCGTTCACTTATTACTTAACAATAGAGTAGGTTGTGAGAGACGGAGATATTTTTCAGTATTGAAGATTTTCAGAACGAACTTTACCGAACAAGAGTTAAGGGGTCGTTCACTTATGACGTTCATCAAAAAACCTGATTTTTAGACCCCCCTCCCCCCTCTGTCAAAAAAATTCTATAGAAAAAAATTTCCATTCTTTGAACTGTCACAAAATCTTAGACCCCCGTTCCCCCCTAAATGTCGGACGTCATAAGTGAACGGCCCCTAAGTATTAGCAATGTTAAGCTTAAAATTTGTGAAATAATCGACTCTTATGAACATTAACTTTAAAGAATCTAAGGGTTTAGGGATGCTAAAGTCTGACCTGAATGGTATAAGTCGGTTAGTCGAAAAGGAATCTGGCGTCAACCAGGCATGATTCTGGCATGGTGCTGGTTTCGATTTAAATCCAGCACCATGTCAGAATCACACCGGCTTGGTACCAGATTTCTGATCGATTAAGCGACTTGTGCCATTCGGGTGAGTCTAAAACTGAATATTTAAATGCCAAGAGTTTACTTGAGTTTAACTAGAGGATTGCTTAATTACAACTCTCGTTGAGCTAATACCTGCATTAAGTAGATTAAGCAGATCTGTATAAGAATCTATAACGATGTTTTATTGTAAGACTGAAACAGGAAGTTCAGGTGTATGAAAGTACCAAAAATTAAAAGTTTATGCAATCATAATGTACACATTCCTAGTGTCTATTGCCAGGAAATTGATCATTATAAAGAGAAATGAAATATTTCTTTTACCTCCTTAATCCGAAAAGGATATTTCGAAAGAGAAGAAGCAAAGTCAATAGAATAATTTCAACAAATTAATTTTCTGCTTCCGAAAGAAAGCAAACTCACTTGGCATAAGCACAGAAAAAGAAGTGGAAATGCGATAATTTATTGAAAATGCTTTTACTACAATGTTTTTTCAAGAAGTAAAAAAAAGGAGAAAGGAACGATATTTAGGAGAAAGAAGTATAAAATGAAGAAATAATTTTCCCCAATTTTCCCATTTCCATAGTTTTCATAATAAAATTTTCTCTCTTGACTGTGTGAAAAGTGTTTAAGCAAATATTTGTATAAAGGTTTTCTCTCTTAATTTTCATCATCTCATCTTATTTTCACTTACTTACTTATACTTGCTCCCTCCATTCATTCATTTGCTCAAGTTGGATGGATATATAATGATAAAATAATAATTGTTTTCAAATTGTCTGCACCCTTTTGTATTATGTACATAAAACTGTCAGGGATTGGAGCTCGTAGCTCCTTCAGTTCCTTTACTAAAATTTTATTATTTAAATAGTGTTAATGTATAGAATTTCTAGATGTCATAGCAATTTAAGATAATGTGACATAAATCATGTTCTATTCAAGAGTTTGTGTTTTTGGGGCTACCTAAGGCATCTGCCCTAGTTCAGCAAAATTTTATTAGTAGCACCCAAAGTTTAATATAAAGATTTAATGGTAGGTTGCTCCCAGGGAGCCTTTGAAAATCATAGATTTATTTTGAGTCATGTTAGAATTCTAAATTCGATCATTCAATTAGTTCAAGCATTAAATTGAACTTAAAGTTATGATTTTCGACGAGTTCCCATCCATTTCCCACAAAATTTTCCTAAAACGAACTTATATGAGAAGAAAGAATGAGGAGACATTGAGTAAACTTACAAAATTAATTCTTGGCAAACAATCAACAAATGAAATTTTCGAGAAATTAAGTTCTCAACAAAATTGAATTTTAGTTATGATGAAAATAGTCTCTAATAGATAAATAATATGATTGGGTTAGGGGCTGTTCACTTATTACGTAACGCGAAAAAATGACTTCTTAGACCCCCCCCTCGTAACAAAATTTGTATGAAAAAAAAATTTCCTTGTTTGAATCGTAACAAAATCTTAGACCCCCCCTCCCCCTAAAAGCGTTACGTAATAAGTGAATGGCCCCTTAAGAGAAACTTCTTAATATTCCTCATCATTTTTTCGCTCGTTTTTATAAGTATATAAGTTTCTTATCAACATGTGTCAAAGGTGCAGATGTTTTCGACAGAGTTAAAACTTTTCTCCCCTTTCCTTCTTAACCATGTGGTTATAACTTGCTTTTGTCTTTCTAATTACATCATTCCATCATAAGTAATCGGCGTCAGTTAAACGAAATTTTTGGGTTGTGAAGAATTTAGGGAGTTTTTGAACAAGATTTGATAACGAGGAAACTTTCTCTTACATGCTAAAATTGAGTATGAAATGCTGAGATTTGAAAAGAACTAATTTTCATAATTTTTATAGAAAACTTCAGTTTTGCTGCTTTTGAACTTTATGCTCCAATTTTTATCATTTATTTATGCTCCTTTATTGTATTTAATTCGAGGTTATCATGGATTTAAGACAGCAAAACAGAATGCCACAATATGAAATGAATTCAGAACTAGTATCGAGGACATTTTTGTTAAAATTTGGCTAATGAGGATATCCTTAGGGGGCCGTTCACTTATTACGTTACGCAAAAAACGACTTTTTTGACCCCCCCCCCCCCCCCCCTGAACGTTCGTAATTTATTTTATCATTAAAAAGGTGGAAAATTTAACAAAATGTTTTTGGTGTGAATTTGTAAACAAATTTTTTTCGTGAACTTTTTTTTAAAAGACAGACGACAGTTAGAACGTTACATACTTCTTGACACTTCCCCCCCCCCCCCTCCCCATGTTACATTTTGTTACAGTTTTTCAATCTTGTTTAAATTTCAAATATCATATATGACCCATTTAAAGTACTAAATTAAGCATGAATCTAATTAAAGGCACTTAAATTTCATTTGACAATAAATGTTTTATTCCCAAAAGGCAAATGTTTAAATTATGATTTCGGTTCCTTACACAGAAAAAAAAGAATGAAAATTTTCCATTAAAACCCCAACAATTTTTTTTTCAACCCATACAGAATATTGCCTCTAGAGGTGCGGAATATGAAATTACAACATTATTGTTCCACTTCTTTTCCACTCCCAAACAAACAATACATTTATTGAGACAATTTTCAAGTGTGCTGATTCAGAAACAAAGAAAGAAAGGAAAAGAAGTCAAGCATTCATTCAGTTGGCTTTGTAATGTAAACAGAAAATACCAATATATGTGCCAATACAATTTGGATAAGTGAAGGATAATATCGTATTTCTATCCTAGAATATGTATGAAAAAGCTCTCCAAATTGATAAGTTTTCAACTTAAAGCTGCTATAGAAGTTGGCAAAGTAACAACACCATGTTTGTGGACGAAAAAGTTGAAAATTTTCTATTTTTTGCGATTATAAAAAAAGCAAAAATCAGCAATCATGACAGTACCGGGAAATAAAGAAACAAAACTTTACAGACAAATGAGATTAGAGCGAAAAAGTTTCTATCTGTAAATTAAGTTCAACTGTCATCAAGGAATTGCTTTGTATAATTCTATTTTCTATTTTTGTTTTTACTCTACATCTCAATTTCCTTATGATTCACAAAACATTTCCATTATTCTTCTACTTCCTCACTTGTATGTTATCATAGAACGTGTTTATTTGAGAAAATTTTCCTTTCCGATCGATCTAAAATCAGACATTTATTTCCAGCATGGAATGCTTAATATTGAGAGAGGGTGTCTGAGAGAGAAAATCATATTTCGACATGGAATTCTGTGCCATATTTCCAGTTCTTTACCTCTCTTTTTGGAAATTCTGAGAGAACTGGATGTGATTAAGGAACTCTCAATTTCACTCTCAATTTTTTTATTTTCAATCTTCCGGCATTTTTTGATGAAAATATTCATAGAGACTTTGAATCTCAATTATTAGACCTGGATGTGACATTTTTGAAATAAATTCTTCCTTTTGGCGATGAAAAGGAACAAATCAGATAATCAATATTACAATCATGGTTCTGAGATTAGAGGAAATGTACATAGGAAGATAAAATCAAGGAAAACATATCCAAACGTACTCAAAGACCGTAAAGTATTTCCTTAAATTATTTTAACAATTTTTTTCTCATGCTTACAGGAATGTGTACGTAGGCAACATCATTAATGAAATATGATAAAACATTCCATCAAAATTTGAGCATGTAACATTTTTGATTAACTTAATTTTATTCCTTTCAATTAGAAGAAGCCGTTGTCTTATTAAGTAACGCTGTTAAGTGGAATGGAGGGTCTGAGATTTGCGAAACTTTTAATCTTTGAATTTTTTAAAAATAGATAATTTTTCAAGATTCAAATGATCAAAAATGATCAAAATTGATCAAAATGTAATTTATCAGTTCCGCACCCTTGGTGTGACTTGGTAGTTTAGAGATCCAGAACTTTAAGTCACAGTGCCACATAACAAGTCATCTAAAACCATTTCTTACTATTCTTTAAGTTAAGCCTTCTGTGGCAGAATCTTAGCCTTCGAATTTCGCTGTTTCAATCAAATTCAATTGAATTTTCAACATGCATAATACGCATCTTAAGCCATGATAGGCTCGTATTACTTTTTACTATTCAATCCATTCCTTGAGCAGCAGAGCTCGTAGTCGATTCGAGTTGACTCGAGTCGACTTGGGCTTTTCGAGTTGACCCGAGTCAACTCGAACCTTATCGACTTTGAGCTCTGTTGAGCAGTCTAGAATCATCAATTTAGCACATTTTAAAGAAAAGGAATGAGAAGATGACGATGGATACAATAAGATAAAATTAAATAATAGTCGAGAATGAGTTAAGTAAAATACTTGAGATAAAATTTGAAAAATTGATTTTTCTTTGGAAAAATTGAAAATTCACAAATCAAACCTTTGTTAAAGGGAACAAGAAAACAAGAAATATAATCGTAGAACTGTTTCAATCACGTACAAAGCGTATGAGAATTTCTTACGATAACTGAATGTCAATAAATTTCAAAGTAATTTTATTTTCCTGTGTTCGGGTTCATGTATACATATAGATAGTTGAATTGGGTTGAATGAAGGAAGGGCAATACGACGAAGGGTAGAGAAGGAAGCATTTAGATAAAAAAAGATCTTCAAAAGAAGTCTCAAGAAAAAAGAAAGTTTTTTAATTGAATTTTCCAAATGTTACAATTTTTTTGACATTCATTTGGATAGGATGGGGAAATAATAGCAGTGACATATATACTCTGAGAGATGTATCTGTAGCATAGACAAAATATATCGACATCGGCAGAAAACGTAAAGAAGATTTAAATCATTGTTATGAAATTTATTATCAGGACATGTTCTCAGTATGTGCGTGCGATTTCTATTTGCTATTTGTTATCGATGGATTGAAGGCCCTTTCCACTCTCTCTTCAATCCTCGGAACAAAAGTTCACACAATTCGTAGACACGTACGATTTTAACATCGATTTTTTTTTCACTGTAAGCAGTTTTACTATTCACACTGCATTGATGTAAATGCTGAAAGCTTTTAAGGCGATTGTGATTCAAATTTTCAATGATTTTTTTTTTATCAACTAGGAATGTGTGGTCGTCCAGTAATGTAAATAAATATTAAACTATACCAGCCACAACTTTCTGATTATCATATCAACAAATTCCGAGAATTAGCAAATGAAAACATAATCAAGCGTAAATCAGATGAAAGTAATTTCATGTGTCATTTCATGCTTTATAGTTTCTCAAGTAAGATTGTTAGCTTTTTATAGCACCAAAAGCCACATAACAAATTTTATACTTCACAGTTAAAAAAGAAAAACTTGCTAACCATCATCATCATAATTTTTTATACATGTTTTCAAAATGAAATTGCCACAACTTTATGTATACACAGAAACAGCAGCAGCACAACATAAAGGAAAGAAAAATTGGTAACAATATCACTGGATTTACAAAGCGTTTTTATAGATTTCGAGTGAGCAACGACAGCCACCCAAAATGAATCAGCCATAATTCAAGCACACTTACATCAAAAATATTTAAAGTAAATTTCTGACAACATGAGCAACACAAAAATTTCTCATCTCCAAAAACCACATGAACCCAGTCATGTGCGCCACAAAAATTTGATTAACTCAAAATGTGGAAATATAAATGTAGGAAATTGCAATTTCAAATTTTTTTTTTACATGTTGGTTTTGTTTTTTCTACTTTATATATCTATGATGTTGTAATATTGTGCATTAAATATGTTTATTAAAGAGGATTTTTTTTTTGTAGCAACAACAACGAGTTTTGATGCTCATTTTTCTATTATACTGTTTCAGGCCATAAATTATGGATGATTTATTTTTATTTTACTATAGTCAAATGCAACAGGATTTATTATTGAACATTTTGATGCTGATTCTAGATTTTAATAGTTACCTGATGCTGGAAGGAAGAGAAAAAGAAAGAATTAAATGGAATGGATGAAAATTGCTAAATGTTTTAGATAATTCACTTAATTGGATTTTAGTAATTTATTAAGCATTCTATCATGATAAAGCTTCTACATTTAGGAGTGCAATTGAATGCTTTTAAAACTGCAATATTGGATACAGTTGAACTTTTACATCCTTGCTTTTAAAAATTAAAAAAATTTCGATTTTAAAATGATTCTAGAAAGTTCAAGAAAATGTTCTTTGTTGACCTCTAAAAACTGCCAACCCCTTGTTTGTCACTGGCTAGATCCATTTGCTTAAGATATGTTCTCTATTTATACCTATAGAACGGAACAAATTTTCTAAGAAAAGGACTCGAAGGGAAATTTATTGCCTTTCAGAAGTTTTCATTCCCTTGATTGTATCTTCATTTATTACAGACAGGAAAGAATAATTTCCGAAAAAAAACTCATCTTACAAACATACACGTGATATTTATTATTTCACTGACAAAGAAAACAGGGAAGGATGAATGGTTTCTTCTGTTTTTTCTTTTATATATCAAAACAACATAAAAGAAACCCAATTAATTTGAGATAAAATTGAGATTTATTAGATAAATATTCTACATTAAAAGAGAACAACAGGAAAAAAAAATTAATTAGGAAAATGGAATGAAATACTTAATAGTTGTTTGGTACTTATAAATTCAGAACAGGTAATGTATTTATCTAATACATACTCTGATATATGAAATGATTGTTTTTGAAGAAAGATTTGAATAAAGAAGCAGAGCTCAATTAATTGAACGCATTTCTGCAGTATCCCATATGAATTGAATGTTCATAGATCAGGCATCGGTTAAACAGAATTAATGAATAGTCGTTCGGATATTTTTGGAAGTCTAACGGCAAGCTGATATGTCGAGCACGTATAGTTCATAATCAAAAAAAGAGATAGGTAGCTAAACTCACAACCTCGTGGGATCTTATAAAAATGAATCAATTGATCAAATAATATAAGTTTGAAAATACGAAATAACTAGCTTAACTACAGGCAATACAATTTAAGTCTTTGGACATTTTATGAGTTTAAATTCCCTTAGAATTACTAAAACTAATCTGACTCATCACTAACAACGTACTGACTAGATATAGCTGAATATCCTGCAAACTTTAACATTTTAATAGAATAAATATTTTTTCAGAAACTTCTGATTGAAAACTTTGATTTTCAATGACATAATATGCTAAAAATGCTGTCAAGAAAAGTATATCCATAAAAAGGAACGAATAAAAAAATTGAAAAACTGTAGATCTATCAAATTATTGTCATGCATATTAAAATTGATGCATGCATACCTTCTGTGTAGTCAAAATACAAACGTTAAACGAGGATTTTAGGGGAAAGACGTTCGAACACATTTTTTAAAAAAAAAAACTAAAATACCAAATTCCCCTGGATCACATTTGATTGACATTAACTCTATTTTTCAATAAAACTTCGCCTTTTCTCGCTCTTTCTCTATCTCGATTTTCCCTTTTATTTTCCGCAATCCCACAATGCTATTATCAATTTTCTCCTGCCTGCTATACCAAAAAACCCCCAATTGATATAAAAATAACCGTATTTTACCATCAAAAAAATATATATGCGAATATATTTCCGATGAAGGGTTATATTAGTGAGATGGAATGAAATGAAGGAAAAAGGAATTGTGAGAAGGGAAAAAAAGCACTTTTGATTTGATGAGAAATAATTTATGAATTTTCACAAAGATGCAAATTGATTTTACCGCACTACCAAAGCCATAAATTTTCCCTCGTTTTCCTTTTCATATTCGACACGCAAAAAATTATTTTTATTTTAAACCTTTTTTTTTCTATCGCTTTCTTTGATGTGAAGAAGAATGTGCTGCAAACGAGCTGAAAAATGAAAAGTTACAAATGAAAACGAATTAATTAGCATTTTTAATTGAAACTTTGATGAATGCTGGAAGGGCAATGAAAACATTTTCTAATTGAGCATGGAAAATCAATTATTTTCTCATTTCCTATTCAATAAAATTTTAGCGTGCGGCTAAATACTTATTTTATGCAAGCATTTAAAATATCACATCAGGTATGATGAGGGTGGGTGATTTTGCATCAATTATATTTGTTTATATATGTATAATGAGAGTTCCTATAAGAATCTATTATATCCTATCAAATCTGGATAATTTTTTAATACTAATGGGCTTATCTGATAGAACGATAATTGACAACTTAATGCTTGATACACAGTGAAGCATCCAATATTTCGCTAGAATTGTTCAATCAATCTCAATTTCATCAGCAACGCATTTTACAACATTAAGCTTGATTTAGAAATTCTAAATAAATTATTTTCAGTTTTGTCAACTGGAAGTATGTCTGGGATGAACAAAATCTGATGTAGACTTATCTGTAACTTTGTTATAATTGGTTAAGCTTGTAAAGTAATGATACTTTTTGAATCAGACAAAAAGATGAGCCTAGAAATCTTCTTTAAATATAAACACTCAATTCAATGATTCTAGAAAGGAGACTGTCTAAAGCTTTCTATGACGTCGTGGGAAGTCAATGGTTCTGAGGCATTTCAAGGGTATCTTTGAAAGCACAACTTTCTCTATTAATGAATGCTCTTGTAAAGGAGGACAATTCTGAAAGTTAGAAGAACTTTATCCGCGTGATCAATGAGGATAAGCGAAGCAAATCTCTTTCTAGAAGAAAGATTCTCATAAAAATGATTCAAAACATTCCGAGTCTTATCTTTCCTAGTCTGACTAAATTTGGCGATATAGCATTTTTAACAATTAATGGTATCTATAGTGAATTTAACTGTTAAATTTAAATCCTTCTTTAAAAATCTACTGAAAAGAATATTAAAAATCTTAATTCATCTTCCTGGATTGCACACGTCACACAAAGCAATGCTTGTAATCTCACCAGCATAAATAGGATAGAGAATCATGCTCCAATAAATTTGTAAAAACGGCAAAAAGATGGAACACGAATGCATCTGTACATATGCAGAGCTTTACAAAAGCACATGACAAAAATGTACATCGATAATCGCGGTTTCATAGATGAGTGTTGAACATGCAATAACGATAAAATCGATGATTTACCATTTGTATCCAATAGAATACTACTAAAATGTAATTTTTACTTTATTTTATACATTTATAAATACAAAAAATCTGCAAATAAACGTTGACCGCATGTGAGCATCATGTTGTGAGCAATAAAAAAATCCGCAGATGGAAAAAGTTTGTTAATTATAACGATGCATGTAGAGATTAACTTGCTACATGAGAATTTTTCTGTACGAAAAGCTAAATGGATTTTTAAATAAGCATTTATTTAAACTGTTGCGTCCTGCATTCTTTATTAAGGGATTGTGTATAGAGTTTGGGATATTTTGCTTCGAGGACTGGAAGAGCAAAAAGTGGAAGTAATGCACTTTTAATGTATAATTTAGTTAACATTATAAAAAAGTTGTTTTCAATATAATTCAAACGTTGCTGGATATGCATGCCTTTAAAAGCTTACAGAATATATTTTCATAGATTGAAAAAGCTGGCTCTTATGGGAAAATCTATGCTTCACACGAATAATTTCATCAAATATGGACAAATGCATTGTCAAGAATATTAAAAGTTTCATACAGGAAAATTGTTTTGCAAGACAGAAGAGATATGCTGACGACCGTTACAGATTTTTGATTTGCACATGGTGATTTGTTACCGACCGAGAAAAAAAAACTATTGGAAAAGTTTATAATTGAATTTCATCATCGAACACTTGGGACACACTTTTTGTGGACGAAATAAACAAAAAAAGTTTTCCTATTTTGATGCTGGAAATTTTGGTCGTGTGTATGCTGAACATGATGCACGATAAATTTTTTTTTGGAATTTCCTAATTATGACAAATTCTGGAGTTGAAAGTTGATGATTTTTACTAAGGGCTCGCTCATGATGTTGCTTATGTATGATTGGCTTTTTCTTCATGGCTCTCAAGTTAGACCATAGAAGTCTGCAAATTTTGTATCATGTTTACCAAACGACTGTCAAATTAAAATTTTGCAGATCAGAGTCAGGAACTTTACTGTCCTATTCTAAGCTAGAAGTGCCGTAATGTTCCATGAAAAATTATTGAACTTTTTGAATTAAAATGTTTTCTTCTCAATCCTTTACCTCTCTTCTTTTAAAAATTTTAGGCTTCATTTCTGTTTCTGTTTCAAATTCAAACGGTTTATTCTTAATTCAATGAATGAAACTTTTTTCCATTAAAACTAGCTAGCTATAATACATGCTAGACTTAGTGACATTACATAAAAAATAAAAAAAAAATTTGATGAGTAATAAAACTTCTTCAATTTCTCCAATTCCTAGAATTAATCACAAAAACCCATCATAAGTTCCAAGATAATTTTTACATTTACTGCAGAGACTTAAATTAAAAAAGAATGCGTTAAATATAAATTTACAGAGTCAAATTGTTCTTACTGGTGTCTTTTCTTGCATCTCATCCCAAAGCAAAAACAACAGAATAAGTCACAGCATGGATGAACTTTTTCGACGCTAGTTTTGATTACTTCTTTACAAAATGGACAATTCATGACAATTGGATATCTTCTGAGTTTTGTATCGACCATAATTATCGTACTTACTGCAAAAAATCAATTTTTATGAATTGAATTAAACATTTGATGCGAAGAAGATCTTCGATTAAATTAGATTCCAATAGTTTTCCTATAGTTTTAAGCAATGATGAATATCTAGGACCCATAGTTACCTGGCAACATTCCAATGGAATTATTTGAAGGTGGCATAGGATTAGAAAATGCCGTCTCGTTTTGATGAATTGACGGTAAAGATGGCAACGGCATATTTTGTAAAAGTTTACTCATTTTATTAATTTTTTGACTTGTCACTTCAAAATCACTATTTAAACTGAGTATGTAGGACTCAGCAAGTGAAAAAGAAAACATTATCATCACAGATTAGTCTTATTAGTCATAAAACTATTCTCGAAATCTGTGGTGGAGTCAGAAATTTTCAAGAGGATGTCCCAAAATGTTTAAAGTATGAAGCTTTGTTTCGTAGCTACGCTCCTGCCTAATGAGTTAAGCTGAAAAGTATTATTAAAGTAATTTCATATTAGTTCTTATTGCATTTCAGCTTAATTATTATTCATTCGAATATTTGATAAGCATACTCAAAAGTAAGTTTAGTCATATTACTTTATTAACAGAAAAATTATTCAGTAAAAATTGAAGAAATCAAAAATATGAAATGCCATAAATGACTGCCATTTGAATAATTGGAATCATAACTTTTGAAGTTGAAAATGCCATTAAAACTGTATTTACTTGCTGCACATTCCAAGATAAGTTCCACAGTGTTCACAGATGCTGAAAAGAGTCAAATTATTACAATAAAAAAAAACTTCAACTTTATTTTACTTACTGATTCTTTTCCTTGCATGACCAAGTACCAAAACAGCAAAGACAGCAAATTAAATCCCAAAATGGATGAACTTTTTTGACGATTGTTTTAATTGTTGTCTTGCAAAATGGACAAGTCATAACGATCGAATATCTTCCGAATTTTTGATGAACAATTATTGATGTTGCAACTATCAAAAACCACAAATAAGATTTGAAAGAGATTAAATGCAATAATTACAAACCAGCTGGATTTTGGATGATAATTGTTGGATTTTGAACATTCTGAGGCTGTTCTTCATTGACAGCTGGAAATGAAGACATCTTGGATGAAGTTTCAAACATTTTATATTCCATTTTAGGAAAGACACTGGACTAAGTATGAACAGAACAAAACTCTAGATGAAACTGCAACTCCATCCACAAATAGTGTTTAAGATTTTAAAAGGGGTTCATTTGTCACTTTCTTTTCTCATTATTAAATCTGTGCATTACAACACATGGATGGAAGTGACAGAACTTACGATTATTAAAATAATAATCGTATTTCACCCGAACAGTCATAAAGAAGAACATAAACTTGCTAACACAAACAAAAATTTTTATAAAACCAATTTGAGACGCTTGTTGATACTTTGCAGTATTGCAACAATGAATTTAAAAGTAAAAGATGTATGTACTTCCATTTTAAAAATGTTTAAGTTCAAAACAATACATGCTTTTTAATTGCCTTTATTCATAAGAAGTGCTCAATATCAGAAATCACAAAAAAATGTTTAGAAAGCGATACAATGAGTTGTTTGAATCTTTTGATTCGTTAATCTGTTGACTTCCTATTTGTCATACATTCCAAGATAAGCACCACATTGACGACAAAGACTAAAAAAGAGAAATTCAAAACTATTATTTATTCAGAAACATAAGCAAGCGTTAAAACCTACTGATTCTTCTTTTTGCATTTCATTGCGCAACAAAAACAGAAACAGCATAAACAACAGAGAAAATCTAGACAAGGATGAACTTTTCTAATTTTAGTCTTGATCGTTGTCTTACAAAATGGACAGGTTAGCACCACAGGATATTTTCCGAATTTTTGATGGATTAAAAATGATGTGGAAACTAGAAGAAATGAGAATTTAGAGTTTATTATTACAGGAACATCATTTGTGTCGAGGAAATTATTTTAATATAAAAGAAATTTATAAGTAAATTATATTCGCAACGATTATTAAGGCACGAGCAGCCAAATAAGACAAGAAAGAAAAGAATTGCGAGCTTAAACATTTCTCTCTGTCTCGTTTGATAATTGTGTCTTTCATTGGCAGTTTGAATATTGACACTATTTTTAAGCATGTTCGGCGTAATTTTAAAGACATGAATGCATACACTAATCTGACATAGTGTAGAGACTGAAATATTCTTATGCTATACTGTTAAATACTGGTTCTCATATATTTTAATTTCATATACATTTTTACATAATTTGTTGCACAGTTGCTAGATTTTCTTGTTATTATTATTATTATTATTATTATTATTATTATTATTATTATTATTATTATTATTTGTTTATTCTCTTCTTTAACTCGCAAAGGAAAAGCCATTCTAAACATTATTCTTTCATTTTACCCCGATCGTCGGAACGAAAAGTCGCTTCCGATCAATCCACGAAAAAGTAGGAAAATACATTTAATTACATTTCATTACATTCATAAAGTCGAACTGTAGCAAACAATTTTTTTTTTATTCACCTTAGCGAACTATTAGCGAACTTAATATTACAAAGTTTGCTATAGCGAACTATTGGCGAACTAGAAAAAAATTTTTGCTTCATGTAAAAGTGATTTCTGATTGCGTTTGTGAAGTATGTGTGAATTTCGATGCTGGGTTATAAGTCCAGAGATTATAAGTCCAGATACAAAAATCGTGCTTAGAAAATTATAAGTCCAGAAAATCAAAGTCAATTAAGGTTTATAAGTCCAGATACAAATTGCACCTGAACTTAAAAACCTCACGTGCAGTTCATAAGTCCAGGTACATAAACAGCTGGAATTATAAACTGCACGAGAGGTTTTTAAGTCCAGGTACATTTTATATCTGGACTTATAAACCTCACTAAAAGTGTAGCTTGAAAGTTCAGAATTAGCATTCTTTTTCATTTATAATACCTAGATATGTTTTAAAATGCAATTTAAAGCATTTTTGGTTCCGATCATAGAAGGCTATTTCCAAAAAATATCGATTTTATAAATATTAGCATTCTTTTTCATTTATAATATATAGATATGTTTTAAAATGCAATTTTAAGCATTTTTGATTTGGATCATAGTAGGTTTTTTTCAAAAAATATCGATTTTATAAATATTAGCATTCTTTTTCATTTATAATACCAGGATATGTTTCAAAATGCAATTTAAAGCATTTTTGGTTTTGATCATAGTAGGCTATTTCCAAAAAATGTCGATTTTATAAATATTAGCATCCTTTTTCATTTATAATACCTAGATATGTTTTAAAATGCAATTTAAAGCATTTTTGATTTGGATCATAGTAGACTAATTCAAAAAATATCGATTTTATAAATATTAGCATTCTTTTTCATTTATAATACCTAGATATGTTATAAAATGCAATTTAAAGCATTTTTGGTTTTGATCATAGTAGGCTAATTTCAAAAAAAAATCGATTTTATAAATATTAGCATTCTTTTTCATTTATAATACCTAGATATGTTTCAAAATGCAATTTAAAGCATTTTTGGTTTGGATCATAGTAGGTTTTTTTCAAAAAATATCGATTTTATAAATATTAGCATTCTTTTTCATTTATAATACCTAGATATGTTTTAAAATGCAATTTAAAGCATTTTTGGTTCCGATCATAGAAGGCTATTTCCAAAAAATATCGATTTTATAAAAATTAGCATTCTTTTTCATTTATAATACCTAGATATGTTTCAAAATGCAATTTAAAGCATTTTTGATTTGGATCATAGTAGGCTAATTTCAAAGAAATCGATTTTATAATTATTAGCATTCTTTATCATTTATAATACCTAGATATGTTTTAAAATGCAATTTAAAGCATTTTTGGTTTTGATCATAGTAGGCTATTTCCAAAAAATGTCGATTTTAAAAATATTAGCATTCTTTTTCATTTATAAAACCTAGATATGTTTCAAAATGCAATTTAAAGCATTTTTGATTTGGATCATAGTAGACTAATTCAAAAAATATCGATTTTATAAATATTAGCATTCTTTTTCATTTATAATACTTAGATATGTTATAAAATGCAATTTAAAGCATTTTTGGTTTTGATCATAGTAGGCTATTTCCAAAAAATATCGATTTTATAAATATTAGCATTCTTTTTCATTTATAATACCTAGATATGTTTCAAAATGCAATTTAAAGCATTTTTGGTTTGGATCATAGTAGACTAATTCAAAAAATATCGATTTTATAAATATTAGCATTCTTTTTCATTTATAATACCTAGATATGTTATAAAATGCAATTTAAAGCATTTTTGGTTTTGATCATAGTAGGCTAATTTCAAAAAAAATCGATTTTATATATATTAGCATTCTTTTTCATTTATAATACCTAGATATGTTTCAAAATGCAATTTAAAGCATTTTTGGTTTTGATCATAGTAGGCTATTTCCAAAAAATATCGATTTTAAAAATATTAGCATTCTTTTTCATTTATAAAACCTAGATATGTTTTAAAATGCAATTTAAAGCATTTTTGATTTGGATCATAGTAGACCAATTTCAAAAAATATCGATTTTATAAATATTAGCATTCTTTTTCATTTATAATACCTAGATATGTTATAAAATGCAATTTAAAGCATTTTTTTTTATAAATATTAGCATTCCTTTTCATTTATAATACCTAGATATTTTTCAAAATGCAATTTAAAGCATTTTTGGTTTTGATCATAGTAGGTTTTTTTCAAAAAATATCGATTTTATAAATATTAGCATTCTTTTTCATTTATAATACCTAGATATGTTTCAAAATGCAATTTAAAGCATTTTTAATTTTGATCATAGGAGGCTAATTTCAAAAAAAATCGATTTTATAAATATTAGCATTCCTTTTCATTTATAATACCTAGATATGTTTTTAAAATGCAATTTAGGTTTTTCTCAAAAAATATCGATTTTATAAATATTAGCATTTTTTTTTCATTTATAATACCTAGATATGTTTCAAAATGCAATTTAAAGCATTTTTAATTTTGATCATAGGAGGCTAATTTCAAAAAAAATCGATTTTATAAATATTAGCATTCTTTTTCATTTATAATACCTAGATATGTTTTTAAAATGCAATTTAAAGCATTTTTGATTTGGATCATATTAGGTTTTTCTCAAAAAATATCGATTTTATAAATATTAGCATTTTTTTTCATTTATAATACCTAGATATGTTTCAAAATGCAATTTAAAGCATTTTTAATTTTGATCATAGGAGCCTAATTTCAAAAAAATCGATTTTATAAATATTAGCATTCCTTTTCATTTATAATACCTAGATATGGTTTAAAATGCAATTTAAAGCATTTTTGATTTGGATCATAGTAGGTTTTTCTCAAAAAATATCGATTTTATAAATATTAGCATTCTTTTTCATTTATAATACCTAGATATGTTTCAATATGCAATTTAAAGCATTTTTGATTTGGATCATAGTAGGTTTTTTTTAAAAAAAATATCGATTTTATAAATATTAGCATTTTTTTTCATTTATAATACCTAGATATGTTTTTAAAATGCAATTTAAAGCATTTTTGATTTGGATCATAGTAGGTTTTTCTCAAAAAATATCGATTTTATAAATATTAGCATTTTTTTTCATTTATAATACCTAGATATGTTTCAAAATGCAATTTAAAGCATTTTTAATTTTGATCATAGGAGGCTAATTTCAAAAAAATCGATTTTATAAATATTAGCATTCCTTTTCATTTATAATACCTAGATATGTTTTAAAATGCAATTTAAAGCATTTTTGATTTGGATCATAGTAGGTTTTTCTCAAAAAATATCGATTTTATAAATATTAGCATTCTTTTTCATTTATAATACCTAGATATGTTTCAAAATGCAATTTAAAGCATTTTTGATTTGGATCATAGTAGACTAATTCAAAAAATATCGATTTTATAAATATTAGCATTCTTTTTCATTTATAATACCTAGATATGTTATAAAATGCAATTTAAAGCATTTTTGGTTTTGATCATAGTAGGCTAATTTCAAAAAAAATCGATTTTATAAATATTAGCATTCTTTTTCATTTATAATACCTAGATATGTTTCAAAATGCAATTTAAAGTATTTTTGGTTTGGATCATAGTAGGTTTTTTTCAAAAAATATCGATTTTATAAATATTAGCATTCTTTTTCATTTATAATACCTAGATATGTTTTAAAATGCAATTTAAAGTATTTTTGGTTTGGATCATAGTAGGTTTTTTTTCAAAAAATATCGATTTTATAAATATTAGCATTCTTTTTCATTTATAATACCTAGATATGTTTCAAAATGCAATTTAAAGCATTTTTGATTTGGATCATAGTAGGCTAATTTCAAAGAAATCGATTTTATAAATATTAGCATTCTTTTTCATTTATAATACCTAGATATGTTTTAAAATGCAATTTAAAGCATTTTTGGTTTTGATCATAGTAGGCTATTTCCAAAAAATGTCGATTTTAAAAATATTAGCATTCTTTTTCATTTATAAAACCTAGATTTGTTTTAAAATGCAATTTAAAGCATTTTTGATTTGGATCATAGTAGACTAATTCAAAAAATATCGATTTTATAAATATTAGCATTCTTTTTCATTTATAATACTTAGATATGTTATAAAATGCAATATAAAGCATTTTTGGTTTTGATCATAGTAGGCTTTTTCCAAAAAATATCGATTTTATAAATATTAGCATTCTTTTTCATTTATAATTATTATTATTATTTTTTTTTTTTTTTTTTATCATCTATAATCATTTATTATCATTTATAATACCTAGATATGTTTTAAAATACAATTTAAAGCATTTTTGGTTTCGATCATAGTAGACTAATTCAAAAAATATCGATTTTATAAATATTAGCATTCTTTTTCATTTATAATACCTAGATATGTTTCAAAATGCAATTTAAAGCATTTTTGGTGTTGATCATAGTAGGCTATTTCCAAAAAATATCGATTTTATAAATATTAGAATCCTTTTTCATTTATAATACCTAGATATGTTTTAAAATGGAATTTAAAGCATTTTTGATTTGGATCATAGTAGGTTTTTTTCAAAAAATATCGATTTTATAAATATTAGCATTCCTTTTCATTTATAAAACCTAGATATGTTTTAAAGTGCAATTTAAAGCATTTTTGATTTGGATCATAGTAGACTAATTCAAAAAATATCGATTTTATAAATATTAGCATTCTTTTTCATTTATAATACCTAGATATGTTTTAAAATGCAATTTAAAGCATTTTTGGTTCCGATCATAGAAGGCTATTTCCAAAAAATATCGATTTTATAAATATTAGCATTCTTTTTCATTTATAATACCCAGATATGTTTCAAAATGCAATTTAAAGCATTTTTGATTTGGATCATAGTAGGCTAATTTCAAAAAAATCGATTTTATAATTATTAGCATTCTTTATCATTTATAATACCTAGATATGTTTTAAAATGCAATTTAAAGCATTTTTGGTTCCGATCATAGGAGGCTAATTTCAAAATAATCGATTTTATAAAAATTAGCATTCTTTTTCATTTATAATACCTAGATATGTTTCAAAATGCAATTTAAAGCATTTTTGATTTGGATCATAGTAGGCTAATTTCAAAGAAATCAATTTTATAATTATTAGCATTCTTTATCATTTATAATACCTAGATATGTTTTAAAATGCAATTTAAAGCATTTTTGGTTTTGATCATAGTAGGCTATTTCCAAAAAATGTCGATTTTAAAAATATTAGCATTCTTTTTCATTTATAAAAACTAGATATGTTTTAAAATGCAATTTAAAGCATTTTTGATTTGGATCATAGTAGACTAATTCAAAAAATATCGATTTTATAAATATTAGCATTCTTTTTCATTTATAATACTTAGATATGTTATAAAATGCAATTTAAAGCATTTTTGGTTTTGATCACAGTAGGCTAATTCAAAAAATATCGATTTTATAAATATTAGCATTCTTTTTCATTTATAATACCTAGATATGTTTTAAAATACAATTTAAAATATTTTTGGTTACGATCAAAGTAGGCTATTTTCAAAAAAATCGATTTTATAAATATTAGCATTCTTTTTCATTTATAATTATTGTTATTATTATTTTTTTTTTTTTTTTTTATCATCTATAATCATTTATTATCATTTATAATACCTAGATATGTTTTAAAATACAATTTAAAGCATTTTTGGTTTCGATCATAGTAGGCTATTTTCAAAAAATATCGATTTTATAAATATTAGCATTCTTTTTCATTTATAATACCTAGATATGTTTCAAAATGCAATTTAAAGCATTTTTGGTTTGGATCATAGTAGACTAATTCAAAAAATATCGATTTTATAAATATTAGCATTCTTTTTCATTTATAATACCTAGATATGTTATAAAATGCAATTTAAAGCATTTTTTTTATAAATATTAGCATTCCTTTTCATTTATAATACCTAGATATGTTTCAAAATGCAATTTAAAGCATTTTTGGTTTTGATCATAGAAGGTTTTTTTCAAAAAATATCGATTTTATAAATATTAGCATTCTTTTTCATTTATAATACCTAGATATGTTTCAAAATGCAATTTAAAGCATTTTTGATTTTGATAATAGGAGGCTAATTTCAAAAAAATCGATTTTATAAATATTAGCATTCCTTTTCATTTATAATACCCAGATATGTTTCAAAATGCAATTTAAAGCATTTTTGGTTTTGATCATAGGAGGTTTTTTTCAAAAAATATCGATTTTATAAATATTAGCATTCTTTTTCATTTATAATACCTAGATATGTTTTTAAAATGCAATTTAAAGCATTTTTGATTTGGATCAAATTAGACTAATTCAAAAAATATCGATTTTATAAATATTAGCATTCTTTTTCATTTATAATACCTAGATATGTTTTAAAATGCAATTTAAAGCATTTTTGATTTGGATCATAGTAGGTTTTTCTCAAAAAATATCGATTTTAGAAATATTAGCATTCTTTTTCATTTATAAAACCTAGATATGTTTTAAAATGCAATTTAAAGCATTTTTGATTTGGATCATAGTAGGTTTTTTTTCAAAAAATATCGATTTTATAAATATTAGCATTCTTTTTCATTTATAAAACCTAGATATGTTTTAAAATGCAATTTAAAGCATTTTTGATTTGGATCATAGTAGACTAATTCAAAAAATATCGATTTTATAAATATTAGCATTCCTTTTCATTTATAATACCTAGATATGTTTTAAAATGCAATTTAAAGCATTTTTGATTTGGATCATAGTAGGTTTTTTTCAAAAAATATCGATCTTATAAATATTAGCATTCTTTTTCATTTATAAAACCTAGATATGTTTTAAAATGCAATTTAAAGCATTTTTGATTTGGATCATAGTAGACTAATTCAAAAAATATCGATTTTATAAATATTAGCATTCTTTTTCATTTATAATACCTAGATATGTTTCAAAATGCAATTAAAAGCATTTTTGATTTGGATCATAGGAGGCTAATTTCAAAAAATATCGATTTTATAAATATTAGCATTCTTTTTCATTTATAATACCTAGATATGTTTTAAAATGCAATTTAAAGCATTTTTGATTTGGATCATAGTAGGTTTTTTTTCAAAAAATATCGATTTTATAAATATTAGCATTCTTTTTCATTTATAAAACCTAGATATGTTTTAAAATGCAATTTAAAGCATTTTTGATTTGGATCATAGTAGACTAATTCAAAAAATATCGATTTTATAAATATTAGCATTCTTTTTCATTTATAATACCTAGATATGTTTCAAAATGCAATTTAAAGCATTTTTGATTTGGATCATAGTAGGTTTTTTTCAAAAAATATCGATTTTATAAATATTTGCATTCTTTTTCATTTATAATACCTAGACATGTTTTAAAATGCAATTTAAAGCATTTTTGGTTTTGATCATAGTAGGTTTTTTTTTAAAAAAATATCGATTTTATAAATATTAGCATTTTTTTTCATTTATAATACCTAGATATGTTTTAAAATGCAATTTAAAGCATTTTTGATTTGGATCATAGTAGACTAATTCAAAAAATATCGATTTTATAAATATTAGCATTATTTTTCATTTATAATACCTAGATATGTTTCAAAATGCAATTTAAAGCATTTTTGATTTGGATCATAGGAGGCTAATTTCAAAAAATATCGATTTTATAAATATTAGCATTCTTTTTCATTTATAATACCTAGATATGTTTTAAAATGCAATTTAAAGCATTTTTGATTTGGATCATAGTAGGTTTTTTTCAAAAAATATCGATTTTATAAATATTAGCATTCTTTTTCATTTATAAAACCTAGATATGTTTTAAAATGCAATTTAAAGCATTTTTGATTTGGATCATAGTAGACTAATTCAAAAAATATCGATTTTATAAATATTAGCATTCTTTTTCATTTATAATACCTAGATATGTTTCAAAATGCAATTTAAAGCATTTTTGATTTGGATCATAGTAGGTTTTTTTCATGGCTCACTAATGATATGTTTTTCGATATTCCCGGTTTTACCTCATACAGATCTGATCGATCTCGTGGAGGTGTTGCTATATTTATTCGTTCTGTTATCCCACATTTTGGTTTTACTAAGTTGAACTTTGATTATGCCGAATCATGTTCAATATTCGTTCATCTTGACAGTTTGGCTGTAAGAATTTCCTCAATCTACTGCTCTCCTAGTGCCTCACGTGCACAATCTCATGCTTTTTTTCACAAGGTACTGTCACAAACTGTTCCTCACATTGTTGCTGGTGATTTCAATTGCAAGCATTTGGAATGGAACAACATCTCTAATGATCGTAAAGGCACTGACTTATTGCACTTGCTGAACAGCTATAATTACTTGATCTCAAAGCCTTATGAACCTACACTTTATCCGTGTAGTGGTGAACCTTCAGTTGTCGATTTCGTTGTTGCAAAAAATTTTGCATCCCTTAGTCCAATTGAAGTGATTAATGACTTATCATCTGATCATCACCATCTTGATCTTTTGTCGCATGATGTCATAGATAGTTGTGTCGATTCCATCGCTTCAATTTTATCCACAGCTGCAAGGAAAAATCCCCTCCTTTTGCGATATAAATATTCCAACTCGGTCAATGTTCTGATTAAAAATCGAAATCACTTCCGGAATCTCTACAAACGCTCACGAAATCCTGCTCTTAAATCCTCAGTCAACTTATTAAATAGAATGATCAGGCAGCAAGTCGTTCGTGAGAAAAAAATTGCATTCGAATATAAATGGCTTTCGTTATCGTTCAAGAATAACTCTCTTTTTCGTTTTGCTAAATCTCTTAAGAGGAAGAAAAGCTCCATTCCTCCAATTGCTGATAATTTTGGAACTCATTTCTCGGACAAAAATAAAGCAGATGCATTTGCTCGATCATTTCAGTCTTCTTTTAATGCAGCACAGAATTCACATTCAAAGTTTGAAGGATTAGTCAGCAGCGCTATTCAATCAATATCAGACATCCAATATCCCTCTTTCGACCTGATCTCTACTGAAGATGTCAAATATGTCATGCAATCTTCAAATCCTCGCAAAGCTTCTGGCCATGATAAGATTCCTAATTGTGTTTTGAAAGCTCTAGGTTCTTCTACTCAATTCATCTCGCTCTGTTCTAAACTTATCAATGCCTGTATGAAACTATCGTACTTACCGAAATGCTGGAAAATTGCTAAAATCATGCCAGTCTCTAAGGAAAAGCAAAATTGTAATTCTTTCGATGATTTTCGTCCTATTTCCCTTCTTTCATGCCTTGGTAAATGTTTCGAAAAGATTGTCCTGATGCGTCTAAACGACTTTGAGCTCGAGAACAACATTTTCATTAAACAACAATGTGGATTTCTACAAAATCACTCGACGATTCATCAAATTCTCAGAATTACCGAGCAAGTATCTTTTGGTTTCAACAAAAACAAAAGCACCGGAATGGTCTTACTAGACTTACGTAAAGCCTTTAATAGCGTCTGGCATGATGATTTAATTTATAAGTTGATCAAGTTTGATTATCCTATGTATCTCATCAAACTCTTACAATCATATCTTCATGGTCGTTCTGCTTATGTTGTCTGTCAATCAGCATTTTCATATATATTTGATGTCTAATCACTGTCTTCACTAAGTCAACTAAAATGATCCAGAAACTAAGAGGAGATTCAATTTCTTTCAATGGACAAACATTCGACTGGAAAGACTCAGTGAAATACTTGGGTCTTGTCAAACATCACATCGAGCGCGCAGTTATCAAAGCCAGTGCCACTAGTTTCTCCAGTCTGTACTGCCTCTTAAGTAGAAATTCCTTTGCATCAACTGATTCAAAACTTAGAATTTACAAGTCCTACATAAGACCCATTCTGACTTAAGGCTGCCCTATTTTCCATAATGCTGCTGAATGCCATGTTAAAAAGCTCCAACTTTTCCAAAATAAACTGCTTCGTATGATCTTAAACATTAACTGGTATGACTTTCAATAAACCAGAGAGATTCATGATTCAGCGAAAGTTCCGTTAATTTTTGATTTTACTTCTCGTCTAACTGACAACTTTTATGCCAAAGTTGTAAATCATTCCAAAGATCTATTTTCTTCATTAGGCCAATACAATAACGACTCACTGGGTTTTCGAGTAAAACATAAACTACCGAAACTTTTCATTAAGTCCTCACAATTTATTAACTAGCATTTTTTTTTTTCTATTTTATATTACTTTTATTTAAACAAATATTGGTCTTTTTGTAACTTTTATTTTTTTTTTGGACAAACCTCATTGCATTACTAGTTCACTTCTTTCTATTACTTTTCAATTCTACTCATAACAAAATTTGATTAATATCAAAATAATTTTCTTTTTTTGAAAAAATGAAAAAAAAAAAAAAATTTTCTTATTGTTCCGCCAAAAATGTTCCATCAATTAAAATAAAGGATTGTTATTATTATTATTATTTATCAACTCTACAGTGGGCGAATATACGAGTGGGCTAATGTTCCAGTGGGGCATATGTAGAGTGGGCAAAAGTCCCAAACCCTATAAAATGTACCTGGACTTAAAAACCTCTCGTGCAGTTTATAATTCCAGCTTTATTTGCCCCTGGACTTATAAACTGCACGTGAGGTTTTTAAGTCCAGGTGCAATTTGTATCTGCTTTTTTCTCGCTACAGTTCGACTTTGGCAAGTTGAATTTTTAGCGAAGCGAACCAAGTTCGCTTCGACCTCTGAGAATTTAAATAAAATTTGATTTCAATTCCAATTCTATTTCGATCCTAGAATCAGAATTTAAATTGAACGAATCAATTCTGAAATTGTAATTGAAATTCTTTCTTGAAATTTTACCAATAACTTGATGTTTCAACAGGAACTGAACAAAAAATGGAAAATTACTCCATTATCAAGTGAAATATGAGCTATGGTCCAATATGGACGTAATGGAACTAGCGGAACTGCTTAGTTTCGAATTCGAATTCTATCATTTCGATTCTAGAATTTTAATCAGAATTTTAGTGCACTAGATTTTGAGAAGGATTCAACGATCTTTCATTTAACCAAATTAAAGAATATTACAGCTAGTTCAAGTAAGTCTCTTTTTAGATTTCAGCATTAATAGACAAACTAAGATTTACACAACAGTTTGGATCTCTCACTATTGAATTTAAAACTACTTACTCACCTGTTGAATTTCTACAGACGATTGGAAAGGTTTTGAAAGTTACGTTTTGTTCAGGAATGTAAAGTTCATCAGTAGGATTGGTATCCATTTTTCCTAAAGATATATTTTATCAGCTAAATGATTCAAATTTTATGAAAATTAAGAAATGAGAAAAAAGCAATGATTGCTTTGATTTTAAAAGATTCTTTATAAATGTAAAATCAAGAGATTCATATTGTGATAAGAATTATTCAAATGAAAGCAAATGTTTATTAAAATTAAAACCCGAACATACAAAATGAGTGAGTCTACTCAAAAATTATACTCATGCAAGCTCATTCAATTGAGCATGCTCAGGAGTTCATTACGAATGTACTCACTTTATTTCTTTTGCAAAAAATTTATAAACTCACGTGAGTACTTTCAACGAGTGTACTGATGAGAATATTAAGAACATACTTATGTGAATATACTCGTATGAGTGCACTTACTGAACATGCTTATGGGAATATTAAGAACATACTCATGGGTATTTACTCTTATGAATACACTTCCTAAACATACTCATGAGCATATAATGAACATAATTATATCTATATGACATTTTCAAAAATGTCGACCAACTTAAAATCGAACTTAGAATACATTTTTATTCCATGATCTCACAAAAGTTTGCAAGCTCACAAATAATGTGCTCTGAGTATACTCATTGTATGTTCGGGAAAGATAATAAAAGTAATCTGCAGCAGTGTCAATAAAGTAGAACGGTGATCTAACGCATTTAGTGATGTACTATATATATATATGGGTTTTTTGTGCTATTTTGTGAAAGCAGAATAATAATAGATAAGAGTATTTTAAATTCGACCCATGGCCGATTTTTTACTTTTAACACTTTCGACTGTAAATCTGACAAAGCTTGACGAAAATTGTTCAAACTTGGTCAGTAATTTGTGCAAATGTTTTTTTTTATTCATTGAAATATACAAAAGATTTTTATCTACAGTCGAAAGTGTTAAAAGTAAAAAATCGGCCCTAGGTCGAATTTCAAATGCTCATATCTCGGAACTGGCAACTTCACAAAATTTAAAAAAATTATTTTTCTGCTTTCACAAAATAGCACAAAAAACCCATATATAGTACATCATTCAATTCGATAGGTCACCGTTCTACTTGATTGACACTCTGCAGCACCCTCTCAAACCTTTAATTTTTCAAGCGAGAAGAATTTTCAGACCTAGAAACATATAAAATGAAAGTTGATGTTTGTGAATCATAAGACATAAAAACTTGTATGTACGAATCATTTAGAAAATTTGAAAAGGAACATCAAATAGATTAAATTTTCAACAAAAGAACCTCCTGTGAATAAAACATATCTCCTTGATTCATTCATTCATTCCATCCTGTATGTTGAGAGAATAATTTATTACATTCAATTTCTCTTCCATGTCAATGCATCATCATTTTTTTAAGTCAGAAATAGTACACCTGAAGCAGACGCTATAAATTACTAAACATTTATATTTATGTAGCATTGCAATGATTTTTCATTTTTTCATATCCCCCTCCTCCTTTTTCATGGGATTATTTGGTAATGACGTTCATTATTCTTTGCATGCTGTCAATTTTGATTTTCACCCGACTACTAAATTTCAACCATTCCATAGACGTCATTAATTGATGAGCCCATATTCCAGATTTTTACTCTTCCCATTAAAATAATTCAAGTAGGTAGGAAATGAAAGTGCATGACATGTGAATAGTTTGATATTTTTTTGCTGAGCTCAGCATTATGTAAGCACTTCTACATCATTTCTCACAGGTAAAACATATTGCACGAATATCATCCACTCACTCCTCCTTTATTTGATCCAAAAAAGTCATTAAATGTTACAAGGAAGAAAGTCAAAACGCCCCAAAGATTTTTCAATGCATGTAGGTGATTTAATATTGAGCAAGCATCTTGCCTGTTTAGAGGAAGCACGTGTACTTGGATGATTGAAGCGCATACTCGATAAAGGAACTGAAATGCTTTGTATTAAAATGTACTTAATAAAAACACAATAGCTTGCCATAAATACCAATAAATACAAATCTAATTTTTTATTCCGTAACTGCCTTGAATCCAATATTACTTAAGCAGTCTAACCAATTTCTATAATTGGAACTAAATCCTACTGATTCCTACCTATAAAATAATTTTCAATTTCTGAAAATGTTTTGCGGTGTGTTTCGGGCAAGAAGTAATATACAAATATACAGCATAATAAGCTTGATGTCCCAAATATGAAAAATATTACGTAAATGTCAAGAGAGTCAATCATAAAGGGAAATATTTTAAGCACCGCAGACATAAGAATGTAAGCAATGGCGACTGTTAATCCACCAAAACTTGCTTTATACTTGATAGAATAAAGTTCTGCGATGCATGTCCATGGAATAATCAAGATACCCAAAGATGCAAAAAGAATATAAGCAAGAATGCAGGTTAGAAGGAAGTAATTTCCAAAATTCGATGCTTCAGTTTCCAAAGGCACAACTTGAGAAGTATTAGAACTTTTTGAGAAGAATGAGTGTCCAGCATGATCACTGTTCCACATCTTAATAGCTGCCATATATGCAAATAATGTCATTCCAATTGTTGAAGCATACAGCAATGTCTTACGATTGCACCTTTGTGATAAAACAGCAGCAATAATAGCCATGATTAATCGAATCGTTCCAAGCAATAAGGATGCTAAATTTTCATCGACAGTCGTCAAAAATTCATTGCCCAAGTTTCTGAATATATTTATTGTATAGAAAATGAGGATATACCCTCCCGACAGCTGTTGTAACAGAAATAATATGATGAGAATACTTAATGGCTTATAGACCTGAGGCAGTTTGATGCCATTTATCCAATGCTGTTGTTCATTTTGATTTGTTCTCTGTTCCTCATTATGTCTCTCATAATTCTGAATTAATTCGTCATATTGTACGGATGCAATCTGTGAATTGACATATCGTGAGAATTTAATCAGTAATTCATCTGCTGGATACCTACCTTTGGACTTCGATAAATCCATGCAACACATGATTTCAATTGCGAATACTTTTGTTCGTCTGATGACTTACTATTAAAATACAATATCCAATGAGGTGATTCCGGGACAATAAGAATTAGAATCATTGATGAAAGTGATACGATGGCATAAATCCATCCGATAAATCGCCAGTTTAAATGAAAATAATTAAGTAGATAAGTTGAGAAAATTCCGAAAGACACCCAAACTGAATTCATGCATAATAAGGAGCTTCTAAATGTTTTATAGCTGATTTCTGCGCTGTAAACTACACTGACTGCTGTTAATCCACAGCATATTCCAGCCAATATTCTCGCTAAATAAATTTGAGTAAGACTTTGTGACACGCTTACTAAAATCCACGCGAGGAAAAAGGGAACACAAAGAAACATTCCAATCTTTCGTCGACCAAATTTATCCATTAGAAATCCAGAGGAAATAGCACCAAAAGGCAATGAAATCGACCAGATTGACCCGATAATTGATGCAGTTTTTGTATCCATTTTTATTTCATTTCCATCGCCCAATTGCGAAATTAATACCGATGCAAATGACATGTTAATGCCTGCTTGAATGACAAGTGAATACATTAAGCAACTAGCTGCTAATTGCGGAAGCAAATCGATCATTTTCACTTTTTTCGAGATCCGATCATCTTTGTTGCTTGGTGTTTCATTGTTAAACAACTGTCTTTCGTCAGGTTCCATTTTTAGTAAATGAATTTTCAGCGACCTCAAATATTATACAAATCAAATCACAATTTTATAATATCGTTAACTGGATAGAACAGTCAAAAGAGCTGTGTCAGCATAATGATTTGGGTCACACATAAAAATTGCACAGAAATGATTGTAAAAGCACCAAAATTATTGCTTTTAATTTACTGTAATTTGGAATAAAACATAATTCAAGAAAGCTTTTTCCCGATTGTTTACTACAGCAGCAACTTGTTGCATTGAGTACGTCCAGAAACATTTTAATGCTAAAGATTCCAACATAAACATCCAGAAACATAAAAGTTTCTTTAATATTAAGCATAATACAAGTTCATGAGTTTGCTAATTGTTGACATTTAGATTAAAGTTATTTAGAATTCAGAGCATTCAGTACCGGCATTAAGAATCGTGTGTCAAAACTTGTGGATTGCTTTATTTATAGACGTGTCTTTCTCAAAGTGGAAAAAGTCCGAAGATAAAACGCAAAAAGTATATGCTGCTACTAAATCTTTTAGGCATCAAACACGCTTACAATAGACTTTCAATACTTTTGTTCTTACTGTATACGTAGATCGAAAAAAGAGAGTCACTGTTTTAAACATCTTTAATGATTAAAGAATTGATTTTTAATAATTAAGTGAATTAAGTTTGAAACAGACTAAAATGATCCAGAAGAGCTTGATATTCTTAGTGCTAACCGTAATCTTAGGCACAAGTTTAATTACAGCACATCAAAATCATCATGGGCATCAACATCATCATCACGAACACGACCACGAACAGCAACCAAGTTTCAAGTATTCTCGACAAGCCAACGAAGAAATTAAGGCTCAACATAATCATCATGCTAGTCATGGACATACTCATGAGAATAATGGACATACCCACGACAGTCATGGACATGCACATGACAATCACCATCATGAAGAAGAACAAAAACAAATTCCAAAAGTGCAGTCAAATACAGGTAAATTAATCTTTCTTTAATTAGAGCAAATATGTACATTTTTTTGACAGAACTGCTGTTTACCTTATCTACAATGTAATACCACTCTCTTATCATTCTTACTTCCTAATAACATTTTTCAGATACATTCAATATCTGGCTGCATTCATTGACTTCAACTTTATTGATTAGTGCTGCGCCATTCTTCATTCTGTACTTAGTTCCACTCGATAATACAGAAGACATGCAACCAAGGCTTAAAACTTTACTGGCATTTGCAAGTGGTGGACTTTTAGGTGATGCATTTTTGCATCTTATTCCACATGCTGTAGCTCCACATGATCACTCGCATTCTCATACTGAACACGTTCACAGTCATGAAAGTCATTCAGGTCACGAACATTCGCATGAACATGGACATGATATGTTTATTGGGCTATGGGTACTTGCTGGAATTATAACATTCTTGACTGTTGAGAAAATTGTTCGCATATTAAAAATTGGTCATGATCATCATGGACATAGTCATTCAGGAGGTGAAAATAAGAAAAAGGAATCAGAGAAGAAAGAATTAACTAAGAAAAAGGAAGGCGATAAGAAGGGTGAAAAAGACAATAAGAAGAAGGAGAAGGAGAGTGCTGAAACAACTATGGAAGTAGCTGGATATTTGAATTTAGCTGCTGATTTTACACATAATTTTACTGATGGCTTAGCTATTGGTGCCTCATATCTTGCTGGAAATAGCATTGGAATTGTGACAACGATTACAATTTTATTACACGAAGTTCCACATGAAATTGGTGATTTTGCTATTCTTATCAAGTCTGGATGTTCTAAAAAGAAGGCAATGCTTCTTCAATTAACAACAGCGCTTGGTGCTTTAGCTGGAAATGTTCTTGCATTGCTTGGTACTTCAGAAGAATCTTCACCATGGATTCTTCCATTCACAGCAGGAGGATTTATCTATATTGCTACAGTTAGTGTCATTCCAGAACTTCTCGAACAAAATACTAAATTGTGGCAGTCATTAAAGGAGATTTTTGCTCTATTGCTAGGAGTCTTAATGATGGTTCTCATTACTGCAATTGAGTAAATAACTATTAAAAGTTAAATATGTCAATAAGATAGTAAGACAGGTTGAATGTAATCATATACATATATAATAATTCAAATTATGTTGTTCTACACATACAGTTTTTCAAAATATAAAATTAAATGTACATCACATTTGCCAATCTATGATGTTGCCTTTTTCACTTCATCTAAACAACGTTCGGCTGCTTTAATTGCTTCTTTGTTCTCATATTTTGATGCCAGTTTCCATCCCATGCTACAAGATACTCTTGCTTTCTCTATCAGTTTTTGTTTCAGATACAGCATGCCCAAATTAATATGATACGGTGAAAGATCATCTATTTCAATCTTTTTAGCGATTTCTATTGCCTCATTAAGATACCTTAGTGACGATTCGTATTGCTTTAATTCAGCACATACACAACTTAGATTATTAAGCAAAATGACACCGTCATCAGTCATTTCATCTTTGTACTTTTTAAAAATTACATGAGCTTCCTCTAAAGCTACTTTTGCTTCTGGATACTTGTTCATAGCTATAAATGCCTGTCCAATTAGATTCTTAACCATTCCATACAATTCATGGTAATTTTCTTCATTAAGATAATCTCGTTTCTGGATCTTTTCAAGTACATACTGATATCCGACTAGTGCTTTATCAAAATTTTCCTGTTGATATGCTATATGTGCTATTTTTGACGAGATGTGCAAAAGTCGAATATCGTCTTCCTCTGCTTTATCCTTTTCCATTAATCTTTGCATGACAGAAACAAACAATTTCTCTGCTTTTGGTAACTGACCCAATTCATAAGCTAAATTAGCCATTAGATCATAAATGTATGTAACAGCAGGCTCATTATTGACACTCTGTGCATTCCTTAGTGCTAGAAAAATAAAATCGAAATGTTATTCAACAACTTACAGGAACAAAAATAGTTTAATACCTAAATGATACAACTGCTCCGCCTTATCATATTCTGATCTCATGACTGACAAAATGCCTCTTTTCATTGTCATAATCAGTTCCGATTCCTCCTCATTTTCCAGCTTTTCATCGGTTTTTGTACTTCCAAAATATGAAAATATTGAAGCTCCAGAAATAAATTTAATTGGTGACTTTAAATTGAATTTCTTGGGCGCAAACTCTACTTGATTCCTTAAATTATTAAACCGTCTGTAGTTTGCAAACACGATCCTTCCAAATCGATACATAATTAAATATATTTTTAAGAAATATTAAAATTTCAATTTGTAAACAATCGGAACAAGTTAAAAATGTCATCAGAAATTGCTGAAAAAAAACAAGAAGCGCCTTTAATAATAAAATCATTAATTAAGTAAGAGTCAAGGAACTTGCATTAACACGAGTGCTATTTTATTGTTTAAAATTAAAAATTATGTGTACATTAAAATAATCTAATCAGAATCGGATTCCTCGCTTTCTTGTTGAAGCCATTCAATGAATTTCTTTAAAGATCTCTTGATCCAATCGACTTCATTATCTTCGTACCATGATAAAATCACTTCCTCTGAAAGAATATCTTCGTTGTACAAGAAATGAAGGAGTTTCATTAATTTTGGCTTGGATTGTTCGTACTCTTCACAGCATTCGATAATTGCATTAAGGCAATCGATCATTGCATAATCTCCTTTTATGTAATTCTTAATGACTTTTTCGAGATGTTTATAGACTTCCTTGAATCCTTCTAATGGATCAACAGTTTCTTGGACGAGTGTTAGACACAAAGCAGATTTAACGACATAAAAATTTACTTCATTCAACAGCATGTGATTGGCAAAACGAGAGGAATTAATTTCTAAAATGAGATTGTCAGGATCCGATTTTTCTTCAAGCCCACGTTTAAGCAAGTCAGATACTTCTGTGAAGAACACATGAGAATCTTCTTGTGGCATTTCTGCTTCATTTTCTTCATCATCACTTTCATTTCTTGAGCTATAATTACTCGATTCATAATGTGGGGATTGTTGCTTAAGCTTTATATAGTTTTGCCAGTCATTATTTTCATCGTCTAGATCATCCTCTGAATCAATTGCTTGTGGTGTCTCTTCCTTAAGCATATAAGCATGATCATTAAGTTTCTCAAAAGTGTCGACAGAATAATCATCTTGTTCTGGAATTTGTGACTGTATAAGCCATCCTTTAATGTTCTTAGTTGTAATGACACAATCATTAGTAACTACACTTCCTTCCGTGATTGAACATCCTGAATGAACCTTTACATTTGATCCAATTATAGAATTCTTGAGGATACAGTTATCTTCAATTGTCACGTTATCGAAGATATAAGTGTTTTGAATTGTACAGTTCTTTCCAATCGTACAATTCTTTCCAAGAACACATCGGGACAGAACAGATTTATCACCAATATTACAACCTTCTTGTAGAACTAAATCATTTTTGAGCACACAATTTCGCTCAGTTTTAACTGAATTATTTCTGTAAATATTATTCTTAAGGAACAAGTATTGTTGCTTTAACAAGCAAACTCCCATGTCTGGAACTAATGGATATACCCATCTATTAATAATATCTTGTGAAACCATATCGTAAGCGATCCAATCACTAACTTTTGCTGCATATTGTTCATTTGCTAATTGTGCGACATAAATCGAAGCTGCTTGTAATTCCTGATTCATGACTAAGCCACGAATAAATTGATCTCTAGTATCATAATCAAAATTATCCGTAAATAGTGGCAGAGCATTAGGTGAACAAATAGAAATTTGTGGATCCATTAAATCATGATGAATTTCTACTTCCTGATTATCCAAAAATATTTCAATTGGAAACTTGAACTTGTCTTCCTTAATAGACGAATGGATTCGATGATGAAAAAGCATTCTACTAGTCTGTTTATTTGTAACGACTAAAACTTCATTTCCAGTTCTCTGTCCTGGCATGATCTTCTTATAAACAACAGTCATGGCAGTATCCTTATCTGTCTTGCAATTCTCTATATGCTTTTTCATGATTAATGGAATTAACTTTGCATTTGAGATTGTATCAAAATTCATTAAAATGAAATCTCCACGTAGCATTCCTTTACCATCCAATTCTCTCATTGCATCACCTAGACTTCTCACTTCACATCCCATTACTTGAACTGTCATTCCAACAGACCATGTCATTTGCTCATCTATGCCTTTTCTATAAATAAACCGGGACATTTATTAATTAATTTCACAAGATCCGGATCTTATTGCTTCTTACTTTACAAATTCTCTGACTTTTTCGACAAATGTTGAGCATACAACCCATACTTCCTCCACTCCATTTCTATTGAGCGTTTCGAGGACATAGCTGATTAAAGGAACATTAACAACAGGTAGAAGTGCCTAATATTGAAAGTAAATAAGTTAAATAATTTGAGAAACTATTTTTGTGTATTTTTACAAACTTACAGGTGAATTGAATGATGTGAAAGGTTTAAAGCAATCACTAAAGTTATCTGCCATCACTACAGCTTGAATTATCTCCTTTTTATCCATATTTAGCGAGCTTTTAATTAAATTTAAATAATTTTGTTGATTTTGTAAATGTGATTGTATTCCGTTATATCGAAGGTTTAAAAAATCAGTCTGGAAAAAAATACCGAACGAGAAACAATCCGTTGGAATTACAGATTATAGAATATTTTTTTTCTGTTATTTTATCATTGCTAAATTGGCTTAAAAGCGTTAAAAAAAAGCCATTTAGAGAGCATATAATAAAGGCATTACGCTTGAAACCAGTTACAATATTAAATATAGTTGAATTAACAGGTGAATATCTTGAAATTTGTGTGTTTTTAAAGATTTTCAATTTTCCAAACAACAAACAAGGAAGCGTTGTTTGCGATTTTCTTTAATAATCAAAAATTAGTTAAATACAGCATTAAATCACTTCCATTCAGTCCTTTTAATTGAATTAACGATCTTTTATTAAAAATATTAAACGGTAAAAATTTAAATTATTTAAAAATTATTCGTTGCAATCCAGATTTTATCACGAGGACGTTAATGCTCTTTAATTAAGCTATTAGCATGATCTAACATAATTCTAATGAGCTTAATTACTCTTTATAGATACAAAATACCAACAGAAATGTCTGACGATGATGCAAAAAAAGACGATTCATTCGAAAGTTGTGAAGAAGAGGAAGATGAATCATTTGGGCCTGCAGCTTTGGGTTTACATCGAGTTGGAACTGAATTACCGAAAAAGAAGAAAGGATCACCACTACAAAAGCTCAATGCTCGTGGTAGACCAGCAAGAATACGAAAGAAAAACTCAAAATATGAAGATGAATTAGAGGAAGGAAAATCTCCAACGAAAGGTTCTCCAATCAAAAAGCCACTTGTAAAGACTCCTCTTTCGTCACCACTTAAAGCAATCGTTAAGTCAGCTAAAAAGCTAGCACCAAAAAGTAGAAAAAAAGATGAAAATGATGATTCAGACATTGAAAATGAGAATGACGATGATAGCTCAGAATCAGTAAAGAGTGGACAAAAAGGTATAAAGCGAGGTCCAAAGAAGAAGGTTTTAAAGACTACAACGACATACACTGAGGCAATGAATATGACGAATATTGATAAGAAGGCATGTCAAAGGATTGGATTACGATTAAGAAATTTATTGAAGCTTCCAAAAGCCCACAAGTTTGTCATGTACGAGTTCTTCTATAGCAACATTGATCGATCCATATTTCTTGGAACTAATGATTTTGAAATATGCTTGGTTGACATGTTTCCAAGACTTAAGACACGCATGATGACACGTATTGAATGGAACAAGATTCGTAGGACTTTTGGAAAGCCTAGACGATGTAGTGCAAAGTTTTTCGAGGAAGAAAGAATTGAATTGGAACGTAAGCGTCAAAAAATTCGTTTATTGCAATCGAGAAAGACTGGAGATTCATCATTTGTCTGCGATTTGCCAGCTGAAATTCCTGTGCCATTTACAATAGGCACAAAAGTCACTGCTCGTTTACGTAAACCACAAGACGGTCTGTTTACTGGTACTATTGATGGCTTGGTTCATAAAAGTCACTCATATCGAATTGTTTTTGAACGTCAAGGAATTGGGTCTCAAGAAATTCCTGATTATGAAGTTATGGCATCAGAATTTCAAGATACATTAAACTTGAATAAATTGACAAAGGATTTCATTAATCGACCAGATATTTCCTATTACATGGTATCGCCATTGAAATTAACTGGAGCATATTCATCATTTGCTGGACATCATGTTAACACCTTCCATAAAAATGATCCAATGTTGTCATCAAGTAGCAGCTTTATAAAACTTGAAGGATATCAAAAACCAAAGCTCCCAAATCTAGTTTTACCAACAACTGGATCAATTGGCGGATATCCAATTAAATTACTTGAAACAATGGTTTTGGTACGAAAAACGCTTGAAATTAAGCATTTACAACTTCTCAAAATCCGTAGACTTAATGTTGAAGCTGAAGTCGTTAAATCTTTTGGGGATAATGCACCGGAAGACTTTCAAAAGAAATATGCAACACTTTTAGTCGAAATGGAAAGGATTAATCGCGATTTAGCTGACTATATGAATATATTGCAAGCACAAGTTGACTTATTTGTCACAGATCCAGATGAGCTTCAAACAATCACGCCAACATATTTGAGAGAAAAATGTCGGGATTTGGCAATGCAGACGTTCGCTAAGAATAATAATAATGCTATTCAGGATGACACGATGATAAGATTGATAGGAAATTTAGCGACAATTATGTGGGTGACATCAAACTTGAAGAATGAGCAATATACAAATGTGGAGGAAGTGCTTAGTGGATGTTTAATAGAGACAAGCAAGTCATTAGATCCAGAAAATAGGTCGCTATTCGAGAGAAGTGTTCAAAGTCATATCCATCAGATACAAATTGGAATTTTTGACGATAATAATCAGCCACAACCGCAAGAAATTGAAGTGCTTGAAGAGGATTATGTTCTTGGTATTTAAATTTAATTATTTTCTATTATGACATTTAGTTGAGAATGAAGTGTGAGAAGACAGCACTTTACTATGACTTTGGATTTATAATTTTTTTTCTTGTGTATTTTTATTTTTAATAATTTTTTTTTTTTTTGAGAGACATCAATAAAAGAGAATCTATGCTCGATTTATGTTCAAACACAAATATTCAATAGAATCAATGTCATTATGAATTAAACAATAATAATAATAAGATGAATTAAAAGGTAATAAAGATTTAAAACAAAATTAATCCTTTTTACGATGCTTGACTCTTGTACTTTTCAAGTGTTGCGAGTAATTCGTCTGCTTCAACTGCTGTCTTTACACGTACCAAAACTGGAATCGGTGGGGGTTTACTTTCAGGTGTTGGAAGGCAAACAATCATGACATTATTTTTGCCTAATCGACTCGTCGGTAATCCATCACAAATTATTATATTTAATAGAATATTTCCGAGATTCGTGTCTGCACGGACTATCAATTGAACTTTATCATCGACTTTCTTTAAGAACAATGTTCCAATTCCACGATCAGCATAATCAGCTCCACTTTTAACGAATACTTTACACCTTTTCGAGTACAAACTGTCTTCTTCGACAACAGGAACAAACTCATTTTTAGGCGGTTCCTCTTCAGTTTCTTCCTCATTTGTCTTAGTTTCTGTTGATGTTGTTGTATTATTTTGACCGACATTACTGAATGAAAATGGAACCGACGGTGTGCTTGTTAAATTTCCAAAAAGCGGTGCAGGAGTAGAAGTTATAGCTGTAGATGTTTTTTGTAAGCCAAACGAGAATGATGGTGCTGATGATAAATTGCTAGTTATTGAATTTGATGGAGCTATTCCAAAACTAAAAGGTTTACTTTCTGCTGATTTAGTAGGTGAAAGTGTGTCCGAATTTGGAATTGAAGAGAATATGCTTGGAGTTGAATCAGGTGCCGATACGAAGCTTGAAGAATTTGTTGATGCTGGTTTTCCGAAAGTAAAGGTCGATTTTATTGTTTCCTTTTCTTCAGTCTTTGATTCTGGCATCTTTTTGTCCTTTAAATCTTTGCATTCCTTCATATACTTATCATAATCTTTGAATATTGGTGTGAGATCGCACAGTCCTTTGTTTTCATCAATATTTGACTTAATCCAGTCAACAAATGCTGTGTTTAATGACTTAACTTTATTAAAGTATGCTGAATTATCAAGCTTTTCTGTTTTGTTGATTTCACTGGATGATTTAACTTCACCATTTGTTTTGTTTGTTGTTGTTGTTTGTGGCGCTACAGCAGGCAATTTTGATAGGAAGCTAAATGGAGAAGATGCAGCAGGTGTAGAACTTCCAAAGCCTCCAAATGCACCAAACGGATTAGATGCTGGTGCTTTATCATCGTTTCCGGCTACCATTCTTCTTCTTGCTACTTTTTTGTTCCTTTGTTGTAAAATATCTTCAGATGCTTTTTTAAACTCTCCTGCGTCTTCACTCTCATGCTCTTCATTCCAATTATCATGATTTAAATCTGTATTAGCTGTTCGTTTGAAAGACATGCTTAATCTCTTTTAATGTGCGTGTATTTTAAATTAAATTAACAATTTATTTTTTCCTCTTTTCAATTATTTTTTTTTTTGAGGTTAGAAAATCCAGAGTTGCATTTTAGAAAATAATAAAAATTTGAAAATATAAAAACCGTTAAAAATAGCAGTGCAAAAAGGACATCCAGAAATGGAATAATATGAGTATGCTATACTTTATAAGCCAATTTGATTATGCATTTAAATTTCATCGTCAAAATCGATTTCTTCTTCAGGAAAATCACCAATTTCTACAGCAGATGGAAGAACAAAACTTCCATACTTTGGTTGACACTCGAAATACTTTTTTCCATTGGCAGATCCATCATTAATACCTAATGGCTCATCAAATTTGACTCCTACAAATAATCCCTTCTTTCCATCAAGTTCTCCCTTATACATAACTGTTCCAAGTCTCGTTGGATGTCCAGTAGTCGTTACTTTACATCGAGATCCAACAGTAATTTTCTCCAATCGTTCAAGTTCTCTCTTTTCAGCTTCTTGCTTTTTCAGTTCCAATTGTTTCATCTCTTCATCATTATATTTTCCTAATCGATTGCGTTTAAGGAATGATCGTACTGAATCTTGACGATTTTCATATTGCGTTTCTGTTAATTCAAATTTGTCAACATCCTGATCAAAGGATATAATATTATCGATCACATGAAGTCGCATATTGTCATCAATAGGGTACGAGCCAAAGTATGCATCATCATTATCTATCTTACAGATTAATTTTGATCCAGAATAAAGTTCTAATTGCATTGTGCCTTTATTTCCACCAGTGAGCACCTCAAGTTTAGACTGCAAGTAATTAAAATTAACGATTTATTAAAAAAAGATCCAGTTGAGTTTGTATGTATGAGTCATTCAACTTTTCTTACTTTTAACTCTCCAATTGTCAATTTCTTGTCAAACTTCTTCTCAAACGATACGACATCATTAGATGAGTTAGAGACGTTCAATTTCACGAATTCCGACGTAATAACTTGGATAGTTTCACTCATTTTGATTAATATTTAATTTTTTCAAGTTCCTTATAAATCTTAAGTTGTGTAGGTGTTGTTTACCAAAATATGCATCAGTATGCGTAAAGTATTAAAAAACTTTAATTGACGGATTTTATGCTTAGTACTTTGACTAGACTTATTGCAATCTATTTGATACTATCAAGAAACACAAAGTTGACATAAATGCATAAATAAAAACTAATCCATCATATTAAAAATGAATTAAACGAAGCCTTTTGAACATCGAGCAGAACCAAGTCATAACGTATGCCTTGATTTTAAATGCTGCATGACTGAATATCAACAAATAGTACACGAGTAAAAAGTGAAAAATAATGAGGAATTTCGAAAAACCATATCCCAGCCTTAATATAGCTGACTATTCACATATATTTAAAGTTAATGAACGTTTTAAGTGTGACTCTTGTAAAAAGAACAGAAAATTCTTTTGTTATTCATGCTCAATTCCACATCCAGAAATTACTGTGCCCAATATAAAGGTATAATAATAAATTGAGTGATTTTTGACCTCAAACTGACTTTTTGTCACTTTCAGCTTCCATTTAAAATAGATATAGTTAAACACAGACAAGAATCTGATGGAAAAAGTACGAGTTGTCATGCAAAAATGCTTGCTGGAAGTCAAGTAAATATCTACGAGTATCCAAATATACCGGATTATGAGGAGGAGAAAGAAGATTGTGTGTTAATATTTGTGTCCCCAAAAGCAGTTGATGTCAAAAGTTTATTTAAAGGATGTAGGAAGCTTGAATTAAAGGAGAATTATGGATTAGAAAAGGGATATCGTATAGGCACACTATTAACTAAAAATCTTAAGGAGATTGTGGACGAAGAGAAGCAGCAAGAAGTTTTTTTGAATAGCAATAAGTCAGAGGAAGTCTATACGTTAGATAATTTGCCATTCAAAAAGGTAGTTTTTATAGACAGCACATGGAAACAATGTAGAGGAATTTATCAAGATCAAAGAATTCAGGCATTGAGTACAGTGATTATACAGAACAGAATCACTAAATTTTGGAGAAAACAAAAAGGTGCCCCAAACTGGTTCCTTTCTACAATCGAGGCAATTCATCAATTTACATTAGAATTCCACGTAAATGCTTGGGGCATCTCTAAAAGTTACTATGACAAATGCTTAAAAGACTTTCAACTTCTTAATACTGACTGGATACCTGAAGATAAAATCATATCACATGATACACAACAAAATGAATTAACTACACCATATAATGGACAACATGATAATTTATTATTCTTCTTTTCATTCGTCCATTCTCTCATACATTCATTGGACAATCCAAATCAACCACTTCCGAAAAATAACAATGAATAGAAAATGTCATAGTACATTAATTGATATCATAAAATGTTGTTAAAAGAATAAAAGCGAATATATGCTATTATGTATATATTTTTTGAATAAAATTAAATCATATTACTGACGATAACATAAATAATTTATAAATCTTCTTTCGTTCACATAAGGCATTGTTAAAAGCATAAAAGGAATTAAAATTTACTTAAACTTCCAAAAAGGATCCAGCTCTTGAAGCGAGTCTCTAACTGTTTTCTCAGTTTCAGTCGGTGAGCTCAGCTTTTCAGCATTCTTAACTTGATATGACGTCATTATCCCACCTAAAAGTAAAGTTTATTAAGCTACGATAGACATTTATAATACACAGTAACTTACGCTTGTTCAGAATTCTATGGGAATTGTTCAGCACAAGTTGTAGAGACAATTGTAAGTAACTTTCATCATCCAGAACGCCTTTTCTTTGAGAACATACTCGGAACCAATGATCGACTACATCTGAAATTTTTGAAAATATCATTAACATATTTGTTTGTATTTAAGCTAGTCAGTGACTACTCACTTAATAAAGTTGGCTTTTTCATTTGCGTTGCAAAAATCGCACTTATTGCAAGAGTCATCAAACCAGATCTATCAGAGCCACCACTAATGCAATTAAGAACAATCGGAGGATATTGCTTACTGCCTGGATTATTTTGCTTAAATGATGTGATGACATTGTTTGAAACATCCAAAATGTGATCAGCAGACCTAAAATGGCATAATTATTAGATGATGGACTAGTAATTGACATGAACTTACTTCTTCTTCCAATTCTTAACTTGAATCAATGAAATTTCCATCGCTTTATCAGATCCATGCTTTGTTACCTTAAGCTGCTTTTCAAAGCAATGTGACAGCTCAAACTGCTTTATCAAAGTGACAATAACTTCCCCATATGATTTTTCGTCATTTATATTTTGTGGCCAAAACGGATCGAGTAGCTAAAGAATTCATAACAATATATTTCAAAATACCAATAGATAGATAAGAAGTGTATTACCTCGGAACTAGAATAAAGGCAAACTAATACATTTGACTTTTGAGACCAAATCATTTCCCAATAATCGTTCATTGTATTTTCCATTGGAATTTGAGCCATGATAAATGAGACAGGTCCGCAATTTCTTACCATAGCTGCGTTAATGTAATTATCTGTAGATGTAGGCAATAAAACTCGTCCATGATCGTATGGTAAAAAGTCAGCATATCTGTTCTTATCAGGAAATAGTTTAGCAATTGAAATACTTCTTGATGACTCATCCTTAACTAAGAGATCTTGTAGTTCCTTCCATTTATTTGCCAATGGAGTTATACCATTTAAAGTCTTTACAGTCAATGTCTCCATATATTTCTCTAAGCTCTCAACTTCCTTATGAAATTGTTTCAGCACATTCACATCGTCAAATGGATCCTCAAATTTCTTCAGTTCTTCGACTTTTGGCTGTATAATTTGTGGCGAAATCATTGTCATTGTTAAGGAACTAAAATCGAGATCAGCTAAATCGTCATTTAATTTAACTTGACTTTGATTTATTGGATTTGGGAGTTCTGCTACTTTTTTCGGTGATTCCTTTACTTCCTTTGTCTCGTCTTTTTTCGGTGTTATTGGTGTCAGTAATGGAATGTTGTTGATTGTAGACGAAGGAATCGAAAAATCAATGTCCGATAGCAGATCAATATTATTAGACTTTATAGCTGGATTTGGTGCTACTAGAGCCGTTGTTTGAACTGGAGCAGCTTGATTATTCTGAGGTGCAGTATGAATATTCTGAGAAGCAGCTTGAATATTCTGAGAAGCATCTTGAATGTTTTGAGTCGGAAATTGGGTATTTTGTTGAGCAGGAACTTGCGTTGTTTGCGCATTATTTGCATAGTTGTAAGCATTTGGTTGTGCCTGCATATTTTGAAGTGAATTTGATTGACTCATGGTATGAAATATGATCATTCCCGGCATATTTTGATAATACATGTTAGATTGAGTAACTTGTGGCTGGGCATTTCCCATGCTCATAGTATTTTGTTGCTCAGATGAAGGAACTGATTGATTTTGTATAGAAACTGATGAATTTATCGACTGTGGTGTCACTGAATTTTGAATATTATTATTTTGATAATACATCGATGACTGTGTCACTTGAGATTGAGGATTAGACTGAGTTCCTTGACTAATATTAGCCATGCTTGTTGGACTCGAGTACGGATAATTTTGTGATGTTTCTATTTGTCCATATTGATTATACTGATAATTTTGAACAGATTGCTGAGAAGTTTGAGGTTGATAGTTGCCAGATAAATTACTATACTGTTGCTGTGGATTTTGTGTTTGAGTTGATGACTGTGATGATGCTTGAAATGCTGGATTTTGAACAGAATTATTAATATATCCAGTTGAGGATGGCGTTGAAGTTGTTGGATAGTTTTGAATTGGACTCTGAGCAGTTGGATATTGTAAATGACTTTTATAAATATTCTGAATGAAATCTCCATTAGTTGGCTGTTGTTGATAATATTGAGAACTGGCTGAATAAGGAGTAGATACATTTTGATTATTTGAAGATTGCACGACAGGATTTATTGTCTGATTTTGAGATACATTTTGTTGACTTGTATTTTGATTAGGCATTACTGAATTTTGTGAAACTTGTTGATTATTATAATATCCAGTAAAATTATTTTGTTGACTTGATGTTGGAGTGCTAGGAAAGGACGTAGAAATGGGTTTTTGATTAACAGGCTGCTGATATTGAGCTTGATAAGAACTGTAATTCTGATTGTATGTATTCATGTCGTACATTTGATTATTTTGGTACATTGGATTAACATATCCCGTCGTTGTTGTTGATGAATAATTGGATGTTGGTGCTGATGAAATTATTTTATTGCCTCCTTGATTCATTATCTGTGAACTATTCTGCATTTGTGGCTGATAATATTGTTGATTTGGATACATTTGCTGCTGATAGTATTGCTGAGAGTTATAAGATGCAGCCGTAGGATAATTAGCTGTTGAACATGCTGTGATATTTGTTGATGAAATGTTTTCTTCACCTAAAGGATTCGGTCGAATTGCTGGAATTTTCGTTTCATCTCGTATATTTCCAATATTTGGAACCAAACCACTTTTAATATAGTCTTTTAATTTCATTCCTGTAGTTGTTGATTGTGGAATTTGCGTATTCATTTGTGGTACAACATTACTATTATCTGGATATAATTTCATAGCATTATCAGGCTTATCAATTTGCTGAGCTTTTGGTAAAGTTTTTTTCAAGAGCTGTTGCCTTTCTTCCTCTTGAACATCACGTGCTGCTTTTACACGTGACATTAATTTTTGTATGTTACCATAAAGCTTCTTATAAAAGTCTAAACCTTTTGAACTTTTCGACAATAAATCTTCATAAACGTCAAAGGAATTGATTAAACTTGAATAAAATTGTTCACGCTTCGATTTTGCATCATTAAAAGCTTTAAGACTCATTGCATGCTTTGCATAAGTATCAGTTAACGCTTTCAAGATGTTTCCTTGTGCAATTAAGTTCTGTTCAATTATATTGACACTTTGTGAATACTTTTTCAGTTCCTTCTTAAACAATTCTTCAACGTCTTTATCACCATGAGCAATAAGTTGTGACGTAATGTCATCCTTGTTTAAAATTTGATCCCTTAATTCATTATAAATTTCATCACGTTGTACCTTCATTTCTTCAACTTTATTCAAAAGCACTTCAAGTTCTTTACGAACTTCTTCGTCAATTACATCACTTTGTGGAACTTGAGACTTTAAAGATGATAATGGCTGTGCTAGAATCTTTAAATTACTAACGTGTAGTTCCATTGCTTTTCTTAAAGTATCGTTACTTTCACCAGCTTTACTGTGAGCATCTAAATATTTTGTAAATTCACGAGTTAATTCACTCATGTGAACTGATGGACGTTTCCCAATTTGTTTCTGGAAATTTTGTTCCTGTTTACCTTCTTCATCCAAAATCTGTTTTATTTCATTTAATGAAATTTCAACTTCCGCACAAATATTTCCAAGATTCGACATTGATTCAATCAAATCAGAAATTGCATTCGGCTTTGCATTTAGTTCAGCACAGCGATCGACCAAATTTTGTGGGAGTTTTATTTGTGACTGTTTCATTGAATTTAATAAATCGATATTTAAAGAACCCATAAAAGATGACAGTTCAGCATCTCGTTCATCAATTTTAGCACTCAAACGTCTCAAAATCTGTGCCTTTTCCTCGCTATATAATGAGAGATTCTCGTGTGCCTTCATTGGAACTAGACGCTTGAAAATATCTTCACCAATAATTTGTGGATCAGTTACATCAAATGAAATTCCTTGAACAAGATTTGCACCTTGTACAGCTGATATTGTGCTTATATCAGGAATGACCTCATGATAAATAAATTCATTTTCTTGTTTTGCGTTCTTACGCTTACCTTCTATTATATCCGTCGCTAAAACTAATGCTTCATTAATAATTTCTATCTTGTTCATTCCTTTTGTTTCCTTTTTAGCTTCTTCTAATCGACCACATGCTGCATTATACAATGCCAGACGTTCTCCCATTTTTCTTTGTTCCTCACTATGTTGTCCTTGATAAAGAAACAAAATACTGCTCAAATATGAGGTTTTGAATTTTATATATTTTATCCATTCCTTATACAACTTATTTCCAATCAATTCTTGAATTGTCCCATCTTCATTCTGACTGAACAAGGCAGACATTGCAGCATTATAGAAACTTATTACTTGAGCAGTAACTTTTGCAATTATTCCGGCTTTTCTATTATCAGCTAAGCTCTTTTCAAGAATACATTCTTGTGCTTGTGCAAAACATATTTGTTGCATAAAGATCATCAATTCAGCAGACAAATCACTTCTCAAAAGTAATCCATACTGATTCTTAATTTCACCAAAAGCCCAAGCAGCACATTGGAAGTGAGTACATGCTAATTTCATACTTTCTGGATCAACTCTTTCTTCTTCTATGCCCAATTTAGAATGCAAAGCCGCAACATTGTACAATGTCGATGCCATTTCGTACCTTATATTGCTCGTATGCCATATAGATCCAGAATAAATGTCTTTCCATGCAAAATTTAATAATTCTGTTTCAGACGATAATGGAAAGCGATTCTGAAGGCTATGCAGTTGTGAATAATAACGTTTTATCGTATTACAGCAATCAATATCAACTCTTGGTCTGCATGCCAATCCACGTAATTCTTCTAGTTCCCTAAATTCCTTTGTATAAGATTCTGGATCTTCACCATAATATTCAGCAATACACTGTTGATAAAAACAAATTTAATGTGATAATCACTTATAGCTTTTTTGATAAAAATTAAACAAACAAAGACGTGAGAAAAGCTTAATTCAATTACTCATACCTTTTTTTTTGTTCCCAAAAATTGAAAATTAATTTTACCTGTTTTAAGTTGTGAAATGATGTCGATTCTGGGCTATTTTTGATGTCAAAACATACCATGGGTAGTCTCTTAACTGCCTCCATACTTTTCAACTCCTAAGACTATCTATTTCCTATTAAAATACACTTTAATTAACAATTTTGAAATATTTTTCTCTTTCTTTGATAATTCATCAACTGCAGTCAACTTCACACTGTTTTTAGCAAGTTTTTCAAGACAAATTTATGATTTCATCTTATTTCCGACTGTCAATAATAAAGTTTCTAATAATTGTGTTTCGCTTAAAGCGCTTTGTTTTTAATATGTAAACAACTTTTTAAACTTTGTTTTGTGAAAATGGAAAAATAATCGAAGAAAAGGAAAATTAAGAAAAACTTTGAGTTTGAGCCATTTAAAAATGGTTTTGATGAATAAAAGTAGTGCCATAAGAGTTTTCCTATATGAAAAAGTAGGGATTTCAGGAGGTTTTGTCTTAGCATTTGTGATTTTAGTGTTTTTCTTAAATTTTCAAATAAAACATACAGAAATATTAAATTTAAATAATTATCGTAATGTAAGATTCAACAAGGATGATGAATTGTCTCGTATGAGGAACCCAAACTGCTCATTCTTTGACTGTTTCAATGTTTATCGGTGTGGAAATCATGAAAATAAAATAAGCATTTATATTTATCCACTAATCGAATATACAGACTCAGATAAGCAGTCCAAGACATTCATCACGAAGGAGTTCTATCAAATACTCAAGACTATTCAAAATAGTCCATTTTACACGACAAATCCACAAGAAGCGTGTCTTTTTGTACCCAGCATAGATTTGTTAAATCAAAATTTAATTGATAAGAATTTAGTTTCTAAGGCACTAGCTTCACTTCCATTGTAAGCATGTCATTAATTTAATTAATATTTGCTAAGTCTAATACATTTTATTATTATTTACAGCTGGGACAATGGGAGGAACCACATTTTGTTTAATATGCTTGCAGGCGAAGCACCAGATTATTCAACAGTATTCGATGTCAAGTAATACATAAAATAAGTTATAAAATTTTTGAAGATCAAGAGATAATAAAGGTCATGTTTTTAATTTTTACAGATCAGCCGATTCGATCATTGTAGGAGCAGGCTTCAATACTCAAACATATCGGTTTGGCTTTGATTTTTCGATTCCAATTTACAGTCCATTATTAGAGAAATATGAAAGGAAATATGAAAATCAGGAACAAAAGACTTACTTCCTGATTTCACCTCAACTTAACATGTATGATTATCATCGAAGATTAATGCAGGAAATAGTCTTGGAAGACTCGAACAATAACATATTATTGCTACAGAAATGTACACAGGAAATATTTGAAGATAAAATCTCATCCATGCCGGAACTAATTGACAGTGACATAAGATGCTCATTTCCAGCGTTGAGTCCAATAGAATATCCTGAAATATTAGAGCATGGAACTTTCTGTTTGGTTATTAGAGGAGTTCGATTATCACAACCGTCATTAATTGAATCTTTAGCAACTGGTTGTATTCCTGTAATTGTGGCTGATAATATCATCTTACCGTTTCAAGAAGTAATTGATTGGACACTAGCTTCAATTTCTATTCGAGAGGGTGATTTTCATTCAATCACTACCATCCTTAAAGCTGTTTCACAGACTCGAATAAAGGAAATGCAGAGGCAAGGAAGTTTCTTGTATGAAAAGTACTTTAAAGATATCGAGACAATTGTTTTGTCCATGCTAGAAGAGCTTAATGACCGTGCATTTCCACATCTCTCATTACCTTATAATTCATGGAATTTACCACACTTACCAAATGCTGCACAAAATCCACTTTTTTTACCTTTAATGGGATCAAAATCTCAAGGATTCACTGCAGTCATTTTAACATATGACCGTGTAGAAAGCTTATTTACGCTTATTCAAAAATTGTCACTCGTACCATCCTTACAAAAGATTTTAGTAATTTGGAATAATCAGAAGAAACAACCGCCAAACATTTCATCGTTTCCAAAAATCACTAAACCACTGAAACTCATCCAAACAAAAGCAAATAAGCTTTCAAATCGCTTCTATCCATATCCTGAAATCGAGACTGAAGCTGTTTTAACAATTGACGACGATATTACAATGCTGACTGCTGATGAGCTAGATTTCGGTACGTGTTTTCACTTTTCACTTATGTCCATAACTATACCAATAATAATAATAATAATTAAATTTAATAGGTTTCGAAGTATGGAGAGAATTTCCAGATCGAATTGTTGGATTTCCATCTCGTACACATGTTTTTGAAAATAATGAATACAAGTATGAATCAGAATGGACAAATGAGATTTCAATGGTTTTGACGGGTGTTGCTTTTCATCATAAATATTGGAACTACTTATACACAACGTCTATGCCTGGAAACATAAAAGAATATGTTGATGCTCACATGAATTGTGAAGATATTGCAATGAACTTTTTAGTCTCAAACAGTACAGGAAAAGGACCAATTAAAGTTACACCTAGAAAAAAATTCAAGTGTCATTCGCGACAATGTACAAATGCGGAAATGCTGTCGGCAGACACAAACCATATGATTGAAAGAAGTGAATGTATTAATCTGTTTACAAAAATCTATGGAACAATGCCGTTGAAGACTGTCGAGTATCGTGCTGATCCAGTCCTCTTCCGTGATAATTTCCCAGAGAAATTGAAAAGATTCAATGATGTTGGTAGCTTATAAGGCATGACAAATGTGTAGAAATAATTATAAGTAATAAATGTGACTCAATTAACTTGTAAGATATCTAAAACTTAATTTCAGCACTTCTTATGAAAAAATTATTAGACGTGTCATGTCAACGACCCCATGCATTAATCAGGATGCAGTAAATTTCTAACATATACAGACAAAACGAAAAGAAATGTTAAGCTTAATCCAATTCCTCAATTGAAGTTAATGCAGCGATTAAGTTTTTTTTGACCCAAACAATGAGAAGAATGAAAGCATTGCCGATTTATGCTTATTATTATTATTTTGTGAATGAGAGAGGTTGTTTTGTTATTGTTTTTTTAAGCCGACTCACGCTCTTTAACAGCACATGTTATACTGCCAACAATCATGACGTAGTGTTGAAGATTTTGATATAAATTTGAGAAGTAGGAAGAAATGGGTCATTATCATTTATTCAGCCATGCACACACAACTCTCTTTTACTCTTAATCTCTTTTAGTCTTGCTTCAGATCTTCTACTGTTCAGTCGTGCCGGAGAAAGCTGTCTAGTTTATAATTTCAATATTCATTATTTTATTCCTTTAAACAGCTATCAACTTATGCAGTTAGATAAATCCGTATTGTAGAAAAAGAATTAATTTCGGAATTGCCTAAAAATTATTCTAATTCAATTGAAAGCCACTCAACGTTTAACAATAATCAATCCAACGGTAAATTTCTCAATCTTAAAAAAAATAAGACTTTACGCGAAAAGTCGTATATGGAAGATATAATAGTGCTTAAGAGGGAATTACATATGAAAAGTCAATGAAATTTGTCCCAAAAAAAAGTAACATAAGTGATCTATCGTGTGGTGCAATTAAAAGAGAAATTAAAATCACTAAAAAATTAATACTAAGCTCCTATCATAGAAGTTTAAGCATCTCGAAGACGAAGAAACAGGTTCTGTTTGATAAATTCAAGGAACTAGCAAGCAAGAAATTTTTATTTTTCTTCATTCAACTTTTATTCGATTTCGCTAATTTCTAAATTCAGCAGTAGCACCAGTATCGAGCCATTTTCTCATCTTCCACACGAGTGATTTCTGTGAAGTTGTTAAGAAAGATATAAATCTACTCTCTGGATGTTCCAGTCAATAATGATGATGTGAGGAAGAAAGATTAGACGTATTCATAGAAAGTAAAGCACCGTGTAAAGAAAGTAAATTTACAACACTTGGAAAAAGATCAGATATAGCACATACATAATGAATCATAGAATAGACATGTCACTGATTAACATTTTAATACTTTGTGTAACCGCACTATGCATAATAAAGTCTACAATTAGCAGTAATGTTGATGATGAGATTCCAGATTTTGAATTTGATGACAACTTTCCCAACACCAAATTTACGATACAAAAGCCTCAATCGACAAATTTAAATCTTGATGATTTTGATGACTTTTTCATTGACGATGGAAATAATGATAACACTGAACAACTTGACATTCTTTCCAAGAAACAAATCTTAAGAAACGCTATACTGCGTGCGTTATCAACGAGGGAGCTTAAATATAAATTCTCTGAAGTTTTGCCACTTTTAAGGCACTTAAGTAAAACTCAGCGAATGGTTTTCTCATCGATCATTTCTGCACAAATCAACGGAGGAAGATCATTTTCTTTTAATGAGGTATGTAAGAAGCCATAAGCAGGTTTATTGATAATTTGTGTGGTTTTTCATAAATGTCATCTCAAACATTTCTCAGATCTCGGAAGTCAATGACTTCAATCAAATTTTTATTGTTCTTCACTTGAAACACTTCGAACATTCAAATTCATTTTCTTATCTCTTGCTCGCACATTTCAAATTTCCGTTAAAAATGACAATTAAAAAAAATTTAAAATTCTTGACACAATCTGACACAATATTAAAGAGAAATGAAGCTACACTTAAAGGTTGATGATATTTATGAACGACTCATTTAAGCATTAATACATATTTTTGTTATCCATCGGCGCACACCTTAAAGGCTTTTAACTGCCAATCGAGCAAAATTATGCTGCTGGATGTTTCGTGTTAGAAACTTGAAATATATTGGAAATAGCATTAATCTTTTAAAATGCATGCATTAAAACTGAATCGATTATGTTAGAGAAATTCAATTCAGACTCGATCATAAAAATTATTCAATCAAAGAAAGTAATATTAATTAACAAGCGTTATGCTATAAGCACTTCTCAGATGATCGTTACTTATTACATTTCTTATACCTTTCTATATTCTTCTTTGTTGCTATTATTATATGTAAGTAATGAAAGTAAAAGTATTAAGATGTTGTTTACTTCTATTCTAACTTGTGATGCTCACTCATTCGCATTATTTTCATTCCTTTTTATCTATCCACATGCCAATTATCACTTGTTGTTATTTAGGTAAAACGAATGTTTGGAACTGACAATGAGAAGCCTCTTCTTCTTCCAATCGTGTATGATCTCGCTAACTTAATCCGTGAAGGATTTCTACGTTCTGATAAGTATAAAGAACACGAGAAACCAAATCAATTGCAATTTTTAAGGAGAAGCTTTGACACTAATCCAACGATCAATTCATCAGTAAAGGAAGTCGATTTTTCAGCACCAATAAGCTATCTACGAGACGATTCACTTGTTGTAGATGATTCCGAGCCAATTGTGAAAAATATAGAAAATTTAAGCGATATTAGGACAGAGCCATTGATACAGATATTGAATAAAAATCTAACAATTAACAATTCAATACCGGCTACGCTCACAAGATCTCAATTAAATTCGACACTAATAACAGCAACAACAGCATTGCCAAAAAAATTCAACATGACAATGGAAGCGATAGAAGAATTGGCATTATCAGGCTTAAATGGAACTATTGAAGAGACGATTAAAGACGTGAATGGAAGTGAAATTTCACCAATGGCATTAGTTGGTCGTCATAGAAAGAGACCATCTAATCAGCGTCATAATCACGGTCCGATACCAGAAAGTTGCGAGCGATTTACAGGTAAGACTATTACAATTATTATAAATGCGAAAGTTGATTATAATTACTTATTACTTTTTTTTTTGCAATAATTATAAAAAGGGGGTATATGCTTGTATGTCAAAAATTATCCAGTTAATGAGATAATGGGAAGCATAAGGCGACATCGGTATGCAATGGAAGCTTTACTTGCTGAGTATAGAGACAAAGAAGCTGAGTTTGAGCATATAGATTATCTTGGTGATCCAACATCTGATCTTACAGACTTGAGGTAATTAATTTTATTAATAATTGTCTGACGTCATTTCAAATTATTTTATTTTATTTTAAAGGCGTAGAAAAGATACAGAAGATTCTAGCAATCCCGGTGCAATGTGTACGAGTATTATTCGATATGCTCGACCACAAAAAGCACGATCAGCAACAGGTGAATGGAAATTCATTGTAAATACAGGTGAACACACACAAACGTTAAGATTAGAAAAGTGCAGTCAGCCACTTGAGCCGTGTAGCTATTTAACGGAAAATTTTGAGTCGCAATGTACACAAGTCTATAATTATCATAGATTATTGTCATGGGATAATGCGAGAGGACTTCATGTTGACATTTTTAAAGTTCCAACTTGTTGCTCATGTCATTTAGTTGGATATAAAGAAGCTTTTCCACCACTTGCTTCGCCAAGTAATAGTTTAAGTGGAAAACGTCATAAATATCATGATTTTGAGTCTGCTTCGTCAAATAGGAATTCACATTATAGTGCAATTGATGTTAATGCATCAGAAAATGATGAAGAGGAGGAAGAAGACGAAGACGAGAATTTTGACTCTAATATTGCGTATCAGTTTGGAAATGGCTTTAAACGAATCAATCCTAATAAAAAGCCAGCTGATAGCAATCCTGAAATTCCAAAAAATAGATTAACTACAAGAAAAAATCCAGCATATCCCGATAGTTACTTGACACCACCAGCAAACAGTCATAAAACAAATCATCAATTTAATAGATTTTCAAGCAGACAAAGAACACCAGTCTTAAAGAGAAAGCAATTTGATCAAACTGTAGCTGAGAGTGATTTGAGAATTTCGCATGTGACAGTTTTTCCCAAACAACAATTTTCTCCGAGTGAGAAACCACGAAAAATTACTCCACCAATTTCATCAACAATAGACACAAAATCTGTCAATTTACGACTTCCAAATGCACAAAAGCCATCAGAAACCAGAGTTAATTACAATTATCATCCAATTATTGACTTCTTTGAGGAAGAAGAGGGCCCAAAAAGGGTCGGAATTGATCGAAAGACAGGCAAAGTTGTTACTGAAGACACAAATTGGAAGCCAATTAATGTTGGATAGAATTCAGATCCGAGCTACTAATTTAATTTAATTTATTTATTAATTTATTTTCAACTATTTATTAAACTGAATAAAATTGCAAAAAATAATTCAAATTAGTCATGAATAATGGTGAAATTACATTTAAATCACGCTTTCAGTGACTTCATTCATAAAACGTGAGTATGATTATCGCGCATAAGCGGTTAAGCGAATTTGCAACAATACACATAATATCCTACAAACACATAGACAGCTTACACAGTAGCCTACACATTCAGAGAAAATGTGTTGTGTGCTGTGTTGTCGTTCATGTAAGTTTATTCAAGTTTTGAAAGCTAAAGTGATCAAATCTAAAAAGGAACCAATTTTGTTTAAAAAAATACCGTTCAAAGGCGGATAATAATTGACAAATTTTGTAAACAATGGACATAATATATAGCTTTGGAGACAGTTTTTATCGGAGCTCGCCTAGGGATTATGAGAAATTTCCAATAGAGACTCAAAATAAGAGTGCTCAAGGTAAAGACAATAAACTTTATTACGCATTCAGTTATTATTGTTATTTTGAAACAGAATTTTCTTATCTGTAAGTCACCGGTGATTTTAATTCTTTGTTGCCTTTAAAAATAATTATCACAAAGTCTAATTAATTAACGTATTAAAGTATCACCGTTGATTTTGATAGGAAAATTTCTGTTGCTCTGTGAGTCTACGTGACTTTTTCTGCACTTTTCTGTTTTCATCTAACGCATATGTAAAATGTGTGTAGAAGTACTACAAATGTATTTTTAGGGACAATTCAAAAACGCGCGCACAACATTGTCAATTTTACTTTCTTTTGACCCACATATCGAACAGATTTGAAATATTTACTTAATTGAATAAAGAATGACGTCTGGGAAATATCCCAGAACTTTTTTAAAGCAAATATTTTTTATTTACAAATCTTTCACAAGACTATCTTATCGACATATCGCGACACGTTATTATTAATACATTATCATTCACGTTTTTCATGACATGTTCATCAACTTAAAATTATTCTAGCAAAACCAAAATATCAACCACAGCAAGAAAAAGAATGTCATAAAAAGTCACATTGCATGTTTTGCAAGGAACAGAAAAAGGAAGCCAAGAAAAGGCCTTTAAAGTCAGCAATTAAGAGGTGCGCAAATCGAACGGACTCGATAAGCGAGGAACCTGAAGAGAATTGACTCAATGTACATAATAATGATAATATGATAAAAACACTTAATTCAAGAATGCATTACTTTAATTATAAGTTCAATAAGATAACATTCTATTATCGTTCATTAATATTATTAAATTTTATAAATAAAAATTTTATACTCTGGCATTTCAAAATTATCAATCATTCAGTATTATCAATTATAAATTTTGAAGTATAAAGAAGAAGTAGTTTTAAATTGACAAAGAATTATCTCAAAATTTTCGCTCACCCATTAAACATTTACGGAATTACTTCATTGATAACACAAACACACATGTTTAGTTGTTTCTACTTGTCTTCATGATATTGATCGAAAATGTCAAACAACTTTGCAACTTCATTTAAATCTTTAAATGTATCGTCGCTTGCTAGAATTTTCCTAGCTATTGATATTCTATTGAAAACATTCCACAGCAAAATTCCCACAATTCGCTCTTCCTGCATATAAAATATAATTCCCTTATCGTAGCTATCGACATTCGGTTTACATTCTAGAGTATTTGCTTCAATTTTCGGTGTACTTTCTGAAGTATTTTCAATGCCTTTCTGTTCTTCAACTTTCTTCTTCTTTTCCTCACTATTGCTGTCTTTTTCTATCTCATCGAGTGCTAAATGTTTCTCATCCAAATCAAACTTGTTTTGTTTTGCAAAGACTGCGACAGTTGGAAGTGATGAATTTACTAATCCAATAGCCTCAAAGCCAACGGCTGAACCAAGGTCAGACCAGAACATTGACTGATGTTTGTACGGCTTTTCTATAATTAAAATTTTTTAATTGATATCAATATACTTTAAAGTATATTTTATGAATGCAAATGAGACATACTTAATCCAACCATATTCTCGCCTGCTAGTCTTCCTGAAACAACAGCGTGATCATGATGTTCTACACGCCTTCTTCCCAGTCTTGGATCATAGAAACATGCAGCATCTCCAGCAGCATAAAGATTTGATCTAGCTTCTAATTCTGCATTTACAACGTAGCCACCAAGTCTATTGTCTATTTCCAGTGCTGCTTTTTTTGCTAAATCTACATTTGGTTCAGATCCAATTGATTGAACGACAAAATCTACAATTACACTATTTCCATTGCTAAGTCCTAATTTTAATTGATTTCCATTAAATATTTCTACACTTGTTATTTGACTTTCAGGTATCACGTCAACGCCGACATCCTTAATTCTCTGAGTTGTCCATTCACTTAAATATTTTGGCAGCACTTTAGCCATATTACCAGTTTCAGGAAATAGCTGATAAACTTTTAAATTCTTTTCTTTTCCATAGTGAGATAAAGCACAAGCTAATTCACTCCCTAGGAATCCATTTCCAACAATAGCTATACTTTTTGATTTGTCTGTATGATTTTTGATCATCTCAAAGTCTTTTATACTTTTGTAGGTAAATATCTTCTCCTTTACTTTTGGCGATGCACTATCAAATACGTCTAATGTCTTTGGAACGCTCCCTGTGGCAATTAAGCATTTATCATAAGTAATTTCAGTTCCATCGTCTAAAATAACTTTCTGATCATTAACATTCAAGCTTGTTACTTTATATCCACGAATAACTGAAACTCCCCCGTTTTTTGATTCATCCATTTTCTCGATATTCATATAGAATTCATCCGGTTCATAATAAATGCTCCTCTCTGCTCCATTCCATTGCTTAAATCTTGCCTTATCAAGCCCTAAATCACTATCAAACCAAATCTCTTTTGATAAAGGTGGTCGCATGTATGGAAAAACAACTTCATCAGACACGACCATAACTTTTGCTTTTGGCTCATTCGATTTTATTGCTCGAAATGCTGCAAAACTGGCAGTACCACCACCAATTAACAGGTATGATATATGTTTAGGAATGTGCTCTGATGTTTCTGGAGATCGAACTGAATATTAAAGAAAATTATTCGATTGTTCATTATTAAATTATAATAAACTTCTGTTACTTACATTTAACAATTTTCTTAACTTCTTTCTCGACATCACTTTTTGTTTGAGCTTTATCATCCTGAGTACTTTCTTGTGAGTTTTTATAGTACACCTGTGTGATATATTTAATATTATGATGTGATTTATTAAGGACAATGGAATTCAATAGTTGACTCTATAGGGACGGAACAACAGATCTAAGATCGCAGTCCCTTTTTGTGTATTACGAACCCCAAATTCAATTCTATCCAACTATGGTCATAAAATCATTAATGCACACACTAAACTTAACAAATGTATGCTTAAAAAATTAACGGCGTTTTAAATTTTGATAATATTTGAAATCTGTTAAACTGCTTGTTTTAAAAACATTTAATTAACTTACAAAACCGGCAATTCCAGCTACTAAAGCTATTCCTCCAGCGATTATGTACTTGCTGGAATCATTTTTTGGTGGTGGTGGTAGTGTATTGGATGATCCAGAATTACTAGATGATTGTGGTGGACAGTCGAATTTCTTTGTTGGATCTAATTTTAATGCATTCTGCTGGATGTTTGATTTTGAGCTCTAGAAAACAAATAATAACATCTATAAAGGTTAGTTTTACTCAGTTCATTTCAATGCTAATTAAGACATTATTGCTTGCAGATTAAGGTAAAATGTTACTTACACTGTGTTTTGTGTGTTTATTTCGGTTAATTAAGATAGAATATGCTGAAAAATTGAATGTTTACAAAATCAAGTTTAATAAATCAAAGAAAACTTTGAGAAATTATGAAATTCATTTCTTACCATTAATTGTCTGTGAATTATTCAAGCAAGTTCTTGTTATGCTTCTATATAATGTTGTCTGTAGTCTTCCAGCGAGCTGTATCATGTTTAATTTACAGTTTTATTGAAAATATTAGAAAAATCACGAAATTTCTTGTAAACTTTAAGTGTGTGCGAACGTTGTTTGATTTAATATGAGAAAAATTGCTCAAAAATCGAGCAACGTAGTTATAAAAACATCAAAATATAATATTTCAATTAATTAAAGCGAATTTTATGCTTTTTATTATTTTAAGAAATTTTGGACGATTTTTGCATAATTTTCAAATATTTTCTAACGGTTTTTGCTGTTATTCCCCTAAAGTTGATGCTATTCACTTATTTTATAAGTGACAATTTTAAAATTTTCGTATATGTAGTACTTAATCAAGTGAATACCTCACAAGCAATAGTGTAAATTATATGGGTATCGACGATTTTTTTAAAATTATTGCTCAACGGAAGAATTAAATTTGAATTTCATTAACACTATCTTACAAAACATCAAAAATTAAATTCTCAAATATCTTAATTATTCAATCATTATTCCCAAATATTATGATATGATTACGAAAAGTAGATGATACATTAGGTTTTCTGCCTATTTTAAGAGCTTTAACATTATTACTGGGTGATATTTTCATGACTTTTGAAATTTAATTTCAATTGTTGTTTGTAAACAAACAACCACTACAGAAAAAATTCAAAAAAGTTAAACCCGTTAAAATATTTTTAACTTAATTTTCTTCATTTAAGCATGTTTCGGCGACAATTTATAACTTTTTTTAAAATCAAACAAAAGAGAATAAATTTTTTGATCTACAAAAAATACATTTGAAGATATATCAATGAAAACTGACAAAGTTATGGCAAAATTCCCAAAAATTATTCGTGAGTGACGCTTACTTAAAGTGATTTTCCGACATAACTGCTTAACTTTAGGAAGTGAGTTGTATGTCAAAAGATAGAAATTTTTGTGTCCTACAAGATAAAATAACAAGATAATAATGAAATTTTTCACTATTGTGGTTTCGGAGATATTTAAGATTTAATATAGTTTACTTAATGAATTAGTACTTTAAATAGCTGAAATGTGTTTTTGGAAAGATCAGTCTTTAGGATCCAGCATAAATTTACTTGACACATAATGTTAGTATACAATTTATGGACAATGTGCTTGCATAACATGCTGTATTTTTAAAAACGTGGTTCATAATTTTTATTCAATTAGAAGAAAATATCCACAATGTTTTCTTAATAATTTCGTGGATGAAATAAATAATACTTTTTGTCTGTATTTCGGTTCAATATCCTAGTAGTTAAAGAAGGAACATTAAAATTATCCAGAGATGAATCATTTACACGATCCAGTAGACTTTAATAAAGTAAGTAGTGGCATGAATTCATTATCAATGTTATACGGGGTGTCGTATGGTCTGATTCCATATAAGCATACAGTCATACATACAGTTTGTTAATATTGACGATAGCTCACAATAGATCCCACACTTTTGATATGATAATGATCAAAATCATATGATTAAAAACAAAACAGTTATAAAAATCTTCTTTTTCTGTCGAATTTTTTTTAAGAGTCTGGAAGAAATGTCTGAAGATGAGAGGGTCCGGTTCCTACATCAGCAAATGCACGAGAAGCACAAGGGACACGATGATATGCATGCCCTTATGTTATTAATACTTCTATCAGTTCTTATTTTATCCCAATTCGGACTGTTTGAGTGGAAAAAGCGGCACTATAAATCTTATCTACTAGTTAGCTTGGTAGCACTTTGGTTGATTCCTGCAGCCATATCTGTGAGAAACTTTTGGTGGCGCTTTGTGTTCTTTTGGTCTATATTTACGATGATCACATGCCTTGTACTGCAGAGATCCTTTGAAAAACCTCCAAGAGGAAATACACCTCGATTAGTGTACAAATGGTTCTTATTTATTTATAAGTTAAGTTATGCACTCGGAATCATCGGATATATTATGATGATGATGACATTCGTTGGATTCAATCTCCTTTTTAGTCATAGTCCTCAATCGTGGATGGATGTCTCGCTTTTATTTATATTTTATGGATTGTATTATGGTGTGTTGGGAAGAGATTTATCAGAATTATGCACAGACAAGATTGCGATTCACATAGGATATTATAATATTGAAGGAATTCCAACTAAAACACTCCCTAAAGACTTATGTGGCTTGTGTGCACATAAGCTTTTTGTATCTGAAAATGACCAAGGTGTCATTGAGGACACTTACAAATTGCCATGTGAGCACACTTTCCATGAATTTTGCATTAGAGGATGGCTTATTGTCGGCAAAAAACAGGTAGTAAATGAAATTGTCTTATGTATTTCCACAATTAAATAACTTTTATAACTTCTTTAGGTCTGCCCATACTGCAAAGAGAAGGTTGATATGAAGAAAATCTCACTATTCAATCCTTGGGAAAAGCCGCATTTACTTTATGGACAACTCTTGGATTGGCTTCGATATCTTCTTGCCTGGCAACCACTTATATTGTTCATCGTTCAGGGAATTAATTACATTTTTGGTCTTGAGTAACATTAGATACCAAATTTTAGACTGAAAATTTTTATGAAATCTACATGTTCATTTTTCTGAAATTCGTACCCTGTTTTATTGCTTTCATACACGTCTAAAAATACCATGAGCTTGAAATTTGTTCACGATAAAGCTTGAACCATGAATTGATTTCAAGCTAGTCACTTAAAAAGAAATGATAATTTAATTAATAAAGAAGATGATGAATTTAAAAAGACTTTCTTGTATCCTTTATAAATCAATATTTTATTCGAAACATATTTTGGTAGTAAAGAAGAATAAACTGATTAATAGCTGTAGATGACTGACATATATAAATGAATTTGTGTTATGGTCAATAAGTGGAAAATCTGTTCTGTTTCTCATTGATTGTGTGTGGAGATAATATATAAAATAACAGTTTTATAAGTGTGTCCCTCAAAAAAGGTTTTACATCCAAAACAAGATGTACAATCATCTAAAATTTCTCTTGTTTCTTTTTTGACGTTGTTACTCATCGTTTTGTTTTTTTTTTTTATTATTATAGATTATAATTAATTAATTATTAATATTATTTTTTTTTTTCTAAAGCTTCGAACAATATGTTGTCAACGATATTCCTTAATTCCTTCATCCTGTCTCAATTATTTTTTTTTCTCTTCTGTTATACTCGTTTTAATAACATCTTATCGTCATACTTATTCTATGTAATTTCTTCATTCTCATCAACTCATTCCATTTATTGCTACCAAAAGAAAAATTGATTTTTTTTTTGTTTTATAAATTTACATTTTTTGCATTACTCGGCATTTTCTTTGTCGTCACTTTTTAATCCTTGTAAAATTTTTCAATATTGCTCTTTAAACATAGAAATTATGATCAAATGAAAATTATGTAGGAGGTGAGCCAAGTTTAAAATTTTGTGAAAAAGCGCTGACATTGATTAGTGTCAACCAAAGAATGTTCATTTCGACAACATATTTATCTTGTTCACCCCTTTCATGGACTGTTAATTAAAGAAAGCACGTTTAACTTTTTCCATATGTGTATAATTTTTTTTTATATCAAACGACCCGTAGACTTCATATATCCAATAAATTGAATGCCCATAGAGAAAATGAAATAATTTGAAATTAAATTGCATTAAATACTAATAGTACCCAAATTAACAGAACTGAACAAATTCAGCTATGAAATTTTAAGGAAACAGTTTTTTATGTATAATAGTAACATAATAATAATGATATTTAAACACATAGAATTTTTGAATAGGGTTTTTTTTTGTATTACACGCCTCGAGTCCTTTAAAAACACAAGAAATTTACGATAATAATAAATTTTTATGGATTCATGCCGAAATCATTCCTATATATTGAAGACCTAAATAGATTCAGTACGTTTCTATTGAGGATACATATTTTTTTGACTTGTTTTATACGGATTCTACATAATTTGCAGGATATAGACCAACACGACCTTTGATTCTTCCTTTACACCAACCCTGCTCGTCTTCATCTTCCAATTTTTCAAACACTTCGCCCTGTTTAAATGTCAACTCATCACTTTCAGCACCATCGTAATCATACAATGCTTTAACTGGAACTCCAGGCTCGCCTTAAAATAAATCATATTGTTGCCAATTTAGCAAAACAAGGCATAAACACAAGCGCGATCAATTACCATTATCCGTCAAAACATTCTCTGAATTATCATCCCATTCCTCGTCGTGATCATCGAATGGATTAGAATCATTCGCACTCGGCTTCTTTCCGTTCCTATATAGACAGACAGTAAAATTAATATAAATATTTGCATGCACAGCAAACAGCTATAAAATAAAGTAGTATTGAAATTTACATAAATCTAGATAATGGACTTACGTAATCGCTGGAGAATCAGGAGATTCTCTCGTTGGCGTGGCACTATTAATGGAATTTGTTTCTGAACTGTTTTGAACTGGAGACGCCGTCGTTGTGGTAGTTGTTTTTGTCATTAAAGAGGTTGGTCTAGGTTCTGGAGCAGTTCTCATTATCTGCACTGGATCAGCTGAAACTCGATTATTCTTCGAGTGACGATTCTCATAATCCTAAATTGATTAATATAGAGCACATGTTAGATTTGGCGTGAATCGTCAATTAGTATGTTATAAGCTGAAGATCTCATCGAGCAATTAGCATGTTAATGGAATTACAAGACTCTATGTTATTAAATGATATATAAAACTCAAACTCAAATCATAAAGCAAGAAATGATGAGGGAAATGAGATGGATAATAAAATAAAATCATGCAATTACATGCAAATCCTCATTCACTGGGCGTTGGTGAATCAATGTAATGGGGGCAGCTGGTAAAGCTTCTTTAGACTTTATGCCCTTGGCAATGTCACGAAACTCTTCAGTATATTCCTAAATATTTAACAAAATTAAAAATGTGAAAAAAACCTTATCACGTAAATCAAATAAGTTAATAATAAGAAAAATTAAGGCAACAGAATTAATTCCAATGCGGTAGGTCAGTTATGACAAATCAAAAACAGAAAGTATATAAAAAAAATAATTCTCATTGAAAAATCACACACATAAATACGCGTATTATGGATTCAAACTGAGAAATGAATGAGTCAATCATTCATCGTGTATCGAAAGCTACTTACAACAAAGGTTGGCCAAGCCATTCCCATATTGACCTATGATAAAAAAAAAATAAAAGTTGAGCAGTAATTAGATTAATGTAGTTTTGATTCAAACAAATCGTTATTGCTTAATTACCCCATAATTGTTGGCCCACCATTTTAAATCTTTATTGTGATCAGCATTATTTATTGTATGATAAAACTCTTCATAAATTTGTGGCAATCTACAAAAAAAAAAACGGGAGAGATAAGATATGAAAACAATGTGCTGCATGACGCAATAATGAGCATTAATGCTGCAACTTACGCTATATTATCAGAGAGATTGAGGACTTTATGAAGACCAAATAGTGTCTCTTTGAAGAATTTCAGTCTCACTTCCTCATTGTCTTGACACCGTGTAAATACAGTCGTCATGTCCTCAATATAAGTGGAATTGTAATTATTGATCTCGGCCAGCGCTTGATCATATTTCTCCTTGCACTTTTGAACCTCATCTTTCGTCTTTTGAACACGATCCTGCATTTTTTTAAGCTGATCTTGTGATAGCGAACTGTCGGAATTAGCATTACGTTCTTGATTCTGTGCTGACTTTTCCAATTTGCATGCTCCATGATAATCGACTTTTGCCTTTTCAACCTTTGCTAATAATTTCGCCCATGGCTTCTGAGCTTTCTTAAACTGATCATCCATTTCCTTTCGTTCTTTAATTTGCATCATCGCCTTAAGATGTTTATGAATAGACAATTAGCATTACTCAAACATAAGACACAGACTGTTTTTTTTAAAAAAAAAATCTTCACACTTCACTCACTTTATGATAATTATCTTTTTGCCACTGACGGATTTGTTGCATAATTTCATTGCAGAGTTTATCTTTTATGGTCATGTGTAGTTCCGAGACGCGCTCAGATTCCGTCAGAATTGATTTCCATGCTGCCTCTGTTGTCCCGTACTCGGGCCCTAAAATGTTTAACTGATTAATTAACGGTAACAACATTTTTTGACAGAAACGAATCACATCTGAATATATGTCTAGAGATAACAACTAAATTGTATGGAGAAAAATGATCGCGGTATTTCTTTTCTTTTCTTTTTCATGTCTGCATATTTGTCGTCAGTCAGTTATGCACGAAATCGCACAACATTATGATAACTTGATAACCAACTTTTGAACACTTGATATTGATAAGGAAATTATTTGAAGCAAGCACATTCCTTTATAATTTAATAATGTTTCAATTACCTTTTTCAATCAGATCAGCCCACTTTTTGGACCAGGTTTTTAAGCTTTTTGAGTATGACTTCTCGATATCGGAACGCTCTTGAATTAACGTTGTAAGGTCAGTGCATAATCTACGGCAAGCGAGAGAGATAAAGATCATTATTTAATCAAATTTCTCATTTTTGTATAATTCATTTGCATAAGCAATTAGCATCAAATAGTTACGATACATGCGAAAAAAAGCTATTTAAGGCCGGTTTGAAAGACATTTAGGAGCGCACAAATCTTTAAGTGCAGGCTTTAAACTGCATCGCCATGTGACTACCGACAAATTTATAACGTTCTTTGCCGCTCGACCGAGTAAGTAATAAGTGTTTGATTACTTACTTATATCCATCTTCGATCCGTTTCGTCGTTCGCTTGTAGTTTCCGAGTTCCCAAAAAGAATCAGAGCCAGCTTGTAACAAATCATCAGAGTGATGGGACATCTTTTATTCTCAATATAAATATTTTATCATCCAGAAATGAACGAAAATAACGGAAATAGAAATTTTATTCTGTCCAAAACAGGTATTTTCGAGTTCTTCTTCCACTTTTTCTCTCTTGTTGTCTATTTATCGTCTTCGTCCGTCCACTATTCTTGTTCTTTCCAATATGATTCGCAGCCCTGAAAAATAAGTGGAATTCTTGTTCACATTTGATGTCTTTTTATGCAATTTTCACGAATATAAGTATATAAGATATACTGGATCTCAAAAAAACGGCACCATCTATTCATAAATATCATAAAACATTTATTTAAATCATCCTCATGTATGCTAATTAATGAGAAATCAATTCAATTAAAACAAAATTTTTATCGCCAAATTTTCTGAGCTCAGGAATTTGCTTAAATTTAGCACTTTTCAACACTTTAAAGTTCTTTATTTCATAATTATTTAATAGTTTAATGTCTAGACGTAATTTTCAACATACTTTTGATAGCACTACGACTCTATTTACTCAATAAAAATTAAGTAATAAATCCTATATGAAATCGAATAAATCTAAAAAAACACCCAATAAATGTGATGGGTACACAGCTTATTGTACAGCACCAAGTCTCTTAAAAAATATGCAGCATATAGTAAGTCACGCGAATGAAGACTTTAGTCGACTGAAAAGTAAATAACACAAAATTTTCTTTATAAAAATTATTTAAGAAGTTTTTCGCAATTTTCAAATTTAGGTATGTAAAGCATTAGATAAGCTCATAACTTACTCAATGATCATCGTGAAAATGTTAATAAGTATTTAATTAATATGGAAGTTATGCTTTAATTATTTTCCGGAAAAAATTATCAATTTATTTGCCGTTTTTGACTGTGTTAGTGAATCATTTTTTAAGAATTAATTTTTCTACAAAATTGTGTAATATTTAAAGAAAATAAGCAATAATAAGGTCTTAAATAAGCTATAAGTTAAGGTAACTATGATATAAGATAACAGATCATCGAGTTTTTGTCAGGAATAGCTTTTATAATACAATTTTTGGTAAAAAACACGTCAGTTTTTTTCTCGCCTACCATAAATAGGTTATCAATTTATTTAATTTAATTAAGTATACTTTATATTGGATGGAGACTAGTAATACAATTAGTAACACAATGTTGAATAAAGAAAAAAAGGGGGTTCTGTTTAGTCAAACGCAATATTTCAGTTCTATTGCAGATCCAGTACATGTCTCGTAGCTAATTAGTCTTCTTTTTTTTGATTCTTTTAATTCATTAGGAAATTGCTGGTGTAGAGATGAAGTTCAAACTATCATTGGTCGTACTATTAATTCTAAGTATTAATTTGGTTAAGTGTGATGAAAATGACGATGAATTTGATGATGGAGTGACAGTCGAGGAAGAAGTCGTAAGCATATTAAGCTCCATAAATATATGAAACAAGTAAGTAATATCTAATTTCATTCTAATTAGGAACCAGTGGTAAGTCAAAAAGAAGAAAAGATTGAATATCAAAGTCCATATCCTGACAATAGCAAGTTTCACTTGGCTGAACATTTTGATGATTTAAAGCGATTTGAGGAGAAGTGGATCAAGTCACAAGCTAAGAAAGACGATATAGCCGAAGAAATTGCAAAATATGATGGCATTTGGAATCTCGAAAGTCCTACAAGAAACATTCTTGAAAATGATCTTGGATTAGTTTTAAAGTCAAAAGCTAAACATGCAGCAATCTCTTCTCGTCTCAATAAACCTTTTAAATTTGGCAGCAAACCATTAGTAGTACAATACGAAGTAACACTCCAAGATGGACAGGAATGTGGAGGAAGTTACATCAAGTTACTTTCATCAGGAAGTGATACAACAGATTTAAAATCATTCAATGACAAAACTCCATACACAATCATGTTTGGACCAGATAAATGTGGAAATGACGTCAAATTACACTTTATTTTGCGACACGTGAATCCAAAGAATGGAACTATTGAAGAAAAACATAGCAAGAAACCAAAAGATCGTATCGAAGAACCATTTAAAGATAAGCAACCTCATTTGTACAAACTCATCATTAATCCAGATAACACATACAAAATTTTCGTTGATCATATTGCCGTTAATGAAGGACACCTATTAAGAGACTTGAATCCACCAATAAACCCACCAAAAGAGATTGACGATCCCAAAGACTTTAAGCCAGAATCATGGGACGAACGCGAAAAAGTAAGTCTTATTCATATAACTTATTACATGACTTAATCCCCAATATATTTGTAGATTCCAGACCCAACCGCAGTCAAACCAGAAAATTGGGACGTTCCACCTCAAATTGTTGATCCTAATTCGTCAAAGCCTGAAAATTGGCTCGACGACGAAGAAGACATGATTCCAGACACAACAGCTGAAAAACCAAATGACTGGGACGTAGAATTAGACGGTAATGTTAATAAGCACATAGAAGTAAAAATCAATATTTAATTGAATCAAATTACAGGTATTTGGGAACCACCTATGATTAAGAATCCATTGTGTGAGAATGCAGCTGGCTGTGGAAAATGGGAACCACCAATGATTGCTAATCCAGAATATAAAGGCAAATGGCGAGCACCTTTGATTGACAATCCAAATTATCAGGGAAAATGGTCACCGAAGAAAATTGTAAATCCTGACTTCTTCGAGGACAATGATCCATTCTCACGAATTACTACAATCGTATGTTACATATTGCTTATTGTTATGTCAGCGAAGTCTTACAAATGTCATTTATTTCTAGTCTGCTGTTGGTATCGAATTGTGGTCTATGAGTAGTGACATTCTCTTTGACAATATTGTCATTACTGACGACGAAAGCCATGCTACAGATTGGGCTGAAAAAACTTATGATCTCAAGCGTAAACATTTAGATAAACAAGCTGTAAGTTTTAAATAATTATTCATTATTTTTTTTCTGTTTATGAATTAATTAAATATGATTAATTGTGGACGTTAAGAACACATTCTGGGAACGAATGATGGCTCACATGAATTATAGTCCGGGTTATTATCTCTCGTACTTTATATACTGTATGATTCCTGTTACGATTTATATCTACTACTTGTGGCAACGTAAAAAAGATGACGATATTATTGAGGTTTCTACTCATACTTACTATATTACTATAGTTATCGCTTGTTTCCCCAAACAAAATTATTGTGGTTTATTGCTAGAGTACTGATTGCTTTTATTCAATTTGATGTAGGAAACATTTGTCCAAAAAATGAAGAAAATTGTTAACGAAAGTCCATGGATAGTAGCTCTTTTAGTCGTAGTTATTGGACTGCCAGTCTCGATTATTTTGTATATGCTGTGTTCATCTTCACCAAAGAAGGTATTGCTATTCATCATTTATTTTTCATACAGTAAGTAATAAGATTTTAATTGATGAATTTAGATTGAAAACCCCAAAAAGACTGATGAAATGACTGCTGATGATACTTACGAAGAACCTCAAGCAACAGATAAAAAGAGTAAATTTGATTTAAACGAGCCAGAAATGGAACAGCTGGAAGTTAACGAAGATGTACAGGAAGAAAATGTTGAGCAAGAGCAAGAAGAGCCTGTAGAGGAAGTAAAAGCAGAGCCAACAAGAAAACGAAAGCCACGAAAGGAATAAAAAAAAGTAAAACCTCAGAGATCTTTGATAGTAATTCTCTCAATACTGTAACAGAGAAACAGTCAGACATTCAATAATTTATCAAATATGCAATAATATTTTGCACTTTTCATTCATTTTCCTGTTTTCACTTTTCTTTTTGTTTTCATTATTGGTAAGAATGATTAGTTTGAATATGATTTATAGAGTAAATATGTACTATTTGTTTTTCATTGCATGCTTTTGCGATTGATTGTTCTAAATAAAATTAAACTTATTGAAATTAATTTAAACCTAATTCTTTCAATCCTTCAAATTAAGTGACATTTCAAATTCAACAATTAATGAATAAAAAACTTAAATTCTGAATTACTATTGATTCTAGAAATGTCAAGCTAATATAATTAACTGTTCTTTTTCAATCAATGCTGTATCATCTGCAAAAAGAGCGATGTTTTCTGTTGTCTCTTTTACAATATCATGTTAATTCTAAGGTGATTAATTCAGATATAGAAACAAAGTTTCGTTAAATTCCAACACTTTTTGCTCCTTGTTTTTGATATTTCGATTCAAAAACAAATAGAAGCTTTAAGTTGAAAATTTAGAAACAAAGCAAAATCATGTCAAGCATATTGAATTCTTTGTCGACAGACATTATTGAATTGTAAAATTATTGAGGTCAGCATTGCTTTAATTAACGAACAACGCGTTTCCAACTGCATCATCATTTTGCATGCAATTTAAAAAGTAAGTACAACTGAAAGGGGCCGTTCACTTATTACGTTACGCAAAAAAACGACTTTTTTTCACCCCCCCCCCTCCCCGTTTGTTACAATATGTTACAACTCACACCCCCCCCCCCCCCCCTGAACGTTCATAATTTTATTTTGATAATTTTTTAAATGTTGTTATTAAAAACATTTATAACAAAAACTATGTATTGCTTAGCTATCAAAAGTGATCTGGTCATTCATAAATCATTAAAAAGGTGGAATATTTAAAAAAATGTTTTTGGTGAGAATTTGTAAACAAATTTTTTTCGTGAACTTTTATTTACTGAACTTTAGTGAACTTTAGAACGTTACATACTTCTTGACACCCCCCCCCCCCCTATGTTACATTTTGTTACAATTTGTAAATTTTTCCCCCCCTCCCCCCTAAAATGCGAACGTAATAAGTGAACGGCCCCAAACAGCTCTTAAAATTATCAAACAATACGTCACGAAGTCATTAAAAGGCTATAAAGTAAGTTTTTAAAAATTTATTTGCAATAAAAAAAGAAATTACATAAACTTAATTTCATTTTATAAAGACATTTTCCGATCGATACTTTTTGATTTTAGCATGATAATTAATAAATTTTTACGTGAGGCATTATCTATTAATTGATTTTCCATTCTTTCTTATTTTTGTTTCTTTATCATCGATCAAATATTGAAAAAATTTATAATATTCCACATCTTCCGACTTTCTTTCAAAGAAAGTGTGCATTTCTTCTCGAAAATAAATTGCAACAGCATTATCAACATTCTTTACATAGTAGCATAATTATCCTTATTATGTTTTCATCTTTCTTCTTTTTATGTTTTTTAATTATTTTAAATAATAATAATATTGTTAAGAGTTATCGTTCCTATGTTACTGAAATGAATTCTGTAAAACTAGATTCTTATAATTAAAACGTTTCTCATTTTCAAACTATAACCGCATCAATCAATTAATCATCGAATGACTAGAATTTATGCATGAATCACACAAGTAAAAAGTGTAATGTGAAAATTTATGCATTAATTCGTGCTCATTCAACAAAGATTATGAAATAATGAAGAAAATTTAGAATCATTCTACTTTTTAATTCACCTTTCCAGAAATTATCAAAAAGTGCTCAAAATGTCTCTGGGAAAATTATTTAAAAGAAAAACACTTTTCACAAATTTTCATGCTTTTTAACGGAAAATGTTAAAAATTATAATTCAGCAGAACCATACCAACAGCCATATTTTTTTTTTGAAAATTTAACGACAAGTTTTGAACAAATATTATTTTTGATTTAGTTAACTCAATTAAGGCTCAACCATTCATAAGTTAAAGTAAATTTTATGCAAACAATTTAATACTGGATTCTACTGAACTTTTCTCTAATATTTTTTTTTTTTTTTTCGTTAAATATGCAGCATGAAAAGTTGTGAGTAATGTATCGGAGCATAAAATATGAATTATGTTAAACATTAAATTACACTTTTATGTAAGCAGTTTCAAGATTCCCGGAATATTCATTATTTGTGCTTGTTTTGTTTTTTTTTTATCTGAATAAATTACGAGAAAGACGTTTGTTAATGTATATGACATTATCAATATTAAAGGCTGTTCACTTATTATGCTACGCAAAAAAAAAAGACTTTAGACCTCCCTTCCCTTAAAAAGCGCACGTAATAAGTAAAGAACCCCTTAAACATATAATTGTTGAATTAGAAAAATGTTTCTTCTATAGCTTATCTGCAGCACAAATCGATAAGTTTATCTGTTTTGGATCTTTGAATCATCTATTAGAGATTATAATTGGTGACTTTCTTTTAATACTATATAAAAATATTTCATAAAGTACGTAATAATTATATTATTATTATTATTTTTTATTTAGATATATACTCATTGCGATTTTATATATATCAAGAATCGAATCGGGCTGATCCATTTACATCCTTTTGTTGACAATTCAACAAAATAATCTTTTTCTCTCATGTTTTTTTTTTTTGTTTTTCGAATAATAATGCTTTATGTGACTTTTCATGTTCATCGTTACTTTTTTTCATGTATTATACCTAAATAAATGTAATTCTAGATATATATATTATCTCCATATTGTTATGTTTCATAAAATCCGAAATGTAGTAATTACACTTATTTCCATAATTTTTTTTCTTTTGAAATTTTTTAAGGGTAGGTAAATATATAAAATACGAAGTCATATAGCTTTAGATTCGATTTATTCGTTCCCGAACGATGTTTTCTGTATTTGTTGTTGCCGTCGGTTGGTTATTGACATCGCCGACATCCCAGACTTCTTCTAAGAATCGTGGCAGTTTTCGGTTTCTCAGTTTTAATGAAAAGCACATTTCAGAATTTTTATTGCCCATTGTTCGTAGTTCAGTAAGAATGCCTAAAAGCTTTGCAAATTGAACGCTGCATCTTGTTTCGCCACCATGTCGATTGGCGATATAAACCTTGAGAGTTTCTGTATAATAGCTTTGAATTATGTCTACCATTTCAGCCTTTTCAAGACCAGGTCGATCTGAGAAGATGACGATGGCCGTGAGAAGAGCATATTCGACATTATCAATAGATAATGCATACATTTGTCGACAAAAGTGCAGTAAATCATCAATTGTCTCTTCCATGCCCGCTAATTGATACGTTTGCTTAGTGTATGCTGTATTATTTGCAAACAATATAGAATCAGAATCGTGATCGTATCGTCGAGCCATGCGCAACATCATAACTTCACTGGAGCAAGCCTGAAAATCACAAAGAAGTTTTATTTTTTCATTCTCATTCTATAGACACAACAATGTAGGACAAACCTTTAAGAGAGTAATTTGATCTTCTTGTGGTATTTTAATAAATGCTGGAAGCCCTTTTGCGAATTCCACAATCAGTTGCACTGTCAATATTGTGACTTCTGTTATATATCGGAAATTTGCCTCGTGCTCTTGATCCTCTTCTTCCTCCAGTTCCTATTATTATTTCACACAATTAAAGAAAATATGTAATAATAAGAATTGCGTCAATGACAGTACAAGGGTGTCAATCTTACCGTCGTTATACGTTTCAAGTCCTCTTCGGATGGCTGTTCGTAACCGTCTTGATACCAGATAAGCTTATAAATAACGGCGACTTGATTAGCCGTGAGTTGAGGTATGCCTTTAACACGATTCTCCATTAAATGCTTTTCTGGTAAAAGCTGTTGCATTGGATGAGGCGGTGGATCACATTTCATAAGCTGTTCAAGTAGCTCTTCTCGATATGAATTCTCGAGATTCTTTAAAGATCCATTATTTAAGCTTTGAGTCAGGAGAGACGCCGACGACGACGAATTACTTCCAACTATGCCAGGTCCTGGGACCTTATCCTTCTCTTTTTGTGCCTTCTTCTCCTTCCGTTTAATAGCACATTGATTTTCTGGAACGACACATTCAGGTCGCATTCCCACAGCCAAACATTTTTTCAAGCGGCACTCCTGACACTTTCGTCTCATATACATGTCCATTTCACATTCATGACCAAATTTACAACAATAAACAGCATTTTTTGTAACACTACGACGGAAAAATCCTACAAATAATGAAATAGACGTTTAAATTAGCTCGTGAGTACTATAAAATAAAAAGAAATATTAATTTACCCTTGCACCCTTCACATGTTAAAGCATTATAATGATATCCCGAGGCACGATCTCCGCAAACGAGGCACAACTCTTCCTGTTGACGTGGCACAGGTCCTTTTTTCGATGACGACTTTTTCCCATCAAGTCCATCGCCCATGTGAACACTCATATTGCCATCATCAAGTTTTGAATTGGGGCTGTACGCCTCATAGTTAACGTCCGGTGATGAGAAGCCACTAATTGTATTATGATTCATATTGGAAGATTCAATATTCATATTTGTTTGGTTGTGATTCATCCACTCGTCACTAAAAAGCGAGCCAACATCCACAGCATTAATATAATGTATTATTTTAATTACCAGCACTTCTTACCTTTCTAATCGTTGTTTCTTTGTAGCTCCTCCATATATGTTATTATCTCCAAAAGACTGTGAAGCATAGTTTAATGGTTCAACCTTAACAGTAGTAACAATCAAGTTTTCTGTCTTCATATTAGCACATAAATAATTGCCTTGGACAAATCACCAACAAATAGTTCAATTGCAGACTTTGTTCTGTTTCTGTGTTTCTTTGTGTCTTCTCCTTCTTTATTCAGCGACGAACGTTTGAACAAAAAAAGGACCACAACGAAAGAAGAAAAAAAAATGTTTCTCCTTATCCTCCCTCCCCTCCTTAGTGTCCTCGTTTCTATTTTTTTCACTTTTATTCTCGTCTGTTGTCAATGATGCTGCAATCTGTGAAATAGTGCTTTGTTAGTGGCGCTAGCTTGCTTTACTTTCGTTCTAAATTTGATGAGAAATGAGAGCGAGAAAGATGGTTAAAGCTTTTGCGCACGATGTAGAAAGGGAATTCAATTCGAAAATGTAAAGAAAGAAAAATAAGAAGAATGAATGGATGAAAAGTAAAAAAAAAAACACCTCACTATTACTTTCGTCTGCACAATGAAAAAGAGAGCTTTTATGATTATATGAAATAATAATAATGTAAATGTTAAATGCCACCATTTAAACGAGCAGAGTTCATGGTTCTCAAGTATATAAATTTATGTGTGTGCTGTGCTGTTTGAATGTTTAATGTGATCACTTATTGATAAAAAAAAAAAAATTCTACGAAACTCCCAAATCCACTTTGAGGGTTGAGAATTGAAGAAATTGAGTATCGAGAGTGAAAGGAAAATTGAATTTTCTCCGTCTTGTTGCGAATTGTAAAGACATTGAACGACGACGAAATTGATGGAAAAAAGAAAATAATACAAAAAATCTAAATCATTCACACATATACAAATTTAACATAAAGAAACCCAACAGAAATAAGTATAATAATAATAAAAGCAAGATAAAGAAATAAAATAAAATAAAAGCGAAAATGTATCCAAGAGGGTCTGAGTTATTTTTCTTTTATGTGTGTTTATATATATACATAATAACATTTGATATGGGTCTTGTTTACTCATGAAAAATGCTTAAAATCGAACAAGAATGTGAGATTACCATAGAACTTATTATTTTTTTTACATACTTTCACTTATCGTTCGTTCAACTTTCGGAAAAGAAGAAAATCATCACTTTTTTTTCGTACTCCACTAGTCAAAAAGCCTTCAATTTTTCATTCACTTTTCTCAAGGTTACCGAAAGAGATGGAAAGAGAAAAAATGCACTTTTTATATTAATGTCTGTTTCTTCTCGTGAACAAACAACGACTCGTAATAAACTTTCTAGATGTGCTGTGTCAATTGCGAATGAACGTGTGTATATCCTTTTCAGACAAAAAAGCTTAAAATAAATAATTTAAAATTTTTTGACTGTGAACTATGTATGTCGTCTCTGACTTTATACACTTGCTATTTTGTGTTTTTTCGTTATTGATAAAATAGAAGCAATAAGTACTTGTCATCATCGTCTACTACTCTTCTGAACTCGCGCAAGTTCGCTTTTTAATTAAATACCAAAAATATATATATTTATACATGTAGTGTGCTTTTCACATCATATTAATGCACTAGCAATGGTGCGTCCTTCGTACAAGTTATTCACCCCAACCAGTAACTTATTATTTTTTTTTTCTCTTTTTTTACATCAACAAATGACGACATTGGGGGTGGGCAAAATATACACATTTATTTTCTACTTCTTCTTACCACTCTTTTTTTGTATTCACCTCTTTTGTATAATATAGCAGAATACTGCACAGTGTCTGAGGGATGAGGAAAATATATTTGGAATGAGACACCACAGAAAAAAAAAATGTTTTCTATCACGGACGACTATTTTCTCTCTATCGCAATGATATATATAGCGGACGATATACATAGAGAGAATATCATTTGTGGACAAAGACCCGAAAATGTATCTGTCTATCTATCAATATAGAATATGTTCGTTGTTACGTCTGAAAAAACGTGTGATCCCCAAACTAATTTTTTTTCCGTTCCTCTTTGCTATTTTGCATGCTTGTCTCTATTCACAAAAATAATAATAACACATCGCTGGCTAAAAATAAGTTTGTAAAATAAAATTCAGTGAGATAAATGAGACGTCGAAAGTACGCAGAAATATGCAGCGAATTACAATCGTGTAAAAAATTTGGAAATTCACATGAATTAAGCACTTAGAAGCTTGTGAAAACAGCAAGATTTCTCTTATCAATGAATTCAGCATCGGTTATTGTTTCGATATTTATCTCTTCTTCTTTGCTATGTGACCCACTTTTCTCATATATATATATATACTCAAGATGATGATTTCTTCTTATTCTTCATGATTACAGAGTATCGTATTAATAATAAAATAATATAGGTAAGTGAATAAATTTCCATTTCTTTCGGAAAACGACGACAATTCGATAAAGCAATGATCTCGACTTACGAATATAGTGTTTAAAATAAATAATATTATTAATACATTTCCTCCTCAATATGATTAATCTGATCTCTCCTGACTTTACTTTTTTGCTGACGACAATTTCTTCTTATTCAATTTACAACAATTTCACAATTTTTTTTTCGACGTATTGTAATTTACGCTGATTCTGCTACGATGCATAAAAATATATATATTTTAAATTTATATATATAAAACCATTTTCCAACAACAACAGTCTGCAGCAACAACAACAACAAAATTATAAAATTATACACACACCATGATAAACTTTTTCTTTGTTCGACGAACAGAATGTGTGAAAGTATTTTCTGAGCTCAAAAAGCGATTCATTCACATTTAAATGAAATTATCAAATCACTATGAAATAGATACTAACTTTGGAATATCCTGATTATTTAGGTATTTTGATCTTTGATTATCACTCTTTTGTTGTCTTGATGTGTTTCATCTCTAAGAAAATTAAGAAAAATCATGAGACGCTATACACTCATTATGTACATTATTTTTGTCTTTTTGTGAGTGCACTTTATTCTTTTCACTTTTTCTAGTCCTCTAATGCTACCATAATAACTTTTGACAGAGAAAGAAACTCAAATTATACGAATATTAAGAAAAATTTAATTCCCGAATGTTTCTACAATTGAAAATACACAAAAACCTCACAAAAACCTTACATCTAGTCAGGGTTGAAATAACTTTTTGAGTTATCTCAAGATTCACAAATCAAAAATTGAGTTTGAATTTTTGCATTCAACACCGCATTGCGGGATGGGACGGGACAAAGATTTTTTTTTTAAATTAAATATAAGTGTAATACCAAGATATAAGTTTATGTTCCTTTTAAATATACAATTATTACTCTTTTAACTGAATTTTTTGGTAAATCAAAAAACAAGTGGATTCAATTTGGACCTCATAATAAAAAGATAATCTGATTTTTTTTTTTTATATAGCTACATTTAAGACCTTTCTAACGTTACAATCAAGATTTACAATATAAAAAGAATGTTGATTGTGGAACCTAATCAAAAATTTCAAAAAACATTAATTTTATTCACACCGTGTTTTGTTTTGTTCAGATTGAAAAATCACTTATTTTGTGAGGAAATTGAGCAAGACAGCCAAAAATGTCCAGAAATGAAAAGTTTGTACCTGAAATTTCACATCAAATTCCAAAATACATTTTCTGTTTGCAAGCATGTTAATCAGCAAGAAATCTCAATAACGATTTATCGTAGAGACTTCCAGTTCATTGCAATTGATCTATGCTGCTTTTTAGAAGAGCTGTTTTTTTTTTGGGAAATGAAGTCGATGCAGCCGTTGCTTTTAACAAAAAAAAAACCCCTCCCTTTCTTATGATTTAAAAAAAAAACCAAAAATTACTAGTTTTTATAAAATTCAAACGTAAATGAAATAAATTTATGAAAAACTTATTCTGAATATTCACACTAGTTTTATTATTAAGTTATAAGAATAATTCCAAAATTCAGAAAAAAATGAGTTTGACAATGATTTTCGATTAAATGTGCATACTCTGGCTATGTGCGACTCTAAAACCTTACGACAATTTTTTTGAATTTGTATCTGATCGTTTTACTTAATTATATTATTGATGTTATTTGCAGTTCATAAACGAGTTCAAGGTTACAAGAATGTTAATAACCTGCTTAATTAAACATTTTCTGTCATCTGCTGTGCATTTTTCTTCAATACAATTCACTTTCAACATTTTTAAAATTAATATCCGCTGCATTTTTCGATCTACAGCTAGTCAGGCTCTATTCCTTTATACCATTGAGTAAGAAATGACTAATAGTATTTTGAAAGTTTAATTGACACGATTTATGGGACATTGACTCTATTCCAAGAACTATAGTTGGATTTAAGAAGTAGTACAACATCCGTGCCACATTAAGATAACATACATGATTTATTTTTTCCACCCTCCTAGTCAAGTCACATGCATATCCTTAAAATATATTAGTCGTGACATATTTATGCTCACGTGATTTTTAGTCTAGTAAAAAGGATATTTTTAATTCTGTCAAGTGCTTTGATTAAAATCACAGAATCTGAGTCAAGACCTTCAAAATTTTAGCCTTATCTTTCAGATATTTTTCAACTCAACTATGTTACAACTTAGCAACTGATTTTAAATTGCTTACGTGATATGCACACTCCTTATAATACTTTTTATTCATTATTGCATAAGCACAAGCTGTTGCATTGGCCTTATCAAGTCATTCAACTTGACTCATTTGGAATATCCTAGACAAATAAATAAATTGGGGAATTAGAAAGGACATTTTTATTCTAGTCAAGTGATATATAGTTTGTTTTTATTACCTACGTGTAGAGTGAACAAAATAACAATAGGTTCAGTTCATTACTCTTATTTACATTCATATATATTATTATATTATTTTCATCCTTCATTAAATATCACTATTTTTCTTATCATAATAACTCTTCATTTAGAATGAAAAAATAAAATAAATTCTGCACTAATGAGAAAGATTTGTTGGGAAAAAGAAGTGGAAAAGTATAAATAAACAAGTAATTCACATAGATCTAACGGGCATGTTACAATTATTATAAAATCAATTCTGTTGGTTTGTTAAGGCCTTCTGCATTACATAGCGTTCAGTTTCCTCCGGTATTACTTGCTGGCTCTGGACCACCGACTGAATCATTTGGATCCCAAATTGATGATGTAATAGCAAATATGAGGAAGACTATACCACCGACAATGGTTACTGTACGTACAGAAATCTTTTGAGCTATTATTCTTCCCCCTATTACACCCAATCCCGTACAAATTGAATGACCAATAATTCCTCCTAAAATGACACCCCATAAATTCTCTCTTGCTGCTAAAATAATTGTTGTAATTTGAGATCTATCGCCCCATTCAGCGACAAAAGTCATCGTAAAGGCTTGCATGAATATCTTAAATAACAGCGTGAATGGACTAGCTTTTTTCCTAGCTCCTCCAGCTTCAGCATCTTGCGAACTTCTCGTGTCCTTATTAAGCTGGAAAAATTATTTCAAATTCAATGATTTTTGATTAGTAAAAATTGGAAATAATTAACTTTATAAGATTTGATGAAAGAGTGAAGAACAAACCGATTAAAGCGTGTTATTGATTTTTGTGTTACTTATCCAACAAAGTAAAACTCAACACAAGATATTCAAAAAAAAAAAAAATCGAACAAGGCAAGAAAAGATCCAATCATCAGACTTGTTTGTTTGCCTCATTATCAGTTTGAGGATAATTTCTTGCAAAAAATAAAGTATAAACTTACAAACATAAATAAACATTAAAGACATAACATGCGTGTATAATATATATATATATGAAATATGAACGTAACCATGAGCAATTTTCTTATGATAACAAATAATGTGACCTTTAACATGAGCAAGCTCCCGAGTAATAAGAACAAAAATGAAGAAAAAATGCATATTCTCTATGATTAATTTGCGGGGGGAAATAATGAATGTTAATTGATCTTTTATACATTTTTCGTTAGGTTACAAGTAAGTACTTTTAACAGAAATTCGCAATTAAGCAATTATTACCATTTTATTCTCAGCGTGAATGCCATTTGCTAGAATATTGTTAGTCATATTAGGCTCCGAATCCAATATTATTTCAGTTTGATTGCGTCTTTCTAACGCTAACATACTTTGCGTTAGCTACATTTAATACACATGTTAAAAGAGTTAATCATCAATCTTATGATGGTTACATTCATTCTTATTAATTAAGCTACACTAATTATTTTTTAATTATTTGGTAACAGAACGATTAATTTTTGATTGAAATTTAAAACTGATAATGAATGAGTCACCCCAAAAACATACCTCATCTTCTCGCTTTCTAATATCTGCTTGTACTTCTTCCATTTCTTCAGCTGCATCAGTGCTAGTCATTTTCCAACCTTCGTGTAACATTTTAAGTCCAAATACAACAAATAAGCCCACAGATACCCATCGAGTAATTGATGGTGGAATGAATTGAATAAAGACCATGCCAAACACAGCTGATAAGACAGTCATTAACGCGAGCGCTGTAATTGCCCCTCCAAAGACTGTTAGACGAGGATATTTCTAAAATAGAATTCATGCGTCAGTTAGAGAAATTTGAAAATGTTCAAGGTAAAATAAAAGTCTTACCATAGACATAATAGCCGCAATGAAAAATGTTTTATCTCCTATTTCGCTTACGATAATAACACTAAATGATGCTATAAAAGCATGAATAAATCCTAGATTTGTTTTTGGTGTTTGAGCTTTAGTTCCATCCTCAGAAGGTTTCTGTTCCAAGTCAATTTTTTCATTTGTACCTTCATCATCCTCATTCGGTGCCAAATCAGCGTTAATTTGTGTCACCAATAATACAAATAACAAAACTATTGTCAGGAATTTCCAATATTGATTACTCTTCCGTCCGAGAAACATTTTGTTAATTTTCTAATTGAGTGCTTTACGAAATAGCTTAGCATGAAGGTCCAACAAAACCACGAATATGATTATTTCCAAAATTCTCTTTTTTACTTGTTCTACCTCTACGATTTTTTTTCTACCACTTGGAATTGTTATAGACCTGCAATAAGAACGCTTCGTCAATATATAGGCACGACACAAACGAACATACTAGATATTGTGCTGTTTTGTATGCTTACTTTACAGGCGGTATTTTTGAATTATGATCGTTATTTTATTTACAAGCACAGAACTTTTTAATTTGGAAAAGGATTAATTATTAAGGAATTGACCTCACCTTACTAGTCTGCTTAATTCCTCTCAACGAAATGAAAGATTTCACTAAACAATTTTGTGGTTTTTATCACACTTTATCGCTAGTACGTGAATCACATTATCAGGAGTAATTTCAACTCTTATCATATCCATTGTATTGACTTACTTATAACTCATTGTTTGCATGAAAACGTATAGAGACAGTTCTAAAATCTTTTATTTTTATTAGCTACGTTAATTCAGTTTATTAAGCATTCTTTATGTACGTGAGCTGTGAAATGTGTATTTTTCTTTTGTTTTACAAATTGCTCGCCTATGTTTGACTTAATAAATCAAACTCGAATTTCCTCCTTAATACTTTTCTTTCTCATTTCAAGATTCTCTTTTAAATGTTGCCAAACATAATTAGTTAAACTTTGTTAATCTATCGATGCCAGCATATGTTTAACAATTCATTAAAGAAAATTAATTTTAAAGAGTTTAGTCACACTTTCTAGCCGTGATTCTATAAGTTTACTCTTGGTACTTTGAGTGTTACTTTGATGTGCTAGGATTTTTAATCATGAGATGCTTCAGAGAGGAACTTCATTAAAGGAAGTAATTAAAGAATATGTATTAGTGTCATCAAAATGTTAAACGCACAATTTCAGTAATAAATACTTGCAATATTTCTACATCCCATAAGATCTTAATTTAACTTTTCTGGTACGAAAATAGATTTTAAGTTTTTTGACTTGTTCGTGTTTTATCTAACGATTAAGGGTAGGAGACATCAATGGAACTTTGAACTCATAACAATATATGGACATATTTTAAATTTTAAGTGATCCAGATTGAAGCTCAGGTAATCAAAAAAACAGCTCTTATCTATGACTAACCAAAAAAGATCGTGATGTATTTAAGAGCTTTATTGGATGTGATCTTGATAAGTAGAGGCGACATCGCGTGAATAAAAATGTCTTAATTTATAAATGAAGATATCTAATAAAAGATTCTTTTGGGCCACACAATTTCGCTGTTTCCTTCATTCTGTAAATCATCACATTTTATTCCATGATAAATGAAACTGTTAATTCTCCTGTCTACCTTTTAACTTTGAATCGAAATCTCGCACAACTTTAATAAATTAAGAACAACAAGTGCTCACATATTATGTCACATAGCCATAGTCATCGAGTCTGAGTGTCATCTTCAATGTGGGAAGACATTTAATTTTCTGAATGAAAATTTGAAGCTTACAAAAAAATATCATGTGTGATTTATCATGATTTCTTATAATTATTTTTAAATTTTTCTTTTCTCTTTCCTTCCTTTATGCGATATTAACAGCAGATCTTTTCTTACGAACAGAAACAATTTTGTCGCTCTTTTCAGTCACGTGGGGAAATTCTTATCATGATGTACTTACTCTTCAACGAGTACAAATTTTCGATTATATGCTTTTCTTTTACTATAAAGTATGTCGATATCAATGGTACAAATTAAGGATGTTACTAATTTTAAGAACCTTTCAAAAACGTCCTTTGATCTACGTTCAGATGAAATTTTGCATAGACGTCATTCGCTGAAACAAAATGTGTTTCTGTGTCTGAAAATAAAAATACAAAAAAATTTCGATTAAATTCTTCAATGGCTTTTTGTGATATTTTGGATTGCCTTAATTTACGATGTGTCTAAACGATCGTTCATAATGATAAAACTCAGGGGGTGACAACATGTGACTAATTCTGCTAAATCATTTGAATGTCATTCACCTGATAGGTCAATCACACACATATATCCAGCATTAGAGTAGGTCTAGAAATCAGTGACACTTTATAGATACTTTTCAAGTTGTTGTCAAATAACTGTATATGAGATGTTATAAAATTCACTAAATATAAATCCTAGACAGGTGTAAGAAAAGTTGTTTATTATGGCTACATTATCCATCAAGTGCATCAAATATTTCGTTTCCTTAATAAATAAAAATTTACTTTACTTATAAGCAATGAACTCATAACACAAATCGTATTTTGGCGCTACAAAGTATTCCATAATACTTGATAATACTCGATGATTAGCGATTATGAATTTTCTGACGACAATGCATTACAAATAATTTTTTATCTTCAAATACATGTCGAGATTACTTTCCACTTGGTTTCAATATTTCTCTCTTAAATTGCTTTCTAACGTTCTACCTACCATTCTACATTCTATGGAGATTAATATTTAAGGAACTCTTGAGAGATACACACCTAAGTTTTTAAATTATTTATTACTTAAGGCCAATTTTGTATCGACAGTTTACAATTCTTGGAAAATGCGTTTAAATTGCTGATTTACGTAAACTTTTATATTTATTTTAATTACTACTTCCTCCGCTTGCCAAAATAATCCTATTAAACAGAAACAAAACTTTGTAAATAACATCTTACGATATGTAGCAGTGATGTCTAAGACTATGTGCGGGACAATTTTATGTTTTGATATTCAGCTGATAAATTTCGCTATTTCTGATTTTTTGCACTTTAATTTCACTTTTTATGTGATGCAAATATTTTATTTATTTGCTCTCTTGGATCAATATAGAGCAGCTTATAATAAAACTTATAATTCCAGCTACAGAAGCGCTCAAAAGTATGTTGACTTTTAGATTTTCTATCATAACCTTTGATCTACTCAATGAATTTTTATGAAGTTTTCACCAGTTGGCTTAATTTCAAATGCAAATCGAATGAATATTATAAGTTATAGGGTAAACCATGTTGAAATTTGTGCAATGTTGAAATTTGTGCACTCACATTGAAAATAAATCCTCCTAATTAAGCCATTTATACTAAACATTTGTTTGCAGTTCTATGTAAAACTAATGTTCAAATGTTTCTAAGTCATTTAGGATAGGCTTAAAGCTTTAAACAGCCCTATATTTGAAAGATTCGAATTCCTATACAAAATTGTGATTTTCATGTTTTTAATAATTTGGACATAATGTGTGCTTCATATTAGTAAAGTAGAGATGAAAAATCATATTTCCTAATTGCTTTACGTTTTCAAAAAGTTGTTGCTTCAAAAAAGTCATTGGAAGTACTTTAAAAACTAGTTTTAAAATCACTGGTTTTCAAATTTTGAAATTTGTGCGAAAATTTTTGACGAATGTTAAAATTTGTGCGTTTTTTATCGTAAAAGGCAATGAGAAATTTTGTCAACAACAATAATTATTTATGTATTAAATTTATGTTTTTAGAGAAACAAATGAAGATTGACATGAAAAGAACTGCAGGAACTTATAAACTGGTAGCAAAACTAATGTGTGCCATTCAAAATTATAGGAAAAAGTCAAAAGAAACTCCGAAAAATTCAAAAATGATTAATCGACATATAGTGCTCCAAAATTATCAAATTTCTCTTTCTTTAAGCAGCACATCCTTTAAAAAGTTTAAAAAACCAAAACTGTCAACGATTTCTGATCGTTTGTGACTATTGGTAAATTTTTACAATGAGCCATTAAAAAGTTACATGCAAATCAAATCTTCATATGCAAAAACACACAAATTTCAACATGGTTTACCCTATTATAAGTTAATTAAGCTAACCTCGAAAAACTTTGTTTTTTATCCGCTCAAAAGTATGTTGACCTAGAATGTTAATTTTTTTTGTTCCAAAAGCTGATTTATTTTAACTTAGAGTGCTTTTTTCTTAAAATTCAGATAATGTAGAACGAGTTTAGAGATATATAAGTTTATTTAAAAAAAGTTTTAACTTAGTTTAAGGCTTATAAAATTTAAACTTGTTCTACATTATCTGAATTTTAAGAAAAAAGCACTCTAAGTTAAAATAAATCAGCTTTTGGAACAAAAAAAATTAATATTCTAGGTCAACATACTTTTGAAAGGATAAAAACTTAAGTAACCATAAAGTCATTATATTCATTCGATTTTCTTTTGAAACTAGGTCAACTGGTGAAAATTTCAAAAAGATTCATTGAGTAGATCAAAAATTATGATAGAAAGTCTAAAAGTCAACATACTTTTGAGCGCTACTGTATATTCAAACACAACTTTTACAGGAGGTATGTTTTATTGAATGTTTATAACATAAAATTAATCATAAAAATCGACACTAATCCATTCAGTAGGTTCACATATTGTTTTCTGGTCATTTAATGTGCAGGAAATGCTTAAGTTCGAGATTTCACTCTTGACTGATTATCGATCACATTTTACCATTGAGTGTTCGAAACCAGTGACAACAATATGTGAAGCGACTTACCTAATTCAAATTTCATAATTTCTATTAATTTTTTGACGCCCTATCACCCAAAAATTCGTCAGTTTAATTGGGTTTTGAGGTTTGTTTTAAAAAAATAAAAAGATCCTTCTTCTCGAAAAAAAGAAATCTTGGATGCAACCCTGATTCTTACTATTGAGAACCGTTTGTTAAGAACTTAGAAGCTTCTTCAAAGCCTACAGTTTGAACATCACTGATGTAACGACGAATCTATAAAGAAAGAGTAAAATAGACATTTTATTAGCCATTATCATCCTCTCGAAGGAAGCAGAAAGAAATTAAAAAAAAAATTATCTCCATATCTATAATAGATTTAAAAAAAAGAGAGGAAAAATGTGGTAGGCAATAACAATCATATATAATGTATGCTTAAAAACTGAAATGAAAAATATCAGACAGGTGTTTGTGTGTTTTACTAAAGTGCCGTGATATATAGTAAAATAGATTTCCCTTCCTTTTCTATTTTCATTCTTTTTTTTATAATTCCTACTTTTTTGAGAAGAAAAATTTTTATTTTATGGAAAATGCGATTGAGAAATATCATAAATAAAGAAATCACTGAGTTATATATATTTTATATGGTGTAGCAAATGTTTCGTTTAAAAACAAAAATACAAGCATGTCACATTCTTGTGTCTTTTCATTCTCTTTACGTATCAAAATAACAAAGTAAATCCTTAAAGTGGGCACACAGAAAATGTGAAAGAGTGTAAACCGAACATAATGAGAATGAGAGACTTCTGTAGGGGAGAATTTCCAATACATAAGGATTGGATGTATATCCTGTGTCTCTCACTCTCATTGTATGTTGTGTTGGAAAATCTCTTCGGAAAATTTCCATGTGCCATAAACTCGAATTCAGTGTCGACAAAATCAGACAGGAAAATGTAGAAAAAAAATCTCAATAAATGTCACTTCCCATATTTTCGAGCGCAAAGTGGAAAAGATTATTTTATATTGTCCGTTCAGTATAAACGTAGAAAGCGAAAGAATCGGAGCGCTATTTTATTTTGTTTTCAAATGATTTTTTTCCACTCTGATCTGTGATGATAGCATTTATTAGGATGAAGAAGTGCAAAATAAAATTTTATTGAGACTCGCGATGTTTGTAAGTTCTTTAAGAGAATGATAATTATTGCATCACATCATGTCTGTCATATTTTTATTAAATAAATGATTTATTTGAGAAAAAAAATTGTATGAGGATATTTGAGTGTTGTTTTTTCGTACACAACGGCATCATTTACTTGTGATATATCCGAAATAAACATTTTGTGTTGAGGATAGCCAAATAAAAAATTAAAAAAAAAAAAAAACTATAGTCGTGAAATAATCGTTTGGGAATATAAATTATGGCATGACATAAATTAAATTTTGAAAAGTGAAAATCTTCTTAAAAAAATAAGAAATGAAATGAAATAAAAGAGAGAGTCCAGCAACAACTGAGGAATATTTATAGAAATTTATATATATTAAATGTATTTTTCGAAGAAGATTATCAATGTTTGTCGCTGTCAATTAATGATAAGATGGGAGTTAATGAAAGCATGACTTTTCTATTTATATATAAGAGATTATGCATACATAAGTAAATCAATGAATAATAATGATTAAGTGAGTGCATCACAATAATAATTAAAGTCGAAGAATCACTTAGGATTTGTGGAAGTAATTCGCTTATTTAAGGAATAAAAAAAGTTAATTAAAGTGAAATGTGAGTTTCAAGCAGTTTTGAATAAAAAAAATATCAGATAATAAAATGTGAATTTTACGACTATGTGTGCATTAAGAAGTTTTCTATCTGAATTTCCACAAACAATTGGAAGTGTTTCAAAAATAAAATAAAGTTTACCACCCTCCACCCTTACAATGTATATTTTCCAATTGAGAGAAATGATTTTTCCAACAAGCACGGCAGAGGCAGACAGGCGAGTGAGAAAGAGAAAAAAAATGTTATTTTGAATCATTAAGCAGAAAAGTGTAGTTGATGATGTAGATTAAAATAATATTACAGAAAGGAAATATGAAAATGTATCTAAGAAAAAGAGTTAATTAAGAGCAGCAACATATATAAAAGAAATTAAAATTTTCATGTAATTAATCTCGTCATCTCGCCTGTATGCCTCAAAATATGCATCATTTACTTTTTGGAAGAACTTTCTCATTGCTGATGCTGCAATTTTTCCCTCTTAAAAGCGAAACACAAAAAAGTAGTGTAATATAAATTATTCGATAAATTTTCATGCACAAATTAACAGACAACATTATGTCATAATTAATAAAACCCACGATTTTTGTTACATTTATTACACATCTGACTCAACAAGTTTTAAATCTCACGAAAAAAAAAAGAAATAAAGTATGTGAATGAAAAGAACAGCACAGCACACATATATTCTTCGGAAAAATAAATATTGCACCGTGTGTGCTTATTAAATGTAAAAGTTGAAAAAGAGAGGAGTATATTTGTTTGACTTGATAAGATAAGGTCCCAAAAATACATGCACATTTAATAGTATACATAATTATTATATAAATATAAATATATTAATATATATTCAGACGCAAGGAGATAACAGTTTTTCATTTCATTTACAGAACGACGAGATATGTGTTTTAGGTTACTCATACATGGAATAAAGTATTGAAAAGTTAAATAATAAAAAAAAAAAAAAAATCAGACGAAGGAAAAAGATAATGAGAATTGTGATAAAGCTGCTTTAGTTTTCCACTTCATATGCCATCAATCGGACATTATTTTTATCACCTCGTATGATAGAAACAGACATAATAAAAAAAATAGTTTTAATAAGGCAAGCTAGTGCAGTGGTGCAAAAGTGTATGTGTTTAAAAAAATAATTAAAGTGAATTAAACGCATATAAAAGAAAATAGGACATAATCCTAGTAAAGAGAGGACTTTGAAAATTAAATAAAATTAAGTATATAGTGTTTGAGAGGAAGGAAAGAGCTGAAAAAGATATAGTTAAATGAATTTGACATCGCTAGAAATGTTAAGTACTTTAGAGACGCTTGCGGATAAATTATCGTCAGGCCAACAGAATAATAAAATCCTCCTCGATAACAATGGAAATAAGCTTAGTTGTTCAATTAAAGCGGATAAAATGCAACAGCATCCCTATCAAAAGGAATCAATATACAATAATCGATCATCACCGACATCCAACAACCACAATAGCAGCAAATACATTGAAAAGTAAGCGATTCTTTCTCTTTTTACGCAATTACTAAGTGGGTTACATTTCTTAAATGATGTCCAAAAATAAGGGTATGGGGGGGGGGGGGGGGGGGGTCTGAGGTTATGTGAGTTTTACTCAGATTTTTTTTTTTGAAAAATATCAGAGCTTCTTTAAAACAAGTTGTTGATGGACATCACTTATGAACAAATTATAGTAGACGTACAGTTTAAATCTTGCTCAACTAATCTGTGAGTTTAAAGCCTCTGTGAACTTGATTCTGATGAATGAAAGTCTAGCATGTTGTAACGAGAATTAAATCGAGAGTCGTAATTTTGTACGCAGAAAACATTAAATCGTGTGTTTAAAAAGAGATTTCACCTTAACTCACCTACAATGACGATATTTTCGTTTGCTGGCTTCAAAATTTAGTATATCTTATCTTCTTCTTATCAGCAACTTTTAATATTTTTTTTGTTATCATTGTTATTTCTCTGTCATTTATGAAAGTTTTACGATGATATGTATATTATATTTTATAAATATACCTGCAAACAAGTTGAATCATTTTTAAATGAAACGAATTAGAGTAAATAAGGCTACATTAAAAAGGACCTCGACACATTTGTCGACATAGAAATTATGTGAGAAGAGGGGGTGGGGGATCATTTTTTGCTATTTTTCGAATATTTGTTCAATGGACCAAAACCCTAATGATCAGAATAATGCAATGTCCAACAGTCTTAGTTTCTTGACTAATTAGCTCCAGTTATAGTTTGTTCTTTTGTTTGTGTTTGAGTATTTTCTACACGTGTTAGTTTAAGAAGTGAATGGGTCGATTTAAAGAGCCAGTTTTTATTTAAATCATTTATCAGATCCAATATCAAGCCTGACAGGATTAAGCCAGTAAGATTTAAGCCAATTTGAATTCGATCAAAATCGCAGTCAACTTCAGACTGTTATACTGTTAAAAACTTAATTTTAAAATTTTTGTAGCAGTTATTAATCGAGATTAATAAAATGGCGTCATCGTCAATTGAGTTTTTATTGTGAAGGTTCACACTTTTGTTTGATTTAATTAATTTAAATAATTGCGAACTGTCTGAGGAATTACTGAAATCATTTGACAATTCATTGTGTATTTCTGATTAATTAAGACGTTAATTCAATATTAAAAAGCAGACAAAAACATGAATATCAATTTTCCTTACGATTATGGGTTATTTACCTATAATTGTGGATACAATAATTACATAAACGAATATGACAGAATCAAGTGAGTCTCTCCTATTATTTAAATTAACAAAACAGTGCAGCTTTGCAATAAATTCGAAGAAAAAACCATAAAACAATATTTAAGGTTAAAATTAAGCAATAATAAAAAAGATCCAGGAATTACCAATAACAAAATGATTAATTAGCAAAAGTCTTATTTCGTCTTACAGTGACTTAGCCACGTTAAACAATAACAATGCACATACAATCAATCAGAATCAAATAAATCATGTACACATGCTTAAAGACAATAATATCGAAAAGGATCAACTGATGATGATAGATCAAGACCAGCCTGATGCAGATTATATAAAAATGTTTGTTGGTCAAGTACCGCGAAGCATGGATGAAGGTAATATTCAAAATGTTCTTCTGGAAGTCGATTTGATTTCATTAATACACTTTTGCAGCACAACTGCGTGAAATGTTTGAGGAGTTTGGTCGAGTACATACGATTAATGTATTGAGAGACAAATCTACGGGACTGAGTAAAGGTAAACAGAAATTTTATACTACAAAATTCAGTGCAGAAATATTTTTTTGTTGATTGTGTCCAATTGAAATGTCTAAAGTTTTTTTTTTTTCTATGTACATATTGTCTTTACATGACTACCATAATATGTCTTATGCCTGACCATTAAAAAAATATTCCTGTTTTCGAGAAATTGAATCGATAAATGTTTGATGGCTTAACGTTAAGAGCTTCTTTGTTTTTTGTTATTGTCATTCGCAGGATGCTGTTTTGTGACGTTTTATACACGAAAAGCTGCATTAAAGGCCCAAGATGCTCTTCATAATATAAAGACTTTAGTTGGGGTAAGTGTTTGTGAAAATATTCGATTATGCCTATGTTGATCATTAAGAGTCTCGTTCCTATTTTTCCTTTAATCCGTTTTATTTTGGTATTTATTTTTTTATGTTTATGTATGTTTTTTTCTGTCACATAAAAAAGTATTTGCGAGAAGAGAAAAACCTTGAAAAAAGAATTTTCCTCCAAAAATAGAAATTTTCTTTTCTGTTCTTTTTAATTTCATTGAGTAAAGTGTTAATGATCTTTATTTAAAAAAAAAAAATACATTTGAATTGTGTACAAATGCAGTTCCTTTAATTAATTTAAACTTTCTAGTAGCAACGGTAACAGCCACGCTAAGAAGAGATTATTGAGGAAACCAATATATTAGAGGATTATACTAATCTCTTCTCTATTTTTTTTTGTATGTTCTTTCAGATGCACCATCCTATACAAATGAAACCGGCTGATAGTGAGAATCGTAATGGTGAGTATTTGACTGTTTTATACAACAATCATAATAGTACTACGTATTGTCGTATGGGGAAATATTTTGTGCCTATAATTCAATTCATTACAAAAACACTTGAACTAATGTTTTATTTGAATGTTTTCATGAAGCATGCTATTTATTATCTTTCAATGAATCACAGAGAATCACTTTGTAATTCAATGGAAATAACAAAAGTCCTCGTGATACTGTAGAGGGACTTTAGCGCATTTTTGTCATACTGATCAGCATTTGATTAGCAAGTTAATACGAACCTAGTAGCAAAATGTAACATTAGTAAACACTTTGAAACTTACAAAAACATTTTAATTCATTACACGCCTGTAATTTACAAATTTATACACTACGTACAAAATATGACCGTACATATTACCTTCCTTGGTTAATATAATTAACAATGCTTAAATGTAATGAGTAACAAAGCTTTTAAAACAAATCCGAGCTGCTTTAAAAAGTTTGGTTAAAAAGTTTTTGATCTCTGCTTGCCTGACGTGCAAAGTGAATTATTAAGCTACCTTTTAGAAAAATGTTTTCATAAAAACGCTAAAAATTACTCTTCACTTATGAAGTTTCGTAGAGGTCAGTTGACATATGCAAACAATTTTCTCAAATCTATTCGGTTTTTTTTTTTTTTTTTGGAATATAAACTTACTCCGAGAATTAGCCATCGAACTTTTACATTGTCGCGAGTTATCTATAGATTTAAAGACGAAGATACTTGCTTACTTTGTTGTAATAAATAGTTTGCATATATTGTGCAATTAGAATTTCGGTATTATTTCTACAAATACATTGACAGAGCCATAATATACGGCTAAATACTATGGAAGAAATACACGAGAAAACAATTGAGTAAAGGCAAAAAAATGGAATTAATCATGCATGAAGATTGATGGGTGCGTACTTGTACTTACAGAAAATGAAATCAAATATAAAATGAATCTAAATCAAAGTTATTTAGATAGCTATTTGAATAAAATTCTAATTCCAAAGCTGCTAAAACAGAAATAATGTGAAGCTCGAAATGTCGTGATAAACTAGACTTCCAGTTTTGTGAGGATTTCACAATAATTACAATGTCATGAAGTGTTCATATATCATTTTGTGGATTTATCGTGGTTTTAGTTTTTGCAAATTTAAATTGCACTATTGAACAGTGACAAATACAATTTTAAGTGACAATATACAATAAGAATAAAGTAAAGAGTACAAATTGCGAAAAGACTGCAACTCGATAGAAAATCGAAGAGTCGAGTATACGATGGGCCATCAAACAGTCGAAATTGAAACGTGAGTCGAGGAAGTTAATAATTGAATTTATTTAAAAATATAATGTGTCTATAATAAAAGTACGCGAATCGAAATTTGGATATTGAGCAAAAAATAAATATTTTCAATGTAATTAGATGTGAAAAAATAATACAAGCGATCAGCACTAACAGTGTCGATTAAATTTTTATTACAAATTAAAATAAAAAAAAAGTTCTCTCAGTTGCGCTCACAATGATGTTGTGTTTTGTGATAACATTTCTATTTGCTTCATTTGTATGTATATGACGTTAAAAAATCTCTTTACCTTAATAATTATTATTTCAGCAAGCACACATCGACGAATAATAATATCGAAAAAAATATACTGTTTACTTAAATACAGTCGCGACTTACAGGCAAGTCAGTCGTATATGATTGACATATACAGTATTATTATTTGTGTTGTGATGTTAAAAGATAGTCGATATTCTCTTTTTTTTCTGCTTCATCCACTCATTGTGTCAAGTTTTTGAGGTATTTGAATATATCACATGTAAATGGTAAATAGAGTTGAAGCAGCACAGCACATAAAAAAGAGTAGAAATTATTTTTCATGTGTGATGTTTAGTTGACAATTGGATATCAAAAGTTTAACTCGTGTATTTATTTATGCGATCGTAAAATGGATACCACTAAACGGAAGTGATAACAGTGCTTGAATATTTTTTTTTCCTCCTTCTTCGTTTTCTATTTTTTTTTTTTTGAGTTTTACGTTGAATATTAATTATAATTTAATTAAATTTAAAAATATGATCACTGTTGTTCGTGAAGAAGTGTATGGACTATGAGCAAATAGTTGTGTCCGATATGAAAATATGTTGACAAAAATAATTTACATCTGTTGAGAGTGATTTCTTTACTTTGATTATACAATGACGGTTTATTTTTAATTCATATAGTCGGATATAGTCTTACAAAGTAAAGAAATAAGAAACAAAATTCAAATGAATGTGGTGGAAGTAGTTTCCCTTCTTCGATGAGGTTTTCTGTAATTACTTTACATGAATATGCAATTTTTTACTTCTTCACATAAAAAAGAAGTTCAGCACAATGCAAAATGATATTAATGACAATTCTACACTTCATTTATTTTACAACCATTGATGACAGTGAGTGAATTTGCCATAAAATGTTTACAAGTCATAAATATTATTGCTTGAAAACAGCTTCAGTGTGTATTACATGCCAAACCATTTCATTCAATTTAAGCTGATGAGACATTAAAGTGTGCGCATTATTGTGATTCCTAGAAAACCCACAGCATGATTTAATTCCTGAAACTTCCTATGATTATTTGTCACTAAGTTCTCATTACAATTCATCTTTTTTGTTTTGTTGTGTGTTTACTTTAATTTGCCTTTAAACTTAATGTATTATTTATTTCTGTGTTCATAACAATTTGCTAATGTGGCATTAAAACTTGCTTATATAAAGACAAACTGCAAAGTTTGCAAATTGGTTAAATGTTCAATGAAGAACGGAAAAGTGTGCAAGAAATTTAATTAAAGAAGTTAGGCATGCAATCGAGCTGCATAAAAAAATCTTTAATTTTTATTGATGCTGAGGAACAGCACTGCTTAGAGCTATAAAGTTCAATAGCATGGCAAGCACGTTGAAATTCGCAAACTTTGACAATTTTAATTTCGGATAGGCTAACCACGTTCTGGAATTTCCCAAGGATTGTCTTTTATTTTTAAACGCGCTTTCATCTTTTTTCACCGGTCATTTTCTCTGCTGGAACGAGTTACTTAAAATTACGGTTGGTCTTAAAAAAATTGAATTATTTTTCAAATTTTTTTCGACTATTACTTTTTAAATATTTTGTAATCGTTATTTTTAAGTTTAAGATTCTAGTTTCTACTTTTGGTAACGTGTGGCCAGCCCAACTTTTGAGAAAATGTCAGAAAAAAAATCGATAAATTTAGCACCGGCAATTTAATTTACTTGTAATGACATCCATTTTATTCCCTGTAACAACATGTTTTATTCTAATCACAATTTTCACACAAATGAAGCAAGCAAATCAATTGCGAATAAGCGAAATGAAAAATACCAACAAACAGCAGTAATTGTTTCAAATCTAATTTTAAATAAATTTTTGTTTTAAGCAATGCCTTTGACAAAATTGGATTCTTAGTGATTTTATATTTGTCAGTTCTCGGTAATTGTTTTGCGCTTCAAGTGTGTATTCAGTCTGAATTGAAAATTAATTTAAATAATTTTTCATTTTAATTAAGTTTTGCTACGTGAATTCTTTGGAAGAAGCAAAAAACGTCTTCCTTTACTCGATCATTCGAACAATTGCGATTGCAAAACCTCATCAAATAAAAAAAAATATATATATTACGTAAAGTAACGATAATAAAACGTGCAAGCTTATCACCTCTGTTAGATTAAATATCACACTTTTCATTATTCTGTATGAAAAAAAAATATCTATCTACTTATTGCTAATTGATTTGTCTTTCAATGTTCATTTAGCCAAAAAATAAAGTATCGTCATGTTGTGTAGCTTTGAAGCTTCAGTAAAGTGAATAATAACTGTGAAAAAGTAAAACTATCTGAAGAATTGACACGAAAAGGAAACTGTGAAAGATTTTGTGATGTAATTTATGAAATGCTTAATAAGTTAAAAACACATTAAATTGGAAATCATTATTGTGATGTTTAAATGTCCTTAAGGAATGTGTTAGTGACAATTTGTAATATCATAATTTTGTCTATTATTATTGTATGATAACAACTGTTCTTCTCGGGGGAAAACTCACCAATATCTTAATATTTTCTACAAACTTTTTATATTTTCTTTCCGTTTCGCTTCCTCGTTTATTATCATTCTTCAATTGAATTATTGCACAACCTATAAAAAAAAATATTTGTGAAAAATACCAAAATATTTATAAAACAACAAAAAAAAATTAAACCGATAAAATAATGAAAAGTAGAACAAAACAAACGACAACGTCTGTTACGTCAACATCCTCAAAATCATCAGTATGCGAAGGTTCCAAGCAATATCCTTCAATAAGTGCTGCGTATTGGTTGCCAACGACAAATACCACCCCTTATTTGTTACCAGGTAATCGAGCGAAATCAAGCTAATTTCGAAAGCCTCAAACTAGCTGCTTATTCTATAACTTAAACTATGAATAATCAGCTGTTTTGAGCTGGGCATTCACGAAAATAAAAAAAAAATATTTCCCTCATATGACAATCATCTTCAATGTAATACATTTAGTCACTAGATACTGATTTTTGATTTTATTTGACAACCTATTTACTTACAAATATAGAACGAAAGCTCTTCGTTGGTATGCTGAATAAGAAATTTAACGAGAATGACGTGAGGCAACTTTTCAGTGGTCATGGGACGATTGAAGAATGTACAGTTCTTAGAGATACTTCAGGTCAAAGTAAAGGTTGTGCTTTTGTAACATTTTCAACAAAACAGGCGGCTATTGGTGCTATTAAGGTGAGTTAAACTAACACTCGATAAAATCCTCGGATACAATAATAGCAAAAACTTTAATTAATCTTAGGCCCTTCATCAGAGTCAAACTATGGAAGGGTGTTCTGCGCCTCTTGTTGTAAAGTTTGCTGATACGCAAAAAGAGAAAGATGCAAAACGTATGCAAGCGATTCAATCAAATATATTCAATTTTGCGGCGGGAATGAATCCCTTAACACAATCACCAATTCCAATCACTCCGCAACCCGTTCATACAAACCCTACCACACATTCTAGTCCGTTTTTAGCAAATGATGCAGCATCGACTATTTCGACGGCATCGATCCAGCTTCTCCAGCAATTACAGGCTATAGGATTGCAACAGCAACTTTTACATGGTAAGTTATTTCACTCATATGATATATCTTGAGCTAGTTATAAGGCGATTCTCTACAGGGTAAATCAGAAAGCATTGAAATTGGTCAGGTTTTCAATTTATCAGGGGATTTAAAAAAGATAAATTATGACCTATTCTAAAATTTCCATTCATGTGGAGAATCACCCTATAGCTAACGAATTAATATTCAGGTTTAGGTGCTCAAGCTGAAGTTAACCAACAACAAGCAAACAATGTACCTTCAGCGACAAATTTGTCTGCTGCAGCATCAGCTGGATTACTTGGGCCGATTAGTGTACAGAACCTTTTAACATTAGCTGCAATGTCCCAGCCAACGCTAGCTGCAGCGACTACAAATCAACAAGCAACCTTACATAATGGAACTGCGACGGGTCTTTGTAAGTTACTATTTACTATTAAAATTGGTTCTCAAAGACTTACTAAGTTAAGAATATTCTTGTGTTTGTGAATAGGGCCGACGAGCGATGCACTTGCAACTCAATTGACGACATCTCAAACGCCAACACAGACGACTCAACTTTCGCAGTTTACGTCACCGTTCTCCGCATCACATTTAACAAATCCAGCCTTCAATGCAGCAGTTCAAAGCGCAGCTGGGAAGCAAATTGAAGGTCCTGATGGCTGTAATTTATTCATTTATCATTTACCACAAGAGTTTACAGATTCAGACTTAGCATCAACGTTCATGCCATTTGGGCATGTTTTATCTGCAAAGGTTTTTATTGATAAGCAAACAAATTTAAGTAAATGTTTTGGTTTTGTGTCATTTGACAATGTTTCGTCTGCGCAAGCAGCCATTCAAGCCATGCACGGTTTTCAAATCGGTACAAAGCGTTTAAAAGTGCAACTAAAACGATCCAAAGATGCCTCGAAGCCATACTAGAGAGAAAACAGAATGAAAGAAATAGCTAATTTTTCTTCTTTTTACTATCCCTTTATGTGTTTATGTTCCTTCCTTCCTTCCTTGCGACACAACAGTTCGTTTACTTTTATTTCTGTTTTGTAATCTTTTTTTTTTTTTTGAGAAGAATGCTGCTCATTTATTGGATAAGTGAAAGAATCAACAAATTTTGTGAATTTCTATGGCGCGAATTAATGTTCAACTTTTTATATAATCTTTTTTTTACTATAACTTCATTCTTTATGACTATGTATGAATGAAAACAGTCCTACCAAATAGTTGAGTTAATATGAGTTATTATACGTTAAGAATTGTCTTAGTTAATGTTTGTACTCCCTACATTCTTCGAAAAAGAAAGAATATCTTCATGAATTATAATTATATACTTTCAAAGACCTTTAAAAGGCCAAGAGAAAATATTTTCTGTCGTAAATTGTGTCATTAAATTTAGTTGCGGCCTTTAAATGGATGGAAACAAACGTTTAGAGCAATAATTAGTTTCTTTTGTGTTTTGTGCCATTAGAAATGATACATGAATTAGAGAAAATCATCTTTAAAGCAATTTTAATAACGATTATGTTTGCGTTCGAACCGTTTATGGATTAATTAATTACTTACATACTTACTTTTGACTGTTATCATCAAATTCATGATTTACCTTAATGTTAGCTATGATTTTTTTATATGAATAATTGTGGAGTTTGCAAGATGTTAAAAAAGAACTAAGAGTGATTTAATAACCTGAGCAGCAAAAGTTTTTTTTTTGAATTAGTAGACAACATATGATTAGATTCAAGGACATTTCCTTTTACCTTTTTTTCTTTAAAGAACTTTTTTTTATCATCTCACAGTCAGTCAGTCAATTTGTTTAGGATTATTAAACACAAAGAATTCAATATAAGACAGAGATAATGAAATGAAATATTCAGGAAAGATCCAAAAATGATTATATATTATATTATGTTAAGAGTAACTTGAACACTGCAAAACATTCAAAATTTTAACTATAGCAAGGTATAAAAACAAACATTTATAAATTCAATAAAGTGTATTAAAAATGACGAAGTTTAAATTTATGTTAAATTATGCCCAAATAACTTGTGAAGAATTATAAGTTTAAGGTGCATTGTAGTGTGTGTAAATACCCACATTAATGATGGATTGTAATATAAATTACAGAAATCGAAACCAAATTTATGTTTACCGACAAAATGTCGAAACCATTCATATATAGTTTTCCAAAATTCTTTGAGTACCGCTTTTAATGCGAATTTTTGTGGAATTAAGTGATTTTTGGTAATCAAAGTATCTCACTAAAGGAATCAGCAGTATCATGATATTTATCTAGATAAATTGCATGCAAAAGCGCTATAAATGCACGAAATCATTTTGTGTAGTTACGGTTTCCAAATGTTCATTAATTTCTTTGGTTAAGAACTGATATCACTTTAATTATACATCATATAAAGCTCGGGGTTGTTTTAAAAGTTCAATTCTACTTTGGGACCGTCCACTTATGACGTTCAGGAGGGGGGGGGGGGGGGGGGGGGGTCAGCAATAAAAGAACAATAGAAATTCCTGGAATTCCATTGTACTTTTTTGAAAAATGACCGTTAATTATGGACGTCATAAGTGAACAACCCCTTTGTTCTTGTATTGGGCAGTTGAAAAGTTTTAATTTCATAAAAGTGTAACCTGTTCAAATTTTGATTTGATACCTCTATAACATCAAATTTTTAAAAACCGTTAATATTTGAATTTCAAAAAACCGTTACCCAAATTTTTTTTAAGGGTTTGTTAAGACTATAGTTTGCTATTTGAGTTGATTCATTGATCTTAAATACAACAGGAGAATAACAATTTGGAAACCCTAATTAAAAGTATTAACTGTTCATTGCTTTTACACTCATTGAACATATTAGAAAAATGGATTAATATCTTTTGTTATTGCATCTATGATCATCAGATAAAATTGATAAACTTTGGAACTGATTACACTTTTGTTTGTCCCCATTTAGTTATTTTGTCATATCAGGATTATTTACTGACAATCTTATTGTCATAACTTTTCAAACATTTCACCTGTTTCACGATGAAAGTGTTCAATAAAAGAATTTAATTTTTTTCTCTTCGTAATATCTGTCTGTGCATGTGTATCATGTGTATGCCACAAATTTCATCACCTGTTTTTTTTTTTTGTAAATAACAATTACATCGTCTCTTTGTGAATAAATCATCAACATAATAAATACCTACCAAAAAATAATAATGAATCCATGTTCAATGGAAGTATACTAATTTTTGTGTTAAGAATTAGTATATTGAAAAACAATTTGTACCAAGGAATTGCATAGAAAAATTAACATGCTTAGTCACGGTTAGCCAAATGTCATTAATTTCTCATTTTCACCAAATAATGAATAAATTATTTCAAAAAAAAAAAGTGGAAAAATTTGTATCCAAAAGTTGTTTTTGTAAAAATGCAGATTGAGTGTAAAAAATGAATAAAAAAAATATTGAAAGAAAAATAAAGTCTTGCCTAGTGTTCCTTTATATCTTTTCACCTATTTTTTGACTTTACAGAATTTGTAGTACCATTCTAGAGAACAAGCTTTTCATTCACTCCACTTATCACAGGTCCCAACACTGCCTAAAATGCTTTTGTCTCGATAAATCGCTATTTCCTTATCAATTGGAGCAAATGTCAACAATTTATATCTGTAATCACTGTAAGTGGGAAAATTTATAGACAGAAGAGTCAAACATCTGTGGGATTAAAGATTTAGACGGCTTGTGTGATAAGTAGGATAATTAATGGAATTAAGAGTCAACAAATGTTTGTATGAAAATTGAATTTTATTAACTTTCAATAGTCATCGAATAATAAAATAACATTTGTATAGATACGGCACTGTATATAAATATGTTTGTATAAAAATGACTATTCATTGCTTAATTTAATTATTTTTTAATCTATATTTCATAATACAAAATGCAACTGCACGGAAGAATATTATAAAGACAGCAAGTACGATAATGACTTTAACAAAATCATGTTTTTGGTTATCCAGCATCACAGCATCACAGTTTTCGTTACTTGTATTATTTTTGGCACAATCTTGAATACCAATATCACGCAGTAATTGATTAGGATATGAATATCGACAAAAGCTAATCTCCTTGTCGAACTCATCGCATTCAATTTTCGTTCGATTAAATCCAATAATCGAATAAACACTGCCTGCAAATTAAATTAAAATCAATTAGTCAGTCAGTAAATTGCAACACATGTAAATTAATTATCGTTTACCTTCGAGTGCATACTTGAGAAATGATATATGAAAAAGCCAATGCAACGCTTGATGGATGTGCTTCATTTGAACAAAGAATCCAGAAAATATTAGGAATGGACAGATGAAAAAGTTGCCTAATATTGTACCCCATTTTACATTGAATAGTGACGACACAATTAAACCATATCCTTGTGCAACAAATGTACATAAAAGATTTATTGTGAAGAATGCGGTAAAACGGAAGAGCTCAAGTGGCTGATTGGTAAGAAAGTACGTGATTACAATGTAAATTACTGTGCACAATATCTGCATCGGTAAGTCAGCTAATGTGAGGCTAGTAAAGTAAGCGCTAAAAGAGTACCATCGATTAAAATGCTCGCGTTTAATGACTGGTAGTTCCGATGGAACTAAAAAGCAAAATAAGAAGAGAGAGAAAGAGAAAAAAAAAATAATAAAAATAAAAAGAAAGATAATTCTATTAAGTGCTTAATATATCCATTTCCAGAATGCTTTGTAGCATACTAAGCAGGAGCAAAGTACACAAATGCATTCATATGAATCATGCTCTTCTGTACTCAAAGTGGAAAGTAACAAGCTAGACTGAAATGGTCTGTTCTGCCTTTTAAAATTGCGTTTATAACGATTTTTTTTTTGCATAGGAACACGTGTCTACATTCTACATATAGAAGTGATTTGTGTGCAGTATGCAGAATAATGAATAATATACTCACAAGTCGTCTGCAAACTTGAGAACGCAGTAAACATCAAGAACATAACGGTGTAAAAGATGAACTTGAAATTGTTCATTAAATTCTTGGCTGAATTTCCAACTTGAAAGTAAATGAGTCCTATGAATATAGCCACAAAGAGATGAATCATCAATCGCATAAGTGATAACGATGGATTTCTTGTAATCAGTAGAAAGGTTCTCAAATAGAGATAGTAGAATTGACGAAGAAATGACGTTGAGTATAGATCAGAATCATTGCAGTAACTTCTTGGATCTAATATATTGAGTCTTGCATTAAGTTTAGCTCTTTTAACACACAAGGTAATTGGATTATTCTCTGCTTTCAACGATGAATGCGAATTTAGTGTATTCTTTGTACTTTCAGCAGCCATTAATGTTAAATGTTTTCGAAACTCGTGATTCCTGCTATTCTTAATTTTTTCAATTAATTTATCTAGTTGATATCCATAATCATGTGTTGAAATTTCGAGTAGGAAATCAGATGGATTATGAAATTCAGGACAAATTAAATTAAGTTGAGACAAATAAGGTACTAGTTTTGAGCTTTCGCCTTGATATATACATTGTCCCTCGGCAATCGCATAAAGGTGGTCAAATGATTCGAAAATAGAGGCGGATGGTTGATGGATTGTCTAAAGAATAAATAAGAATGTCAGACATATGGTGTTAATTGAACTTATTAAGGCATTACACAAATAATCGTTCGTCCATTCTCTGCCAACTTTTTGAGCAGCTGAATGCATTGACTCGATGAAACGCTGTCTAATCCGGTGGTTACTTCGTCAAAGAACATTACTTGAGGATTATCTATTAATTCTAATGCAATACTCAGTCGTTTTTGTTGTCCTCCACTCAACTTTTCCGTCATTACATTCATCTTATCGTATAGGCCAAGATTAAGGAGGATTTCTTCGATCTACAACAATGTAAAAATATCAAATACTTTACTCGTCTACAGTCGACGATATTTTTTTTTTGCGATAAAATCATATCAAAAAAGCATATCTATACGAACCTTATCTTCCTTCTCATGATCACTAAGTTCCTTGCCGATTTTTAAATTAATACAAAATGACATTGCTTCTTCAACAGTCAGCAATGGGTGGAGCAAATGATCTTGCATAATGTAACTGCTAATATGTCGAAATTGCTTTGGGTCTCTAATCGATTCGTTAACTTTAATCTTTCCAATAATCTTATTACTATTTTTATATCCGGATAAAATATCTAATAAGGTTGACTTGCCTGAACCGCTTGGACCTTTTTAAGAATTTAAAAAAAAATTAATAGCATTAATAAAGATGTTTTAAGAAATTGAATACCAACAAGCACTTAATCAATTAATTAATGTTTATTCTATCAATTAGCTGGTCACTTACCCATAATTGCGGTTAATTCTCGCGATCGAAATTCTCCGCTCAAATCGTTTAAAATTAATTTGTCATCTACAAATGGAATTTGAATAGAACTGATTAGGCAATGTGCATTATTTCTTTTATGATCAGTTTATTATATGGACGTAATATGCAAATATCAGCAGTATTGCAAATCGACAGTAAATAACGGAATGCTATCTTTGACTCCCAACTCTGGAACTGCATACAAGTCGCGCAATAAAAAACTCGAAACACACTCGTTCCTTTCTTTTCTTTATTACTTTAGTATATTGCATTTTATTTGAATAGTAGAATTCATATACTCACTTGTTTGCTTTTCAGCATTACTAAATTTTAGGGGGGTTCGTTCATATATTAAGAAGTTGCTTAGAGTCTTAAAGAAATTATAAATTCCAGGAATTTCAGACCCCTTCCCTTTTTTATCGCTTACCAAACCAAAAATTTGAGGAGGTAAATAATTATGTGGAGTAGAATAAATAAATAAGACCTTCTTGTCTCATACCATTACACAATATTCTGAGCTTAAACTCGACACGAGCTTTATGTGAAATCATATAAATATGACACGACTTTTCAAAAAAAAATTATCACAAAGAACGAGTTGGCCTAAAATCCTAATAAAATCAAGTTACAAAATAAACCTCGCCTTTATCCACAAAAAAATCTAAAGTTTAATTTTTTCAAACTTAGCAACATACATCACGCACTCTAAGGCGCTCAAGAATTTAAGGGATCTGGGAAGGTATTTTTTTGACAAAAAGAAGAGAGCCTAAAAGTCCCATTTTTTGATAAACACTATAGGTAAGTGAATGACCCTTAAGGAGAACATCATTTCCGAATAATCCTTTGAAGATTGTTGATAATTGAATATTTAGCAAACAAGATGTAACAATTAAAATAAATCCTTGGACTCAACCATAAAAGAAAACAGCAGTTTCGAGCATGTTTAAATTAACACTCCGGAATAGAAAAGAAAAAACTCTGTACAGCCGAGAATTTGAATTTTCAGACTTTACTTCCATGATTTTTTGTAACAACCTTTTCTTAGACCCCATTTAAATAAAAACGAAGGACATTACAAGTGAACCATCTCATACACTGATAAGCGATATAAAACTTATAAAGTACTTACTTCTTTTGAATAATCCAACTTTTGTACTATAAGTTATGTTTTCAAAGCTAATGTTGATGTCTTTTGCGAACTTCATGTTTGATGCGCTACATGCCATATTTTGAGTCTATGTATCTTCTCGATTGCCTTGATCTTGAAGCTTTTTTCTCAAGTTAAACTCTTCTTCTTTTACTTCCGAATTTTAATATTGTCGATTTCTTTCTTTTTTTATCTCCTTCTTAAGTGCCTTATCACATGTCTTCTTTCACATTCTCATTCTGGTTCTTAATTTTTTTTCTTTCACTTGAGCATGTGTTTTGTTGGGTTGAGTATGGATGTAATGTGTGTCGATTGAACTGCTCAAAACGAAGAGACAAAGTTGAATGAACAATTATTTTCTGTCTAAAATAAAATATCAGCAGTTTTTTGCTTATCACACAACTAATGAATTAAGTTATCATAAAACACGAGTTTTATTCAAAAGAAGAAAAAAAGAGTTGTCAATCTATGATTAGTTCTTGAGCCGTAATAATCCTTAACATTTTTGTGTTTTATGATATCGATTAAATACCCTGTTACATGGTCCCTATTTTATTTTTCAATATCTTAATTAGGCACAGTCATAAGTACACACTCGATGTAAATTGAAAAATTCGTTACAATGAGCTTATCAAAAAATGAGCATATTTTCTCATTAACTTCACATTATAGCTTTTCTTTGTCTCTGTCTCGGGGTTTGTCAATTGTGTCATTGATTTTATTTTATTAAAGTTTCATTAATGAAAGAAGAAAAATAAAACATACACTATATAATTTTAGAGATAACGAGGCACGCTAATATTATTTTTTTTTACAGCAAACTAAATATAATCTTCATATATTATTATATATAAACACAACAACTATGAAGATGAACTCGATCACTATTTTTAAAATCACGCAAATTCTTGAAAAAACTTTTTTTAAAAATTGCAAAAGACATAAATTTATCAAAGGATTTTTAAAGCTAGATCAAATTTCTTGATAAAAAATAATATTCTCTGTTTCATATGATTGAATTTCGATAATGTTTAGATTACGACTGAAAAGAACTGATTGGAGTGAACAAAAGATGTTATTGTTTTGATTTGAAGGGACCACGACTTGGAAGAATTAAAAATTTACTTTCAGAAATTGAGCAACATGCTCGACGTTACACAATCCGCATAAATCAACATTAATCTTACATTATGTCTCATAAAATTCTTGAAAAGCATTATTTTTTTGCATAAATTTATGAATGTTTAACTTGCTTTCATAAATCTGAACACGTGTCACATGTTTTGTGGTGAATTTCAATTTCATAATAACGGACTGAAATTATTCAAAATTATCACGAAGTTTCGTGCTGACTTTTAACAAGTAGTCGATTGTTTTTTGCTGCAAAAAAAAATAATTAAAAGTCGAATTAAGACCTTCAAAGTGCGGATATTAACAAAACTAATCAGTAGACAGTTAAGAATAAGTTTCAAAAGTTCCAGGAATAGCTTCAAAAGTTTCGAAAGAAAAGTTTTGAATTATTAATGTGAAAAAAATTGACGCCAAATTAAAAAATTAATTTGTGGCATTATTAAATGATCAGATGGTACAAAAACTAGTTAAAAAGATATAACTCATAAGCCGTGTCAGGAATAACATATGAACAGCTACTGAAATTCAGTAATTGAAGTGAAAAATTGTGTTTAAATATTGATCGCCATTTCGCCATTAATTTTATTGAAGATCACAGAATATTTGTACTTAAACAGTTTTTAAAGCCGCTGAAAACATTTTGTTCGATAAGAACATTGTGAATTGATTAAAAACCTTGAAAATAGGACGAAAATTGATTATAAAATTTATTCAATAAATTAACCTTAAAACAGTGAAAAATGGAAAGAGGTAGATTTAATAATAGGGGAAATTTCTCAAGAGGAGGCCGGTAAGTTAATTAAGTCACAATAGATGAATGTAAATGACCTATTTCATGCTATACTTAATAGTGGTCGTGGCAGTGGAATGATGAGAGGTGGGGGATTTAACAATGGTCCAATGTCAGGTAAATAATCGATTTCATTAAGTTGACTTATAGATTAAGCAATACTTTTGGATGTTTTAGGACGAGGTGGAATGATGAGAGGTCGTGGAGGTCCACGAGGGGGTCCTGGAAGATTCGGAAACTCAATGCAAGGCAATAGAGGTGCACCAAGAGGACGTCGAGGTGGTTTTATGAATCAAGGATCAGGAAATTCAGATTATTTCCAAAATCAGCAGCAACAACAACAGAATGATAATGTTGTTACTGCACAACCTGAACCAGAAAAGCCAACAACTCCAGTTGCTCCAGTAACAACACAAAGTGGAAATAATGTTCAAGTTGTTACAACTGGATCTTTGCCTCAATCACAGCAACAATCTGCTCCACAAAGTTCTATCCCTTCATCACAGCAACAATCACAACAGCAGCAACAATCTGGTCCATCACCCGTACAGCAATCGATGAATAATAATAATAGTAGTAATTCATCAATGCCACCATCAAGTCGTGGATCATTTAGAGGCAGAGGATTTTCTAGAGGATCGTTCTCACGCGGACGTGGCAGTAGCTTTGGTCAAAGTGGAATGATGCCTAGACAGCAATTTGATACGCGTCAACCATCTAACTTGACGCCTGCATTGCCACCGAATTCAGGACCACCAAAAATGTCTCGTTATGATCAACCAATGCAACCACCAAAACGAGGACGCTATGATAGCGGACCATATATGGGAAGTAGAAATGTTCAACAAAATCAACCACCTTCTTCAATGCCTCCTCAACATCACCAAAGTTCATACAATATGCCACCGTAAGTGCTAGTCATTGACTATAAAACTGTTGAGCAATAAATTAATAATCTCTTCTATTCTAGTCATGGTCCACCAAGTTATCAAGATCAAACACAGTATGGAATGGATCAATATCAACAGCATGGAAGTGGATATAATAGTAACATGCAATCATCTCAAAGTGGATATACAACAAATGGAGGATCTTACAATCAATCATACGGATCACAGAATTCGCAATTGGGATATGGTCAGGAATATGATCACAATGCTGGATATCAAGATTATAGGTAATAACATAAACGATTAATTGAATTGAATTATTTTTCATGTAATGTTTAATTTAGTGGCACATCGTCCTACGATACTCGGTACACAAATTATTCGCAAGATTATCGTCAACCATCTTACGGAACTGATTCATATGGTGGACAAGTTTCACAGGATTCTTCGTACAATCAGTACGACACATCGAGATCTGGATATGGAAATTATGGTAATTTAAAAGTTTTTATTCATTAGGGGCCTTTCATTAATTCAATTCTTTTATCTCCAACAGATTCATATTCTCAAGGTTACAACAACCAATCTGGATACTACTAAACAGTTTGAAAGATAATAAGTGAGTGTCTAAGAAATTTCCTTTCTTATACTTTTATTGACACATATTAGATTTTTAAGAATAATGTCCGATAAAATTATCCACAAACAAAAAAAAAGAAGAAAATTGCATAAAGTTTGGTAAACGTAATTGTAAGAAAATATTTGAAATTTTGAGCAAGAATTATTAAACTAGTTAAAAGTTCTCATTTAAAAAAATTAATGAAAAATAAGTTTAACTTTAGTTTTATTAGCATATTATGAAAGATTCGACTTGAATGTAAAGAAATAGATGATAATGATGATTATAATGAAAGAAATGACTAAAAACCAATTTACTTTCAATGAAATCAAATATTTGACAAAGTAAATAATCTGATAAATTTACGTTTTATTCTACCGACATACATTTTGTAAAGTTATTTGAGTATACATTTTGACATTTCCCAAACAAATACAAATAGTTTATGATGACGGCTAACGAATTTGAAATTCGAGAAATTTTTTTTTACATTTTTTGACGATTTGCGACAGCAATTTAATTACAATACAATTTAATTTTAAAAGATTGACTTTAATACACAAAGTTAAGAGTACCAATTTTTGAGATGCATAGTAAAAAGCTGATGTGATCGAACATGCATATTATAACACCCCTAGACTTTCGATAAGTCTGTCGAAAATGAATTGCTCACATTAGGTAAAAAGAACATCCAAAAAAAATCATATTAGTACATAAATATCAATTTCCATTAAACATTGAAGATTTTTTTTTAATTTGCATTATGTAGACTTTAATCATAATAGAAACAGTAAACAAAATAAAATTATTATAACGTATTCAACAAAAATTATCTGGAGATTCTTACTATTTTATTGTTGGTGGACTTTAAAAGTGTGAGAAAATTTAAACATGAAACAAAGTTTAAGTCCCGAGCTTGAGTCAAAACAGTTTATAGACTTGAATCAACTCTAAGTTGCTCAAATTCAACTCATAAATATATTCACAAAAATTGAAAATTTTGTGTGAATATGAAATTAAAGAACATTAGTAGACTAGATAAACATTACCAGACTTCGAGCTCTGTATGAAAAAAAGTAAAAATTATTATTATTTTATTATCATTTAAATCATTAACAGTGAATTTTTATGCATAAGTAAATGATATTGAATGATAGCACGAAAATTCGGTATAATGTGTGATTTTAATTTTATTTAATGAGTTGATGGATTCTTTGAAACAAAAAAAAAATTAAAAATTGAAAATTACTTTAGCTGACTAGTTGTGATGTTAAATGACAATCAATTTCGAAAATATTTTGCAAATCCGGCATGATAAAGAGAACAGAAAGTCCTCAATTCTAAAAATTGTCTTATTTTGAGGAAGAATTAATTCTAATTGAAGTCAAGTTAATTTACTGGGATCTAAAGTAATCAAGGATCCTCACAATAAAGCGAAAATTAACTTGAGTAACATGCTACTAGCATGAATCATCTGAGCAAACATCAGTATTAGTAAAGTTCCAGTAAGTAAAAAGCACTGTGAACTAGTCTGTCAGTTTGGTCTTACAGGATACAATTGAGAGTATATCTCTCGTGATTTAATCATATTAAACAAATAGACTAGGAAAAAGAAATCAATGTAAAATTACAAAATGTCATACTTTCAGCCAATAACGATCACAGAATGAATTTGACATACCAAAAAATATGAAACGACGGCGCAGTTATCTTGTTTATCTAAAGTGCAAAAGAATCCACAAAAAAATGTCTATAATTTAATAACTAAACAATTTATTTCCAACAGAGAAGAAGAATTTACATACAAACATGTTTTCCTGTATAATAATTTATATATAGTTGATGATCTCTTATAGCACAACAACAGATAATGAAGATGATTGAAAAACATCTGCAAAAAAACTTAAATTGACGGAAAAGTGACACAAACAGAAGAATTTGAAAACATTTTTAATATGAAACATATAAAAATAAAAATTTATTTGCAGCTTACCGATAAGTTTTTTGTCCTTAAAAGAGACAATTATGAATCGCTTCGATGAGGAATGTGTGAGAGAGCATTACTTAAAGCTTCTTTGAATTCGTTTTATTTAAGAAGAGTAATTACATGCGAGATTCAAAGATTCTTTGTGATGAATAAATAGCAAAAAATGAAAATAAGAATGAGAATAGAATATGGCACAAAGACATGAAATAATCAGTGAACAAAAAGAAGACACAAAAAAAAATGTAAGAGGAATAATTATCAAAGTAATGTGAAATGAGTGCAATTTATAATTCACATGTTCAAATATTGTCGATTCCTTGAAACAGAAACAAATAATTGATGAGACATGAATTGCCAAAGACATTTAAGATGCTGAAATATTAATTTAGATACAAACCTAGTTTTGAAGGTAGAAATAATTCAGGAGCAAACAACTTGAAAATATCATATTAAAAAGCTAAACTTCAGTCAAATTGCTTGTCAAAATTGAAAACTATGGTAAATCTAGACTTTAATATATGAAAATACTTATCTGTAGCTATAGAATGCTAATATCTTTGTATCATGGATCTTCATTTTAAAAAACACTCTCAAAGGAACTAGAGTTTATAAGTTTAAAACTTTTTGAATTAAAAAAATCACTCTCAAAGGAACTAGAGTTTATAAGTTTAAAACTTTTTGAATTAAAACATTAAAGTTTTGTGTCAGAACATGATCACATCTATATATTTTGGTGTAAACAAGCAATTTTGACCGTTGTAGACTTTATTCTTTCGTTTTTGTCAACTTGTTTGCTTTTATTGAACAAAGAACTTTTTAAAATAATAGAAAATCAAATCAGTAGTTGAAAAAAAAAATCATAATAATGAAAATGATACAGCAGACTTAAATGCGCAGTCAGTCATCAAACATAAAAAAAATGAAAATTTCTAAATGAGAAATTAAAGTCAACAAGATTTTTTTTATTAAAAAGTCAGTCAACAAAAAGACGTCAAATTATGAGATTAAAAATGAACAAAAATTATCAATCAACAAGATTACTAAGAATAATCAGTCATCAAGCAACAAGCTTGAAAAGGAACGAACATCAAAATTTATGAAATCAGAAAGGTAACAAACAAACATTTTATATACTTTAAAATAAAGAAAATATAAGACTTAATTATGATAACTAGTAAGTAATTTTTTAATTAATTTAAAGTCAATTAAGTTTGTGCAACTATATAATTGATGTATCATTTCTTTTAAGTTCTTTTATGCATTATATTTCATTATATTTACAATATTTTATTTTATTAAAACTAAAAATCTGTGAAACCAAATGAAAAACTTATTTAAATGACTGGATATTTATCCAGTTTCGACGGACTTAACTATTTAATGATCTATTTATTTCACAAAATAAGGTAATCAAGGCTTCTTTATAAATTTAAATTCACTTGTATAAGTTATTAAAGAACTCAGTGACATAGATTATTAAAAGTCTACAGAACTCAAGGTTTTTCAACAGTCTTCAAACAAACATCGTAAGCAGTCGAAAGAAAAAGATAGAAAATAACGGTCAGAAATAAATTTAAACATTATGAAAAATCAAATTGGTAATATTGAATGAATAAATTCAAAATTAAAATGACTATTTAAATAAAAATATTATTCAAAATTAATAAATCCGTTAAAACAAATCAAAATATTAAATAAGTATACATTATAAGAATAATTTTGGCCTTAAACTTAACATTTGAAAGAAAAGATGAAACGTAAAGAAGAAGAAAATGAAGCACAAAAAACTGTAGCCAAACAAAACATTTCTTTTCTAACTGCCGGATTGTAAAATGAGTCACACACAAAGTATATAATTTGTGTGCTTCCCAATAAAATTCTAAGCATTCATTCATTGAAAATAAAAGTACATACTCAATAATAATAATAACAAGACAAGAATAAGAGAATAGAAACAGAAAGAATGCCGTTCCAAAAAAGAAATGAGAAAGATTCAAGTACGAACAATATTGAAGCGAGGAAATTTCAAAAGACTTTAATGCTCTACGCACGCATTACAGAAAGTATAAGTGATGAATATCGTGAATTGATGAAATAGCTTTACATGTGATGAAGCATAAATGGTTTTTAAATCTAGCATAATATTTGGAGAATCTGAGAATGCAAACTTTGGTCATAAAATTTAATTTATTGCTTACCTGACATTTGATATGGCGCTGTATCATGAATGAAGAGATCCGAAATCATTAAGTCTATTATCATGCACAGAAATCAATCAAATTCTTATCGATAAATAATGAGTTTTTAAATGATTTATGGACAGAAAAACTTATTTCTACATATTTTTGAAGTTTTAAGAAAAATATAAAGCTGGAAGTTGAGTAAAGTAAAGTAGTACAAAACATTGATCGCGAGTAATTAAGGATATCCAATTAAATAAACCATTAAATCTTTTAAGTATTGATATTGAAATGCAGTATCTGATCTCTGATACATGAAACAAAAAAAACTGCCAATTTGAAAATTTCAAACAATGCTAAAATCATAAATTTCGAAAATAAATCAACCGTTACAAAACAATTATTGAAAATCCCAATTTCCATCCTTATCGATCGATCTTTTTTTTAAAGTATAAAACACCCTTGTCTGTCGTTTAAAGGAATGAATTTTTGTTATATACCTAAAAAGTTCTTTAGTTCCTCATTCTTTTCACATTTCTCAGTTACAATTACTAATTTCTTGTCTTCTTTTTTCCCTCCAAAACACAATAAACTTTAGGTAACTGTATGTGCAGGCAACAAACTGAAACTGTGATAGAGCAGCTGGCTGTGATGAACAACATAATTGCATGGATGTAATTGATCTCTACATACAAACCCCCAAATTTTACATTATGTTGACTGACTTAAAAAGACTGAAATAAATAATTATTTAAAGAAAAATAGTAAAAGATGCAGCTTGTCTTATTTTTTTCTTGAGATTACATGTCATTTTATTGTAATTTTTTTTTATTTATAAAAGAGTGGCGAAAAGAATATTTTGTTTGTAAAAAAAATTATTTCATGTTGGCTTTAAAGAGAGTTGATTCGTTTCTTTTTTTTACTGGACGCTTAGTTCTCGTCTATTTCTTTTCTTTACACATTTTTTTTCTAGGTGATATTGGCTTGGAATCTTTTCTTCCTTAAAAATATGTGAGCTTTTTCTTTTGTTGTTGCTGTAGAGTAGGATTGTTGAGAATGAACAGAAGAGTTTTTTATGTTGTAAATTTTTCGAGGAATGTTTTGACATAAATTTTAAAGATTTTCATTTTGTATTTTTCATCAAGAGAGAAATAGTTAAACTAGGTTATTAGAGACATTGACAATTCTTCTTTTGTTGATATATTATCGAGTAAACGACTATATGAATATGTTTAATCATCATTCTTTAAATTAAGCAAAAAAAAAGTTGTGTTAACTACTTAATAGTTTGAGAAACAAAAAGAAATGTTTTCCTAAATTCTTAAACCGAGTTTTTAAAATTAAGTTTTTCTTGAACTTTTTTTTTTTGATGTCAACATATTATTTTTTCATTTTCTTTAAATTTATCATAAATAAAAAATACTAAATTATTGTGTTTAAGTTTAAACTGAATTATCTCTGATATTAAGTATCTCTTCGCTGTAATAATTTATGCAGTAACTTCTTGCTCCGGAGCAGTTTCTGGCTCTGCTACAGTTTTTTCGGCTGTTTTTTCAACTGCCTCCGCTGTCTTCTTCTCTTCAACATCTACAGTTTTGGATTTCTTTTCTGGAATCTTTTCCTCACCGTCCTTGGCTTCATCGTCTACTTTTCGCTTTAATGACTCTTCGACGACTGGAAATTTAATGTCCCAATTAAAATACTGCCCTTAATTAGCTTAATTATAATGTTACTTACCGGCTGGTACTTCTGGTGCTGGTTCATCGGCACTAACTACTTCAGCCTCACCATTTCCATTTTCAACTGGAGGAAGTTCTTCGGTTTTCTTTTCTGTAGCATCAGTTTCGGTCTTTTCGGTTGTTTCAGGTTTTTTTGGTTCCTCTTCTACGACTGCGGGAGCTTTAACTTCCTCGACGGCTTCTGTTGGAACGAGAGGTGCATTTTCATGTACATCTTCGACAACCTTCTCAACTTCTTTAACTTCACTATAAATATACACAACAAAAAGAAGAATATGAGAAAAAAATATATTAATGTTAATGCACTCGTCTTGCTTGCTTAATCGTTTTAACATTTCAAATTTTACTCTTTTTTTTGTATTAAACAGAACAAAAAATCCAAACGACCCGTACAATTTTCCATTCCATTCAGCGAATTTTAAATAGAATTGAAACAACAAGAATATAGGAATGAAAAATGTGGAAATAAAAAAGCCGAAAAGGTAAGATACAAAATGTATGTACTACATAAGAGACCAAGTATATAATGTGCATATAGCCAAGTACATAATAGGATGTATGTAAAGAACGCAACCGAAGCATTTTATACTAACTGTAATTGTTCTACTTGCTTTGAGAGAGAAAATAAATGCTAACCACACACAGAAATAAGTTTTCGCATTTTATATACTTGTTGTACACACAAAAAAAAGGCATATAGCTATACATAATATCGAAAATGAGAAATTTTCATTTGAAGAAAGAGCGATGTGAACATGTATTAAATGGCAAGAGATGAAATTATCCGTTATAAAGAAGGTCTATTGTTGTATTAACCGACGAAGATGAAGAAAAAAAAGACATGTGTATGTATATATATATAATACATGTATATAGATTGAATGTGAAAAAATGACGCTACTCAATAGCGCCAAAAATAACGACAATTTTACTGATAAATAGGAACATTTTCTTTTCGGCTTTAATTACAATCTCTTTTGCATTCCATTATCTACATTAATTTACACTTTTTATCACTGAATTAATGCTACTTAGTGCATTTCTCATCAAATGAAAAAATGCGTCAGCCATTTCCATTTTCAAGTGAAAAAATTTTTGTAAGTTATTTTTTCACGCTTTTTCACTATTTATTCACTCAATTCCATACTATTTCGATACTTACACTGCTTCTGTAGTAACTGGATCCATTTTTTATGTTTAATTAATTAAGTATTTTCGATTTGTAATTTTAAAAGAGTTTTACACGCGATTTTCACGATGTGACCTGCTTGAAGACTTTTTTCAAATGAATGTTGTTTCAGAGACAATTGAGTAGTTTTCGAATTCTAATTTCGAATTTTCGAACAAAGAAGAAAAAATTTCAAAATTCAACACTTTTTTCGACCGTTAAAAACTACTTTACCTGTTATTGTACATTAATCATAATTTTATGGTAATATTTTTACCAGAACTTATTACAACTTGAATAAATCTTACTGAATTTTGATAGATTTTAACTGAAATCATTAGAATCAGCATTTTTACTTAAATATCACACGTTTTCATCTTTCAAGTGTTATTGTAATTAATTATAACTCAGAGCAGTTATTTCTATCATTAATTATAGCACTATTGTTACAGGTTAAGAAATTTGAAAGAATTTCAAACATAAAATAAACCCACGCGTGGATGATTTAATGGTTTAATTTCAAAAACTTTGACTGGGTGTTTAAAATTTAAAAATCTCATCAGTACGTGATGCTGGGTTATAAGTCCAGAGATTATAAGTCCAGGTACGAAAATCGTGCACAGAAAATTATGTATAAAATATAATTAAGTCCAGAAAATCAAAGTCATTAAAGGTTTATAAGTCCAGATACAAATTGCACCTGGACTTAAAAACCTCACGTGTGGTTTATAATTCCAGAAAATTTATAAATTTTCCTTATAATCTCCTAGTGCGATTATAAGTCCAGATAGATTTTTCTGGATTTGTAATCCTTGAAAATTATTTGAAATTATTTCACAATATATATAATTCCTTTAAAGCAATTATTCACATGAATTTCTGAAAACTTCACACAAAGAATTCACTTTTCTCTGATTTTTTTCCCCTCTAAAGTACCATAAAGGGTAAATCATTGTGAAATTTGCGTGTTTTCATTGCCATTGTTCCAGTTTTGAGATATGATCAATAGGAAAATAGGTCCCAAAAACGTCAATTTTTTCGATTTTCAAGAGGCTATAGCATGTCATGGTAAAGTCAAAACATAGTCATATGTGGTATTTTTGTAAAGCTCTTGAAGATGACTATAAAGTGAGTGGACACACAATTAGAAATTTTTATATTTTCCAAATTTTTCCCTTATTTTTTCATTAAACCTATTAAAGTTATATATTTTTGGAAAGCTTTACAAATTTCCAATATGATGAATAGAAAAGTTTTGGAAAATTTGCAAGCAATATAGTCACTTTATGTAAAAAACGCATTTTATATATGCAAGTTTTTAGTTTTTTCTATTTTTCTCAGCAACGACTCTATGAAAAGCTTTCAAATTTCGCACACTCATTGCTTATATAAATGTTAATAACTCGTATAAGTTTCAGAATTTTCCATTGAGTCTTTCACGAGTTTTCCTAATTGAATTTTTCACTTTTTAAATTCATTTTTCTCGATAACTGCGAATTGTTATTAGATGTTGTTCAACTTATTTTCTTTCATTTTTTAATAGCTTTCCATTGATATATAACAATCTAAGAAAAAGTTTGAGACAAGAGAGAAATCAATAAAAAAGTGTGGAAAATGTATGAAAATTCCAAAATTCTCCGCCATCTTGAATTTATTTTGCTTTTTCTGGTTAAACCAATAAAATTTCATAAAAGTGTTGTACATTTTTTGAAAGGTCTAGCTTAGTACTTTTATTCACTAGAAACCGCATGAGTCTACGATAAGCACAATTAAAATTACAGGAGCTTGAAGTTGGTAACTTAAAAAAATTTCAAATTTTCAAAAATACATTCAGATATATTCAGATATAAAATGTACCTGGACTTAAAAACCTCTCGTGCAGTTTATAATTCCAGCTGTATTTGTACCTGGACTTAAGACTGCACGTGAGGTTTTTAAGTCCAGGTGCAATTTTTATCTGCACTTATAAACCTTTAATGACTTTGATTTTCTGGACTTATACCCAGCATCAGAATCTATTGAAAATGAATATTTATGCCTGTATGTCAGGTATAAAAATGATAGTGTGAACATAAAAAACCTCCTTAATTGGCATAATAGAACTTTGTCATCAAACTATCTTAATTAGAGGTAAAGGAAAGAAGCACAATTAATTAATCTGTGCTTTACTCACACTCATTATATAATAATAACGTTTGAATAGCACAGAGAAAAGTTATTACATAGAATGCCTTGATGTACACATTTTCACTAGGGCACACACAATATAATATAATATAAAATGAAAAGAACTTGTGTGAATCTTCATTCAAATGATTAATGCATACACAATAAACACAACATATAAGGGAGCATAGAATAAATATCTTCGCGCACTTACAGTAGCGTGCAAAAGTGAGTGGACAGAACAAATGTTTTAATAATTTCGTTCAAAAAGTATCTTCCACTAAACGAAATCACTTCAAATTTTCACAGTATATCTAATTTTTGATGAGATTTCATATGCAAAACAAATTTTGTACTATAATTAAGTAATTTGAAAAAAAAAGTTAAATATTCAAAATCGATAACATGCAAAAGTGTGTGGACAATTTTCAATGACAAAAAAATGTGTTAATAAGTATGTTATGGTAACTTTTTAAGATGAAAATCTAAAGTTTTGACGATTTTCTTAATTTACGTTCAAAAATTTTCCACCAAAACCACGTGTTTTCTCGATTTTTCTTAAATTCAAAATGGCTATAATTTTTAATGACTTTTAAGCAAATGTGTCATTTAATTCAATCTTAATTAACTTAGACTTAACTGATTTATATAGTATTTTTAATAAGCTTTCAGAATATACATAGTTTATTATAGTAAAAGTTGATATTATGCAAAAAAATTATAGACATATTTATTATTTTCATTGTCGATTTTCTCACAGTACAGTACATTAAATTGAGGAAATCTTCATAAATACTTTGCATATATAAGAGTTTTGCATATGAAATCTCATCAAAAATTAGATATGCTGTGAAAATTTGAAGTGATTTCGTTTAGTGGAAGATACTTTTTGAACGAAATTATTAAAAAATTTGTTCTGTCCACTCACTTTTGCACGCTACTGTATTTACCTTCATGCAATCATTGAAAATTTAGACCATTATTCTGGAATAAAAACATTATTTCTTACATAATACCTTTTTTTTTAAATTTATTGAACCAAGTAGTCAGCCGTTGCATCCTGATATCCTGTCGGTAAAGTCGGTAAAGCTTATTATTTTAAAATTGATTATGCAGTACTAGAGTTGTAATTATCCTGAAATGTGTTATCTAACATACATCAAGTGAGCTATAATATGCAGTAATAGATTGATTATTGAATGAAAAACGTTCGAACAAGGAAAATTCAGTGAAAATTCACCTCATCTACCTGCTCATTAATAGGGTTTTTTTTTTCAATAAAGACTCATCAATTTTCCACTAAACTGCACTCTGATTATTACACACATATAAAGAAGATGTCGTGTACTTGGATTGCTTGCCTCGGAACAAGAACATTCTTTTTTAGTAAATACTTATTCAAATGAAGTTCACATAATCATATCATATATACATGGTCATTGAAAAGGAAATATATATGTACGTAAATTTACTACGTGTAGGTATGTATGTGGATATATATGTAGCGTCGTTAAATTCTTTTTGATTCTCAAAATGATAACGGATGAAGAGAAGGGGAAAGGGGAGGCAGACAGTGAATGAGTAAGTGTGGGGGGTTAAAATTCAAAGGAGTCGTTCTCATATTTCGTATCGCTATAGTTACAAATTTTGACACCCCCTCCCTGTTCTAAAATTAACGGACAATCCCAGACGCTTTTTATCAATCCTGCCTCTATTTCTTGTACAAATTGACTCTAGTCAGTCACAAATAGCTATAATAAGTAGATATGTACGGCGATGAGATATCAAACTTTCAAGAAATGGGGAGAAATAAAAAGATTTTGGTTTATTTATTTATTTATATCATATTATATTTTACATAAAAGCTTTCTCATTATTAATTTACATTATATTTTCTTCATTTTTCTTTAATTTAGATGTAAAAGGTTTTGAATTTTACTTTTTTTTATTTCTTTTTTTTTCCTTATAATTTTTTCTCTCACAAATATACTCAAAAAGTGATTTAGTACGAATCACTTTGAGAAGTGTGTGACGGGGATTTATTTCTCGATTGAGGTGAGTGATTGGGTCAAACAACATAAAATTTTATGAAAATTAATTTATCTATACTTTTAGTATCATCATCATATATCAAAAAACTCATATCACCTCAATACTTTTTTTCCATTTTAAAATAAAAATGATAAAAACATATGATTAAAAGTGCCTAATAATAATATGTAATAATCATTAATTAATGAAACAAAATAATAAACCTCATAAACAGTCATCATTGTTTCCTTTTTTCATAAATCTTTTTTTTATTAATTTTTTTGATGAAAATGAAATATTTTTTTTTTATTACGGTATTGCTTATTCATTTAATAGTATTTTTTTTTCTTCAAACGTCTTGTTTATATCCTCTTTTTTTATTAGAAAAATGCAGTCGAGTGCAGGAACAGCGATAGAATTCGTAAGTCAACACATACACATTCTATGCTGTGAAGGAAAACATTTTTTCTTCTTTTTCTTTTTTATCATAAATTTTCAAAAAAAGAAACATAAAGTATTAAAAATGAAAATTGCATCTAACGATGGATGTTGAACATCTCTCATTATTTTATTTTAGCGCATCTTCCAATGAATAAGCAGCTATGTGTTACACATTGTCAAACCTTTGTTTAATTGATCCCATTTATCATGTCTAGTGGTAATGAATTATTAAATATCTAACGGTTTTTTAAGATTTTAAATTTCAACGGTTTTGAAAGTTTGAATTTTTTAGTACAAGCATTGTGAAGTTTGAACTTTAAAAGTTCGTTAATCTTAATTTAGATTTCATATTATAGAAGGCTCATGAGAAAAATGTTTCTAATAATATATCAAGAAACTCGAGCGTTTCTCAATATAAATAATCACTCTAGCTTTATTTCTCAATTAATAGATAGAGAAGAAAGGAAGAAAAAAAATTCTCCACTGAACGTTGTACGAAATATTTTCATAAACCGTTACAAATTTAAATTGTTCAAAAACGTTAATTTTCGCAAGAGTCAAATTTTTAGGAACAGGAAAAGCCTCTTTGGTTGAACCACATGAAGATCGTGATATGCAAACTTTCCAAAAATAACCGAGTTAAAAGTTGGCTACCAGGATATAAATGTTCATGTTTACTGATAATTGCAATGGAAAATGCGCCCTAAATTTGCTTTACGAGTAATGACTTTTTTTCTTGTTTCTATTTACTTTGAGGGACTTAAGGGCCGTTCAATAAGTGGGCCGTTCACTTATTATGTTACGCAAAAAAACGACTTTTTTCACCCCCCCCCTCTCCCATTGTTACAACTCACAACCCCCCCCCCTCTCCCATTGTTACAACTCACAACCCCCCCCCCCCCCCCCCTGAACGTTCATAATTTATTTTACCATTAAAAAGGTGGAAAATTTAAAAAAATGTTTTGTAAACAATTTGTTCGTGAACTTTTTTTTAAAAGACAGACGACAGTAAGAACGTTACATATTTCTTGACACCCCCCCCCCCCCCTTTGTTACAATTTTTCAAACCTCCCCTCCCCCCTAAAATGCGAACGTAATAAATGAACGGCCCCTTAAGAAAAATGAAAAGCTCTTTTGAATTACATTATATATTCATTATTAATATTATTATTATTTTTTTATTATTTTTTTTTCTTTCTGAAACGACATCGACACACTCGCCTGTAAATTTTGATGTTTTCTCTCAATGAACAATAAAAAAAAAATTATAAGATAAGGTGTAGACTACTGATACAGATGATTTTTTATACTTCTTCTTCTTCTTCTTGTTCGAGAAAAATATGTATGTTATGGGTATGTATGAATATTTTTTTTTTCTTCTTTTTCTTAATGATCTATTTTTACTCCAAAAAACTTTTGAGGATATAAAAACAAACTATATATAATATATATGTATGTTGTTTCCCACCTATATGACTTTAATTTTTTTTTTATAAAAAATTCACATTTTCATATTCTTTAATTATTATTATTTTTTTTTTTTTTCGGAGAAATAAACATTATTTTTTGTTTAAATTTACTTTAATTAAATTCATGGAAACGAGCGACATTATTTAAAACTTTTCAATAATTTTTTCATCTTGTTTTAGTTTTTAATAATTCAAAAGCATTAACAATTATGACAGCAATCTTTTACTTTACTTGTTTCTTCAGGGGACTTTTTTTTTGCATGTTAATTACGACGACAAAAGAGAGAGAGGACGATTCTTAAGGAATTTTTTTACCATTACACATTTTCATTTATTATTTTATTTTGTCTCAGAGGGAAACTATGTGGTGGGAAGAAAATTTGGATGGAAAATTTTCCACTTAATCTGATTTCTTGGCTGATAGTTAATAGAAGAGCAAATGTATGGGTCTAGATAGGGCCCTTGTATGATCAATAAATTTAGGATAGTTCACAAATAACGTCTAACATTTGGAGTATCTAGAAATACTTCATTCTAGTATTGATCATTTTGATACTTTGAATTAAGCCAGTGATTTTCAAACTTTTAAGACCTTGTATTAGCAATTCTTCCGAGCCGCAGTAATGCTTTACCGCTATTAATGACAAGCTTAGGATTTTCCCATGGAAATGTAATGCTCTACGCTTCATATTTTGAGAAATACTGATTTAATCGCAAGAAGAATTAAGAACCAGCGCTCCTTAAATAATTTTAACCTACTCAGGATTTTAATAATCCATTCAATCATTTTCTTTTTTCTCACTGGGTCTAAAAATCTCAACATAATGATAGACAACATTTGCGAACGAATCCCTTGAAAAGTGAAGGTAAGATTCTGGAGAAGCTCGATATTATTGTATTGTTTTCGGACATGAACCTTTGATTATAGACGGAAAATAACAATTTCTATGGTGATGTATGTCTCACCACAGAAGAAAATCCACCCACGAAGCAAGTTTCCCCCTGATATTCTTTTCTTTTTTTTGTGTGTGACATGATAGCAGAGCCGGCACTTTCATATTTCATAGACGCAGCTGCCTTTGGCATAAATAAATGTATCTTTTGATCAACAGACTTAGATGCCTATTCTCTTAATATGGCAAGAATTTGTTTTTCCCTCAATGAAATGTGTGTGTATGTGTGTGTTTTTGTTTTTAAAGCTTTTTTTTACTTATCATCTTTATTATGGAAGCACCGACCCTGGTCGAACGTTTTTTAAATTTTATTTTACTTCTCAAAAAAAAAAGAATGTGTGTTATTTTCTTTACTTGGTTTTTACTCTACGAGCAAATTGCTAATGAATCGGGGACTGACTTGTTTTATCATCATCATCATAATAAATACATAATTTAAAATATTGATTTCAAACATTAAAATAGATATTTTGTATACTACATCTATCATAGATTATTTTTTACTCAATATAGATTTTTCTCATCTTGTTTTTTTTTCGAATGAATTAAATATTCTTTTTTTTTTCTTCACTTAAAATAAAAATTGTGTACTAGAGACCCTCGATTTGAGTATTTTTTTTTGTTCCAAAAAAAATTCTATTCAAACCAAATCTGTTTAAATAGCATCTACTCAAATCGAAGACCCCTAGTATTTTTTTGTGTATGTGTGTGTGTATGTATGTATCATTGTATTTTTTGTTTCAAAATTTTTTTTTCATAGTTATATTAAATTTCTTACTCTGTTTCCTCTTATTATTTATCATTATCGTCATCATCGTTCTTGTGACTTGACTGTTTGTTCGGCGCAAAAATATTATTATATTTCTTTTTGATAATAATTTTATTATTATTATTTTTTTATTTATTATTATTTACCTGCCTGTCTGCTGTTTCCAATGCATTGCATTTCCCTTTCATTGATTTAAAATTCTGCAAATTCTTTTGCACATTTTTCCGTGCTCGAAATTCGAAGTGCTTCTTCCTCATAGTCGTCAAAGTTACTAGTATCACCTGGTCCTTTGCAGCGAGGAATAAAAGGTGCTTCAATTTTCTTTTGGAATATGGCAATCCAATCTGTTGAGGCGAACCACTTGTGATTCTTAATGTCGTTAACACCAGCTTTTAAATTTCCATAACGTTTTGTTAGATCTACTTGGAGCAAATATTTGAGTAAATCTTTCAAGTCTGATCCAAAGTGTGACGGAAATCTAACTTTTCCCGATACAATTTTCTCATAAATTTGAATAGGTTGGTCTGCAAAGAATGGTGGATATCCTGCTGCCATTTCGTACACTAATACACCTAATGCCCACCAGTCGACGGCCTTATTATAGCCCTTGCTTAGAATTATTTCTCTGTAGGTACGAAAAAACAAAACAACAAAATAAATGAACATGAATAGAAGAAATGGGAATATAAATAAGCAAGTATATATGACATGTACTATGGTATAGTATGAATGAAATAAATAATCGAAAATTTAATAATAACTTCTTCTCCTTCTTTTTCTTTCCCATCCTCATCATCTACCTTCTCACTTTTCTCAATATATATGTATCTATAGATATATCTATGCATTTATATAAATAAAATTAATGTCAGCGAAATGTCAACATGGTTAAACGTTTAAAGCGCATAATTAACTCATGTTCTTTGTGATTTATGTCTCTTGCCGTCCTTAAAACCAACTCGCAAGTAAAAATTTCACTATAATTATGTTTGGGTAGCCATAAATGACGACTCTTCTATGACGTCATTTGTCAACAACCTTCTCAGCATTTTTTGCTTTAAAGTTCTTTAAAAATTAATCAATAAACTTTGATGCTCCAAATGACAAGCAAGCACAGTATTACGAAAAATTTCCATTACTTGTTTTTTTCTTTCTTTGTTAAAATTTATTTATTTTTAAAACTTCAATTTTTTCCATTAAAATAAAAGCTTTTGCTGTACATCTAGTGTAGCTATTTGCAGTTCACTGTTTTTTAAGTATTCATATATATCATAACTGACTCAATAGTTTAAATCATCTGAATGAGAAAAGTTTCAAATGGAAGCGATGAACTTTTGTTCTCTTGATGTGCTTATTAATAAAATTTAATATCACGGATTTCCCCTCAAGTATTTCCATTAATTTATATTTATGCAATAATTTCTTTTAAAGAAGCCCAACAAGCAAAACACAAGCCTTTAATTTTGATCCTTTTGAATAGGAAAGAAATGAAAGAAAAAAAAATTATGTAATTTAAAGTACATCCATCTCAATTTAATCACACCGTGATAATTGTAACTTATCGCCATAGTTGTTGTTTGAGAAAAAGTTTGTGTATATACGTAATAGCATAAAATTATAGAGACTTATTTGAACTTAGTTCTCCGTACTGTATAGTCAATGAGATAGATAAGATATAAAGGCTTGTTAGCAAGCTAGTAATGAAGCAGCTAGCTGGTCAAAATGATGATACTTGAGAAAAAATTATTTTGAGAATATGAGAGAGTAACAAGAAGAATAAGAAGGAAGAAGGAGCCATGAGTATGTGTAATGAGAAAAAAAGAAGAGAATCTTACGGTGCCAAATATTCTGGAGTTCCACACAAAGTCCAGGTGCGACCTTTAACTCTCTTTGCGAATCCAAAATCAGTTACCTTTAAGTAACCTTGAGAGTCTATTAACAAATTCTCGGGCTTTAAATCACGATATATTAAATCTAAATAATGAAGATATTCAAATGCAAGAACGATTTGGGCAGCGTAAAATCGCGAATGAGGCTCCGAGAAACGTCCCACTTTGCGTAAGTGTGAAAACATTTCACCACCTGGAACGTATTCCAGCACCATATATAAATTAGAATTATCTTTGAAGTGATACTTCAAGCTGACCAAAAATGGAAATGAAATTGCTTGTAAAATCCTTTTTTCATTCAATGTATGTTCCACTTGTTTTAATTTGACCACTTTCTGTTTATCCAATATTTTCATCGCAAAATAATCCTTAGTGGGTTTATGTTGAACAATCATTACGCGACCAAAACTACCCGTTCCCAAAGTTTTTATGCGATCAAAGTCATCAAGTGCCGCAGTATTGGTCGGATTTCTCTTCCATTTGTCCTCGAAATCTTCTTTAGCCTGTTCAAGGAACTCTTTGACGCTCTCGGCAGCATCGACTTTTCGATTAGCTGATGTTGCGTTGTTTCCCATTTTTTTTTAAAATTTTATTTCACGATACTATTGATGCTGATCCGTATGAGGAGGATGACAATCGAAATGACTTTATTACTATTTTTATTATTATTACTACTCTTATTCTTATAATTTTATAAGGTTGACTTGGAGGAGTTGCAGTAGATGTTGAGAAGATCTTATCAGAAGATGTTAATAAATTTAAATCAGAATTACTACTGTTCCTCTCTATGTCCAGGCTGAATACTACTCAAAATTACACTCTTAAAATATTGTACTAATTTCTTTGACTTTTTTTTTTCTTTTTTCGTTTCCTTTCACACAATCAATATTTTAAATAAAAAAAATTTTATGTGGATATTTTTACGAAAATAAATTTTTTCAATATTTTTCACTCGTCTCCTTCTCTCGCACGATGCTCTTTCGACTCTTCAAACTCTTTAATCGCGTGTATCACCCGCACACAAAGCTATTAAACACAATTTGGGCCCATTTTTTAATGATTATGATGTCTAATTTTAAATTTTCACAATTTTTTTCTTCTGAGAGAATTTTTTCTCCTTTTTAAAATAAGATGTCCGATGTCGAGTTGCCCGAAACGACAGGTGATAGTGCGGGGTATACTTTTTTGTAGAGCTACACGCTCGTGGTGGATTGGTGAGTTTAAAAATGAGTAAGAGTTTGATGCAATTAAAGGGGGTTTGAAGGGTCTATAACCTACTTACATGCACCTTCTTTTATCTTTAGCTTAAACTTTTCTTGGAAGATCCACTTTTATGTCATTTTTGTCGAGATTTTAGTAAATGTAGAATTTTTTTAAAACTAATAAGTTTAACAATTTTCTAAAATTTCAAAAAATTATCCAATACTCTTATAAAATTTTCTTAAAAAATGTCATTTAGATTTTTAACATCAGTAGTAATAAAAAGAATATGAAATATCTATTGAAAGTAAGATCTCAGCGATGTTATCTTTGCAATTTACCAGTGTTTACCACGTGTTGCGTGATTATTCTTTTTAACGGATTTTTTTGAAACCTAAGAAGTTTAAGAGAACTGCTTCTCTATAAAATTTTATGTCTTTCCTCTGAATAAGCCACTGGCTTAGTGTTTTGTACAGTATTGTACAATACTTTACAATACATATGAAAGTATTGTAAGTATTGTAAAATACCTACAATACTTACAATACTTGTGTGGAAAGTATTGTAAGTATTGTACAATACCTACAATACTTACAATACTTATATGGCAAGTATTGTAAGTATTGTAGATATTGTACAATACTACAATACTTGTATGGAAAGTATTGTACAGTACCGTACAATACTTTGGAGTGTCTGACCCTTGCTTATAACCCAGCATCATGACACTCAAGCACCAATGACTTGTGCAAACGATTAGAAAGCTCTATCGATTCTCCATTGGATGTCAAGATCTAGTTGGTAATCGACAGCAGGGGAGAATCTCCACATGCATTGAATTAGAACCTTTAAACAAACTCAGAACCAATCGGGCTATAATTTAAGGTATCATTATGCTGCATTATGCAATATAATTAAGTTGTATAAGATTCCACGGATGATTATTTTTAAACAATCTTATTTTAAACCAAATTTCCTCTTCAATAAATGACTTAACAGCTAGTCTTTACACTTACCTACGTAAATTACCGAGATATTTCTTTATGTCTATGTTGTCTATGTAGTTTTCAGTTATTTGAAATTTATTCTCGGTTTCTCGGATCAAAATATCAAATTCAAATTTTAAATGTTAAATGTTAAATTTTTGCATTTTATATCGACTTTTCTAATGTTTTATTGAATTATTGAGATGCATTTTATTATAATTTTTCATTTATTGTGCCTAAATCACTGAAAAATGTCTTAATTAAAATATTCTAGCGATATTTTTTATTCCGGGAATCTTTTAAGCTTTTTTTCTAATCCATGAGAAAATGAATAGTTTTAAAATCAATTTCTCATATTGTTTGATAAGTCAAAATAGGGTTTTTGATTAAATTGTTATTGCAGAAAATTTGACAAGGATTAGTCGCTCAAAAATAGCGCTTAATTTTATAGAGTTTAAGATTTGAATAGCTTTTTAGAAATCAGAAAATCTTATGTCAAACTGAGTTGTTCAAACTAAAGACCCCTTTGTAGATTTTCGTACTGAATAGCTCATTGTCAACATTTAATTTGAATTGGACTCTTATAATTAACCAATATGAGTTTAAGACCTCAAAGGATAGTTTTTGATGATGTTTGGGGATGCCTGAGACAAACAGTGGAGAAGGTATTGAAGTTAAACAGTGTACGACGAGATGATTGGAATTCTAGCTTTACGTGAGTTTTCTTTTCACTTTTTTTTCGTATTCTTTTCTTCTCTCTTTATTGTATTGTGATGATTTTCAATTTTCACGAAATTCCTTGGATTTTTATATTGGAGGATACTTGTTTACAAATGTTTTTGTTTTCTTTATAGCGACGTTTATTCGATTTGCGTGGCATTTCCGGATCCCTTGGCTGATCGACTGTATTCTGAGACGAAATTATTTTTGGAAAATCATGTCAAGTCACAACTAGATGAATTCAATTGCTACATGAATGATATGAATGATAGTGAGAGTGGCGAGAATCAATTACTGCACAAGTATTACAGCGCTTGGAAAAATTACAGCCAAGGACTTGAATATTTAAACTATTTATATTTGTAAGTGAAAATTGCGTGTCAATTGTTCTTTGTCCTTATTGTCTTCCCTATAATGTTCATTTATTTCTTGTGTTTATATATATAAACATTTTGCGTCAATTAGAAGTTCATCATATGTACTTACTTTGTAACTATTTTTAGATACCTAAATCAACAGCACATAAAGAAACAAAAAGTATCGGAAGCTGAAATTTTATATGGAAATGGCACAACTCCACTCACTATTTCTCAAGAACAGATGGAAATAGGCGAGTTGGGCCTTGATATTTGGCGATTGCTTATGATACAGAATTTAGGTGATATTCTTGTGAAGCAAATTTTACAAGGCATCGAACGTGATCGCGTTGATAATTGTTTAACGTCCAAAGATATAGCTACAATTCACGGAGTCATTCACAGTTTCGTGATGGTTCAAGACTACAAAAAGAAAGGCAATTTACAATTGTACGAAAGTCTTTTTGAGGGTAAAATGTTGGAAGCTAGTGGAAATTATTTCACATCTCAAGCGTCTAAGCTCTTGCAAAACTGCTCTGTTAGTCAATATATGCAGGAAGTCATTCGAATCCTCGAGGAAGAGAATGTTCGCGCACACAAATTTTTCCATATTAGTTCCATTCAAAAGCTTAAAAAGGAATGTGAAGATCGAATGATTACCGATCATAAGAACTTTTTATATTCGGAATGCAAGGAAATGGTCAGTAATGATAAGCGAGATGATTTAAGAAATTTATATGTTTTGTTGAAACCGATTGTTGATGGACTTAAAGAACTCATTCAGATTTTATTGGAACAGATTAAAAATGAGGGTGCTGAATCAATAATGAATTTAAAAGGAGAAAATGTAAGTCGCTTCTTTTTTATGTCCTGACTTTAATTTTCTACAGTTTCTTTTTATTTTTTGTCACCTTCAGATTCATATTCAATTTGTTGAAAATATGCTTCAAGTACATCAAAAGTACGAAAATCTCATCGTAGAAACTTTTAAGAACGACCCACTTTTCCTCAGCGCATTAGATAAGGCTTGCGCCAGCGTTATTAATTCAAAATTAAGCGATGGCAAGACTACATGTCGCAGTGCTGAACTCGTAAGTTATTACTTTTTATTACCTATTTAAGGAACAAAATATAAACTCGCTTGTTTTATTGCGCTTTTGTAGGTTGCAAAGTATTGTGACAATTTATTAAAGAAATCAAAATCTACGGAATGTGAAATTGAAACGAAATTGTCCAAGAGCATAACCATTTTCAAATACATAGAAGATAAGGACGTCTATCAAAAGTTCTATAGTCGTATGTTAGCTAAACGGTAAAACATAATTTGCTTACATAATATGCTTACAAAAGAAAATAAATATACGGTTGACATTTTAGACTTATTCATGACCAATCCGTCAATATGGAACTGGAAGAAGTTATGATAAACAAGTTAAAGCAAGCATGTGGATATGAGTTTACAAATAAATTACATCGCATGTACACTGATATAGGAATTAGTATGGACTTGAACAATAAATTTAATCAACATTTAAAGAATGTGAATGACGAACTAAGCATCAATCTTGCAATAAAAGTTTTACAAGCAGGCGCGTGGCCCTTAGGTCCACAAACTAATATAACTTTCGCCGTGCCACAAGAATTTGAACAGCCTATTCGTAAATTTGAAGCCTTCTATAACACCAGCTTTAGTGGACGAAAGTTATCATGGCTTCATCATCTTTGTGCTGGTGAATTAAAAGTGTCTTTAGCCAAAAAATCTTATTTGATTACAATGCAAACATATCAAATGGCTATGCTTTTGTTGTTCGAAAATTGTGATACAATGATTTGCAAGGAAGTTCGCGAAGTCCTGCAATTAAATAACGACAACTTCCAAAAACATTTACAATCACTCGTTGATCAGAAGCTACTTCTTATTGACACAGAGGTAAGGATTTAGTTAAATTTGAAATTTTTTTTAACGGATCTTTTATATTTGAATTTTATGTAACGGTTATTTCTGGAAAGAATTTGCTGAAAATTATCGTTACTTTCCAAATTGTTGCCCAACGAGAACATAAATTAACATGTGTTTTATGATTTACAGAAAATTGAAGATTCATCCGTACTATCCCTAAACTTAGAATTCACTAATAAACGCACAAAATTTAAAATAACAGCTTCAATGCAGAAGGAATCTCCACAGCAAGAGGTAAACTGCTCATTCAATAATCTAATTAGGATATTAAGCTAAAAACAAATAATACTACTTTGTAGATTGAGCAAACAATAACTCAAGTTGACGAGGATCGTAAATTATATTTACAAGCAGCTATAGTAAGGATAATGAAAGCACGCAAGGTCCTCAAACACAATGCTCTCATTCAGGAGGTAGGATCGCATGAAATTATACAGTATTTATTAATTAATAAATTGTTTTTCTTTTTAGATTCTCTCCCAATCGAAAGTATGTTTCGCACCGAGCATACCAATGATCAAGAAATGTATTGAGTCATTGATTGATAAACAATATATAGAACGTACTGCAAACTCAAGTGATGAATATAGTTATGTTGCTTAAAAAATTTACAAAATTTATCGTTATTTCTTTTTTAAAAAGCTCCTGGAACATTAATTATGAAATTTATTTTTTTTTTCTATTTGTTAATTCCTTTTTTGTAAAAACTACATGATGTGAGCGTATTTTTGCCGTGTCGATTGTTAATTGAAATAAACTATCACATATTGTGAGGAATGAAGAAAAGATATCAAGTCTTTCATATGAATAAATATTAAAGATATGTATATTGTGTTTAAACTTTATGTTTATGGACAGGCACGCGTTAAAAAATAATGAAATATTAAATAATCACAAAAATACCTTAAAATTGCATAAGCCATGATTAAGCATTTAATATTGTATTTATTATAGATCAGAAGTTTTGTCCTTTAACAAAGGAAAAGCGTCAAAGAAGTTGAAATGAATTTTTGCAGTCTTCGTCGTTAGTTGTCTTACGTCGTTTATGATGCTCGTCGATTGTACAATAATCTGCCTCATAAGACCGTTTTTTACTAGATGTAAAATTTGGAACCTGTTTAAGTTTCCTATGATTTGCTTCTATTGACGTCTGAATAAGATCATCATGACTCGAAAAATCTAGAACCTTTGTTGACGTTCCAAAACCTAAATCTTTTTTCGAAAGTTTACTTGACTTTGTATTCTCCTTTTTGGACCTGAAAGATTAATAAAAAATTATTGAAATACGGTCGATTCCAATAGAACAAAAGTTTAAAAGTATTGCTTACACATCAGTAGATTTAGTGATGGACACATTTAAAGAGTTAATAGCTTTCCTGCTCATTGGTGATGGCGGTACAATCTTTTTAGAATTTGAAGAATCTACAGTTATACAGTAATCAGTTTCGGAAAGAAGCTTCTCTTGTTTAAGACATTCAACAATCCATTTATAGTCAACCATGCTCCCATGAACCTCTTTTTCGATCGTTCTTTTATGAAAAGCTTCGATATTTTCCTTGTCAAAACATAAAATATGTGTGATGCTCGTATCAAGCTCCTTGATTCTTATACCACCACAAGCACTAATTAATTTTCCAATTTTAAAATAATGCTCGAGATTAAAATTATATAAATAAAAGACATATCCGTCAAAAATATGTCCAAGCTTCTTTGCCTGCTCAATTGTATATGTCGATAGAAATTGATCATTAGTTTTATCAGTCAGTACACTAGTAGTAACAAATGGGACTTTCTCTTTCTTCTCCTGATCTCCTTCGCTCTTTTTGGAATCGTCTAATGACAAATTCGTAGAGTCGTTAAAAGATGAGGATGAAGAGTCGAAAGATTTTGGACGTTTGAATGCAAAATCATTATATGTCAGAGCATATCCTGCTTTTACACTCTCATGAATCCAGTTGACATTTAACACGGGAATTTTATATTTAGCAGCAATTTTAAATTTGGAATTGTCTGCATCTTTTTTGTCCATAATTAAAATATCAGTCTCATTAGATTTAAAAACATCCTCAAATTTTCCACCGTTTTCCTCAATGACATCAGAAATGTCACTTCTTTGATCTTTATTCATTCCCGTTGTAGCAATTTTTAAGTCAAATAATGGTGGTAATTTAAATACATCATATTGTTCTGAACAAGCTTTTGTGATCGGTCCTTCCTGCTTCTGACACTTGTTCCATATCTGATAAACCCATTCTGTATGGTAAATTGGGATGTCTAAGGTTGTGGCATCAGAATATTTTATTGTCTTGGTTGAGTTTGTTATTAGATGAGTTACATCAGATGATAATTCATTCGTGAATTGTCCATTCATTGACTTAACTAAGCTCTCAATTTTCCCTTTTTCAGATCCACTTAAATTAGACGTACAAATTTTTAAGCCTTGAAATGCATTATTATAAACTTTCCACGAACTGGTTACTTCTAATGTCTCTTCAGATATTATTTCAAGCAGTGGAACTCCAAAAATTCTTAGATCTCTTGCCTTTTTAGACACTAAGTAATCAAATGAAGATCCAGAGAAATTGTCAAGCACAAAAACATGAGAAATTTTATTCAAAAGCGTATTATTATAATTCAGCACTTCCTCATCAGACATTCTACGGATCTCAGCATTCGTAAGTTCCTTAATATTCTGGAAAAATTAATCAAATTTACATAAGTTTTGCTTCCAAAATCATTTCTTACTTGATAGACGTTTTTCATTCGTTCGCTCATCTCCTTTTGCTGTTTAACAAATACCACAATAGCTGTACTTGCCAATTCTTTAAAATAATTAATTAAATTTGAAGAACTCATTGCTTAATTCACGCTTTTTTAAAATACTCAAATCTTTATTTACAATTTCTCCCGCTCAAAACAATACAAGAAATTCAAAAATGAAAAAACCGTTAAATCATGATTTTTGTTTTTTTAAAACATTTATTTAATCTTCTTTAATTAACATTCAATATACGCATCAATTTATAGTAAAATATGCTTTGTAGAAATTTTCTTTCTCTTTTGTTTCATAATGATCCATTACATAAAATGATTAGTTATTATACATGTATAAAATAGTTTTTTTTTGTTTCATTCAAAGCACTTCTCCATAGAATTTTTTGAACAATTGTTTAATATTTCTATAATTTCTATCTTTTTCCATCATTTGGAAACGAAGAAAAAAACAGCTGTCTGTGTATCATCTTCAACATACTTATTGTCGATAATTTAGAAAAAACAAAGTTGTTGTAATAATAATGAGTGTAATATTTATATAAACACAGATGGATTAATAAAACTAATTAAATCGCTCTCGGACATGCTAGTCAAATTAAAATCAGCAGGAGTCGGTGAAAATGGCTGTGTCATATTTGAAGATGAAGGGTTGTTGGATGCAGGATCGCTAATAAGAGCATTTTGAGGTTGCCTAAAATATATTTGCATAAAATTAATAATTAGAATTTTCAATAACCCCCCTTTCAGCTCTTTACTCACCCATCATTTTCTTCCTTCTTGATCATGACCGGTGCCATAAACTCTTGAGCTATAATTTCCTGCAATTGTTGCTGAGAACTAGTAATTGGCGTCTGCTGTTGTGTCGATTCTGTGCCACCTAATGTCGATGAAATAAAGTTATTAATCGAAGACTGCGTCTCGTTGGGATTCTCTGAGAGAATCTCTGCTGCTACATTCGCAATCATCTGCTTAACAACGAATTGCGTTTCGGCTGCTGCCTCTGAGACAGCATTAGATATTAGCGAAGTATTTGAAGTCGTATCATTATTAATAGAAGCGTCTAATGTATTTAAAGGAATAATATTTGTACCGTCGGATAATTGCACTGACATTATATTTTGCTCACATATCATGGGTTGCGACGTAGAAATGGCACTCATCATGTTTGCATGATCATTATTTGTTGGTCCAACAACAACATTATTAGATGCTTGATTCATAATCAAATCCTGATTTAAATGATGATGGTTAATAATGTTATCTGTATTTTGTTGCACTATAGTCGGTTCTACTTGTGCACAAATCATATTTATGAAATTTTCAACAACTTGTTGCTGCTGAACTGAATTTAATTCAGACGCTTGTGAAGGCTGCTGCTGAGATGGTGGAGGCATTATATCATTTGTAACGACATTTTGCAATTGATCCTGATTTTGTTCACTTTTAATATGATGAACGACTTGAAAATCATGTTCCAATAAGGATTGACCCACTTGTGTCGAATTCATCAAATTTGATGTAGCCGATGGATTTAAGAAGCACTGTCCCGTAACATCAAGCATAGTACTATCACTATAAATCATTTCTTTCACTACTGAGGCTTGTTGAATTGGTTGTATTGTTGTCGGTGATGAGGTAGTGGTTTCTTGCTGCTGTTGCAATTCATTAGGACTGTTAATTTTTGTTGAATCATTTGTGCTTATCTCGGAGAGGGACTTTGAAAATGATGGTTTACGAGATGATGGAGGTGGCATAATATTTTCAGGAGACGATCCTTGTGGCTCATTCCATGTTAGCGATAAAACATGAGAATTAGTTGTAGATGTTGGCGATAAGTCTTGCTGATTTATTGTTGAAAATCCAATATTATTTAATGCATCAATCGAAGGTGATTGTGGAACCGAACGATAATGCTTGAATGGCGTATAGATGAACGTGTGAGGCTCACTTTTCTTGTTACTTGACGTCACATACATTTGAACTTGTACTGGCTCTGTTATTTCCTCTGGATATGCCGGTATTGTACATATTAGGTGTGTCTGTTGAAGATATTCCTTGTCAGGTAAAACTGTCTCTTCCCAAATCTTTTTCATCTGTCGACCATTTTCATCATATCTTGTGAACGTTACTTTTGTATCTTTTAGAAAATTTTTACCAATTATAAAGAGTTCCTTTCCACCACCAAAATTATAAGAATCTAAGGATTTTTTACAAATTTCTGGAACTCCAGGCGGCTGTGTACACGTTATTGTATTGCTACAAATCTGCAAAACCTCCGAATACTCTGCATCCTCATTAATCTTTGTTCGAAAAATCATTCGACATTTTGTCGATTTCTTCTTATTTCTCGTCACTGCCGCAAGTGTATTATTCTTTCCCAAACGATGTTCTACATCTACATTTCGTTCCTTCAATATCCCAACACAATCACAAATTACTGTCATATCATTTTCTGGCTTAATTTCTATCTCAATCACCATCGTTCCATCTACTTTAACTTCATTACATGGTGTCGAATTCTTGCCGCTCACTTTGCATGCTTGATAAAATATATGCGGGGACACTTTACCGACATCGTTTCCAATAAATACCTTATAAATTTAACATGAAAATTCATTAATTAATCATTTTATATGGTTTTTTGATTGACAAAAACTACCTGTAAGACTGCAGGTTTCGAGTATCCATTTAACTTGACGACGGGAAATCCGTTTCCACTTTTATCCTTTACAGCTCCTCGACTTCCTTCTGTCTGATATCGTGCTCGATGCTGTTGTTCAGGCTGTGTTATAATTTGCAATTGTATTTTCTCATCACTTGAAACTGACGAATGATTTTGATTTTGTAAGGAGGACAAAGATGATGTCGATGTTGAATGCACTTCTTCAGGAGTATCGGATGTTTCAGTATTATTAGACAATTGTAAATTATTAGTTATTTCTGGAGACGAGCGATTCGAGGAAGGAGAAGAACTTGATGAATTCCTTTCCGAAGGACTCGTGACAGATGAATATGTCAAATTTGTCGGCGATGAGATCGTACTAATTAATGAGAAAGAGAAAAGGAAGAGAGACTTGAGTCATGTCATTTAAAGAGAGGAAAAAGAGAAGTAACAAAAAATAATACAATCAATTTCACTTCAAAGACCAGAAAAATGCAAATTTGTCATAAAGAATGTGAAATTTAATGTAAATCATGGATGATTAATAGATATAGGACTTCTTACTTGTTCATAATGTTTTTCTGAACATGCGTTGAAAAGAAATCATCGCCACAAGTATCTTCAGTTTCATTTTTCAAGGTCAAATGATTAGTATTTTTGACAGGCATAAATGGCTTTTTAATAACGCTCTTAATTTTCTTGCCTGCTCCCAATTGTATGCAATGCTTATTCTTACTTGTCTCAGAATTTTGCCGAACAAATGATGATGATGTTGGCGACGTGGGACTCGGCGTGTTTGAAGCATAATTTGCCTGAGTGATTTCTCCATACCTAATGTTGTGCATGACATGTATGTTGATGATTGATTTTCATAATTTTTTTTTAATTTTTCATTTTAATAGCCATAAAGACGTTGTTATCATAGTATTAAAACAAACATTGATAAGTAAGGCAGCATTAAATAAAATGAAAATAAATCAACACACAAGATTTTAATGCAGGAATGATAAAAAGAAAATAATGAGTTAATTTTTTTTTGTCTTCAGACAGCAGCATTCGTTCAAATTTTTCAAAATGCAATTCTTAGCATGCGGTTGACTTGATTTATGAGTGAGATATGAAGGAAGAGAGATAAGAATATGTGATAAGCGTTTTAACATACCTGATAGTATTCATTGATCGTTGATAGTTAGCACTGCTGTTAATATTGTTTGCAGCTGTTGTTAAGGCCATATTTTGCGAATTTCCACTACCGTTTATTGAATGTAGTTGCTGAATAATATGCTGAGATTCGTGATGATCAAAGCCTAAGCCTGAATCGTTTGAATTATCGCACAATGACGATGTCGTTGGTGGAAGTGAAGCATTAAAATTCTACAAGATTGCATTCATTAGAAATCAATTACAATTATTTAATAAACATTAAGGCACAGCTGATTGAACTCACTTTCTGATTTTTGCCAAGTGATATTCTCTTTCCTACATGAACTCTTTTTCCAGACGATGGCTTAGTGGCAATTCTCAACGTTTTTCGGTGAATTCTTGACGAGACTGTGAAATAAGATTTTTTTTAAAAATTTAACAACTTTTCAGAATTTGAATTTTATGCTCATCAAAAAAAAAGTTTTTAATTTTAATTTAGAATGTCACGCGAGAAAGTCACACAAGAGTCGTATAGAACGGATTGTTCTCGAGAGAAGGAAGTCAGAAGAAGACAAATAAAAAAATAAGAAATAAGAAAAGAGACGCTTAAGAAAACATCATCGTATCAATAATGAAAGATAATTGCATGAATCAACATACAAATAAATTAAATAATGAAGAAAGCTTTATGATAGCCGAATAAAAGGCAGATTGAAAAGTTTGTGTGCGTATTTCTGCCAAATATCGTCTTCCCATAGTTTGTTTTTGTCTATATTCACAACATGATTTTTCTTATATAATACCGCAATCTGAATAATTCATTCTTGTTGCTACATATATTTTCAATTCCTAGCTCTATATATCTATATTTATTATTATTGTCAAAACAAAAGATGAAGAAAAAAATTTGCGATACAATATGCTTCCAAATTTGCGACTCTTTGGATACAATTAATGATGTGTTTACTCACTGGATTTTTTCCCTTTTCCATTACTGCTTGCTACATAAGACGTTTTATCGCCATTAGATGTTTTCAATAGCATAATTTAATATTTTTTCCAGAATCAAAAATCAAGGAGAAAACTTAAATGTTTCAAATGCAAATTTCATTAAACAAATAAAATAGATGATTAGACAGCTTTATGGCTTGTTCCTTTACATATTAGATGTTTAAAAACGTTAAAATAATAAAATTATTTTGCAAAATAATTTTTTTGACTAATTGGGGAAAATTAACTAAAGGAAATTGGTTTTAATTTTCTTTAATGATCCCCCTGCATGTCATCCTTATACATCCAGAGGTCGACATCATGTATATTGAAAGCAATTTCTATTTTTTTTGCTTTGTTTGAAGCAACGGATGTTTTATAACATCCTCAAAATTTAATCAGTTCTTTCTTTAAGTGGCACCGATCGAATGCAAAATGCTTAAAGTCTCCACACGTGTACGATGTGAACAAAAAAATCTCAACGGTATTTTAAAATTTGAAATTTATGCTTTTTAAGCAGTCTAATGTTATTGAAAAAAAATGAACAATTTAAAAAGATTTAAGATCGCCATTAGATAATTAATGCTTTGTGCACTATAATAGTATTTATGAAGTGAACAATTAATTAATTAAATTGATATTTCAAATTTTTCTGCACAAATTAAAGCATAAAATTTAAAATTTTACCGAACGTTAAAAAAACAAAATTAAAACATTAAATCAACATAAACATTATCTAATATGTCATAATATGCTTATAAGTCGGTAGAATAGTCGATTGTCGGCGTGTATGTCGACGTATGTTTTTTTTTTCAGCTAGTTCATAACCCCATTTAAAGTGTAAATCTACCGAAAAAGAAAAACAAGTTTAAAGTTATTAAAAAAGCTATAAAAACATCATTTAAACGATTAAATGAAATTGTAATAAGATAATATCTTTGTATATATCAAGCTTGATAAGAAAGTGATCGAATTTGCTGGAAGTTTATGATTGAATTGATTCTGATACATTTTGTGAATTATATTTGACTAAACAACTTGAGTAACTAGCTTGTTATTTATTTGCGAGGAGTGATAATTGATAGATTGGTGATTGGAAATTCTGAAGGTGAATGAATAAGTTAACAAAAAAATTAAGGAATAATGTGTCTCTGCAGGAGAAAATTATTTTTATCAAAGATGGAAGCAAAAAGAAAAAAAAAATGCGTGATGGTTACTTGTGTTTTCAGCACCAAAATGCTGTCTGGATTAGCTTTATAATAGTGTAATGCATAGAAATGAGTGTGCTTAAAGCGTCTAATTAGTTCCTTTAGAGTTTTATGTGTGAAAAATGCTATAAATTTTGATAATAACAAAATTACGTAGCGATTTTACGTAAGCTTGATGTTAAAATACGTAACCGGTCTCTACGTAATTATTAAAAGCTGCATTTTCTCATATAATTGCATACAACATCAACTTTACTGGATATTAATTATATGCTTAACCGTTGCTAAAATGAATGAGTTTAATCGTATAAAGCTAGTCATAAAATGTTTGAATAGGTAGAATTTTGGTGCTGAATTTCGTAGAGGTTGTGACTGGAAGGGGAAAATGAGACGAATAAACAAGTTTGAGGGGAAAATATGTGAACAGCATTGGCTTTTTCTCATGCCTTATGAATGATGTTCTTTATTTTGATACACAAAGTTATTATGATTTCCATAAAGTTTCTGTATGACTGATTTTTTTGTATTTTTAATTCTGATGACAATATTTTATGAGATATATGTAATGAGTCCTTATGATTTTTAATGCCAAGAGCGGTTCATTATGTCTGTATGACGAATAGTGTGCTAAATGATGGAAATTGTATATTTTAGATATGTCTGTGGAATATATTCAAGTGGCTGAAGATTACAGTGATGAGCCAATTGAACTTCCGCTTGAGCCAGATGACAATACGTTACTTTTGTCAACCCTACAAGGACAATTTCCTGGAGCAACTGGCTTAAAATACAGAAATCCCGAAAATAAAGCTATACGTGGAATAAGATTGAATGACTTAAAGTTGCATGCACCAGGATGTGGTTGGGATGGTCTCGTATACTATTGCGTATTTCCAAAAGGTAAGAACTAATGTCGAAGTATAGAAATTTATTTCTCAAATAGACTCTGTTTCAGAGAATAAGCGAAAGAGCGATGATGTTATGGAAAATGTCTCAAAATCTAAAGTTTCAAAATGTCAAACAAATAAATGCACGGATTTGATAGTTCTCGGATTAGCATGGAAGACAAATGAGCAGGCATTAAGAGAATATTTTGAAACTTTTGGCGAAGTTCTGATGGTACAAGTAAAAAAGGATGCAAAAGGTCAATCAAAAGGCTTTGGATTTGTCAGGTTTTCCAATTATGAGACACAATTGCGTGTCTTAGGACAAAGGCATCACATCGACTCAAGATGGTGTGAAGTAAAAGTTCCAAACTCGAAAGAAGGTCAGATTCAGCAAGTTCCATGCAAGGTGTTTGTTGGAAGATGCACAGAGGACTTGACACAAGAGGATCTAAAAGAATATTTTTGTAAATTTGGAGAAGTCACAGATGTTTTTATTCCACGTCCGTTTCGTGCATTTAGTTTTGTCACATTCTTAGATCCAGAAATTGCTCAATCATTGTGTGGGGAGGATCACATCATTAAAGGAGTTTCCGTTCATGTGTCTAATGCTGCACCAAAAGCCGACGGGAACAGAAATCAAAATTATGGAAACTCAATGAACAGTCGCAGTCAGAATTATGCTGGAAATTCCGCTCCATACAACAGTGAGACAAATGAATTTATTTATCTTGAAGATGTTCTTTAAAAGTTTAGATTTTTCAGATTCAAATTATCGAAATGAGTTTGGGGGACGTGGAAGTGGCGGTGGAAATAGTAACGGAAGCAGTAGTAATATGAGCAGTGGTGGTGGACAGAACTCAAATTTTATGCCAAATAATCCAAATAGCGGGGGAAATGCATGGGGAAGTGGTGGAAACAATGGGAATAACAGCAGCAGCAACAACAATAATCGAGGCAATCTTGACATGCCAAATTTACAAGCACTTGGAATTAATAGTGGAGGAAATCCAGGCAATCAAAGTGGAAGCGGTGGGAATATGAACAATCCATTAGGTTAGATTTACTCTATTAAATATCCTTAACAAGTTATTTGAACATTTAAATGGTATTTTTAGGAGTTGGATTAAACGCTTTAAACTTACCAATGAATCCAGCAATTGTTGCAGCAGCCCTTAATCAATGGGGCTTGTTAAATGGAATGCAGGGACAAGGAAACAATGATCAGGTAAGCTATCGTATAACGATAATAGTTTTAAAATCGTTGTCTTTTTGTAAGATCTAATTAACATGTCCTCTTATCCATTATTCTCTACTCTGTATAATCTTAGGGTGGTTTTAATAATTCAAGTAATAGTTTTTTGTCATGGATGAATCAACAGAATAGTGGTGGTGGTACAGGAAATAATCCTATCAATAATGACAACCAAGTAATGAATGCATTAATAAATAATCCTTATTCTTCTTTATATCCGAAATGTATATGTACTCTTTATTAAATACTGCTGTACATCTTGGATAATTGATTTACAAGCTTAATGAAATTGACTAAAATGATTTTTTGATTTCTTTTTTTAAAGGGTCCAAACAATCAGCCATGGAATCAGCAACAGCAACGTAACCAAAATGCTCCAGACAAAACAAATTTCATGTAATGCGTTCAAAAGTTTTAGTTTTTAGAAAACCTTTTTTACAACTTTTTTTTTTGTTTCATATTGACACAAATTTTAATTTAAATAATCTTTTTTTATCCTAATATTTAGGCGTGTTAAGCGAATGAAATATGATTATGATTGGAGTGATTGAGTGTAAAATTATTAATAAAAATCAGGAGTAAGTTGAGTATGTAAGAAGTATGAATGTGTGCTTTTTATTATTTTTTTGAGGAGATAATCTTTTTAAAATAAAATAATTTTTTGAAATATGAAATAAATCGAGCCTTGTCTTTTTTTTATTCAATATAAATCTTCTTCAGAATCCCTTTGTGTTTGTTGATTTTTGATCTGATCTTGATTCTGATACATGTCTGCAACTTGCATTGCTGATGTCGAATCTTCAACCTTTTTATCGTCTCGGATTCGAATGAAACGAGGAAATCTTAATGAAATTCCCTTTTCAGGATCAACGATTCCATTAGCTGCTTTATGAATTGGAGATAATGATAAATCAGCACATTTAACTTCCCAAACTTGAACGACATCAAGCCAGTCATCAGGTGTTAAGCTTGAATCAAAACGATAATATGAACGAGGTTCCTTAGATAGAATTAGATGTAGGGTTCGTTATACACGAAAAGGCACTGCGATCATAGATCTGTTGTACCATCCCTTTAGGTTCAGCTATAGAATTCCAATGTCCTTAATAAATCCCACTAAGTCCAAATAGCGCTGCTTCCTTATGCCACCTATATTGACAACATCCTCCTTGAAGTGTTTATGGCGAAAAGCACATAGTGACTTACAGTCACATAGAATTAGTGCCATGGTCTCCTCAGCTGAACTACAAAACCTACAAAATTTAGAGTTACTCAAATTGAGCTTAACAAGAAAACTATTGATACTCATGTGTCCAGTCAAAGCACCAATTAAGATGCTAAGATCCCTTCTTGTCAGTTTCAATGCATCATTTAGGCTGTTCTTGTTGGTAAGTCCTAGCAGATTTTTAGCTGTTAGGGATCCTTTCTCTGAGCACCATATGCGAAAGTGTTGCCTGATAAGCCACTCACGAATCTCCCGTTTTACGATGTCCAAACCGTAATAAACAGTCTCGTCGTAATCTGTTCTAGAACACGCTTCTTTAGCAAGTTGATTCGCTGTTTCATTTCCTACGTTTCCATTATGTCCTTGTACCCAATGAAGTGTAACTTCAATGTCCAATCCAAGAGATGAAAGACTAGAAATACAATCATAAACAGTTTTAGACTTTATGTTACAGTTGCCAAGTGCTGTTAACGCAGATTTGCTGTCAGAAAAGAAGCAAATCTTGCAGTCCTTTACTTTTATATCGCTAATATGCTTTGCACCTACACATATAGCCTGCACTTCTGGCTTGGAAAACACTTGCATGTTCCTGTAAACTAAAGGATAATGAAATTTCCAAATCTTTACTGAAAACACCTATCCCGACTTCATCTTCTGATTTGGATGCATCGGTGTATACACAAATAACATCTGCCATTTGGACTTCATCTTCTGAGGTGACAACTTTAAATGGTTTGTCAAAAACGTGCCTACAAATAGGATGATCTGCTTCCGCGATAGAGAGTGCATTTCCTCTTAGAAATCTGTTAAGTTCCAAGTGTCCTGAAAATATCCAATCATAGATCCATAACTTGTTAACAGCAAGTCTATAAGCCGCTGTTCTAGCTACTGCTTCAATCCTAATCCGAGGTTCCTTAATAATGTTGTCTTTGAAGAAATTGGAATGAGCTTTTAGGTCCTCGTCACTAAATCCAGTTCCAATTTTACAGATACTTTGATATTCATCATTTTCTTGATCATAACATCCCAACAAGAAACCACCATACATTCCAGTTCGCTTGCCTTTACCTCTATAGCCACCTAAAACGACTAAATCAAGTGAATCGCCAACACCAGACAAATAATCTTTCTTAAGTTTAAGCCAGTTCCTTGATCTTTTAGCAATTTCGTATGTTGCTTCCTTGTCGAGCGTTTTAACCATTAATCCTTCACAATTTCCTTTAACTGCTTCATCTAGGAAAAGATGTAATTCATTCATATCGCTGGTATCCAATTTGGTAGCAAATTTCCAAGCTCCTTCTACTTCGTTGAAATGTTCATAAAGTAAGTCACGTCTTTTGGAAAATGGATTCTCGACAAGAGATTCTCCATTAAAATAAAGCAAATCAAACATGTAGACACAAACTTGAACCTTAATTTCAGCTTCATTTGCATCTTTTCGTTTTCTAGTCGATAGAACCTGGAATGGTAAAATTTGCTTCCTTTCTTGGTCCCATGCAACAGCTTCACAATCTAATATGAACGACTTGACACTATCTTTTGTTGTTAATGATATCCTTGATATTATGTCTGGACATTTTGATGTATTATTTTCTTGATTTCTACTGTAAATGCTTATTACTTCATTCTCGTCCATATGAATTTGAGCTCTTTCTCCATCATACTTCCATTCACTAGTGAACTCAATCGAGTCAAAACGCTCGAGAACTTCATGAACACCTTTTGTCGGTTGAGCTAACATAGGCTTTAATGGAACACCAGGCTTCATTTTACATTTTTCTAGCAATGCCTTAATTCCTTCATCAATTAAAATTCCTACAATTTGGTCATAATCAGGACATCTGCAAAAAACAGTCTTTAAAATGAGAGCATTTTTCTCAACCTTTAACTTGATTGTTGCTTCATTTTTTTCACACATGACATTAACATTATAAGGCGATTCCAGAGCATCTGGCAGACTCGAGAATTCTGCAGAATTCTGGAACACAGTTGTGCAGAATAATTCTGCAAAATTCTCCAGAATTCTGGAGGATTATTTATCAGAATTCTGGAGAATTTTTTGAAAAATGTCACGCGACACATTCGCAACATAATTTCAGAAAACAGAATTTTTTAACAGAATTCTGTAGAATTATGGACAAATAATTCTGGAGAATTCTGTAATAGTTTTTATATAAATTGTCAAAAACACCCTATACTATTTAGCATTAGCTATTTAGCTACAACTGTAGATTACAGATGAACTTCCTTCGTTACGTAAAAATCAAATTAAAGCTGTAATTTACAGATGGTGTTTATAGCTTAGCTGCTGAGCAGTACTTACAGTTGAGTTTACAGTTTTATAAAAATCAAATTTTTCACTCTGGATGTTAACATTTAAAATATAAATAAAATAATACAAGAATAAAAACTGGAAAGAAAAACCTAAACAATGATAGTAAACAACCTAGGAAATACTTACGAATGGCTTCGATTTAAATCTAGCACCATGCCAAGAAACACCAGGTTGATGCTGGATTTCTGATTAATTTACCGACTTGTGTCATTCGGAATAGAACCAAAAACTGAATGCTGCATTCAAATAAAAAATATAATGCTAATTTTATGTTTATACATAACGACTCATTGAATTCGTGCTAGAAAGCATTTAAAGTTATTAATTACCAATCGTTTTCAAACTTTTACATGCTACTGTTCCTCGTTTGCTATTCAATCTTTTTGTAAAAGGAAATGTCATAGTCAAAACCAGTGGAATTTACGAAAAATTTCATCAACTGTTAGTACTGCTCAGCAGCTAAGCTATAAACACCATCTGGAAATTACAGCTGTAATTTGATTTTTAAGTAACGAAGTAAGTTCATCTGTAATCTACAGTTGTAGCTAAATAGCTAATGCTAAATAGTAAAGGGTGTTTTTGACAATTTATATATAAACTATTGCAGAATTTTCCAGAATTATTTGTCCAGAATTCTCCAGAATTCTGTTAAAAAATTCTGTTTTCTGAAATTATGTTGCGAATGTGTCGCGTGACATTTTTCAAAAAATTCTCCAGAATTCTGATAAATAATCCTCCAGAATTCTGGAGAATTTTGCAGAACTATTCTGCACAACTGTGTTCCAAAATTCTGCAGAATTCTCAAGTCTGCCAGATGCACTTCATATTTCATATTGCATATTTGAAGTCGAAAATGTTAAAAAGAAGCTACTTTTGCACTAGGTTGCTTCATAAATTCACTGTATCTTTGAAATCATGTTATATAAATTTTTTGTCATGTTTTATTGATTTAAAATCATTTGCACGAATTGCTTTGTCAGTTTAAGCAATTTCTGTGAAGTCCTGGCAGATTTGCAGTCGAAAATGTTAAATAGTAGCTACTTTTGCACTAGGTTGCTTCATAAATTCACTGTATCTTTGAAATCATGTTAAACAAAATTTTTGTCATGTTTTATTGATTAAAGATCATTTGCACAAATTGCTTTGTCAGTTTGAGCAATTTCTGTGAAGTCCTGTCAGATTTGCAGTCGAAAATGTTAAATAGTAGTTACTTTTGCACTAGGTTGCTTCATAAATTCACTGTATCTTTGAAATCATGTTAAACAAAATTTTTGTCATGTTTTATTGATTAAAGATCATTTGCACAAATTGCTTTGTCAGTTTGAGCAATTTCTGTGAAGTCCTGTCAGATTTGCAGTCGAAAATGTTAAATAGTAGTTACTTTTGCACTAGGTTGCTTCATAAATTCACTGTATCTTTGAAATCATGTTAAACAAATTTTTTGTCATGTTTTATTGATTTAAGATCATTTGCACAAATTGCTTTGTCAGTTTGAGCAATTTGTGTGAAGTTCTGGCATATTTGCAGTCGAAAATGTTAAATAGTAGCTACTTTTGCACTAGGTTGCTTCATAAATTCACTGTATCTTTGAAATCATGTTAAACAAAATTTTTGTCATGTTTTATTGATTTAAGATCATTTGCACAAATTGCTTTGTCAGTTTGAGCAATTTCTGTGAAGTTCTGGCATATTTGAAGTCGAAAATGTTAAAAAGAAGCTACTTTTGCACTAGGTTGCTTCATAAATTCACTGTATCTTTGAAATTATGTTATATAAATTTTTTGTCATGTTTTATTGATTTAAAATCATTTGCACGAATTGCTTTGTCAGTTTGAGCAATTTCTGTGAAGTCCTGGCAGATTTGCAGTCGATAATGTTAAAAAGAAGCTACTTTTGCACTAGGTTGCTTCATAAATTCACTGTATCTTTGAAATTATGTTATATAAATTTTTTGTCATGTTTTATTGATTTAAGATCATTTGCACAAATTGCTTTGTCAGTTTAAGCAATTTCTGTGAAGTTCTGGCATATTTGCAGTCGAAAATGTTAAATAGTAGCTACTTTTGCACTAGGTTGCTTCATAAATTCACTGTATCTTTGAAATCATGTTATATAAATTTTTTGTCATGTTTTATTGATTTAAGATCATTTGCACAAATTGCTTTGTCAGTTTGAGCAATTTCTGTGAAGTTCTGGCAGATTTGTAGTCAAAAATGTTAAATAGTAGCTACTTTTGCACTAGGTTGCTTCATAAATTCACTGTATCTTTGAAATCATGTTAAACAAAATTTTTGTCATGTTTTATTGATTTAAGATCATTTGCACAAATTGCTTTGACAGTTTAAGCAATTTCTGTGAAGTTCTGGCATATTTGCAGTCGAAAATGTTAAATAGTAGCTACTTTTGCACTAGGTTGCTTCATAAATTCACTTTATCTTTGAAATCATGTTATATAAATTTTTTGTCATGTTTTATTGATTTAAGATCATTCACACAAATTTCTGTGAAGTCGTGGCAGATTTGCAGTCGAAAATGTTAAAAAGAAGCTACTTTTGCACTAGGTTGCTTCATAAATTCACTGTATCTTTGAAATCATGTTATATAAATTTTTTGTCATGTTTTATTGATTTAAGATCATTCACACAAATTTCTGTGAAGTCGTGGCAGATTTGCAGTCGAAAATGTTAAAAAGAAGCTACTTTTGCACTAGGTTGCTTCATAAATTCACTGTATCTTTGAAATCATGTTATATAAATTTTTTGTCATGTTTTATTGATTTAAGATCATTCACACAAATTTCTGTGAAGTCGTGGCAGATTTGCAGTCGAAAATGTTAAAAAGAAGCTACTTTTGCACTAGGTTGCTTCATAAATTCACTGTATCTTTGAAATCATGTTATATAAATTTTTTGTCATGTTTTATTGATTTAAGATCATTTGCACAAATTGCTTTGTCAGTTTAAGCAATTTCTGTGAAGTCCTGTCAGATTTGCAGTCGAAAATGTTAAATGGTAGCTCCTTTTGCACTAGGTTGCTTCATAAATTCACTTTATCTTTGAAATCATGTTATATAAATTTTTTGTTATGTTTTAGTGATTTGAGATCATTTGCACAAATTGCTATGTCAGTTTAAGCAATTTCTGTGAAGTTCTGGCATATTTGCAGTCGATAATGTTAAATAGTAGCTACTTTTGCACTAGGTTGCTTCATAAATTCACTGTATCTTTGAAATCATGTTAAACATAATTTTTGTCATGTTTTATTGATTTAAGATCATTTGCACAAATTGCTTTGACAGTTTAAGCAATTTCTGTGAAGTTCTGGCATATTTGCAGTCGAAAATGTTAAATAGTAGCTACTTTTGCACTAGGTTGCTTCATAAATTCACTTTATCTTTGAAATCATGTTATATAAATTTTTTGTTATATTTTAGTGATTTGAGATCATTTGCACAAATTGCTTTGTCAGTTTGAGCAATTTCTGTGAAGTTCTGGCAGATTTGCAGTCGAAAATGTTAAATAGTAGCTACTTTTGCACTAGGTTGCTTTATAAATTCACTTTATCTTTGAAATCATGTTAAACAAAATTTTTGTCATGTTTTATTGATTTAAGATCATTTGCACAAATTGCTTTGTCAGTTTGAGCAATTTCTGTGAAGTCCTGTCAGATTTGCAGTCAAAAATGTTAAATAGTAGCTACTTTTGCACTAGGTTGCTTCATAAATTCACTTTATCTTTGAAATCATGTTATATAAATTTTTTGTCATGTTTTGTTGATTTAAGATCATTTACACAAATTTCTGTGAAGTCGTGGCAGATTTGCAGTCGAAAATGTTAAAAAGAAGCTACTTTTACAATAGGTTGCTTCATAAATTCACTTTATCTTTGAAATCATGTTATATAATTTTTTTGTCATGTTTTATTGATTTAAGATCATTCACACAAATTTCTGTGAAGTCGTGGCAGATTTGCAGTCGAAAATGTTAAAAAGAAGCTACTTTTGCACTAGGTTGCTTTATAAATTCACTGTATCTTTGAAATAATGTTATATAACATTTTTTGTCATGTTTTATTGATTCACACAAATTGCTTTGTCAGTTTTAGCAATTTCTGTGAAGTTCTGGCAGATTTGTAGTCAAAAATGTTAAATAGTAGCTACTTTTGCGCTAGGTTGCTTCATAAATTCACTTTATCTTTGAAATCATGTTATATAAATTTTTTGTCATTTTTTATTGATTTAAGATCATTCACACAAATTGCTTTGTCAGTTTGAGCAATTTCTGTGAAGTTCTGGCAGATTTGTAGTCAAAAATGTTAAATAGTAGCTACTTTTGCACTAGGTTGCTTTATAAATTCACTGTATCTTTGAAATAATGTTATATAACATTTTTTGTCATGTTTTATTGATTCACACAAATTGCTTTGTCAGTTTGAGCAATTTCTGTGAAGTTCTGGCAGATTTGTAGTCAAAAATGTTAAATAGTAGCTACTTTTGCACTAGGTTGCTTCATAAATTCACTGTATCTTTGAAATCATGTTATATAAATTTTTTGTCATGTTTTATTGATTTAAGATCATTCACACAAATTGCTTTGTCAGTTTGAGCAATTTCTGTGAAGTCCTGGCAGATTTTCAGTCGAAAATGTTAAATAGTAGCTACTTTTGCACTAGGTTGCTTCATAAATTCACTGTATCTTTGAAATCATGTTATATAAATTTTTTGTCATGTTTTATTGATTTAAAATCATTTGCACAAATTGCTTTGTCAGTTTGAGCAATTTCTGTGAAGTCCTGGCAGATTTGCAGTCGAAAATGTTAAATGGTAGCTCCTTTTGCACTAGGTTGCTTCATAAATTCACTTTATCTTTGAAATCATGTTATATAAATTTTTTGTCATGTTTTATTGATTTAAGATCATTCACACAAATTTCTGTGAAGTCGTGGCAGATTTGCAGTCGAAAATGTTAAAAAAAAGCTACTTTTGCACTAGGTTGCTTCATAAATTCACTGTATCTTTGAAATCATGTTATATAAATTTTTTGTCATGTTTTATTGGTTTAAGATCATTTGCACAAATTGCTTTGTCAGTTTGAGCAATTTCTGTGAAGTCCTGGCAGATTTGCAGTCGAAAATGTTAAATGGTAGCTCCTTTTGCACTAGGTTGCTTCATAAATTCACTTTATCTTTGAAATCATGTTATATAAATTTTTTGTCATGTTTTATTGATTTAAGATCATTCACACAAATTTCTGTGAAGTCGTGGCAGATTTGCAGTCGAAAATGTTAAAAAGAAGCTACTTTTGCAATAGGTTGCTTCATAAATTCACTTTATCTTTGAAATCATGTTATATAATTTTTTTGTCATGTTTTATTGATTTAAGATCATTCACACAAATTTCTGTGAAGTCGTGGCAGATTTGCAGTCGAAAATGTTAAAAAGAAGCTACTTTTGCACTAGGTTGCTTCATAAATTCACTTTATCTTTGAAATCATGTTATATAAATTTTTTGTTATATTTTAGTGATTTGAGATCATTTGCACAAATTGCTTTGTCAGTTTGAGCAATTTCTGTGAAGTTCTGGCAGATTTGCAGTCGAAAATGTTAAATAGTAGCTACTTTTGCACTAGGTTGCTTTATAAATTCACTTTATCTTTGAAATCATGTTAAACAAAATTTTTGTCATGTTTTATTGATTTAAGATCATTTGCACAAATTGCTTTGACAGTTTAAGCAATTTCTGTGAAGTTCTGGCATATTTGCAGTCGAAAATGTTAAATAGTAGCTACTTTTGCACTAGGTTGCTTCATAAATTCACTTTATCTTTGAAATCATGTTATATAAATTTTTTGTTATATTTTAGTGATTTGAGATCATTTGCACAAATTGCTTTGTCAGTTTGAGCAATTTCTGTGAAGTTCTGGCAGATTTGTAGTCAAAAATGTTAAATAGTAGCTACTTTTGCACTAGGTTGCTTTATAAATTCACTGTATCTTTGAAATAATGTTATATAAAATTTTTTGTCATGTTTTATTGATTCACACAAATTGCTTTGTCAGTTTGAGCAATTTCTGTGAAGTTCTGGCATATTTGCAGTCGAAAATGTTAAATAGTAGCTACTTTTGCACTAGGTTGCTTCATAAATTCACTTTATCTTTGAAATCATGTTATATAAATTTTTTGTTATGTTTTAGTGATTTGAGATCATTTGCACAAATTGCTTTGTCAGTTTGAGCAATTTCTGTGAAGTTCTGGCAGATTTGTAGTCGAAAATGTTAAATAGTAGCTACTTTTGCACTAGGTTGCTTTATAAATTCACTTTATCTTTGAAATCATGTTAAACAAAATTTTTGTCATGTTTTATTGATTTAAGATCATTTGCACAAATTGCTTTGACAGTTTAAGCAATTTCTGTGAAGTTCTGGCATATTTGCAGTCGAAAATGTTAAATAGTAGCTACTTTTGCACTAGGTTGCTTCATAAATTCACTTTATCTTTGAAATCATGTTATATAAATTTTTTGTTATATTTTAGTGATTTGAGATCATTTGCACAAATTGCTTTGTCAGTTTGAGCAATTTCTGTGAAGTTCTGGCAGATTTGTAGTCAAAAATGTTAAATAGTAGCTACTTTTGCACTAGGTTGCTTTATAAATTCACTGTATCTTTGAAATAATGTTATATAAAATTTTTTGTCATGTTTTATTGATTCACACAAATTGCTTTGTCAGTTTGAGCAATTTCTGTGAAGTTCTGGCATATTTGCAGTCGAAAATGTTAAATAGTAGCTACTTTTGCACTAGGTTGCTTCATAAATTCACTTTATCTTTGAAATCATGTTATATAAATTTTTTGTCATGTTTTATTGATTTAAGATCATTCACACAAATTTCTGTGAAGTCGTGGCAGATTTGCAGTCGAAAATGTTAAAAAGAAGCTACTTTTGCACTAGGTTGCTTTATAAATTCACTTTATCTTTGAAATCATGTTAAACAAAATTTTTGTCATGTTTTATTGATTTAAGATCATTTGCACAAATTGCTTTGTCAGTTTAAGCAATTTCTGTGAAGTCCTGTCAGATTTGCAGTCGAAAATGTTAAATGGTAGCTCCTTTTGCACTAGGTTGCTTCATAAATTCACTTTATCTTTGAAATCATGTTATATAAATTTTTTGTCATGTTTTATTGATTTAAGATCATTCACACAAATTTCTGTGAAGTCGTGGCAGATTTGCAGTCGAAAATGTTAAAAAGAAGCTACTTTTGCACTAGGTTGCTTCATAAATTCACTGTATCTTTGAAATCATGTTATATAAATTTTTTGTCATGTTTTATTGATTTAAGATCATTTGCACAAATTGCTTTGTCAGTTTAAGCAATTTCTGTGAAGTCCTGTCAGATTTGCAGTCGAAAATGTTAAATAGTAGCTACTTTTGCACTAGGTTGCTTCATAAATTCACTTTATCTTTGAAATCATGTTATATAAATTTTTTGTCATGTTTTATTGATTTAAGATCATTCACACAAATTTCTGTGAAGTCGTGGCAGATTTGCAGTCGAAAATGTTAAAAAGAAGCTACTTTTGCACTAGGTTGCTTCATAAATTCACTGTATCTTTGAAATCATGTTATATAAATTTTTTGTCATGTTTTATTGATTTAAGATCATTTGCACAAATTGCTTTGTCAGTTTAAGCAATTTCTGTGAAGTCCTGTCAGATTTGCAGTCGAAAATGTTAAATAGTAGCTACTTTTGCACTAGGTTGCTTCATAAATTCACTTTATCTTTGAAATCATGTTATATAAATTTTTTGTCATGTTTTATTGATTTAAGATCATTCACACAAACTTCTGTGAAGTCGTGGCAGATTTGCAGTCGAAAATGTTAAAAAGAAGCTACTTTTGCACTAGGTTGCTTCATAAATTCACTGTATCTTTGAAATCATGTTAAACATAATTTTTGTCATGTTTTATTGATTTAAGATCATTTGCACAAATTGCTTTGACAGTTTAAGCAATTTCTGTGAAGTTCTGGCATATTTGCAGTCGAAAATGTTAAATAGTAGCTACTTTTGCACTAGGTTGCTTCATAAATTCACTTTATCTTTGAAATCATGTTATATAAATTTTTTGTTATATTTTAGTGATTTGAGATCATTTGCACAAATTGCTTTGTCAGTTTGAGCAATTTCTGTGAAGTTCTGGCAGATTTGTAGTCAAAAATGTTAAATAGTAGCTACTTTTGCACTAGGTTGCTTTATAAATTCACTGTATCTTTGAAATAATGTTATATAAAATTTTTTGTCATGTTTTATTGATTCACACAAATTGCTTTGTCAGTTTGAGCAATTTCTGTGAAGTTCTGGCATATTTGCAGTCGAAAATGTTAAATAGTAGCTACTTTTGCACTAGGTTGCTTTATAAATTCACTTTATCTTTGAAATCATGTTAAACAAAATTTTTGTCATGTTTTATTGATTTAAGATCATTTGCACAAATTGCTTTGTCAGTTTGAGCAATTTCTGTGAAGTCCTGGCATATTTGCAGTCAAAAATGTTAAATAGTAGCTACTTTTGCACTAGGTTGCTTTATAAATTCACTTTATCTTTGAAATCATGTTAAATAAAATTTTTTGTCATGTTTTATTGATTCACACAAATTGCTTTGTCAGTTTTAGCAATTTCTGTGAAGTTCTGGCAGATTTGTAGTCAAAAATGTTAAATAGTAGCTACTTTTGCGCTAGGTTGCTTCATAAATTCACTTTATCTTTGAAATCATGTTATATAAAATTTTTTGTCATGTTTTATTGATTCACACAAATTGCTTTGTCAGTTTTAGCAATTTCTGTGAAGTTCTGGCAGATTTGTAGTCAAAAATGTTAAATAGTAGCTACTTTTGCGCTAGGTTGCTTCATAAATTCACTTTATCTTTGAAATCATGTTATATAAAATTTTTTGTCATGTTTTATTGATTCACACAAATTGCTTTGTCAGTTTTAGCAATTTCTGTGAAGTTCTGGCAGATTTGTAGTCAAAAATGTTAAATAGTAGCTACTTTTGCGCTAGGTTGCTTCATAAATTCACTGTATCTTTGAAATAATGTTATATAACATTTTTTGTCATGTTTTATTGATTCACACAAATTGCTTTGTCAGTTTGAGCAATTTCTGTGAAGTTCTGGCAGATTTGTAGTCAAAAATGTTAAATAGTAGCTACTTTTGCACTAGGTTGCTTCATAAATTCACTGTATCTTTGAAATCATGTGATATAAATTTTTTGTCATGTTTTATTGATTTAAGATCATTCACACAAATTGCTTTGTCAGTTTGAGCAATTTCTGTGAAGTCCTGGCAGATTTTCAGTCGAAAATGTTAAATAGTAGCTACTTTTGCACTAGGTTGCTTCATAAATTCACCGTATCTTTGAAATCATGTTATATAAATTTTTTGTCATGTTTTATTGATTTAAGATCATTCACACAAATTGCTTTGTCAGTTTGAGCAATTTCTGTGAAGTTCTGGCAGATTTGTAGTCAAAAATGTTAAATAGTAGCTACTTTTGCACTAGGTTGCTTTATAAATTCACTGTATCTTTGAAATCATGTTATATAAATTTTTTGTCATTTTTTATTGATTTAAGATCATTCACACAAATTGCTTTGTCAGTTTGAGCAATTTCTGTGAAGTTCTGGCAGATTTGTAGTCAAAAATGTTAAATAGCAGCTACTTTTGCACTAGGTTGCTTCATAAATTCACTGTATCTTTGAAATCATGTGATATAAATTTTTTGTCATGTTTTATTGATTTAAGATCATTCACACAAATTGCTTTGTCAGTTTGAGCAATTTCTGTGAAGTCCTGGCAGATTTTCAGTCGAAAATGTTAAATAGTAGCTACTTTTGCACTAGGTTGCTTCATAAATTCACTGTATCTTTGAAATCATGTTATATAAATTTTTTGTTATATTTTAGTGATTTGAGATCATTTGCACAAATTGCTTTGTCAGTTTGAGCAATTTCTGTGAAGTTCTGGCAGATTTGTAGTCAAAAATGTTAAATAGTAGCTACTTTTGCACTAGGTTGCTTTATAAATTCACTGTATCTTTGAAATAATGTTATATAAAATTTTTTGTCATGTTTTATTGATTCACACAAATTGCTTTATCAGTTTGAGCAATTTCTGTGAAGTTCTGGCATATTTGCAGTCGAAAATGTTAAATAGTAGCTACTTTTGCACTAGGTTGCTTTATAAATTCACTTTATCTTTGAAATCATGTTAAACAAAATTTTTGTCATGTTTTATTGATTTAAGATCATTTGCACAAATTGCTTTGTCAGTTTGAGCAATTTCTGTGAAGTTCTGGCATATTTGCAGTCGAAAATGTTAAAAAGTAGCTACTTTTGCACTAGGTTGCTTTATAAATTCACTTTATCTTTGAAATCATGTTAAACAAAATTTTTGTCATGTTTTATTGATTTAAGATCATTTGCACAAATTGCTTTGTCAGTTTAAGCAATTTCTGTGAAGTCCTGTCAGATTTGCAGTCGAAAATGTTAAATGGTAGCTCCTTTTGCACTAGGTTGCTTCATAAATTCACTTTATCTTTGAAATCATGTTATATAAATTTTTTGTCATGTTTTATTGATTTAAGATCATTCACACAAATTTCTGTGAAGTCGTGGCAGATTTGCAGTCGAAAATGTTAAAAAGAAGCTACTTTTGCACTAGGTTGCTTCATAAATTCACTGTATCTTTGAAATCATGTTATATAAATTTTTTGTCATGTTTTATTGATTTAAGATCATTTGCACAAATTGCTTTGTCAGTTTGAGCAATTTCTGTGAAGTCCTGTCAGATTTGCAGTCAAAAATGTTAAATGGTAGCTCCTTTTGCACTAGGTTGCTTCATAAATTCACTTTATCTTTGAAATCATGTTATATAAATTTTTTGTCATGTTTTATTGATTTAAGATCATTCACACAAATTTCTGTGAAGTCGTGGCAGATTTGCAGTCGAAAATGTTAAAAAGAAGCTACTTTTGCACTAGGTTGCTTCATAAATTCACTGTATCTTTGAAATCATGTTATATAAATTTTTTGTCATGTTTTATTGATTTAAGATCATTTGCACAAATTGCTTTGTCAGTTTAAGCAATTTCTGTGAAGTCCTGTCAGATTTGCAGTCGAAAATGTTAAATAGTAGCTACTTTTGCACTAGGTTGCTTCATAAATTCACTTTATCTTTGAAATCATGTTATATAAATTTTTTGTCATGTTTTATTGATTTAAGATCATTCACACAAATTTCTGTGAAGTCGTGGCAGATTTGCAGTCGAAAATTGTAAAAAAGAAGCTACTTTTGCACTAGGTTGCTTCATAAATTCACTGTATCTTTGAAATCATGTTATATAAATTTTTTGTCATGTTTTATTGATTTAAGATCATTTGCACAAATTGCTTTGTCAGTTTAAGCAATTTCTGTGAAGTCCTGTCAGATTTGCAGTCGAAAATGTTAAATAGTAGCTACTTTTGCACTAGGTTGCTTCATAAATTCACTTTATCTTTGAAATCATGTTATATAAATTTTTTGTTATATTTTAGTGATTTGAGATCATTTGCACAAATTGCTTTGTCAGTTTGAGCAATTTCTGTGAAGTTCTGGCATATTTGCAGTCGAAAATGTTAAATAGTAGCTACTTTTGCACTAGGTTGCTTTATAAATTCACTTTATCTTTGAAATCATGTTAAACAAAATTTTTGTCATGTTTTATTGATTTAAGATCATTTGCACAAATTGCTTTGTCAGTTTGAGCAATTTCTGTGAAGTCCTGGCATATTTGCAGTCAAAAATGTTAAATAGTAGCTACTTTTGCACTAGGTTGCTTCATAAATTCACTTTATCTTTGAAATCAAGTTATATAAATTTTTTGTCATGTTTTGTTGATTTAAGATCATTTACACAAATTTCTGTGAAGTCGTGGCAGATTTGCAGTCGAAAATGTTAAAAAGAAGCTACTTTTACAATAGGTTGCTTCATAAATTCACTTTATCTTTGAAATCATGTTATATAATTTTTTTGTCATGTTTTATTGATTTAAGATCATTCACACAAATTTCTGTGAAGTCGTGGCAGATTTGCAGTCGAAAATGTTAAAAAGAAGCTACTTTTGCACTAGGTTGCTTCATAAATTCACTGTATCTTTGAAATCATGTTATATAAATTTTTTGTTATGTTTTAGTGATTTGAGATCATTTGCACAAATTGCTTTGTCAGTTTGAGCAATTTCTGTGAAGTTCTGGCAGATTTGTAGTCAAAAATGTTAAATAGTAGCTACTTTTGCACTAGGTTGCTTTATAAATTCACTTTATCTTTGAAATCATGTTATATAAAATTTTTTGTCATGTTTTATTGATTCACACAAATTGCTTTGTCAGTTTTAGCAATTTCTGTGAAGTTCTGGCAGATTTGTAGTCAAAAATGTTAAATAGTAGCTACTTTTGCGCTAGGTTGCTTCATAAATTCACTTTATCTTTGAAATCATGTTATATAAATTTTTTGTCATTTTTTATTGATTTAAGATCATTCACACAAATTGCTTTGTCAGTTTGAGCAATTTCTGTGAAGTTCTGGCAGATTTGTAGTCAAAAATGTTAAATAGTAGCTACTTTTGCACTAGGTTGCTTTATAAATTCACTGTATCTTTGAAATCATGTTATATAAATTTTTTGTCATTTTTTATTGATTTAAGATCATTCACACAAATTGCTTTGTCAGTTTGAGCAATTTCTGTGAAGTTCTGGCAGATTTGTAGTCAAAAATGTTAAATAGCAGCTACTTTTGCACTAGGTTGCTTTATAAATTCACTTTATCTTTGAAATCATGTTATATAAAATTTTTTGTCATGTTTTATTGATTCACACAAATTGCTTTGTCAGTTTTAGCAATTTCTGTGAAGTTCTGGCAGATTTGTAGTCAAAAATGTTAAATAGTAGCTACTTTTGCGCTAGGTTGCTTCATAAATTCACTTTATCTTTGAAATCATGTTATATAAATTTTTTGTCATTTTTTATTGATTTAAGATCATTCACACAAATTGCTTTGTCAGTTTGAGCAATTTCTGTGAAGTTCTGGCAGATTTGTAGTCAAAAATGTTAAATAGTAGCTACTTTTGCACTAGGTTGCTTTATAAATTCACTTTATCTTTGAAATAATGTTATATAACATTTTTTGTCATGTTTTATTGATTCACACAAATTGCTTTGTCAGTTTGAGCAATTTCTGTGAAGTTCTGGCAGATTTGTAGTCAAAAATGTTAAATAGTAGCTACTTTTGCACTAGGTTGCTTCATAAATTCACTGTATCTTTGAAATCATGTGATATAAATTTTTTGTCA